>JAQMRL010000003.1:40990171-42347671 GCA_035578175.1 Catonia carolina | reverse complement strand
GATACTTACACGGCATTATAAAAACACTTTTTAAAACTCTCAGGATTATAACTAGTTAAAACTAACATGAAAGCGCACGGGTAAGTGAATGCTAATCGCTGTTATCAGGTTGCTGGATGGCACTGGTTGTAGATACTAATTTACGCTGACGAATGCGCACAGTGGGAGAATGTCATTATGCATCGCTCAGTTGTCGATATTTCAAGATAAGTTCCAGTAGCAGCAGTGATGATGAATTATTTCTTATGGAAAAAGTTTATACAAAAATGTTATCTTTTAAAGACGATACCGCTAGCATCAATAAAAACAGAAAATTGTATGGTGAGTAGGTCTATAATCATATTTTTTTGCAATTAAAAAAAGATTAAGACAGGTTTTTTAAATCATGAGAATGACTCTAGAAACGTTTAATTTCATAATGTCAAAAGTAGAACTTTAAAATTAAGACAGGTGTTTTAAATACATGAGAATGACTCTAGAAACTTTTAATTTCATAATGTCAAAAGTAGAACTTTGTTACAAAACCAATGGTGCAACTTACACACACAACTAATATACCAGAAGAAAGACTCGTGTTTGCCTTGAGGTAGTATGTATTTTGAACATTTTGACTACCGATTTTTAATATTATGAAGCATTGTTTGGCCAGTATCAATTTTTAAAGTTATTGTTAATGCCGATGTACCCAGGTGAGTTCATAATTTCATTGCATTGTTCTGATTTATTAATTTGAAACCGCGCGCCATCTATTAGTTGTTAATCTACATATTCGATCTGCTTACCGACCTATCTTTCCACCTATGCTCCTTCCGTTCCTGGCTTCCTCCTACTCACTCGTATGTTGGCTTGTACTAGAGACACATCGTTATTTGAGGCTCTCTTCGGTCACAAATCTAGCGGGATGATTCTGCATCGCAACGTGCTCATTGTATCCAGTTCTACAGGCTTCTACTCGACTAAGTTCAATACCAAGTAAGTGGCCTCTTTTATTCGTAGTTATAAGTCCAGTTGTAACAGTAAGTCTTCTATTTCCTTGTGTATTACCCTTTACCATCCACTGCATTTATCTGACAATTAAGCTTCACCCCACACATTCATTTCGGTCTTAGACAGGACTCCTATAAACTGACTTGGTTCTCCGGTATATATTTTAGTTCAAAACGCGGGCTGCATTTCGGGAACATCTTAGTAAAAGGCTCATTTTGGTTTCCAGGCTACGGATTTCCTAACAGTTATTTTTATAAACTTATGTTATTATAATTAATTACCAAGTTGTTATTATTTATGAATACGTATTTTACGATGCCAAGTACACTTAGCAACATGCCAGCAGAGCAGCACACAGGATTTTGCAAAGCAAACCTGTAAGCTTTGCGAAGGTTCCGCCACCAGGATTTACTGTGATATCAGATTAAAATAATGACATATTTTTAATAGCAGGTTCTCGCTTGTAAGCGACCTGTCTCCAGCAACCTGCGTTTACTGTGCATTTACCCTCATGATGTAACCATGATGAGAGGCATGGAAAGAATATTCACCATTTTGTAGGTTATCTGTAAAAGTTTAGTTACAAAATAGCCAATATTATAAAATTGTACAGCCACTATAGTAAAAATACCATTACTAAACAAATATTAAAAACATAATTTAATAAAAAATGTTTGTCTTACCTGTTTACCAACTATAACAAGATCTATCTTCTCATCTTGTGCTAATTTTGCAAGAATTTTTGAAACATGAATTGGTTGTAATGTTTCATATTCTGGGCCAGAAATTTCTACATGGATACCTCTGTCAACACCCATAGCTAATGCCGTTCTTAACGTTTCCTGTAAATTAATAATAATTATAACAAATCATTTTTTTTTTGGTTTTTTCAGTGTGTTTGTTATAAACATATGTACATATAATTTCACAAACTTGACCTTCAGAAACTCAACACCTAGTATTTCTTGACAGCCTATCTAGAACTAGCTTGGTGAAGGAATGTTGAAGTGTACATGATTTATTTACGGTATTATATTACGCAGGCAAAAAGTAATTGTAAAAAAGTGAAGAAGATAGTCTATTTTAAATATAACAGTTAGTTATATATATATATTAGTTACTCGGTGCAAATATTTAAATTTTATATTAGTTTTGTATTTGGTACGTTGTAGTGTAGCTAAAGCGGTTCCTGGAAAGAGAATCAATAACTTTTGTTTGCACTTGGAGAAAGCTACTCAATAATTCAGGCAACTAGTTTTAGGAAATAAAAATGAGAAAACAAGTAAGTGCTGAAGAACTTACTGCTCAAGAGATTTCCAGGATGTGAACGAGCTACAGATGGTGTAGTTTGGGAAATGGATGAATCGAGTGGAGAAATGGAGAGAGGATAATGACAAATGACAAGGAGTCTAATGAAGAATGAAAAATGTCAGATAAGCAATATAGAAAAGGTTGAAAAGCAGTCAAGAAAGCACAAAAATCACAAATTTTTAACTCGGAAGTATATTTAGTTCAATCTCTTTTCTTTTTAACGTTTTCACAACATATTTATCTAAAATCATATCATTTATAAATAATATTACTTTTACTCGGGTATATCATTATACAGTAAATAATCATGAATATGTGCAGTTTTAGTTGCTCATTAATGTATTTATATTTATTGAATGAAGTTGTTTGTTGTGAAATCTGCTGATTTATTTTTTAACTTAATTTGGGCTTATACATTGGGTTTTCTCTTCTTGAAAAACTACAGTCTAACAAAAACAAATATAACGATGAAAAAGTACCTACTTTCTTTTGAATCATACAGAAATGAACAAAACTTTTGGAGTGCTCATGAGTCTAATGGAAAACTTGACAAGTGAGCCAATTTTAAAAATTATTTTCAGTAGTCTATCTAAATTCTCACAGAATGATTCCAGATTCAGAAAAGTAACTTTTAAATTAAAGTTTTTATAGTTAATAAAAATTTCTGAAATGAATCATTTTATGGAATTTAAACAAAATATTTTCTGAGCTTTTGGCTTAGTTGATTAATAGCCTGCTTGCTTGAAAGTTAAAGCAGAAAGTTCTTCAACCACAGGAAAAATGTTTAATTTCTTAAAAATCACAATAAAAATTATTAATTCTTACTTGTGCTTGTGCTGGCCCGCACGATACTGCAACTACTTCATTTGCTATTTTCTTTTCCTTCAATCGAACTGCTTCCTCAACAGCTATTTCATCAAATGGATTCATAGAATGTTTAACTCCATCAGTAACAACACCAGTTTTGTCTGGCTTTACTCGAATCTGCAAAAGAAAAAATTCTGATCACCTTACGTCATCTGTACATAAAAAGATACTAAAAAAAACTCACTAGTAATGCATATCACTAACTAGTATCTGTTCATCACCTGACACATAACCCTATGAGACTTTATACACAGAAAACTAATATCAGATCAGCTACCTGTAAATAGGACAATCATCAGCAATAACTTGCAACTTAGTTCATAGTGACTTGCATAGTGACCAGTTCATGTTCCTACACATAGCAATAACTAATTTTTTTAAATAAAGCCATTAAATTTGTTCACGATACAAATGGTATCATTAAATTTTAAATAAACTCCAATTATTACTTACAACCATAATCAAGAAATCAACCATTCCGAGATACAGGCAGGAGTTCTATAACCATTTGTAGTGGATACCTGTTTATTGAGCACCCAAACAAGTGGTCAGTTAGAACAAATGCCAAATAAGCTTGCCGGTGTAGCTGCAGGAACAGTTCGGATTCATTCGGTAGATTTTGTGTCTTAGTACCGAACTACCTTTTAAATCATGGTGCTGAACGATGTAAATTATTATCTATTAGTGACGTTAAAAACATTCAATTGTAAATATTGTACACACCAATTAATGCCTCCCACATACAAAACATTACAGAATAATGTTTTCAGGTTAGCTGATATATAACGTTGCGAGAGCGATGTGACTCTGATCACAGCTAGTCCAGCACTGACTCCACCACTCGCTGAGGCAACCGAGCGCGCCATTACCAAAATAAACCTTCTGCACACTTCAAAAACCAGCAAGCATATTTGGCATTCACTCCAAAAGCCAATACGAAAATGTGGTGTAGGATGAACTCAGAAGAAATGAACATTTTTTTTTTTTTACAAATGATAGAGTGCTTTGTCATTATTAAGTCAGAAGTTGAAACAGATCAACATATAATATTAGCTATGATCTACTCTCAAATAGCTACAATTTAATCCACCCGCATGTGTATTATACAAGCGAAACCGAGGATGAGAAAAACGTCCCAATTTTGACCACTTGCAAAATGAGTAGAAAGGGATAAATTACTCTAAAGCAATAAAGATTATTTCTGTACCTTCCCAAAGCGCTATAATTTTAATTTTATAAAAGTATTCTTTACGTGGTGTACGTGCAAAAAATAAAGCATAGAGAGAATCAGATAAAGTAATTACCTAATTATTTAATACAGACACCTCTGAGGAGCCTAGAGAACCTGCAAGCAATTCCTAGTGGTATATTAGAGTACCACACAATAATTTCCTTCACATTGCTTCAAACTGTAATACTCACTGGACAAGATGTGTGAATATAACAGTTTTATTCCTTCTCACTCACTTACTTACTAACTAACTTAATGTACAGGCATGTAGTCACTTAAGTTGGTAATCAATTCAGTCCATTCTAACTTAAGAGCAAATAAAATGTAACTATAACAGCAAGCAGAATGTTCTATATTTTTAAATATCAACATTAGTGTAATTTACAACTAGTTACTGAATTTTGAAAGGCACTCCAAGAGAATACTGTGGAGTGTTTCTTTAATGTTTAATGCCCTAAATCATATCGGGTAACATTTCACTTGCTTTAAATGAAGGCAATAAAATAAATGCTATAAAGAGAGAAAACTATCATGTTCTTAAAACTCCGGCTCTAAATAGCTAACTAGACTAAACAAAATTAGAATATTTAGGTAGTATACAAAACCGAACTGATATATCTATAAGAGGATATGAACTCTTGAACCAGCTAGGGGCGAATTAAAAATACAGAAAATTTACTTAACCAGAATAAAAACTTGATAAGCGCTGTTCTAATTAGATTGATGAGTTTTTATAAAGTTAAAATATAAAAAGTTACCCGATGAACAAGGTGCAAAGTACGAAACGGAAATGACTATCTTAAGTGAACCATATATTTACCACACTATCTTACCTTAACAGCATAATCAATAACTCGTTTCACACCAACTAAAACTCTAGCCATTTTTGTATTAAATAAAAGTAGAAGTAATTATAATTAGAATATTCTGATTACAAATGTTTTAGCAACTAAAGTCAATGCAATTAACCTTCAACACACCGATTACAACAGCAGTAGCAGCTGATACAGCATAAGTCAAAATGACAGTCCAGTTTCGGCAACTTCATAAAAATAATAGAATAATATTGTGTAAATAATGCAAAAATACACATAAGGTATAAATAATATATATCTGCGCAAACTCTAAAAACACCTTAATAAGTAATTAACTCTAAAAATATATTATTTTTTTAAGGTAATTATGAATTTGACGAGTGCGCCACGTACGCTCTCCGTATTATATTACCCCGCTAATTTTTCCCAGTTTGGCCTACTACCGGGAATTATTTGAAAGCATTGAGTGGCGATCGTATCCCTTCAATGTGCCCAATAATGAGCTTGGTTTTTGTAATACAGGAAAAATTACGGCGTTCGTTGGTATTTTAACACATTACCACTCCACGAGCCGACTAGTGTAGTGGTTAGCGTAACTAATTTCTACGCTGATGTCCCGGGTTTGATTCCCGGTCAGGTCTGGTATTTTTGCATCATTTATTTTCATTATCATCCGTCTCATCGTCAGTAAATAGCAGTAATTGCAAAACGGTCCGACGTAAAAAAAATCATACCTATGTTAAAACAATATTGTTGTTGTAAAATGGATTCCCCATCTCTTTGTTAGGCACCTCTACCACATCTCGGTTCTTAATATTCAACCCCATGAACGCAATTGGGAGCTCTTCAACAACCTTACCGGTAAAATTTTAGTTTTCCATTAAATAACAAGATAAGTAAGAATATAAAACACATTAAAAATAGATTTTTTTTTAATTGAGTGATGATGCCTACATAAGCCTTGGGCTTGTGCGTAGGTAATGATACGTGGTGATTTACAGATGAAAAAAATGCCAGACCTGACCGGGAATCGAACCCGGGACCCCGGAATATTAGCCAGTTGCGCTGACCACTACACCAGGGTATATATTATATCTTTATAGATGTAAAATTAGTATTCTGTGCTCCAATTTTTATTGTAAAGTCAACGTAATAAGCCGTTTCCCTTAAAAAGTGAATAAAAAACAAATTTGGTGTTTTGGTGGTATCCTTTGAGTATACTCAAAGGTGGGTGGTATCCTACAGTATTAGTTATTTTTTTACCTGATTTTGTTTTACATTCAACTGTTTTACACATTGTTGCTATTGAAGACGACAATATGTCAGACCACTACACCATCGGTCTGCCCATTATTGAACTGATTAGAAAAGAGTTCATTACGGAGTTATTTAATTCAGCCGCACTCATTTTCCAAGTATTCTGCTCTATTTTCTTTCATACACTAATCGAGTCCAATTTTATACCTATCTATCTTTATTTATATCTATTCGATATCGGCCTCAGTTCTTTGACGTCATCAAAATAGCATAGTGATTGTGAAAGTTTGTGCCACAATAACCTAAAATTTACAAATGGACTTTAATCGCTAGAATACCGCTATTTTTAGGTGGTTGTTTCGTTCGTTATAAGTTTGTTTTGTAAATTCAGTCATGGACACCAAACGTTATAATAACATTGTTGGATTTATTAGGCGCTACAGAGGAACTTCAAGATATTGTTTGAAGCAATTGAGGAGCATGTACCCAGAGTAAGTTTGAGTATACCTATTAGGTTACTTTTTTTGTTGTTGTTATAAACAAGCAGGAAAAATATATCTGGTTAAAGCTTTGCTACTCAAAGGGTTAAAGTGATTCTGAATACGGTGTATACATAAGTTTGTAAAATTTTACAAAACTTATTTTGGGAAAACGTAAGGTTGACGTATGTGAGGTTTGCGGTTGTTGCAAAATTGATGTAAATATAATGACAATTGCATGTGTATGATTTGTTAAAATCAGACGCGTCGTAAATGTCTAATGTGATATAGTGTTGCGTCAGAAAAAAACGAACAGTTTGGCCAAACTGTTGTTTCTCGGAAAACGAACGAACTGTTATTTTACTTCTCGACAAACTGTTTTTTACTGACCAACAGTGGTAGCTTGACAAACACATTGAATTGCCAAACAGAAACTTCACCGCATTCTAATAAACTTTTAACAAATTAAAAACAGGTTGCATGAATAACTACTGTTGGCTGTTGCCTTCTACTGAAAAAATGTATATATTTATGGTATTTATTTATATTACTATGGGAATTAGTTAGCGTTATTAGGAAACACAAAATAATCAATCTGAAATACAAAATAATGATGATGTGTGTAGTAGTATTATAATCACAGAGTATAGAATAACTTACTTCTACACTCTTTAAATATAATGCACAAAAACGGCCATAAAACTGTGAAATTTTTTGATAAAATGATATACGAGATATGACTCAACGGTAAGGTCCAGCCTTCTATGTGTAAGAACGATAAAACGACCTGTTGTTTAAACTTGGAGGGAAAAAATACAGAAAAACGATTCATTTAGAACATCAACAGATCAATAATACAAACTGTTTTTTCCAACAGTTTGTACAAACAGTTGTTTTTTTCAAACGAACGTTCGTTTTCGTTTGGAAGAAACAACAGAAACGCCCACCACTAATGTGATATATTTTAATTATAAAACTGTTAGGTAAATGCATAGTCATTGTTTGTGTATTTTTGACAAAATAACCAATAATCGTAACTATAAATTTCAAAGTTAAACAGTATAAACAATGGCTGTAAAGTTTTATTTCTATCTAAAAAAAACCAATCTCTTTACTCCAAGACCTTTGAGATTTGTTTATTTTAGGGCCAAATTTAACTAACGAGGTGAGAATTTCAGTATAAACGCTTAAAATTTGAAAGTATTTCTTCTTGGGTTCACCCGTAATATTTTAGCCTCTGTCTTGTACCTGTATGTGGCGCCTATTCATGAAGCAATACAAAATTAAAAATGGGTGCACTCATTTATGGCTCACTGATTCTAATCTCAATTTTTAATCTGTACAATTCCCTCAATACTTACAAATGGAAAAGTACAGTGCACTAAAATGAGTTACGTTTTCTTTTGTATTACATCCAGTGGAACATTATTATTGCTGTCTAGCGGATCTATTTTTAACCCTTCTGTTACTGATAGATCCCAGAAGGGTTACTTCGAAGAGTTAGTATTTAGCATACTAACTCTTCGAAAACTAATTCTGAGATCGGGGAGATAGACTTGGTTTTTTTTATCCATCTGTTATCCAAAAAAATTGAAATTTTTATGAGATATTAAGAAAACCAAGAGATGTTTTAATTAAAAAAACAAACATGAAACTCCCATTTTTACACCAGTTACAACAAAATTACAAAACATTTTTTGTAATTTATGCAAAGTCGGGCGTTTTTGTAAAAATTTGGCAATATTTTCTATTTTTATTTATTTTTAGGCTGGTATTATAGAAAAAGTATAGCAAAAAAATTGATTTATCAAATGCCTTCGCTTACCATACTATACGACTATTAAAGTGTATGTAAAAGTATAAGTGTATATGGATTCTGTGCTAATATGCATGCCAAAACAATTTCTCTCTCTTAAGCTGGTAGCATTGACCCATTCCTACTTAAAATTATTTAAAAGTTTGGTCTATTATATAAAAGTTTGGAATTTTGTGAATACATGCATATAGAAAAATATTTTAAAAGATAATATACTAGAACATTTTAGTTCCATTGTGAAGAATGTCTAAAAATAGGCTATTCTACGAATTTCGGAGCGTTTATTCCCTTTTACAGGTTATATTTAATTCAACTGGTTTTGCTATAATAGCAACATTGAACAATTTACCTACCTTTATTATTCATGCTTTCAAACGCGGTTATAACTCTATTTTTAAATGACATACGGCCTTTACATGGATATCTTAAAAAATTACTGGAATTCAGTGGTATTCCAACATTCAAAAATCAATAGATAATTTCCCACTAACCTAATTGTGTTTCTAAATATCTTACTTTCTTCCTCATACATTCAGCTATTATTTAACTATAATGTTTACTTTATATTTTTATTTCAAAACACTTTTCTATAACGCGTAGTTAAACACCATTATTAGTGATTTTCTGTATTTTTCCCATCAAAATCAATATAAAATATGGGCTATTTTAAGATGTGGCCTCTGTTTGCATTGACCAACAAAAGTAAGTCGTATAAAATTAAAAAATCTATAACTTTATATTTTCTACAGAGCCTATTTAACATCAATTATAGTGATTTTCTGTATTTTTAAGTTCTTTAGAGGTTTATTTTCATTTTGCGTCCTTCACTCATAATTAAAATTAGGTTATGTCTTTCATTTTACATGAAAAGTGTAAATTAAACTGTTTTTTATCTTTAGAATGTTGTTTGCTTGTTTCAGGGTTTCACCATATACCTTGGGAAGCATAGTATCACTGCAGTGTCAATATAAGATGATGACAAATCACTTCAAAATTAAAAACCAAATTAAACAGGTTTATTCAAAGTATGTATTTATTAAATTTGTGATTGTTTTTCAATTAATGTTTTTAAATTAATTAATTCACACAACTTTCTCTTGCAAATGCAATTAATGAACAATATAACCTAACATTAGAAATAAACAATAAACATAACCTTATTACTTTCTCTTGCCTATCAAGTTTTCACCAGATGTAGAGGTTTTCAGACCCGTTGAATCGAAAAAAAAACATGTTATTAGCGATTGGTCTGTGTGTGTGTGAACAAAATATCTCAAGAACGGAATATTGTACAAAGTTGAAACTTGAAACTTAAGTTAGGTACTACTAGAGGATCTGACACTAACATTTTAATCAAAATCTGTCAACTGGAAGTAGTAGTTTATTCCTATCATTTTTCACTTTTTTGTGATTTTCTCAAAAACTGCTCCTACAATATTTTTTTAAAAATCACCTCATTTACTACATTTTTTATGCTCTACCTGATAGGGTAGGCGCCATGTCTGCTGAAATTCTTAGGGAGGCTATGCTCTTGGAGAAAAAATGGTTTTTTAAGATTGCAGCTATAATACGCGTTTTAGGGCAAAAGGGTATAAATAAACATTGTAGACAATTTAACAATCTACAACTTTTGTTTCAAACATTTCTTTGTATAATGCTTAATTTAGCGGTAATCAGTGATTTTCTATTTTTATTTTCATGAAAATTTGAAAATAACTCAATGTTTTAAGATTTCGGCCTTAGTATGCATTTAACGACTAAAGTGTATATAATAAAATTTATAGGAAATTAAAAGATCTACAATCTTCATTTTAAGTATTTTTCTCGAGAGCCTAGTTTAGCATCAAAGAGTGATTTTCCATATTATTACGCCAAACTAAGGTTGGTTTTCATTTGTATCATTCACTCATGATTAAAATTAGGTTATGTTTTTTGAGGTTAGTTTTTTGTTTGTTTCTAATGTTTTAATATTAATGTTAGGTTATTTTGGTCATATAGGAAGGAAGTATTGTTTTCGTATAGATTTCACGAAATAGAGTTTTCACCGGATATACAAGTTTTCAGACCCAAAAACATGTTTTTGGGTCCAGGGGGTCTGAAAACTTGTTTATCAATTGAAAACTCTATTTCGTGAAATCTATATGAAAACAATACTTTCCTTCCTATATATTCATATAGGCAAGAGAAAGTCAAAATCAAATTGAACAGGTTTATGTAAAATATGTATTTATTCAGTTTATCGTTTTTAATTAATGTTATTGTTTATCCCAGTGTGTATTCAATAGGTGGTTTATATGTAAGTTTACATAATAAATAATAAATCTTGTTTTTAAAAAAACTTACACAAGCCGTAATTTCTGAGGGTTAATTTTCTTTATATAATTACATCAGGAGTATAGATTGTTACTTGATCATTGGAAAAATTTTGGGAAATTCTGAGATTCACAGGGCTCTGAATTTTCAACTATACCCAAAATACTAACTGGAATCCCAGCTTTAAAGTACTTAAGTGTCATTTTTGTACACTATTCTGCTCATGAAATATTTTGTTCACACACACCACAGACCAATTGCTAAAAACATGTTTTTTTGGGTTCAGGAGGCCTGAAAATTTGTATATTCGGTGAAGACTCAATTTAAAAAAATTATATACAATAGTACAGGTGTTCAAAAAGTCGCTCCCCAGTGAAATATACAATGAAATGCGACCTGTTTGCGGGGTTGCACCATCTTGTTGAAAATAACTGTTCAGTATTTCACTTAACTCAAGTTCGCCTATGAATGGATATGGAATTTCAGTGCAGTATCATTGTGTGTTTATTGTTTCATTGGACAATATGAGACCCGAAAAAATAAATCTAGAAATTGCAATCAAAACTCCAATTTTCAGAAACTGAAGTGGTTCTTCATGAATACACAATGGATTTTCATACCTCACAGATAAGAATTTTGCGAGTTCATGTACCCGGATAAATGGAACCACGCCTCTTTGGTGAAAAACATATCATTAAGAACATCGATTCCATTTTTTCGAATGAAATTATTGAACCATTCACAACACCGCATTCTCTTGCCATGAGCAGTAGATTGTAATTCATGCACGACTGTCACTTTGTTTGGGAAAAGTTCTAATTTTTTCCTTACAGCTGTGTGGGCCGTTCTGACACTGACATCGGTTTTCTGCATGAGTTTTCTTGTTGACTTGTTTGGACTTATGGACATCGTTAGAATTTTTATATTTAATTAATGAATGATTAGTTTAGAATGAAATTAGTAAAAATGTGGTGTGCAACACTCACACAACTTTCTCTTGCCAATGCCAATAATGAACAATATGACGTAACGTTAGTAATAAAAGATTAGAAATAAACAGAAAACTAACCTCAAACAACATAACCTTATTTTAATGGTGAATGAAAGAGGAAATGAAAATCAACCTAAATTTGGCTTAAAAATACGGAAAATCACTTTCACGCTAAACTAGGCTCTGTAGAGAAAAATGCTAAAAATAAAAGTTGTAGATCTTTTAATTTTCTATAAATTTGATTATATTATACACTTTTGTCGTAAAATTTATACTAAGGCTTGAAATCTTTAAAAAATTGATTTTTTACATGTTTTCATGAAAAAAAGAGAAAATCACTAATTACTGCTAAACTAAGCGCTATACAAAAAAATGTTTGAGATACAAGTTGTAGGATTTTAAATTTTCTACAACTGTTTTTATATACATTTTTGTACTAAAATGCATATTAAAGTCCAAATCTTAAAAAAACAAATTTTTTACGTGAAAACAGCTTCTCCAAGAATTTCAGCAGACTTGCTGCCTACCCTATCTTGTAAAGTATAAAAACTTTAGTAAACGTGGGGATTTAAAAAAAAAATTGTAGGACCAGTGTTTGAGAAAATCGCAAAAAAGTGAAAAATGACACAAATAAACTACTACCTCCGGTTGACCGATTTTGATGAAAATGTTTGTGTCTGGTTTGGTAGTGGTGTCTAACTTAAGTTTTAAGTTTCAAGTTCGTACGATGTTCCGTTCTTGAGATATTCTGTTCACACACACAGAGACCAATTGTTAAAAACATGTTTTTTGGGTTCAGGGGGTCGGAAAACGTGTAGATCCGGTGAAAACTCAATTTTGAAAAATCGACATGAAAACAATACTTTCCTTCCTATATATTTATATAGGCAAGAGAAAGTAAAAATGTAATGTTTCCCTTGAAGTAAAACTATTAAAATATTTTATGTTTCAGGTATCAGGAGTTGGTTGAAAGTGGTTCATTACCTGGTATAATTACTCGTATGGCAATTGAACTAGATGTATGTCCAGCTTTACTAGCACGTTCAATATTGGAGTACTACTTTACTGAAGTTGAACCTGATATTGATAAAAGTAATTATTATTTTTAATTCATTTTAAATTAATTTGTATGTTCTTTTAATAAATTCCAAGTATTCTGTACTTTGTACAATGGATAAAAGTCAAATGTAATGAAATTATCATAATTATGAATTTTGATTAGGTATGTATACTTTTTTGATACATATATGTATCATTACAAGATTACAAAGTATAGGTTACAATTATCCTTCACTATTCGTAGTGGTTGTGTTCCATAAACTTACTGCGAATAACGAAAATGCGATTAGTAAAACCAGACTTTTATGATATAGTGCACAGGGTTGTGATTGTCAAATGCCGAAACAATTAAAACACAATTGAGAGGCATCCTTTTGTGAGCGATATATTTTTCCAAATAAATATTAGAAACCTTCTCCATTTTTCAAGGTTATAACTGTAACCTACAGATGTAACTTGTAATACATTTTAATTTAATCCATACATCTTAAGTCTTCACATCACCATTGTAAGTCTTAAAAGTACTGGATGTATTCAGTATTTCTTTTGTAATCACAATTTGTGCACGTTTACGTATTGTCTTTCAGTTATCCAATATGTATATCGAGGCGTGTTTAGAAAGTAAGTACTATTTTGTTTTAACGCCGCTGCAGTGCCACTGTTTGGCACTCCGTGCATGTGCTCTACTTTCCTTAGTTCATTAGTTCTGCAGTGATGCCAGTACGGTTGAATAGTCTTGAGTTTTAAGTTTACTGAGGTCGTTTACAATGTTTAAAACAATATTGATGACCCACCGACTGAGATTCGTTCTGTTATCTGTTTTTTTAATGCAATGAACATTAAGGCACCAAAATTCATTGGCAGCTTACAGAAATTTATGGTGAAAGTGGAATGAGTGATTGAATAGTACGAAAGTGGATTAGGCAATTTAATGAAGGACGGACAGATGTCCACGACCCACGAAGTGGGCGGCCTTCTGTTATCTATGATGGCTTGGTCAGGAGAGTGGATGAGAAAATTAAAGAATACAGATGATTTCCTATGACAATGCTTTCAGGTAAATTCTCATAAGTTTCGAGAACTGTTTTGCATGAGATTGTAGCCAACCGCTTGGGTAATTACACTGGATTACAAAAATGCTCACAGATGTGCACAAAACAAAGCGACTTGACAATGCTCTGATATTTCTTACCTGGTACAAAGATGAAAATAAGAAATTTTTATAGTTTGACTACTGTTTGTTCCTGGACATGAAACGTGAGTTTGGTAGTAAGCGGTTTGAATGTGATGACAATGCAAAAAATGCTCTATAGTGATACTCTCACTGGTTTCACTGGTGGGAAGTTTCTTTGAAGAAAGTTTAGATAAGCTGGTCACCCAATATGCCAAGTGCTTGAACTATGTAGAAACGTAGTGTAAGGTATGATCTTTCACTTAAAAATAAAATTCTTTTGAAAATAAAATATTTAATTTTTTTTCTAAAATAATGCTTATTTACTGGACAAGCCACATATTTTTGAAATTCACAATAAATAATAATTATTATTTTGTTACAAGTAGTGTTTTTCTAAAATACAAGCGTTTCTTTTTCAGAAATTCCAAATAGGTCAATCATTTCACAAATGTTGAAGGATACTACATTAATTGAAGATAGAGATCTTGCTATAGAGGTTTATGTGGTTAGTATTGGTATTTTATTACTTAAAATATGTTTTACTGATAAGTTGATTTAAAAATGGTGAATCTGATGTCGTAGTTATTCAGGAATTACTAGCTTTAGATAAAGTTCCTTTAATTAGGTGAAAATCTAATTTATGAATAAATCGAAAATATTACTAGAAATTCTATCAGGTGATGTGAGTAATTTTTTTTATGTCAAACTTATGGACATTATGTTATTAGCAGATGGTGAAGGGTAATAAGTGAAACTTGACTAAAAATCAAACTCAGGAATTCTGGCATAGAAGCCAGTTACACTGCCACGTACTAACTAAATATGTGGTAGGATGCAACACTGAAAAAAAATCTGTCGAAAATCTTCAAGTCTATAAAATTGAAATCTTTTCCTCTTTTACACTAATTTTCATCTCATTTGTCCTACTGGTATGTTTCAGCTGCTGTATAAGGTTTCTTTTATGTTTTGAAACGATAACAAATAGGAACATTTTGTAAAATAATTTGAAATTTTGTATGTGTTTAATATTGCTTTTAAATACTACTGTTGAGGTTTATAATTTAAGTGTATTTGTAATTTAAAAGGAAAAGAAATAAAATATTTTTAGCAAGAACTGGATGTGTGCTACTAATACATTCTTTTTACTTTCTCTTGCCTATATGAATATATAGGAAGGAAAGTACTATTGTTTTCATGTTGATTTTTCAAAATCGAGTTTTCATCGGATTCACATGTTTTCAGACCCCCTGAACCCAAAAAACATGTTTTCATCGATTGGTCTGTGTGTGTGTGTGTGTGCGCGCGCACGCGCGCGTGCGTGTGTACTGAATATCTCAAGAATGGAACATCGTACAAACTTTAAACTTGAAACTTAAATTATATACCACTAGAGGACCTGACACAAACATTTTCATCAAAATATGTCAACCATTAGTAGTTTATTCGTATCATTTTTCACTTTTTTGCGATTTTCTCAAAAACTGCTCCTACAATTTTTTAAAAAATCGCCTGATAACTACATTTTTAATGCTCCACAAGAAAGGGTAGGTGCCATGTCTGCTGAAATTCTTGCGGAAGTTGTTTTCTCGTAAAAAAATTGTTTTTGTAAGACTGGGACTTGAATATGCATTTTAACACAAAAATGTGTGTAATAAAAGTTGTGGAGAATTTAAAATCCTACAACTTTTTTACAAACATTTTTTTGTATAATGCTTAGTTTAGCAGTAATTAGTGATTTTCTCTTTTTCTTATGAAAACATGTAAAAGAAATCAATTTTTTAAAGATTTCAAGCCTTAGTATCCATTTTACGACAAAAGTGTAAATAATCAAATTTATAGAAAATTAAAAGATCTACAACTTTCATTTATAGCATTTTTCTCTTCAGACCCTGGTTTAGCGTGAAAGTAATTTTCCATATTTTTAAGCCAAATTTAGGTTGATTTTCATTTTGCGTCTTTCATTCACGATTAAAATAAGGTTATGTTGTTTGAGGTTATTTTTTTGTTTATTTCTAATGTTAGGTCATATTGTTCATTATTGGCATTGACAAGAGAAAGTTATGTGAGTGTTTCACACCAGATTTTTTTAATTTTAATTCTTAATTTGGAGTTATTCTATAAGAGTGGGCAATGACCAAATTGTTTAACAAACAAAAAATTAGGTCGATAAATTAAAAATTAAAATAATTAAAAAATAGGTAGGCCTACACAGTTGACCCATTTTGGCCAGCCTGTTGGCACAGTGGTCAGTGCAACTGACTTCTATGCCGAGGTCCCAGTGCTCTATTTCCTGTCAGATCTGGCATTTTTTCATTATGTATCACCTCATATTATTACCTATGCACAAGCTAAGGCTTATGTAGGCATCACTTAAAAGCCTTATAGCGTGATTTCAATAAATTAAAACTAGAATCTGTTAACTCCGGTTTACTATTCTTAAAAAAGTAAAACAAAACTGTCTTGGATTGCAAATTTTACATTATTTGCTGTAGATTATATCTCTTTGGTAATTGTTTTTCCAATAATTGTAATTTATATATTTTGTTGCAGAGTTTGATAAATGACGATCAGTATGGACCTGTTTCGGATACGATTAAAAAGTATGTATCATTTGTTATCCATTTAAACCATAATGTAAATAGTTTTTCATAAGACCCTCTCTGTTTGTTGGACAAAAATGGTGACTACTGATACTGTTCATAAGAAATCTAATGTGATGTCTGATTTGTTGTAAACACCAGGAAATCCGTAAAATAGCGATTTTCTTCGTGGATGAGTCTTGTAACACATTCTTTTTGTTAAAATGGTATAGTTAAGTTACAAAACACTATTAACTTGTGGTATCTTTGAATTCTGTTACAGTTACTTTGTAACATATGTACAGTAAGTAGATTAATTATAAAATGTTATTATATACTAAAAGCTAACTCTCTCCACCATTATTCGAATCCCACTCAGACACGGCATATTTTCATACGTTACAAAAATTATTCATCCTTCATTATACAAAGTAAGTTACAACCCAACTTCATAGCTAATGACCATTGTAGTTGATACGACGTTAAATAAATTAAAAAAAACAAATCCACTATTATTTACCACCGTGAAATTTTGGGCTACTGAGTATAAATGTGGCCATACCAGCTTGGATGATGATGATGAACATTTGGTACGGCCAAAAACTGCAACAATTGATGATAATATCGCTCAAGTTCACCGAATGGTGCTAGATTTTCCCTAACCTTAATATATGATTGTCTAGTACTATTTGGTGAACTTAAGGGATGTTATCGTCAGGTGTTGTAGGTTTTGATCGTCCCAAATGTCATTGTCACACAAGCTGGTATTACTACGATTAAATTCACCTGTAAAAAATTTCACGGCAGTAAAATGATGGCAGAGTCCCTGTACTACACAACATCAAACTTTTCTTTAATTTGCGTTGGCGTATTGCCTTTTAAAAACAAATATCTAATGGTAGCTCGATACTTGATTTTGTTTATTTTCACAAAAATACTTGCATTGATTCACTAAAATGATTGTTAAATAACAACTGAGCGTCCAAAATGGCTGAAATTTTTGTGAGTACATTCCAGTGCATGCGCAAACACATTACCCAACTGTATTTGACAATTGCTGCCATCTTTGTGTTAAAGTCGGAAACTTTTCAGACAACCCTCGTATGTTCCTTTGCTCATAAAACTTTTATATTTGTTCAGTTTTGAGCTAACATGTTAATTTTTTCAATGTTGGTTTTGTTTTTTTTAATAGTTGCATTGGTAATGAGTATGAAGAAATGTTGAAAAGGAAACTTCAAGAATTAGGGCTACCTTTCAGAGATGAAAAGAATCTAAGAGCAAGAGGTTATGACAAAACTCCAGATATTAAATTAGAAATACCTTTTGCTGTGGATGGCTGCATAGTCAATTGGATTGAAAGTAAGGCTTTGTTTGCTGATTTGAAAACTCACAATCAATACTTGAAGAATCAGTATTTGAGCTATTGGAATAGGTAAATAAATCTAGTTAATGTTTAAAAATTTTTTTTTAGTTATTATCTGTGTAAATTCAATTGGTGGGTGGGCTGTCATTGTTAGGCACATTATTGGAGTATTTGTATTTCATGTATGAAAATAATATTTTTTTTTATCTGAGGCGGCAAGAAAAACTCATGTTCACTCCCTTGCGATAGGGGAAGTAATGTTGGGCTCAATTGAGGTGTCCTCGTCCAGTCCCAAGGAGGCCGCAACCGCCTACCAACCAAAAACCCGCCGCCTGGCCACTTGATCCGGCATCAACAAAGAACCCTCCACCTCCCTCGGAAAATAATATTTACTTGAAATTAAATGTCGCTTGCTAGTTTTTCTTGTTCACATTTATGTAACAGTGTAGCATGGCCAGTTTTGAAAGTCAATTTTTTTGTATCTGTTATTTGGTATTTATTTTAGCTGTAATTTGTGATTTTTTTGTACCACAATACACCATAAAAAAAGATAAGATTTTTATCCTATTATACCTTTTGAGAAAAAGGCATTACTTTTTCACAATAGTATAGCCTCAGAAGATATTTAACTGATAAGTCCTTGTAAAAATATATCAATGAAAATAAATGTTGCTACAATCTCTGTTATTCAACATTTGCCTGTCAGATGTTTTGTTTAAAGGAAATTTGTCATTTTTTTTATTGTTAAAACTAAAATATGAAAATTTGTTCTTGTTTAATAGATAAGTTTTGTACTACTGACTACTTAAAATTAATTACTTATATAAAGTACATTGGCTGACTCATTGGTGTAGTTGTTATTACAGCTGGTTTCTATGCCCCAGGGGTTCTGAACTTGATTCCTGGTCAGATCTGGCATTTCTTCATCTTTATGTCACCTCATGTGCCATGCACAAGCCATGGCATAAGTAAGCATTATCGTTTCCCAATAAAAGAAACAAGTACACCAAAATATTGTTTTGATTCGCGGGGTCCAATTTCTAAGATATTTTTTTACCTAGTTGATACACCTGTTTCTTTCATATTTTTACATTTGCTGCCATTTTGAATGTACAGTTCATTGTTTGTAGTTGAAAACAGTGCACGTATTTGCATTCGCTCGGCGAATTATTATTTCAGAAAAAGTGGATCAAAGAGTTTGCATTAAATTTTGTGTTGAAAATGATATCAACTGTAGTACATAATTCAAAAAGTTAACAGTGGCTTTTGGTAAATCTACTATGAGTAAAACAAGAATTTAAAAGTGGTGCAAAGAGTTCAATGGCCATGAAAACATTGAAGACCGTTCTGGACACCCTAGCACATCAATAACCGATGACAGCGTCGTAGAAGTGAGGAAAATGATTCTGAAAGATCACAGAATCACTATCAGAGGTTGCTGATGAGGTCGGTATATCATTTGGGTCATGTCAAACAATTTTTTTGGATGTTTTGGGCATGAAACGTGTGGTAGCAACGTTTGTTTCAAAATTACTGAATTTCGAATGACAGAATGTCGAGTGGATATCACCCAAGAATTGGTGAATGAAGTCAACACTGATCCAGAATTTCTGCAAATGGTCATAACAGGTAACATGCACTGTGCTGTCTTCCGTTCCACTCCATTATTAATGAATGGCATGATTTTTTACAGCTGACAGTCCTCCTTCCGAAGTACAGCCAACTGTACATGGCTGCCAATATGTACCTCAAAAGTTCCTGTTTGTCTTTGTCACCTGTTATTTAATTGTTCCTCGTAATACTATAATATTTATATTAATACATTAATTATTTAATATTAATATTATTTATGTAAATAATACTTTTATTCTTTTGTTTTAGATTTGGTCCTGGTTTAGTAATTTATTGGTTTGGTTGTATCGATACAGTCATGAATCAAGAAGAGAAAAGACTGATAATTCGTGATAGTTTTCCTGAAAATGTAACATTTATGAATCCTACTCTAATTCCAGCACCAACACTCAGTTAAATCATTATTTTTTCATATATTTTAATTATATAAAAGTTATGTGAATATATATAATGTTATATATTTCTTGTTTTTTCCAAATATATTAATTTTTTATATTCAAGTTGTTCAATTTTGTGCTTAATGGTAAACATTACTTTTTGGTAAGTCATTCATCAAACCTGATTATGGCCTGATTCAAAAGGCTGTTACTTTGTTCAAAAATTTGGTATCTAAGTATCCTCAAAATTAAGGCTATTTTACTTGTGTACAAAAATATAAAAATTATACGAGGGTTTTTTTTTCAACCTCCGATAGGCCATAAATAAAAGAAAAGTGAATATAGGAAAATGGCCTATCGGAGGCCATCTATCATCTTTCACTTCATTTTGTGAGGTCATTTAAATTTTATAAACCTTGTTTAAAAATTTTTGTTAATTTACCAATTTTAATCACATTGGCGTAAATTCTATAGCTGTTTTCTTAAGTTAAAAATTTTCTCCTGTTATTTCTCTTTAATTTTATATTTCTAAAAAGGTTGTATATTTCTCGTTGGTAGATGTAGGTATTTTTTCTTGTTCTTGTCTTCAGACCAGAGTGGCAGGGCATCTGGCAGCTTCTGTTGCAGTGAGGAGATTGAAATGGTTTTTTTGTCACTGCCTCAGGGGAGGAGCAACCGCTGACTGAGAGATCTTGTCTGCACTGCTACCTAGAAAATTGGAGCAGTGACCGATGGAGGTGAACACCAGTTACCGCTGCCTCGAGGAGGAGCAGTCGCTGGTGAAGCAAAGAGGGGGGGGGGGGTAGTGGCAACAAAAAGTATACTCATATTGAGTGTTGTAATCAATCTCCATGTCGACCTTCTCGTGAAGAAGATTGAAACCAAACTAACTATCCAGCCAAGTTCGCTGTATGCCTTACCCACTTGTCGTACAAGCACTGTGAGAAGTTTGCTGTCTGTGGTATTTTGTGGCAGCAGAAGCAACCACCCACAGCGTTTGCACTGCCTATAGTGGCTAAAACAATAACGACGGACCAGCGTAGAAATAATACGGTATCAAAGTTATTGTTTGATTGTGTGTCTAATGATAGGATTCAGTATTGAGCATGTACAGTGGTCGGACGTGTTTTCGTTGTATGCTCTTATCTGCAGTACAATTAATAATAATAATAATTATGGGCATATCGAATCGCACAGTTTTCCTGTATTCTATAAATACAATTTTTATAATTTAAAACATGTTTTTTTCTGTTTTATTTATTAGTACAGCTGTCAATTTTTCATGCCAAATATATAAAAAAATTACTTAAATATACCCAAAGGACAGGATAAGAGGATAAGAGATCAGGAGTTCACCAGAAGATCGAGAGGCAGATAAAATGCAAGTTATGAAGCAACAGGAATCATTAAAGTTGGCAGCTTCGTCAAATATGGAAAATATTGCGGCAGTAATCAGAAAACTATTAGACACGAAGCTGGATGTATTAAATAAAAAGATTGATTCGTTAGCTTCAAATAGTGACGTCTGCGGTATTAAGGAGAATTTAAATAAACTATTCCTTGAACATGTGGAGCTGAAAGGGGAAATCCAGTTGTTAAAAACTGATAACACTGTGTTATTTAATAAAATCACCAATTAGGAAGATCATACATATAGGAACACCTTATTTTCAAGTGTATATAGTACAATAACTAAAAAGAAAAAAATAAAAAAAATTTACAAAAAAAAATTACAAAAAAAAACAGAAAAAAAATTATAAAAAAAATAAAATTATAAAAAAAAATTTTTAAGAAACGCTATTATTTAACAATGATTCAAATAAAAAATGAACTAAAAAGAAAAAATAAACAAAATTACAAAAAAAATTACAGACATTACTGTTACAAATAAAAGCGTGGCGCATTTTATTGTAAAATATTCGTTGTATAAAAATGCGCCACGCTTTTATTTGTAACAGTAATGTCTGTAATTTTTTTTGTAATTTTGTTTATTTTTTCTTTTTAGTTCATTTTTTATTTGAATCATTGTTAAATAATAGCGTTTCTTAAAAATTTTTTTTTATAATTTTATTTTTTTTATAATTTTTTTCTGTTTTTTTTTGTAATTTTTTTTTGTAAATTTTTTATATTTTTTTCTTTTTAGTTACTTTTTTTAAGTAATTGTTAAATTAAAGCGTTTTTTAAATTTTTTAAATTTTTTTTGAAAAAAAATTTTTTCAAAAATTTTTTTGAAATTTTTTTGTAATTTTTTTTTACAAACACCTATTGTCATCGAAGATAAACAAGTGTGCAAAGTTTGATTCATATTGATACGGTAGAAGTATTAGAATTTTAAGTTGCCAGATTTGATGGATCCAAGAGTAAGTTATTTTTTAGTAATAAAAGCGTTTAAAAAAAATTTTTTTGTAAATTTTTTTTTTATGACAGCGTATTGTCATCGAAGATAAACAAGTGTGCAAAGTTTGATTCATATTGATACGGTAGAAGTATTAAAATTTTAAGTTGCAAGATTTTATGGATCCATGAGTAAGTTAAATAAAAGCGTTTAAAAAGGACATGGACTTCAGTGAAGTGATAAAAAGCTTTTGTGTGAATGTATTAAAATGCCCAGATGATATCAACATTAATAGAGTGCATCCGTTTGGGGCAAGGAAAGATAGTTTTTTTTTTTTGGTTTAACGTCCGACTGTTTTGCAAATTGCTGCTAATGCAGACGGTGAAGGATGAAACGAATTTTTTGTAACGTATGAAAAAATGCCATGCTCGAGTAGGATTCGAACCCAAGACCGCGTGATGAGAGGCGAGCACGTTACCAACATCGCCAACGCGGCCGGCACACCAGAAAGTTGAGGGGTACAATTTTCATAGTGTTTAAAGACTACAGCTATGTGTAATAATAAGCAATTAAAGTAAACTTGTGCAGAAATACTCAGCTGGTATCCTTGATTTATACAGTGTACAATTTCACCTGAGTTATTTTTGGCAAAATTAGTTATTCTTGTTCAAGAGGGCAAGATTAACACAATGGTGCATGACAAGTTGGAATGTGGAGGGAGTTGCTCTGTAACATAACAGCAGCAATATACGAAGGTCATTTGGAAAGTAAAGAAAGTTTTTCTTGATTTTGAAATTGTTTTATAGCCAAACAAAACTTTTTTTACAATATACCTGATACTTAAACTATTTTTCCACGTAATCGCCCTACAAATTTAAAACACTTGATACCAGTTCACCAATTTTGCTATGTCTTTGCATACTCATTTGCTCCCAAGTTGTTTAACACCTTCTTTCAGTTTTTCATCACTTCCATAGCGGTTCCTGCCCAAAAAGTCCATCAGTTTGGGAAACAGATGAAAATCACTTGGGGCCAAGGTTGGGCTATTGGGTAGATGATCAAAAAGCTCCCATTAAAACTGTTGCAGCAAGTTCTTTGTCAATGCAGCAGATTGTGGTTGTGGTTATTGTGCAGAAGCACATTACCGCTAGACAACAATCTGCAAGATTTGTTTTGAATGGTGCAACGTAGATCACATTGCCATAAACCTCTGTTATTTGCCTGTAAATTTGATAGGTCGCATTCCTTTAGCATTCAAAAAGTGTATTACACTACAGACCTCACACTTGGTGGGGTCGTTAATTTTGTCACACTTTTTAAAGACTCACAAATAATCAATACACGACTGTATCAACTCCCTGTTAGCACAAGGCTGACTCAAGGTGAGTAGAAGGTCAATGACTCGGCAGTGGAAGTGGTGGGGAACTGTACGGCTTGTCAGATCAAAACATTCTTTACTTTCCTAACGTCCCTCGTACATTAACACTTAAGATGGTTTTATTGAAATATTCTAATATGACTTAAGTATTAGGTTATATTTATATCCCGTGACAACATGTTAGTGCTACAATAACAACAGTTCAAAAGAAATTGTGTTTTAATTTGAACTTTACAACCTCATCACTAGAATAGTTGCACTATTGAAACTTTAATTCAGTTATTTTATTATTTACTTCATAAAAACTCATTGTGGCTTTCAGAAACAACATTTTCAGATTTTTTTCAAAATACCAAAAGTTTCCTCTTTACAGCCTCATAAAAAATGGTTTCAATCCATTCAGTAGTATTCTGTTTTTAAGGACAAACAGAATTTCCATTTTCGTTTTAAATATATTGTAACCCCTAAACCTAGGTTCGTTTGGGATCTGGGTTTAATAAATAATAAACAGACTTTTAACTTTATAACAAATCGTTTATTGACACAATTAATTATTAAACGTTGATTTAACTAATTTAACAAATAAGAACTATAATTTTACATTTAACACTTACCTTTTACCTACAATCAAATGCAATATACAATGCAGATCTTTTCTTTATGTACAATATATTCAGAATAGTAGCACTGCATAAGACAACCTAAACTGACTGAATTCGACTGACGGACCAAAAAAAGGTGCTAACCCTTTTGTTCCGTTGGTTTTTATAAAGAACATGAAAGACAAGGTAGTAAACAAATAATAGAAATACAAAGGATTTCTTCTGAATTCTGGAAGCAGTAATAAACTGGTAGATTGTACAAGAAAGAGCTAAATAAAGGGGTTTGAAAAATTTTGTAGATATAAAAAGGGTATACATGAAAATAAAAATTGTGTAAAACTTAATCACAAAAGAATATAAGAAGTGACAATAAGGGCCGATTATTCTAAATGATACACCACCACAGTACACCTTTGCAGGTAGCAATGCTAGTCACATAATATACTTTTTTCATACAATACCCGGTCTCTCCAAATTATCTCACCTTAAACATTTCTAGTCTAATTTTGCAATATGATATAAAAATATTTAAACTGAAAAATGGGAAGGCAGCTGGAGAGGATAATATTACTGCTGAAATGTGGAAATATGGAGGGGAAGCATTGGTAAAGTGCCTACACAGAATAATTGCACTGGTATGGAGGACAGAAAAGACGCCAAGGGAGTGGAAAAAAGGCTTAGTTTGTCCAATATATAAAAAAGGAGATAAATTGCTGTGTAATAATTATCGGGGGATCACTTTGCTGGACATAGCTTATAAAATATTTTCCCGCATTCTGACAGTGAAATTGAGCAAGCTTGGAGAAGACATAATAGATGAGTATCAGTGTGGATTTCGACATGGCAGAGGCACTACAGACCAGATCTTCACCATTAGACAGATCATGGAGAGGTTTTATGAGCACAACATAAACTTGCACATGCTTTTCATAGATTTTAAATAGGCATTTGACAGAGTGAAGAGAGTGGAAGTGCTTGCAGCATTAGACAGGTTTGGTTTCCCAAAAAAATTGATCAATTTAGTGAAACTAACAATGATTGAAACGAGGGGCATGGTTCTAACTGAGGGCAGAGTAAGTAGAGAGTTCACAATCTGTGATGGAGTGAGACAGAATGATGTGCTGTCGGCTTTGCTCTTCAATATTGTGCTTCAGAAGGCAATGGAAAGTATTGACAGAAAGGGCAACATTATGAATAGAATGACCCAAGTTATGGTATATGCCGATGATGTTGTCATAATTGCAAGAAGCATGCGGTCACTGGAAGAGATCTTTTTGAAGATCAAGGAGGAAGCAAAGACAGTCAGTTTGGAAATAAATGAGGGAAAAACCAAGTATCTAGAAATGAGCACCAGAGGATTGAGAGGACAAGGAGCAGTAAAAATAGGAGAAAGCATGTTTGAAAAGGTGACGAGCTTCACGTACCTGGGAACTGAGATCAATAGCAGTAACAGAATATCAAATGAAATAAAACGCAGGTTAATGCTGGGCAATCGTGCTTATTTTGCAAATAGAAATCTGCTTAAGTCAAAACTCCTTACTAGGAACACAAAAATGAAAATCTACAACACGCTAATAAGGCCAATTGTCACCTATGGTAGTGAAACGTGGACAATTCTCCAGGAAGATAACAAAGCCCTGAAAGTGTTTGAAAGAAAAATAGTAAGGAGGATATATGGCCCGGTTTATGAGAATGGTGCGTGGAGAATCCTGAAAAATGCTGAGATAGAGATGATACTGCAAAGAAGGAATATCCTCAGGTACATGAAGGCAAGACGAATAAGTTGGTTTGGTCACATCGAAAGAATGTCTGATGAAAGAATGCAAAAGGTAATGCTGAAAGAGAAGTTAGAGGCAGTGAGAAGAAGAGGGAGGCCGAGAGCACGATGGCAGCAGGATGTGGAGAGGGATTTGAGATCGATGGGAGTGAGAGGATGGAGACGGACAGCGAGAGATAGAGGAGCTTGGAGGCGAATTGTGGAGGAGGCCAAGGCCCACATCGGGCTGTAGCGCCAGGATAAGTAAGTAAGTAAGATATAAAAATATTGTAAATATACTTTACAAATTTCTTTCAATGTATTGGATAATGTTGAACGTTATTCTTTGATTTAGTTTTATTATAGTAAGTTATTACATTCATTATGTTAATAAACTTTACTTTTACAATGAGTTTATGTATGGTACAGGATATGAAATAAATGTTATTTCCTAAACTCCATTACAAGTTTATAATGTAAACTCTTAGACGAGTTTTATACTTGAAACATTCTTTATTGACATCCAGACAATTAACAACTTATAACGTGTTTAGGTAAGTATGCATTTACTAAAAGTTGTTGTTTAAGTGGCAAGCTTTCGCAGCACTTGTATCATCCATGTTAATAACTTTTCTATTATATCTCTTAAGAGTAGAGACCTCATTAAACAACTCCAAAGTTTGTAGTATTTAAACTTTTCATTATGTAAATTATTTTATCTAAAGATGAAGTTTACTATATATTTTTAAAGGATTCCTTAGATAATTTTAGTTGTTCAAAGCATTTAATTATAGTAAAAGTATATGATTTTATACATTAAATATTCATGTATACTTTCTTGTTATAAACTTATCTTATAAAGTACAAAAGTATGTATATTAGTATTATTAACAACAAACGATTTCTAGGTTATCAATTTCTTATTTTTTGCTATTTGTAAATTTTTTAATTCTTTCAGATATTGATAATGAACAATTGAAATTTTGTTAAAAAAAATAAAAGCACAGTACTACCTCGTCCATCTAGATGAAATATTATATTGTAACTAGTAGTACCTGGTGCACGTTGCAATGCCCAAGAAAAAAACAGGTTTTTAATAGAAAATAGAAAATTAAATTTATTTATTTTATCTGAATGCTAGGGGATAAATAATGTTTTTTGGTTTTTTTATTTGGTGTATAAATGTACAAATTTTAGGTTTGCCAACTCCTGTAATGTAACTGTAGAAAATTTTATTATTTGCTACAGAGCAATGAAAATTAGTGTTTTGATACCGTTAAATGAAAGGTATACAGTAAATTATACTGTATTTAAAATTTATAATAGGAACTCTTTACAATGGTTTACTTACAAACTCTAAAAGATGGCTGTGGTTCATTTTTGACAATGTCACCGAGAATGGATGTGTCGTGTGTTGTACAGTACCTTCTGATGTGGAATGGGTAGGGTATGGTAGGTAACTGAACAAAGCTAGGTACTGAATGGATACCGGTGTTAATAGTGGGATATTTATAATATCTCGCATACGGTTTTGGAACAACACTGCAATCTAGATACAGTACATTACACACTTTATAACTCATAGTACTCTACACTTATCAAAGTGTACAGTTACAGTATGTTAATACATTACTGTTGTTTATGTCATCAGCTGAAAGGCTGGTTTGAACCTCTAGAGGCTTTACTAAAGAAAACAATGAGTAAGGTTGGTTGCCATTGCCTATCTCGCTGAATGGAAAGGTTTGCTTATCAGCACGCCAGGCTTTCTGAAAAGCATCTATTTTTCATTCTGCAAATGACACCCCTTCACTTCATTCAAACAAATTTCATAACAAAATTCATTACTCAGAGGAGATAACTCTGACTAGTGTCTTTTATAAATCTGTCTCTTCTGATCTTAAATAGTTGTCATATAATTGGCTGACTTTGTGATAAGAAAGAAAAAAATTTTTTGTCTACCTTGAGCTAAAAATTGTGTGTACATTACTGTATTTATGACTGTAGTTATGATAACACAATTTTGCTGCCTTTAAATGCTATACAAAAGTAAACAAAGAAAATTAATGATTTCTTTGTAAAGAAATACCTTTGGGAGCCTTGTAGTTAGCATGTTACACTGCAAAGCAAAGGCCTGGTTCATTCCCAACTAGGAAAATCTGTGGTCTGGAAAATATATTGTTTAGATCATCAGCCAAAAGGCTGGTTTGAACCTGTAGAGGTTTTACTAAATAAAACTAGGAGTGAGGTGGTTTACTGGTGCCTTCCTCACTGAGTGGAAAAGTACGCTTATAAGTATGCCAGGCCTTCTGAAAAGCACATATTTTCCACTCTTTAAATGACACCTTCACTTCATTCCCCACAGGGTCTGGCTGTATAATGGAATTCATTACTTTCAGAGAAGACAGCTCTGATTAGTGTCTTTTGCACCTCTACCTCTTCTTAAATAATTCAGTCATTTAATTGACTGACCATGTGATAAGAAACAGAACTATTTATTTTAGCCCTGCAACAGATTGAGTGTAAATAATTTGACACTCCACCTATCTGTAACGGGCCTGGAAAATAAAACACATTCAAACTCGCCATTCCTCAACCCGAGTAGTTGTTAATGACCAAGACGTTGATGTGACTAAAACTAAATATTTGTAAATATTTTTATATAAAATATAGTTCTGTTATTAAAGGAAGTCAAAGAATTTTCAATTGCAGACGCGATGTTAAATGAGCTTGCTGATCCCCACACTTCAGTTCTGTACATCCTGTGTTATTATTGTTTTATAAATACACAATTATTTTATGGCCAAGAAAAGGCATGACTTTCTGTCTGGCAACCAGTACTGTTGGCGTAATTTAATACCCAACTATTTTTATTTCATCCAGATGTATTTTTCCATGTACATCATCTGTCTTAACTAAATACCTAAGTATATAATTTCTTCCATCTGTGATATGATATCATTTAGAGTCACTGGTGGACAAGTGCCTTTTTCAAGTGTAAAAGTAACATGAGAAAATTTTGTTTTCTTAATTTTAACTCTTTAGTTTCTCATGTCAAAAATAAAAATGTCTTTGTAATGTAATTTTTTACCATGAGAACACAGCTCCCCCCCACCCATGTGTTTCAGCAAACATGGCACATACCCTATCTTGTAGAACATAGAAAATACATTTTCTATGTTTTTTTTTAAATTTTTTTTTAAAAATTGTAGAAGCCGTTTTTGAGAAAATCGTAAAAAAGTGAAAATATAGCCTATTAATAAATTTCTCATTAACTGATTTTGATGAAAATGTTTGTGTTGGGTTCCATTGTGGTACCTATCTTAAGTTCCAAGTTTCAACTTCATATGACATTCCATTCTTGAAATATTTTGTTCACATACAGACCAATCACTAAAACCATGTTTTTTGGGTTCAAAATGTATATTCCAGTAAAAATTTGATTTCAAAAAAATTGACATGAAAACAATATGGCCCATGGTGTAGTGGTCAGCGTAACTGGCTACTATGCTGGGGTCCTGGGTTAGGTTCTCGGTCAGGTCTTTTTTCATCTGTAAATCACCTTACATCATTACCTATGCACAAGCCCAAGGCTAATAAGGCACCATCACTCAATAAAAAAAAACTTTCCTTCCCTATATGTTCATATAGGGTAAGAGAAAGTAAAAAGTTAAATGACACCAATAACCCACCATACTTAATTTTATGAAATTTTGACGTTATCGCATAATGGTTTCTTTTATTTACGACACATTAACTATGTAATTATTAGTAACCATTATGGTGGATATTAACAATGCTTTGTTTGAATGGTTTTAAAAAATTAATATTCTAATTAGGAATCAAATCCAGAACCTTCCACTTTTCAATTTACTGCGGTTTAAAATTCAACCACTGCTTCAAGGAGATAACCATCTTATAACTTTTTCAAATTCTTTAATAATTAAATCATAAATTAAGGAAAAATTAAACACACTTTATAAAAAAATAATTGAATAATATGTTTAAACTTGTTAGTGTTTGCCTTTTTCACAAAGTTTCAAAGTTAATTTTAAGTTTTTTTATTCAGACCAAGTCGTAAATGAACTTACTACTTTATCCATCACCTTCGGCTGTTCAGATAAGTTACTATTAAATCAATTAGTCTTAAATTTACTTTGTTTAGGTTATCTTTAATTAACTTGGTTAAAAAGTTTTGTAAAGAAAAGAACCAATACAACTTCAAGATGAGATTGAGAATCTTTTTCTTATTAAAATCTAGCCTAATTATAAAAAGGTTCCTTCAAAGAAAATCTTATTCAATTAGGATTTAGGTATAATACCTATTTCATGCAGTATTTTTTTAATGGAATACTGCATGAATTGTATAACAAGGGTATGGAAAACCATGCTAATTTTTTTTCAAGCTGAGCTACATTTATTAAATAACTAGCATGGCTTTGCACGCGAAACAAGTATAGGGCCTAATCAATGTTTTTTAATAAATATGTATAACAGGAATTGTGTAGCTGCTAGATGGACTGTATACTCCAAAACGCACACACGCACACAATTTCTTGATAAATTCCCCCGTACTGTCTTCAACAATAGTTTGTGCACAAACACATGCTCTCTCTCTCTCTCTCTCTCTCTACCTCTCGTACTCTCCCTCCCTTCCCTCTCCTCCTCTACCTCTCTTTCTCGCCCTTTCCCTCCCTCTCTACCAACCCTCCCTCACCTTATATCTCTCCCTCCATTTCTCTCTCCCCCTCACCCTTCCTCCTACCAGCTCCACCCCCCCTCTCTCTCTCATACACACTCTCATGCATGTGTACACACACACACACACACATACAACGTTTTGATAATTTCCCCTGCGTAGGTGTCTCTCTCCCCACTATCAAACCCCTTCATCTACTTCAACAGCAATACGTACACACACATACATATTTATGAAAATCCTTATTAGGGCTATCATTTTTGAGAATTTAAAAATAAAATGTTGCTGTGAATATAAACATGAATGTGCTGTCATAATTTCAAGAGTAGTTCAGAAATTAAGTAAGAGTAGTTTTAGAAATTTGCCTTCAGAATAAAACATGCTTATTCTTTATAATATTAGTATAGATACAACATGTGCTGTATCCAGAACATTTCTTAATTTTATTTGGTCAACATGAATGAATGACAGCTTTGAGTGGACCAGTTATAATCAACTGAGGACTTCAAACCCTTTCATAGAATTATCTTTGTACTGAACTCTCACTAAAACTTATAAGTCCTGTTATTATATAATATATAGGGAAGAGAAGAAGTATTGTTTTCATATCAATTTTTTGAAAACAAGTTTTCACTGGAAATACAAATGTTTTCAGGCTCCCTCAACCCAAAAACATGTTTTAACGATTGATCTGTGTGAACAAAATATCTCAAGAACGGAATATTGTACAAAGTTGAAACTTGGAACCTAAGTTAGGTACGACAAGGGAATCTGATACAAAATTTTATATCAAAAGGAATGCATGCAGTTTTTCACGCTTTTATGATTTTTTCAACAACGGCTCCTACAAATTTAAAAAAAATTGCCTGTTTAATGTTTACTACATTTTTATGCTCAACATGATAGGGTAAGCACCATGCCTGTTGATCGTGGGGGAAGTGTACATTGAGGTAAAAAATGTTTTTTTTTATTGTGGCCCTAACATGTATTTTAGGGAAAAAGTGTATAATTAAAGTTGTATAAAGGTAAAAAACCTACTACTTTTATTCAAAGCGTTGTGTCCTACAATGCTTAGTTTAACGTTAATTTATGATTTTTTGTAGTGGATTTTCTATAGTGAACTCGGTGTAATTCTAATTTTCTGTATTTAGCTCATTAAATCAGTAAAAAAAGGATTTTTTAAGATTGTGGCTTTGGTGTGCATTTAATGAAGTTGTTTATCAACAAAGTTAGAAAATTAAAAAACTGACAACTTTTGTTTAAAGCATTTTTTTCAACAGACTCTAGTTTAGTGTCTGTAGTGATTTTCCCTCATTCACTCATGATTAAAATTAGGTTATGTTTTTTCATTTTGCATTGTTTACCCATGATTCATCATAGGTTATATTTATAATTATTTACACTGGCAAGAGAAAGTCATGTGAGTGTTTCACACCAGATTTTTTTTTAAATTGTTTTAAATCCTGTCTGTATTAACTAGATGTCTAGACAAATGAGATCCTGCTGAGTGGGACTCTACTGTTTAAGAGCAAAAGATAATAAAAATAAAAAGATTTTTTTGGTGGCAAATTTTAAAATTTTCATCTATCATTTTGTTTGGTCCGTCACACCCAGATGTCAGAAACTACTAGAGATAGCAACAAATGGTTTTTGGATTTGTAATCTTCACAAAAAGTTAGTAGTATTGGGTTTGAAGTTTTGTTTTGACTGGAAGTGGCCCAAAACCGGGAGTCAAGAAATCCAAGTTGAAATTTGAAAACAAAAATAGTGTTAATTGATTCATCTCAAAGAGTAGATACAGAAATTATTGAGTTTGAAGTTCCAATTTCGACCTGAAGTCAAGAAATCAAAGTTAGAAAATACTAGAGAAATCAACAAACGGTTTTCGAATTTATAATCTGCACAAAAGGTTAGTGGGCCTTGATTGGGTTTGAAGTTTAGGTTTCTACCGGAAGTGGCCCAAAACCGGAAGTCAAGAAATCAAATTCATAATTTGGAAACAAAAATAAAGTAATTCAATTCCTCTTAAAGAGGAGATACAGAAATCACTAATGGTTTTTATTATAAGTCAAAGATAAGCCTTTTTAGAAATTGCTACCAGCCATGAGAAACGTCATCTCATGAAAGGGATTTTTTTATTAGCGTACTTTAATTTCTATTATTATGAGTTTTAATAAAGCTAAGTTGAACATCTTTCTTCACTTTAGAATTTCATATCACATTATGTATACTTAAAATTAAATTTATATGAAAATATTAAATTACTTTAGTTAACTACTAAATATGACTACCACCAGCAGTTGTGAACTATAACTTTACAACACACGAGATTATTGTTCTTTACAATGCAACTCATTGTTCTTAATTTGAATTAACGAAGAAAGTGTTCTATGAAAAGGAGCACAAAGTAACAATACACAAAAGGAGGAAGGTAGATGAGCGCACACAAATATAAACACAAGTTTCAAAGTTTCTGTTTTAGGTTTACCATGCTTGTCACATTTCATGAAGTGTGTCAGGGGTTGTTAATTGTTTTAATCCCGACCTTAAGAGGTCTCACAGATGTCATAAATTTTATTTTTAATATTATTTTACTTAACAATAAAATTTTATTATAACTTGGTACAGAGTTCTTTTGTTTCAAGGAAAGAAATATAAGCCACATTATTTAAATTATAACATTTTAACCCAGAAATTTCTAATTATATTACAGTACAATAAAATAAAATTTAACTTTTAACTTTCTTTCTGTAAAACAAAGTATTAAATTCATAAAAAATATAATAAATGTTTCTTTCATGTTTCTTTGAAGTGGCCTAAAACTGGAAGCCCAGAAGTCGAAATTGGAATTTGGAAACAAAAATGATGTCAATCGATCACTCTTAAAGAGTAGATACTAAAATCACTAATTATTTTTGTCATTGGTCAAAGATAAGTCTTTAAAAACTGACACCAGCCATGAGATGTGTTATCTCATGAAAGGGTTTTTTTTATTATATAGGTATTTGTTCAAAACTTTTAATTTTTTCTGGCATAAGTAAGGAAAGTTATGTTTTCATACAGATTTTTCAAAATTGAGTATTCACTAGAATTTACTCGTTTTCAGGTCCCCTGAGCCCAAAAAAATAATTTTTTACTGATTGGTCTGTGAGTGTGTCTATCTGTCTATTTGTTTGTGAACAAACCAACCCAAAAACGGAAAATGGTATGAAATTGAAACTTGAAATTTAAGATAGGTACCGCAAGAGGACCCAAAATAAACATTTTCAATAAAATCGATCAACTGGAAGTACATAGTAAAATCATGTAATTTTTCACTTTTTTTGCAATTTTCTCAAAAACAGTTTTACAATTTTGTTTCGAGTTGCCTCATTACCACAATTTTATGCTCAACAAGATGGAGTGCGTGGAAATTTATAGGAGGGGCTGTGCTTTAATCGTAAAAAATATTTTCTTAAAATTCAAGTCTTAAAATGCACTCTAGGCAAAAATAGTGTATAATTGAAGTTTTAGAAAATTAAAAATACCTGTGTCATCGGATGGCGACATTAAGTGGCAACAGAAGACGGGACATCCACCATTGGCACACGGCAACCGGACTCCGACGAAGACTCATCGACAACCTCGCAAGAGGGAAGACAATGCTTCCGCTCGCCGATCCGACACCGTAAACCGTCGCCCGCTTCCGCGAGCGATACCCACAGCAGTTCCTCGATCGAGCCTTGCGCCCTCCAGATCCCGACAAAGCAGCCATCGACGCACTACTGCGAGGGAAAGAAATGACGTCCCCGCTGGACGACGACACGCCGTGTCGCCCACCTCCTCGACGACTACGACTGACTCTTCCCCGCCCAGACGACCACCGCTTAAACGGCCCTTTTTATTATCTCGCCATTTAATGTCGCCATCCGGTGACAATAGGTTATGTTTTTCATTATTTACATTGGACAGAGAAAGTTGTGTGAGTGTCTCATAAACGATTTTTAAATAGTTCTTGCTCATACGTAATTTTTTTTATAAATAAATGTGAAGAATGACAGTTATCGTGTTAAGAATGGACGATTAATCATAAGGAGGTTTATTTTTGGCTAAGATTGAATATAAAATTATGTATATTGCAATACAGCCAGCTTTATTTAAAATCATTCTTGACTTCTACTTTTCTATTCTTCTGTCAGTAATTTTTGTTCCCCACTTTTACTTTCTCTTGCCTATATGAATATATAGGAAGGAAAATATTGTTTTCATGTCGATTTTTCGAAATCGAGTTTTCACCGGATCTACACGTTTTCAGACCCCCTGAACCCAAAAAACATGTTTTTAGCGATTGGTCTGCGTATACGTGTGTGAACAGAATATCTCAAGAACGAAACATCGTACGAACTTGAAACTTAAGTTACATCATATCACTACCGGACCCGACACAAACATTTTCATCAAAATCGGTCAACCGGAAGTAGTAGTTTATTCGTGTAATTTTTCACTTTTTTGCGATTTTCTCAAAAACAGGTCCTACGATTTTTTAAAAAATCGCCTGGTTTACTAATTTTTTTATGCTCTACATGATACTGTAGGCGTCATGTTTGCTGAAATTCTTGGTATGGCTGTTTTCACGTAAAAAATTGTTTTTTTAAGGTTACGGCTTTAAAATGCATTTTAGCGCAACAATTTATATAATAAAAAATGTAGAGAGTTTAAAATCCTACAACTTTTATTTCAAACATTTTTTTTATAACGCTTAGTTTAGCAGTAATTAGCGATTTCATTTTTTCTCACGAAAACTTTAAAAAATCGGTTTTTTTTGATGATGCCTTAGTATGCATTTTTTAAGTATGCATTTTATGACAATAGTGTATATAATTTCTAATTTGTAGGAAATTAAACGATCTACAACTTTTGTTAAGAGCATTTTTCTGTACAGAGCCTAGTTTAGCGTGAAAGAGTGATTTTCCGTATTTTTAAGCTAAACTGAGGTTGATTTTTATTTTGCGTCTTTCACCCATGATTAAAATTAGGTTATGTTTATTGAGGTTAGTTTTATGTTTATTTCTAATGTGAACAGCTGATTTTTGTTAATCGACTAACAGTGCGCGAACTTACGTTCCGATTTGTTATTTAATTTATAGTTTATTCTTTATAGATACCGGTGGTAATTTTTGTTTGTGACATTCATTATTTAATATAGTTTCGTTTGATATGTGACATTATGTGTGATATTTATTTTAAATAAGACATTTTTATTTCATTTAAATTACCACAACAATCAACGTCGGTTGCCATGGCAACGGAGAACACTAACCTAGATGTTGAACCAAATGGCAGCGATTCAATATGGGAAACCGTGGTCGGGAAAAAAAGACCACTCTCAAATAGTGATCAAGATTCACGCCTAAAGAAAAGACAACAAATTGACAATACAGTGCATCTTTCTAACTCATTTTCACCTCTGTCAAACACTATGGATGAAACAGAACTACGAGAGGACAAAGTTCCTCCAATATATTTAAAGGGAGTAGCAGATGCCAACTGTCTTATAAAAATCCTGAGAGACGTTGGAGGACAGGACTCATTTACTTTAAAAAGCAGCGTCTCTAACGTTATCGTTTACCCGAATTCGCCTGCAACTTACAGGATATTTGTGCGGTGTCTTGAACAACACAACGCAAATTTTCATACATATCAACTGCCTTCGGAGAAACTTCCAAAGGTTGTTATACGCGGATTACATCCTTCTGCAAGAACAGAAGATATCCAAGAAGCTTTTCGTCAGTTAGGATACACTGCTGTTACAGTGACAAATGTACTATCTCGCCGAAAAGTAATTGTGAATGACAAACAAGAAGAAGAAATCATCCGAACACCTTTACCACTCTTTTTTGTAGAAATAAGCAGCGACACATACGACGAGAAGGTTTTTGATCTGAAATCTCTTCTTAGCTACAGAATTGTTATTGAAGAACCACGAAAAAAACGCAGTATACCACAGTGTACAAGATGCCAGTCGTTCGCTCACACCAAAACCTACTGTCGCCACCCATTTCGATGTGTACGTTGTGGTGAAGCGCATGATTCAAAAATCTGCACAAAAACACGCACGACACCTGCAAGATGCGCTAATTGCCGGGGCACGCACCCTGCCAACTATAAAGGTTGTCAGGTGTACCAAACATTGCGCAATCAACGACAGCAAAGGACAGCGTCTTCTGCTCCAGCACAACCAGCAGCAACCACATCATTCAACCAGACAGACTTCCCTCCGCTACCAAACAACACAACAATCAACAACACAGCTTGGCAAAAATCTTCACAACCAGCTACAGCACGACAAAGAACATACAGCAACACTGAAGACATCAACACTAACCAGTCGTCCCAGTGGCCTCCTGTCGAGTCGCATTCACAGACATCAACTGATTTAGTAAGTTTAATCACAAATTTAAATAAACTCATCCAACCCCTTTTCAGTCTTCTTTCACAATTAACTAATCTTACACAGTCGCTCGCTCACATATATGCCAAATAACTTACTGACTTGTGGGTCCCTGTCAGTTCTTCTATGGAACGCAAATGGTCTCGCCCAGCACAGAAACGAACTAGACTTTACATTGCATGACAAACGTATTGACATAGCTTTAATTACGGAAACACACTTTACTTCACGAACTAGGTTCTTCATTCGAGATTACACAACATACAGAACGGATCATCCAGACAACACAGCTCACGGTGGTGTTGCAGTAATTATTAAATCATCTTTAACTCATTATCCCTGTCAAAACATTTCCACCCCTTGCATTCAATTCTCCTGCATCGTAGTAAAAACTCTTCATAAAAATATTACAATCGGTTCTGTTTATTGTCCTCCACGATTTGTTATCTCTCGAGCTATGTTTTCTGACTTCTTTACTAAACTTGGTTCGTGCTTCCTAGTCGGTGGTGACTTTAATGCCAAACATGTTCATTGGGGCTCTCGATTGAGCACTTCTCGAGGAAGAAATCTTTTTAGTAGTATAACTGTGAATAATGTACGTGCAATTTCTCCGAATTCTCCCACTTATTGGCCAACTTCCCCTAGAAAAATTCCGGACCTTCTTGACCTGTTCTTCCAAAAAGGCCTAACGAACGTTCCATACGACATTTCGTCTACACCGGACTTATCATCTGACCATTCTCCTGTGTATCTGTCGCTGTGGGCAGAACCCAGTTCCCAAACCAACCCAACCTTAGTCGCTGGAGAGACGAATTGGAATAACTTTCGTGAAATTTTAAACGCTTCGTTAAATATACCTATTTTACTGAAAACCGGAGAGGAAATAGAAAAGGCAATAGAATTCTTTAACGAAACTGTACAGCAGGCTGTATGGACCTCTTCAATCTGTAAACCTCTGAAATTGTACCCAATTTACCCACAATACATTAAAAATCTTATCACTGACAAACGGCGAGCCAGGAAAAGGTGGCAAAACACTCGATTGCTTGCTGACAAACGTATATTTACTAAATTAACTAATTTACTTAAGACTCAACTAAAACTTTTTCGAGATGATAAACGTGATGAACAAATCAGTCAACTTTCCAGTCGGGATGGTAGCTTGTGGAGGAAAACACGAGCTATGCTCCGACAGTCGCAAGTGCGTGTTCCAATACGTAAAGAGGGGGAGCCGTGGAGAATCACAGACGAAGAGCAAGTAGAACTCTTTGCTGACCATTTAGAGCAGATATTCCAACCACATCAGGACTTAGCAGACGTCACACATGATGGTTATGTCCTACAATCCCTAGACACACCTTTGCCGGTTTCGCTTCCCCATGATCCGATTAAACCTTCTGAGATTAAACGCGAAATAGCCGGTTTAAAAACTGGAAAAGCCCCTGGATATGATCTTATATGCTCCGAAGTACTCAAAGAATTGCCTCGAAAGGGTATTGTATTTCTAACATGTTTATTTAATTCTATCTTTCGTACAGCAACCTTCCCTATACAGTGGAAGCATTCGCAAATTCGTATGATTTTAAAGCCTAATAAACCTCCCTCTGTTCCTTCATCGTACCGCCCAATTAGTCTCCTTCCACTGTGCTCCAAAATATTTGAAAAGATTTTACACAAACGGCTTTTAACTATTCTTCCACAACATGTCATCCCTGATCATCAATTTGGCTTTCGGTCAAACCATTCTACTATTCACCAATTACACCGTATTGTCGATATTTTAGCGTCATCATTAGAACGGAAATTGTATTCGGCTGGAATTTTTCTTGATGTCAGTCAGGCTTTCGACAAGGTCTGGCATAACGGTCTTTTATTTAAATTGAAATCTATTTTACCATCTACGTACTATCTTGTAATCAAGTCGTTTCTTTCACATCGCTTCTTTTCTGTAAAACAAGGTTCTGCTGTATCTTCGTGTCGTCCAATAAATGCAGGAGTTCCCCAAGGAGCAGTTTTGTCACCCCTTTTGTACTCCATCTACGTATCCGATTTTCCTACCACACAACAAACTATAACTGCAACATTTGCCGATGACACAGCAATATTAGCCAGCGAAGCCAGGTGTGAAGACGTAACGCTTAATCTTCAACATCACATAAACACTGTACAACATTGGTGTAATACTTGGAAAATTAAACTTAATGCGGAAAAATCACAACACATTACATTTACTCTCAGACGACAAACTTGTCCCCCAGTTTATTTACACAATACACCGATCCCACAAAAAACCTCAGTGAAATACTTAGGACTGACACTAGACAGAAGACTGACATGGAATCCACATACTAGACTCAAAAGGCAATCTCTTAACGCGCGGTTAAAACTTCTCTACAGTCTTATTCACCATAAATCTCCTCTTCCAATTACTCAGAAACTTAACTGTTACAAGGTACTTCTTCGTCCTATTTGGACCTATGGTTCTGTGATCTACGGATCAGCTAAAGTATCTAACATAAAACGTATTCAGACATTCCAGAACAAAACTTTACGCATCATCACAGGCTGTCCAACATACGTTAGTAACAAAACATTACATAGAGACCTTAACATTGAAACGGTGGACGAAACAATAAAGAAACTATACAAACGTTTTCATAGCAAACTACACTATCACACAAATCCACAAATTCAGTCATTGTCCGCTCCTCACCTACCACACAACCCACTTAGAAGACTGAAAAGGCAATGGAATAGAGACCTTTTGTGAATCGTCTTGAGGGGTTGCCGCTGGGCGACTACCTCACACAAGTGACATCAAGACATTTATATAAAACTATTGACATTATAACTGCTGGTTGTGTTAACTTCTTACACAGTTGTAGTTTATTTTCTTAAATAAAGTCAAAAAAAAAAAAAAAAAATTTCTAATGTTTTATACTAATGTTAGGTTTATTGTTAATTATTTGCGTTGACAAGAGAAAGTTGTTCGAGTGTTTCACACCATATTTTTTGTACTAATAGAGAATATTAAAGTCTTTTAAATTAGGTTTTTTGAATGCCCAATAATTTATACAAATATCAAATATTCTTCTTATGGTGCTTATCAGATCCAAATATAAACGATCAACCTAATCTCGCTCTGCTGATTGCAATTCAGAATATTTTGTTGGATGTTTTTCCATACCACATCCTTGGGTTCAGCAACTAGATATTCATCATCCTGGATCAAGTTTGCTGTAATTATAATGGATTGAACTATTTGCTTTCATGTATCTTACAAAACATAATATGTGAGAAGTATTGGATCTTGCATATCTCTATATTAAACGATGGCCAAAAAATCTGGTGTGAAACACTCACACAACTTCCTTTTGCTAATGTAAATAATGAAAAATATAAACTATACATAAAATATCATGTACAGCATAAAAAATGTAGCAAATGAGGCGACTTAAAAAAAAATTGTGAAAAATTACACGAATAAACAACTACTTTCAGCTGATCGATTTTGATGAAAATATTCGTTTCGAGTCCTCTAGTGGTACCTAATTTAAGTTCCAGGTTTCAACTTCGTATAATATTCTGTTCTCGGATATTTTGTTCAAACACACTAATCAATTTATAAAAACATGGTTTGTGGGTTCAGGGGTCTGAAACGTGTATATCCGGCGAAAACTCGACATGAAAACAATACTTTCTTTCCTATAAATACATTTAGGCCGGAGAAAGTAAATTTAGGTAAACATTTCAAGTTTTCACACTATTCAACGCAGAATTAAACAGACATTATTTTTACGTATAGTACGTTAAATTCGAAGCCATATTATTCTTTAACAAAATGAGCTTTAATATGACTCATGTTCCTTTTATTTTTGACGCCGACATTTTTGACACTAAAATTACACTGCGCAATTAATATGAGGGCAATGAAAGTAACTTCTTATTTCAATTTAAAAATATTTGTACGATCAACACAGCCTAACGGCTGTTCCTGTACAAATTACAAAAATTATTTAAAGATTTTCTTCAACTTATTTGATACTTATTAATCTCCTTTATCCAAACTGAATAAAAATATTTTTTCTCCCCGAATTAATCAATACTTATTTTTAAACGGTGTTGCTTTATAATTGAAGGTGTAGGTTTTAAATATATATTGAAAAATGAGGCAAAGGGTTTCATTAATCCACTCAAAATATATTTCTAAGACATTATCATAACTATAGATACAAGTGAATATTTCATTGCGAAAATGTGAGAAAGATGTTCTACCGAGTTTTGAATTTAAAACTAGTACCAAATTTTATCGCTAGATAGCAGAACGTGAGAATACTAAACAGAGTAATATTGTACTAATACCGAATAATTACGAATGTAATTCTCTTAACCCTTAAATATACCATTTTGCAGATTAATAAAGCCACTGTTTTTGGTTCAAATCTTATTTATTATTACCATTTTCCACTGTTAATCTCCTTCACACCTCTGCATATGTGTGAATCTAGAATAAAGCTTCAGATATTGCTACCACATTTTGTGCTGTCGTCTACAAAATACCATGTTTCTATCAGTCTACTGGAGGTTGTGTTATTGACATTAAATGTAATGTAAAAACAGTGTGCGTATTGATAATTTGCATATTTTACGTACAGTAAAATATTTTCGGGTTCATGGATACGTAGGGTTTCATTTACTAATTACATTACTGAAGAGTACTTGTGTATTATATTTTATTAAAATTAGTGATTTATTAACTTTGCACATCTGCGAAGGTGTGCAATAGCTATTTCAATTCATAGGTAATGTTTCATTCTTTCTAGTGTAAATATAAACTGTGTCTTTGTCAAGAACTAATAAGAACAGTGTATACTATTTCGTGACCTTTAATGCACAACTTTGTACATCTGTAATCATGTAATTTCAGTCATTGACCATGAAACATGACTAACTGGAAAAAGCATTTATATGCGTGAAGTATACTTTTACAAACTGTTATCACATTTTATGATAAAAGTAATTGTGTTTACAAGCTTTAAAGTAGTTTTACTCAAAACTTTGTCATTTGGACTTTCTTTCTTTACCTACAACACCCTTAAAATAAAAATCAACTTCTGTTGTACTTTGATTTTTATTGTATAATGGATACTAAGGGTGAATAACAAGGGTGGTATTTATGAAGCTGTTTTCCATTCTTTGGTTGACTGAGTTTGGTGTTTGTCATACGGCCTTCCATGATAATCACAAAATTTTCCAACATAAACATATTTCAAAAGCTTCTAGTTTTTTGTTGATTGATTGAATGTCCAGGACCCCCACCATAGAGCAGGATGGAGATATAACATCTAAGCATACAGATTTTAGCTAGCATTAGTTTGCTCTTAAATTGTAGCTATTTTTACAATAAAAGATGCCATTATACCAGGTCATCCTCAAAGGTTGCATCCATTTTAAAAAATCTGGTGTGAAACACTCACACGACTTTCTTTTGCCAATGCAAATAATAAACTATATAAACTAACATTACTAATAAAACATTAAAAATAAATAAAAAACTAACCTAAATTTAATCATGAGTGAAAGACACAAAATGAAAATCAACCTCAGTTTGGCTTAAAATTACGGAAAATCACGCTTTCACGCTAAACTAGAGTCTGTAGAGAAAAATGCTCTAAATCAGTGGTGTCAAACTCAATTTTGAAGAGGGCCATATATTAAATTTAGAATGTGTTGGCGGGCCAGATTCAAAAAACAAAAAATGTACTGAATTATAATAACATTTTATTTATTTAATTGTACAGTATATAATATACGGTTGTAAAAAATCATATCAAAGTTATAAAAGATGGTACAGTAAAATCTCTCTATTGCGGAACTCTCTATAGCGGAAATCTCTCTTTAGCGGCATTATTTGCCGATCCCGACCCTTTCGTATACTACGATAATGTATTTAACTCTCGTTATAGCGGCACAAAAACCTCTCTATAGCGGCAAAACAACATCTTCAGGATATGGATTTAGACGCCTATGTAGGGGCAGACAATGACTTAGCCACTTCAGCAGATGTTGGCGATGATGCAATAATCGAAAATGTCTTAGCCCAAAACAACGAGCAAGAAAGTGAAGATGACGATGAAATGGAAACAGAAATGTTGTCCCTTCAAGTAAACAAGCACTAGACGCTATTCTTGTTGTTTCAACGTACTGTCATTGCCAATATGTAAATGAAAATTTACAAGTTTTAAACATTGAAAATGAGATTGAAGACATGTTTTATGAATTGAAAACGAAACAAAATTTACAACTTATTTTACGAAATGAAATGTACTTCACAGTCATTGTTTCCTTAATAACAAAAAAATATATACTGTACTGTGTATTTTTTGTGTTTGTGTAGCCTATGTTTTAGGAGATTTTAATTTTATGTATCTTATGTTTATTACTGTTCAGTAAAAACCGAGTTTCAGTGCTAATTAATTTTAGGCTATCTATTATGGTATGTACTGTATGAATGATTATTGAAAAAAGTTCAATACGAAAAGTGAAATTCTATTGTTAAACATTAGTAACACAACATCTAATAAAACCAGTTTGTATCCAAATTTCTTGTTAATAACCTACACTTTATGTAGGTAATTAATTTAAATATCTCACTGTATTGAAGTAATCTACTGTATTAAACATTCGTCGTAAAATTATCTATTCAGTAGTTTTTCAAAAACTTATTCCATGCACCATTTACATACGTATATAAGTTATTTTGTACAGAAAAATTAGTACTCCAACTTCCCTCCCACCGTTAATTACTCGCTCTCTCTATAACGGAACTCTCTTTATAGCGGCGGTATCTCATGGTCCCTTCAATTCCGCTATAGAGAGATTTTACTGTAATTATTTTGAGCTCGAGAATCCAGATACCTGACTTCTCTTGTTTTTGACAAGCTCATTGATATCAGATAGAGATGGCGTTACTGTCTATCTCTCTCGCTTGTCTAGGCACGCGCTGCCCTTAAAATTAGTTATAAATGTAGTGTGCGCATTTTAAAACTTCCGTAGAGGAATCGAGTAAAAGTCTTAAAGCTCTAAAAAAAACATGATTCTTCTTTCTGTGACACATTGCGATCGCGGGCCGTATTGATACAGCCCGGAGGCCGGATGCGGCCCGCGGGCCGTATCTTTGACATGACTGCTCTAAATAAAAGTTGTAGATCTTTTAATTTCCTATAAATTTTATTAAATTCACTTTTGTCGTAAAATGCATACTAAGGCTGAAATCTTTAAAAATCGATTTTTTATAAGATTTTGTGAGAAAAAACAGAAAATCGCTAATTACCGCTAAACTAAGGGTTATACAAAAAAAATTGAAATACAAGTTGTGGGATTTTAAATTCTCTACGACTTGTATTATATACATTTTTGCGCTAAAATGCATATTAAAGCCGCAACCTTAAAAAACAATTTTTTTATGTGAAAACAGCCTCTCCAAGAATTTCAGCAGACATGGTGCCTACCCTATCTTGTAGAGGATAAAAAATTGAGTAAATAAGGCGATTTTAAAAAAATCGTAGGAGCCGTTCTTAAGAAAATCACAAAAAAGGTGAAAAATGTCATGAATAAACTACTACTTCTGGTTGACCGATTTTGATGAAAATGTTCGTGTCGGGTCCGGTAGTGGTATCTAACTTAAGTTTTAAGTTTCAAGTTCGTACTATGTTCCACTCTTGAAATATTCTGTATATATATACACACACACGCGCGCGCGCGCGCGCGCGCACACACACACACACACACACACACACACACACACACAGACCAATCGCTTAAAACATGTTTTTTGGGTTCAGGGAGTCTGAAAAGTGTAGATCTGGTGAAAACTCGATTTTGAAAAATCGACATGAAAACAATACTTTCCTTGCTATATATTCATAATATGAATATATAGGAAGGAAAGTATTGTTTTTTGTAAAGAACTTTAATATTTTTACAGGTGATTAAAAAATTACTAGTGATTAAGTCAAATAGTTTATTGTTGTTAACAAAATATATTAAAGTTCTTTTGTTGGTAAGACTGTACCTCAAATTGAACAACTTGCATTTTTATTTTTATTTTATTTTAACAACTTGCATTGGAAAAACCCATTAAAATAATTTGGCCACATGACAGCGCGCCTCCTCATTTCAGTCTTTTAGTGCGCCACACCCAATGAAAGGTTCCCTGACCGATAGATCGGAAGGGCCAGTACTGTGATTTGGCATCCGAGGTTTCCAGATTTAACCACATTTGATTATTTCTTCTGGAGTTATGTTAAAAACCATGTCTATAGGAAGAAGATTCAAAATGTGAATCATTTGCGACATTAATTGCTTCGGTCACGCTTGATATCTTTGCCCAGAGCAGACAGGTGGAGTGTCAAATTATTTACACCCAATCTGTTCGTTGCAGGGCTAAAATAAATAGTTCTGTTTCTTATCACATGGTCAGCCAATTAAATGACTGAATCATTTAAGGACAGAAGAGGTAGAGGTGTAAAAGACACTAATCAGAGTTATCTCCTCTGAAAGTAATGAATTTCATTATACAGCCAGACCCTGTGGTGAATGAAGTGAAGGTGTCATTTGCAGAGTGAAAAATATGTGCTTTTCAGAGGGCCCGGCATGCTGATAAGCGTACTTTTTCACTCAGTGAGGAAGGCAATGGTAAACCACCTCACTTCTCGTTTTACTTAGTAAAACCTCTGCAGGTTCAAACCAGCCTTTCGGCTGTTGACCTAAACAACAACAACAACGCTTGATATGACACAGGGCATCTGGACAGAGGTTGACTATCAATTATATGTGTGCAGAGCAACTAACGGTGTTTGTATAGAAACTTATTAAGTTATAAAAATTTTTAATATTTTATGTTTATAAAAAAAAAGTTATGACTTTATCTCCAATAGTTTTTAAACTGTATTTTTTTTAATGGATGTCACCTTTCTTGATGACCCGGTATTGTTTATTTGAAGGCTCTTCGAATGAATTTCACAATAAAATCTGAAAATTAAAATTTTTGGTGATAATTGAATTTCATTATAGGTACTTTTTTTACATAAGATAAAAACAAAACAAAACAAAAAATTCTGTTGAATAAATTGATAGCAAAATCTATTTATTGTTTTCTCTAAGGATTTAAATGCGTTTAAACTGCCTAGAACCAAGAAGAAATAAAAACAAACCATTTTATAAAGCACAAGAATGAATACCTTCTTATAAACTAACGTTCAGTTGTACCACTGGGGAAATTAAATAAGGAGATGTTTTAATGGTTTCAGACCAACCTCATCGTTCTGTTTCTATTTAATTTATTAACAAATAATAAACATTCATTTTGTTTAAAAGCTACTTTGTGTTGTTTTAACAGGTACCATACAGTAAGAATGTTGGAGTTTCTAACAAGAAATTATAAGATATTATTTAAATGTAAACACAATTAAACTTTATAACTGGACTAAAACTCATCAAGAATTTTATTAATTAGAAAATGTGAAATGATGAACAATGTGTTTTAGGTTATTGCTAAACTGACAGCGTTTGTTTCTGTATAAAATTATACATTATTAAATATATTTTATGTTATTCATAATATTTTATAAAATGCATCTCATTGGTTCTTGTTCACAGTTTAATTAAAATACAAATTCAGATTGCTGTGTAAATTGAAAAGTACAACTTTAAATTGTGTTTATATATTAATGATGGCAAATTATAACTTTTGAAATTCTCAGTAAATAATTTGATATTGCTTTATTTACATGTTATTTTCGCCATTTAAACCTCTAAAATATATATTCTATGCAATACTGGGTGGCATATATGGCATTTTTCCCAAGAAATGAGATAACTTTTTTGATAAGTTGGCAGCAGGAATGTATAATATTCCTTTGTCCTTTATATTAGTACTGGTTTGTCAGTTATTGATCTCTGTGTATTAGTGTTTTTCAATATCTTAAAAATGTTCACTAAAGATTGAGTTTATATGTTGCAGCTATGTGGTTTATTTAAATTACTACTGAATTTCATAATGAATTTAGTCCTAATTTCCGGGTGTACCATTACAAATTCAACAAAATTTATGAAACTTTAAGATATCTGAAACAATAGGAAGCATTGCAAATGCACAAAAATCTGGTCGGCCTTGATTGACACATAATGAATAATCCCTATAAAAAGTTGTTGGAAGCTTTTTTAGCCAGTCCTTGTAAATCAATCAACTATAGCTTAACAAACTAGAGACTGCAGATGAAGGTAAAGCATAGTGACCTAGAACACACCAAAGAGCCAATTGACTTTCGTTAATCGTATCCTGCGTTGTCACGCTGTGGTTCTGCTGTGGATGACAAACTACCAAAAAGTCAGCTGAAGTTTGGTGGAACAGTGTGGGACTTAGTGAATCCACAACCTCACACCCAACCTTGGCTGTTAACTGGATCTCATCTGCAGTCTGTGGTTCATCAGGGTTTAAGAAAGCACTTCTGATTTAAACAAAAATATATGCAAAGAATTCTACATGGTTTGAAATTTAAGCCATACGGTCCATCTTTACACCATTCGACAAGAACAATCTGATAGGGATTTGAGTATAAAAGTTCTGAGAGTACTATATTAAAAAAATGTATTGTAAAACGGTCACACGACTTTCTCTTGCCAGTATAAATAGTGGAAACCAGAACACATGTTTAATCATGAATGGATGAGGTTAAATAAATACTACTATGTAGAAAATTACTAATTGACACTATACTAAGCTCTGTAGAAAGAAAATTGAAATAAATTTATAGGATTTTTAATTTTTTACAATTTTAATATTGAACACTTTTACCATAAAGTGCATTTTAGGATCAAAATCTTAAAAACCCCTACTTTTTCCTGATTTCAATAAGGAAAATATGAAAAATCACTAATAGACATTAAATTAAGTAATTTTCTATAACTTAATTATATACTCTTTTGCCCTAAAATGCACACAAAAGGTGCAATCTTTAAAAAATAACATATTTTACCGTGAGAGCACAGCCCCTTTCGAATTTTAGCAGACATGCCTCCAAATACAGACTGTCGATCTTATTGTCAACCATAGGCTCATATGAATGTTTACAGCAATTCCAAAGTTAGGTGGAAGAGATATAGTACACAAACTGTTCACTTTTTATAATTATCTACTTTAGTGAATTTAATGCTGTTATCATTATAAGAGTTTCGCAGAAAGTTTTTTTGTCATTATTACAAGTATCATTTTATGTCGTCAATCTCAATGAAAAAGTTCACTTTAAAATTGATAAGAGATTATGCAGCTTTTAATAGAACACTTAAAACGTTTGTATGTAACATCCTGGACAAAATTAATGTATCATGTATTTTGGGCTAAGTGCATAAAAAAAAAAACAGTTTTCATCAATGTGCCAGGTTCATTTCTATTAGTTATTCTGTGTCATAATTTTAAGCAATATTCATTATTTTTTAACAAAAAATTAGAGTTTTAAATTTGATTTTTGGTAATTTATTGAAAAAATAAGATAAATTAACTTTAAAAACACAAAATTTTATTTAGGTAACAAAAACGGAAGTTTTACTGTATTGAATGAAAGTTTTCCATACATAGTTCATACACAATGAAATTTCTTTTGTTATCCCTAATGTGTGTACCTTGCAATCTGTTCCATTCAGAACAATAAGCAACCCCATGACCCAAAATTAATGAGGATGATGTGTATGACGTGTAAATGAGGTGTTATGTACAGACTCAGGTCGATTATTGCTGAGAGAGTATGGTAATTGAACCCCAACCATCAAAGTACACCGGTGACCACTGTCTAGCATTCAAATCCGTATAAAAGTAACTACCTTTACTAGGATTTAAACCAGGAACCGTCGTCTCCAAAAATCAGCTGTTCAACAGCTGATTTTGGCGACGACTTTGCCTCTAGACCAACCCGGTGGGTTGAAAAAAATTAAAAGTAAATTATTATCATGTGATTTAAAATGAATTAGTAATTCAGTAACGAGTACAGTCCCATCTTGCCTTAATTATTACAGCCAGCTTGAAGTTACTTATTGAAATGTTGCATTAGCAAATCTCTCCTGGTCTTCTCCAAGTCCGCTGCCGCCATCGATAAACAGCAACCGTATCGTTGTCTCATCGTCATAGAAATTTTGAGACTGTAATGCTTTTCACGGTTGATGAGCTCTGCTGTTTCACGCGTTTAAACCAATCAGAACGTTTGCCAGCGTTGTCAGATTGTACGAATGTATTAGCGTGACAAACATTACGCGCGTATGCGTACAAGAGCCGCAGTAGTTCACTCGTGTTTTGCATCTCGAACTGAACAAATCGATTATAGAGCGCGTTAACATGCTATACTTTATATATAATCAGCTGGTTGTATGTTCATAGGTTATATTTTGTCATTGAAAGACGAGAAAATGGCTGACGAAATGTATACCTAACAGTTACGAGAGCAAGTAGTATTGGCAACGTTGCTGGCAAGTCATTGGCTAGCTATGGGGGCAATGCGTACGTCCAGAGCTCTTCAACTTTGAAATATAGTATAGCAATACAAAACAATAAAACCAATTCAATGCTATCACAACTAAATTAATGATACACATTCAAAATCTTTTAAAGTGATGAGTTAATTTTGTCTACGACCGTATTTTATAGTATTGAAAATAAATTAAATTTAGTATTTTTCACAGTCTAGTTATTTTGTTTCAACATTTCTTCCTTGAAACTATTAAAGGAAAGATAATTACTTTAATTACTGATTTATTCGAACTGGAGTCCATGTGATCTTTTGTAGTATATAAAAAATCCGATTATAAACATAAAGGGTGAGTGAATAAGGCTGTGAAAAGAATATGAGTTTGGTTGTGGAAGGAGGAATATATATGATGGGGGTGGTGGGTACATGTGTGTTGTGAGGGGGATGTCAAGTCTACAGGAGCCAACAAAAGAGAACAGATGAAATGGTCGCCCCTGAGACATGTCAAATACGACTTCCTCCCTATCTTCTTCTTCAATATTACATCGATCCTTTTCAGTTTTGTCCCTTCTTGTCCAGGACACTGGGGTAGCCGACCACAGTCTTGCCTCGAAGCTTCCTTTGAACTGTACTCAAAAGACTTCTCTACTATAGTAGTAATGTTTAAAGAACTCAAACTCAGTCTACAACTTATTTATAAGACTGACTGTTGCACTATTTGAACAATAAATTTACTTTTATTATTATAACATGTCGGTTAAATAATACGACTTAACAACTTTTTTTAAGCCTACTTTTTACATTTAAGACGATTCAGTTATTTACTTCTGATGTAGCTACTTTTAGTAAACCTTAAATTAGCCATTTCTTAATCAAGCGAAATAAGTTTGTGATCATTCAACAACAACGCTAATTGAAAAGAAATGGTACATAATCACTAACAACAAAATCTAGTAGGCTAGATGACAATAATAAGCCAACCCGTGGTATACCTAGTGATCAACGCAACTGGCTTCTGTAGCCTATCCGGGGTCCTGGGTTCAATTTCCGGTCAGGTATGAATTTTTCATTTGTATAACACCTCATTCATTACCTACGTGCAAGGTAAGGCATATGTAGGCATCACAAGAAAATAGTTTATTAATTTTAAGCTTAGCTTTATTAAATTGAGCTGAGGACAGTGTTGAAGAGTATGAAGAATAGGAAAGCTATTGGATTGGATGGCCTGAATGCCGAGTTATTTAAATATGGTGGGTTGATCCTTAAAATACGGTTGCTGCATATAATAAATGAGTGTTGGAAGAATCTCAAGATCCCAAATTCATGGACCTCGGCGGAAGTTATTTCACTTTTTAAGAAGGGGAAACGTAGTAACTGTGGAAATCATCATGGGATCAGTCTTTTAAATGCGAGTTACAAGATTTATTCAAGGATTGTGGGCAACCGTATGAGGGTCATAGCAGAGGCACTTTTGGGGGAAGAACAGAATACTTTCAGGAGTGGCCGCTCGTACAGATAATGTCTTTGTAGTGAAGAGATTAATTGAGAAACGGGGGGAATTCACTTTTGAGACGCATACGGCCTTTATAGATTTTGTAAAGGCTTTCAACAGGATTAACCGCAATATTCTTTGGAAAATCTTGAGGGAAAGGGGGTATCCTTCTCATTTGATAAAAGTGGTTAAGAGTCTGTATAAAGATACACAAATAGTGATAAATACAGGTATGAAACGTTTAGATAAAATACTCGTAGATCAGGGGTTGAGGCAAGGGTGCAGTCTGTCACCTACTTTATTTAATATGTATAGTGACTATGTTTTTAAAAAGTGGAAAAGTGTGGTAAGTCCGGGGGTTAGAATAAGTACTAACGATTACCTCAATGCATTGCTATTTGCGGATGTCATGTGGATTATACAGGAGAGTGAAGATGAGCTTCAAAGAGCAGTTTATGTTTTAAATGATTTATGTAAAAAGTTTATTTACGAGCTTCGGTTGCTAAATCAAAGGTTATGGCATTCAGAGGGAAATATCCCACTCATTCGAAGATTGTTTTAGACAACGTAGTATAACCTCAGCAACATAACAGCTTTATAACATCAGCTTCGGTGTTTATCTACTCCACTCTTCGCCCCGCGCCATGCAACGACGGTACAGTCACAAAAGTATACAATCGCTACTGTAATGTGCGACTCACGCACGGTCACTACGCTTTGTTTTCACTGTTGTTATTAATAATCTGTCAGACATAATGATGTGACTGATTTGTTTTCATATAGATCAAGTGTCTCACTATAACTATCTGGGCTGCGATGTAAGCTTTGATAGGCACTTGGATGTCGAAAATAAAATAAATAAATTTCAAGCTGTTTGTGGTACTATTAACAGGACACTGGGTAAGAGAGCTAGAACAGAGGCAGTAGTGAAGTTCTACAAGGTAATGACAGCCCCAGGCCTTCTTTATGGAAGTGAGTCATGGGTTAACACGAAACGCCAAGAAAGTAGGATCTAAGCAGCTGAAATGAGGTTTTTAAGAAGGGTAAAGGGTTGTTCGAGGCTGGATTTAATAAACAACGAGGAAATTAGATTTGAGTTGGGTGTACTTAGCTTAGCTTGAATGAATAAGTGGAGGAGTTCCGGAATCAATGGAGGCAACATTTGGAACGGATGCCAGAGGAAAGAATACAATTATAAGTAACGGAATATGTTCCAGTTGGAAGAAGGGAGGTGGGAAGATCTCGAAGAAGTTGGCAGTAGTCGTGATGTACGGGGTGGAATGTCTCGTGTTTGTGTAGAAGTACAGGATGGTTTGTGAGTTCGGAACAGGCTTATGCCTAGTCCTTGATAGTAAGAAGAAGAAGAATATTAAGCGGGACAAAAAAAAATTTTTTTAACTCGGAGATGTACGAACCCGGAGATGTATGAACTTGCTCCTTGGCTCCTTGGAGCGCTAGTGCGACGTTTGCTACCAGTCTTACAGTATTATTAGCCTGTGTAAAGTAGTATGTAGCAGTAGTATTAGACTATGACAATGATTCAACTATATTGCGCAAGAGCCGACTGGTTATTTTAAAGTTGGTAAGGTTAGTCGTGTGGATAGATCGTTTGCTGAAGGTACTTAAAAAATAAAATCTCCGCTGACCATATCACGATAAGAATAGGTACTGTTCTCAATTTATTTGAGAGTTGACGGCTTATTGTCACGCAGATGTTTACTGTTAATGTAAAACAATTTTTCTTACAGAAGTGTGCTTGCTGGCTGTAGGCATACCTGGGTGTATTTATCATTTTTATAGGATATCCTTCAACAAATTAATTCCTTCCATTAATTTGTAGTTTAAGACCTTAACTTTCAGTAACTTTGTGCTCACTTAACTCTTTGAAAATATTTCATAATTATTAAGTAAAAATTAAATACTGATAGAAATTTTGTCGTACAAAATTTTACCGTTATTGTATAACTACCTTAGGTACCTGTTGTTTTGGAATATTATCGCAAACAGTTTTTTTTCAAATAAATCAAGAATTATGTTGTATTTAGGGTTGTGTAAATAAGAAATGAATGCAAACAGTTTTATCGGGTTGCTGAGAAACTTGTACTGTATATCATTTAAAAAAATTTGTTTTCGTCAGGTGAGTTGTTCATACCACTAGGTCAGCGGGTAAACCCATTCTACAAATTGCAATGGGATTGTGAGACTATTAACACGACTGCCATAGCTTCCAATGAAACCTGAATGTGCTGCGTCTGAGGTACAACTTTTTTTGAGAAAGTGGTTATACCTTGGACAATTCGAATTGGCACAATCAGCTTCGTTGTTTATCTACTCTACTCTTCGCCCCTCGCCATGCAACGACGGTACAGTCACAAAAGTATACAATCGCTACTGTAATGTGCGACTCACGCACGGTCACTACGCTTTGTTTTCACTGTTGTTATTAATAATCTGTCAGACATAATGATGTGACTGATTTGTTTTCATATATTATGATTTTCTGTTCATTATATATTCAGACCAATTTGTTAAGTTAGTTACGTGCGTCTGTAGAGTATAGTTTAGTGAGTTTTTGTAGTTTAGTTCTTGTAATTTATAAAATTTAAATTTTTACCGGGACACATTAAATACGTATTTTAAAATGAAATAATTATTTATATGTTTGTACATTGAAATAAGGTTGCAGGCATTTGCGTACATTAAAATTTGTAGACCTTGTTGAAATAATTGGTTATGGATATACTTTATGCGGAACTGTGTGTACACGTAGAGCAAGAGTTGTGCCAGTTCAAATTGTCTACAGTATACCACACACTACATTGTGAAATTCGGTAGTGAGAACCCGCTCTTAAGCATTCTTAATTTGTATTCTTCTAGCAACTTTGGAATAAAAAATATACTACCTATTTTTGAGTATTTACTAAAGAAATAGACTTGGCCTGTTGACTTATTTACACAGACCGCAGGTATAAAAACAGTTGGTATATTTGTAGTAAGTCAGATATTATTTTAATTGTGAAAGGAAAGTGATGTTGGGCCGTTCGAAATAGTGTTATAAGGAAACTGGTTCTACATTACGTTAATAGTGCGTTGCGTACGGGTGGTAGCAAGTGGTTGTCGACAGGTAATTTTTTTGATTAAGTGGCGGGTTCTTAAATTATAGTCAAGTTTAGTAATTAATTTAAAAGTAATCTAATTATGTTACTCGTCTAAGTTTAAGAGTAATAAGTTGTGCCAATAAATAATTAATTGTTATAAATTTAAGTAAATCTGTTTATTATACCCAGATCCCGAACAAACCTAGGCTTAAGTCTTACAATATATTTATTTATAAGCTTACGTTCAACATTAATAAAGACATTATCATGTATTGTACATTAGGTGGGAGTGACTTATGGTATTACAGCTTTTAAATGAGCTAAACTTAAGCGTGGTTTAATCCCATGTATGAAATTATAGTAAAAATTCAGAGTTGTTAAAATATCTATAAAACAGGGAATAAGTTCTTAATACTTTCTTTCACACACTATAATTTTCCATAATCATAAGAAATCTTGGGACTGACGTATTAATTTTCTCCTTATATTTAATAGACAGGCAATAATCCAATTGCTTGAAATAAAGTTGATGTTATTTCTACTGAAATATACGAGGTATGGTTGCTTACTCAAGATTCTATGTACCTACCATGCTTATTTTATATAGGGTAATTCACAAAATTTTACCGTCACTTTATGAGCTCACTCTGCAGGGCAAAAGAAGGAAAAACTTAATAATATACATATCTCCTAAAACGCTTTGATAGCGAGTTTACGGCTAGTGAAAGATTTCGCCCGGAACTCAGTACCCTCAGTGAAATGAAGACTTGCTGAAATCAGAGAAGGTAAATTAGGGATCGAGTTCAGTTGTTCTTTATGGGTTTTAACTTAAAAATCGAATAAAACAGGTCCCACAACTGTATATCTCTCGGTTTTTAACATATTCGACGTAAAACAGAAAAAAACTGTGCCTAAAAACACGTTATTTTAGGTTTAAACTATAATAATTTTGTTGAATGCTTAATAAATACATAAAAGTTGAACAAAACTTGTAAAAAATTTAACTCTAAACAAATTGGTAGGCTAGTATAAAAGAAGGCAAGAAACAACCAAATAAAAACGGAAAATATTCCCTGAAAAATGACAAAATTTGAACGAAACTAAATATCTACAGTTGATATTTAAGTAGGCTACGCCTGGTAAACTAACTCACCAAATGTTACAATAGGCTAAATGTTTAAAAAATTGTTCTTGTTCAGATCATTTGTCTGCACGCTTGTGGATTGAACATGTTGCTCTTCAAAGTTCTTAAGCCCTTAAGTTGAGCAGCGACATCCATAATGCAAGCTATTATAATTCTTAAAAAGGAATATTTTCAGAGTTATCTCCTCTGAGAGTAATGAATTCCATTATACAGCCAGACTGTGTGGTGAATGAAGTGAAGGTGTCATTTGCAGGGTGGAAACAAGTGCTTTTCAGAGGACCTGGCATGGTGATTAAGCATACTTTTCCAATTAATGAGAAAGGGAATGGTAAAACACCTCACTCCTCGCTTTACTTAGTACTTAGCCTCTCGACGGTCAAACCAGCCTTTCGGCTGATGACCTAGACAACAACATTGGTACCAGATGTCATCAATTAAAGTAAATTCATAGATCACAGATTCAGTTCCTATAAAGTAGGGGGTACAGCAGGGTTGTGTTCTTTTGTCACTTCTGTTTAACTTGCATTCAGATGTAATATTTAAGGGAGCCTTTTATAATACGTAAAAAACAAACATAACGTTAAAGAAAGTAGAGAAGTGGATGTATTTATTCATAATAATAGTTTAGAGCAAGTAGAAACAGTGAAGTTCCTAGGAGTATCTGTATATAGATTTTTGTCTTGGGACTTCTAAACCAATCAAGTTTGTAGTAAAATATCATCTGGGGTATTTGCGCTAAAAGAAATTGCCAGATTAAATGATAAAAAATTACTAATTGCAGCTTATCAAGGCCTCATTCTGTCTCATATCCATTACGGTATTTTAGTATGGGGTAATTCTAGCATGGGTAATATGAATAGGGTTTTTAAAATTCAAAAGAAAGCTATGAGGTATATGGTTGGAGCTAACCAGCTAATCTCATGCAGGCCACTATTTAAGGAGCTTAAATTGCTTACAGTTCCCTCTCTCTACATTTTTGAGGTGATTATTTATGTTAGGCAAAATAATTTTATGCAGAATTTCAATGTTCACAATCATAACACGAGAAACAGAAATGATTATTATGTGGCTAATCGTTCCACAAAATTGTTTGAACAAAAACCTACTTACGCAGGGAGAAAATTCATAAATAAATTAGGTACCCCAATTTTTAAAATTTTGTGATAATTTGCATTCCTTTAAAAAAAATCTGAAAAATTACTTGATCGGTGAAACTTTTTATAGCGTACAAGAATTTCTTTCTTGATAGTAGTGATACATTGTGTGATTCTTATATGTATTTCAGGTGTTATAACTGACATGTCCTATACTCCTCTTGGAGTCTCCAGGACGCATTAAAACAAAAAAACAAAAAAAGTTCGACTGGAGTATGCCTACTTCTTAACATTATTGGGTATGCTGATGATACAGTAATTTTTGCAGATTCAGTACAGGGACTTAAGCGCTTGATGAATAGTTACCAAAGAGGGAAAGATCTAAAAATTAGCCCTCTGAAAGCTCAGGTGATAGCGATCAGTAAGGTTTCTTACATTCGATGTGACTTAATTATTGAAGATCAACGAAGTATTGAATAGGTTAAGAAGTTTAAGTATTTAGAAAGTTGGATTACAACAGATCTGGAGCCCGCAGTAGAAGCAAGAGCTTAAATTGAAAGGGGAGGCTGGAATTTCTTAACATGAAGCTTCTGCTCGTTAACAATACAATTTCACTCCTGTAAGATATAGGTAGTAAAGATGTTTGTCAACTCTGTCCTATAAACTGACGAGCAGTAGAGTAGGGATGAACCTACTGTCCTTCTACATGACAGAAGATCTTTGCTTTGTGGTGTTGTAGTACAGTATTTTATACTTGTTCATGGTAGGGACAAGTTTGTATTAATATTGTGTGTAGGTCATCCGCTGAAAGGCTGGTTTGGACCTTTAGAGGCTAATTAAAATTGGAGTGAGGTGATTTACCATGCCTTCCTCACTGAGTGAAAAAGTATGCTTATCAGCATGCCAGGCCCTCTAAAAGAATCTAATTTCTACCCTGCAAATAACATGTTCACTTCATTCACCCTAGGGTCTGGCTGAACAATGAAATTCATTACTCTCAGAGGAGATAACTCTGACTAGTAGTGTCCTTTAGACCTCTACCTCTTCTGATCTTAAATGCTTCAGTCATATAATTGGCTCACCACATGATAAGAAACAGAACTTTTTCTATAGCCCTGGATCTAGCAGGACAAGTGTAAATAATTTAACATTCCACCTGCCTGTTATGGGCAAGTATTGTTATAAAAAGTAAATTATTTTATAAAAAAAAAGATGTAATAAATTATTATTTATTTATTCTTTTTTGTTAATAAAACTAGCACTAAAATGATAATATACCTTACTGTGCAGATTACCTACTCCATAAAAGAATGAAATTTCGTTAAAAGAAAAAGACTTAACAAGAGACTAGAGTGTAGGTTTGTGTAGTTGTTTCCGATTCATTGGCGGGGCACGTCCACAATTGAATTGCACCAAGTTTTAGGAACAGGATTTGTCTGCTCACCTCCAGAAAGTTTAAAAAGTTGGAAAAAGGGGAAAGTGTACTACTGGATCTGCATTCAGGATAACTTAAAGAGTTAGTTTTTTAACTCTGCTTAAATCTTTATTCTTTTCTTGTTGCATTTTTTTTTGCTTAAATTGCATTGATCTTAATTTTATTATTTTACTGCAACTACTATTTTGTAATGTAATTTCTTTGGCGTGTAATACACCACAAAGAATAACTTATAAATTTTCTTTAAAAAAATAATACGTTAGGGTAGGGTTATTATTCAGAATGCGCAGTAGAATTTAACAAAATTTATTTAAAGCATTTTTTCAACAGAGCTTAATTTAGCGTCAATTAGTGATTTTCCATATTTTTAATTCTTGCAGAGGTTGATTTTCATTTAGCATCATTCACTCATGATTAAAATTAGGTTATGTTGTTTATTTAACATTGCTTATTTGTAATTAAACATAAGTTTATGTTTCATTATTTAAATTAGCAAGAGGAAGATGTGTAAGGTCTTCACAACAGATTTTTTTGTTTTATAAGTGTTTTAAATTCTATTTGTCACCGGTTAAGTTTAATACTTCAGTTAAATTTACAATAAGGTTGGTAATTCATGTATTTTCTAAAATTTAAAGTTCATTGGTTTTGTAATTAGATGAAAAGGTATTACACTAGGCTACCAGTACTAAAGTAGGAAAGGCTAAACTAGTGAAAAGTAAGCCTCTTGATTCTGAAAGCAAAGAAATTATTTTAAATTATATAGGTTATTTGAACACGGAAGCAACATTATATATTATTATATATATTGTATTGATATAAATTATTTGAACGTGATATGGAATTCCTGATTGAACCCAGGAAAACTTTAAAAGGTGTGTCTAAAGTGCCTAAATTATCCGTAAGAAGATTATAAACAATTTAATCAAAAGAAAAACGGTATATGAGGTAGTTAAATGGAGTACTGAGTATTCCTTTTTACATCTCATACAAATTTTTAATATTTTATAACTTCATGCATATAAACTAATACACAATACTGTATTCTTTTCTAGAAATCTAGTTTTCTAATGAAGAGTCTATCCTCTGCTTCATGGACAGGAACCACAAGCCTATAGACCAGCTCCTATGAAGAGACAACCTATGAATAAGTTTTAAGCTGTGAACATACATATGGCAATGTGAACATACTGTAAACATATGGTAATGAATAATTTTACATAAAGAAATGATCATTGCTTCTTTTTAATACAGTTTTGTGAACTTTTCTGTTAAGGTTATTTCATTCCTTTAGATAATAATATGAATTAAATAAAAAAAAACTGAAAAATACTAGTAAAATGAAAAATAATTATGTAAATAATACTTATGATTGTACACTAGTGTAGATCTCTTACTTTGATTAAATTTATATTGAAAATATTATTCATTTGGAAAATAAGTAAAGATATTTTTGATAGAAATAATCATTATTATTAAAAAAAAAAAAATAATAACCTTTGATTTTTATATATGTATGCTGTTCTAAATGTATATTAGCATGTTATGTTTAAATTACATATTGTGTGCTATGTGGGTTAATAACAGTGTAAGAATTTTTCTCTCTTAAATTTATAATTTTATGTTATTTTATTACAATTCGTGATGTAGGTTTATTACAGAAATGTGTATGTTATTACTAATGGGTAGATTAGAAGATTTTAATGTTTTCTAATTTTTTCTTTCTCATACCCTATATGAAAAATGGCAAGGAAAGTTGTTTTAGTGTAACATTTCTGATACCTAGTTTTTATGTCTGCGTTGAACATATTTCTCAAAAATGGATAATCATTATATGAAGTCAAAACTTGAATGTCACAATATTTTCATCAAAATCAGTCAATTGGAAGTGACAGTTTACTTGTATATTTTTTCACTATTTTGTAATTTTCTCAAAAATGGTTCCTACAATTTTGATTGAAATTGTCTCATTTATCTTTTTTGTGTTCTGCAAGACAAGATAAGCAGCTTATCAGGGTAAATTTGTGGGGTGGTCTGAGCTCTATGGATACAAACCTTTTTATTAAGTTTGCGGCCTATGGATTTTATAGTAAAAGTGTATAAATTTAAATAAAGAAGGCGGGTAGTGTGACTGATGCCTGGGAGACAGGAATGGTCGGGTGAAGATAAAGAGAACATCTGATGGCCCCATTATAGTGATACATTCACAGGACCAGCTGAATGAGCTGCTACAAGGAGTATAATTATGTGTGTTGTTTTTGTGTATAAAGGTATATGGGCATGGTCTTTTTCTTTTATTTTGTGGGTGAGTAGTGATACCTAATTATATTCATGAGTGAAAAATTGAGTACTTCGTTTCGTTTTCATTAAGGTTTTACTAAGTTGTAAGGATTTATTTAGTTATTTATTTTAATATTTTATGGTTGCTTATTTTGGGTGTTCCATAATTGAATTTTTATGAGCAACTGAAGATAAATATTTTTACTTTTTTAGTTCATCACTCTTACCATCAGATTTAAAAATGAAAGGGAAGAAATATTTGTAAAATTTTTTTAAAATCTTTTTAACATTGATTACGCATTTGCATGAGTTCAATATTTTTGTTTAGATCTGCTCTTTTTGTATTAATTATAGGAAAGTTTTTTTTTCGGATTGATTCTGAAAAAGATAAAGTTTTTTTTTTGGTTATTAATACAGTACAGCATAAACAATTTGTCAGTTTTTATAATCTAACTGTTTTCGTTCTAACAAGTTAAGTTCTATTTTAGTTGTATTATCATGTGCCTATTAGTTTTAATTTATTATTGTTTTTCCCTACAAATTTTTGAATATAATATAGTCCATATAAATATATAATGATGAATTGGTAAATGAATTTTGTAATTAGCGTAATGTAATGAAGTTTCAATTTAACTGATAAGCTTTTTGCTTGCTTATCTGTTCTGTTGCGGAATTACAATGTAAAGTCTTCTGTAAAATAGTTACGTAAGGTTATTTATGTATAAGAAGCTGCTAATAATGTAATTTTAAAAGCCAATTAGTAATTTAATATTTGTTTATTCCTAATGAAAAATTTTTTTTTTTTTTGCGGGGTTTTTATCTCTGACTTTTCTTCTTTTTTGTATTATAGTCAAAAAGATAAAATTGTATTTATTTGATCATTTTGGGATGCTCGTTGGGAGTGGATGTGCTTTTTGATTCATCTTAGTTTTCCAGGAAGGAGTTCTTTTTTTCTGAATTTTCTCTTTCTTACTTTCAGCTTATTGAAACGCTATGCCTTTTGATATTGGTGTCAGTGAGTTGACTGATTCCGTAGCTTACAATACCATTGAAGTAAATGATTTTTTTGATTTTCAGCCACATATGTATCTAAAGAGTAGTGCCAATAATTTATTGAATATTCTTAACTTGAATATTCGTAGCATTAAAAAAAACATGGATCAATTTCTGAATTATATAGGAAATAGCAGTATTAGGTTTCATGTGATTGTTTTAACTGAAATATGGTTGACTGAGGAGATGATCGGTGGTGTTGGTTTGAAAGGATATAAATTTATTAATGAAAAATGTAAGTTCACTAAATGTGACGGCTTGTGTGTATATTTAGATGAAAATATTGAATATAATTTATTGGATATAAAAATTGAACAAGCAAATTCGATTAGTTTCAGTTGTAAATTTAATAATAAAGATTATTCTATGATAGCGATCTACCGTTCCCCCTCATTAGACCCCACTAGTTTCATAAATAGTTTAGATTCCGGCTTGAAAACAACAGAAAAGAATAAAAATATTTTGGTTATGGGCGATATTAATTTGAATATTCTAGATAACAGTAATATATTAGCAAACGAATATTTATGTACCCTGCATTTAAACGGATACAAATCCTATATTAATAAACCAACTAGATTGCAAAATAAAAGCAATAGTTGTATAGACCATATTTTCCTTAAGAGCTATGATTTGAAGGAAGATAATATTGCGGCTGCAATTTTAAAGACAAGTATTACCGATCACTATTGTACTTCAATTCATATAAATCACGACACTCAGTCGTTGAATCAATCTCATGAAACTAAAACGAAAGTAAATTTTGTTAAACTAAAGACGGAACTAAATAAGGAAAATTGGCATGATATTTATAATCAAAACAACAATACCATTGATTCGCTTCTTAATAAATTTATTTTTAAATTAACCAACTACATAAACAAAAATACAAATTCTATCACGATCTCTCATAAAAATAAACCAATAAAGAACTGGATAACCCAAAGCTTAGTGGCCTCCATTAGAGTTAGGGACAGGATGCACAAGAGAATGAATAGGGAACCATTAAACATTAAATTAAGGGAAGAATACAAAAAGTATAGGAATTCTTTAAATAAATTAATAAAAAATGCAAAAATTGAATATTTTAATAATAAATTTAATCAGAGTAAGGGTAACGCTAAAAAAACTTGGTATCACATAAATGAAATCATGGACATAAAAAAAGACACTATAAATCCAAAAATTAAACCCGAAATCTTAAATAGTTACTTTGCAAGTGTTGGTGAAAATTACGCAAAAAAGTTGCTGAATGTATCAAAAAATAAAAAGGGCATTCATAAATCAACAGTTCCTTCACCTTGTGAAAGTTTTTACATTGAACCTACAGATTCAATTGAAATAGGAAATATAATAAATAGTTTAAAAGTAAACGCATCATCGGGTACTGACAATATTACTGGACATTGTCTCAAGGCAATAGCATCTTATGTTGTTAAACCTCTCGAATTTATATTTAATAAATGTCTTCTTGAAGGTTATTTTCCCCAAAAATTTAAAAAAGCGAAGATAAAAGCACTACATAAAACAGGTGATCCAAGTAAACCTGAAAACTACCGTCCGATAAGTCTTCTCAGTAACTTGGCAAAAGTAATGGAAAAAATAATCAAAAAGAGGTTAATTAAATTTTTAAACAAAATAAAATTGATCGATAGTAACCAATACGGATTCCAAGCTAACAAATCAACTAAAGATGCAGTAATTCACCTGGTAACATTAATAAACAAAAAATTAAATGCATCATAAAACAATGGCTGTTTTCTTAGATTTAGCTAAAGCATTTGATACTGTACCTCACAATATACTGTTATATAAATTGGAGAATTGTGGAGTTCGGGGTTTAGCACTAAAACTATTTAAAAATTATCTTAAAGACAGAACTCAAGAATTAACATTAAATAATAAAACAGATATTACAAAAAATTCTCATTTCGGTCTTCCACAAGGTACGGTACTTTCTCCTATTCTTTTTCTTATTTACGTAAATGATTTATTAAAATTAAACATACCGAAATGTACAGTATTATCATTTGCTGATGACACAGCCTTAGTATTTTCTGGTGAAACGTGGGTTGACACATATAACAATGCTAATTTAGGTATTTTAATAGTTAAAGAGTGGTTTGATGCTCATATTCTGACACTAAATCTTAAAAAGACCAAATTTATGGCTTTTTCAGCCAGTGAAACTGGGCAGCCATCACCATTACTCCAGTTAAAAATACATTCACATAAACTTGGTGAAGGAAATGACGATAACTGCCCCTGCCCAAAAATAGAAAAAGTTAAAGTCATAAAATATCTAGGAATCATGGTAGATGATCATATCAAATGGAATGTACACATAGATAATTTGTGTACAAAACTAAAATATCTTATATACATTTTTTATAGTATAAACAAAATAAAAAATAAAGATATAATTAAAACCATTTATTATGCTTATGCAAATTCTCTTTTTCAATATTGTATTGAAGTGTGGGGTGCGGCATATGATACACACATGAATAAACTATTCACTTTTCAAAAACATTTAATTAGAGCTGCCTTAAATAAACCAAGATTATACCCGAGTAAACTATTATTTGACCAATTCAATGTAATGACACTGAGACAAACATATATTAAAAAAATAATTTTGTATATCAACAGAAACAGAGATATCTTTCAATGTAGAACTACAACTTACGATACTCGCCCTGCAAAAACTAATCTTTACAGTATAAAAAACATAAAATTGAATGTCTGTAGACGGCAGGTATATTACTATAGCAGTATTTTAATAAATAAAATTCCCCAAGAATTTATTACCAGCAGATTAACAAAAAAACTTGAAAAGAAATAGAGGCTTGGGGAAAGAATAAATATTATTTTAAGCTGGTCATTTAGTAAGTAGAAAATGATAAAAATTATCCTATCAATTCTCAACAAACTTTAAACAGATTTTTGCCATGATTTCTTTTGTATGTATATGTTTTATTCATGTAAACTTCAATCTGTGACCCCTTAAAAATAATTGATTAACGGTCTTGTATAATAGTTTGTAACCTGTGTAGTCATTGTTTTTTATTTTTTATTAAAGTAAGAACATTTCCTGGCTTTTGTAAATTTTATTCGGTTGAAAGTAAATTTTGTAATGGGTATTGTAAACTTAAATTTTAAACAGAATTTTGCCAGTATTTTTTCTGTATTTATAAATGTATTATTTTTTTTTTAATTAAGGTGTGATCCCTAAAAATAATTAATTAACGATGTTGTATAATAATAAATAAATGTTTGTATATTGCATAGTGTTTTAGTGAGTTGAGAGGATTTTTTTTTGTAGATAATAGTGTAATTTTTTTAACTTAGGAATACTAATATTGGTTTCTAGTAAATTTTAATTATTTGGAATTGTAAATTTTATAACTAGATAAGTTTCAGTAAGCTTTGTAATAATAATTGTTAAAAATATTTTTAGTAATAATTACTGATATAATTTATATATAATAATGTAACAACTCATTCCCGCGCACAGGCTCGTCCTATGCGGGAATTAGTATATATGTTAATGTAAATGTATTTTGTATTTAATAAAAAATTCATTCATTCATTCATTCATTCATTTAAATTATAGAAAATTTTAAAACTACAATTTTGGTTTCATTTTTTGTGCAGAGCTTAGTTTAGTGTCAATTGATAATTTTCCATATTTTACTCATTGGAAAAAATTTTCCAAAATGAAAATGTTTTGTAACATGGCTGAACATTTTTTATAGAACAAGATCAAAAAATATCATTCTGAATTTACAGTGTTATGACTTACGTAAAGGTACAGATTTTATAAGTTTTTGAAAACTTATCTGAAAATTAAAAATGTTCAAAATGATTGTAAAACAATCTGATATGTTGATTCTGATATTTTCGCTTGGTTAACACAATACCGCAGATTAGCGAGCTTTTTTTTATTAACTTTATTAATGAAATTCTCAACTGTTACAAAATAAACAACCAGTATATTGTGATAGTGGGTGAAGAATGAAAGAATTGACATGAGTGATGTGCATGGAGAGCACCATCCACTGACAAGTCTTGGACATGTTTTTTTTTTAATTCTTCCTAATTCATCGATTAATTTATTATAAAATATTTTTAATCCTAGTAAAGGTAGGTTACTTTTATATGGATTTGAATACTAGACAGTGGTTACTGGTGTATTTTGATGGTTGGGGTTCAATTAACCATACTCTCTCAGGAATGGTTGGGCTGGGTCTGTACAAGACTACACTTCATTTACATGTCATACACATCATCCTCATCTCATTGGGTCAAGGGGTTGCTTATTGTTCTGAATTGAACAGATTGCAATGTACACACATTGGGAATAAAAAATAAATTATAACATATAACGGTTTTTTAAAAGAGAAGATCCCTGCTCCACTTCCTCCTTAGTTTTCTTTGAATATTGTTTGATAGATGACGAGAGGAAAGTTTATGTATGTTTATGTTTATGTTTATGTTTATGTATGTTTGTTTGGATGAGCGAAAAGTCTGTTGTGGAAGTTACGATAAAGTTGAATTTCGGTTTACTTTTTGGTTTTCCAATCTGTTGGTTAAGATCAGGATTTAAAGGTTTGCTTCAAAAGTGGATTTAAAATCCTATTCCAGTACTTTTTCATATTTCTGTTTGAAATTTACCAGTAATTAAATATCCTAAGTTTGTGAATGGGCTGACCTGTAAGAAAATGAAACCATAATATAATGTTACTTCAAAAAACAGAAATATTGAATTTTTCAAATGAAAGGTAGGTATTCTGAAAGAGCTTTTCGTTATTTATTTTAAATTACTTCACTAATTTATTTTATATCAAAGCAAACTGTTTTTACAGATGTCAGTTTAATATTTTCTTGTCAAAGATGTCTGTTTTCCTATAAAAGAACAGTGAATTAAAAATAAAAAATTCTTTTGAAAAAAGCTACTCCATCTCTTTTACACAAGCTGACTTCTTTGTTGTTGGATTGAAAAGCAGTACAGCAGAAAAGTTTGCCTTGACGAATCACAACAAGGTGCGACTGATAATACTTTTTTTATAAAAAAAGTTGGAACATTATTTAAAGGTGAGCTTTTGTGCAACACCATTCTTAATCTTTCCATTTTATTAATAATACCTTGGACCGTAGTATTCATCTAATTAAATGGCAAACTTTTCCCTGCGACTAATACAAAAAAAGTTGATACCTTTTCTTTTAATATTTTTACCTTAAGTATATTACTTTTTATATTTATTATTTTTTAAGAAAATTACACTATTTACTTGCTTTATTTAAAAAAAAGTAATTGGAATTAAGTTTCAAAGGGATCTCATTAATGAAAGTAATTTGTCTTATTATTATTGATCTTGGAAAATACATCATTATAATCAAGATTTTTGAAAATTTTGTCTTTATTCTACAAGACTCTTGAATGTATCTAATGGAAATATAAATTGCAATACCTAAGCCTAGATTCATTAGGGATCTGGGTATAATAAATAATAAACAGACTTCCTTAAACTTATAATAAATTATTATTTATTAACACAATATTATTAATTAAACTTAAATTACTAACAAATATAATTAGATTATTTAAATTAAATTAATAAAAGAAACTTAAGCTTAAACTAACCGGTCCCGTAAAGAAACTAATTTGAACGGCCCCATAACACTTTCCATTCACAATTGAAGTAACAACTGCCTAACTAAAAAGGTGCTAATTGTTTTATTCCTGCAGTCTGATAGTTTTTCAAACAGTAGAGAACATTGTACAAGGAATAAAAATAAAAATACATTTCTACTATATAGTTAAAATTTCTAAGAATTCCTATTTGAAACATTCCGTTCATCGCAATTCATTACCCTTGTTCAATACACAACACTCCATAGAATACAGTTTCTTACAATGAACAATTTAATCCCTTAGACATATCCAAAATATCACTGTAAAATTTTGCAATATGTATCATTTCAGTAATGTAAAATTATTGCTATAAGTTTAGTATTGTGTATTTCCTGTTTTAATAGAGAATAAAAACATGAATGCTTTCATGTTTTCCCACTGTTTTTCCTAGTGATCCATTATTCCTGTTAAATCCTCATCATGCATTCATTGTGTTCCCTCCTTCATTCCTCTGTCAATTTGCTCCTCTACATACTTGTTCAAATTTCTGTATTTTGATGGTGTTTGAAGTTTTTCTAATATTGTAATATTGTTTTTTTTTTTTAGCTTTAGATCACAGATCTTCTGTTTTAGTCATCCATTTTGATTTAATTTTTCTGGTGTTTGTGATGTTGAAGATTTGTTTATGATTCTGTTCTAGTTCATTCCGTGTAGCTATGTGTCCATAAATTGTTGCTCTCTTGAAAGTGTCCGTGATTAAATCTGTGTGTTAGTAGGTCGATTTCTGATGATGGTTGTTTATATCATATTATGTCTATCATTATTATTACTATTATTGACTGTTTCAAATATTTTCCTAAGAAATCTTCTTTCTTGATTTTCAGTTTTTTTACTTTTTATTGTCCATGATTAAATTAGTATGGTTTCCATTGCATACAGTGCTTCTGGAAGCACTGTACTCTGTTGTAGTGTGAGTTTTGTGTTGATAGAGATTGATTTTTGTATTGTATTGTTTTCAATTGAGGTCTTTTGAAGTTTCATAGCTCATTCATGGTTAACTGTCAGGCTCAGTCCGGATGGTTTGATAATTTCTGCTGGAGGTATTTGTAGTGGGGTTTCAAAATATCTTTTCGTAACGTGTTGGGGAGGTTACTTCTTGGTATTGTGCTAGGTATCTCCTTGTAGCTTGCACAAGAACCACCTTGAATCCTCACCTGCCCTGTGCACCCTTGTAGAATGTGGTTCTTATCTAAGCTACAGATTATAACAGTAAGTTTGTCAGTAACATTCAGTATTATTATTCTGCAAAAATGAATTGTCTTTAAGAAACTCCTGAATTTTTGCATTTTTGGTTTTGCAAAAACAAATCTACCCATAATTTTTTTTTAAAGCTAAACAACTCTGAAAAAAATTAAAAATCTCTTGTTTTGTGAAAATTTTTTAAAATATTTTTAAATGTTATATTCTCCTAAAATCTCTTTAAATGTTACACTCACCTTGCAGTCAAATACTTTTATGCCTTCAAGGTGGCCTTTGGTATGATTAAATCACTCAGTAATTCTGGTATTACAAATGAAAAAATATCTGTTAATTAGAACATGAAATCTTATATGGCGTATAAATTTAAAATGCCACAATAATACCCATACCTAATAACTTAATTAATTTAAATCACAGCTTAAAGATAACTGAGTACAATAAAAAAAGACTGATACTCACAATAGTGATTAACATTTATTAAAAAAAAATTACTTAATACCTTACTTAATAACCTGCTCACAGACAACCACTATCAATGCATACTCGAGACACTCCTCAAAATCACTCTCACTCTCACAAAATGCATATAATATTCAACTTGGCAGAATTATTACTTTTTTAAAATTTTTATCATAAATAGACTAATTTAAGACCATGTGAGGTGACTTAAGATGTTTCTGGAAGCTCTTTTTGCAGCCCACATTCTTAGAATTCGTTTACAGTAGGCCTTTCTTCTTTCTTCTGTCCACCCAGTTTTCTGTTTTTGTTCTTCATGGAAGTCCTTTAAGTCCATAATTAGTTGTCCGAATTTGATCATTTTATTAAGTTTTCTCGGTTTATTCGAGTTTTCTCAATATTTTTTTGACTTCTTTAAACCATTTATTCAACACCTTAGGTTTATTGTTTAGTATCTTAAAAATTTATTTTGTCAACCACTATGAATGTAGTGTGTAGAGTGGATGTAGTGTCATCCACTCTATACAGGTGTCCATAAAATTTTAACCTTCTTTTTCTAATTGTTTCCATTAATCGTTCATTTTCCTAGTACAATTTTTAAAATAATTGATGATAATAATGTAATATTTTTAGAGCTTGAATTGTTAAGGTCAACAGCCAAAAGGCTGGTTTGAACTTTTAGAGGTTTTACTAAGTAAAAACAAGGAGTGAGGTGGTTACTATTGCCTTCCTCACTGAATTGAATGAGTATGCTTATCAGCATGCCAGGTTCTCCAAAAAGCACTACTTTCCACCCTGCAAATGACACCTTCACTTCATTCACTACTGGGTCTAGCTGTATAGTAAAATTCATTACTCTCAGAGGAGATAACTCTGACTAGTGTCTTTTACACCTCTACTTCTTCTGTTCTTAAATAGTTCAGTCATATAAATAGCTGATTATGTGGTAAGAAACAGAACTATTTTTTGTAGCCCTGGAACCAACAGATTCAGTGAAATCAATTTAACACTCCACCTGCCTGTTACGGGCGTAGAGCTTGAATATAACTTTTATAAATGAATTTAAAAAGAAACATTTAATACAAATATATAACATAAAACATTATTATTTCTAATATACTACAGGTGCAAAAATGGAAAAAGTATATACCATACATTTTTTTCCTACACATGTACATTTCGCAGGTGAATACTATAAGTAATGGAACATGATAGAAAATGAAAATACTATTAATTATAATGGAAACTATTATTTATTTCCCTTTTGTAACTGGATTATTAACAATAGGTCACTGTAAATTAATTTCATTCGTTTAATGCATACTACCATGTTATTATACAAATGTGTAATAGGAAATGACTAAATTAATTTATATTCAAGAACGGATGAGAATATATGGGTCTGTATTACATACATACATATAGAGTTGGTAACAGTCTATATATACAAGTATGCAATATGCATTGTGCAATGGACTGCTGCATCATAATTCAATGCAGTAGTGTCTGGCCTACATTACTGTAATAATTATTTATGCAAAACTACAAACATCAGCCATATGTACTACTGAATTTAATGTTTTAGTACTATTTTGAATACAACAAAAAATTAACTTGCCACTTTACTGTCATTTAGTAGGTTTGCTTTAATATATCTTTATCAATAGAAATATCCATATTGTTCACCAATAAATTTTTGAAACACATCCTGCCAACCATTTAGTATAAATTACAGTATAAATGAAATTTATCTTTCCTTACCTTTGGTTGCCTTTTTAGTTTAAACTAGGTGAACCGTGCAGGAAAACCCGCACAAAAGTGTAAATTTGTTTTTATAGAACTTCTCTGTAAACATTTTTTTGTTTTATTGTGGTGTGGCATTATTTGAAAAAGCAAAATATGGCAGAACTAACTGTACACTACTCAAAGTAACAACAACCATGTTGGAAAGTCCAAAGCGATATGTCACTGCTAATGCATTGGTATACTTTAGTTTGTTAAACTTGCCCCCTCTAACCTGAAATAGCTGTGCGAGATGTGGGAGGGATAGATAGAGAAAGAGAGAGATATATGCGTAGCGTAGTAATGTATTTGGTACACAGATGCATCGCTTACCATATTCTCGTTCTTATTAACTTCATGTATTATTATCTTTAATCTTTATTTTAGAACTCCTATTTTATGGCCATAAACCAAAATATATGATTTTGGTTAGTTTTCTGCAAATCTACTCAAACAGATGATTCATTTGAGTCCACTTCGGGGAAAATCAGTGAAAGTTTAGATAGTTAAAATCGTGTTGAAAAAACCTGATTGCTATTAATACATAGATTAAAAATTAAAATTTAGAATGGTGATAGTCAGATTTTTGCATTCAGATATGACTGAATGGAAACACCATTCTAAATTTTCATTTTTTTTTTAACCTGACATTTCCCTTGTAGTATTATATAAACAGTTTTGAGAGAAGTGGAGGGTTGTTTGCTGATGTCGGACCAAGTGGCCAGGCGGCAGGTTTTTGGTTGATAAGGCGGTTGCGGCCTCCTTGGGGCTGGATGAGGACGCCTCAGTTGAGTCAAACACTACTTTCCCCATCATGAGGGGGAGTGAAAATGAGTTTTTCTCGCTGCCTCGGATAATAAAAAAAAATTTAATTTTTAATTTTAGTTAATATTGCTCTGAAGAAGGTGGTATCCCATCAAAACGTGCATAAGTTTTTTTAAACTAAAAGTGTAACCAAAGGTAACGTAAAAATAAATTTCATTTATACTGTAATATACATATCAGTTTTATAATATAAAAAACAGTAAATATATCTTCATAAGGTGTTGTAATTTTTATGTTCTCTTGCCCTTTATGAATTTATAGGGAAGGAAAGTAGGTATTGTTTTCATGTAAATTTTTTGAAATCGAGTTTTTTGGAAATTACTTTTTCAGGCCCCCTGAACCAAAAAACATGTTTTTAGCAATTGGTCTTTGTGTGTGTGTGGCAAACTTGTATTGTTTTTGTTTTGTGTTGGTTCTTTGAAAGTGTGTTTGGTTGGTGGCAATTTTTATAAAGGCTTACTTTTGACTTATGGCAAAAACCATTAGTGATTTTTTTGCTATATCTTGTGTGGTTTTTGACATCTGGGTGTGATGGCCAGACAAAGGAAAATGGTAATGATAATTTTAAAAATTGCCACCATTGATGTATTTAAATAAGAAATGTGATAGGATAGATATTGTTTCATGTGAGTTATACAGTATCAGGATTAAATGGTTTTTCAGAGGAAAAAGTTAAATATTTTGACTTTTAGTCTTTGCTCGTAATCTTTATGTCCACCAACTTCAAATATAACATATTGAGTTTTATCTGAACTGATTCAGTCAGAAGTCCTTTCAGCAACAAGTTGGATGGAAACGACTACCTGCAGTAATAGTACAGTATCTAAAATGGAAGTGCCAACTCTCCTTCTCCCCCTTGTTCGGGAGCCCCTTGAGGAGCAACCTTTTGTGACGTCATATGGGACTGATGTTCCCCTCCTCTTTCATTCTTCATTAAATAAATCCCTCTGTTCCCCCTTCAACCCTAGGGACTTTACTCCTTACCTCTTCTTGTTATTCCCCTTCCTTCTTTTACCGATTTTCCAACGTTACTGTACTTAACCTTTCAAGAAAAGGTACATGTAATATAACTCACATGTTATTGATGGGTAACCAGTACAATACTGAAGTCAGAACAAATAAGAAAAATTTATTTTTCTCTGGCAGAGAAAAATTTTTCTTAAATAAACTTACAGTTTAAGACGTATTAAGTTACTTCATCAAAAAATGGAACAAAATTCACAAATCAATTTCTATTTTTAGTTCAAAAACTTTTTGAAATCTCTTAACAGTAAGTTATGAAAGAGTTACTTTTTATATTTTCTGTCTGATTGTTATTCAAATTGGGGCTAAAGCAAATAGTGAAGAGTGATAAGTGACAATGAGTGATTAAAAATGTCAGAACTGACTGGGAAACGAATCCGGTATATGATATAATTTAAATGGTGAAATCTAAAATCAATTTGAGAATCTAGATCTACGAATAATTTAGAAACTTGTATTTTAGAATGACATTTTCAAACTAAATAATACATTAAAGTTAATTGATTGTAATTTTAATTTTGAAATTTAACTTGATTTACATTGTTTTTGAAAGGAAAGAATTAGTTAGTTAAGCCACTATAAAAGAAATTTTACTTACCTGGAAAATATGAGTCGTAATGATCAAAAATCATAAAATAAAATAAATTTGGTGGCATATTACAAGACAGAAAAATGGAAGATTCCTGGCTAGGGTATTCAAATTTTAAATAAAGATTTTCAATAATTCAATACTAGAAGTTCAAAATTTTCAATTTAAGTTCAAATTTTCACCGTAATATTCCCATATTTGCAGAAGCAGCCAATGGCCAAGCTGTTGATGTGATTTTGAATCTATTAAGAGTGTAGTTTTTAAAATGCATAGATAGTACAGCAAAAAAGAAAACATAACATATGCATAATGGTTTACAAAATGGAGAATTCAATTCAACTCTCAAACAACAAGACACGTTTCTTTAAAATCCTGAGATTGGAAATTTTCCCTGAAGTTTTTGATACAACGTTCCTAAAACACAAAATTTGCTATCTCAGACTGCATATAGACAGGAGTTTTACATTGAATGAACATGTAAATACAAAGCTTTAAATATAGATTGTAGGAGCAAACAGCTGAGCAGTTTTCTGACTCAATATGCAAAATTACTCCGTTATCTGAAAGTACTTCTTCATAAATTTTAACTCAAACTAATATGGATGGTAGGGTTGCCAGATCAACTCAGCTGAACCATTGGTTTTGGGTGAACTACAATATTTTCAATAAAAACTGCTGATTATAGCTGTTGTCAACACACCTTCATACATTTCTTATAATTATATAATAAACAGAGATCTTAACAACTTTTACAAATAAAAAACTCCACCAGTTATATCAGCGATTTAAATTAAAATATGAAACCAATAAAAATCCACTTATTTGCATTCTGAACTGTCTATATTTACCAGGTAACCCCAATCATTGCTTCCGCAGAAGGTAGACTAAAGATTTAAAATAAATTAATTAACGATCATTTAATTTATTTTTCTCAGTAAATACAAATTATTTAACTAATCTGATCCAATAATTTTTAAACATTAATATTTTTATTGTTGTAGTCTATTTTTAATTCATTTAAAATTCAACCTTGTTACATTAAAACGCAAAATTAAAAATCTTATGCAATAATCAGTGTTATGACATTTAAATGCAAGGGTCCTGAAACGAGTGGTGTTCTTTTCAAAAGTGTTAAAAATTATAATAAAATAAAATGTAAAAGTATTTACTGGCTGCACCGTTGTAAATTTAAACAACTTTTTTTAAATATTTTGTTTTGAAAGAAATCTGTAGTCTTTCGTTTTCTGCTTGTTTTTTAACGTGATGAGTTCTATTGCAGTTTGTGTGTTCCTAGAAACGATTGTTAGGTCATCTGCTAAAGCAAGAAAGTTAATCTTTATACCGTTCTTCGATCTTTCAATGTGTATTTGGTTAAACAATTGGCACATTCCATTTCCCTCTCCTGAACAACTTTCTCCAGCACACAGTTAAAAAGAACAGGTGACAGTCCATCACCCTCCCTAACCGCTGTTTCAATTTCAAACTGTTTGGAGACTAGCAGACCTATTGAGTTAATTCACTCAATAATATTAATTTAATTTTGACCACAATTTTCATAATTAAATTAACACTTGTAATCTTATTTCGCAATATTTTAAATCAATTTTATTTATAAAATAAAATATTCACTTACATAAATAATTTCAGTCATCATAACGACCCTTCAAAACTGAACTTCGCAATGCTGGAATAGTAGCACTCATAACTTTAATTCAATTACAATATTTTGTTATTTACTTCGCAATATCTCTCGTTACGGCTTTTAATCAATAATCTCGTTACAGCTTTTACCAATCTTCATTTTTGAATTTTTCAGAATCCCAAAAGTGCCCTCTTTACAACTGTATAAAAAATTAAAATCCTTTAAGGAGAAATCTGTATCAAAGGACAAATCGAATTTCCATTTCAAATAAATTTGATCAGATTTTGTGTTCTAAGATAATGATGATGATTAAACTGAAAATTCATAATCTATAATACAACATTACTATAAATTCTTCATACAAGCAATGAATCACTGTATTAATAAATGTTTAGGTATTAAAAATAAAATTTTAGGTTGTCTGAGAAATTAAGTAATCCATTTAGGTTTGTCGTAAAATAAACCAAAGACAAAAATCTGGTGTAAAACACTCATACTACTTTTTCTTGCCAATGCAAATATTGAATAATATAATCTAACATAAGTAATAAAACTTTAGAAATAAACAAACAACTTACCTCAAAAAACATAACCTTATTTTAATCATGAGTGAAAGTCGCGAAATGAAAACCAACCTCAGTTTGGCTTAAAAATCACTCTTTCACGCTAAACTAGGCTCTATAGAGGAAATTGCTCCCAATAAAAGTTGTAGATCTTTTAATTCTCTATAAATTTGATTGTAAACACTTTTGTCGTAAAATGCATACTAACGCTGAAATCTTAAAAAGATCGATTTTTTACACTTAACGTGAGAAAAAACAAAATCGCTAATTACCGCTAAACTAAGCGTTATACAAAAAAATTGCAATAAAAGGTGTAGGATTTTAAAATCTCTACAACTTTAATACATTTTTGCGTTAAAATGCATATTAAAGCCGCAACCATAAAAAAACAATTTTTTACGAGAAAACAACCTCCCCAAGAATTTCAGCAGACATGGCGCCTACCCTATCTTGTAAAGCATAAAAAATTCAATAGACTAAGTGAGGCGATTTTTAAAAAAAAATCGTAGGAGCCGTTTTTGAGAAAGTCGCAAAAAAGTGAAAAATGACACGGATAAACTACTACTTCCGGTTGACCGATTTTGATGGAAATGTTCTAGTGGTATCTAACTTAAGTTTTAAGTTTCAAGTTCGTACGATGTTCCGTTCTTGAGATATCAGTTCACACACACAGACAGGCAGACAGCCAGACACACGCGCACACACACACACACATACATACATACACACACACACACACACACACACACACACACACACACACACACACACACACACACACACACGCACACACACACGCACGCACACACACACACACACACACACACACACACACACACACACACACACACACACACACACACACACACACACACACACACACACACGGGCCAATCACTAAAAACATGTTGTTTTTTGGGTTCAGGGGGTCTGAAAACATGTAGATCCGGTGAAAACTTGATTTCGAAAAATTGAGATGGAAACAATACTTTCCTTCTTATATAGCTATTTATATAGGCAAGAGAAAGTAAAAAAGCACAGGATTAATGGAAGATAAATTCAAATATAATTGCGTGTTTTACAAATTTAATATTATTATAATTTGTCTTAAAAGATATTTAATAAAAATGTTATCTGCATAATCTGCATGTGGTTTAAATATAAATTACTCGGCTCATAACTTAGACTTATAATTGAATCGTGTATTTAAAATAATTATTTTGAAGCGTAAAATTAAACGTATTTAAAATGTTCTTACTAAATTAGAAATATTATCATATTATGAATTGTCATTCGCATCAGGAAGCGCTTCTTTCATTTTAAAAGGACGAAACCGGCTGGGAAGTGAATGTAGACAAATCGCGGGCCACTTAGAAAGATAAAGGGCGATATTATATTACTCAGAGGAGAGCCGAATTCATTAAGACTTTAATTAGTTTAAAAGCAATATGGCTAGGCGCGAAGCAAAATAAATTAGAAGAATATAGCTTTTCTTTAAAATAACCCCCTCGCACTTCTTTACCCCTCAATATCCTTTTTCCTATTCTACCTTTATCTTCTTCTTTCTCATTCCACGTAATTAATTACTTTTATATACGGCATTTTCTCCCATTTCAACTGAGCAATGTTTAATCGCTTTGAAATTCTATAGGCTTTGCGCACCACACCGTTAATTGTTAATCTCTAAAATGCATTAGGTCAATATTTTAATGGGTTGCCATTTATATATCGTATTAGTAACTGACTACAGTTATTAACTTACGTGGAAATAACTTAAGTGGTTAAAATTAAATTTGTGTTAATCCATTAGTTCAATTAATAAAATAAGGAAATTTTAGAATATTTTTTGCAAGTTTTTACCTGGTGTCCCACGGCATTTGAACAATAGTAAAATAGCATTGATTTTCATAGTTTGTTAATATCTTCTTCCCACGAATAAATGACCACTTATTATAATCAGGAATCATTAGGAAATGTTTAGACATTTTAAAAATATCAATTTTGATACATTTTAAGCTGTATTTTAGCTTAAATATAGAAATACATAAATTTGTAACCGTTTTCTATTTAAGTATTGTAAATTTTATTAATTTGTCACATTATATGCGACAAATTTGGAGTAATGGTAACGTTCTGGTGTGGATTTCTAAAGACAGGTGGGTCGAATTTATCTACGATAAAAAATTTTTATTGTTAAAAAATATGGGAAATATTGTAAACAATTAATTATTAATTACTTTTTAATTTTGACAATTTTTTTTTCATCTTAAGTTATTGCAACAATCAGCTGCCTCTGAAAATTAAATGTTGCTGAAGGAAATATACTAGATATTTAACATAGGCCTAACACTGAATTTGCTTCCAAAAAAAAAAATTAGATGATAAAACAAATTGTCAAAATTAAAAAAATACATAAATAATTAATTTTTTTTAAATATTTCCAATATTTTTTTAACAATAAAATTTTTTACCGCAGATATATTCTACCTAACTGTCTTTAGAACTTCACACCAGAACGTTACCATTACTCCAAACATACATTGTGACAAATTGATATAACTTACAGTACTTAGAAATAGAAAAGTTAGTGTACAGTACAGTACAGTAAATAGAAAACTGTTACAAATTTATGTATTTCCGTATTTAAAATAAAATACTGCTTTAAATGTATCAAAATTGATATTTTTTAAAAGGTCTAAATATGTTTTGATGATTCCTGTTTATAACAAGTTCTCATTTATTTGTGGGAAGAAAATATTAACAAATTAATGAAAATCAATGCTTATTTCCCTACGGCTCAAATTCTGTGGGATACCCCAGGGCCGTTGAACAAAGGAAAATACATACAGAATTTTAATGTCCACAATCACAAAAACAAAAACAAAACAGAATTGATCACTGTGCTAATCAAAACACTAATTGTTTTTATTTATTTAAGGTCGCATCATCAATAAAGTTATTAGCAACCGCAATTAATAACAATTTTAATTAACTAAATTTTCATAACAAAATTTGAATAAAAATGTCTTATGTAACTGAAAGTCTATTAGGTACGAAACCGCTTTACGTATACTCTTGATGTCCGTTAGCATGATTTTGGTATTTTGTGTTATGTTATACTTTTCTCGTACATTACGTAATCTTTGGCATTTTAGAAAAAAAATCACTTAATTGTTTGAACAAAACAAGTTTTAAAGTACCGCAAACAAAACAAGTAGTACCGCAAGTTTTAAAATTTGTTTAAAAAAGCTAAAAAAGTACTCGATTGATAAAACATTTTACAATGTACATGAATTCCTTTCTAAATAGTTTTTGGTTGAAAAATAATTAAATTATAAGTAAACGTTGAGAAAAATCGTGTATTATTTGTTACAAATGGTTGGATGTCACGATTATTGAAGCAAGCGAGTAAGTAGTTGTATTTCCTAGTTGTATTAAGAAAAGTAGTTGTATTTAGTTGTATTTAGGCTTATCAGTTTTTCTTGACATGTCCTATACTCCTTTGTGGAGTCTCCTGGATGCAGTTAAAAAAAACCTTACTGTAAGCTCATGAGGAACTAATTCAATTTTTGAGCATTTCTTAGTAGTGTAATTACAGACGGTTACTTCCACACTGAAAATCAGACTCCGCCGGTGCTACATATTCTGCAACTTAATTGTACGGGGTGGAATCTTGGACCTAAACGGAAGCAACACGAAGAGACTGGAAGCGTTCGAGTTACGGACTTACAGAAGAATTATTAAAATATCGTGGATGGATAGAGTATCAAACATCAGTGTACTTTAAAGTGGTAAAGAAAGAAAATACTATGCACAGTACAAAGAAGAAAATTGGAATATCTAGGTCACATCATTAGAAACGACGATAAGTATAAGTTGCTGAATACATTTTGCAAGGAAAGGTACAGGGTAAAAGAGGTGTCGAAAGACGACGAATATCTTGAGTAAAGAACTTGAGGACCTGATTTGCAACTTCTACTACAGGACTCTTCAAAGCGGCAGCGAATAATCAATGGCAGAATTGTTGCCAACATTTGGTAGCAGATCGGCAACAAAAGAAGAAGAAGAAGAAGAAGAAAAACTTCCACATCTAGCTGGTAATCATACCCAGGACGTCCAGTTTTAAATTAGCCCGTGACCTCTGTACCACCAACGTGACAGTTATGATTTTCTATAGTATATTTACAGCAACCCTATTAATTTTCCCAACGATCTTTGTTAAAACTAATTGACATCACTGGGAATTGATTTAAAAGAAGAAAATTCAGTTGCAATATTTGTGCACTGGATATTCTTTTTATTAGACTTTTAATCCCCAATTGTTCTTTAATTACATCATTTTTCATTCTATTTCTTCTTGTCTTGCCTAGGGGTTTCCTCTCGAATTTCTGCCACATGCATTCCCTCACCCTTCCTTCTGTAATTGGTTACTTATCATAATAGTAATTTTTATTCACCCAATTATTCTTGTAAACCCTATTTTAATGCAATCCCTCTAAAGCCAGTAATAATCAGTGAGAGCAGAGCAGGGACAGTTGCTAGTTTAGAAATATATTTTATGAAATTGTTAACTAAATTTTATGGCTATCACAGCTTAAAAATAACAATTCAAAGTTTTCACTAAAAAATATTTCGAACATCACAGACGCGTCTTGGTTTATATTCAACATTGTAATACATAAAAACAAGAACACTTACACAGACAAGAAGTACAGAAGTTCTGCTCCAATTACCAAAGACGACTTGAAAATCATCCAAATCCAGAAGCTGTTGTCTCATAGACAACAGTGAAACACACGGAAGACTGCACAGACTACTTTCTACATATTTGTTTAACTCTTTTATTTTTAATATCTTAATACCACACGTCAAAAACAAAACAACAAATTTTCAAATTATAGAGTAATTCCAAGGGGTAGGCCTATTACTTACTCATGATTAAAACATATCAGGTAATTGTTCTATAATAAGTATGAAATTAGTCTATATATAAGAGCAGATCATAGATTTACAGTTAACAAAAAGAATTACAGCTTATTCTATTTTTTTTTGAAGTGACTACTTCTTTTGGCGCGTCTGGACTGGTTTTTGACGGGAAAAATCTTTGGTTTGCCGTCACGTTTCGCTCGGCTATCAACAATTACCATTAATTAATTTACAAAAATCTTTTTTACTTGTTAACTTAATTAATTAAGTAGTCACTTCTGTCAGTCAGTCCCTGCGACTGCTGATTTATTTTTATCTTTTCCCGCATATAGACCAATCTTAAAACAAGTGACATAACTTTAGACATTTCTGGAAGCTCTTTTTGCAGCCCACATTCTCAAAATTCGTTCACTGAAGGGTTTCTCTCTTTTTCCGCTCACCCAATATTACGTTTTTGCATATCATGAAGCCCTTAAATTCAGTAATCAGTATTATGAATTTGGTTCAATCTATTACGTTTTCTCAATTTATTCCGGTTTGCATAATATCGCTTCTGACCTCTTTGAACTATTTTACTATTGTTATCTAAATATTTTAAGAAAAGTGCAAATTTAATTAAAAAATGGAATCAAAAAGATTTAAATTCTAATCTTAAAAATTATTTTTATATTAATTTCGTTCTTTACTTGTTTAACCATCTACTGTATATTTTAAAAGTTTTCATTATAAAATAATGTATTTCTTGACACAACCCAATTTCAGAACGCCAAAATAGCTTAGCGAGACTTTGGCTTGAACAAATATTTATGTAAAGTTAATTCGAAATTCATCTTATAATCAAACGTAAACATAAAATATAGGAAACTAACACGTTACAGAAATTGAACGATTGGCGTCATGGGTAAAATTAAATAATACGCGTTGAGAGAGTATGAAGAACGTTGTACCATCTTGTACCATCTTGAAAGCAAAAGTGATTTCGAAAAGAGAACTTGAGGGTTATAGAGTTAGAATGCTATATTTTATAAATATATATATATATATAGATTTGTTGTTAGTGGAAGAAGTACGGGGGAAGGGTGAGATTGACAGAGTCTCTCCGTGAATAATACGATTAAGTCCCGCCAACTTGATAATTAGCAATAACTGGGAAGAGCGCTTTTGTTTATAATGCAAACTAATCGTATTAGCGCCAAGTTTTCTCCCCCTTCAAGAACAATGCATTTACAAAATCACTGCATAATTCAAATTCTACCGAAAACCCAAGTTCTCTCCTTATCACATCTCAGTTCTTTATCCGTAGTACAGCACCCGACACTCCTTCCCGTTTTCCTAAACCATCCTCCAATTGGAAATTTCATTTACGTCAATTCTTAACTGGTATCAAAACGAATTAACTTTACTCTTCTTTAACGGCAGGTCTTATTTTGTAACTAATTCTTAAGTGCTTTTATGTTATAATGTCGTTCGGTAAGAATCTCTGGCCTACCCTTTCATATTATAAAGGATAGAAGAAGAAAATTTACTGCAATAGATGGCATGATGCATTGAGAAACCATGATAATTTAATTTGTGGGTCGTATAAAATCTTCCCCCTTTTCTTATCACAATGAGTTAGGGATTGTAAATCACATCTTAAAATATTGTTTTTGTTTGTTGAAATATTAGTCTACTTGGTTATTTCTTCTTATCAAATCAGTATTTGCTACTAATTCATTATGTAAATGGATTTAATATTTGTTCGCACTCCATCTTCTTAGCAAACCATGTAAATTATTATTGAAAATGCAATACTTTTTATTGAAAATAAAAAGTTATTGAAAACACTTCTTATTGAAGTTTTCATTTGATTTATACGAAATTTAGTACGAAATGTTCATATTGAAATCTTCACTTACAAGTTGTAATTTTTGAATGGCTGATTGTAGTTTGTCTTCACTTACCTGTATTATTACTGAGTCATCCGTAAACATGAGAGGGTTGAGAAAAATTCCTGTCCCAGTTTTGACACCTGAGTCCACTTTCTGTTGGCAAATAGTCATCAGCTCGTCTAGGTAAATATTAAATAACGTGGGTGATAGTGAGCATCCTTGTCTTACTCATTTGTTAATGGTCAACTCCCTCTCTGATCCACCACCTACACTAAGAAGTATTTATGTTTCCCAGTACACTCCAGCAATAACAGTTACAAGATGTCTTGGGTAGCCTTTCTTTATCATAATTTCCCACAGCAAAGATCTATTGACATTGTCAAATGCCTTCTCCCAGTTAATAAAAGCCAGATGAGTAGGACAGTTAAACTCTCGTCTTTTTTCTATCAACATTCTCATTGTGAAAACTGCGTCAATACAAGATCGCCCCATTCTGAAACCCATCTGGTTTTCTGCAATCAAGGCCTCTGTTATTCGTTGCAGCAGTTTATTCAATAAGGAGGCAAATATTTTATAAGCTGTGTCTAAAAGGCTTATTTCTCTGTAATTCTTACAATAACATCTTTCACTTTTCTTGTATAGAGAGATAACTCGAGACCTCGACAATGACTCTGGCACTTTAGGTTTCCTCTAGCATACATTGTACAGGTGTAACAGTCTCAGATGTAAAATCAGTCCTCCATATTTAATTAATTAAAGATTTGTGCCATCTGGACCTGGAGACTTACGATTCTTGGCAGCCCTCATTACACCTTGCAACTCTTCCATTGTTACACCATCGACACAACACTCTGAACACTCTTCAAAATTCTTATCATTCATTGTGTCATCGTACCACAAATCTTTGTAATGCCTCACCCATTCATCTACAGAAATACAACTCAATTGAGCAGTCCCTCTTTTCTTGATTCATTGTTTTTATGAACTTATAAGCTAATTCTTGTCGGCCATATAGATCTTCTTCCACCGCAGTAATGCAATTTCCCCATGCTGTTTGATGAGCTTGCCTAACTACTGATTTAGCATGATTCCGCGGTATGAAGTATAGATATCTATTGTTTTCAGACTTGTTTTCTAGCCACATCCTATACAAACGTTGTTTTCCCCGGACTGCTGTTCTTATGTCCTTGTCCCATATCTTTGAACATTTTCTTTTATAAAGCTTTTTCCTCATGCCAACAGCCTCAACAGCAGCTGTCTTCATTGTTGTGGCAATATTCCGAAGGTACCATTATTTAAATCCAATGTAAATGGATTGTCTCTTCTTTTAAACAGAAATTCTTGTTGAATTTCTACTGGTACATCGGTCTTACATTTACAGATTATTCCATCCAGCTTCCATATTATCCACAGTAGGAAATGTCATTAACTTCTCTGTTACACGGCTCTGATAGAAATACTTGATGCTTTCAACCTTCAAGAAATATACTTCGAAAGTCTCTTCCACATTTTAACGTCTGGAATTAGAAGAACACTTCCACCTTTTCCACAGATCAATCTTACCAATCACCATAAAACGGCCGGATTTCAAATCCAACCCTCGATAAACTCTAACAACCCGCATTTGACCAGCCAATTTACATGATGTTTATACATGATGTTACATGATATTGTTTATAAAAATTCATTCTATGCTAACGTTGACCTAATTTGAAAGTCTTGATGTATGTTTTTTATTGAGTAGATGAACGTGAAAAAGGTGTGTATTTTGGTATGTGACCAAGCAAATGTAAGACCGATGTACCAGTAGAAATTCAACAAGAATTTCTGTTTAAAAGAACAGATAATCCATTTACATTGGATTTAAATAATGGCACCTTCGTATAAGACATGTTTACGGACCGAATACTAGTGACTTGTGATCAGAATTAAAAACACGAAACGGCCGGTTTTTGGCAAGAAAGACACGTCGATAGGAAAATACGTATGGTGTATAATAAAAGAAAGGGGTAGAGGTACTCGGCTGGGTGACTTTGTAAGGCGAGACACATTTGACATAGAAGAAACGGGATGAGAACGAAAGGGAGCTAGAATAAAAGACAGGACAGGGTGTAGGAGGAGGTCGAGCTATCTATCTGTCCACGTCAGTCAAGGAAGACAAACCTCTCTGCCCGCATTAATATTATTGAATTCCATCACGCCACCCTCCTTCCATATAACTTCCACCCCTATAACCCGCGTTATATCCACTATCCACCCTTCTAGCCTAACCTAACCTTCATACCCTGATGCTTTAAAAGCCCTCAACCCCCTACCACCCACAACAGCGTGGAACAAACTTTTTCTGTTTCGCCACGTCAAAACATTTTCAGCTGCATCTTCTTTTTATTTTTCTCTCTTTCCACCATTTTTTTGCACTACAATAAATCATAATCCTACTCAAAATTCATGCACTTCGCCGGAATACACTATATATCCCTTATATTATTATTTATCTACTGTATACTTAGCAGGTTTTTCCTTCACGTTAAATGGACTTTAAATTAGTTTTAAAGTAAATAACTAACGCATTCAAATTCAAAATACTGCGTAGTAAGTCCTCAAAGATAATTTTTAATTGAAAAATTTACATGAAATACATTAAATGTATTTCATAAATTTTATGAGATATATTTAAAATAATTATGTAAAACCATGTTATATATCTACGGACACCTTTATAGAATGGATGACAAACGGTTGACCAAACAAATTTTCACACTAAACCTATGGTGTCAGAAGTGGTTCAAAGAAGTCAGAAGGGATACTGAGAAAACCGAGAAAACATCATGGATTGAAAAATTTCAGACAATTGATTATTGACTTTAAAGACTTCCATGAAGAACATAAACAGAACACCGGGTGGACGAAAGAGAGGAGAAAACCTACAATTAATCAATGCTGAGAATGTGGACTGCAAAGAGAGCTTCCAGAAATGCCTGAAGTCACTTCACAAGATCTAAAATTGGCCCTATACGGAAAAAACAATGTTATAAAGTATTTATGGCTTTTCGTCAGTTATTCATAAGCTAACAAAGAAGTTATGGGTTCTTTTCTTTGTGAATTCCTAAAAGTTAGATTTATGGGGTTATCTTCACAGTGTTTAAACTTATTTTCTGATAAAGCTGTATCATGTTTTAGTTAAATGACACACCATGGAAAATAGATTTAAGGTGTTGAACAAATTGATGTCTCGACGTTCAGTTCTTCCAGTTAGGCAGAAACTAACGATATACAAGTCCCTTCTTAGGCCAATTTGGATGTACGCCAGTCAAATTTATGGATGTACCTTCAGTGATAGCTTGAAATCAGATGTTTTAATCGAAGACGTTACAAATATTAGTCAACGCACCCTCTTACATTTTAAAGCTACTTTACATAATGACCTCAAAACTACTGTAGTAATGGACGGTTTCATTCAATTTTATCAAAACTTCCATTACAGACTTTTAGCTCATTCAAACCAACTGATATGTAAAATTCATTCCCGTAAACTAAAAACAACTTTCAAAAGCAATTAAGGTGGAAAATCGGCAGGTACCTACTGTTTTAGAAATTGTTATAAGTCATTATTAAATAAGTAAATAAATAAATTGATGAATTAGTAAGAAATAAATAAATTACATGTCGGTTATCTGTCAGTGAATGGTGCTTTCCATTGCAAGTCACTCTTGTCATGTCATTCATTCTTTCATCCACCATCGTATTCGCTGGTTATTTAATTTACAACGGTCGTAAATTTTAGTAATAAGGTTCAAAAAAGTTGAACTGTTTTCTTTATTTAATAAATTTACCTGTCGCATGTAGAGCCTACCTTTGAATGAAACAGAACTTCCGATTCACTTACAACCAGTTGATTTGGTAAAGAAATCTATAAAATCTGTGTAAAAATGTTTGAATTCAAAGAATTCTTATAAATTTATAGAAAGTTTCATGGAATTCTATCAATTTTTACATATTCTTAAAAATGTTTGACTACAGTAAGGAATTTAATTATAAAATTAAAACCTCAGATGTTAAGAACTATATGAATAAGTGATATAATAATAATTTTAGTGCATACTGTAACTCTCACTTTTAATGATAATTAAGTTACTTTAAAAATCTCAGATTGTAATTAATTAAATAAAAGATTATTAGAATTTATTATTTATTACTTCTGGTTCAGACGATCAAATGAAGCAAGCTGTCTGGATTGTGAGGTGGAGGAGGACAGCGCAGTACATGCGATTTTCGACTGCAGAAGATGGATACCAGAGAGGGCGTTCTGGGGACCAAGCTTGGTTCACCGATTTCTCCAAAACATTTCTGTGGTCTTATAATTGCAGAAGAAGAAGGCTGGAAGGCCATTAAGGAGTTCATCCAGAAGGTGATGAAGATCAGAGAAACCCAGCTGCATAAGTGCCAAAAGAAGTCAATCAAAAAAGGGGGAAATGGGTGATAAGAAGAGAAATTATCTAGCTAATAAAGAACCTCCGGCTTGTTGTGAAGTCATGCCTAAAGGTGATCCCGCGGCATGTCGGGATGGGATAGAAAGGAACTGAGAGGTTTTGGCAGATAGTTGCCTTCAGCAGAGCTCTGCATACCCGCAGAAACCTACCTGGGTACCGGTAAATTCGGTTTCCTCTCGTAAAAAGTAATAATAGATTATTAGAAAATTAACTATTAAATAAATTAGCTCAGTGAATATCCGTGAATTAATATTTATTTCCAATAATCATTAAAGTATTAATGATTAATTGATATCCGTCTTGGACTTGATACTTGAAATTACTAACTTAAATATGGTCTTCAACCGTAACGCTTATATCCGAATGCTTGGCATTATAAACAATGAATGAAAGTCCTTTTCTTATTTTTTAAAAATAAATAGTCTATAACAATGTTACTTAAAATTTATTAAATTAATATTTCGTATACCTTTAAAACTGTCTAACTATTTTATACAACATAAATAATATTATTAAAAATAAATTAAAAAAAAATAAAACCAATTCAACATAAAATTAAAATAAAACAAATTTAAATAAGTATTTACAATTACTGTACTCAGCTGTACTATTACAATACTAATTGAATACTGACAGAAGCTCTATAACGCCTTCAAAATATTAGTTATGCAATTAACATGACGCAGTCATTATTCTTCATCGATATAAAGGACTCCTACATGCAAACCGGACGAGTATAATTCTGTACCAAAAAAAGGTAGAGTTAACTCCAATTTTGGCAAAATTGAGTTAAAACTTTAACGGTTTTCTGTGTTTTATCACTTTTTTACGTTCTACATTAGTGTTAACTCCAATGTACGGTAATTTGTAAAAAAACTTAAGTGAAATACCTAGCGCTAACACTACTTTTATGAAGAAGCAGCATTTTATGCACAACGTTTGAAAAAATTTCAAAATTTACCAGTAGCCTACTGTTTGGTAACAGACGAATAACTCACCAAATTCAAGCAAAAATTACTTGACTATCAGTAACATACATTCAATAACGATTTTACAAACAATCTTGTACATCAACTAAAAAATTGAAGCATTAGAGTATTTCTCTCTGATTTTGAAGGCAGTTGTAAGTCCTGTTTGGGTGCGAAAGAGTATAAAAATTGACAAAGTTATGAAATGATGAATTTGTAGAAAACAATTTTCTGTAGAAACTGGGTAAAATTTTAAGTTTCTAACGCCTACTGAAATTTTGTTACAATAATAAAAAGATACTACTTATCTCTTCCAAAAACTCACCAAAATGGAGTTAATACCATTTACTTCTCAGGTACAGAATTGGTATTACAAAATGGATTTACCTTTTTGGTTACTTGATTACTAAGCTGAAAATTCCGGGTTCGATTCACAACTAAGAGTTGGAAAAGTTCCTTGCAACTTTCGACCCTATGGTATAGACCGTTCCCTTGCAACTTTCCACCTTATAGTGTAGACCGTTTCCTTACGCTCTTTATTATATTTTAAATAAAAAAGGGAGTCATTGAGCAGAATTGCACCCTTAAAACCTTGTACGTTTAGTGCTAGTGTGACACATGTATGTTTAGTGTGTTAGTAGACACATTTTTTTCATTAAAATTTTTAAAATTTTAATGTTTTACCACCTCTTTAAAATAGACGATAGGGCTTCATTAAAATTTCTTGTAGTGGGTTAAGCAAAAGAAAGCCGAATTTGGGGAAGTATGCATGAGAATGAAACTAAACTGGTAAAATTTGAGGGATTGGGAAATACAAAGATTCCCCATATAGTTGATTTCTATGAAGTGACTGAGGAAAGGGTTGAACAGATAAGTTGGTTTTGAACAGATAAGCGAACAAGAAGTGATTCCACCAAATTTATATAAATATTTATTGAATTTTGAACCATTCATTTTAATATCTAATACAAATTAAATTTGTTTTATAGCCCCTAGGTACTGTTATATTAAAATTTTGTGATTTTAAAATTTAAGTTTTCATTAACTGTGGTATTTTATTTTTCGTAGTATAATATAAAGTTGGTACAGGAACCATGTTGGAATTAGTACATATTCTATAGTACTGACATGGGTTTTAAATAAATATCATACGGAGAGAAGTCTTATTAGATTGCATTTCTCGCTTTACTTGAGCATAGTGATTACATCATAAATGCTAAATGCTTTTATGAGTCATTATAACTCTACCAATGATTTTACTTAGAGAATATCAACAATATAATTTGAATTTAGACAAGCTGGATTCTCTCTTTAAACAATAGAAAATTCTCTATTGTTGTTTTCAATGAAATATTAAACAATATGTTGCTTTAAGTTTGGTACTGGAAATTTTTGTTCTACAATTATTATTATTATTATACTTTAACATTAACGAATAATCAATATAATCATTGTAAGTCTAATGGGCGGTTGAGATCATGGTAAACTGGCTGCAATTGTTTGGTCCATAAACAATATTATTTTTTTGTTATATTGTGTTGTTCCTGATTGTTTTTAATGAGATGTTTTTGGTTAAAAATTTGATATTTTTTTGAATTTCTTTAAAAATAAATTTCAAAATTTTGTTTTTTTACGCGGGAGAGTAATGTAGTGATACACCTGTGTTGTACCTACGAATTTTTATTGATTAAAATTTTGAGAAAGATTATTGTAACTAAATCACGTTTATAGTACTGAATTAAAATTATATTTTTTAATTATTTTTTTAAAATATTTTCTTTTATTGTTAATATAATATTCATTTATTTTTTAAAAATAATAATTTTTTTTATATATTTATTTAACATTGCATTTGTTTGTTTTTAGCGACGACGTTGGGGTGGATATAAATAATAAATAAAATAATCATTGTTCAAATGTTGATTTATGAAGAAGAAAAACTTTATTATGGTGACATTAAATCTAGAGTTCGAAGAGCGAACATAATAATTTTATGTTAATGGCCAAAGGCCTGAATTAATGTCGTAATTATTAAATAACTTATGAATTAACGTAACTTACATTGAATAATTGGATTTCATTAACAAATAACTAACTGTTAATACATCTGACTTTATTTATTAATTGATACATTATTTTTATAAAAATTTTAGATTAAAATATATTTACGTGTAACAAAATAACCACCTAAGGTGGAACGTTAAAGTTTTTTTTTAGAGTAGGTACTTGGGTATAATTTGTTTTAATTTAACACTTGCCATAAAGAGTTTGTTTTTATATCATGACAAATTTCCGTGGAAACGTTGTAAAATTTTAATATTATAACATTATAACAGTAGTATTCTAGAAAAAGTTATGGGAATAAATTGTTAATTGTCAGAAAAAGTGTATTTTAATGTGTGTAATGGATGTCCGATGATTGAAGTACCTATACTAAAAGGAGTTCATGGAAGCACGATCGAACTAGTTTGAAATACGGGAAATGGGCCTTTGTTATGCTTATTGATCGTTTCTGTCATGTTGTGAATTGTTCTGGTAAAGAGGGGAAAGTGTTAGGAGGGTCTGGATTATTTGAGAAACTATCAGGCCACACCTATAAAAATAGTTAGCGCCTTTGTAGAAAGTTAGTTAGTACCGGACTGTGAATGGAATTAATGTTGTCGGGCCGTTTCGAAATAATATCGTTACTTGGCCGGTTTTGAATTATGTTAATAGTGCGTGTGCGTCCGGGTTTTAGCAAGTGGATGTGGATAGGTAAATCATTGTTTTAATTGTTAAGTAACAGTATCTTATTTATAGACGAGTTTAGTTTGAGTTTTAAGTTTTGTAATTTATTTAATTGAAGTTATAAAATTGTGATCTGTTAGAAGTCTAAGCTTAGTAATTTATTGTAATTATTAATCGTGTCACTTAACAATCATAACATTGATTTACCTGTTGATTGATTTGATTCATCAGACATTGATTCATTTTGTGTCACCCGTATGCACACGTGCTATTAACATAATTCAGAAACGGTTCCGTAACGAAATTATTTCAAAATGGCCAGACAACACTCATTCCATTCACTGCCCAGTACTGACTAATTTACTACAAAGGCGCTAACTGTTTTTATACGAGCGGTTTGATAGTTTCTCAAACAATGGAGGCCCTTCTAACACTTTCTTCGTTTTACCAGAGAATGGTAGATAAAACCAAAATAAAACGAACCGTTTCTACTAGCTTCGATTTTCGAGAATTCCAATTCGAAATATTTCAGTCATCGCAATCCTCGTTCAATATACACCACTTCATCAATACAAAATTTCTTACAATAAAAACAATTTATTCTCTTAATTGTTTCTAGAATATCAATGTTAAAATGTTTCATTGTATCAATTCTTGAAAAAAGTATTAAATATTAAAAAAATCTGGTGTGATACGCTCGCACGACATTCTCTTGCCAATGCAAATAATGAACAATATAAACTAACTTTAGTAATAAAACATTAGAAATAAACAAAAAACTAACCTCAAAAAACAAAACCTTATTTCAATCTTGAGAGAATGATGCAAAATTAACAACAATCTCAGTTTGCCTTAATAATACGGAAAATCACTTTCACGCTAAACTAGGCTCTTTAGAGAAAAATGCTGAAAACAAAAGTTGTAGATCTTTTAATTTTCTATAAATTTTATTATAAACACTTTTGTCGTAAAATGCATACTAGGGCCGAAATCTTAAAAAATAAATTGTTTTACAATTTCGCGAAAAAAACAGAAAATCACAAATTACCGCTAAAATAAACGTTATACAAAGAAATTTTTGAAATAAACTTGTAGATTTTCAAATTGTCGACAACTTTTTTTACACTCGATTGTCCTAAAATGCATATTAAGGCCGAAATCTTAAAAAAAACATTTTTTCTACGAGAGAACAGACTCCCCAAGGATTTCTACAGACATGGGCCTACCCTATCTTGTAGAGCATAAAAAAATGTAGTAAATCAGGTGATTTAAAAAAAATATCGTAGGAGCCTTTTTGAGAAAATCGCAAAAATGTAAAAAATGACACGAATAAAATACTACTTCCGGTTAACCGATTTTGATGAGAATGTTCGTGTCTGATCCTCTCGTGATATCTAACTGAAGTTTCAAGTTTCAACTTGATACGGTGTTCTGTTCTTGAGATATTCTGTTCATATACAGACACACACACAGCCCAATCGCTATAAATATGTTTTTCGGGTTCATGGGGTCTGAAAACGTATATATCCGCTGAAAACTCGATTTTTTAAAATCGACATTAAAACACCAATTTCCTTCCTATACACATGCTGTATTATATTCATATATGGTATATTATATTCTTATATGGTATATTTATATAGGCAAGAGAAAGTAAATATTAAAAAGTTTTACAAATATTTGTTGATTTTACTAAGACACTACTTTCATATTTTTTTATTTATTTATTAAAGTAAAACAAAATGTTAATAAAAAATAAATATAGTATTTTGTTCAGAATAGTTTACGAATTGTTCAGAATTTTTGCAAATAAATAATTTTTTGATGGTAGACTCCGTGCTTAATGTATATCAATTTCTTTTTTATTTTAGAGCGTAGGTAGACGATTTTGTCTCTTACTGAAAAAATACCATAAAAATTCATACTTTTGATATTAAATTAGAGTTGCTGAAATATTAATTATTATTCTGGTAAATTCTAATTTGAGGTAAGAGTAATTTGGTTCTTCAAAGGTTTCTGTCATCTCACATATTTCAATAGATCTACAGGAAGTTAGAAAGTATGCACTAATTACTTAAAAACAAAACCTTAAAATAAGTTCTGTATAATTAAACAGGAATTTACCATACTAATGGACTTCATAAACTATTTATGACCACCACCAGATGTCACAGTAGTAAAAATGAAGAATTATCGTAACGCTGGTTGCATTTTAAGTTTAAAATGACAGGGTAGGTTGATGAACAACCCCTTTGTGGGTCGGTATCAGATAAGAGAGTTGCCCTGTGCTATGCAGTCACCGCACGCGCTTGCACTCCTTCCTGTCACATTCAACGTTCGATAACAAAATACTGTACTTATCTAGACGCTATTTCTCTACAGACTTTCCTTTTTCTTTTTTAATAGTCTACTCATGTCACAAGCACAACGCTATTCTATCGGGATTCAATAATTCCGATGCTACCTGTTTATATCTCTTTACAGTCACTTTATGTCTTAATTTATAAGAAAAAATTACACAGTTATTACAAATACAACAGTGCTGTTTTTTCCTCTTTTAGTAAGTTTCATCCTTTATCAAGTTAGTTTACTGAATTGAATTGTCTCGGTGAAACAATAATGTTATAACTGGGGAGGAGGAAAGTCAGATGTTTTCATCCAAAAACATAAACCGTTAGCACGAACTAGGAACGAAAGAATTTTTTCAAGCTAGCAAAATTACAGTAAATTTATAATAAATCTTTTTTGTTCACTTTTAATAAATCAAATCTACATCTTGCAGTAGTACAGCTGAGAGTAATTTATATATCGATTTATCAACGTTATACTTACTTGACATTTTATTAATTCAATTTATTTTTAATTTTTGAATGGACTTTAATAATTATTTGTGATAGTTAAAAAATATTTAAAGACTTTTTTATAATGTATTAAGTGTGTCTTCGTTTATTAATTTTATATCGTTATTAACTATTGAATTTCTAAGAATAATAAAAAGACTTTTTCACTTCGATTTAGGAATGCTAAGCATCAACAAGATATTTTTTTATGTTAATAAATGCGGTCAAAGACCACATCAATAATATATTATAAATATTAACAAAGTATTATCAAAGGTAACCAGCTGCAATAAATAACATTAAATTTGTTACTAAATAAATATCTATATTATTATTATTATCGGATAAAAGCTAGAGACAAGTTATTTTTCATTTAAAGTACTAGAGCGGACGCCAAATAAGCGTGCCGGTTTTCTGAAGTGCGCAGAAGGTTTATTTTGGTAATGGCGTGCTTGGTTGCTTCTGTGAGTGGTGGGGTCAGTGCTGTACTAGCTGTGATGAGGGTCACGTCACTCTCGCAACGTTACATATCAGCTAACCTGAAATTATTAGTCTGTAATGTCTTGTATGTGATAAGCGTTAAGCTGTATACAATGTTTACAATTGATTGTTTTTAACGTCGCTAATAGATGATAATTTACGTAGTTTAGAACATATGATTTAATAAGCAGTTCGGTACTAAGACACGAAGTCTACCAACTGAATCCGAACTGTTCGCGCAGCTGCACCGGTAAGCTTATTTGGCGTCCACTTTACTAATCAATAGTTTTTGGTTCCTTAAGAATAATTTTCAGGATCTTAAATAGTAATTCAAGTAAAACCAAAGGTGTGAATTAATATAATCTGTATAGCTCTGCACAACTAGTAAACATATTTGTAGCTTATTTTACATTACTTAACAACTTTTGAAGAGAACACCAGTCATTACCCGGCCCTCACGATTAAATGACACGACATTGATAAAATTAATGTTTAAAAATTACAGATTATATTAGTTTAATAATTTGTATCTACTAAGAGGAAAATAATTTGATGACTAGCAAAATGAATTCCGAATGTTTTTGCGGAACATTTAAGGCTTTACCTTCTGCGGAACTGACGATTGGGGTAATTTGGTAATGTGGACAGTTCAGAACGCGAATTAGAGGGCATTGTTTTCTAATTTTATTTAAATTGCTTGTATATCTAGTGGAATATTTCATTCATGTAAGGGATGTTAAGATCTTATTTGTTATTATTGCTTATTTATATGTATTATTTTTGTATTTGTATGTTTTATATATTTTTTTGTATTATTTTTATTGTATATATTTTTTGTATTTTTTATATAATTTCTTGTATTATTTTGTCACCGGATGGCAACATTAAGTGGCAAACCTTATTTGTTTGGTGGCCCTGAAAAGGGCCGTTTAAGCGTCGATCGTAGTCGTCGTGGCGGTCGGAGGCTGGTCGACACGGCGTGTCGTCGTCCAGCGGAGACATCATCTTCTTCCTTCGGAGTAGTGCGTCGATGGCTGCTTCGTCGGGTCCGGTGGGCGTAAGGCTCGGTCGAAGGACCGCTGTGGGCATCGCTCGCGTCAGGGGGCGATGACGGTCCGGTCGACGGCTTACGGTGACCTTGCGGGATCGTCGATTAGTCTTCGCTGGAGTCCGGCAGCCGTGTGCCGTGGTGGACGTCTTGTCTGCTGTCTGGTTCGAAGTGAATCCCTCGGAGTCTTGATCCGAATTGGATTTCTCGGCTCAATGCAGCGCTCTTTATGTAGTTCTCGAGAGCGCTGTGGTAGAGAGCGGCTACTGGCTTGACCTTGATGACAAAGGCCTCTGTCGGTGCGGAGCCGAAAGGTTTGTCGGTGCGCTGACAAAGGCCGGAAGAAGTATTGAAGGCCGGCAACACAGTAAATGATTAATTAAAAGGGGTGACAATTTGTTTTTGATATATTTTCTTGTATTATTTGTATTTTTTTTATATAGTTTTTGTATTTTTATGTGTATTTATTAATATTATTTGTATTATTGATATATTTTTTGTATTATTTGTATTTTTTATATATTTTCTTGTGTTATAGGTATTTTTATATATTTTCTTGTATTATTTGTATTATTTGTATTTATAGTATGATTGTTTTTTTTGTCAACCGCAGGCTAATAATTTTACTGATGGAACCTTTAAACAGGCATTCCCTTAAAGCCCCAATTTTTCCTTGTTGTGGAACTAGTTTATAGTCGTTTTTTATTTAAAATAAAGTATGGTCGTTTATTATTATTTTAATTATCTTTTATTATTTTTATGTTCTATGTTATTTTTTTATGTGTTAATGCAGATACATTAACACTGCAACATGGGAATAAATTTTCTTATTTATTAGATCTGTGTGCACTGTACGACTGGAAAGATATAAGAAAGAGTAAATAACAATCCTCAGTATTTTTGATTCAGAACCTTGTAGTTTAGCTATAACGGAGGGTTTACCTGAGCCATAGATCTGGCCATGCAATCATACATCCATATTATTATAAGTACATAATTGTCTTGATTGAGGAAACCACCCAGTGGTAAATCATCGTCACTGTTTAATATATAACGCCGGCCGCGTTGGCGATGTTGGTAACGTGCTCGCCTCTCATCACGCGGTCTTGGGTTCGAATCCCACTCGGGCATGGCATTTTTTCATACGTTACAAAAATTCATTTCATCCTTCACCGTCTGCATTAGCAGCAATTTGCAAAACAGTCGGACGTTAAACCAAAAAAAAAAAAAAAAAGTTTAATATAAGATCCTTCCCTATTGTAGCATTTTTTTTAATCTCGTTTGTGGATTTTGTAGTAGGTGTGGGTTAGTTGTATCTCTGGATTCGTGTGATTTATTAATTTTTAATGTTAGTATTTAATGTAAATGTTTATACATTTGAACAGTAATACAAAGAGTTACTACTTATAAATATCTGGGTACATGGATAGAACAGACAGGAGAGAAAACGAAGGAAATAAGATCATGGATAGAAATTGCAAGATAGTCATTTGTGTCTCTAAAGAAATAGCTGTGTAGTCGGGATCTTGGCATTCAGCACAGAATGAGAATGCTGTGATGTTATGTCTGTTCTGTTTTCTTGCACGGGATGTAGGCATGGACACTCAAGAAGATCCATTTAAAGAAGATACAGGCCTTTGAGATGTATTGCTACCGCAGCATGTGGTGCATTCCGTGCACTGACAGAACAACAAGTAGAGATGTGTTTGATAAAATGAACAAAGAATGTGTGTTGGTGGAGACAGTTAAGAGGAGAAAATTTCAATATCTTGGACATGTGATTAGAGGTCTTTAATATCACATCTTATAAACAATTATGCAGGGAAAGATAAAGGGGAAGCGGAACGTTGGCAGAAGTCGGGCATCTTCGTTGAAGAACCTGAGGGACTGGTTCGGTTCTAGTAATACGGAACTGTTCCGTGCAAAAGCGAATAAGGTCCGCATAATGATGATGATTTCCGATCTCCGATAGGAGAGGAACTTTAAGAAGACATTTGAAGTGCTCCACATTTCAAATGTACCCCACATTGAATCTCATATGCCTGAGTAGGTTTTAAAAGTGATTCGTAAATTAAAAACGAGCGAAATTATGACAATTTGTGTAGTTTATTTCTCAACTGTTCTATGCTATTTATTGCTACTATATATTTTCTATGCTATATATTGTTTAAAAAATTAATTGCATAACTTACTGTACAAAATGAAATATTTGTTGACCTAAAATTTTTACAAACTTAAAGAATTGTATATTATTATATAATAAAAAAATATATTGTTGTTTATTTCTTTTTGCTGGACGTATCCATATATTTATAGTATAAAAATTTGAACAAAATGCAATTTAAAATGTTTCAAAGCACTCATAATAGAATTACAATTATTGAACATGTGAATTTCACGAACTTTGTAAATTGTGTTCGTTTTTTCATGGAAAATTATTTAAAATTATTAGATGTTCAGTTCAGAGTAAGGCCCGTCATCACCATTTGCTGTTATTGTGCCATACATCACGCCATGTGTCGCATTTCCAACTTAAATTATGGCAACACCAACTCTATAAATAACAAAGCGTTGTGTTACCCTGTGGGACTATTAACTTGATTATGGTCGTATCATTGAATTTCTATTATTTATATTTTTTCATTCTTGTACTTTAAATAAATTTTCATATTTGTTCATAAAATTAATTTGTTGGAAAATACATTTTTTTGAATATACAGTATATATATATATATATATATATATATATATATATATATATTTCCATATATATCCATATATTTATAGTATAAAAATTTATATATATATTTATATATTTATATATATATATATATGTATATTTTTTTTGTTTAACGTCCGACTGTTCTGCAATTACTGCAGACGGTAAGGATGAAATGATTTTTGTTACGTAAAAATATGCTGTGCCTGAATGGGATTCGAACCTAAGACCACATGATGAGAGGCTTTCGTGTCTATACCACACCGTCAGCTCTTTCGGATAATATTTAAAAAACCATACACATATTTATTAGAGATATTGACCTTCTCTGTTTTTCATGACAATTACAGGATTCCCGTCATAATAAAAATGTTTGTTAGAAAATCAGAAGAAAAATGATAATTTTTAGTGTTAAAAAATACAAGACTAATTAAAATTTATCCGTATGTCTGCAGATATATTATTATATTATGTTCCGAATATAATATCTAATATCAACCCTCTACAATGGTTGATTGTAGATAATTACTCGTATTATATTATTAAGATAAATCCGCTCGTACAAACATTAAATAAAAAAACATTTCGACTAAAATTTGTCTTAATAATCATCAAAATTATACCAAAATATCAAAATATTCCAGGAAATTTGAATCAGCAGAAGCTAGGTTGACAACACTGCCATCCAGTGTTTCCTGGCAGTCACGAGGCGGTGTACCATATCAGCCGTGCTTTATATTGGTTGCATAGAGCAATACGCTCTCTGCTACCATCTGTCCTACAAACATACGTAGTATTTAATTAATAACGTATAAGTTTTAGTTGTAATTGTAATTTAAACTAAAGTTAAAATGATACGTGACTATTATTTAATGAATAATGTTCGGCCCCAACATACAATTAAATACGCAGTATTTAAAATTAAATAGAAATAAAATACCTTAAAATAAATGTAAATAATTACATTTTATAGAATACAAATTTATAGAACATTTATAGATTTTTTTAGGCATATGGCGATGAAATGGATTAATATAGATTTTAAAAGAATAAAAAAAATGTTTAATTTAATTTAATTTTTTCATAGCATTCAATGGTTTTACAAACAAAATACTGTACATTACCCTATAAATAGTAAACGTAATTTGTTTCAATATCATAAATATAATATTATAGTTTACAATAAGATCAACTTTTATTTTCATAGCGTGAGTCATGTTTTTAACACAGTATGTAACAGCGCTCTGGCCATAAAAGCAATGGTATCTTCCGACTCTTGGACAGAGTAGAGTAGTTCCGTTTAAGAAACATTCCATCATGCATGGATATGTTACTTTAAAGTAATAAAGGTGGGACAGAATACTCTATCCGATTTGAGGACTATGGTTGTAAACCGCTCTCTTCTTCAGTTCAGTATAGAATTTCTTTAGGTAAGGTCTAGTACCACAAAATCTGGACCTTACCGACACCGTCCGTAGAAGCTTTGGCAAGTTCTGATCGCTCCAAACTCATTTCTTTGCAGAATAATAATTAGCATACCTACTAAAGTCCAGCCTTTCTTAGTTTGCTCCTGCTGTCAACAAATAATGACGTCACTGAGCATGTGCATTATATAAAAATGTGTACACGCTGATTAAAAAGTAACAACAAAATACTTTCAAAAGTATTTAAATACAAAATACTTTTAAAAGCTTTTTTATAAATGAACTGTTAGGCCTACATCATATCATGACTGATATTTTAAGTACTTTAAATACTTATAATTTAAAACGTAGTTAACTTAACCCTTTCAATCCCAAATTTTTTAACTTTACACAAACAAATATGTGTACATTGTTTCATACACTTTCCTGACATTTAAGTGAAATAAAATCACTTTTAGACCTTCAGCCTTTTTTTTTGATGGCATGACAAAAAAGTGTGACACATATGTCACATTGGGCTTGGTGGTATCAAAGTTCCCAACAATATGAATAAGTAAAAATCATGTGCAGGCTTCCTAAACAAAATTCTCTTGCTTAGATTTGTAGCAAAGCATTATTTAAGACTTAAAAAAGGTTACAATTCAAAAATATTGGTAAAATGGACAAAATCAGTATTTACAGCCTAAAAAAAATACTTGTATGTACATTCAACATACTCGAAGAAATGCTACTTTATTTTAGTGAAAGAACACGAATATTTAAGACTAAAACTAACTTTAAAAAGAAACTAATGGTCGCGTCCGTGGCGTAATGGTCAGCATCTAACACTGCAAAGCGGAGGTCTCAGGTTCGATTCGTGGCTAGCGTACAGAAAATTATTACACTTCACAACCAGCGCTCTTTAATCAAAAGTAGTCGGTAACAATTAAAGTTTTTATGTCTGTTATTTCACTCCAATGTGACTTCTATGCCTCACTGGGTAAGAAAGGGTTAATAGGAATGCGCATCCATAAAGTGGTGGACTCTAGCGTACACCCTGTAGTAGCTGGCTTTGGTTTGTTGACAGTAGGAACAAACTAAGAACGGCTGAACTGTATATATACTATTATTATGGAGAAAAAATGGAATTTTCAGAATACTGAATTATCTCATTTTGACCATTTGGTGATTCATACTCTTTGTACCTGGCATCCTAGAAATGTTTTTGAAAAAGAAAATAAATGAGGGAAACATTACTTTCTTTTGAAGCTGAAAGAATAATTTTAATGGTGAATTGAATAATGTTAAAGCTGAATAAAATTTATTTAACTATTACGGAATTAACAGCTGAAAATTATGTGTTTCATACAACGACACGGTAAATATAATATAAACCTATAATTTCCACTGTCTTGGTTAAACAAACCAATCCATAATTTTGTGAAAATTATTTAATTTTAATTATTTTTTTATTGAAAAGAAAACGAATAAAGAACTGTGTATCGATGTTTACTAAAAAATACATTAGAGAAAACACAAATGACCTTTCATACAGTGACAGAGAGAAATATTTTCTATTTAAAAGGCTTCAAGAACAGACGTATGACCTTTCGAAAAAAACGTCCTATATATTGTACTCTACCGCAATATCTATCAGTAACACACAATTCTTGTGTTTGTAACAAAAACATAAAAATAAAAATGTAGGTTATAATACAGTATTAAATTATACGTACAATGTAGGCTATTATTTTTTCTTATAAACATTCCCACAAGCAAAGTGTGTTTGTGTGTAGCTACGATGCCATTTCTTTATTTTCCTTACTAAAAGAGTTTTACGTGATTTTTATAATGGGGTGTGTGCGATTGTATTATTTTTATTAGTAATAGTATGTTGGCCTACTTATTATGATTGTAATTTAATTTATACTTTCATAATTACGTTTTACTCCAATTCTTTACCAAATGGCAATAATGATTTTATATTGTCTGTTTTGTTGGGCTTAAAGAAACTACTTATATTAGCACAGTCCTACAGTATTTATGATTTTCTACAACTATTGTGGCTTTTTTTTGGTTTTTAATCATTACGGTTTTTCTAATCTTTCTGAAAATTTTACTTAATTTGATTCAAACAACAGATTTTTTTTCTAAAGAAAGAGTAATTAATCTTCTTGATAATCTCACTCTTCCTCCTCCTCTTCCTCTTTCTTCTTTTTCCTTGAATTTACTTTCCGAAAACCATAAGGAATGACCCGATATTAAATAAAGAAGTTTGAACACGGGGTTTGACAATCATGAATTAAAGGTTGCTTAAAAAATACAGTTAATTAGAAACAGTAGTAGGAAATATAATTCTCTTCAAATTTACTTTTAAGTGTTTTTTCCTGCGTATTACATTCTAAGTACTTAATTTCTTTAAAAAACAGATTTTAATGAGCTACTTCACATAAAAATTTAAATGGCTAAACTAAGAATCGAATAGAAAATGTTATATACAAAAAGTTGCAGCAGTTTTAATTGTCTTTAATTTTTTACTTTTACTTTTTTCCTAGAATACACTCAAGGCTTTTTGAACGAGAGCTCCATCACAAATTTTCCCAGGTATACCACTTATACAATCTCAGTAAGGTCAGGATATGCAATAATTAAGATATTTAATAAAAAAATTGAGAGCCGTTTTTGAAAAATTGGGTTTTGTATCGGAGTAAAGCAACCTTAATGTGGAGGCTACGTTCCAGAAAATATCACTCGGGCTTGTAGAAGAATCTTAGTGTTTAATTTTCAGTTCAATCAGACGGGTAGTCTATGTTCTAGGAAAAGGTATTTTGAAAAATTTCTAGGTATTTCGAGGTGTTTCTAAGAAAAGTGTGTTAATTGAAAAGGTGTCAATGGAATCTTTCTCTTAAAAACCATTTTACTGTATATAACATTTTTCTAGTTTCTTCCTAGTTCAATAGATTAACAGTAAATAAATATTACCCAAAAACACACACAAGATGACACATTGTTCTTATGAACTACTGAAAATCCTTGTTTATTACCAGCTTACTACCTACTTGATTTGGGACGCATTAATTAAATGTAAAAACTTTATCGGCTTGTAATTTCTGAGTAATATTATGCAATAATTAGTGTATAAAACCTACACTTGGAAGTACGGTGCGCAACTTTGGAGAACGTCAAGAAACAGAACTATCGAAATTATAGCTAGCGGTTCCAAAATAATTATTTTCGGAACATTTCAAATTTTTTTTGTGAACCCTGCCGCGTGGTTCATATGAAATAGAGATTTCAACGTTTGACTTTTAATTTTTCAGACTTCGTGCTAAATTATTTATTAAATTTTATTTGAAAAGGTGTCAATGGAATCTTTCTCTTAAAAACCATTTTACTGTATATAACATTTACTTATGCCTAGTTCAATAGATTAACAGTGAGTAAATAATATTATTGTTGTTTAAATCATCAGCCGAAAGGCTGTTTTGAACCTCTAGAGGTTTTACTAAGTAAAACGAGGAGTGAGATGGTTTGCCATTGCCTTTCTCACTGAGTTGTAAAGTATCCTTATCAGCATGCCAGACCATCCGAAAAGCACACATTTTCCACCCTGCAAATGACAACTTCACTTCATTCACCACAGGGTCTGGCTGTATAAAGAAATTCATTACTTTCAGGAGTAAACTCTAACTAGTGGCTTTTATACCTCTACCTCTTCTGTTCTCAAATGCTTCAGTCATACAAATAGCCAACTATGTGATAAGAAAGAGAACTATTTTTTGTAGCCCTGGAACTTACAGATTTAGTGCAAAAATTTAATATTCCATCTGTCTGTTCTGGGCAGAAAATAAACTGAAAGAGTTTAAATGTACAAAAATTATAGTGAAAAGTATTCCATATGTAAAATGTAAATATCTTTGTACATAGTAATTTTCTCTTTTAACACATGAGTATTTGATATAATGAGAGGTACTCAGGGTAATGAGGCCTCAACTTGTGATTTAGAAATTCAAAAGATTTGTTTATAGTTTATTTAAAAAAAATGATTGCAAATAATGTTAATTAATATATATATATTTTTTTCTGTAATTATTTGATAAATATAATAATATTAAACTGCCTGTTTTCTAGTGATTCAATCATTTCACAAATTTAGCCATTAAAAAATTCAAGGATAATTTATCTCCAATTAAATTTTTTTTTAGCGCTTTTATCAATATAAAAATGGTTTAACGGTTGATAGAAATTTATTTTTAATTGATTGTTGTATAACACACCAGTTTATTTTGTGTTATTAACGAACAATATTATTTCGATTATAGGATGAAAGTCGTTTATTTTAGGGTATTGGAGATAATTTTAACAGATCTTTGTTTAGGTTCATTTCGTGGGTGAAATTAAGCGTTGCGTGGAATGATTGAAATTTGATCGGAGTTGTGGTGCCGTTAATGGGTCGGTACATTAGTGACAACAAATTGGGGCCATAAATCAGGAAATAATTGTGCCGCAATGAGAGGAGGGAATATTATGCCGCTGTGTTTGATAGATGCCCTCCTATTGTCTGTTCCCAACACGGGGATGTTTAACGTATGACCGGTGGCTCTTCGTTCAATTCTGTACGCCGCCGGCTCAGCTAACTTTATATCTACATGTACTTCAATTATGATCCTAGATAAATAAAAAATTCTTCTTTTTATTGCTAGATTGAATTTAACAAAAATTATGACCAAAATATATTATTTATTACTACAAATTTTAAGCCCAATAAATGAGAAAACTAAAAATTATGGAAGCTTTATTAGTATGTATTACTAAAAATTACGCCCGTAGCGGACAGATGGAGTGTTAAATTAAATACACTCGATCTGTTTGTTTCAGGGCTACAAAAAATAGTTCTGTTTCTTATCACATAGTAAGCCAGTTCCATGACTGAACTATTTAAGAACAGAAGAGGTAGAGGTGTAAAAGATGCTAGAGTCCTCTGAGAGTAATGAATTTCACTATACAGCCAGACCCTGTGGTAAATGAAATGAAGGTGTCATTTGCAGGGTAGAAAGTAATGATTTTCGGAGGGCCTGGCATGCTGTTAAGTATACTCTTTTAACTCAGTGATGAAGGCCATTGTAAACCACCTCACTCCTCGTTTTTACTTAGTAAAACCTCTAGAGGTTTAAACCAGCCTTTTGGCTGATAACCTAAACAACACTAAAAATTTTGAATCGGCTTACTAGTAGTTTAATAGGGATGAATTAATTAAACTGGTTTATTTATTGTGTTTCCCGGTTTATTTGACGGTTTACTGTGACAATATGACAGTAGCTTTTGTACGAGTTTTTGCGGTGCAGTTATTGGCAGGCAGGAACTAAGTGGAGGCTTCTTATTACCATTTATTATAGGGAGAATTTTTTTCCAGTATCTTCATTTATTCATTTTTTGTATTCCTTTAAGTTCTTTCTATTACTCTTAATGTTTTCCTGGCATTCTTTTGTAGGTTTTCCTTACTGGTATAATTTATTTTCTTGTCTGTAAATGAATCCGCCTTTTAACCAGTTAGTAACTGGACAATATGAAATAAAGAAGACAAGTTAGCATATAAACAGGTTGCTTAGTGAATTAGAGTTATTAGGATGTTGAATCAATTGCGTTGGTTAGAACCCGCTTATCACAAAATAGAAAAAGTTTTGTTAATGTCATGGGAATAGTGTTATATTGTTATCATTTAAGCAATAAGTAGGAGTTCATTAAATAAATTGTTTTGATTAAAAATAACCACATTTTCTATTATTTATGTTTAGTTTAAGTAAGTTTTAGTACAATTTTAATAAAATTTTGAAAACAAATTAATCTACTTTTAAGTTAACTAATTCATTCAAAATCAATAATAAATAACCGTAATATTTTATTACAATTTATTAAATTGCTAATATATAAATACTTGTTAAAAGTTTGAAAGGTAGTTTGTTTATTTATTTATATTATTTATTATTTAGATAAGGTAAATTTAATGTAACATTAGATTAAAATGTTGAAAAAAGTAACCCATGCAAAAGTGAAAAGTTGTACAAATACTGTTTCTTCAAATTTACTAAAATGTAAAATAAATAGATAATAAAGTATTGTAAAGGTGTTTTGAAATAACAAACGGGCATCAGTATAAAAAAGAAGAAAAAAAGAAGAAATGGGGTTCTTTATCTCATACGGCTGTTGTGAGCTTAAAAGATAGGAGGAATGGTTTTGAGTGAGGAGGCTGGTACGAGTAAGCACGGCAAGCTGTAGAAGAGGTACAAGCTTTGGAATACAAGGTGGCTTATTCCCAAGTGGGCTTCCCGAATCCTTTTGGGAATACACAGAGAAGGCCTAGAAGTACCATCTACTTTACTCTTTCTTTTATACACATATCCTCCTTTTTTATTTTCTATTCGAAACAAATGTCTAAGATCAAATTCTTTGTCATTCGTTTGACTTAAATTTAACTAACGTAGTTATCGATTTTTCAGTAATAGATAACATGTTTTAAATTGTCAAATTATTGTCAGTTCTTTCTAAGTTTGTACTATTATATAGTTTTTCAGACCCTCCGCTCTGTAGCCTAAGGACGCTAACCAATACACCACGTAGGTGGCAAGAAAAAAAATTCTATAGACCATTATCAAAATATATTTTAGGTGAATATTCCATGTATTTTTGTTTTGCATACGTCAGGATATTTTACAGCTTATTTGTAATTAACTGTTAGTGCAGAGTAACAACTTACTATTATGTTAATGTCAACTGCTGAAAGTTTTTTCAATTTTATATTGAATTGTAAATTTAATTAGACTAAACGTACATTTTTGTGTCGTTAATTAAAATTTGAATCACTAATTTGACTTTTAAAATTATTCAGCTTTACGGTTATTATTATTTTCGCAATAACTGAACGCGACTTTCCATACCTGTATGCATGTATATTTTTTACTGAATGAACGTGAAGTATTACACGTTGAAAACAGTCTAGTTTTCACGCAACTTGTAATTTAGCATTGGGATTGAAATACAATGAAGGTATACTTTTGTGTACTGTTGTTTGTTTAAAATTTTATTTGGTACGAATATTTATTTACAGTTTGCATTAGTTTAATTGACATTTTAAGTTTATTTTGGCACTGTGATAATTTCGTTAGTGTTTTTTTGCGAATTAATTAGCCTACATGTTTTTCTTTTTTTAAACATTCGCACATTGAATTTTTTACGTAATTACATGGTTAACTGGTTTAAACGTCTACTGTTTCTATTTTTCTTTGATTTTCCTTTTCCATTTTTAAATTGATATTTTATACATACAATTAATTCAATGGCCCAGGGGTTAGTATCCTGTACATGTAATTAATTAACATTTATCAACTAATATTACATTAAACTGTAGAGATAGAGAATGTCGTCATCTAAGTAATTATATACTACCTAACACATTAATTAATTACAAAAACTAAGTTTCTGAAAAGACAGTAGGTACATACCAATTTCTTCCACTCAGAACTTCATTTTTTTTTTGTTAATTTATGTCACATCAACATTTTGGTTACTAGTTCTATTGTAGGTTAAGGAATGGTACATTTTAAAGTGTAATAATTTTCCAGACCCTAGCCAGGAATAGAATCCGGGACCTTTCGCTTGGCAGCAGATTTTATTAAGCATTTATTATTTTTATATTATAAATTATTAGGGAATAGTTTATGTTGTTTACAAAATTATATAGTACATATTTTTAAAGCCAAATTGAATTTAAATTTCTGAGAACTGCAGTATTCTTTTTTGTTCATTGGATATAATTTTAATGGTGTGAACTCATATTTTTGTTTGACAAACTGAAATGAATACATTCAATTTTAATTTCGATAAAGATAATTTTATTATAATCTATATCTCTTGTTTTTTTATCAATTTTCATTAAAACTTACTTTTTAAAATTTATTTCAAAAGTACTCTCATTAAGCTGGCCATTCATTTTTTCTTCTTTTGTTATTGTATTATTGTTTAATAAATTAAGTATATTATTCAGTACATCAACTTGTCTGAGTAATACCGAGTGGCCCATTTATCAGTTTACCCATGAGATGGGACATTTCATTTTATGTTTCAAACTCAATGGACGTGTTAATCAGCATAACTGCTTGTACTGGTCGGATACAAATTCTCATATTGTAATTAAAAAAGAGCTTAATGTGCCTGTTATTATGGTATGGGGAAGTATTTCGAGTACTGCACTGATAGGTCCTTATTTTTTTGAGGGAAATGTTAACTCGGAAAATTACTTACAAATGCTGTAGGAAGTAGTATTTCCAGAACTTGAAAACAATCCTGTTTACAATATACAATCGCTCATCAGGCAACAAGATGGCGCCCCTGTAAATTTCGGTATCGAAGTTCGTGAGTTTTTAAATTCCAAAGTTGATGAATGGATTGGTCGACGTGGTATAATTTTACAATCGAATGGCTTGTGGGCTCGCCAGACTTAACGCCATGCGAGTTTTCACTGTGGACATTGTAAAGAAACTAGTGTATTCCTCCAAGCCCCAAAACCTGCACAAACTATAAAGTTCAATTGAAATTGTATTTGTCTATGTAAATGACGATAAATGTTACTGTTGAAAATTTGTGAATCAGTTTTAAGTCGCTGTATAAAGTGTATAGAGAATCATGGAGAACATTTTGAACACTTGCTATAGCATTTTCAATGTAAAATATATGTACAGTTCATGTAATAAATTTGTTGTTTATTGTCTACAGGTTTCTTATTCCATTAACCTTTCTTCTGATTTCCGTAAATATTGGGGAACCAACATATGGGCCACCCTGTGTTTTAATTCTTAGACTCGGGTTGATTTCTCATCACACCTTCGCTCTTCAGAAGCGATACAGCTCTACCTTAACGTTTTCTGGGTTATGTTTTTCGTAGATTCAGAGAGTTTAATACATTCATCAATTAATTTTTAAATTGGTGAGTTCACTGTCGCTAACAACTAGATCATGGAGGCGGCGAGGTTACTACTAAAAATTAGATAATCATAACAGTAAGATTTCCTTCTGTTATCACTACTTTGAAATTGTTAAGATCAAATTCATTACTGCGAGTGATAATAACATGTGGCTGGTTTTTCAGAATATATATTCTGGAAAATATATTTCTAACAAATTATTGAATAATAAAATTTCACTTAACCTTACTTCTTGAAAAGGGTTAACTACATTCTATCGACTGAAGTTTGATTTAATTCACGCAAAATGATGCATGGCCTTTTAGAGGATTTCAGTATACGTTAATATTTCTTTTGCCGTTGTCTTCTCCTTGAACTGCGAATAATCTGATGGTGTATATTTACCAAAGGTTTGTATGCAAATATCTATCCAACCACTGTACGCTTAAACATTATCCCTAAACCGTTCTTAACGACATCCGAATGTGTCTTATATTGCTTGACCTCCTTTGTCCTTATGGACAATAAGATGCGGTGAGTTCAAGGGACAAACCATGTACACGAATAAACACCTCCGTAACATCGACTACTGTTTATTTTAAACATTCTTCCTCAACATTATTTCTTATATATTTCTCCATTTTAATTCAATAAAATTTTGTTTTTTTAGACGTTTAACATAAATCGTAATATCTTTCACGTATATCTCCATCTTTTGTTTAAAACTACGGTCGATCTTCTTGTTTCTTTTCTATTGCGGTTTATACATGCGGGTGCGTAGATTGCTGAGTATAAAATTTTCTTTCATACAAAAATATTTAGTGACATTTGTATAGATAAATAAAGAAACTAATAAAATAAAAGAAAATGGGAGAGATCATTTAAATAGGAATTTGTCAACAGCAGTCATAAAAGAAGAAACGGCTGATAAATAACAGCAACTTATTAACCTAACGAAAAATGTCTAAAAAAGAAATCCATTAAAATTAACACCAAAATTAGTCACTACCTAACAGTTTTAAAACAACAATATTTTGTACGGAATGGAAGTCAACTATGATAGTGTAAATAGCAGTATTGGACGCAGTATCCTACGTCCTTTCCTTTTGTACGGGTCACCGGTATGGTGGCCCTTTCTCTCCAAGTCCAACAAAAGACGTACTTCAGCATACCAGAACAAAGTCCTCCGGTGCATCACACAGTTCCACTATCTTATATCCAATCGCATCATACACGAACACCTTCTCTTCCCTTCTATGGAGGACTTTATTTACAATACCTCGAAACGGCTACACGACGCTGGGAAAACTGACGGACCCCAGATCATTCAGGACTTGTACCGACGCCTACACCCACCTGAAGTCTCTATCCCATTACCATTCCACGACTTTATCTAAATTTTAGAATGACCCACTTAACAAAATTTAGAGTTGCCACATTTTTATTCTGCCCTGTATTCCTCTTATTTACCCATGCCCCTCCTACTTGTATGACTCACTCCCCCCAGTTGGTAGTTGTCCCCATGTTCCTATGCATAATCACTCCACTACGGTGAAAAGAGCCGCAATTTAAATTAATAAACACTCAGAAGATAAAAAGGCCGGTGATTATGCCAAACTCTACCCTTTCCGTCTCCCCTGAAATCATAAACTAACCCCTACCTTAAATTATACCTTTAGTCCACGTTCAGTAAAATGCATGCCTTCCCCTCACCAAAATATTAGGCCTCCCACAAAACTGAAAAAAGGCCACTGAAAAATAAAATAAAATAAAAGAGCCGCTCTTAAACCCACTTGTCCCCTTAATTTAAATTTTCCACAAATAACTTCTAAAAATAAATTACCTCCTTTCAAGTCCCAGTTCCAATGTCCCACGAACCAGAATCCTATTTCCTATTTAAACTATAAAATTCCCCCTAAATTTCTTGAGGTTGCAATTATTCTGTTATATTGTTCCCCGAGCGACCAGGTGTTCCTTAACACGATGTCGCCATCATAGGGCTTCTTAGCCCTCTCAACCAGGATTCAGGATTCAGGATTCAGTATTGGACTTTAATTATTATGTTAATATTTTCATCATAAACTTAGAATTTATTAGAAAGAAAGAAATAATATTAATTGTAGCAACTCACTTTTAAATAGGATGTTGCATAATGCCAGATATGCATTCGGGAAGGTATAGGAAAATATGTGTTGCTTCAGAATATTTATCCCTTTTTCATCTCTTAGGCAAGAATGGTCGAAGAGAAAATACTTCAGATTTCCTGTTCGACTCCTAAGAAATACGAGTTATGGCTATTCAATAACGAGACTGACGTAGTAAAAAATTTTATTTTTATTTTTTACATAATCACTTATTGTCACCTTCAATATACATTCCTTCTCTATCCCTACAACGCTCCATGCGAATTTTCCATTGTTGGAAACAGTGCTGGAAGTCATCTTCTGTCAGCTTCTTCAGGACACGTGCCGCTCAAAAATATTTGAAATGAAGCTTGCAAAAATGTTTGTACTGACACTTTGTACGCGAATGAAAATGATCCAAATTTTTTGGAAACGATAATAGCATGTGATGAAACGTGCTTTTTTACTTATGATCCGGAAACGAAGCGCCAATCCATGCACTGGAAGAGCCGAACTTCACCGAGAGCCATAAAAGCTCGAATGAGAAAGTCAAAATTTAAAGCAATGATTATTGTTTTTTTTTATATCCATGGGATTGTGTACCTTAACTGGGTTTCTGAAGGACAAACAATTAATCAATATTACTACCTTGAGGTACTTTCTAAACTACGTTAAAGAGTAAGGAAAAACAACCCGAAATGTTGAAGGACAAATCATGGGTTCTCCACCAAGACAATGCGCCAGCTCATTCTGCGTTATCTGTCGGGAGGTTGCTAGCCAAGTACAGCATCTCAGTGTTAGAACATCCACCTTATTCACCAGATCTTGCACCATGTGACTTCTATCTGTTCCATAAGGTGAATCTGCATTAAAAGGGACAAGATTTGAGGCTGTGGAAGCTGTAAAAGAGAAAGCGGCACGTGTCCTGAACGAGCTGACAGAAGATGACTTCCAGCACTGTTTCCAACAATGGAAAATTCGCATGGAGCGTTGTAGGGATAGAGAAGGTGTGTATATTGAAGGTGATAATAAGTGATTATGTATGGAATAAAAATAAAATATTTTACGTCAGTCTCGTTATTTAATGGCCACACCTCGTATATTGGTGAATTTCAGGTTTCTAGGTGATCGGGTAGTTAGAGAATGAGTGATGAATTTCTCAATAAGGACTTTTGCACTTGTATGTTGAAGAAATAAAAAACACTATTTTACGTAACCTACATATGGTTTTTGGTTTGTTTAAATCTGACTGTTTTGCACGTAAAGTAACGAAGGAGATAAAGAGTGATAGATGAAAATGATTGATGAATAAATGCCAGATCTGACCTGGAATCCAGGATTCCTGGCATATTTGTGCTGACTGCTACACCATGGGCCGGCCGAGTACATGAAATGCTGGGCTGATGTAAAGTTAGACGATGATGAACACCAAATTCCATCTACTTGCTCGTGAAGTACTTGATCTAAAGAAGCGTCTTCATAACACGGGGCTCTTTAGTGGAAAACCAATTAAATGTAAACTGTAAGATGAAGGGCAAGAAACTATCTCTTACATTATCCTAACATGCAGTTGTTGACTGGTAGGAATTCCTTAATTCTAGATTTTGAATAACTTATTTATGTGTAAATTACCTCAGAAGGATTTGGTAGGTAGACTATACCTTTACGAACTAGAGACTGCAGATGAAGGCGGAGCATAGTGACCTAGATCACAGCACATAACCAATTAACTTTCGTTAGTCGTATTCTGCGTTGTCACGTTGTGGTCCCGCTGTGGATGACACCCTAACTAAAAGTTAGCTGGAGTTCCGTGGAACAGAATGTGATTTACCGAAGGCGTAACCTCACACCCGACCTTGGCTGTTGTTGGCTAGATCTCATCTGCAGTCTTTAGTTCGTTCGGGGTATAGTAATAATTTCGTTAAGGAAACGAGTGTGTTGGGTAAGAAAATTAAAAAGGATGAGGTAATACAAAATGCTCTTTAGATCCGCAGTGTTAATCAAGGGAAATCATTGTTTTAATCGTCTCTGTATTAATCAACCAATGAATTAAGTAACATAAGAACTAAAAACACCCTAAATTTAATGAGTAAAAATAACAAGTTCTGTATGGTTGTGATGGGAAAGGTTGACTATTTATCAGGAATTATCAGAGGTCTAACATTGTTGGTTGTTATTTATGCAATTTATCATTCATTTGTGAATCAGAATGGTCACCTATTTTACTCTTAAGACGATTTATTGATATTCGTAAGTGATAAGTATACTCGAGTAAGAATAACAGTGTATCTCATTTGAGATTCAAAGAATAAAAGAAAGATATGTTGAATAAGAAAGAGAGAAAAATATGTATATGCGTAATAAGATAAATAAGGAAAGAGAGCTAAATGTAATGTATTCAGTCGGGATGCTATGTAACGACAAGAAAAGGAAACAAAATGATTTACAATAAGTTATTTGAAACGCGGCAGGGCTGCTTGTCAAGATGCCACAAACGCGGCTCTTTCTTATTTGAATGAGAGCGATGAATAGTTTCCATTGTGCCGTTTTATTCTGCTGTAAGATTATCCGTTATGATCTCACCATCTGTCTGTTTGCTACTAGGTTTGATTGTACGTTTGTTGTCAAGTAAATTGGATGTCGAATTATTCACCAGAGTCTGACTTTCAGACTAACTGCTCTTTCATTTTACAGATACTCTTTTAATTATGTCCTTTTTACTTCTTATCATTTGAATTATATCAACAAAAATCTGTAAAATAAAAATACAAATGTAAAGTTATACCTATAGTAATTTCCCATCAACCGGACTTGATGGGACCGGTCGGGATAAACGAAAACTATGTTATTTCCGTATCTTTTGCAATATTAAAATATATCTGGAGAGGGAGAATTTGGTCTCCCGTTCGCAGTTCGGTTTTAGAACAGATAAGGGTGCAGATGATACGACAGCAAGTCTGACTAAGGATTTATGCAGTGCATTGTCATAGCTTCTGTGTGGTTGAATCACGTATTAAACAAGCTCGTACTGCCTTTAGAAAAATGAGTAGAATTTTATGCAATACGGATCTTAGACCCCACTTAATTAGATTGTTTCGCTACTGTATTCTTGGTATTATTGTCAGGACTTGGATGCTGAACTAAAATGAGGCAGAAAGATTCAAAGCTGTTGAGATATGATGTTATATTGATTGCTGCGGATATCATGGCCAAATAGAATGAAGAACACGGAAGTATTGCTGAAGTTATAAAAGAAAATGAAAGTTATAAACGGTGAAATCCTGAGTATTTTGATCATGAGATGAGAGGCGAAAAATAAAAATTTTGCAGAATATTATTCAGGGAAAAGTAGGGTGGTACAGCGTAAGTAAGCTTGGCCTATGTTGACGTAGAACATCATGACTGAAGAATCTTTGGGATTGGTAACATGTGATTTCGGATAACCATTTTTCGATTGACAGTCGACAAAACTCAAATGGTCTTGACTAACGTTGTCAAATGACAAAACACCTAAAGAAGATGTGTGGGGTATATCACCTGTTTCGGTACATAAATGGTTTTCATCAGTAATTTCATATGAGTTGACTTGGGTAAAAATTTAATTCCAGGTCGGATAATCTGGTTCACGGGTAAACGGGAAGTTACTGTGTTTTAATACAAATTAAATGGATTCTTAAAAAAATAGTAATCTTTACGTTAAACAAGAATTTGTTGATTATATAAAAGTTAGCTCCACCTAATTCCTGAAGTTCCTTATTTATGGACATCTGTAATTGCCTGGACTATTTTAATTTTGATTGTTGCTAATCTTAATTAATAGTATGATACCGGAGGCTATTGATAAAATCATTAGGGAACATAAACTATTTTTGAGATTGAATTTCACGAATTTTGGTTTGACTCATTAGTCAATTTTAGTTAAAAAAAATCATAAAAATGTTTAGCTACTGAAGAGTTATAGATTAAATTTATAAAAATGTAAATGCGTGTTATTATTAGCTAAGAAATCAATAATGATTTTCATTACGCTTTTCTTTTTTGTAGTTTCAAACTATTTTTATCCGTTCGAAACATCAAGTGTTCTTTTCTATCAAGTGGCGGCACCTGGTTGTCGATGGTGTAATCTGTTCCTAAGAAAAAGAGAGTGTAACTGTGAAAGAGTAACTAGGTACAAGTGAGTGAGACAGTGAATTTAAGATTGGATAATTCAAGGTGAAGGGAGGGTGACGCCATCCGTGTCCAATTATAAGCCTACACTATATTATAATAAGCAAGACCCAGCTATTCTTCATTCACACCGAGTGAATTATCTACTGCACGGATGTTTTGTATTACGTCCTTTCTTGATCATGCCTGATTATAAACAGGAGCGATATTTTACTTCCATTACTCTCGCCTTTTACTCCATTTTTAATATGATGTGCAGGGAAAAAATTGCAACTTTAATAGATACATTAATTTCCAACTCTTAAAATTTTGTGAGCATTTATATCTTAGAACTTTTGAACTAATGCCTGATTACAAACATACACACTACAAAATGTATGCTATTAATATTTATTATAGTTTTATCATTTTCATTTAGTAATGTATTTAAATCCGATCCGAATAACTTGATTACCGAATAGCTTGGCTAACCGTTGTTACTTAACTTCTTAATGCGATCTTATTCTGATTGACTGAGCTAGAATTAAGACCAAGAAAAATTATAACAATTCATTTTTTTAAACAAAAACTTATGTAAAATATATTACTAGAATATCGTATAACTGGGGTTGAAAAGTGGAATAGATTTATTAATCTGTAAATTTTTGTCCGTTAATTTCTTTTAAATAAAATGACTTCATACAAAATTCCTAAATTCGTTGTCTTTGTTTTTTCTCTCATAAGTTGAAGTCTTTCCTGGTTTTATTTTTGGTTTTTATTTGAAACCTTGATGCTTTTGTAGTTTCTTCTTAAGTGCATCACATTCCTAGATGTCCTGGTATGTAATCCCAAACTCCTGGAGATCTCTGTCCTTCTCACTGAACAATGCCCACTTCGTTTTCTTATCTCAAAATTAAGTTCAGGATTTAATTGGGTAATCTCGCTAGGTTCATTCACGCCATGCGTCCTTGAAAGGTAATTATTCTTTTCACATCATATCAGTGTTTTTTCCACTTTATGCCGTCTTCTATACACCCCATTATTCATTTTAATGGGTAATTATTTGGTCCCAAAACCATAATAAAAATTTGATTTAAATCTCAATTAATTACTAAGCACACGTTTCTTACAAAATAATATTAATAAAAATAAAAGTTGGCATTTTAAAAATTCGACGGAAATATTTAACTCTTATTTCACCGGAAAAACTACACGTGCTGTATAAACGAGAGAACTTTTAAAGTTTAACTTTTAAAATTGTTCGCACGTGACCTGTTTTAAAATGGGGAAGTTAAATTGCACACATTACAAACAAAAAAAGAAGCTTTGAATATGTAATATTAAGATCGTTGTATTTACTTCGTTACACTTTTTTGTACTTAATTTTAAGAACATTTTATTTGAATATTTTATTTAAAAATCTTGTGATGGAAATGCATTTGATTCTTATTGAATGGATGGTTTTAAAGATTTTCTGTAACTATGTACTGCATATGGTTAATTTTGTTTTCTTCTGAAGAGCAGAGGAAACAATTGGGGTGGGGGGGTTTGTTTATTAAGAGAAGTACGTAGTATAATATAAGTTCATAATGGTCAAATTATCTAATTCCAATAAAACCAATTACATTAAAAAAATTTATAATAAAATTAATAATTTAAATAATAAATTTATTATTACTTTTTTTATTCTTGTTTGACCTCATTGGATCTAGGTGTGTTTAACTTTTGGTATTTTAGTTTCTTCTGATTTACCTTTTAAATCTTCAATGTAATCTGCATTTCCTCTGCATTAACTTCCTTGATCCATTTTCGTACCTCTTATTCCAAATCAAAACCCATGATTTTTATAAGGTTATATATTTATAAATTTAAATTACATGAACTTTATCAAATTTTGAAGAATAACTGTTTTGAAGGTCATATTAAGAAGTCTCTACTCCATCTTACCTTAAATATGCGGTTTATTATCTTGAGCTATCGGATTATAATGATGTACCATTTTATAAAATTTATTGTACAAACGTCTTGTACCGTCTTCTACGAATTAGATGTTCAGGTAGTTATATAAAGCTAAATTTGAGACGTTGTATGGTGTATTGGCAAAGGCATTTAAAATGGAGGATTTGAATTTCTCTTAAATTGGTTAGCTTTTTACTGCCAAAAAATTGTAAATCATATAAGTAATTTCTTTTAATTTAGTATTAGAAGAGATTACATAAACGATTTTTTGGTGTTGTTATTAAATTGCAGTGAAAGCTTAGGAGAATAACGAATGCTGCAACCACATAATTCTTAACTTTATTTAGTATTGTTCAGGAGTCTGACATAGTAGAACTGTTAAAAGTTACTACATACTGTTTAAATTTAAAAAAATCAGTGCTGGTTTTTATTAATTCGATAAGACTTTCAAAATTACTTTGGAAGATACAATCATAAAAGAAGAGTAAAATTCTGTAGACTGTAGTGATACGAAATTGACTGTACAGCTGGTTCTGTTTGTATTTTGGCTTATTAAAGTAAATGTAAATAAACCCAGCTGGTGGAAATAAAATATTAAAAAATAATTTAATTTGAATAAAAGGTATAAACAAAATCGGGTTGCTAGGCGGCTAGTAAGTTGTTAAAGAAATAGGGTTATTATAAAAATGTTTTAAAGAGTGTGACCTGGAGATCTAAAGGAGGAGGAGGTCATCACATTCATGCTTAATTATTCCAATTATATATTTAATACATTAGAAATACATAAATGAAACAATATTAGATAAAGATTTATGTGTTATCATATTCATTATTTACAAAAAAGAGATGTTATATGGAAAGTACAAGACATTAAAAGATTGTAGAACGACATTATTAAAAGTAGCAAATAATTGTAACGTAACAAATTGTGTACATGAAAGAGATTATACATTATAATTATATGAAGTTTAATATATTGATTTTGAATTTATTATTTAACGCTACAAGACACATAAAACGTATGAATAACAACTGTTTAAAATAAAAAGATTTTCAAAATTTGCAAAGAAGAAAACAAAACTATACTATTTTTCAAAGTTGATGAGCTCTGAACGTATGCATTGCCCCCTACGCACTTCATAGGTAGCCAATGACTTGCCAGCAACGTTGCCAACACTTGCTCTCGTAGCTCTGTTATATATTTTGTCAGACTTTTTTTTGTCTTTCAATTACAATTAAAACCAATAAACATACAACCAGCTGATTATATTTTAAAGTATTGGATGTTAACGCGCTCTGTAATCGATGTGTTCAGTACAAGATGCAAGACACGAGTGAACTACCGCGGCTCTTATACGCATGTGCGCGTAATGTTTGCCAGGCTGAAACATTCGTACTACAATCTGACAACGCTGCTAAACGTTCTGATTGGTCTAAACGCGTGGAACAGTAGAGCTCATCAACCGTGAAAAGCATTATAACTATAATCATAAACACCAATTTATGTAATGTATAGGCCTATATTGATGAAATAAATGTAAACGCAAATTGAAATGAAAAAATAATAATTTAATGAAATGAAAACGTAAAAAAATTGAAAATTGACAAAGAAAAATGTGTTACAAATTATAAAAGTTTGTTCTTATTTATTGATGACACTGTTTTATAAAATTAAGTATTTTAAATGAATTATTAAGATATATAAATATTTATTGCAATATTAATTCAGATGTTAACATATATTTTAGTTATAAGCTCAAAAATTAAATATTTTATAATTACGATTTGAATTGACCTAGTTGTCTTCCACTTTCCCATCCACTGACCGGGATCAAATGGGGAGTCGAGTCATTGTTGCAGTTGGTTTTTTAGACATGCATAAACTTTATTTGAATGTTTTCTTCATATTTTTAAAATATTAAATTCATTTTAATTTTTTCCATAATTAATTAGATTATTGATGTTTAACTATTTTCTTTACTTATTTCCTTATTTTCTCAAATTATTTAATTAAATTAGGCTATACTATCTTTTGTTTTTCTTGCTTAAATTTAAAATATTTGGTTTCTGGAATTAATTTCTTTGAATATTATATTTTCTTCTTATAATCCATCTTGATATATTTAATTACTTTTTAGAAAATTTAAATTTTAAATTAGAAATTGTTTAATTTTGATTATTATTTATGATTATTTTTAAATTACTTCTTGAATTGACAACAATTGGTTATTAAATTAGATCATCGATCAACGACGTACTGGAACATAGACTGCTATTCTACAAACTAAGATAAACGAAACTGGATATTACTATAGAACTAAGAATTTGTGTGGCTTTACGTACAATTCCTGCAGGGATTAAGAAAACCACCAAAGAAACACGCCAGATTCTAAAAGATGTGAGAAAGTCCAGATCAGAAGCGAAAAACTAATGTGAAGAAAGGGGATTGAGAGAAGGGAAAAACCAAAGAAAAACACAACTTTCTGAATAAGATAGAATAAGTAAATCAGATAAAATGAAGGCTAAATCAGAACGTCAGTGTTGTTACCGAAAAGGTAATTGCGACTGAATTATTGTAAAAGAAGTTCAATTTTAGTCCACAAAAGTATCCAATCTAAAACTAATCTTTGTGTAAATGTTTGGTATGTTTGCAATGTTTTGTAAGGTATATTCAGTTGAGTTTGTTAACTTTTATTTGTCAGCTGTTCACCGTTGTTAACGTTATTACTTAACAGTTCACTACATCTTCTTATATGACTATTTTTGTTTTTTTTTTTTTTTTTTTTTGTTTAACGTCCGACTGTTCTGCAATTACTGCTAATGCAGACGGTGAATGATGAAATGATTTTTTGTAACGTAGGAAAAAATGCCGTGCCTGAATGGGATTTGAACCCAAGACCGCATGATGAGAGGCGAGCACGTTACCAACTTCGCCAATGCGGCCGGCATTGGCGAAGTTTCTTATATGACTAGTTAGTTGACTAACTTGGGTAGCCTGAAATCCCTTTTATTTGATACAAGAAAGAATATGATTGGAAAATATGAATAAACAAAGATTATTGATAGTTAATTAAAAAAAAACAAATGTAATCGCTTTCACCTTGATCAATGAGTTATATTGCATGAATATTTCTTACTAAAAAATATTTTTTTTATATGTTACTTAAAATTTGTAAACCTTGAAATCGTGTAGTTACAAGAAAACATGATTCACTCTTGGTTTAGAATGTTTTATGTATCATTTGCTGTGTTTTACAATAGAAATACCGACAGGTTTGAAGGTCGTCTGATTAATTCAGCGAGACGGGAGGGCTGTCGGACCACCTTCTAGTTGAAGAGGCGAGTGGAGTTGAACTAACGCCTTTCCTCGGTACCGCCTCCGGCGCGTATGGCGGCGGTAGCCATATTTCATAGCCACATTTCCCGACATCAGATCCCCTCATTATTAAGTTATTACTGCATTCAAAATATTCCTTGCGAACATTCCTTATGTATAAATAGATAGGAGGGGATCAGCTGTTAAAGGTGTAGGTAAATTGGCGCTTAAATTGAGTCATTATCTAGCTCCGTTTTGTGGTGCCATTGGCGGCTTTTTATTTTGACGAATTTTATAAGCAGTTTGTATTTAAAAGTTAATAATTGGTTACACAACTACTAATTTAAACGTAGTTAGATTCTTCCATTTAAAAAAATAAAAATTTAAGGTAGTTACCATTCTTAAAGCCTACATTTATGGAGTCTAACAAGCTTCCGTGATACGCGGAAAATACAGATTGCGATCTAATCACACTGGTGCGTTCTAAAATGGCTTCAAAGAACAGTCTTTAGAAATTATTCATGATGAATCAAACCACCGACATAAAACAATGTATTTTTAATTAGACGTACTCGATGAATCAGTTGGTTACAAAATTAACTGATTCTTGCTTTAGATACTCAACCTCTCTAGCTGAATCTTTATGTTAATATAACATGCCTTTTATCTAACCAAAAATATTTATCTTATTTTACAGCTGAAGTAATTACCGATTACAGCAGCTCAAGCAATACACGAAAAACCAGAAACTACATCACAACACCTACAAGAACAGCTAAACAACATTGATCGTTGACAGAAAAATTGGAGAATCTGAAACTAAGAAAAGTGTACACATTACATTTACACGAACAAAACAAATCTGCCCTCCAGTCACACTAAACAACCCCTCACTTCTTTTTCTTTTGGGGCCGATCCGCTGGGAATCATTCTGGCAATGATAATTCTATTCGCTGCTGTTTGAAGAGTCCTGCAGTAAAAATTGCAAAACAGGTCCTCAAGTTCTTTTTCTTGGATATTCATCATTTTCTGACGCCTCTCTTACTCTGTATCTTCCCTTGCAAATTGCATTTCAGGAACTTGTACTTATTATCGTTTCTAATAATGTGTCCTAGATATTCTAATTTTCTTCTTTTTACTGCGAACGTTATTTCCTTTTCTTTTCTAACTTTTTGAAGTACACCGATGGTTAATATTCTATCCATCCATATTACTTTAAGAATTCTTCAGGAAGTCCATAACTCGAACGCTTCTAGTCTCTTCGTTGTTGCTTTTGTTAACGCCCAAGATTCCACACCGTACAATAAGACGGAAAACATGTAGCATCACAGGATTCTGATTTTTAATTTTCAATTCAAATTTTGCGTTTTGAACAGCTTGGATATTCATCTGACGGCTGTCCTTGATTTTTAAATTCTGGCTTACACCCCTCACTTGAAGAACGCATATTTGGAAGAAAAGAAAACAATTTTATCTAACATTTTCTCAAATGTACTGGATTCTCGAGGAAAAATCAAAATTATTTCTCGTAAATAAATTAGCATATACAAATCACGTTTCAAACCTATGTGGACGTATGAAAGCCAGCTATTGGAAGTTTCAGTAATCCCCAATATAAATATTATACAACAGTTTTAATATAAATTTTCATGCGGGATCACTGACTCTCTGGTACATAAAAAAACAACACTCTTCATCTCCTACACATATCTACAGTTCAGGAAAACATCTAAACATACACCACGAAATACAAGAGCTCTAACTTCACCCAAACATTAAAGCAATCAACTAATGAATCTTATTACCTTAATACAGATCCTAACGATCCTTATATAAGTGACGGTCCACCAGATATAACCGCTATTAAAACATAATTAGGAATCGTAACAACCTACAATCCACGATCTGAACTCTCCACATTTTTGTACGGCAAACCTGATGATCGGCTCCGCAGAAGGGGAGAAGAAATTTTTTTTTATCCGAGGTGGCTAGAAAAACTCATGTTCACTCCCTCACGATGGGGGAATTAGTGTTGGACTCAATTGAGGCGTCCTCGTCCAGTACCAAGGAGGCCACAACCGCCTTACCAACCAAAAACCCGCCGCCTGGCCACTTGATCCAACATCAGTAAACAACCCCCCTCCTCCCTCGGAACTGTTTATATAATACTACAAGGGAAATGTCAAGTTAAAAAAATTAACATACTGTCAGTGGGGCGTGGAAGGGAACCGTAGCCTAATTCTCTTCTAGCTGTCACTGACCAACACTCTCTCTCTCACTTTTATTCATCTCTTTCATCACCAGCTCAGGAAATTAGTGTGCCTACCTTACCTACTGAGATCGGGACAGGATTGATTGACTATGAGAGAGGGCGATCCCGCTATTGTCCATATGTCTCCTCCCTCCGCAGTCTCCCGAACACCCTCTCCGCAAACTGAGCGACCAACTTCCAGCCCTCCTCATCCTGCAGCATCGCTGCTCCTACTCTCTCTAAAAACCATTGTGCAACGCCTAACTTCTCAGATGGCTCCATTCTGTCGAGGCTAAAATAGGGAAATCTTTCAAAAATATGCGCAATGGACTCTTCCTCTTCACTGTTGAACAGTCGACATTTCGGTACTTCATGATGTTTGAACCTCGTCAAATATGTCCCAAAGCAACCATGCCCTGTTAGCAACTGCGTCAACTCGTGGGTGGTATCACCAAATGTCCTCCTTATCCACCCTCGACATTTGGAATGAACTTCCAGGGAGAAGAAACTTGAGATACATTTAGTTGCTGATTAGTGCTTAGTAAACAAAAATGTTACAAACTAATTTAATCTTGTTATATTTAAACATTGCATTATATTGATACTTATATAACATCCAAGCGTGTAACACTTGAACGTTCAGGCATAATATTTGTTACCTGAACCCCTGAACACCTGAGAATAGGTTTGTTCGAGATTTGGGTATAAAATATAATAGAGTGACTACCTTAAACTTATGATAATAGACCTTGTTACACTCTAAAAAAAGAACACGCTGTTGTCTAATAAGACAACAGCAACAAAATCCAACGATTACATCGACTTCATCAAACTGACCATTTTTGGATAATAATTTTCTTTTGTAAATAATAGGCATACACTTAATTTTATTAAAACAACAATTTTACGTGTAGTTAAGAAAATTTCTTTTTAAGTAATTTTGTTTGTCAAACTTTAATATCGGTTTATGTCTATTATTCCGTATGAAAAAATTGTAGATTTTTGCAGTAAATAAATTTAGTAAGATAATAAATACAGTGAAGTAAATAAATTTTTTGTTATAAACGATCTAGCAGAGGGTAACAGCAAAATCACCCGTGAATATAAGTATTTTATACAAACAACAAAAATTATGTAATCTTCAATCCTAAAGTTACATAAGATGTAAAAATTCACGAATTATGTAATTATGATTAGTTGTAACGAACATGATCATAATGTTTTTTCCTAATCTTATTGCTATTTATGTTATTTAACTGTAATAGTTGATTATTAATTCGTTCAATAAAATGGTGATTTTTATTTATTTTTTGTTACCTAACATTTTATAACTTTCATTTACATGTATTTATGCAGTTAACTTTACTGGATTTTCTTTATTAGGAAGTACTTATATTTTAATAACTAAAATTGTTTATATACTATAAATATTTCCTAGTGACTAAATAAGGAATCAGACAGGTCAAGTAACTTATGTTATTATCTTATTACGCTACGCAATTTTATGATATTTTATTACACTCTAAAATGAAGTTGCAGTGTTATGCAATCTTCATGAATTGGTTGTTCACATAATTCATGAAAAAACCCTACATTTCTCGAAGTTTTGCATAACTTCATAATTGCGTTAAGTTATAAATCGTATTTTTTATTTCTTAGAAATTTATTGCGGTGCAATTTAACCTGTGTTAAACAAGAAAAAAGTGTTTTTAAAATGTCTTCCCGTAAAAAATGTCTGTTTTATTAAGATAATTTTATTTGAAATTATTAATAACTTTTACTTTCTCTTGCTCTATATAAGTATATAGAGAAGGAAAGTATTGTTTTCGTGTAGATTTTTAGAAATCGAGTTATCACCGGAAATACGCTTTTTCAGGCCCCGTAACACAAAAACATGTTTTTAGTGTGCGTGCGTGCGTGTGTGTGTGTGCGCGCGAACATAATAACTCAAGAACGGAATAGTCTACGAAGTTGAAACTTGAAACTTAAGTTAGGTAGGCTAACTCTAGGGGACCCGACACGAACATTTCCATTAAAATCAACCGGAAGGAGTAGTTTATTTGTGCGATTTTCTAAAAAACAGTTCCTTCAATGCTTTTTAAAAGTCACCTCATTTACTACATATTTTGTGCTCTACAAGATAGCGTAAGCGCCATGTCTGATGTTGCGTGGGACTGGGCTGTCGTGGTAAAAAAATGGTTTTTTTAATATTGCGGCCTTAATATGCTTTTTAGGGCAAAATTCTGTGACTAAAGTTGTAGGAAATAAAAAACCTACAACTTTTATTTTAAGCATTTTTTCTACACCGCTAAGTTTAGCATCAATCAGTGATTTTCTGATTTTGCTCAACAAAGTCGGTAAAAATGGTATTTTTTTAAAGATTGCGGCCTTAGCATTTTATGACAAAAGTTATTTACTACTTTTTCATAGCTGTACAGATATAAATTTAAATAAGTAACGTGAAAAAATAAAAGTTTGAGCTATTACTTTAAAATATCTTAAAAGTAAAACTTGAAATAAATAAATGGTTGCCTACTACGATAACTTGTTCAAAGATTCTCTCGTATCTCAAAGAACCTTCAGGAACCCAGTTAAGGTACACAACCCCATGGATATAAAAAAAACAATCATCATTGCTTTAAATTTTGACTTCCTCATTCGAGCTTTTTTAGCTCTCGGTGAAGTTCGGCTCTTCCAGTGCATGGATTGGCGCTTGGTTTCCGGATCATAAGTAAAAAACCACGTTTCGTTTCATTTTATTATCTATTACCTGTTCCTTAAGGTGAAATCTGCATTAAAAGGAACAAGATTTGAGTCTGTGGAAGCTGTAAAAGAGACGCGGCACGTGTTCTGAAGGAGCTGACAGAAGATGACTTCTAGCACTGTTTCCAACAATGGAAAATTCGCATGGAGCGTGGTAGGGATAGAGAAAGAGTGTATATAGAAGGTGACAATAAGTGATTACCTATAAAATACAAATAAAATTTTTTACGTCAGTCTCGTTATTTAATAGCCACACCTCGAATAGGCCTTAGTGTATTACACCTTTGCAAAGGTGATACAGAAATACGAACCAACCATTATTATTGGGAACAAACTCTTCTCTGCAGAAGTACAACAATTACTAAGAGAAAATGTGTTTCTTGTTTACATTATAATATTTTTTTAACAACCAGGAATAGAATGTTTAGCACTACATAAATTTTACATAAATAACTTACGGGATAAATTTTTAACATTGTATTTCAGTGAAGAAATTTGAGCTGATATAAAAACGCTTTTACCTTTTTGCTTTTAAAAAACGTTGAGTTAAAAAATGTGAGTGCTACTTTGGAGTACCTTACGTATATCACATGGCATTAAATATTGAAATGCATCTAGAGTACAGACTGAAAATCCTCAATTTCCTCTCATAAAAGATTTAAATTTAAAACTAGAAAATTGTTTAAGATACGTGGTCATAACATTTTTAATAGCCGACATTTAACTCTTTCAAACTTAACATAGATTACACTATTAACTTACACTAAATTATTAAACTCTTAACTACAGAAATTTATGTGAATGGTAAAAATGTGTTTTTTATGTTTTTACATTCTCAATTCTGTTATAAAATGTATTTTATGGAAAAACTAGCACTGGTTAGAACCTCACTGTGGTGCTTTTAAAAATTTGTTCACTGTTTTCACAGGTTTTCCCGTTTACTATTTTTTTTCATTTTCACTTTTAGGTTTATTTTTTTTTTAGGTTTCACTTGAACACTACTAATACAATTTTTTTTTAGAATATACGGCATTTTTGGAAGGTGCCACAGTCTTTGAGAAAACATCTGTAAGCCGTTTTTGAGAAAATCGCGAAAAAGTGAAAAATGACTTGAATTAACTTTGACAAGAGTTAAATAACCCTTCATAAAAATGAAACTAAAATAGTTTTAAACTGCATAAAAATAGTAAATGAACCAAATAACAACAGTCTGTTTACATAAACAGCAATCAACTAAATCTCAATCAAGTTATGAAGCTATTCATCGTATTATCAATCTATTAGTAAATCTGAAATAACTTTCTCAAAATATATACATAAAATAGAAATAAAACAATTTAATTGAGTATATCATTTTAGAAAAACCACTTTTAATGCATGAATGAGGGACGCCTACCTATTCAGTTCGCCATCTTGCCCCTCACTGGAATATATTTTATACAAAATCCATCTTATTCTTCTCTAGTCGCCTAGCAACTTGAATAAATAACTTTTTTTTTAAATAATTTTGTCAATGTGAAATAATTTTAAATAATTTTTAAATAATAATCAGCTGGAGTTTGTTTATACTTTAATAGACTCAAAAAATAAACAACTCCAGGTGCCCAGTAAATTCGGTACGTTACAAATATCCCCGCAATTCAATTTTGAAAACAAAAAGAAATTTTTATGATAATCTAAATTTTGAATTTATTTGATAAATTTAATTCCAAAATGTTTTAAAAATTGTTACTAAGCGACCTTACAATTCTACTAACCAAATAAACTATAAACTATAAACTGTAAACAAACTATAAACAAACTATAACCTATTAACATAACACAACAAAATTTTTTTACACTTACTGTGATTAAACAAAAGATTAATGGAACAAAACTTAATAAACTCATAAATAGGAACTGTGAACTACCAAATATACATATACATAAAATAAATAAAAGTTCAAATAAACATCATACACATACATATACAACAAACCTCCTCCTTCATCCCGTCCGTCACTTTTTATACTATAGAGTACAATTTCAGATTCTATTTCCTCTATTAATCCAGGTATCTGTTTAATTTTTACGGTACTTCTTTTTTCCTTGTTTTGTGCATCACTTTTGGTTGAATGGCTGTTTTCTTTCCCTATCTCATCCGGATTATAAGCTGAGCTGCTACTGGTACTAACTTGTGCTGGTATTTTTTCATCATCCTCTGTTTCATCTAAGGTTGACACCCTTCGATTTACACTACTTCTCTTTCCTCCTGGTGACTTTAAATCGTTCTGACTGGCACTGGCATAAGTATTCGTTTCTACTTCAAGATTACCTTCAACTGGTTCAACATTTTCAATTAATATTTCATCAGTTTTACTATTTACTGATTCATTTTTTAATATATTTTCTCTTGGTTCTCCTATATCATATTTTTCATCTGGTTTAACATTTTCATTTAGCATTTCATTAATTTTAAAAACTTGTCTTATTCTATCTATTCTATTACTTAAATCCCTACCGAGTTTACTCATACTATCCTCCAATCTCCTAGTTTGCTCCTCAGATCTCCTAGCCTGCTCCTCCAATCTCCTAGTTTGCTCTTCAGATCTCCTAGCTTGCTCTTGCAACAGGTTCAAAATAAGCTGCATGTTATCGTCTGACTTATGTAATATTTTACCAGAAAATCAAGTTTCTTTCTTTTTTTGGTAAAATATTAAAATCCATTTTATTTCCAAGTGAATTTTAACTTTCAAAATAAAAATTATTCTTTTTATTCAGTCGAGATAATTCTTAACATTTTTATTTCTTTATTATTTCATAAAACGTTTTTAGGCCTATTTTATTCTTAATCGCAAATACAGTCACGGATGCTCGTGGAATTCGTTGACTCTGCATTGCATTTCCGTTAGTTTGTTCGTTCTCTGCTTCCCCCTTCGCCCCGCCATGCATTACGACATGGTTTTTCTATTTCTCTATGCGTTAGAAAGAAAAGTTGCACGTGTTCCTCGCTCTCTCTCTCTCTCTCGTTGCTACTGCCTTTTGGAGTGGGGGTTTCCGCTCAACCGTTGTGAACGCGCGATTTGTCTTTTGTCTTGCGCTGACGGCCTTAGAATTCACATCTTATTCCAGGTAATTCAAATTTTACCATGTTTTATAAAAAATTCCTAAATTTTAAGCCCCCTTAAAATTTTTATATAAAATAATACTGTTTGGTGGAAACTGAAAAATATGGGGTAGTTATTTTAACAAAATACTTATATTCTTTTTCAATTTATTCATATTGTTTTTTTTTAAATTCATTCTTCCAACGAGGAATTTTGTACGCATGAGGTTCCACGTTGCATAAAATGTTTTCATCTCCTTAAGAGTTCCATTTGATAAAATCTTCATTTGTTCTTTTTCGTTAACTTTTTTGTTAACACTTTCCGTTTGAATAAATATCCAATTATTTTCCCTTTTAAAAAAATTATCACGTTTCTTTACCAATTGGATGTGTAGTGTTTAATCATGTAATAATCGTGTAAACTCATGCGTACAGAATTTTTCCCCGGACAAAAGGTTGTATTCACATTATCACATTCATATGTTTTTTTTTTATTCTGTTTATTCATCTACTAATAAATTTTAATTTGGAATTTAATCTGAGGTTTATTTAACTGGAATTTAAAAACAAGGCCAAGATCCGTGAAGTTTTTTTTATTTACTTCCATTCATTCACTAAGGTATATTAAATTTTTTTTTTTGCTTCACGTATAAAAATATCTTTTTTTTTATATTTTTTTTTGCCTTTAATGAAGGAATTTCATTACTGCAATCCCTTCATCTCAGTTTTTTTTTATTTTACCACTTTGAAAAACTCTAATGTTCTATTGGTATACTATAGAGCTTTTTCTTTTATATCCGTTTAAGCTTAGCTGGGCTAATAATTCGGCCAACTCATTCCCTGATAATTTTGTTTGTACATCTGTTTGAAAACCCATGGCTAAGTGATTTTCTAGCGCAATTTCAGGTATTTAACATGGTTCATTTTCTTTCCAAATTTTTGTTTTAAATTCTATGTCCTTAAGACCTAGATGTGTGTTTGTTTTTCTGAAGAATTAATTAAATTCAATAAATTAATGCAATGAATTAAAGATTCAATTATTTTGTTTTTAAATTAAAGTTTTATCTAATAAAAAGTTTAGTAATTTATTAAATTCTTTCTTTACAAACGCGAGGCTATGAATTTTCAAACAGAGGTTTAAATAAAATTTCTTTTTTTTTAATTAGTTTTAAGATGGGTTTTGTTCATACATTTTGTCTTTCTAAACTTCATTTTTTTTGATTCATTATAAGTGCAAATTGATTTTTTTTATTTTTATCTCTCGTTCTCTGGAATGAGAATTTAACGTTTTTTTTTGTGTGTAAAAGAAAATTTCTATTTTTGTTTGTTTACAAAGATTTGGTTAACATCTTTGTTGCTATTATGTTTCATTATGTTTGAATTAAAGTAGTTTGTTTTAAATTCATCTCTGAGTGTCAGATTATAATTTATTTTTCTACCATTTGAACCGGCATAGATTTTTCTACAATCTCACCCTCGCAGTACTAAGAGCGAGTTTTTACCATCGATAGAGCTACGTTATTCAAATCTGGGTTGCCAAAATCCCCTGAGTCCAATTTCAGCGTCTGGTTGGATTCTAAAATTGGCTGGTGGATTTTGCCCCCCTATTGGTCATTTAAGTTTCAGCGTCTTCGTGGTGTGAGCCGTTTTCTTTTCCTTTATCCGGTTTCGGGGTGGGCCACTTTTGAAGTTCTCCCGGTGGAGAATTACAACAGTGTTTTGTCCGTTCCGAAGTCTGGTGGAGGGGAGGGTTCGGTTTTCGCCGCAGGGTGTTGTAACTTAGATAAAATTTTTAGTTGTGGTAACTAAAAATAAGTGTGTCGTTTCGACACACTACCAGTTTTAGTGGAAGCTTCGTTTCCACCTCCACAAATGTTGGTGCAAGTCACCGTGCCTTGTGTAACTTCATATTATCCACTACAAATTTGGTGGAGGCTAACCGGTTTTTGTTATCTGACATTCCAATAATTATGATTAGGATTATGTTAGGAATAAGTTTAGTTTGATAGTACGAACTTATATTTAAGATAAGTTTAACAATACTTGTAAATATTACTAATTCTGTGAATTAACAATTCAATAGTAATTTGGGATTTTAATTTCTATCTTAATTATTGTGCTAATGTTGGCAATAATGTTCTTGCTTTAGGATGGAATAAGATTAGTAATATTTACAGGAATTATGGTTTAAGAATCACAGCCCGAAGATTTTAAATTGACTTGTAATATTAACGCTTTAAATACACTAATGATATCTTTGAGAATTGTAAAGTTTTTCAGGTATTCTACAACAACATTACGGTCGTTTTCATTGGTTTACATACTATATGTCACAAGCTAATCTTGGAACAACCTGCTATTTATTTTTTTCTTTGCCCAACATATTTTTCATCTGTCGTGTTGGCCATTCTACAACCTATTTACAATTCATTCAGTTCCGTCGTAATAATTCCCACAAAATGGACGTTTGCTTGTTTTTCTTAAATTATTTCACGATGTTGCCTTGCCACATAGTTCCGGTTTTACTTCTAATTTTTGGTCGACACAGCTTAGTAAAGGCTTTTCGTTTCACATCTGTCCAGTGTTGAATTAGTTTCTAATCTATATTTTGTGCTATAAGTGTGTTTAATTCGTTCTTTGTTAACATTTGTGCATAGTCAATTTCCTTCTTAAAGTTTCTGCTCTTGCCGTGGTAACATCAATCCAGCCTGCATTGGACATCAAGAATTGACGTATGAGCCTGTGGCTCCCCGACGATTTCTACATAAAGTTGAAGGAAGACTGTTGGTTGTAATTATATTGATTTGCGGTGATGTATTAACTTTGAAATATTTGTACTATATTCGCTAACTTTTAGGTTATTTATGGCTAGTTTTATTACCTACAGAGTCAGTCGACATGTAAATACTATACATATTGTTTTTGGAACTAACTGTGTGGTTTTGTTTTTGTTTTGATGGCATAAAATGGCGGCCAGACTTTTAATTACTGTTATTTAAACTGTTTAGTTTGGTCAAATTGAATACATTGTCTGCGACTATTGGATTGTAATTCAATACAAAAGCTGAATACTTTTCTGTCTGTTAAAGGAATTTTGACATTTCTCACGGAGTTCTTTAACGAAATTAGGTAATAAGGAAACTCATGTGGTTAGATGTAATCAATGTATGTTTTGTGACACTATTTTTGTGTGCGTTTCGACCTTAAAGATTACACCTGGCATAAAGCTGTAATATGAATTTTCTGTGGTGTGTAAAAATATTGTGAGTTCCATTATCCAGCCGACTCATACTATTTAGGTCGTATTATTGTTTTTGTGTTATAATTTCTAACCTAAAAAAAGTACTTTCTGAAGTACATTCTAAAGTGTACATTCTGTGATCTGAAGTTGTGAAGCCATTTTGTACACCCTGGATGTCAGTTAAGTTACACAACTTAACAATTCAGTTTCACAAACCTGTAAATTACTTCTACAAGTTAAGAAAAGTTATTTTAGGTTAGATTTTTGGGTGAAAACAATTTATTTTCTCCCTTTCCAGAAAAACATATGACATATTTCATGACAAGCTAATCTATACTTCCACCTGACCTACAAATTTAGTTCACTAGAACAATTGTAAGTGATTTTCTAACATGATTGGAAATTTATCTTTCAGAACCAGCATTGGAGCGACACACCTTGACATTTCCAGTAAGCGATTTCATCTGAGCCACCCACCTCATTCATCTGACATACAGTACTAGCTGGGACATCTTTTCCACCTTTCATTCAACAGCAGTCATCTGCCAGCCACATTTTCCATCGATCATATCATTTGGTTATAGCAAGTATATCATTGGGAATCTGTCAGTATTCAGCTTTCATTACATTTTATTCATTTTTGTGTTTACTGTTGAGGTTAAGTATAAAGGTAAGGTTATCTCGTTTTGTGTGGTCATCCATATGTCAGATCTGCGTAATATTACAATCAAATCGCTTTCCTTGGATCAGGCTCGCCTGGTAGCAAGCCAACATAATATTTTCATTCCTTCTGGCGCCGATTTAGAATACATCCGAGGGGTCTTACGCCTTCGCAAACACTTCTTCCAAAACCCAAATTCAATTGTGGTCTCCAGAGAACACGCTTTAGACTATTTATTGAATCACGCATCTTTGTCTGATGAATTAAAACAACAGTATCCCGACCTTGCTGACTTAAAGACTGCACTGTCTATTAAGTTCCTTCAACCATCTACTTCTATTGGCACTCAAACGGATCCTGCTATTATCATGGACGCTTCGCCACAAATTTCTGGCCCTAAGGCTAAATTGCCATTTTTCACGCCATCAGTGTTCCAGGGGAAAGGCAACGATGACATTGCTACATTTTTTAAGGATTTTGAAAGAGCAGCTATTGTAAATTTTTGGGACGATAAGTTTAAACTCCAGTTTTTACCACTTTACTTAAAGAATACAGCGTTGGATTTCTTTGACGATCTTAAGTTACGTTTTGATTCAACCCAGATGAATTATTCGTTCGTGAAACAGGAATTCTTAAAACACTTCCGTTTGGATTGCGACTCTGATCTCCTGGAGATGACTTTATTTAATAAAAGACAACTAATTTCTGAACATACATCTTCATTCATAGCTGATGTAATGCATTTATGCTCACGTATCGATCCGCAAATGCCAGAACAGAAAGTTTGTAAATACATCTTGAGGGGCCTCCTGCCCTCCATTTTAGATAAAATTTCTCTGTGCGACAACTCTACTTTAGATAAATTGTTAACCAACGTTAGGAAGTTCCAGGAATCGAAAAATCTATTAAATTTCCATGTTTCTACTTCTGTTGATTCACCGGTCAATGCCATTTCACACCAGACTCAAACTGTGTCAAATCAAAATAATAATCCATCGCACAACAAGTTTCAAAATAACAGTCATATCAAATCAACACAATCAGAGCGACCTACTCCTAGTAGCAATCAAAATCGACAACATGCAAATCAACAAAATCGGTCACAATTTAATTCGCAACCTCGACCTAGATTCAACTGCCCACAATTCCAAAACGGTTTTAATTCCAATTCAACTAGGCCCACTCAACAAAATTTCCCACAGATGCCAGGACCATCCCACTTCAATCAAGCTATCCCGTTTCAGCAACCCCAAATGTTTTCTCCTAGGCCTTTGATGCCCCACAACTTTCCGAATGCTTCGTCTACACAATTCGGCCACCCTCTTCAACCTCAAGCGGCCATGTCCGCCCAACATAGATATTTCTGTCAAATTTGCAACAGACCAGGACACTCCATTAGTCGTTGTCGATATAACACACACCCATCAAAAAACGTGTAAGCCTTCGAGGTCGGTGTTTGACCTCATTTACTTCAACCGTATTAGCTGTTAAAAATACCTCTTCCAAAGCCTCTTTAACTTCAAATAACTTCAATAACAGCAATTCAAGTACAATTTCAAATGTTTCGGCGCGTTCCTCAAAAATGAAACTCATTAATCCTAATTATTCTAACAACCTAACCTCTTCTCATTATGACAGTAAAATTTCGCCATCCTTGGAGGTTGACCTCTGTGATTCATTTAGTTTTCAAGTTCCTAATGCTCAGTTTAACATTTCAACTTCAGTTTATGCGATTCAGCCTTCAGATTTATCACTTCCTTCGAATTTATGCGTTTCAGAAAATGCCGAATTGTCTTGTGAACAAGTCCACATTATTTTACAAACAATTAATAATCATTTCTTTCACGTTGTAGATTTTTCATACTCCGTTGCACACCCTATTCAATTAGTTTCAAACCAAGAATCCATCTCGTTACCAAATAACTTTGTTTCTGATTTCAGAAATTCTGACTTCATGTTTGTACCAGTTTTCCAAGCTTCGCATAGTGAATCTAACCATACCTATATTTGGTCTTTGTTAATTTTTGATGTCAAAGCTAGGCAAGTCTTCATAACAGATCCATGCTTAGGGAAAAATCTCTCTCTTACCAAACGCCTATGTGCTTCAATTATTTCTGAGTGCAATGTTAAATGTATTTCAACTTATTTCTTTAATTCTCGTAGAACTTCTGCCACCTATGATTCAACATACATTGTTATTGGTTCCTTTATTCGCACTTTCTGTTATATTTTCAAATACCGCACCTTAATAGGCATAAACTTTGAACCATTTAAGTATTCTTTTGTTTCCAAACAACAAATTTCTGAAATTCTGACATGCTTTGTTCATAACCTTCCAATTAATGTGATAGCATCCCACATTTGCGGTCTTAATCATTTATTATCGTTGATCAAATTTAAATCAGACCATTTTTCTTCCAAATCTGTTCTTCCTACGAAAGACTTAAGCACTTCCACCCAGGATTCATCGCAACATCTACTCTATACTGAAGTTTCAACACAACAACCTACAATGGCTTTGACAGTTATCGGCTCTCTCCAATCTGATTCTCTCCCCATAGTTCTAGATACTGGCTCCAATTTATCCCTTTGCAATGCGGCTTTAGTTCCTCCTTCTGAAATCACTCCTTCTTCGAATATTGTTTTGACCTCTGCGAACGGTTCAACATTAGAAGTTTTAGGTTCAACGAATTTGTGCTTTTCCATTTCCAAAATACCATTCTGTCATACTGTGTATGTGGTGAAGGACCTAACTTGTCAAATTCTTTTAGGCAACGAATTTCTTGTAAAATTTGGCATTATTTTGGACTTCAATAAAAATCAAATTTCGTTTTTCAAGAATGGCAAATGCTTTAAAATCAATTTCAATAAAAAATGGCTTCATAATTTGCAATCTTCTCACAATTATTTGTCAACTACTGATCTAAAAGTTACACCCACTAACAACGTTAATTTTCTCAAACCACATTCAGTACATAGTATTACTAGCTCAAGCATCCCTTCGCTTTCCGATGGTGTTTCCAATGCATTACAAATTTTCCCGGATAGTGACTCGAATTATCTTCTTTATAATATTTCTGATGAACTCCAATTCTTCGCTTCAGATGATTATTCCAATATAACTCCCCTCTTCGATAAAGCTCAGACACCAATCGTTAATATTCCAGAATATTTTTCCAAGCCCACACCTGTTCTTACTTCTCATACAATTTTATTACCATCAAATTCCTCGCTTCAGATAGACACTTCCGTTGACAAATTTTTATCTTCTGTGTTCAAGTTTGATTTCCAACAAAATTCTAATATCGCTGATGTTTCTCTTGTCAACATTACCCTAGTTCCCTCCGACGCTTCTCATTTGAAGTTCTCTATAAATAATGCTTCTCCGTCGCCCATTTATTTTCCAACTGGATTAATGCTCGGTACACTTATGATATCTTCCCCACAAACTCCTGTATTTCAAGTCAATGTTTCCTCTCCAGTCACAAACCAACATGAACCCATTATTATTCATGATAAATTAATAGACATTAATCCGGAATTGTCTCAGTCACAATACAAAGCCGTAACTTCTTTAATTTCCGATTTTCAAGATATTTTCTCCAAAGATGAATTCGACTTACCAGAAGCCAACCTGCCTCCTGTCCACATAAAACTAGTAGATCAAGATGCAGTTTTTAACAGCCCGTATAAATTCTCTGCCTATGAATTGTCTGAACTTAGTAAAATCATTGACAAGCTTAAATCTTCTGATGTTATTATGGATGTGAAATCGCCTTACGCGAGTCCTGCGTTCTTAGTTCACAAACCTGATGGTTCTTCGAGACTGGTGGTTGATTACAGAAAAATTAATAAAAAAATCATACACGATAAATTTCCTTTGCCAAATCCCTCCACAATATTGGAGTCTTTCGGTGGTTCACAATTTTTCGCTACTATGGATATTTCACAAGCATTTTTCACACAACGTATTGCGGCAGAATGCATTCCAATCACGGCATTCATTACTCCAACTGGCTTATATGGTTTCAAACGTCTACCAATGGGATTATCTGTTAGCCCAGCTGCTTTCAACCGAAATATGACATTTTTACTATCCGATCTACTGTATAAAAATCTTAACTTTTACATCGACGACTTATATGTACATGCGGCCTCATTCGAAAAATGTTTAGAGGTACTTAAGGAGGTTTTCATTAGACTGCGCTCAGCGTCCCTGAAGTTAAAACCAGAGAAATGCAAGTTTTTCTATAATTCAGTGAAAGTTCTGGGTCATAAGATCTCCAATGAGGGAATTTCTCCACTTCCTCAAAACGTCGAAGCAATCACAAAATTCCCGACTCCTACTAAAGTCAAGGAGGTTCGTAGCTTTCTTGGTATGGTAGGCTTTTACAGAAAATTTATTCGTAATTTTACCCACATAGCCTATCCGTTAACTCAGCTTACTAGAGCTGATCAGAAATTTATTTGGACTACAGATCACGAAAAAGCTTTTGAAACACTTAAGAACTTAATTGTTAATCCACCTATCTTGGAATACTTCGACAACTCTAGACCAACGTTCTTGTTTTGCGACGCTTCACGCATTGGTATAGCAGGTTGTTTATGCCAAAGGAATAATAACAACGAGATGAAACCTATAGCCTTCGTTTCTCGACGCTTAACATCTAATGAGTCTAACTGGTCGGTCTCCCAAATTGAATTTTTAGCCATCGTATATTCCGTTAAACATTTTAGGCATTTCTTGTACGGTAGGCCGTTTACTATAATCACAGATCATTCCGCTCTTCAATATGTTAAAAATCTTAAAGACCCTGGATCTCGTTTAAGCAAATTACTACTTCAATTATCCGAATACACTTATACTATCAAACATATTCCCGGAAAATTCCTCAATGTACCAGACGCACTTTCCAGATCTCCTCTAGATATTCCAGTAGAACATAACATAGATTTGATTAATGCCACTTCCACCTCTGCTTCAGTTTCACTTGATAATTTCAGTTCAGTTTCCCCATCTACGGCAGACACCCCTTCCACGTCCTTCCATGTACTTCAAACAAATTCAGACTCTGTTCCAATCCCAATTAATTCTAAATTAGATATTAACCTACTTCAGAAACAGGACGATTTGATCAGTAAAATTTATTTTGCTCTCATTTCTTCCCTAAACGCTTCTCAAAACTTCAAACGCATGTCCCGACGTTATACTCTTCAAAATGATCTTGTGTACTTCAAATTATTTCATGATAATTCCACTACTTTGCGCCTCGTCCTTCCTTCTGTTTTAGTTCCCGAAGTCATCAAAATGTACCATGATTCGCCCATGTCAGGTGCTCATTTAGGAATTCAAAAAACCATTTCAAAAATTTCTACGAAATACTTCTGGCCTAATATGTCTAAAGACATAACAGCCTACGTCAAATCGTGTCCCGAATGTCAAATTATTAAGGTTCCCCGTTCAAAGAAATTTGGTCTTCTTCATCCAATCAAAATTACCTCAAAACTACTGGAAATTTTCAACACATTCTCATAGCTCTGGACGCTACTACTCGATTCGCTATGGCAACCCCAACGGTTCATAATAATGCAAATGCTGTAGCAAATTTTCTATACAAACTCTTCCTTCAATACGGATGCGCTAAAATTATTCAAACAGACCAAGGTTCTCATTTCATTAATTCAACGATAAATCATCTGTGCTTACAACTAGGAGTTGAACACCACACCAGCACACCATATCGTCCGCAAACTACAGGCATTACAGAACGTTTTAACTCTACAATACTACAAATGCTAAAATTTTATGTCAACGAAAATCAGAGTAACTGGCATAAATTTGTACAACCTGTTATCTTCTCGTACAACATTTCAGTTCAAAAGTCTTTGGGGTATTCACCGTTTTATTTATTACATGGCTACCATCCGCTATCACCGTTTGATCTACCATTACTGGAAACAGAAAATGATGTCGAACTACTAGACCAGTTAAAAATCCTTCAACAGGTTCGTGAAAAATTACCAGCAATTCTTTCCAAGGCTCAAGACACACAAAAGAAGTATTACGACAGAACGCATCAAGATGTGAAATTTTCTGTTAATGACGAGGTATTGGTTTTCTTTCCACAAACAGCTCCAGGAAAATCGCCAAAGTTAGCATCTAATTTCCGTGGTCCATACAGGATTTCAAGAGTCATAAGTCCATTAAATTATGAGGTTATTTTAGAACGTTTCGGCAAATTAACACCGCAGGTTGTCCATGTGAGCCGATTGAAGAAATTTATTCATAGAACTCAATCGCAGAATTGTAATGATCACTAACAATTACAGTTGTATGTTCATCTCACATTCATGACATACTCTCATTATCACCTTTGTGCTTTGATTTAATTTACTCACCAACTTTTTCCACAGGACTCACTAGTTGTTTTATTGATGTGCTTCTGTAAAATTCAATTAACAGAAGATTGAATTCACCACGCTGAATTCTAACAAGGGTTGTGCATTTCTAGTATAGTAATTTTTGAACAATGTATAATATATATGTAGATTTAAGGGCATAAATGGTCTCGAATTCGTTCAACTTTTCACAAACTGTTATTGAACTTCCAATCTTGGCGCTAATGTGTAGTTCTGTAGATTAGTGCTGCTGTGTTATCAAATACCAGGTGTCTTACTGCGGGTCGACTTACTGGCCGTTTGCTTCGTGTTTGCCATCCTTGCTTGCTGTTCCTTCGAGTTCTTGTCCTTTTCAGCTTGTAGTACCTCTCCGTTCGGTTTTCGGGTTTTCGGATCCTTGCTGCTAGCTTTTGGTGGTAGGTCCTCTCCGTTCGGTTTTCGGGTTTTCGGATCCTTGCTGCCCGCTTTTGGTAGGTTGATGGTAGGTCCTCTCCGTCCTTGTTTCGGGTTTTCGGATCCTTGCTGCTCGCTTTTAGTAGGTTGGTGGTAGGTCCTCTCCGTTCGGTTTTCGGGTTTTCGGATCCTTGCTGCCCGCTTTTGGTAGGTTGCTTTTAGGTCCTCTCCGTTCGGTTTTCGGGTTTTCGGATCCTTGCTGCTAGCTTTTGGTGGTAGGTCCTCTCCGTTCGGTTTTCGGGTTTTCGGATCCTTGCTGCCCGCTTTTGGTAGGTTGCTTTTAGGTCCTCTCCGTTCGGTTTTCGGGTTTTCGGATCCTTGCTGCTAGCTTTTGGTGGTAGGTCCTCTCCGTTCGGTTTTCGGGTTTTCGGATCCTTGCTGCTAGCTTTTGGTGGTAGGTCCGCTCCGTTCCGTTCTGATTTCGGATTGCTTGTGCTACAAATCTGGTCCCTAGGTAGTCCCTGGTACTCCAAGTTTGGTTTTTGATTTCCGCTACAAATTTGGTTAGGGCCATCTGTTGGATATCCATTTCCCAACTGGAATCTCTCCGGACGATCTCTCCTCAGGTATGAGTTGTCAAATGGAATTTCTTGCAGATTTTCATGGCCATTGTAGTGTGTGTTAACGATCGAATTTGGGCATACCACACTACCTGTTCCCGGTCGTTTGATTAATTTTAAAAGTTTGTTGTCCGGTGTATGACTGGTCATCTTCTTCCTTAATTCACTAAAACTCACAATATTACTTAATAAATATAAAAAATATTAAATAACTTAAAATTGATTACACTACAAAGTTACATAATAAAATAATTTTACATAAAAATACTATACTATAATATAATATACATAAATATACATATAAATTTTACTTAAAATTTGATAACACTACAAATTTGATAACACTACAAATTTGATAACGCTACAAATGTCAATTCTTTTTTTTTAAATCCATTCCCATTTCAAGTCAGAAATTTTGTTAACGCAATTTTTGCAATTTTTTTTTTGAAATTTTGCACTCCGTTAGTTGTTTGTGTCTGATTTCTGCTTCCAAAAGTTTCTTTTTACCTACTTTTGTCGACAGAACAATTTTGTGACAAGCGGCGAATTCGAGAGTTATTTATTTAACTAATTATATTTGGGTTGTGAATTAATTTATTAGATTCTAGGGTAATTACTAGTAAGCTTAGTTTTAAGATTAATTTTAAGTTCTCTTTTTCCTTATGCGTAGGCCCGCTTCACTATCTGATAAGTTTTACCTCGATCTGATCATCTTCATTTTTTTATTTTTAAGTTGATGTCAAATTACACTTCGATAATTATTCTCCCCCACATCTTAAGTTTAATTTCCTACAGTTATCATTAATCAATCTCGTTTTTATTTTTCTTATCCATTAGTATAAATTTCTCCCCAACGTCATTTACCTTTCCACCTTTTCAACTCCTCAATTCATCAAGTTGTCCTCGTACTTTCACATTTTTCCTTCTGTTTTGGCCTTTCTTGAAGGATACAGTTGGTAGTTCTAGCCTTTGTTTCAGTTCAGCATTCAAGAACTAGCAGTACACCTTCGTTTCAGTCTTTTTCACGTTGTTTAAATTGTTTCATTACACCTTCTATTTCAACTCATTCATTTAACTTCTTCCGTGATGTGTTTTCATACTTTTCAAGGCTCCTGTGACGCCTAATTTTTTTTTAATTCGTATCAAAGGGTAGCTTCCTTCGATCCCTTCCTTTTCCCCCCTTTCTTTCCAATGTCTTCCATTTGCCCTACCTTGATTGAGTACAAGGCCTTATTCTTTGCCTACCTTCTCGGGTTGGGTTCCGAGAAGTGAGGTGTTCAACCCACTGGATGGGGCTTTGTATGCAGTCAAGATTGTATGTGCTGTGTGAATGAAAGTGAATGCTGATTGGGTGATTGTACGTATGCGTGTACGTTTGTGGAAGTATGTATCAGGGGGCGAATTGCTGCGCATTTTTCCTGCTATCATTTTTTTTTCTCCAATCCAAATTCCCGACGTGTGTCCAAAATTTTCTTGCTTTTTGGTTATTCCTTTCTCCTGTCCTATGCCCATTTAATTTCAGTCCGGAGTTAACTTTCAAAAGATTTCTGAGACACTATATATATATATTTTTTTTTCTTTTTCTCCAAAATTTCAGTCAATCTCAAATTTTTCTTTTTCATTCGAGTTCTATGCAAATTTTAGGTTCTCTATTTTATTTCAGTTCAGTTTCCAACAATTACGAGGTATTACTTGTTGAATTTTTCCTTCATCCTTCCATTATTAGGTTGTTTTAATTCCAATCCGTCCTTCCTTATGTTAAGTAGAGTTTATTTATTATTTTACAATAGATAGCAATTCTAGTCCTGCTCCGTGTCAATTTACCATTAGTTTATACCATACTCTTTAAGTTTAAGATTTTTATTCCGTTATTTATTATTCCAAGGTTTGTTTAATTTTTGTGCAGCGTTTATGCCCTCTCTAAGTGTAACGCTTGATTTTAACTGATTCCTACATTAAGTTTAAGTACTACTGTTGCAGCGTTTATGCCCTCTCTAAGTGTAACGCTTGATTTTCAACTGATTCCTACATTAAGTTTAAGTGCTATTGTTGTGTAATACCGAGATTTTAGTTTTAAGCTATATACTATGATTTAGTTATTGAGTTTATCCGTCCAGATTTAATTACTCTTTCACCTTAAGTGCTGAGAGGTCTAACTCTTGTGTCTCCACAAGACAGAACTCAGCGCCTTCTGCCAAACAAGTTTTGGTTGTTTGACAGTAAACGTCCATGCCCTTTCCAAGCATGATGTTTTATTACGTGCAATATTCTAATACTCTGAACTGCTCTAATAACTTAAGATAGTACTAATATTCGGTATAATTTTCATTTAGGTTAAGATCCCCTTAAACAATCATTCCCTCTTAGATTTAGGATCCCTTTAATTATCTCCCCATTACATATAAGTAACTTCAGTCATTTAGTTCTTAGTGTGGTATAGTTTGTACCCATTCATGTGCAATACCTTACTCATTATAATTTAAAATATTACATTTCTCAATGTAATTGTTGCAAGCAATCTTTCCTTGCCTAAATTTATATCCTTTGTAATTTCAGCATTACAAGGACATATCTCCTAAATACATTTCACTCCGAGTTCATACAAACAATTATTGCATAACTTATTTTATCTTTGTTTGCTTAAAAGTTTTTAAAACTGTCAACAGATCGAAGAAAAAAACGAGAGTGATCCAGAGACGGCATACTTTGATGAACGTTCCTCTCCAATCGCTTGACCAGGCCTACGCATTCTAGACATTATCACAGAGTGGATGCTGGATTTCCAACACCATCGTCGGATTCCGGAGTCCATCTCGTATTCATCTACAGGTTTTCAAATTCCAACTAAATAATACAAGATTACAACATCAATTAAAACTCATTTCAGTTCCTACTAAAGACAATATCTACTCAAGATAATTATTTAACCTTGAAGATCTATTTAAACAAAAACATAAAAAACATTTCAATTTCTAGTCAAAAAAAAGTTGTGAATTTCTCTTACCGTGCAATAGTTTTTAACAGAACAAAAATAATATATATTTATTTTTAAGATTATTTTAGAGATAAGTTAAATTACATTTAAGTTTAAGCATATTTAATACTTTTCACTCCACCAAACAATTTAATGAATTTATTCAGAATTTAGCTTCCACTTTCACTATAATTAATCTTTCATTTTTCATACTTATCTTTCCTGCAACTAAAATGCTCAAGTAATCTCGTTCATTCAAATAAGTTGTATTAAAATAATATTGTTTAAAAATATTCAACAGACACAATACAAACACATAACGCATATTATTCTAATGTTCTTTTAAAAAACAAAAGTTAACCTCATTCAAACTTAAACCTCTCAAAAAAACTAGAATAAAATTTTAAGATCACTAATTGTACTCATTATTTCATTTTTGTAGCAAAACTAAGACTTTCAATGTTCTAAAATTGCATTACTAACAATTTAAAATTAGCAGTTTCATTTTCAACTCAGATTCATTACTTGTAAAATAGCATTTCCGTCCGACTTCGACTTCAAACCATACTATCTCCTTAACATGCTTCCCTTACTGCTTCAGTTCTTCCCCATCATCTTTTCATCTTATTTTATCCATACGGTTCACCCGACCCCCGTACATGTCTTCCATGGTATTTACTTAACACCACTGTCCGATACGATAATTTACGAGTCATCCATTCCTTTAATCTACTCCATTCCTGTGTCCAATCCACGTTCCTTTCCAAATCTCGACGTCACATTCCCATCCTGTCCTTTCCAACAATCCAACTCCTCATCCTGTCATTTCCAAACTCCTGAGTTATCGCTTCCAGACAATTTTACTAATTTCCTCTCCAAATTACTCAACCAAACGAATACAACCGAATCAACGGAAGATCAAACATGCCGTCCTACAAATCACTGTCAAATTCCAACGATGCTACAAACCTTACACAATGCTACAACCAAAATTCTCTTCCACAACCATGCTCATCGATTTGAATCAACACGATCCAGGCGTACTTTAGAATTCATTGGAAATTTTCTGAATTGGTGTTGTTCAATCGCCACAGTACACGAGTTACACGCAGTAGAAACTAACGAACAATTTCTCACGCAACATCTAAATGGTCTAAAAGGAATACTTCAGTCTGATCATCAACATCTTGCATCTACCAGTGAACACTTAAACACATCGTTTAACAAAATCAATGACTTGTTCGAGAAAACACATCAAGACTTTTCAGAAGTCATAAACCAAATTCAAACAGATGAAAACGAAGAAAACAAACATTTTATCTACATTTTGAAATACCTATATTTTGCCTACAGACACATATTCATCTCAACATATGAAATTCATTACAACAAGATCCAACAACGCTGCTCGTCGCATCAAGTTCCAAGCGAGATTTTACCTCCAAAAATGTTAGCTTCAGATCTCCAAAAATTACAGGATAAACTTCAACATCACAACAAGACATTGGCTATTCCTATACATCTACTCAGAGAATATTTGAATCTAAAATTAACCACTTGCACCTTCTACTCGGCACAAATTATCATCAAAATTCAAGTTCCGTTAACATCAGTGACTACAGCATATCAACTATACCAGTACACACCAATTCCGCTACAATGGTACGACCAAACCTGTTATCTTTCACACGACTCATTCTACATCATCAATTCTACAACCAGATTACAAATTATTGATAAGGCGTCAACATCATGCCAAGCCAACGATAGATTATGCTTATTACCTCGCCATACCTATACGCCAACGATGCAAACATCCTGTATACAACATCTCATCAAAGGAACAGCAATTCCAGAACTTCAAAAATATTGCGCTTTCACCTGCAGACCGTCGATAACAACATCCATCTTCGAGAAATCACCGGTTGAGTACTTAATAACAAATGTCCTACCTTACACCAATATAAATTGCCCAACAAAAGTTATTCCGCTTAAACCTGTCAACATTGGCATAACACATCTCTCCTTACCATGTAATTGCACACTTCAACAAGACCAGAATATCCTTATTCATACAACGTTTCCCTGCGATTCAAGATCTCCTGCAGATTTTACACTAAAACACTTTGTCCCGCATTCCTGGACACACTTTGCTGCATTACCTTTTTCACATATACTAGACTACTACCCACCCATCACAAACAACTTATCTCATATCCTCAACAAAAACTGGAATATTTCCTTTCCTGTCATCAAACAAGTTGACCCTTGGCCTTCTAACTTGAACAAACCAATCCAGACACCTAATCCTTGGAGTGCTATTATTGATCAAACTTATATTGTTCACTCAACAATTTATTTATGGTTAACTATTTTAACTTGTTTAAATATTTATATAATTTGTACTTTGACTATACGTAAATCTCAAAATGTTCAAGGAATTTCTCCTACAGTTACTATTTCTACATTACGGTAGAAACTAATACAATTATTTTAAATTCTTTTTCATATCATTAGAAATAAAACACGAACATATGCATTATCATAAATTACTTATGTAAAGACTACTTGACCATCTCCTTGCAGTAAAGATATTTTTTAGATTTTTGCATTCCTCTAACGTTCACTTTTCTTTCTTATACTTTCAGTTTTCTATCTTCAGTCATCTCCTCCTGCCCAGTGTTTCAAAAAAAAAAAAAAAAAATAAATAAAACTTCTTTTTATTTTTTTTTTTTTCCCCAACGAAGCGGCGTGTAATATTTTACCAGAAAATCAAGTTTCTTTCTTTTTTTGGTAAAATATTAAAATCCATTTTATTTCCAAGTGAATTTTAACTTTCAAAATAAAAATTATTCTTTTTATTCAGTCGAGATAATTCTTAACATTTTTATTTCTTTATTATTTCATAAAACGTTTTTAGGCCTATTTTATTCTTAATCGCAAATACAGTCACGGATGCTCGTGGAATTCGTTGACTCTGCATTGCATTTCCGTTAGTTTGTTCGTTCTCTGCTTCCCCCTTCGCCCCGCCATGCATTACGACATGGTTTTTCTATTTCTCTATGCGTTAGAAAGAAAAGTTGCACGTGTTCCTCGCTCTCTCTCTCTCTCTCGTTGCTACTGCCTTTTGGAGTGGGGGTTTCCGCTCAACCGTTGTGAACGCGCGATTTGTCTTTTGTCTTGCGCTGACGGCCTTAGAATTCACATCTTATTCCAGGTAATTCAAATTTTACCATGTTTTATAAAAAATTCCTAAATTTTAAGCCCCCTTAAAATTTTTATATAAAATAATACTGTTTGGTGGAAACTGAAAAATATGGGGTAGTTATTTTAACAAAATACTTATATTCTTTTTCAATTTATTCATATTGTTTTTTTTTAAATTCATTCTTCCAACGAGGAATTTTGTACGCATGAGGTTCCACGTTGCATAAAATGTTTTCATCTCCTTAAGAGTTCCATTTGATAAAATCTTCATTTGTTCTTTTTCGTTAACTTTTTTGTTAACACTTTCCGTTTGAATAAATATCCAATTATTTTCCCTTTTAAAAAAATTATCACGTTTCTTTACCAATTGGATGTGTAGTGTTTAATCATGTAATAATCGTGTAAACTCATGCGTACAGAATTTTTCCCCGGACAAAAGGTTGTATTCACATTATCACATTCATATGTTTTTTTTTTATTCTGTTTATTCATCTACTAATAAATTTTAATTTGGAATTTAATCTGAGGTTTATTTAACTGGAATTTAAAAACAAGGCCAAGATCCGTGAAGTTTTTTTTATTTACTTCCATTCATTCACTAAGGTATATTAAATTTTTTTTTTTGCTTCACGTATAAAAATATCTTTTTTTTTATATTTTTTTTTGCCTTTAATGAAGGAATTTCATTACTGCAATCCCTTCATCTCAGTTTTTTTTTATTTTACCACTTTGAAAAACTCTAATGTTCTATTGGTATACTATAGAGCTTTTTCTTTTATATCCGTTTAAGCTTAGCTGGGCTAATAATTCGGCCAACTCATTCCCTGATAATTTTGTTTGTACATCTGTTTGAAAACCCATGGCTAAGTGATTTTCTAGCGCAATTTCAGGTATTTAACATGGTTCATTTTCTTTCCAAATTTTTGTTTTAAATTCTATGTCCTTAAGACCTAGATGTGTGTTTGTTTTTCTGAAGAATTAATTAAATTCAATAAATTAATGCAATGAATTAAAGATTCAATTATTTTGTTTTTAAATTAAAGTTTTATCTAATAAAAAGTTTAGTAATTTATTAAATTCTTTCTTTACAAACGCGAGGCTATGAATTTTCAAACAGAGGTTTAAATAAAATTTCTTTTTTTTTAATTAGTTTTAAGATGGGTTTTGTTCATACATTTTGTCTTTCTAAACTTCATTTTTTTTGATTCATTATAAGTGCAAATTGATTTTTTTTATTTTTATCTCTCGTTCTCTGGAATGAGAATTTAACGTTTTTTTTTGTGTGTAAAAGAAAATTTCTATTTTTGTTTGTTTACAAAGATTTGGTTAACATCTTTGTTGCTATTATGTTTCATTATGTTTGAATTAAAGTAGTTTGTTTTAAATTCATCTCTGAGTGTCAGATTATAATTTATTTTTCTACCATTTGAACCGGCATAGATTTTTCTACAATCTCACCCTCGCAGTACTAAGAGCGAGTTTTTACCATCGATAGAGCTACGTTATTCAAATCTGGGTTGCCAAAATCCCCTGAGTCCAATTTCAGCGTCTGGTTGGATTCTAAAATTGGCTGGTGGATTTTGCCCCCCTATTGGTCATTTAAGTTTCAGCGTCTTCGTGGTGTGAGCCGTTTTCTTTTCCTTTATCCGGTTTCGGGGTGGGCCACTTTTGAAGTTCTCCCGGTGGAGAATTACAACAGTGTTTTGTCCGTTCCGAAGTCTGGTGGAGGGGAGGGTTCGGTTTTCGCCGCAGGGTGTTGTAACTTAGATAAAATTTTTAGTTGTGGTAACTAAAAATAAGTGTGTCGTTTCGACACACTACCAGTTTTAGTGGAAGCTTCGTTTCCACCTCCACAAATGTTGGTGCAAGTCACCGTGCCTTGTGTAACTTCATATTATCCACTACACTTATCTATATTCATATTATTATTGTTATTGCTATTATTATTTATATTTACTCTTCTTATTATTCACGTTATTCCAATCCAAAGATTGTGGATGTTTCCCCACAAGGGATGCCAAATTTGACAAGAGTTAAATAACCCTTCATAAAAATGAAACTAAAATAGTTTTAAACTGCATAAAAATAGTAAATGAACCAAATAACAACAGTCTGTTTACATAAACAGCAATCAACTAAATCTCAATCAAGTTATGAAGCTATTCATCGTATTATCAATCTATTAGTAAATCTGAAATAACTTTCTCAAAATATATACATAAAATAGAAATAAAACAATTTAATTGAGTATATCATTTTAGAAAAACCACTTTTAATGCATGAATGAGGGACGCCTACCTATTCAGTTCGCCATCTTGCCCCTCACTGGAATATATTTTATACAAAATCCATCTTATTCTTCTCTAGTCGCCTAGCAACTTGAATAAATAACTTTTTTTTTAAATAATTTTGTCAATGTGAAATAATTTTAAATAATTTTTAAATAATAATCAGCTGGAGTTTGTTTATACTTTAATAGACTCAAAAAATAAACAACTCCAGGTGCCCAGTAAATTCGGTACGTTACAACTTCTACTTCCGGTTGACCGATTTGGATGAAAATGTTCGTGTCGGGTCCTCTAGTAGTACCTAACTTAAGTTTCAGGTTTCTAGTTCGTACGATGTTCCGTTCTTAAGATATTCTGTTCACACACACAAGCCAATCGTTAAAACATATTTTTGGGTTCAGGGGTCTTAAAACGTGTAGATCCGGTGAAAACTCGATTTCGAAAAATCGACATGAAAACAATACTTACCTTCATATATATTTATATAGGCAAGAGAAAGTAAAAGTATATTTAAACATTTTTTTCGAATTATAAATAAATTTCATATAATATGTGAGAGTATTGTACTAATGGTTATAAGAATGATAAACACCGTAGGTTATCTCTGCCATACTGATTACCTAACGGTCTGTAACTTGAACCTTTCTCATCAATATTTCATTACGTTAATTTTCCTTTAGGGGCTGTCAAATATCCATTCTTAACGTACACGTTAAATCAAAAACACGTTTGGTTTGTGCTAATACGAAAATTGCGTAGAATTAAATTCGGTTATTTAGTTGTGTTTGGTAAATTTCTGGAGTTATAGGTTACTTATTTTTAATTAGTTTGTTCATATTATTTTATAATAACAAAAAGCTTTTAGTATTTTTTGTGAATTATGTAATTTAAAACTACAGAACCAAAAGTAGTTGTTAATCGATTAAGTTGGTATCTATAGTTGTTTCTCGTATTGACATTAATGCAGATTAGAACTTAACGTAAACTATTTCTGGTAAACATTGTGTTACTCGCTTACAAATGCCAAAGTTCCATTTCCTTCCTTTATTTAAAAAGGTATGATACTTAGCTTTAAATATTATTTCTCCTTTTGGATTTGTTCGACCTACATTTTTTTTCTTGTAGTTCTATGTCTTCATTTGACGCTGGCGATCGCTATGGTTAATCTAATCTTATCCACTACAAATCGAAAAAGGTCCATTTAAGTAAGAACTTTGTCTCAGGTTTGTAAGTCAGGATGTTCGTCTTCGACTAGGATCCCTTCTTCTTTCGAAAGCCTGCAGCAAAAGTCTCAGGAATTTGTATTTTCCTTTTCATCTCATTACATGATCAAGGTAAAAAAAATTTCTTTTCTTGATAGTGCTAGAAATTTCTTACACTATTTCTATCTCTCTTATTTCAATGTGTCTAATATTTTTCCGATGCTAAATGTTTTACCCAGAAGACTCAAAGCATTCGTCGGTAACGCCACATTCAAAATCAGTAACATATCAGTACCTAGTAAAATAAAAAAAAATAAAAATAGCTTCGATAAGTGAGAAAGGTATTAGCTGCGTAATAACTGTCGATAAATCTTGATAAACTATTTAAAATAATACTTATACATCGTAACTAAATTGAATAATTTTTTGAAAAAAGAATTTTAAATTTTATGTAGCATATTTGAACTAAACCCTTTCAACGAAATTTTATCAGTAGAAAATTAATTATCTTTAATTCTCTATTTTTGTATTTTATTTAGAGTTGTAACAACAACCTCGTCATTAGTAACTACGGTGGATTATTGAACATTGAATTTTAACGTGTAATGATTTTCACTCACTGGCAGGTAATCTAGGACCTAGGTAATCTAGCACCTTCTGTTACGCAGCCTAGCAAGTTAAATAAATAAACATTATTGTCACGTAAAATGTTAAACATTATATTACATGACGAGTCAAAAATAATTGGGATAGGCCATATGAAGGCTATACTACTACGAAAAATGCAAAATTGAGGCTGACCAGACATTCGCTTGGTGTGGCTAATGAAAACTGCGAAAACTTGACCAAACAGCCATTAATTCTTATCAGCGTGCAGTGTTCATATTCATAATCCAACTTTTATATTGTTCATTAAACAGTACGCACTTTAATTAACAAAAAAAAAAAAAAACAGATAAAAAAATAACTAAACGGCAGAATAATTTGAACATAATTTCATGCACTTTTTGAATATAAATTTGAGTAACTGCGCCATGGAGGTGACCTCTTCATTTTTATCTTATTGTGCCTGTACCACACGTGGGCGCAATCGTTAAAATTTCATATTAGAAAGTTTGTTGTCAATACGCCAGCGACAGAATTCGCCAAGTAAACAAACTATGACTACATAAAGAATTTAAAAATCCTGTACACTTGGAAGTTCCTTTCGAAGTATGACGACATTAATTAATCGAAAATGAATAGTTTGTTTTTTGTCGATTATTTTGGAAGTTAGTTGTCGAACACTTGGTTAAATTAATGTTATAATAACAAGTAAAATACTGAAATAATAAATAATATTTAAAAAAATATAGGTAATTAAATGACGGAACAATTTGAACGTAATTTCATACAATTTGTTGGACATAAATTTGAGTACCTGCGCCACGGAGGCGACCTCTTTCATCTGTGTTTTATTTTATTGTGCCTATACTACACAATCGTTTAAGTAAATATTAGAAAAATTGTTGTTAATACGCCAGCGACAGAATTCGCCAAGTAAACAACCTATGACTACATAAAGAATTTTAAAATCCTTTACTCTGGACGTTTCCTTTCGAAGTATGATGACATTAATTAATCGAAAATGAATAGGTTGTTTTTGTCGATTATTTTGGAAGTTAGTTGTCGTGCACTAGGTTAAATTAAAGTGTAGGTACCTTATGGGGTTTGTTGAGGCGTGCTTGCTGGTTAGACAAGAGTACGCAGTTGTTTGTTGGGAATGAGTTCCTAGAATTAGAAAGTGGGTGTAAGAACTTTGCTAATTAAGCGTTGGTGTGCCGGCTTAAACAAAGCTATGATAAATAATAGGCTTTGTCTATTCGCAGGTGAACGGGAAGCAGCCACCTGTGTGATTCACAGCAAATTCTAACTCTGTCTCTCTTTGTCTATTTCATTCTTTACTTTAACTCCACTGTTGTTTTCTCTGACTAAACAATCAGTCTTTTCTATTTATTTTCATTATTTACATGACTGTGTATAAAATAAATAACTATTTTTTATTTACCTTTTCCCAATTACGACAGTTGGAAATATAAATATAATTCAATTTGTTTATTTTGTTCTAAGCATTTCATAAAATTATTGAATTCATAATTTTCAATAGTTCTTATTAATTTTCTAGTAAAATAAAAATTTTGATTTTCTTGTGTTATAGAATTTACATATTTTGTACAAAAGTCCTTCCTGACCAACTGACAACTCTCTCTCACTCATCACTAATATTCTGTAATTTCCGGATCGCTTAGAGTTGAAATCCGCCATCTTTGTTCCTCAAAAGTTGATCTGAAAAACTTCGTAGAAATACATGTTCGCGTTTCGATCACTTGTGCATAAGTAGAGAAATTGAGGTGAAAAACCCAAAAAAATAAATATTATATCTATATCTTTTCGAAGAGGTAGAGTTCTAAAAATCAGTAATCGTATTCTTTAAGAGAAATCTAGGAAAAGTAAATTACTCAAATCTCGAATACTTGATGTCAAGAGGTAAAAAGGTAGAAACTACAATAAAATAATAAGTAGGCCTACCACATTAAATATATAAGCCCAAAGAGCTAAGCTGTAATTCTGAAATTCGTCATTAGTAGCCGACTCGTAAAGTAATATTTTTAAACTTAGAGTAGGCTTTCGGGCCAGCCCAGTCAGTCAGCTGGTAGTAAGTCGCTATTATTTTTGTTAAGTAACACCGGTTGGGCAAGCGACTTTGTATGGTGACCAGCTGACAGCCATCCGTGAACAAACTCTACTGGGGGTCACTGTTCAAACTCATGCCTAATTCATGTCAAATAATACAGCAAAGCAGAGATCAAATTGGGTAGTTGTCAATAATGTACAGTTCCCGATAACAAATAAAAGCTTAAAAAAAACTTAGTGTCTTGCTTACTTTTTATAATAAACAACTAATAGATTGCAAGTTTTTCGAAAACGTTAAAAAAAATTAATGGGATGGATTACTGATTTCAATCCATAAATAATTAAGACTTGATAAGATGATACACACGGATTTACAATTCGTTTTCGACGAAACCTTATTTTATTTGGATCCGATAACAAGCAACCAGTTTTATAATTTACAATTTTTTACCTTTTTTTGCTTTATTCACTAAATTTAAAAAAATACATAACGGAAAATTCGAGAAATGAGGTGTTACCTGTGACCCTTTGAAAGTAATGAATTTCATTATACAGTCAGACCCTGCGGTGAATGAAGTGAACTTCATTCTAACTTAACGAATTAAAGACTGCAGATGAGATCTACCCAATAACAGCCGAGGTCGGATGTGAGGTTGCCCTGTCGCTAAGCCACACTCTGTTCCACGGAACTCCAGCTGACTTTTTGTTAGGCTGTCACTCACAGCGGGACCACAAAGTAACAACGCAGGATACGATTAACGAAAGTCAATTGGCTCTGTGCTGTGACCTAGGTCACTATGCTCCGCCTTCATCTGCAGTCTCTAGTTCGTAAATGTATAGTGTGTTTTACACCTCTACCTCTTCTGTCCTTAAATGTTTCAGTAATATAATTGGCTGACCATGAGATAAGAAACAACTATTTTTTGCATCCCTAGAACTAACAGATCGAGTGCAAATAGTTTAACCCCCCATCTGTCTGTTATGGGCAAAATATTTTATTATAATAACAATTAGAAGTATGAATGTTGGAAATGTTTCTTTATAGATTTTTTTGTAATTTTTGTCATACAAAGAGATCTTAAAATAAATTTTGTAATTAAAAATGTTATGACAGGCTGAAATTTCTAAAAAAGTTTATTGTTTCATTGGAGAAAACAAGTGAGATATCAATTTTAAATTAAAACCTTTTTTCGTTCATTTTTATAGCTTCAAATTATTTCCTGAATTTCGATATTACAACTCGGAACACCCGGTGTCTGTTACTTAGTTAGCTAAGTTTATTTTTTATAGTTACAGCTACAAGTAGTTGTTGCTCAATAGAATAAAACTTGATGTATATATTTAGAATAAATTTAATCAGCCCGGGGCAAAATAACAGACTGTTTAAAATGAATACATTATAAGTCATTCCAACTTTCATTACATCTCAATTTTTAAACAGTTAGTCTAGGCTGATGCTCGTTTACGGTAACGGGAATGCATTAAAAAGTCAGTGACCGAATTGATAATATTTATATACTTAAAGATTAAAATATAGGAATATCTTAGAATTGATTCTTTTTATATACAATGAATCAAAGAATTCTTTTTTGTAATTATAATCAAGAGTTGATTTATTTTATAATATATCAACTAATATTGTTTGAAAATTTATTAATTCCTATCGGTAAATATTAGGCTACAATCTCGACCACCAAACCACCCAATTATATTAATCATACATTTAACAAATTATTATTGGTTTTTAACGATAGCTTGTCACACGGATAGCCCGTGTGACAAGTTGTCAGGTAAATCATGTAGCCCGGCAGTGTTATAAAGTTACATTGGACTCCCTGTAACAGAAGAATTGCGTACTCATCCTCGTTTCGGGTCGTTATTATAATTATTATTTTAAATTATTGTTTGTAATTTGTTATCTGCGATGTAGATTTTATTTATTGTCAGTTATAATATTTATTGACACCATGTGAATCAGGTGCTGCATTTTGTACTTATATTTGGTTAATTTAGGTGTTTATCTTTTGTGTATATCTTGACTCCTTTTAGCCCTCGATAGTTGTGCAGTAAATTAAGGATTTCGATCTGTTCTGCTGGCTTTCTTCCGCTAATTAGGTCCATTCCGCTTCCCTGTTTGTATTTTGTTATTGCTTCTCGGAGGCAAGGGATGATTATAAGGGGTGATGTGGAGGCCATAAAAATTGTAAAGTTTAAGTAAGTAGTACTAGTAGCAGCAGTAGCAGCATCAGCAGCAGCCGCAGCAGTAGCACAAAAGTAGTACAAGTACTCGTACTTCATTGTAATTTTTTTTGTTGATGTTTAGGTCAGCCGAAAGAATGGTTTGAACTTTAAAAGCCTAACTAAGTAAAATGAGGAATAAATTGTTTACAATTCCCTTCCTCACTGAGTAGAAAAGTATGTTTATCAGCATGCCAGGTCCTCTAAAAACCATCTACTTCCCACCCTGCAAAAGACGCCTTGACTTCATTCACCACAGGGTCTGGCTGTTTAATGAAATTCATTACTAGTGTCTTATACAATTCTACCTTTTCTGTTCTTAATGTTTCAGTCATATAGTTGGTTGACCATGTGATAAGAAACAGAACTATTTTTGTAGCCCTGGATCTAGAAGATCGAGTGCAAATTATTTAACACTGCTCTGGCCTGTTATGAGCAAAATATTATAATTTTATAATAATGTAATTTTTTTATTAATTTTGTAATAATTATAATGTTACAAGTAATCAAAGTGTATCAATTTTGGGCAATAATCAGGGTTTTTTTTGATAGTGTTTGTGGAGGAATGCAAAATATAAAATGTTATGAAACGGTTTTGGAACTTATTACCTTGACATTGAGTATTGCAGTGTTGACAGAAGAGACCAGAATGACGGCCGTATTGAACTTAAGATTACAGAAAAAGTTAACTGGTGAAACAAACTTTAATAATTACACTTATATTAAAATGTGTTGTTTAGGTTAACAGCCGAAAGGCTGGTTTGAACCTCTAGAGGTTTTAAGTAAAAACGAGGAGTAAGGTGGTTTACCAGTGCCTTCCTCACTGAGTTGAAAGAGTAGGCTTATCAGCATGCCAAGCACTCCGAAAAGCACCCACGTTTCACCATGCAAATGACCCTTCACTTCATTCATCATAGGGTCTGGCTGTACAGTGAAATTTATTACTCTCAGAGGAGATAACTCTGACTAGTGTCTTTTACACCTCTACCTCTTCTATTCTCAAAGAGTTCAGTCATATAATTGGCTGACTATGTAATAAGAAACAGAACTATTTTTTGTAGCCCTGAAACCAACAGAACGAGTGGGATTAATTTAACACTCCACCTGTCCATTATAGGCAATATATTAAAATATTATAATACTATAACATAAACTATTTCTAAATTATAATACGCTGAGAAATATTTAATAGACGGAGCAAACAAACAGTGTGCTGCACGAGGTTTTGCTATTTAGAAATAACAAGATCCTGAAAGAACCCAGAATAAACGTCACAGTATCTTACGTGGCTACTTAAAGTATTGAATTTTTACATAAATTAGCTATACGAACAAAATATTTATTTGGTATTTTTTGGTTATTGGTCTTTAAAATATACAAGTAAGATTTCAGAATTCTTTGATCATTTTGTAATCGATATTAGTAAAGAGGATCGACTTCTAATGCTGTGAACTAATCAAATGCAGATGAATCTTCTTCAGGCAAACATTTTATTTTATTTATGCATTTGGTCGTAAAATTCAATGAGAACAATTCAATACAAGTTAAAGTACCGCAGGTAGCCACGTTTATTAACAACTATTAGTACAAAGTGACTTTATTTCATTGCGGTATACGTAGGTCAATCGATTCTTTTGAATTTACATTGCGTTTGTAGAGTGAGTCAAACGAAACGTCCGCTGTTTACTTATTTAAATGATAGGAGAATAGGATTAATCTGTGAGTTGTTGGCATCGGAGTAGGGTTAAGGTTCCTTAAAGGGTCTCTCGACGTAGATGTAGTTACGGCTATTGACGGCAGCCAACAGACAATGGTCTCGGATGCAAATGTTCTGCTTTGAATCTTTAATCTTTCTTCCTACTGGTACAATTCTTTCTTCTTTATCGGATTGTTTAACCCCTCTTCACCACTTTATTTGTTTTGTGTTTTTCCCGTTTACCTTTATTTAACCGAGTCTTTTTTAGTTGTTTTCTTAGAAACGTTGAACATTTTAAGGTAATTAGAAAGGTTTATTTTTATTCTGGGTTTCCGTTTTTGTATTACTTTTTTCTTTCATCAAGGATTACCACCTCATAGGCCTAATACCATTAGATGCTGTAAAAACCCTTTAAAAGAAATTACTTCGTCTGATTAAATTTCCCTTTCCCGTACCATCTTCTTGAATAGATTAAAACAATTTTGCATTCTCTGACCAATACCGGTCACATTTATTTTTACGTCCTATTGTCTATAATACTTATTTATTCAAGTTTTATTTAAATGACCAATATTGTATTCTCAATCGATAGGCAAAACAATATAAATCTGACACTTGTTTAAATCTAAAAATGCAAAAATTCCCAGACAAAATTATTGTTTAGGTATTCTGCTATTTATTCCTAACTAATAAACAACTAGATGATTCAACGATTAAAATCTGGGGATGAAAATTATTTTAAAAACTTCAAGCATTTTATACAGTTATTATTGGTTTAACTTATAAATGTCTAAAAAGCTGGAATTAAGAAGTGCTAATAATTTTATACTAAAAAGTTCAGAATTTTTAATATCCAGAAACACCAAATTTTCGTTGACCTGTCACCTAACTTTTCCACTTATTGAAATACATTTTAATTATTGTTGTCCTATCTCTTTGCATTTGATAGAATTATATTTTTCTAAAAGTGGAAAATTGTACCTAAATTTCTAAGTTAGAGATTTACAAAATGGTTTTGAAATATAATGCTTTGTTGGTTTTACTTTCTGTAAGAAGATTATATAGATAAGAGATAGTTACATTATATAGATAAGAAAAGAAATTTTTTTTTTTTTTTTTTAACAGTAAGAATTATTTACAAACAGTTTAACAAAAACTTTCAGTAAATGTGTTGATGATGAATAAAACTTGAAGAAGACAGCACTCAGCAGCGTTGCTTCCATGTCATCGTTTGGTTATAGTTGATGAAGGGTTTCTTCTTGGTCTTGGTGACGTACAATTTTTTTTTCTTTTTATACGGATGAAGTGAATGAAGGTGTGAAAAGGAGCGAATGAAAACGTGATACTCATGATCTGTGTAACTGATGATAGAAAATTTATTAGATGATTAATTTTAGATTAATGAGAGTTAGCAAGATTTAGTTTATTAATAAATAAGAGTTGACAACCGCAGTATAATTTTGTGTTTTTGATCTTAAAAGGATGGTTAAACATTTTTGATCAGGTGAAACGGAATGGAAGATCTAATATTCTCGCCTTCTTGAGTCTTTGGTGTTCAATATTGTCATCGAGAAGATTTATAGCCAAATGATTGGAATGAGTGTCCAACTTGGTTAAATACTTTTCACTCCGACTGCTAATTTCTTCTCCCACCGTAGGTATGCCCAGGTCATGATGGAGTACTTCATTAGGCACATACCAAGGTGCACGGCATATAAGTCGAAGAAACTTCGATTGGAATCTTTGTAATATTTCTACATTAGATGTACTTGCTGTGCCCCAGAGTTCAATTCCATAACTCCAAACTGGTTTTATCATCACCTTGTACAGTGTCAATTTATTTTCCAAAGACAACTGTGATCGCCTCCCAACAAGCCAATATAGTTGTCGTAATTTGAGTCCAAGTTGTTTCCGTTTGGTCCATATATGTTTTCTCCACGTCAATCGCCTGTCTAGATAGATGCCCAAGTATCTCACATCATCTGAATGTGGAATTACGTTGTTGCGAAACGTTACTGGTGAACATGATTCTCGTTTCATCGTAAAGGTTACGTGTGCAGACTTCTGTTCATTTACTTTGATCCTCCATTTTTGGCACCAGTCTTGAATGTCATTTAGATGTTGCTGTAGTTTTTCAGAAGCGTGGACTGGGGAGGCATCAGATGCAATAATAGCAGTGTCATCGGCAAAAGTTGCTGTTGTTACATGTTCATTTACAGGAATATCTGCTGTAAATAGCGTATATAGAAAAGGACTTAAAATGCTACCTTGAGGTACACCTGAACGAATTAGGTGCAAGGTCGATAACTCATCATCAAATTTCACTTGGAAAAAACGATCGGTTAAGAATGATTTTAGAATAGGAAAATAATTATGATCCAGGTTTAATTTAATTTCGTGTAGAAGAGCTAAATGCCATACCTTGTAAAGGCCTGAGCTACGTCTAAGAAGACGGCTGAGCAAAATTCCTTTTTTTCTAAGGTATATCGAATTTGGTTAACTATCCGATGTACCTGTTCTATCGTAGAATGTTTTTCACGAAAACCGAATTGATGATCCGGGTAAACACTTTCTTCCAAAAAAGGTTTTAGACGATCAAGTAGTAATTTTTCAAAAAAATTTTTTGAAAAGAAAATAGCTTGAAAATAATTTCAGACCAGTTTTGAGTGGAGATGTCTAAAAAGTAAACAAAAATGGGTTACAAGTTCTAACGTGTTGAGCCAGACTCATTATTAAAATGAAGCAAACCAAGATGTATATGGTAAGAGAATACTGGTATCTTATTGTGAGTAGAAGCCTTGAGTGGCAAATAAAGAGATAGATTAAAAAAAAAATGGTTTAAATTTCTTTGGGAAACTTGGAAGTCCCTGAGTAAGTGAAGAGTACGAGTCTTGAATGAGATGATGGTGGCAAGTCGTAAATATAGTTGAGGAGGACTCACCACGTTGTCGAGTCGTTAAAGTCAGAAATAATGGTATTACTTTTGCCCGCACCTAAAATATTGTTGAAGATTCCACGATGGTAAAATGGATCTAAGTTTGTTCTGAAAAATATATTATACTGTAACGTTTTTTCCAGGTTCTTTTAGGACCTCGTTAATAATATATATAATAAAACTTCCTTTACTTATAATCAGTATTTATTAAAAATTAATTAATTCCACTAACTTATTACGGTTAAACTACCAGTAAATTATAACTTAATAGAAGACTAAATTTATTAAAAAATATTATTAAAAACTTATTTAAACAAAATATATGACCATTTACAATCAGATAGGTTATTAATTCCTTACTTAACGGTTTTTTACACACTATTTACCCGTATAATTGATTCTATTACAATGCCATACACATAACCAGTTCCAGTAAATCAAGCATTGACTGTTTATTAACATACAGACTCATTTCACAATCCGGTTACTACTGAACTGAATCAATGGAGTGTTCAGTTCTTTTATAATAACCGATCGTATAATTTTGAAAATAATAAAGAATGAAATAATAGAATTTTACCTTAATCTACCATTTTCTAGAAAAAACAACGATTAAATGTTGTAAGCTTTTATAAAAAAAAGCAACAAATGTCACCTGCTAACTGCATTTAAAAGCAATTGTAAAACATAATTTTCCCTTACTGTATTACAGTTTTGTTTGTTTTGTTTGTTAGGTCATCAGCCGAAAGGCTGGTTCAACGCTAAGTAAAACGAATAAAAAAAAGAAAGGCTAAGTAAAACGAGGTGTGAGGTGGTTTACTATTCCTCACTGAGTTGAAAAGTATTCTTATCAATATGCCGGGCCCTCTGAAAAGCACATATTTTCCATCCTGGAAATGACACCTTCACTTCATTTTCCACAGGGTCTTGCTGTATATAATGAAATCCATTACATTCAGGAGAGATAACTCTAACTAATGTCTTTTACATCTTTACCTCTCCTGTTCTCAAATGATTCAGTCATTTAATTGACCGATCATTGTGATAAGAAACAGAACTATATTTTGTAGCCCTGGAACCAACAGATTGATTGCAAATCATTTAACATTCCATCTATCTGTTAAGGGTACATTATGCATTTTGCCAGTATTATGCCAGTATGTCACAATATTATAAAAAATAATATTCTTCGATTCCAAAACAATGGAATTTGGAGCATATCCTCAACTGTTAAAATAGTTTTACAATTTTTTATTAACAGAAAAATAGTAAAAATTTCACTTCAGAAATACACTTTATTGCCAACAGTATTATAAACAAACAATTCGTTCAAACTTGTGAAAAGAAAATATATACATCTAATGAACGACGTTTAGACTCCTTTCTTCTTTCATTAATTCTCATTACCAGACTTTGTGCTATTATAACTGAAGTATAATTTTGCGAGTGTAAAATTAAAATAATTTCGTCGATTGAGAGATTGTGTCTGAACAGTTACTCAACCAACTGAGACGGATGACAAAAGCGTGTTTAGCCTTAAACTTTTCCCAAGAAGTTACTGATTTTTGCCCCTTCAATTTTCTTTCATTTCCGTCTTAAGCTTTGCTACAAGTGAAACTTTTTAATTAAATTTTGGTTCTAATACTGTTGAACCTTGATAAAGCTTGAACTGCACAGCAGTCTAAAAAAAGTTATTTAGAAGATCAAAAATAATTTTTAAATATCGGAGATAAAAATTATTCTAATTATGAAGTTATTTATTGTCAATTTTAGTAGATCTACTATTCCATTACATATTTTCCATCGAGTCAATAGATTTTATACGCCAACTGTCGCTTAGAATGGGATATTGTCAGAATTTTTGAGGGTCACTCCTATTAGTATTAGAGAACCTAATGGTTTTGAATTCAAATCTATGTTTTATGTACATTTTATTCTAAACAATTAAATATCAAAAACCTTTAAAAGAATCCTTTGATTCTTCAAAATCTGTACCTAATGGCACGATTGCTGAACTAGACTCATAGATATAAATTTTATTGTGAGGTAGGTTACTGTACAATAAAGCGTCAATTATCCGAACTCGATTATATGAGACCCCAATTATCCGAATGACTTACCTACTCCTTCTAAAATATATTTTTGGTTAACTGTATCTAGCAGACTCCGGTTACGGAGTGTAGGACATGTGAAGATGCAAACAGATGACATTCAAATATTATCACTGTGCTAAGCATCTATCTCAGGTACAACTGGTTTTATAACTTAGCTGCTGTTTCTTTGTTTCTCATTAAAATTGTTAATAAATCGATAATAAACAATTAAGATGGCTTGTGAAAGTGAACATTTCGTGAAGAATCAGTCATTTTGTTGTAGGCTAATTAATAGGTAATGGATATGGTCATGTCTTCCATAACAGACCGATGGATTGTTAAATTATTTGCATTCAATCTGTTAGTTCCAGTGCTACAAAAATTAGTTTGGTTTCTTATCACATTGTCGGCCATTTTATGATTTCAACATTTAAGAACACAAGAGGTAGAAGTGTAAAAGACTCCAGTCAGAGTTATCTGCTCTGAAAGTAATGAATTTCATTATACAGCCAGACTCTGTGGTGAATGATGTGACGGTGTCATTTGCAGGGTGGAAAGTAGATGATTTTCAGAGCCCAGCATTCTGATAAGCGTACTTTTTAATCAGTGAAGAAGGCAATTGTAAACCACCTTACTACTCATTTTACTTAGTAAAACTTCTAGACTAGAGTTTCAAACTAGCCTTTCGGCTGATAACCTAAACAACAACAGATATGATTAAAATATTTGCACAATTTATTTTGATCACCTAAAGCGAATGCCTGGCCATCCCTTTTGAATTCTGTGCAGTAGTACAACCTTCCCAAACCCTATCCAAAAACATGAAATGTCAAATACAATGTTCATTATTTTACGTGACAATTACGTGATTTTACGTGAAAAGTTCATTTATTGGTTCAAATGTATTTATTGTTAATTTTAAATACGCTCTTCTTATTCCATGTAAAGAACTCACACTATTAATAGTATACGGAAAATAGCATAATTATAGACTGTGAGTTTTGGTTGAGAGGAAGATACAAATTGAGCTTAACCAAGATTACTTTTTAAAATCGAATAAAAAGAAACTGAATTTATTTCAAATTTATAGAGGCTCACGTGGAATTTACACGTGGATAAAACGAGAAAGGCACTCCAGGACAGGTTCAAACAGTTGTACAGATTTCTTTTACGCAAATCCAAGTTACCAGCTACATCTAAATTAACCATTTACAGCTCCAACCTTCGACCAATATACAGCTACGCCAGTCAGCTTTACTGCTGTGCAAAACCATCAGTATTAGCAAACATTCAGCATTTCCAATCGAAGCTTTTACAGAGGATAGTTAACGCCTCCTATTATATAACCAATAAAACGCTACACTCAGACTTAAACGTACCCTACATAAATGACGTTTTCTTAAAACTATACAAAATTTAGGAAGAAACTCTTGAACCACCATAACCCATAGATCTCAAATCAGGGTACGCAGACTCTCCCAAACAATCCAATAAGATGTCTAAAACGTCGATGGAGCCGGGACCTCATCAACTAACGTAGTACTGTAATCGATTATCCATTACAGTGTTCTTAATGCTGCACTTTATGCTACACTTATCTATTCACGTCGGAGTTCTATCACTGGACTGTGTCTCCACTCACGTTTATTTATCATGTCAATTTTTTTCCAAATTTTGTGTTATAACATTCACTGATTGTTTCCAACAGATTGTGAATTTCCTGAATAGAGAGAGAGAGAGAGAGAGAGAGAGAGAGAGAGAGAGAGAGAGAGAGAGAGAGAGAGAGAGCGAGAGAGAGAGAGAGAGAGAGAGGGAGTGAGAGAGAATTTATTTTTGCTAATATTGTTTAGCATACATATTTTGTCTAGTATTCTACGGAATTCATTTATTAATCTGTTTGTTCAAACTATGTGTATCCTATCTTCTTCCGGTACATGATTTGTAAGAATTATATAAAAATTAGGTTGAAATCTAGAGGATTAGTTCACTATTTGATTATCCGTAAAAATTCAGTTATTGATACTCCTCTTCAACCCAGCTAATGTGGATGATCGACTCTACTGAAGAATTCATTACATAATCAAATAAAACGTATGATTTGTCTTTAAATTGTAGCAGTTCAAAAAAATTCCTAAAATGTTTTACTAGGTATTAATTAAATAAAAAGAAAACCTAAAATGCAGAATATTTATTTTAATGGAAAGGAATTTTGCTGAAATAACAAATACCAGTTAATTTATATTTAGAAAATAATTATTTTCATCTATTTATAATTTATTTGGTAAATCAGTACCTTGTAACTGGCTATTTAGAGTTGTCTTACAATGGAAATCTTATAAATTTTTTTTATAATAATACTCTTCTCTAGAAAAGAAAGAAAAAAATCGATCAACCTAATTTGTAAACGGTTTGAGTTGATAGTCAGCAAGATGTCGGCAAAGTAAAGACAAATGAGGAGCGGATAGGATGGTCAGTTGAAATCTCAATATTTCCAGATTAGGTTTCTGAGACAAACGACATTCCTTCTAATTGAGGGGCGTAACCAACCAACTGGACAATGCTTGGCACGGTTAATGAAACACACGGATAGGCCTATGTAGATACAGGTTCGCACCGCATCGCTCCGGGCTGCACTACGCCGAACGTCCGCCGTTGTCTCTTTCAAACATGTTTTAGATCTAACCAGATTTTAACTCTTTTACTTTTACTCAAGTAGTAATTGTTATTCGTCTGATCCCACTATAAGAGTCACCTGTCTCATCCTTTCCTTTAAAACATGTTGCAGGTGCAGTTTCCAATACAACTTGCAGCCTCTAATTAAAGATTCAGTTAATTATTTAAATATAAATACCGTATTCAAACAAGATTCAAATTACCTTAAAATTTTATTACCTGGTGTACATAAAAATAAACGTTCAATAAAATCAGAATAAATAAACATTTGTTGAAATCCTTTTTATTTTTTTTCTTATTTGTAAAAACATCTACTTTAATGCGTAATAAAATAACACGGAATGTATTATGGGAATATAAATAAACGCCCTCTTGAAAAAATCTTTTTGTTTACAAAATATAAGATTTAGGTATTTCAAAGTGGGTAATGAAATTAATATTTCAACATCGGTCGTTTATTTCCATTAATTTTTTTTTATATTATACTTACGAGGTGTGGCTATTAAATAACGAGACTGACGTTGTAAATATTTTATTTCTATTTCATACATAACCACTTATTGTCACCTTCAATATAAACTACTTCTCTATCCCTACAACGCTCCATGCAAATTTTCCATTGTTGGAAACAGTGCTGGAAGTCATCTTCTGTCAGCTCCTTCAGGACACGTGCCGCTCAAAAATGTTTGAAATGAAGCTCGCAAAAATGTTTGTACTGACACTTTGTACGCTATTGAAAATGACCCAAATTTTTTGGAAACGATAATAACATGTGATGAAACGTGCTTTTTTACTTATGGTCCGGAAACGAAGCGTCAATCCATGCACTGGAAGAGCCGAACTTCACCGAGAGCCAAAAAAGCTCGAATGAGTAAGTCAAAATTTAAAGCAATGAAGATTGTTTATTTTTATATCCATGGAATTGTGTACCTGGGTTCCTGAAGGTCAAACAATTAATCAATATTACTACCTTGAGGTACTTTCTAAACTATGTCAAAGAGTAAAAAAGAGAAAATACGCCCCGACATATGGAAGGACAAATCATGGGTTCTCCACCAAGACAATGCGCCAGTTCATTCCACGTTATCTGTCAAGAAGTTCCTAGCCAAGTACAGCATCTCAGTGTTAGAACATTCACCTTATTCATCAGATCTTGCACCATGTGACTTCTACCTTTTCCCTAAGGTGAAATCTGCATTAAAAGGGACAAGATTTGAATCTGTGGAAGCTGTAAAAGAGAAAGCGGCACGTGTCCTGAAGGAGCTGACAGAAGATGACTTCCAGCACTCTTTCCAACAATGGAAAATTCACATGGAGCGTTGTAGGGATAGATAAGGAGTGTATATTGAAGGTGACAATAAGTGATTATGTTTAAAATAAAAAAATAAATTTTTTTACGCCAGTCTCGTTATTTAATAGCCACACCTCGTATGCTTTTAAATGGTTTAAAGAAGTCAGGAAATAAAAAATGATATTGGATATTGATAAAGCAAGAGTAATCCGAGAATACTTAATGAACCGAGCCAAATCAGACAACTAAATATGTACTTAAAGGGCTTCCACGAAGAGCAAAAACAGAATACCGGATGGACAAATCAAAGGAGAAAAGCCTATTTTTAAAAGAAGAAGAAGAAGACGAAGAAGAAGATGATGATGATGAATAAAAATTCTGAAATTTTGAGATGATAAGAAAAGATTTTAGATGAAGTTGTTCGGAAGGTGGGCTCTTGTAAACCGAAAATTATCAGGGTTAATTTTTAACATTGTTAAAGGTCTTTTTAATGTTATTAAATGATTGATGAGAACCAATAAGATCTAGCTAAAATATTGAATAAAGATTTTTTGTACTATAATAAACAAAATTATGGTTTTCGTATAATTATTAGGTCTACTTTCTATAATAATATCGCTGAAAGGTAATAAAATGTCAATAGGAAAGGACGTATGTTTTTTATGGATCAAGATCGAATTTGACGAATCGTAGAGGTTAACTTGAATTTCGGAATGAAATTTTGTGAATGAATTTTCACAAGAAAAAACAACTGTTAAAATTACTTTAAATTTTATAAATGAATTTAAAAAATAAGGTTTTATTGTTAAATTTGCTATGTTAAGTAATCTAAATGCTAGATGGTACTTTAATTAAAAAAAAAGATGAAAAATATTGCATTTAGAAAACTTAATATTGGCAATATTGTAATATATAGATAGATATAAGGAGGTACGTGATTTTTGTCTTTAAGTGTTTAGTGGGTTTGAAATAAGTAGTGAACAGGGGTATAAAGGAAGAAATGAACTACTTTATAGAACTGTTTTTCAATTGACCGTGATGTTCCTAGCTTCTTCACGCTCCCTGAGTATCAACAGGAAACGTCGAAATGGATTCCACCGAAACACAAAACCTTATTGATAAAAGGAAGGAACTCAACCAACAACTATGGCGATTGTTAAGTTTTAAACAATATACTTAAGTCCTTGAAATTCATACTGTTATATGAAATTTTTGAAATAAATCTTAAATTATTAAGTATAAAATAATATCTAATTAAATATTATGTAATATTATATCTAATTAATAGTATTTTAATATTATTTTCAATAAATTTAAATCGGCTTCTAATTAATTATTTCTCTTTATATCTAACAAGGAAACTCCTATTCGAATCGCTTCAGAGCTTCTAATGGAATTAAATAAACAAATATTTAATTTGTAACTTCTATATAAACATTTAAAACATTTAACTCTTCCCATAACCTTACACGTTGAAAGCTAATCACGAATGGACAAATAAAACCAATTAGTACTGGAAACATGAATTTTGTTAAAATCAGTTTAATTAACTGTCAATAGAACATTTTTGAAAATCATTTGAAAACTTTTATTTTAAACATTTATTTCTACAATGCTTAGTTTAGCGTCAATTAGCAATTTTTTTGTATTCTTTTCGTTAAAATCGGTAAAATGGGATTTTTTAAGATTGCAGCCTTAGTACGCATTTTACGACAAAAGTGTAGCATTTTCTATATAAACAACGTCATAATAGAAAATGAAAAAATCTACAACTTTTATTTCAAGAATTTTTTCTTTACAGAGCCTAGTTTAGCATCAAAATTGATTTTAGTATTTCAAAGCCGAATTCCATTTAGCGTCATTCACTCATGATTAAAATTAGATTTTTTTAAATGTTATTGATAGGGTATAATATTGGTCATTATTTACACTGGCAAGAAAAAGTCGTGTAAGTGTTTCAGCCCAGATTCTTTGTCAGTTATTTCGTCATCTCTTCTTATTTTCTTTTATAAGTATTTATGTCTATCCTGTCCATAACGAGCAGGTGGAGTGTTAAATTAATATTGCACTCGATCTGCAGTTTCCAGGGTTAAAAAAAATGGTTCTGTTTCTTATCACATAGTCAGCTAATTGTATGACTGAACCATTTGACAACAGAAGAGGTAGAGGTGGAGAAGACACTAGTCAGAGTTATCTCCTCTGAAGGTAATAAATTTCATTATACAGCCAGACCCTGTGGTGAATAAAGTGAAAGGGTCATTTGCAGGGTGCAGAGTAGATGCTTTTTGGAGAACCTGGCATGTTGATAAGCACAAACTACTTTTGTGGTCAGTGAGGAAGGCAAAAATAAATCACCTCACTCCTCGTTTTACTTAGTAAAACCTCTAGAGGTTCAAATCAGCCTTTTGGCTGTTGACCTAAACAACAACGTCCATCCTCTTTACTGAAAAGTAAATATTTTATGTAAAATTTAAAGAAATAAATTACCACCACCATTTTAGAAAATTGCAAATTAAAAGAACTTAAATAAACTAGGATAAAGATAATTTTTCTAGCAAAACAACCATTATCCTACAGTAGAGGTTTTGTTAAGTTACTTAATAAAGAGATACGTTTTTAATATTCTTATCGAATTTTATATCTTAACAACGATGTTCTGCTATTCTTGTCTCGTGTTTTACAAATGGGTTTATGTTAGTTGTGATTAAGTGGAAGTATCAAGCTTACGTCTTGTGTTAAAGGTTATGTACGAAGTATATTAATTTATTAAGACCTAAGTTCTGTTATGAAATACAGGACTTCCTTTTCTATTCGTAGATAATACATCTATATCTTTTGCTGACTACATGATGATATTTACAAATATGAAATTTTTTCTATATTTTTACTTTATCTTGCCTATATGAATATATAGGAAGGAAAGTATTTTTTTCATGTCGAATTTTCGAAATCGAGTTTTCACCGGATCTACACGTTTTCAGACCCCCTGAACCCAAAAAACATGTTTTTAGCGATTGGTCTGTGTGTGTGTGTGCGTGCGTGCGTGTGTGTGTGTGTGTGTGTGTGTGTGAGTGTGAGTGTGAGTGTGTAAACAGAATATCTCAAGAACGGAACATCGTTCGAACTTGAAACTTGAAACTTAAGTTAGATACCACGACCGGACCCGACACGAACATTTTCATCGAAATCGGTCAACCGGAAGAATTTTCTCAAAAAAGGCTATTACCATTACTTTTTAAATCGGTTCATTTACTAAATTTGTTATGCTCTACAAGGTAGGGTAGACGCCATGTCTGCTGAAATTCTTGGGGAGGCCGTTTTTACGTAAAAAATTGTTTTATTAAGATTGCAACTTTAATATGCATTTTAGCGCAAAAATCTGTAAATTAATATTATGAAAGCTGTATAGTAAAAGTTGTAGAGAATTAAAAATCCCACAACTTATATTTCAAATATTTTTTGTATAATGCTTACTTTAGCGGTAATTAGTGATTTTCTGGTTTCTTACAAAAACGCGTAAAAAATAGATTTTTTAAAGATTTCAGCCTTAGTAAGCATTTTACGACAAAAGTGTACAGTATACTTAATAAAATTTATAGGGAATTAAACGATCTGCATTTTTTTAAGCATTTTTCTCTACAGAACCTAGTTTAGCGTGAAAGAGTGATTTCCGTATTTTTAAGTCGAACTGAGGTTGATTTTCATTTTGCGTCTTTCACTCATGATTAAAATAAGGTTAGGTTTTTGAGGTTAGTTTTTTGTTTATTTCTAATGTTTTATTACTTAGGTTATTTTTTAAATTATTTACATTGGCAAGAGAAAGTCGTGTGAGTGTTTCACACCAAAATTTTTATTGAACAAAATTTGTGATTTAAATACTTCTTTTGATATTATACTTTATTAATAAAAGATTATATAACTGACACGATAACTTTTCGCTCAATAGTTTACGATTGGTTTAAAGGAACTCTATAACCTTTGGTATCTGTGTAACTCCTGAAATCTATAGACTATATCTTCTTACCCCAAATATCTTACAGTATTTTATTTATTCATCTTATGAAACTCATTCACTTTTAGTTGATGTAAACATTTTAACCGACCATTTGAAGGGGTCGGCAGAAGAAAAAGCTAACCCACAAAATTCCGGCATGATGTTTAAAAAATATTCTTTAAAAATGAAATGCACAGCACGTTTAAACAGATTGCTATATTTACGATCTTATGAACCTAGATTAACAGAAAATAACAAATGTTTAACAAGAAATCAAAAACATGGTTTGTAGATTTCAGTAAACTTTTAAAATGACATTGCGTAAAATTATGTTAATATGGGTTCGCACTGTCTTCTCTCGACCATTTTTCAATTATGTTATATGATGTAATGTGGCACATGAGCTAAAGAATGCACAAAAACTTCTACTAAGAGGACTTGGAGGTAAGCGGAGGCGTTTGCCTGTGTTGCTTTTATGCTCAATTCACAAGTACTATTCTATAGAATCACAAAGTATTAGTTCATAAATTTGAACAAATTGGACTAATTGTAAATACTACTTTCATTATTAAATTTATAAATAAAAGAAACCTGTACTGAGACATATAATGTTAATAGATAACTTAAAAATATATAAAATCTACAGTAACCAAAAAACACTTCTTCGTAAACAGACTGAGTTTGTTTTTACACAGTACGATTGCGCACGAGGTCCATTTCTTTCCGATTGCGCACAGCTCATCTCTTGAAAAAAGGATACGCTACCTAAGATTTTTGTATTAATAGACATAATCTTTCCTTTTTTTCTATTCTGATAAGGATCTTTGCAGTTCGTATGTTTTCATTTGTTTGCTGTGTTTAATAAACGATGTATTTGTAGTACGTAGGCTTACTTAATAAATTGATGTCACTGTACCAAGCTACATTTGAATTTATAAGCATGCAGTTAGTCAATTTCATGAACTGTGCCACATTCATTGGTTGAAACAGTTGTTTACGTGAACTGCTTATTTCAACACTGAATGAATACAGTATAGATGCCAGTATCAAAAATCTTACATAGTTATCTACGTTTAATCGAGGAAACCAAAAACATTAATTATTGAAAATTCAATGTTTTATTTTTAAGTTTATTCTCTATGGGTATAATGTAATTTGTAACGTCACTACTAATATCGTACTTTTTATTGTGTTGTAGTTTGAAATTCAATTAAAAGGGTATTATAAATTTATTTGGTTATTTCATTTAATAACGATTAAGCTGATTTTACGAAAGATGTTAAAGAAAAGAAAAATTTAGGTACTAAAATCCTATTAATAAAAGATTCAGGAATAGGAATTCACTAATGATGCGCTGCTGTCTATTGTTCAGCAGATATTATGCGAGCTTTATGCAATCTCTACCTTAGCTCGATCTATACCAAAAATAATAAGAACTTTGCCAATATTCTTGCATTGTTTGATGGCACGATCTGGCGTACCTACTTACCCAAACTGTATTAATTAGTTTTCTTTATTGCAACTTTTATAATTTATTTTTAATTACTATTCATTAGAAAACTTATTAGAAATAAACATTATTGAGTTTTACTGTCATTTTTCTATCCTATTGTTTTCTATTTGTTTCTTATCTTTACTATCATATTCCGATCAATTTTATTATAACTTTTATCCAGTTTAATTTACATTTTAATAATAATCTAATTATTTAATACTAGAAAAAATGAAAAGGACAACTAATTTATTGTTTTCCGAAAAATTCAGCACAATTTCGAAAAGTTTTAACTGCCCTCTTAACTATCATCAGACACAGCAGCATGTGGTTTATGTTAGTTTTAGGATTCATGTAATAGAAAGGCGAAAGCCGATTTTAACCTAAATAACATAAAATTTCGGTTTTTCAATTCTGAATTTTTGATAAAATTTACATTTTTTTAGAGAATCCTAAAATTTATTTATGGGATAGGAACAAAAGTATATCCGATTCTGTAACTGTTCGGTGTATTGATTCCATTTCATAACTAGTATTTAAAAGAAAATCGGTCGGTTGACGTGAAACTTTATACGTTAGCCTAACATATTTTAGTTCATATTATAATTTTAAAAAATCTTGCTCATTCGTGACTTATTTTAATTTGTGCATGTGCATTAATTTTTTTTTTGTACAGTGGTAGTCGAGAAATATAGTTTTCTTTCGTTTTTGTCTAACTGTTCATCATCATGATCATCAACATCTGTCAAGGATTTGGCTCAATGGCCTGTTCCAGCATCCATCCCTTTTTAGGTCTTTTCAAGCCTCGTTTCCCTCTAGGTTTATATTTCCATGCTTGTAGAGGAAGTCTGTGTGCTGGCATCCGAAGGAAATGATTGGACCGGTCTCTCTTATGTATATTCTTAATGTTTCACTCAGTGACTGAATACTTAACTCGGCGCGCATAATTTCGTTACGTACTCTTATCTAACCGGGTACAACTTTTGACCGCCCGCAAAAATCTTATTTCAGCAGCCTGAATACGAGATTCTTTCCTCTGCAATGACACCCATGTTTCACTTCCACATGTTATATACTTCCATATGTTAGAGCCATTGCTCTATAAAATTTCAAAACCGTGTCATGTCTCATTTTCTTTCCTATTGTCCTGCGAATAGAACCGCATACAGCGCTCAATTTAAGGGGAGCAGACCGATTTTCATTTTAAAAATATGATTTTTGATTTTACCATATACTGATAGCTCTTTTTCCCTGTTTCAATTGATATATAAACATGACATTGGTTATTTTTTCTGTTAAGAAGAAATATGTTTTTACGTTGGTGGTACGTAGTGTTTTTTTCAATATTTTTTTCACGTTTTTCATTCTTGTAAATTGGAATTAGTGGATTAATATAATCACGTTACTGCTCTATTAAGGAGATCGCGTTCACGTAAAAGTAGCCTATATACTAAAATTACATTACAAGGCATTTGAATTAGCTGTGACACAAGATAATATTATATTGGTGTGTTTTTGTTTGGAAGTTAATATCAAGTGGCAATTAGTTTTTCTGTTCCAGTATTATGCTTTTACATACGCGTTTCCCCATATTGTATGTTTTTAATTTAGGTACACTTTTCTTAGGAACTATCCCACCTAGGAGTGTGAAATGTTGCACAGTACTTTTTAGTATTTAGTTGTGATTTACTCCACAGATATTTCAAAAATTTTAGATAGTTTTTATTTTTTGGGTGCTATTTTTTATAAAAACCATGTACATCTTAACATGTTTTAAGAATTTTTTTTTTCTTTAGATTGGATAAAGATAAATGAAAAAGCTCAGGTACAAATGTGTATCATGGGACTCTCATAGGTGTGTCAAAGCTTTGCTTTGAAGTTTTAACGGTTCCTACAAAAAATTTACTTAAGTTAATATTGTAGGTATAAGGATAATGAAAATGATCTGCTCCTTTTAACCAATTCTCACTCTCGTCATCATCTTTGCCATAGTAAATCCTGCATCCTAAATAATTAAAATGTCAAACTTATTCTACATTTCGTTCACCAAGTAAAATTTTTGAGTGGACCGGCCATCTTCCCTTAAAAATTTATTTCGTCTGACTGTTTTGCACAACAGTCCTAATGCAAATGATAAGGGTGATAAATAAATATTGGTGATCAGAAAATACCAGACCGGGAGTCGAAACTGGGAACTCTCGGATGGAAATCAGTTGTGCTGATCACCCCAACGAGCCGAGTAGTATCGTCTTACTATTATCTAGCAAGTTAATAAGCACGGATTAGGCTGTATGTAGTATTGGAAATATACCTTAAAACCTTATTCTAAAACTTTTTGATCACCTGAATATTATTTTTATTGGTAGATAAACTCAGTTGAATGTTGAATACCCAAAAAACTGTAAAAAAATTTGTATAATAATGTTCTTTAAGGACAGGGGCGATCATTTCTCAGTATCCAATTCATCTTGAGTAAGATAAATTTTTGTTCAATTTTTAATTTTTAGTCCTTAAATTCCATAAATAAAGAAACATTTCATAAAACTTGAAAAATAATTCAGGTTAATAGTAACAAATAGTTAAAAAAACTGATGATTTCATATTAAATATATAAAAACCTACGAAGAAAGTACCTCTTTTACCTTCTCTTTCCTATATGAATGTATAGTAAGGAAAGTATTGTTTTCATGTCAATTTTTCGACCTTTTTTAAATCATGGAGAAATTTTCATGAAATAATGGGTGAACTTGCTGGTCGCTGCAAGCGCTAGAGTCACATTTACAGCAAAAATGTAATCGAAGATTACGAATTGTGTATATTGGACTGTGATAATACTATATCACGTACAGTTGTTTCAAATTACAAATATAGTAACCTTCCCCGTAAGGGATATTTTAGATTTCTTTTAAACAATTTCTCTGTTTGAAATTAAAAATTTCCCTTTACAATTTTTTAAAATTGTTTTTAAATTTATTTATATTGTTGTAACTTATAGTATAATCTATACTTATATAATAAAGAAGAAACGTCTATTTGTTTGTTCGTTTGTATGAGGTAATCTTAGAAACTACTGAACTGATTATAAAAAATCTTTCATTGTTGCATATCTTAGAGCTTCTTGATCAATATAGGCTATGTTGCAACTTTAAGTAACTTTAATTAAGTGAGTTAAGCAACTTAAACTGTGATGATGTCGTATGTTTCAGTCCATCGGGTGCATAGCAATTTTATTTTTTCTAAGTCCTCTGGATGGTGTATTTTTTTGGGCTAGAAGCACGATTCAACTTTTATATTTCATAGAAAAACGTGAAGAATAACATGGAATTCTTAAATACCCTGAGCCCATCTGGACTGCCGCCACATAACCTTCAGTTGAAAATAGGCGTACCAATGATGTTATTACGCAATTTGAGTCTACCTAATTTATGTAATGCCACAAGGCTTCAAATTAAAAATATAATTGATGCGACAATCATAACTGGTCCAGCAGCAAGGCAGCTGACGCACATTCCACGGATACCAATGATACCCACAGATCTTCCATTTTTCGTTTAAACGTTTTCAGTTTCCAGTGAACATAACCTTCGCACTGACTATTAATAAATCGCAGGGACAAATATTTAAAACGGTGGGCATCGATTTGAGACAAGAGTGCTTCACTCATGGACAAATTTATGTCGGAGTTTCAAGAGCTAGAAGTGCAGAAAACCAATTTATTTCAGGGACCTGAATCTGTACAAGAATACACATAAATTTTACGTCATATATAATCCTCATCTCTTTGGGTCATGGGGTTGCTTATTATTCAAAATTGAACAGTTTGCAACGTATACATATTAGGGATTTTATATAATTATCTAGTTATTGTGTGTAATCGATAAATATGTTTCGACTTTTAAACCTTTGATGTGATTGTTGTTGATTAATCATCTTAATTTGATTCGATAAAATCAAAGTGGAAAGAAAATCACGTTCGTTATTGATTGCTTTTTTACTAATACAAAAAACTGGTATAAATGAATTAGTTTTAATTCAAAAGGCCTTAATATAAAAAATATTATAATTGGAACATTTAATAGTTGTAATTTAATTTAAAAGTATAAGTCAATTAACAATTAATTACAAGTTAAATAAATTAGTTTTCATTTAATTAAAACCTTTTGTGGACGTACTTGTTATCTAAAGCTTATGATATAATCTCGGAATACCAAATGGTAAAAAATCTTGCTGTAGTTTCCATTTTTAATTACTGTAACACTTGTTTATTTTTTGTTCACTCATTAATGTTTGTATTTTTGTTCTGTTTTTTTAAGTACGTTTTAAGTGGTTTTCTCTAAAACAGCTTGCATTTTAATGATTTTTTTTAGTACAAACTCCTAGTTACGTGATATGCCTGTGGAACAGCAATGTTGTTTTGAAAAAAGTTAAATTGTATTATATTAATATGTATTTTATTTATCTGTATAAAAATTTAAGGTCTTTGTTTTGTTATTGAAATACTCTCCCTTTCGTATGCTAATTTCTTATTAAAAATAAAAAAAATACAAATATACACATTTTATTAAAAAGGTTTCTTATTAACTCGTTCTTCGTGTCAATTTAATTTGATTTCTATGTTTGTCTAGCTTTATCTTGATTACTATATTGATAGACTTATAGACTATATCTTATTTTTTGTTGTATCGATAAATTTACTACGAAGTTTTATTAACTATTTTTTATGTTCTTTATTAATTTTTATTCTTTTCAATTTGTTTTTCTTTAATTTATTACTAACATTAAATTCTTTCTTTTACAATACTCCTGTATCGTATTAATCAGTTGTCTTTCTCTGTCAAACCAATTACTAAATTCCTACTTAAAATTTATAAAATATTCAAATATTTTACGCTTAAACAGTTTTACAAAATTCTATTTCATTTAAAATAAATAAAAATGTTTAGACGTTATCAATTTAAAATTCTTACTTATATTACTAGGTCTATGTTAAAATAATGAAACAACCTGAGAAAACTTACGATAGTTACACATTTCTCTTCCATTACATTCTTGTGGAATACTAATATTATTATGCACCTGCTGGTTTTAAGTGTAACAAATATTCTATTTTTCTTCTATGCTTTACCGCTAAAAATAAATAATAACTGAGACATTCAGGAACCGAACACGTAGATATATTTCTGATACCTAACCTCCAATTGTACAACTTACTTCTCCAAAATTATAAAAATATATGGGACATGGAAAAACAGAATAAAAACTTTTTGTTGTTTAGGTCATCAGCCGAAAGGCTGGTTTGAAATTCTGGAGGCTTTAGTAAGTAAAACGAAAAGTGAGGTGCTTTACCTTTCGTACTGAGTAGAAAAGTATGGTTGTCAGCATGCCAAGTCCTCTGAAAAGCTTCTACTTTTTACCCTGCAAATGACACCTCCACTTCATTCACCACAGGGTCTGACTGTATAATGAAATTCATTACTTTCAGAAAGATAACTCTAAATAGTGTCTTTCACACCTCTACCTCTTCTGTTCTTAAGTTGCTTCCAGGTCAATTGGTCCAGAGCACAATGTCCAAGGTATAGAAAGTCCATATCAAAAATGTCCAGAGGAAAATAGTCCAATAAATTAAGGTCACAAGTTATAATGTTCATGTACAATAATTTCCACTTATCAAAATGTCCAATGTACAAAAATGTCCATCCGCTTTCTGAATATTACAGTCTACAAGCCATTATGTTGTGCTTGTTGGCCATATTTTAAGAACATAAAGTAATGAAATCAGAGGTCGTATAAAATCAAATATATTACAATATAAAATTTTATTAAACATTATTTCCTTTGCTTGCATGTACTAAATAATACGTATAATGAACAGCCAAACAAAAATTACGTGTAATACTCCCATCAGAGTATAACATCATCAAGACATCTTTCGTCTCACACGCAGACATCCTTAGGATGAACATCACACGTATCACACAAAACACATAACACAAATAAAACACATAAGATTGAAGACCACGTCAATAAATTTAATGGAACCGTTGCCACTATATTACGCGCGACTATCAGGCCGAATCATTGCGAGTCAAGCGTGACAATTCTGCCGGATAGTCGCGCGTAATATAGTTCTAACGGTTCTTTTAAATATTGGCGTGGTCTTCGATTTTATGTGTTTTGTGTGATATGTGTAATGTTGATTCTGAGGATGTCTCCGTGTATTTTTACTTTCTCTTGCCTATATGAATATATAGGAAGGAAAGTATTGTTTTCATGTCGATTTTTCGAAATCGAGTTTTCACCGGATCTATACGTTTTCAGACCCCCTGAACCCAAAAAACATGTTTTTAGCGATTGGTCTGTGTGTGTGTCTGTGTGTGTGTGTGTGTGTGTGTCTGTGTGTGTGTGTGTGTGTGTCTGTGTGTGAACAGAATATCTCAAGAACGGAACATCGTACGAACTTGAAACTTGAAACTTAAGTTACATACCACTACCGGACGCGACACGAACATTTTCATCAAAATCGGTCAACCGGAAGTAGAAGTAACTTAGTTTATTCGTATAATTTTTCAGTTTTTTGCGATTTTCTCAAAAACTGGTCCTACGATTTTTTTTAAAATCGCCTATTTTACTCAATTTTTAATTCTCTACAAGATAGGGTAGGCGCCATGTTTGCTGAAATTCTCGGTGAGGCTGTTTTCACGTAAAAACGTTGTTTTTTTAAGATTACGGCTTTAATATAAATTTTAGCGCAAAAACTTATATAATAAAAGTTGTAGAGAATTTAAAAACCTACAACTTCTGTTTCAAACATTTTTTTGTATGACGCTTAGTTTAGCAGTAATTAGCGATTTTCTGATTTTTTCTCACGAAAACGTGAGAAAAATCGATTTTTTTAACATTTCGGTCTTAGTATGCATTTTACGACAAAAGTGTATATAATAAAAGTTATAGAAAATTAAAAGATCTACAACTTTTGTTTAGAGAATTTTTCTCTACAGAGCCTAGTTTAGCGTGAAAGTGTGATTTTCCGTTTTTTTTAAGCCAAATTGAGTTCGATTTTCATTTTGCGTCTTCCACTCATGATTAAAATAAGGTTATGTTTTTGAGGTTAGTTTTTGTTCATTTCTAATGTTTTAATACTAATGTTAGGTTTATTGTTAATTATTTGCATTGGCAAGAGAAAGTTGTGTGAGTGTTTCACACCAGATTTTTGTTAGTCAAAATTGGTTTAAACTTAAGTTATGTAATTGATTTAATTGATTATAATGTAATTACATCTCTTAGTAGGATAAGTTTAATCATTAGTTGTGTGAATAAATAATTAATTATTATAAGTTTAAAGTAATTCTGTTTATTGTCTATCACACCCAGAGCGTGAAGGTTTTACAATGTGTTTTTATAAAAACTTTGTTTTCAAAACTCTTCAAAATTTAATTATAATTTTTGAGTAGTTTTAGAATTATACTTAATTGTAATTCACAGCCTTATATACCTTATATAGTATTTTATACTTTATATAGCTATTATTATATAGCTTATCTTATATTATTTCGAAACCCAAATTTCAATCGTCCGCCATTTTGGATACATCGTAGAAAACTGCTATTAATGATATTTCTCTTGTTTTAAAGGGACCTTTAAAATGACGTACCACATATTGGGTGATCCCATTTAAAATATTCGAGTTACAAACCCTGGGCCACCCCTCCAAGAAGGTGTTGAAATTTAGTTGTACGTCAAAAGGTAGAGTAGTTGATCAGTACGTTATCCTGAAAGTTACAGTGTTCTATCTAAAACAGTTTCCAATTTATTGAGGGGTTCCCATACATATGGTCCATCCAGCATAATTAATTGTTAAAAGTTTAAAGGAAGTTTGTTTATTATTTATTATAACTAGATCCCGAACGAACCTATGTTTAAGTATTAACATACATCCCTGGGTGTACTAACGTTGTAATAGATTATTTCATTTATAAAAGCGTTAGCTATCCCTAGCATTATTGAATGGTATTAAATAAATCGGTTTATTGGTCCTCCTGGTTTTTCTCAATGGTTTTTTTATTTGTTGGTATTACTGACAAGACGAATTCCGATTTTCAGAATCACAACTCTTTGAGAAATGATAAAAGTAATATTATCGTTTTAAGATAGTGACCCTTTTTCAAAACCTTAGGAAAATGTGGTTTAAATTCCAGTACATTTCCTAAGTTTCAGTATGCCCTTCTATTTTTATTATTTAAGTTATCCTATAATTTACAGAATAATATTACCGATTTTTAAAAGTGCAACTCTTTGGGAAGTTATATTAATAAAATATTTTGCTTGAGTGATAAACTACTTTTTCCTCCTAAAGCACAAAGTGATCATAACGCAAATTCTTTTGTTAATCTATTCAACCCTTAAGAAAAAAATATATTTGGGTTCAGCTTTCTACGTGATCTGAAAATTAGAGAATTAGTGATGAGTGGGTGATTCAGGCAATCAGTCAGTGAAAGCTTTCGCAATTATATTCACAATTACACACTAATGGTTCTGTGTTGCTGGATAATTATTTTGCTATAAACAGAGCATTATCATATATTTAATTTTGAGGGAAAATATTATGGTTTATAGAAGTAAAGGATCGTAAATCGTTTATACTATTTACAACCACTTTTGGTCTGACTTAAGGAGCAATTTAAAAAGAAATGGGGCAATAATTTTACGGCTTAATTAATTTTTTCTTCTATTAATTTGTGTGAAGAGAGGAAAAATCGTATACTTGATGAACAAACTGAATCAACGATTTTCAATTAATTTAATTTTATCGGTTTGATTTTAGGATTTATTAAGTACGATGACGGATGTAAAAATCAGAATTAATTATGAAATTAACCTTTACATTATTAAACAGATTGATTTGTAATTTGTAGATGATACTATAATATTTTTAAAGGTGATAATTATTTGATGTTTGAATTCCTTATGTTGTTGGGTCATTGACCATTTGTAGTATGGATTGTGCATACCATATACCAAAGTATACATCATAATTACTACTACATTCTCATAATTCTACTTACATATTATACATTCTAACACACTCTCTAGTCAAGAATGTATATTACGAATACAGAAATGCATACGTACTCTAATAAAGCCCCAACTCTGATGACTTGCTAATGTTCTTCCTTTGTTCTTGTATTGTCCATTGTCTTTATCACTACCTCAAGCCCCTTATACCAATGTTACCCTGTTAATCAATGCTATTATGATTTATGTACATTATGACATCTGAATTGCATTTTCCATCTCTCTCAATCTTATATAAACATATATGTTCACCTAACATGAGTCTCTCATTGGTTTGTATTTAGAAGTGTTTGTTGGGCGTCCATACTAAATGCTCATTGTCTCCTTTGTCGGTGATTTGAATGATGTCTCTATTCCATCATTGGTTTCTCTAAATAATTTCTACCCATTTAATACATACCTTACCTTTGTTTGATGGTAATATTAATTTTTTGTCCTTGTTTTATTTATGGTATGCATCTACATACGTACAGAAACATTTAGGAATATTAAAAACGAAATCGTTTATCTAATAATTTTAGGACTACATTAAAATCAAGTAATCATCTTAAATTACTGTATGTTCGGTTTACTAAACAATAGTAATTGCTTGAATATACATTATTATAATCTTAAAAATATTATTCGGTTTGTATACACCTGTAGTTATTTAAAGTTGAAAAATTCACATCAGTTGTTTGTTATATTGTATTGTTTTATAATGACTTTATTACATTCAAATGTTAGTTGCATATCCTTTTATAAGTACTGGCACTATTTTTTTATAATTTATGTGGGGTACATAAACGTTCTTGCAAGGGGAGTAGGACAAGCCTATGATTCCTCAAATAAAATGGCTTATCTTCAAAGCCCATTTTCTCAGAAAATTTTTGAGTTACAGAGCTGAAATTTATAGATGTTATTCTTCATATTTTTTTGATGTTATGGTATTAGAATAATAAATTTTCAATGAAAATGTAAAAGAATAATTTTGTTTTCTTTTAAGTGACAAATTTTCACACCTCTTTCAGCAGATAATATGTTTTATTTGGGTAAATTTTTGAGAAATCACAATAATTTTAGTATTGTAACATCTACTTTATTAGTAGAATAACTGGTAAAATTTTTAGCTCATTAGCTTAAATAGTTTCTGAGAAAATGGGCCATTTGTGTAAAAACGACATATCCGGGAATAAGTGTTTAAAAATTATGTATTTCAGACATATTCAGGTTTGCTTAGTGTCAGATTAGAGCAGCTCCATATTGTGAGTCACCTGGGTCTTCCCATGTGTATTTTACTTTCATGGTACTTTCCCTTGTTTCTGAAATAGCTGGTAAAATTTTTCTGTACAATAATACAAATGTTTTGGGAAGTTCCAGAAGGTTCATGGTGGCACAAAACAATTTTGCATCTGTGACACCTTTGCTTATTGTTCGGAAACCATAGGTCGTTCTTACTTCTATTTCATCAGACTTATTTTTGCCTAGTTGTCTGGAAGTCCAGATGCACTATTATGTTAAACATTTAATATTTAATTTACAAGCTAGGCCTCTTTAACATTGTCGATCTTCTTCAATGCATCCGGCAGTGTTATATGCTGGATGCATTACAGTATATTCAACTTACACTATTTTGGATAGCGTTTGATAAAATATCAATATATTCAATAATATTTTTGCTTTACTTCCAAAGTTTGTATAACGAATAGGAGAAAGTTTGGCTGAAGCAGTTGAAACATAATTTACTCAACTTTGTGTTGATAGGTTAGGGCAAGCATCTCATTCATGTAATTCGATGTAAAAATCGGTTCACGTGCCGAAAAAAATATTAGTTAAAAAAACTAGACCACGTAGAACCATATTTCGTTTTTAAAAAGAACCAGATTATCTAAATTTTAAATGATTTGATTTTTTAGATGATCTAAAATTTAGAATTAAAAATCAAATTTCTTCAATTTTTTGTGCTCCTACTCCACTTAAATTCATTTAGAGCAGTTTACAAACAAACCTACATTCGGAAGAAAATGGCACAAAAACATACGTAACTTGTATCTTTGCAGGCAAGTACAACACATAAAGAATTAAGCCTGTTGTTATTGAACAACCTTGGTTGACCCATTGTTGTAATGGTCAGGAAAACTGGGTTCTATACCTTGGATCCCGAGTTCGATTTCCTGGTCAGGTTTGGCAGTTTTCATCCCTCATCATAAAACTTAATCGTCTGGATTACCATTAGTTTGCAAAATATTCGTACAGAAAATCGTTAGTCCAATATTATTTTACGGATGTACAACCCTCTTGAAAACTGTAAAAAAAATCTATTAAAATAAAAAACATTAGAGTTTTTTATTTAATATTTTCGGCCAGACCGTGGTATTGTGGTCAGGACAACTAGCTTCTACGCCAGAGGTCCTGGGTTCGTTTCCCGGTTAGTTCTGATATTTTTACTTCACTTTGTCTCATCTATCATTATTGATCGTCTGCATTATCATTGATGTGTAAAACAGTCAAACATAACACACACACACACACACACACACACACACACACGCACACACACGCACGCACGCACGCACGCACGCACGCACACACAATAAATTGTGACAGATTGGCACGGTTATTTTATTTTCAAAATAGTAAATTTTTATAGTCTTTGTAAAGTATGTTTTTAATGTTGTTTTTTACTTAATGTGATAACAGCGGAATTATAAATTAACGGAATGGAATTCCTCGGAGTAGTACTAAGAGAACTAAGAGAACTGATTTGAATGTCTAAACAATCAAAACAGTGGTTGTTGTTATACGTCCGGAAACATTTTCTTTCCGAGTTATGCCCAATGACAATTACCTTCTTGTTTCTGGTTAGGCTATATTTTAACTCCTTAGATGTTAATATTATGGAGCAAAACGGTGGGTTTATTTAACTGAAAATTAAAATATACTTAAAAACATGGAAACTAGGACTATTTCTAATACTTAAAGAGATAATCATTCACTTTGTTGTTGTGTTTCAATATAGATTGTATAAGATATGCGGATTTTATGAGGAATCTTTATCAAGCTAAGTTTCAGAGTAATTTTACTTCTGGTATTCCTGTTTACTGCCGGTAAAATATTACCTAGTTCAACTCTCAAGTGTGTATATTAGAAGATTTTCATTGAGAGGAACGGGTCAGCCGTCTTTCAGCAGAAATTAAATATCTAAACTGCAAAAAATAAAGTGAAAAATGAAGAAACCAAGAGATTAATAAAATAAAAGAGCTATATTATATATGGTTTCTTACTTCTTAATTCTTAAACAAACATGTGACAAAGCAAGAAAACAAGTAACTCACAGAAGCAATTAAAGTGTTAAGATTGGCAGAAATGTCTTAAAGAGACAAGAAATAAAATATCTAAAAGCAAAAATATCTTAACAAGGATCTAAAAAAAATATTAAATGTTATGGAAATGATACCGAGTAAGATTGTACGAAAAGAAAAAGACCGTACGAAAATTCACTACAGAAAAGTAAAGCTAAGAAGGATTTTGAATAGAAAGTGGTTTGAAAATTCATGCCTAAAACTGTCAAAATAAAAATTTTTTTGCGTAGGTTGGCCTGAGAAACCTTTCTCGGAAGATCAATCTCATTACTCGAAGAACTTTTCTGAGTTGGAATTATATGCCTAGGGCATGATGTTTATGTGAATGAAATGTAAAAAATCTGCTGTGAAACAACCACACAGCTTACTCCCAAAAATCAATGAATAAAAAATTCCGAACGTAAAAAAGTAAAGATTTTAACACAGCAAACACAGTTGTTAAACATATAACATATCTTTAATAAATAATTTTTTTATTTGACAAAATTTACAATCAATTATGTTTAACTTTTGGTAAATAGTTATGATAAAAAGTAATAACACTGACATGAGTAGAGAAGTGTCCAGCGACCCTTCTCTACAAATTAAACACAAAAACAGTAGCTATTGAAAACAGTAGTTATAAAAATGAAAGAAAACATAAAATTACTTACAGAGGAATATAAACTAACATTAAATGATATTAGGAAACAAAACAAAAACTAACAAAATAATAAATTAATAATTAAATAACAACTTAACTAAAAACTAAGATTATTTTAATTTTAATGGTAACTAGAAAAAATGTATAACTTACTTATGGTGTAGTTAATACATTATATTTGTTATGTACTACTTATATTACATACAGCTTAGCTCTAAAGGTGTATAAAAAAAATCTCTTTCAACTAAATCTAAAACATGGACTATTTGCAACCTCCTCATAGTATTCAAATTGTTTAACATGTTTATAGCCAATGGTCGTAGAGATGATTTTGATAACTGTGACTAAATCGTCTGATTTCTTCCTTAATTGTTGGAATATTTAGATATTCCTTATTAGCAACTTATACTCTTATTAGCAACCTTTTATACTCCTTATTAGCATCAAACCAGTTGGGGTTGCTGATATCTCGCAAAACTTTATTTTAAAACCGCTGCAGGATTTCCAAGTTACTATTACTACTGGTTTCCCATAATTGTATCCCGTAGCTCCAAATAGGTATCAAAATAGCTTTATAAACTAAAAATTTATTTTCTGTTAATAACGGAGACCTTCGCCCCACCAACCACTGCATCTTACTAAATCGGATATTTAACTCTTGTCTTTTCATTTTGATATGATTTTTCCACTTGAGCCTTTTGTCAATGTAAAGCCCTAAGTACTTAGCACCTGTTAATAAATAAAATGAGTAAATAATATAAAATGACAAACATAACCTAATTTTAATCATGAGTGAATGACGCTAAATGAAACAACTTCTGTAGGACTTAAAAATACAGAAAATCATCACTAACTCACGGTAAACTAAGCTCTGTAGAAAAAAATGCTTGACTTAAAGTTTTAGGTTGTTTATTCCCTATAAAAACTTATTTATAAAAACTTTTATTTATTAACGAAACGAGTCAAAGGCATCTTTACTATTTAAATCGAAAATTACATTTTTTTGAATCCCAAATGTGTGTAGGCCTACGTTCAGTTTGTTCAATTTAAGAAATGACCCAATGAGATGATAATGAAGTGCATGACATGTAAATGAGGTGTAGTCTTGTCTCGTACGGCCGCATTGGCGAAGCTGGTAACGTGCTCGCATCTCATCATGCGGTCTTGGGTACGAATCCCATTCAGGCACGGCATTTTTTCATACGTTACAAAAAAATCATTTCATCATTCACCGTCTGCATTAGCAGTAATTGCAGAACAGTCAGACGTTAAACAAAAAAACAAAAAAAAAAAATTGTCTCGTACATAATCAGGGTGATCATTTCTGATAATGTATGGTTAATTGAATTCCAACATCAAAGTACTCCGGTAACCACTGTCTAGTATTCAAATCCGTAAAAAAGTAACTAAATTTACTAGGATGTGAACCACGAAATCTTCGTCTCTGAGATCAGTTGTTAAATAGCTGCCTCGCGGCGACGACTTTACCACTAGACCATACCGACGAGTCATATCAGAAAATGGTCATTAATTTATGACCAGAGAAACAATTTACATGGCACTCTTTGGAAATACCCCAGTAAGATCCAAAATAGTCATTAACGGACTCATATTAAAGCAAGTGAGCTACTATAAATACCGTGGGACTGATGTCTTATATGAAGATGACTATGATGTGAAAAATAAGTTATCTAAATTTAATCAGATATGTAGGACGATTCAAAGGACACTGAGATAACAGATAAGACCCGAAACAACGGTAAAGTTTTATAAGACGGTGGCAGTTCCAGTCTTGCCATACGGCAGTGAAGCATGGGTGATGAGGAAAAGGATGGAAAGAAACATCCAAACCGTAGAAATTTAATTCTTAAGGTCTGTCAAGGGTTGTACAAGACTAGACAGGATCAGAAATGAAGATATAAGGGAAGAATTGGGGATTTCTCCACTCAACAAAAATTGTATCGTGCCCAATGGGTCGATAATTTAAATAAAATGCCAGAAAGCCGCTTGCCTAGTGTAGCGAGAAGATACAAAACAGTGAGAAGTAGAGATATTGGCAGGCCGAAGAAAAAATAGGTGCCGGAACAGATAAAAATGTCTAATCCGTGAAAAGAAGAAGAAGAAACAATTTTAATGTTGTAAGAATAAATTATTCAAGGTATTAAAACTTAGTTACACAGAAAAAACAAATTTTTTAAATTTTTATATTTGCACTTTTAACTTTTGCTTATTTGACGTATACTATATTTTATTTTTCCCAATATTTGTATCAAAGCACAATCGCTCGGTATTACAAAATAAATTAATTTGAACGTACGTCCGCTGCAGTTACAATAATTAAATTAGATTCTATAATTGAACGAGAAAGTCTGCAACAGCTAACTTACTAATAACATACCTACACAACAAAACGGTAACTTGATACTTTTTACTCTAACACTTTACTAACTAAACGTTTATTCCTTTATCCTAAGCATCATTAGCAGTAATTTAATTTATTTAGAAAGTCCGTTTATTCAATATAAATATATTTCATAATATCGTAATAAAACGCACGATTACGTTATTAAATCTGTTTAAAGGTTAAAAAATTAAATTAAAAATTTATTTCAAAGTCAATTACTTCTCACTTTACCTTCATTTTAAATATGTGTATATTTTTAATAAAAATATTTTATCTCCGTTTTCTTATGTACAATAATTTCAGTTTAATCATAAAAAGAGTCTGTGATAATAACTTTAAACTGAAAAGATTATAATCTTTTATTACTGCTTTTTTACTGTGAATTAAAAGTTTTAAAATTGTAAATTTCTCGTATATTCATTTAAACTGTGGACTTATATTTTCTACAACTGTTTCAATTAATTTCAAATTTCAGTCTAAGTTGGATAAATCTTTAAGAGTAAAGTTTCTTATTTCTATTATACTGTAAAGATGAATAACAATACCGTAATAATTTTTCTTTGTAATTACGTAAAGAAAATACATCTTTATTTTATGCATGCAAGACAACAAAGGTTACTTTGGTGGTTTTGTCAGCATACAATCGACTGTTAAACTACAAAGTTTATTTTCTTTATACAGATTTGAATACTAAAGTACGTAATATGAAAGATTATGTCAAATTATTATAAATTAGTCAAATTATTTACACTCAATCTGTTAGTTGCAGGGCTAAAATAAATAGTTCTGTTTGGTATCACATGGTCAGCCAATTAAATGACTGAATCATTTAAGATCAGAAGAGGCAGAGGTGTAAAAGACACTAATCAGAGTTATCTCCTCTGAAAGTAATGAATTTCATTTTAGAGCCAGACCCTGTCGTGAATGAAGTGAAGGTGTCATTAATTGCAGAGTGGAAAATATGTTCTTTTCAGAGGGCCCGGCATGCTGATAAGCGTACTTTTCCACTCAGTGAGGAAGGCATGGTAAACCACCTTACTCCTCGTTTTACTTAGTAAAACCTCTGCAGTTTCAAACCAGCCTTTCGGCTGATGACCTAAACAACAATATGAAAGATGAAGCATATGTTTGGAACCGCAAGTCTCACCAGGTAAAAAACATAAAAATTGAAAAAATAAAATAAAAAGTGAAATTTCACTCCCTTATTAATTAAAGGGATAGAGTTACCTTCTACCTCGTTACATCCATCGGGAACGAAAAGATTAAAAAAAAGCGCTCTAATTTCTTTACTCTTCTACTTTAAGGCTGAATTTCAGCAGAAATTATTTAGAAAGCATGCAGAAAAATTCCTTTAAAACGCCATAATTTTTATCTTAAAATTTATCGTGCTACAGTTCCGAAACATGGACTAAGTGATTTTTCATTTAATGCGCTAAATAAACGGGTACATAGTTTGTTCCCAAATTTATAGAAAATGCCTATTACACTCCCATGTTTCGTAATTTATACGAATAAAATAACAAAAAACAAGCTTTAAAACGAGTCGTATCTGAAATTTTTATGGTTTTTACTTGGTGAGATACGCGGTCCCAACACAGGCTTCATTTTACGTACTATAGACAGTGGTTATCGATATAATTGACAGTTGGAATTCAATTAACCACACCCTTTCAGTAATAGTCGGCCTGAGTATAGAAAACTACACCTCATTTACATGTCATACACATCATCCTCATTTCATTGGGTCATGGGGTAGCTTATTGTTCTTAAATTGAACAGATTGCAACTACACACAATAGGGATAAAAAAGTACGTAAAACTTTTTAATACTTGTTTTTTGGTGCTTTGAATAAGCCTTAATAGATAACCAAATACTATCCCGGACTCTAATGTAGAAATATTTGAGGCAAACGATCTTATCGTATTATCCTCGGTTTCGCTGCGTAAGGCAAGAGACCTCTCAACAGCTGCTTTTCTTATCACCAGAGATCTGTTATACTCGTAATATACTTAAAATATTTATAAGTAATATGTATATTTAAAACATCCATCGGGAACGAAAAGATTAAAAAAAAAAATCCAATTTCTTTACTCTTCATACTTTAAAGCTGAATTTCAGTTGACGTTATTATTTACGGGTGAAACCCGTAAAAAATTATTTCAGCAGTTAACTGAGTTTAGCCTACACAAAGGTAGGCTACTGGCACACGCTCTCGAAGGTCTTTCTTAACTTGTATTGATTGATGATGGTTTTATGAAAACAATATGATTACAATAAAAAAAATGTATTTGTTCATTAATAAATATTTTTGACGATGATTGTACTTAAAGGAGAACATTTTTAAAGCTGCGTTTAAATTTTCAATTATTTTTTTATTACATTATTATGTACGAAAAATAAGAAATATATACATTTTTTAACTTCAAGAAACTATTAAAAAATTATTTTGATTAGACATTATTTTATTAAATCTTATTATGTGATGATAATAAGCTATGTTGAATGATTTATTAAAATATTTTTATCGGCCATATTAAGAAGTTTATTTTGTTTGTCGCTGTACACGTGGTAGGGATGTACAGAATAAGCTATCCTGATGTTCGCTTAACAACCAACCAGAACACGCCTGTCAATGGCAGACAGAGACTGGTTCAATTCCCATACGTTATGCTCATTTGTTCCAAATAATTCTAACAAACAACAGAAACAATATCCTTGATTCAATGCAACTAAGTTCTATATTGTCTTTCAAATGTTATGCTGAGCGTGCTTTGACTTTTCTAAATGGTGTAGGTTTTTATTTCAAGCTGTTGTTAGTGTTCAGATAAAAACAATTTCACTACAAAAGAATATAAAAAATCTTTTGTTATATTGACACGAAATATAAATACACTTTCGGTAAATCACGCTAATTTTTTGTTGACTGTCAAATTGTGCAAGAATTTTACTCACTTTGTTTATTGTATCCATAACTATAGAATGAACCAATTTTAAAGCTGTTTTTATAGAAAATAATTAATATTTTCAATTCCTAATATGTGAACGTTACAGTCTGTTCAATTTAAGAAAAATAAACAACCCCACAAATCAAAGAGATGAGATGATGTGTAAGACTTAATAATGAGTTGTAGTCTTTTACAGACTCAGGCCGACCTTTCCTGAAGGATTATGTTTGATTGAATCCCAAACATCAAAGTACATCTATAACCACTGTCTAATATTCAAATCTGTATAAGGTAAAAATATATCTTTACTAGGATTTGAACCATAGAATCTTCGTCTCCAAAAATCAGCTGTTAAACAATCTACAGATGGAGCGCAAAAAAGTAAGAAGATTAAAACACGTGTGTTGATGAAATAATAAGGAATTAATAAATTTTCTTATTTTACATAAAAAAAATTTAAAACATTGTTAAAAAAAATCATGTTGCATTGAAACCTGTATGTTAGTCATAAAAAAGTAACCATGATGCTAAAAGAAAAGAAATACAAATATTTAATTCATTAAATAACACTTGTGCGGCTATCGAATTTTTAAGTATTCCTAATTAAAAGTTATAACTATTTACATTTCTTTTTTTTGTGGATTGTACAACAAAAAATTAATTTAGACTGCAATTTAATTAAATTCCAAATTTTTAATGGTGATATTTAATATCAAATACAAACCGGATTGGGCCCTAAGATAAATAATAATTCTTGTTTGAAAGCGGGACAGAAACTGCACTTTCAAGAAGTTAAAATAAATCAACCTAAAAGAAAAAAAATTATGTCACTAAGCCATGAATCTGGTACAAACACCTAATTTTATGGGGCATATTATTTAAATATATTGTTTATTTCTTTTATAACTTGTGATAAGTTTTCTTTGTTACGTTAAGTGATTCATTTAGCTTCATAACGTCCATAATTTGTTCCAGACGGTAGTTAAAAATTAACTGAAAACTGTAATAATAAATGAAATTATTGTAATGTATGAACAAGTAAGTTTTAACTTAAAATAATCATAACCAATCAATAAAAGGTTCTTATTGTTTATTGTATCAGGTACTAAAGATATAAAGAAATTGAAGAAATTATTATTATTATTATTATTATTAGAAATTATTTGTTTCCTTAGGTTTTGGGTGATGTGGTCTAATGGTAAAGTCGTCGCCACGAGTCAGCTGTCTTAAAACTGAAGTACGGAGACGAAGGTTCAGTGGTTCAAATCCTAGTAAAAGTAAGTTACTTTCGTATGGATTTTTAAATACTAGACAGTAGTTACCAGTGTACTTTAATGGTTGGGGTTCAATTATTAACCATACGCTCTCAGGAATGGTCGGACTGGCCTGAGTCTATACAAACTTACATCTTATTTAAACGTCATATATATCATCCAGATAGCATTGTGTTTGGAGGTTGCTTATTATTATTAAATTGAATAATTGCAACGTACTGCAACGTACACACGTTAAGGTACAAAGTAGAAAACAGTCGTAATTTACATTTAAAACGAAAAATCTGGTCTAATGTATTTTAAATGAAGATTCTGTTTTTCCTTAAGTGAGTTTTTTTAAAAGGATTTAAATTTGATTAACCGTAAGTTAAAATTGGTTTTAACACCTGTTTATTTATTAATAACTTATACTATTGAAAGTGACTGGGCAGAATTCCTACCTATTTACTCGTAAATTGTTTTGTAACGAGTAGGTATTTGTTTTTTCTTTTTGACATGTTCTTTCTAGCGCAGGTTGGTATCAAGCTTCATACCGAGGTATTTTGCCGTATTTCAGTAGTACACTTGTTTTCCATTGATTTTTACAGGAAAATGTTCATTATTTCCTTGGTAAAATTGATGTGTACTGATTTACTTTCGTTTAGTTTCAACTTTCATCACAATGTCCATCGGCAAATAACGTTGACTGCATCCTTTAGCTTCCTATTTGCTTCTTCACTTTTTTATACTACAGTAGTTCCTATGAAAGCAGTATAATCAGCAAATGTAGCTACAGTTCTGTCTTAGAATGTGGAAATATCACTTGAGTATAATAGATTATATGCAAAGTATATAATAGAGTCGGGCAAAGTACACTTTCTTGCGGGACTCCACGTTTAATTGGTTTTAGTTCTGAGTACGCGTTTTCTTGTCTTAGGTACTCTTAAATACCTTCCAAAGATGTACGATTCAAAAATAGTATTTAACGGTCTTAGTAACATAGTTCTTAATTTGCACACTAATCCGTTGTGTCAAACCTAATCGAAGGTTTGGGCCAGGTTTAGATTAGGCCTCGTCGAGGGAGAGAGCAGGGCAGATTTTTTGTCCTCAAGCGTCTTCTCGATTACATCTGTTATGCGGTGAAGTTGGTCTACTGTTGAGTGCTAATTCCTGAATCAAAATTGATGAGAAAATATTAATTATTTCCTGTCAATAAGAGGTTAGAGTCTCTTAAAAAGTAGTTTTTCAAAGACCTTGCTCATTACTGGTGGTATGTCTTGCGGATGCTTTCCAGGTTTTTGGATAATTATTTCGGCAACTTTCGAAAGAGCTGAAACATAATGAAATCTGAAGATTGCATTAATGATATTACTTTAAGTTACTACTGATTTTTCAGAAGTAACTTAAGTATTTCGCCAGTAACCAAACCAAAACCGAGGGCTTTTTGGCAATTCATACTAGTTTTGATTTCCGTGTTAACTTCTTTGTAACAGGTTTAATTATTTTTTTCAATTTCTTCCTCTTCTCTTTTTTTTCACCTTCTTCAACTGATCAATTAAAATAATATGCATTACTTTAATGTAGTAATCTCCTTATTTTCTATACGAGCAATATGCAAAGGCCAGCCTGACTTTAAGTATGGTACTTTATATTCAACCCCAAGGAATAAAACCCCCAAGAAACTGCTACTCTCTAGGTAATCAGGAGTTAGAGAAGTCGTGAGTGATAACTTTCGCTCTAATATAGAGACAAATACTATAAGAACGCGTTTTCACAATTTCCTCTAATGAAATTTTAAATTAAATAGTTTTGAAATTTTTTGTGACTATGAAGGTTTTCGTTAGATCTAAGCAGCAGTATTTGACAGTTTTGTTAATAGTTAGGTGTGCGTAAAAGAAAAAGTGCCCCCAAAAATTATGTTTTGCATATGGTGTTCGTAATACTATTTATGGTTTAATATGTTCCTATAAATTTTTGATAGTAGTTTCTTGAACTTGACTTTTGAGGTTGGTTTGAAATTGAAAGAAGTTCCCGACATTCTGCAGTTGATACTCTAAAATCATAACATTGGAACAATAAATTAAAAAAATGTAACCATGTTTGTAAACAAGATTTGATTAATTGAGTAGAAGATATACAAGAGGTTGTAATTTGACTGCACGGTTAGAAATTGTGAAGGAATACACTTAACCTTATTTTTTGAATCAGTGATGCAGAATGACGTCATCTAAACAACGGGTTGTATCATCGGTTGACTTGCAACACAGTAGATATAAGAAGAAACAAAATACAGGATGCTCGTCTAATGAGCTTATTATCGATGCGAAAGCACGCGGTTCGATGTTATTGAAGAGTTTTGTCCAATTACCAGCCAAGTAGGTTTCCAAATATCGTGGAGTGAATAACCAACAATCTTTGTTAACTTCTTTTGTGCCGTATTTTAAGTGGAATCACAGGCCCGGCTATATTTTCAATCGTTCGACAGTTAATCTTATTGTCCTTATAGGTGGACATTACTATCATAATTTTCAAGGTTAGTCTCTTAAACTGATCTTCCCTGATTCTACACCATTCGTCTTTGTCAATCGTTTTGTCTGTCAGACTATTTACTCGATCGCAACTTCTTTCCAGATTGTAACATTTCATAGCATTTCTTTTTAAAAGCATTTATTGAAAATTATTTTATCCTTTCTTCTTTGTTACTCTCTATTTATTCCAATATGTCTCTCTTTCTTTCTCCATTATTCTCTTTGTTCACTTTAAGGTTGAATTCCAGAGAAAACTAAACGGTTCTAAGTTTGCCTCACCAATTAAATGATTTCGTTCATTTATTTTATTTTCAACTCTAATTAAAATTTAATTAAAAGTCCTTTAATTAGAATATAAATTCGATTGATAAATAGTCGAAGTATAAATCGAATCTTTTTAAAATTACTTTTGGCATCTTAGTGATTCAATTCGCTTCGCATGCTTTTAAATCTTTTTAAGTATTTTACTGCACATTACAGGTTTAATTGGAAGATAAAATTTCGATTTAACATTTCCTAAGAAGTAAAAGACGTAGGGATTAATAAAAATGAACCTGGTTTGTTTTACAATGCTTATTTGTAATACTAGCAATTGCGCCTGCACTGCACGCGGACGTATTGATAGAATCTGAAAGGTTGGGCTGAAATTGGCCTCGCAAACATTCCTGGGTGAACAAAAATTAGTCTTCTAGTATTGCTATTACATAAACTCTTACATGCTAAGTTTTAGAAATTTATCGCTTTGGAAAGGTAGGCCCTACGCAAAATAATGTCAATTAATGTAGGGTAGTTACCCCTTTGTATGAGGTCGTTTTAAAATTATTTATTTTCATTTGTTGTTTATGAATTTTAGAGAAGGAAAGTAGCTTTTTGGCATGTCAATTTTTAGAAATCGAGATTTCATCGGAAATACAATTTCCAGGCTATCTGAACCCAAAAAGAATATGATTTTAGCGATTGGTGTGTATGTATGTGTGTGTGTGTGTGTGTGTGTGTGTGTGTGTGTGTGCGCGCGCGCGTGTGTGTGCGCGCGCGTGCGTGTGTGTGTGTGTGTGTGCGTGTGTGTGTGTGTGTGTGTGTGGAACAAAATATCTCAAGAAGGGAATACCGCTACCGCTCTAAGTTAGGTACCATTATGGGATTTGACACAAACATGTTCATCACAATCAGTTAACCAGAAGTAGTACTTTATTCGTGAAAAGTTTTAGTGGTTTGATCGTACCCCCACCCATGGCCATAACTGGTACATTTTTATTTTTTATAGTATTTTCTTTTAAACATGAACATTTATTATAGTTATGTAATGACAGTAATATTCAATTCAAGTCGAGTCAAGTTTTGTTGATGTAAAAATTTCAGTCTTGTTCACTTTCCGGTTTTATGGTATATTTAGTATTTTAGGGTTGAAAACACTCCTTTTTAGAACATTAAATTCTTTGTTTGTTTGCCTGTCTAGTCGACAGCGAAACAAACAATAGTGTTAGCCTTAGAAGATGTAAAACTGGCTAAAAATAAAAATATAATCAATATCAGCTTGCACGTGAAGTCTCACAGAGTCGCGGTTGTTGTTTTTGTGTTCACGAGATGAATCTGCCCAAAAAATAAAATATCCATCCCCATCGGAAGTAAAGTAATGATGATTTATTGAATTACCTACCTACCAAACCAAAGTAATCAGAGAAAATTTCCGTGGGTTTGAGGAACCCCCGCCCCCCATTGGCCATCCATGTTACGCGGGGGGACTTTACCGTTCTATGGTTTCATTAAGTCTTAAGGGCCTGCCACACAGAATGCGATCTACGTCCTGCGTTCCAGGCAAGAGATCGTAGCGTAAGAAATGTTTTTGAGTGCTGTAGTTAATTGGGAAGCGTGGCACAGAGGTGCGTTCTGATCGTGCAGGCGGCAGCAGAACGATGCGGGCAGAAACTAAACGCATCTAAAGGACTGCTTGAAACTGACAGCGTTGCGATCTACACGTTCGTCATATAAATTGGGACAAGATTTGAGTCTGTGGAAGCTGTAAAAGAGAAAGCGGCACGTGTCCTGAAGGAGCTGACAGAAGATGACTTCCAGCACTGTTTCCAACAATGGAAAATTCACATGGAGCATTGTAGGGGTAGAGAAGAAGTGTATATTGAAGGTGTCAATAAGTGATTGTGTATAAAATTAAAATAAAATTTTTTACAACGTCAGTCTCGTTATTTAATAGCCACACCTCATATACATTATCTTATAAAGTGTGTGCTTTTCGAAATAATTTTATAGAACAAAAAACATGCGAAATACTTTGTTTTATAAAAATACGTCTTTTCCGTCAAGTTTCAGTCATTTAAAAAAATTTAGATGTACATTTTCTGTAATGGTTTTACTATCCGCATACTGCTCCCCTCTGTCGGAGGCCATGAAGTTACATACATACAGTATTATATAGCCTACGTATATTTAGTAATTTTGACAAACTCAGTTTCTGGAAGTTTCGTTTGATATATGATTATGATATAATAATTCAGTAAATTAATACTAACGTAACATACATTTCAATAAATTTTGTAGCAAAAGACAGGTTTCATTTTAAAGTGATCGTAACGTAATATATCATGTAAATATTATATTGTGTAATTAATTTAAATTAATTTATCAAAACATATTATATTAAATTATCAATGAAACAAAATACATTTTAACGTTTGTTGTAAATCTTAGTAAAACCTACAAGTTTTGTGTATCTTATATCCCATCTCACAGATCAGAAACAGTCTCTCATATTGTTCAGCATTATGTTTGCTGAACTGTAGAAACATCTCAAGCGAACGAGAGAACAGGAAACGCAGTAAGGGAAAATGTAAGGGAGGTTTAAGATGTCGTATAGGTCTACAAAGGGGAGAAATTACGTCACTCGGAACTAAACCAATCCTATATAAGCTATTCACATGTTTTTACACTTTCAACTTACTTATTTAAATTTTACAAATATTATTTAAAATTTGTAGTACTGTAGTATATTTTGTTTATAAAACAAATAAATTTGTAAACGAAAGTTGCAACCGAATTCTTTGATTTACACGATTCAACCCACGCATTGTATTTTTCTCGCACAATTCACAAAACAATCGCTGAGTCATGTCACGTTTACAGAAATAAAGAAAACGTTCAAATTTTGGCAGTAAATCTAATTATTTTTATGTACGCTTTGTTCTATTCAAAACAAAACTCACACACACATTTCCTGTTTTTGTCATATAATAAGAGAAAATAAAAATCTCATTAAATGACAAAAAGTCACTCGATAAAAAGTAAGTAAACAAAAAAAGTTATTGAATCAAATGTCCAGATTCACTAATATCTTTTATGTTTCCGCTTGAGTTTTGTTTAATGAGATTGGCTATAGTATTATTACTATTAGTAAATTATAATTTTAGAGATGATTTTGTGAATAAGGGAACAAATAAAAGGAAACTGTTGAGATCAGTTTGTTTTAGCCTTATAAAATAAATATTTAAACAAACGTTTAGTATAAAATTTAATGCTACTACATCCATCTATAAATTGCCCATAACAGGCAGTTGGAGTGTAAACTATTTGCACTCAATATCCTAGTTCAAGGGCTACAAAGAATAGTTATATTTCTTATCACATGGTCAGCCAAATTAAATTATACGATTTAAGTATTAAAAATAAATGAGGTAGAGATATAAAAGACACTAGTCAAAGTTATCTCCTCTGAGAGTAATGAATTTCATTATACAGCCAAACCCTGTGATGAATGAAGTGAATTTGCAAGGTGGAAATTAGATGCTTTTCAGAGAGCCTGGCATGCTAATAAGGATACTTTTTCACTTAGTGAGAAAGGCATGGTAAACCACCTTAATCCTTACTTTACTTTGTAAGGCCTCTATAGGTTCAAACCAGCCTTTTGACTGATGACCTAAACAATACATCCATAAATTCAGAGGTCGCCTTTAATTGTTAAACATATTGTGTTTTTTTATACGAGTAACAGTGATATAAGGGGTTAGAATTGTTTAACTTTCCTATGACCATAAGAGCTGGAATTTGGCACATTTTATTTCTCTGGGATTGACCAAAATATTTGTAGCATTTCCATTTTAATCACTTAAGGAATACCTTAGGAAAGAAAATGGGCAACTACGCTAAAGTATGATACTATTTTCATACCTTCTGCAGAGCTACATTTGGCACGTGTTTTCTTAAAGTGATTTTTACGCGCTAAAAAGCACGTGATTTTCAGTGTAGGATAAAGTAAAAGCCTAATTCCTCAAAGGTTTAAATGTCTAATTAATTTTAATGTTCGGTATATGTACTTTGAATTACTCCTTTACTTTTCCTGTTTGTAAGTAATAGTAATTTTATTGATTTATTCTTATGATAGGCTATTATATAAAAAAGAAATTACTAACACAAAATTTCTTACATTATACTTCTATACTATTACGCTAGAGGTGGTGGAAATTATCACATCCAACTAAGGACAAAACCTTGTACCAGGATGGGTTGGAAACTTTTAAATAAATATCAAAAAAAAAATACAAAGTATTAATGATGTAATCTTCTTCCAAACTAGGATTAAGTCGTAGCCTGTTCCGAACTCACATACTATATCATTTATCTCCAAATTTCCTAGGTCTACCGACATCCCTTTTACCTTCTGTAGCATGCATGTAACCAATGCACCTGCTTAGGTATGTAATCTGACATACTTTTCATATTATTTTTTCTCCAATTTTGACGATAATTCTTTATGTTTTCGTTAAAGTTGTCAATATCCAATTCTAATCTTATTTCCTCATTCCTTATTCTGTTCAAGCGTGTACACCCCTTAGTCCTTTGCAGAAATCTCATCTCCGATTCTCCGATTTTGGGTTTTTGTAGTTGCCCATGCCTCACTTCCATACGGAATAACTGGAGTTACTTTAGCAATAGCATTCAATTAATATATCAATACCTACTGTATTGCTTAATACACTATATTAACCAAAACTAGGCTATATGCTATTTACTAAAATATTATCAGCCAATATTTTATTAATTAAATTATGATGTATTAAATTTTAGTAATTATTAAACTTAGACATTTTTTAATAAAGTAAAGTTAATTAAATAAAGCCTAAAATTAATTAAATTTAAAAATTAATCGTTTATAAGTTACTAACATTGACTAACATTTTATTTTTCTCCTGTCTCTTTAATTACTTCCATTTGAATATTAGTGACCATTTTCTAAAATTTCTCTCTACCTTAATCAGCTATCCATTTTTGTATTTCTTTATTAAATTTTAAACCCGTTCGAGTTTTTAGATGGTTCGGGTGCAGGTTCTATATTTTGGGTGCCAAATAATAAAAATTACGCTGTTAATTACAAAAATAGATAAAATATGTAAAGATAAAGATAAAATAAAATAATTTAATTGCTTTACATTTGAAAATAAACATAAATAAAATCTGTAGCTATGAAACTAACAATTTCTAGTAGCTACTATTAACAGTCTACATATATATGACGGCTATTTTCTTTATATACAGAAATATAAATAATCTTAATTAAATTATGAACTTTAATAATTTCTAGTCATAGTTATACATTATATTTTATAACAGAAAATAGCATACGTTTGCTCAGCAAGTTTTATTTGCCTATCGGATATACTATACGCTTATTTGTGAGCAAAATGAATACGTATGAACAAGGATATAAACGGTGTGCGTCTTATTTTATGATCCGTATAAACCATGCACATATACATTATAAACCCCGTACACCATGTTTTAGATAGACAGGCCTGTTTCATGTAAAATATTGCTGTCAGTCCATTACTCTGATGATAAATACTCCATGTGAATTGAGTATAGCATAACTTGTAGCCTCAGGTACTTATTTAATGAATCAACTGAACTCTTAAAATTTTACGGGCAGATGAATCATCAACCCTTCTCTTCTCAGTGATGTTAACATTGCTTCAAAAATTGCAACATCATTGTGTATAGTATAATATTATCCCTCTTGTTAAATATTTTCTTACTGGATATTATTTTAAATATGTTAATATAAACAATTGCCTACTTATTAAGTAATATATCACGTACAAAAATTTAAATATTTTAAATCTTGCGATTATTGTATTATAAATTTTAGAGGAAGTAGTATTTTTACCAAAGTATTTATCAGACGTAATCTTCCAATAGAATTTAGATAGTCATCTGTTTTTTACCCAGATCTTCTTCATTTGTTGGGTTCCGGTTTTCGAGATAAAAAGTTGTCTTGTCAGTATATATGTAATGCAATAGCCCTCTCTGACTGACTGATTGATTCATTCAATTCTTCTTTATCAGTATGTCATTCTAGAGTGTTAGATCTGGGCCTCCCGTGTTTGCCTTCACAATTCCTTATTCTGCGCCCTTCCTGCTCGAATAAAATCTGCTATTTCAAGCCATTTCTTCACCGTGTTTGTGGACAACCTCAGGCTGTCTTCCCCATTCAAGGCTTCCGCTGCTGAATGTCTTTATTCCATAGATTATCTATCTGTCACATTGTGTGTCCATCCTATCGCTATTTATGATTCCAGTTGCTCTTTTACAACTATTAATTAATTCTCTTGTTCTTTAACTTCCCAACCCTTAGAAAACTGAAATTTGGGTGATTTATTCTTTAGAGTTTAAGTAGAAAATTAAAGCATTTGTGTTTCACTTGCATTTAAGGGATAAACACTAGGGGGTTAGCCTACTAGGCCAAAACAAAAATTATTGTGTCTATACCTTTTTTTAAAAAAAACTGCAGTTGATAAAATCGGCTATTATATTCTGTTTGTAATATCTAGGAAAATCAAAGTATTTAAATTTTAATCACTATCTCCTAAGGGGTAGAAAGGAGTAATTACCTTATACCAATAAGCAGTATTTCTGTAACGTTCCGAAAAACTATAAAATTATGAAAATCAGCAATTAGTATTCCTTAAGTTTTACCATTAAACAAGCTTTTTCATACTAGTTTTGACAAAAAAGGAATGAATGCATGCAAAAAAGGAATGTATGCTTGATAGTTGAATTTAAAACAAATTAAAACATATTTATCTTTATATTGCATTGAAATTTAATATAATGTATTTGTATTTAGTCATAAAATTATAAAAAAACCTTAGAAGAATAGTATAGGCTATGTATTGTTCTATTTATTTAAAGTTATAAATCGTATAATATTTTTTGGTAAATAATAATGATATTATTAAGTGGTAGACCTACTTAGAAAAATTGATGTGTGGAGTGAAACCGGTTAAAACAATAAATCAAGTTATTAAACGTTCTCCCATAATGAAAACAATTAACTCGCGCGCAGCACAGGTGAATGGGTTTAATAAATTCACTAGAAATAATTTTTCAAAAACTTTTTACTGTAGTTTGTCAGTTATTCTAACTATTTCTATATTCTTCAAAAAAATTTAATGGCTTAAAACTAAAATTAGCGTTGGTTATCCAAATCCTCAGGCTCCAAAAGGCTCTATTTTGAAATATGCATAATTGAATCTCTACAATAGTTAAGACACAAATACGAAGTAATTAGTTTAAAAATAATTAATGCCATTAAAATACATATTACTATACTTAATTACTAAAAACAGCTTATTAATTTTTTTTATCTATTTGAAATTATTCTTCCGAAGAGATTTTACATCTAATTAATTTTTTTGGGTATGATTTTTCCGTCTAGTACTTATACAAAATAGCACAATCATTAGTATAAGAGTTAATTTTTTAGATTTACTTTACAGACTCATCGCAGAATATTTTATTAGATGTTGTCTGGAGGGTTGAAATATTCTATTTGAGTTTATTGGAACGATTTTTAATCCGTCCATTGTTTTCTATACATGAATAATTTAAACACGATTTTTAATTGGAATGTATAATACCAATTGCATTTAAACGACGATATTAAATCTATTTCATTCATTTGAAATTTTCTCAATTAAAAAACAATTCGTTAAAAAGATAGCACTTAAGTGTACTTGTGAATTGAAATTCGGTGTCAGGAATGGGAAAAACCGTAAGCAAAGAGTTTTTTTTGTTAAAAAAGAGAGAAAACTGTTTTAGTAGAACCATTCAAACACAATTGGAACAAATTACTGTGAACGAATTAAAACAACGGAGTAATGTTCAGTCTCGCCTCATTTCATTTAACGGTTGGTATGCACGATTTACAGTTTATGAGTTATTTAATTTTTTGTACTAATCGATATGAAAATTAGATTAGTCTACGATTCTTTCTAAATACTTTAAATCGATATCAGTGAATTCTGATACTTACACCGTACTTATGCCCATCAAATAAAAATCTAGGGTTTAACTAACTGCAGTTGACCTGTTGGTTTCGGAGTTATAAAAATAATTTATAGTTCTATTTGTTTTCTCGTGCTATTGTAAATGAAACACTCCAAAACAGTATAAAAGTTAACATTAATCAGAGATATTTAATTAAAAAAAATGAGTATTCTTTTAGCCAAATATTAACCAAAGATGAGCAATTTTCAGGGTGGGGTTTTTCTCAGAAGATCTAGCTTACTGAGTGAGAAATAGTGTATTTTTCAGCCTAATGAAGAAGGCAACAACATAGCATAACTTCACACTTTGATTTAATTAGTAAACCTTCTACGTGATCAACCAGCTTTTTTGTCGTTTACTTCATCAACAGTGAAACTATAAAAGACATGTTTTTTTCTATCTTATGACAGATTTGTGTCTGTATAGTGAATTAAAAATAATAAATGTGCTCATAATGATGATTATAAAAATTATAACAAGAACCGCACAAAGAATCAGACACCCATCGATGAAGCTTCTATATTTTTATTTTCTAATTAAATTTTTTATTAGTGTTTATAGGTAAATATTTTCTCAATAACGGGGATGCAGGTCGAGTGTTAAATTATTTGTACTCGATCTGTTAGTTCGGGGCTACCAAAAATAGTTCGGTTTCTTGTTACATCTTCTTCTTCTTCCAAATAAAGTTTAGGCCCCAGCCTGTTCTGAACTCACCCACTATATCATTTATCTCCATCTTTTTCTAAGTCTACCGACATCCCTTCTACCTTCTGGAGCATACCAGAGCACCTGATTAGATATCCTGTGATCTGACATCCTTTTCATGTGCTGCCTCCAGCTTTAGCGATAATCCTTTAATTTTTCGATCAAGTTGTATCTACCCAATTCTGGCCTTATTTCGTAATTCCTTATTCTGTTCAAGCGTGTACACCCCTTAGTCCTTCGCAGAAATCTCATTTCTGCCGCCTGGATTCTCCGCTCTTGGGTTTCTGTTGTTGTCCATGCCTCACTTCCGTACAGATAACTGTTTCTTGTTTCATGGTCAGCCAATTATTGACTGAAACATTTAAGAACCGAAGAGGTAGAGGAGTAAATAACACTAGCTAGCGTTATCTCCTTTGAGAATAATGAATTTCATTTTATAGTCAGAACCTGTGGTGAATGAAGTAAATGTGTCATTTGTAAGGTGGAACGTAGAAGATTTTCAGAGAGCCTGGCATGCTGATAAGCATACTTTTCCACTAAGTGAGGAAAGCAAGGTAAACCACCTCACTCTTCGTTTTACTTAGTAAAGCCTCTAGAGGTTCAAACCAGCTTTTCGACTGATGACCTAAACAACAACAGGTATATTTTAATGATCCGAATTTTATAGGTACAGTAGCAACAAGAGTTTAAGAAAGGTTTTAGTTTAGTGTAAGGCTAAATAATCGAAAACATAAATTCCAGGAATTTAATTAGAATTAGAGTTAGGTTTAAACGGGAATATAAAAACTTCTTCGTGGTGAAAATTGATTTTAATATACAGATAACAGCCACAAATGGTATTGAATGAGGATGCATGGGGTACAAGTTAATACTTTTAAAAAATCTTGTTGACTCAGTGAGGAAAGTGCTGGTAAAATACATATTAAAACACAGGGGAAAAACTGGTACAGGATAAAGTACGATTCTTTTGTTGGGGAATATATGATTTTACTGTTGCGTCAGCTGCTAATTTCAATCTTGATTACGTATTTAAACCATTTCTCAAAAGGGTAAAACTATTTTCAGACACCTTTACAGGAATTGAATCCGAAACTTCCGTCTTAGCAATCGTGCACGACCACCAAATCCGCAGAAATTTTGGTGGCTGTTTAATTCTATAAATTTTTACTTATAGATTAAACACATGAAAATGCCATGTGGTATGGTAAACTGACATTTCTACTCGTACTTGTAATTTAGGTATGTGAGCGGGCGTGTTGGATTTATCTGTGTTAATGTTTATTATGGTCAGTCAAGATGCGTTGCACGTTCTCGACAGCCGTTACACGAGGTCACATCCAATTGCATATTCATGCTCACTTCCTCTTCCGTAATTTCTCTTATCATTTAAGGGGTGCAAGTTGATGACAAAAATGTTAATTTTTAGTTACCCTTGACTTTTTAAAAATTTGTTTACAATTTATAATGACTGATATAATTATTTTATGAAATTAAATTAATATTAAAAGTAATAGGTTTGAAACATAATCCAAAGTTTTTCCAAAACTTGTAGCCTATATATTTGTACGAGTACATCAAAACCTTTTATTCGGTTTCTAGTAGAAACCAATACAAACATTTTTTTTAAAGAGATACGATTTATTAAATTTGTTTTGTGAAAAATTCTATCAATAAATTAACCAGGTTAATACATTGTGATCACATGAGAATTCATTCTTTGGGTCTTACGACTGCAGGGTAGGTCTAATAACGTTCTTTAAGATGGTATGTCATGACTGAAGTCAACCGTCAGATTTAGTATCTCGTATATTCTCAATGAATGACCAATATTACGATTAGCTTCATACAACAAAAACACAAAATGACAGATAAAATCCTCATCGCTAGCTCAGAAGCAAACTTTATTACAATACTCATTTTAAGACCTATTGATCCATCTTAAAAAAATAAAAAAATATAAATGCAGATAAAGCTTTGATGTTCTTTTTTTGAAATTTTTGCTTCAATCTACAAAATACGAAGAAATTTGCTTACATTAATTTTAAAATACAGTATTGTTTGTTTTAATTTTTGTTAAGTTTTCATTTTTCCTTACTTTTTATACCGACAATGTCCAGTTACAAAATTGTGACCTGACACAATCACACACATCAGTACCATTCGCAATTGTATGGATGTGACATTAGAGGGAAATCAGTACCCAGATTTGTGGAGTGAATCAAGCCTCGTCGTTCCCCCATTTCCCCCATTTTTCCAGTATGTAATCCTCGAGTGGCAGTGCGTTTGTCATGCACGCCACGTGCATCTGGCAGCCAACCCTCAGTTACCAGCCGTTCTGTATAGTTCAGTTCAACCCATTCCGAAATTATTAAGACTCCTGTTGTTCATACATCCCTCACTCAAAACTCAGTCACCCTCGAACCATAACCACCCACCTCCAAATAAATTATACCCTTATTCATACAAAACCAACTGATTTGTGAAGGAAATACATATTCGATAGGTCTAAACTGAAACTTTTTCCAACTTTATTTCTTCAAAATTTTATCGGAAGAAATGTCTAGAATAAATAATGTGTTAACTTCTTACTAAAAATTGTCAACGAAGGAATTGTTAAACTACGGTTTATGCATTTTGCTGCGAATACAGTAATGGTACAAAAATAACACGCACATTTCTATTTATAAGCAGTTTACTAAAAATAATTTCAAGATTTTATTCCACATTAAAATGAGAACTACTGTATTTTAAATTAAAAATCTTTAATTCGTCAAACCAATTTCTTTAAAGTTTTTTCAAATGTCAGTCAATACTTGTCTACTGGTGACTAAAGAAAATTTAAAAAATGACTAGTCTGGCTTTATCTTTTCGTAATTAACTGATGTGTTGTTTAGGTCATCAGCTGAAAGGCTGGTTTGAACCTCTAGAGGCTTTACTAAGTAAAACGAGGAATGGTTGGTTTACAGTTGCCTTCCTCACTGAGTGGAAAAGTACGCTGATCAGCATGCCGAGCCCTCTGAAAAGCACATATTTTCCACTCTGCAAATGACACCTTTACTTCATTCACTGCAGGGTCTGGCTGTATAATGAAATTCATTACTTCCAGAGGAAATAAATCTGATTAGTGACTTTTACACCTCTACCTCATCTGTCCTTAAATGATTCAGTCATATAATTGTCTGTCTGACCATGTGATAAGAAACAGAACTATTTATTCTAGCCCTGCAAATAACAGATTGAGTGTAAATAACTTGACACTCCACCTGTCTGATATCTTAATTAATTATTCTTTATCTTCTGAACAATAATGTATTGTAACATATTTCGTGATTAGTCTAGAAATGGTTAATGTAGTAGGTTATTTTTCTAAGAATAGGTTGTTTATTTTTGTACAGGTAGCTTTCATTTCTAAGAAATTGTGTATCGTACAGTGTTAAGTGTGTTGAACAAGGTCAGTAAATTGCGATGAATGAGATGTTTTGAAAAGGAATTCTAAGAAATCGAATATAGCTTAATAAAAAGTTAGTTTTTATTTGATTTGTTCTACGAGGAAAATGCCAAAATAGCTGCGAAGGGTCTTGAATGTTTGAGAAACTATTAGACCGCAGGTATAAAAGAGTTAGCTCCTTTGAAGTCAATCAGTCAAAATTTGAGCTTGTAAATGAAAGATGCTACCGGCGGTTCAAAATAGTGTCGTTATGGGACTGGTTCTGAGTTTCGTTAATTGTGCTTGCGGATGGTATTAAGTGTTTTGTGAACAGGTAATCGTTTCTGTTCTTAAGAACAGTAATCTATTGTTAGTCTGTTTGATTTTACTGGTAATTATGTAATTGTGTTTTTTAGTAACAAGTTTAATCAGTAATTGTAATATCAATTTTGGCAATAAATAAATAATTTTTTAATAAGTTTATTTATTATTTATTTAACCCAGGTCCCGAACGATGTTACAGTATTGTACTTATGATCGAACACTTTGGGAAATATTAATTATATGGTGCTAATTAATTGTATAAACATAAAGCTGAATTCTAAAATTACTTTTTATGTGGAGTTTTTACGTTTATATATAAAATCAGTTTCTACATTTTTCTTTTTCGGAACGAGGTGAATAATGTTGTATCTTTATAAAGTAGACTATACCCCAACGAACTAAAGACTGCAGATGAGATCTAGCCTATAACCGTTAAGGTCGGGTGTGAAGTTGCCCCTTCGCTAATTCACACTTTGTTCCACCGAACTCCAGCTGACATTTCGTTTGGCTATCATCCCCAGCGGGATCACAACGTGACAACGCAGGATGCGATTAACAAAATTCAATTAGCTCTGTCCTGTGATCTTGGTCACTATGCTCCGCCTTCATCTGCAGTCTATAGTTCGTTAAGGTATAAAGTCTATTCACCGAGTCTGGAGACACGCAGTAAACAAATGGATCACGTGATTGAACGCATAACCAAGATCATTATGCAGTCTTCTAATACCAGTCTTCGTTGCATTATCCCTAGCGTTATATACAGTTCGAGTAATTTTAAATGATATAGATCATGAAAATTTGTTAAATTTTTAGAAGGAAAGCAAGGAATAATTTTTATGTAAGCGCGGTTCATTATCCAATAGCCGGCGTCAGTTAGGCAACCGGCAGTACAAATATCACGTGAACAACGCATGTATCTATTGATGCTTGTCTCTAGACTCTGTGAATTCAGTATAGACAGTCATTCAACGGATAAACTTGTAATTAAAAGACGCTATCCAGCCGTTCGAAATACTGTCATAACGTTTTGTTTTTGGTTCTGAGTTACGTTAATTTTACTTGCGGGTGCAAGTGTTTTGTGGACAAGTAATCATTTTGGTCCTTAAGAACAGTAACTTGATTGTTAGTCATGTTGGTTTAAGCTTGAAATGTGAAGGATTGATTTATTTTCCGTAAACTATTTAATTTATGTAATCTAATTACTGGTAGTTATGTAATTGTGTCTGTTACTCTAATCAGTACTAAATTGTAATTTTTAATTTTGTCAATAAATGAATTGTTATAGTAAGCTTGTTTATTGTTTATTAAACCCGGATCCCAAACGAACGGTTAGGTGTTACTGTATTGTTGTACTTATGATCAAACACTTTGAGAAATAATAATTATGTGGTGATAATTAATTTTGTTGTGCAAACATAAATCTGAATCCTAAAATGACTTTGTGTGTGGAGTTTCTACGTTTAAGTTCAGTTTTTACATTTTTATTTTTTGGAACGAGGTGAATAATTTTGTTTCTTTATAAAGTAGGCTAGATATTTGAGTTGTACCGCGTTTATAATAACTCAGTCACCCGCAGTGCTTAAACAACCTGTAAATGAGATACCCGTTATTCAGTATTCATGTAAAGGGCGGCGGCAAGCATTTTTCTTTTACAAAAGCAACAAACAGCACAAGGCAGTGTAGCGGTTGACTGGTTTTTTAAAAATACATATAAAGATACTAATGAAGATTTTGTGTGCCCCTTGTGTTTCCTGTCCACGCTGTATTACACAAGAAAGCAGTTGATTTACTACTAACGTCTCCTCTTTTATCCCTTATTTTTTACCCTTTATTTAGGATAACTATTTTTCGGTTGACTTTTTATTTTTGATATCTTGTTAGCATTTTATTTAACTGGTTTCCTACACTTTACGTCATTTTAAAATATTTTATAATATATTCTTTTTTAGTATAAATGACATTCTGAGAAGACCTTTCTAATAAAATATTTATTAAATTTTAAATTATGTATTCTTTCCAGTATAACGAACATAAACATAATAGTACATTATAAATGTCACCCAATTTTTGAATTTTTATGTTATAACTCATTTGTACCTACACTTCAGATTTTAAATTTAATTTGCATTCTAAACTGCTCATCTGTGCCTGACGTGCAGGGTCCATTAATCAATTTTAATTCTTCTGAACTGGTTTAGTATTCTCATTTAATTAGACCATAATAGGTGTTTTCTTTTTGTCTTTTATTTACCACCATATGAACCCATTATGCCCATAACAGGCAGGTGGAGTGTTGAATTAATTTCACTCGATTTGCAGATTCCAGGGCTACAAAAATAGTTCTGTTTCTTAACACATGGTCAGCCAATTAAATGACTGAATCATTTAAGAACAGAAGAGGTAGAGGTGTAAAAGTCACTAGTCAGAGTTATCTTCTCTGAGAGTAATGAATTTCACTATACAGCCAGACCCTGTGGTGAATGAAGTGGAGGTGTCATTTGAAGAGTGGAAAGTATGTGCTTTTCGGAGGGCATGGTATGCTGATAAGTATACTCTTTCAATTCAGTGAGGAAGGCAATGATAAACCACCTCACTCCTCGTTTTCATTTGTTAAAATCTCTAAAAGTTCAAACCAGTCTTTCGGCTGTTGACCTAAACAACAACACACACAACATGAACCCATTAGTCAATCGTGATTAAGGTTTTCCAAAACTTCTTTTATTTTCAATCAGTACCTTTTTATCATATCCGATACTCTTTTCCTTCCTTCGTCTGAGAACTCCTGTTTAGTTCCTATAAAAAAAAACAAACAAAAAAACTGTTTTTTGTGTAATGTAATTTCTAGGTTTTTTAAAATAAATTCTCCAAATTTGTTTTGTTCTTTAGGCCTTCTAATGTAATGATCAGAGATTTCATGCCTTCTTTAATTTCTTGGGACCTAGTGCTTACTACTCTTTTGTGCCATAGCATTTCATTACTTTTCTTCTTATTCTATTCATTTATTTATTAAAAAATATTATTTATATAACTATTTATATCTTTCAAATTTTTTTATGACATTAAGAAAATCACTACAACAATTTTAGATTCGAATGTTAAGGCTTTGCAACTCCTCGACTACTCAAACCTCAAGACAAGATTGAAGCATCAAAAGAGAACTTTTGACTTGGTTTTATTTAGTCAATATAAGTATTTTATTTTAGAGAATTCTTATTCGTAGTCATAAGGTTCTCTAATCTATTTTAACTTCTTACAAATTTTGTCAATCAATAATTTTTGTCTATTAATTAAGGAGGTCTATTTTATGAGCGTATAAGAAGAAAAAGTACTGTACTGGTGCTGTATCTAGGTAAATTTACTATTAAAAAAAATTATGCTTGTTTATATTTGAGATAATTGTAAGCGCTAAAAATAAAAGTAGCCATAATGTCATAAAAATCTTTAAAAAAAGAGTAGCCATTAAAATCTTTACAGGTATCATGATATACGATTTTTCTTGGTTTTATGTTCGACAGTTTTGTACATAAATGCTAAAGCAGATGATAATGAGTGGCTGATGAAAATGATCGATGAAAAAATGCTAAACCTGACCTGGAACAAACCCGGAACCCCTGGTTTATTTTAACTAGTCTAAAAATAGATAAACTAGATAGGTAATAACTAAAAAGTTAAGAGCTCAAGGAAATAAAACGTATTAGCAAAGCCAAAATACGTATGTAAGATAGTCCGTTTTAAAAAAAATAAGAAAACACTTGAAGCCTTTTTCCATAAATAAGGAGTTTAATACGTAAATTATAAACTTCTTAATTTCAACATTTAAAAAATGTATAATACCAACTGAAAAAATATTTGTTTGATGTGTATTTTTTTGTCTTTCATAACCTCAATGGATCACTTTAGTCAAATTTAGAAAGCTTCTTCCTTTTTATATTCTTTAGCTTGATATTCTGCCAGTCCCCCTTCATTCGGGCTGATCTTGCTTGCCGAACTTCCTCTGAAACGACCAATTTCTTCCTGCTTGGCTTTGTTCTTCCATCTGATTTTGTTTCAAATCTAATATAATTTCTGTTTTGTTTTCTAAATCATCGAAAGTTAATCCAAGTTCGATCATGTCTTCTTTGACATTTCGGATTCATGCTCCTGATGTTACCATTGGAAAGAGTTTTCTAATCATCTTATTTAAAATTCTGTCTAGTTATTCTGATAAGAAGTCCTAGAAAAGATATCCTGTTCTTCCTTATTGTATCCGTTATGAGTTCGTTTTCTTTGTAGACTTGTTCGATTGTTAAAATTCTCCATTGCCCAACTACTTTGTTTTTCTTTCCAATGCAGATTCTTAGGATTCGTCTTTCGAGTTTTAGGACATTGTCTATTGGTTTAATCTTGGTCACTTTTGCTAATGTTTCGCTACCATATGTAACTTGTGGTTGTATGACTGTTTTGTAATGTTTAAGTTTTGTTTGTATAGATAAGCATTTTATGTGTATTAATATAAATTATTATATATATTTATTTTTGATTATGTATCATTGAATTTTTCTTATTCATAATAGGAAGTGATGAAAAATGTATACGTCAGGATCCGCTAAATATATGTATATTAAACCTATTTATTTAACTTCTACACACAACTCCTGTGACATCGAGTTGATGATTCAGGTAGGCGCATTTTATCATTCATTACCGAATTATGATTTGTCATAATCATACTAAGAATTTTAGTTTTTAACCTTATTGTTTATGTTATTTGTACGTCTATTGTTGACGCAGGCTTATCTCTTAATTTACACATCTATTTTCGCAAAAAAAATGTAAAGTAGCATTTTATTAATTAATTTCTTAAACATTTATACCACTGTATAAGTAATTTTAAGAAATTTTACGTAGTTCTTTCGTATGGCTTTCAGAAAACTCCGATACCTTCTCCATGTTATTCCAGATTCCCCAGAATCTGTGAGCACGGGATGAATTGCCGCTGGATTCCCCTCTGTGAGAGTGATAAACGGTAAACACTGGGCTGTCTAAGAGATATTCCATCATGATTTTATAGTTACTTCAGAGAATCGAAAATGAGAATATTCTTACCGATATTAGAAGTACAGTTGTAAGCCTTACAAGTAATCTCCTCTTTAATTCAGTGGGACAGGTATTTCACATACCCAGAGCGACCAGGTGGAACGTGTATCTCGAAAGCTGGGCATTACTGACCAACTTGGGTATTTTCTTTTAACAGATTTGACAGCTCCAAACTCTTTAAAGTGTTATAAAGTGATCCCCTAAATACACTAATTTATTCCGTACGAATTTAAATTATTTTTGTCAGATAATAATTTTGTACATCTTAAAACTTATTTTTTCATTTTCTAATTTGTTATGAATAAATAATCAGTGAATTCGATAATGGGTGAAAATATTAATTATGTGATATGAGTGACGTACTCAGAGAAGGGTACCATAATATGGTACCCTTCTCTGAGTACGTCACTCATATCACATAATTAATATATATTAATAGGTATATTATACCTATTTAGAGGTAGAGCGGTCGCCAAATAATCTTGCCGCTGTAGCTGCGCGAACAGGTCGAATTCAGTCGGTAGATTTCGTGTCTTAGTACCGGACTCTGTGCCTGGTCAGCTCACACGAGGGTCCGATTCTGAATAGAGTAGGAGCTGGACTTCACCTTGTGTGAGACACTGGGATGGGGGGCCTCAACCTCGACACGGCGCGTCCCAATGGCTGATAGGGAACGTTTCCTGTAGATATGCAGGACAGGTGCGAATAATGCGAGCGTGTCTGCAAAATAAGCACCCGCGGATCAACTGAGGAAAAAGGAAATGGTCAACGGTCTCAATGGCGGAAGAGGAAATGGTTATTCCAAACGGCGGAGAGGGCGAATGAACCTAGAGTGGCATCTTGAAGCAAAATGCCCTGTCGGCTCAGAGACAGTGAGATAGCAGCCCCATCACTGAGCTTACTCTGCGCGGGGCCCGTAACCCAGCCGGAGGAAAGGTTAATTACTGGCAAACTCACAAACAGCCTCGGAACAGGGACAGCACAAATTGGAATAAATAATCGGAAAAGGAACACGAAAAAAGATTTTGGAATAACGGACAAACTGCTTATATCAACATGGAATGTAAGAGGTCTCTCTAATAAGGAATGTGAATTGAATGACATTCTGAAGGAGCGGGAAGTGGACATAGGAGTGATAACGGAAACCAAAAAAAAGCTAAAAGGAACAAAAGATCTGGAGGATTACTGCATGATTTATAGTGGAGTTCCACAGACCCAGAGAGCGAGTGCGGGAGTGGCAGTGCTCGTGAATCAGAAATGGAGGAGAAAAATCACAGAATACTCCTTTGTGAGCCCACGGATCGTCACTGTAAGATTCAAGATAGACAGGGGGCACCTATCGGTGGTTGGAATTTATGCCCCAGGGGAAGGTAGGAAGGACAAGACAGAGGAGTTTTACACCCAACTCCAAGAGATAGTTAGCAAAATAAATAAAACAGATCATCTAATAGTGACAGGAGATTTTAATGCAAGAGTGGGGAATGTACCAATAAGCGATGTAGTGGGCAGTTTTGGGGAGAGAACTTTTAATGGGAATGGACAGGAGTTGCGGCAGTTCGCTACTTTCAATGGATTGCGAATTACAAATACGTTCTTCCGGAAGAAGGAAATTCATAAGTTTACATGGAGTGCGAGAGGATCGAGGTCATTGATAGATTACATTCTGGTGAATGATAAGCTGAGAAGAGAGGTGCAGGATGTAAGGGTATATAGAGGATGCGATATATACAGCGACCACTACCTGGTGGTGGGTAGGTTGAATATTCTTGCAAAATGGAAGAAAATGAGCTGCAAAGGGCGGAAGGAAAGGGAGGAAGAAGGGGTCTTCAAAGTACATCTACTGCAGATGGGAGCATTCGGAGACTCTATGAGGACAGACTGCAGAAGGAATTAGCAAGGACGGAAACTTCTGAGGATGTAGAGAGGGAATGGAGTAATGTTAAAGCTTGCATCGAGAATGCGGCAAAGGAGGCCTTGGGTACAAAGAGAAGGGTAAAGAGGAAGAGAGGTCTGAAGATATGGAATCAGGAGATAAAAATAGCATTAGAGAGGAAACAGAAGGCCTATCTTAACTTTTTACAAATGAGGGCTCAGGTAGCTTATAATGAGTACAGGATCCATCGTAATAATGCCAAGAGGTTGGTTCGGAAAGCCCACGAAGAATCATGGGAGAGGTTCGTGAGCGTAATAGAGAATGATATTCACGGCCGGCAGATATGCGCTTATAAGGTGTTAAGACTGATGAATAGGGATGAAAAGGATAACTCTGCACTGTGTGTGATTGAGGACGAAGAGTGGAGAAGACATTACATGACGTTATGGTGCGAAGACAGGGTCATGGGTCAGGAAGAGGACGAGTTGGACTTTCCGAGTGGCTCTGTAGACCTAATCTCTATGGAAGAACTGCAGGTAGTGCTCAGGGAAACAGGAAATAGGAAAGCTACAGGATTAGATGGTATGAGTGCGGAGTTGGTGAAATATGGAGGCGTGCTCCTGCATTTGAGACTCCTGCATCTTATGAATGAATGCTGGAAGAGATGTGTGATTCCGGATTCCTGGAATTCGGCAGAGGTCATTTCTATTTTTAAGAAAGGCAATCGGAGGGATTGCAACAACTACCAAGGTATCTCCCTGTTGAATGTGGGATATAAGCTGTTTTCAAAAATAATTACTAATCGACTCAAGACAATAGGTGAAGCATTGCTGAGTGAAGAGCGGTGTGGTTTTAGAGTGGGCCGGACGTGTATGGACAGTGTTTTTTCGGTAAAGAGAATAATTGAGAAGCAACGGGAATTTAACCGTGAAACACACATGGCATTCATAGATTTTGAAAAAGCGTTTGATAGGGTGGATCGCAGCAAGCTTTGGATGATTCTGGGGGAAATAGGGTGCCCACCGCATCTGATCAGGGTGATCAAGTCTCTATACAAAAACACGAGGATAACCGTTAACACAGGGGCGAAACGTTTAGAGGAATTTGTTATTAATAGGGGTATCAGACAAGGGTGTAGCCTATCACCTACATTATTTAATATGTATTTTGACTACATTTTTAAAATTTGGAAACGCAACGTTGACCCGGGTGTACGATTAGGCAGAGACTGCTACATAAATGCAATGCTTTTTGCTGATGATCTGTGGTTGGTTCAGGAATCGGAGGATGCACTCCAAAAATCTGTATATATCCTGGGTAAATTGTGTGAAGATTTCAATCTCAGAATTTCCGCCACGAAAACCAAGGTAATGACATTCAAGGGGAAATATCCGGTCCGATCTAAAATTGTCATAAACGATGCGATCGTGGAGCAGGTGTCCAATTTTAGTTACTTGGGATGTGACGTAGGAGTAGACTTGGATTTAGACATCGAGCGGAAGATCAGTAAGTTCCAAAGGATTTGTGGCACAATCAATAGAACATTGCATAACAGGGCCAGACCTGACACAATTATGAAGTTTCACAAGGTAATGGCAACTCCCATAATAATGTATGGGAGTGAAGCGTGGGTGCCCACGAAGAGAAATGTTCAAATGATCCAAGCAGCGGAGATGAGATTCCTGCGACGAGTTAAGGGATGCTCACGGTTGGATAAAGTGCGGAATGCCGATGTAAGAAAGGAGCTCCAAGTCTACTGCCTGAATGAGAAGATTGAGGGGTATCGCGGGCGATGGAGGGGACACCTGGACAGAATGCCGAATTACAGAATACCTCTCCAACTACACCGTTATGCACCGGTAGGACGGAGAGATGTGGGACGACCTCGCAAGGCATGGATGTGAGCTGGGAGTTTCAAGTTTGTGAGTTCGGAACAGGCGACTGCCTAAACCTTGAAGGAAGAAGAAGAAGAAGAAGTACCGGACTGCCCATTAAATCACAGGTGCTGGACGATGTAAATTATCATCTATTAGCGTCGTTAAAAACATTCAATTGTATACAACAATTAACGCCTACCACATACAACACATTACAGACTAATGTTTTCAGGTCAGCTGATATTTAACGTTGCGAGAGCGACGTGATTCTGAACACAGCTGGTACAGCACTGACCCCTCCACTCGCTGAGGCAACCGAGAATGGTTACCTGGGATTATTTTGGTAATTTATTTTGGTGACCAAAATAAAACTTCTGCGCACTTCAGAAAACCGGGAAGCTTATTTGGCGTCCGCTCTACCCTATCTGAATTTTTATTTTATTTTATTATAATTTATTTATCAATGATATACAATTAATAAACTAGCAGGTGCCTGTTCCATTTTTTCTTAAATTATCTTAGAACGTTATTTGGAAAATAATTGTAAAACGTTTCACCATTTTGGCATAAACGTTCTGTCGCTATGATAAAGACATTATGACCAATAATTTATTTTGTATCTCGCTATCAATTCAAAGTGGAAATATATTTTTCGAATGGTGCAGTAAATTTCTACAAAAAAATTATGTAAGAATAGTACTATCGTAATTTTCCGCTAAGGACGGTATTTCTTCTATGCCCGCAAGTAGATGATAATATAGGTACCCTCTTAGAATATTAAGATTTATATAATTTAATTCTTTCAGAAAGAAATAATATAAAATATAGAACAAAACCTTAACTGCAAGTTGAGTAGGGTATACTATAGAACCTACTTCTCTTATTGTGTAGAAAACCAAAGTAGTACTTCTATGTAATTTACAGGTGGTACCTACGGCTCGCAATTAAACTTGGAGACTATCTAGGGGAGTTGTAATTCTTTTTATACACCAGTAAAGTCATGTTCCGAGGCTTCTAATGTTTTGTTTTTTAAAGTTAAGCAGAAAAGTTAGCGGAAGTTCGTCAATTTATTATATCCAACTTAGGAAATGAAGAAGTTATAAATGGAAAAATGGAAATAAGAAAAACTTTAATGATAAATTATTATCACCATAAATAATAATAATAAATTTTACTCTGTTTTATGTTAAATACATTTTAATTACATACATTGATATTCATGTAAATTTCATAAAATATTTTATTATTTTAATTCTTAGTACGGTAAAACATGGCTTATTATTCCGTGATTTATGATTTTGTTTTAATTATTTTTCGTTTTATAAAACGGTGGTAACTTTTACAATTACACCTGTCATATTTTAAAATAATTTATTATACGATATTACAGTACTTGTAATAAATAAATATTTTGTAAATTATTTGAATCTTGTTGGTTTTAAAAAGAAGATTGTTATTAAATCAGAAAAAAATGTGATTCTAGTGAGTTTACCTTTACATCTATAATCTTACCAACCAGGGGTCTTTTCTGGTTTGCCTCTTCTCTAATTTAAATAATAGTTTTTTGGTTGTTACACAAAAATATACCTACATTCACTTTACTACTGAAACGTTTCATTTACCTATTACTGGTATGAACACGTTCGTAACTATATGTGATTCAGCAGGAGGTCAGAATGTTCTTTATTGCGATGATGCCATAGATACAAACTCACAGAGTTACTAATTCTGAATATTACATACCCGTCTGCGAGGTGTGGCTATTAAATAACGAGACTGACATTGTAAAAAAAAATTATTTTAATTATATACATTATTTTATTGTCATCTTCAATATACACTCCTTCTCTATCCCAACGCCATGCGAATTTTCCATTGTTGGAAAGAGTGCTGGAAGTCATCTTCTGTCAGCTCCTTCAGGACACCGCTTTCTCTTTTACAGCTTCCACAGACTTAAATCTTGTCCCTTTTAATGCAGATTTCACCTTAGGGAACAGGTAGAAGTTACATGGTGCAAGATCTGGTGAATAAGGTGGATGTTCTAACACTGAGATGCTGTACTTGGCTAGGAACCTCTTGACAGATAACGCGGAATGAGCTGGCGCATTGTCTTGGTGGAGAACCCATGATTTGTCCTCCCAATTTCGGGGCGTTATATCCTTACTCTTTGATGTAGTTTAGAAAGTAACTCAAGGTAGTAATATTGAGTAATTTTTTGACCTTCAGGAACCCAGTTAAGGTACACAATCCCATGGATATAAAAAAACATTCATCATTGCTTTAAATTTTGACTTACTCATTTGAGCTTTCTCGGCTCTCAGTGAAGTTCGGCTCTTCCAGTGCATGGATTGGCGATTCGTTTCCGCATCATAAGTAAAAAACCACGTTTCATCACATGTTATTATCGTTTCCAAAAATTTGGGTCATTTTCAATTTTTTACAAAGTGTCAGTACAAACATATTTGCGAGCTTCATTTCAAACATTTTTGAGCGGCACGTGTCCTGAAGGAGCTGACAGAACTTCCAGCACTGTTTCCAACAATGGAAAATTCCAATGGAGCGTTGTAGGGATAGAGAAGTAGTGTACATTGAAGGTGACAATAAGTGATTATGTATAAAATAAAAATAACGTCGGTCTCGTTATTTAATAGCCACACTTCGTATTTCTCACTTTAGCAGAAACCATAGTGACTAAATTTAATTTAATATACTTTTCAGTTTAATTAGATAGGACGGTAATAACTTAATGATACATGGATGAATATAAGTTTTTTTTTTGGTTTACGTCCGACTGTTTTGCATATTAATTATAATACTGACGATGTTCATTCCAGAGGGCACAGGCTCTTAGACTACAATTTGAAGACTCGGATATCTCCCCTGGCAAGATGCGTTCGCATTATGAATGTTGTTAATGGTTGCGGGGTTGATTAATTCAACAGGAATATATCAACGTTTAAGAGGAATATTTTGTTATGTTGGATAGATTGATCCAGTTGGGACAGCCGTATGACAAGTTGGTAGGGGATCTGAGTAGCCTGCCAGCGTTATTAAGTCATATTGGACTACCGTTTGGTTACGTGTTAATTTACTTGTCTGTTAACTTGCTGGTTTTTCTTGTTGTTAGTATTTTTTTATTATCCTTTGAGTTTCCATAAGTTATCTTTCCACGCTGTAGGTGTGGTATTATTGCCAATCCCTGCTCAATTTTACTTACCTATTCAGTTATATGTGTTTTTCTTTTGACGTCCCCTATGATTTACGTCCCGATAGGTAAGTGCAGCGTTTTCAAGTATTTCTATCTGTTGCTGCAATTCTTCAGTTCAAGTGGGTCTTCCTTGCTTCCCATGTAGTCCCTTTCATGGAGGTTGGGATAGCTGTAAGGGTGAGTGGAGGCCATAAAAAAATGAAGGGTGATAGATGAAAATGAGTGTCAAAAGAAAAATAGTAAAAAGCATAAGTTAGTGCCTCGAGGTATGGATCATAGGTACTAGTAGGCACGGTACTGTATTTGCTTGGTGAATCATCGCTGGAGTGCATCAAGGCGTATTTCGAGCAGCAGCGTGATACAACACCGGCTGAACTTATGATTGTGAAACGATTGCGCGATCATGCTGCCTTTAAACACCATATAATAGAAAAACATGCAATAAAACTGTGTCACCTTAACTATTTCTTCTTCTTCAGGTGCCTTCTCCATTACGAAGGTTGGCTATCATCATGGTCAGTCGCACAACTATTTCTAGAGTACTACAACTACTACTATTATTGTCACAGTATTGTTGTGTGCTTTTGTCCAAAGAAGTGTCACCGTCGACCTTTTTGATTAGGTAACGTGCTGCCGGCTGTCAAAGCTTCCGATTAGCGACAGAGGGAACCTCCAATGATTCCGAAAGGGGCGGTAGGCCTGTAGCGGCGTATCGACAGAGGCCTTTGTCACCAAGGTCGAGACCAATAATTGCCCCCTCTATCACAGCGCTCTCGGCGACAATATAAAGAGCGCTCCACTGAGCTAGATGATTCAATTCCAATCCACACAGGAGATTCGATTCCACGCCAGTCAACAGCACCGACGAGACTTCTTACATCAGTACACGGCTACCGGACTCCAGCGAAGACTCATCGACGACCCCGCAAGAGAGAAGATGATGCTTCTGCTCGCCGACCAAAAACCGTAAGCCAATGACCGAGACCATCATCGCATGCTGCCGCGAGCGATGTCCACATCAGTCCCTCGACCGTGCCTTACGCCCACCGGATCCGACGAAGCAGCCATTTAAGCACTACTGCGAGGGGAAAAGATGACATCTCCGCTGGACGATGACACGCCGTGTCGCCCAGCCCCTCGACCGCCACGACGACTACGACAGAAAGAAGTATAAAAAACTGTAAGGTTTCACAAAATATTTATTTTTTTATTAAATCCTATTTGTTACGGTTTTTACGAATTTTCGATTCTCCGGATCGATTCCTGTTCCAATTAGTCCAAATAAACGAGGTAGCAATGTATTTATTCAGAATTCGTTAAAAATGAAAAAAAACACATTATATTATACTAAGAGAAAATTCAAATGAATACTTACAGTAATTCTTTCATCCACTGTTGATGAGGTTGTCGTATGACAGGTAAGTACCTTGAGGATAATGTCTTTCTTAATTTAATGCCGCTGTTTGAGTTCGTGATAAAAATTATTATTGTAATTTCTTGATAATAAGAGAACTTTGATTCCTTCGTCATGTTATAGGACTTCTAGTTCTAGTTAAACAGAAAACCCAATAATAATGTTAATGAAGAATTCAGTTTGTTTTGAATAGAATTCTAAATTTAATCAGCGATTGTTTTATTAATTAATAAAATAATAATGCAGCTGTCCACTTTTAAGACTTCACATCCAATAAAGAGGTTCGTTTCCAGAATCATAGAGAGTATTAAATAATACCATTTTGTATTCACATTATATAAATTATGAAGCATATGGTATAAATATTTGCAAATGTGTTTTGGATTTTGTTTAAAAAAATATATTTAAAAACCAGGGGAAACCGCACGCAATAAAATAGCTAGCCCTGTGGGAATAAAACGCATTAATCAGGAGTGAGGCCGTGAGAGTAGAAACGGGTTAAGCCTATCGGGCTAGGCTGGCCAATTGAGAGGATTTGCTGAAGAGCGGGAGAGAATCGCTCACACCCCTCTCGCACTCAAAGCTGCTGACCCACTCATCCCCGAACTCACCTCCACACCCTGGATGAGAGCGCTTATCAAGGATTTGTACAAGCTTAATGGCTTAATGGGGACCCTCCCCGTAATATCCACTGCTGGCGTTACTGGAGCGATTATTTTGCGCTGATATACATTCTGGATTCTCTTATTAAAACAGTTTGCGACGTTACATTCTTTATTATTCATTACTAATTAAAAATAGCATCTTTAATTGTCCCTATTTACCTTATTTACTAACCCTACCATTTAAAAACCATTTAAATTATACAGGTAATACCTTGTAATGGCTGTATCGCTTAGAACACTATTACTTTATCATTATTGTAATGTTCACTTGTGACGATCGTCTTTAACTTTAATAAAAGAATTGGAAAAATTTTAATTACAGTAAAATCACACTAACTTGGACCAAGTCCAGTCTGAATTAGACGACATTACAAACTGGCCTCCTTTCCGAAAACGTATTTAAATGTAGATCATATCACAGAAATCACTTTTAAATTGTATTGTAAAAATAATTGACTTTTTACAATTCTTTTAGGTAATTTTGTTAAAAAAATTAATTAAATACGTTTGTTTTGTTAAATAACTAAAGTGCGCGTTTAATTTCGTTACAAACACTTTTATAATATGCTGTGTAATAAATTTACAATATTCAGTTAATATTTGAACTTTAATCAATTATTTCAATCCATGTTTCAGTGCGATTTGTAAATTGCTTGAAATTAAATCTCATTTAAGTTTTTTGATTTTCCGAAGCATGTAATATGAATTTGTGCATAACATCGGAGTTAAATTCACAAGAATGGAAACAGCCTCAATTTGTTAATTTTATGTCTAAGGATGTGGGCTTAGTTTTTAGTAGATTATTTTAGTGGATTTTTTGCCTGGGTGTTCAAAACCTCATAACCTGAATTCTACGGTATTCCTAAAAATTTATTTATAATATAAGTTTCATAGACTCGTTTTTAGACGCACACAGAAATATGAAACTGTCTATACCATTCCCAAAATTGTAAATTTTCCGAATTATTGAAGGTAGTGAAAATTGCTTTAAGGAGTGAATACATAGTCTATGTCAGATGAATATGCCAGCAGAATAACAGCCATAGAGATGAATATAGTTCTTGATTAAAGTAATAAAGAAACCAAGAAAGGTTAGAGTAAGAAACGAGAAAGAAAGAGAGAAACTAGAACTGATTTCGGCTCTGGGGTGGTTTGGAAACGTAATGAGGATAGATACTGCAAATAGATTAGGACGAATATTTAAGTGTAAACCGGAAAGAAGTAGAAGGAATAGAGGAACTAAAATTGAATGGAAGGAATACGTGAGGGTCCAGACAGAAAAAAAAAGAATTTGGAAAATTAAAAGATAGGCTGTCGCTGAAAGAAGGAAGAGGAGGGGAAGGAGAAGGAGAATCAGTGAGCTTCGAATTAGCTAAACTTTGCTGTATCATCAAATTATTTACTTCTTTGCATACAATACGTCTGAAGCATCTCTGTGCATGTTACACTTAAAACAATATAATTATAATACACAACCAATAACTGCAAAGTTAAATGATCTTAACTGACTTTTATTCAAATATTTAATTCAATTAAGTTATTAGTTACTGCAGAAATAATTGCCAATAATCGATAAGTATCATACTTTCTTCCCTATGGCCATTAACTCAATGTAACATACAAGTAGGCAATAAAAATTGCTTAAAAATAAAATATTTTAATAAATTTGTGATTTTGTAAAAAGCTATTGCAACTTCCTAAAGAACAATTTAAATATTGCACGTTCAAAATATTGAATGTATAGAATATTACGTAATTGAATCAGTCATTTCAGAAAGCCTAATAGTCAAAATTTAACATTTTTTCTTTAGTGCATTTTAGAACTAACTGAATGTTAAAACACTTTCCTTATAAAAATCGCAAAAGTCTGGCTTTTTTAAGTAATATATAACACTAAGAAAATACTTATCCTTAAAGATATAACGTAATTCCTTCTAATTAAAAAAATGAAAAAGGATATTCTTTTGAAGCTTAAGCTCTACTTTCTAGTGGAAGAGGCCATAAAAAGATTCTATGCAAAAATCTTTTAAGGTGTATAAGTACCGTTTATGACAACGATGACGAACGTGAAGAGCCCTGAAAATCAAAATTTTTCTTTCTTAAAGTTAAGAATTTCAATTTTTATTAATTCAGAAAGCTATTTTAAGTCATAATGTGAACTAGTGAAATAAATAAATGAATACTATTTATTGTACAGCACAATTTTCTTCTGGTCTAACAACGCATTTCACAGAAAACAACGTAAGTTAATATTTTACTCCAATTTATTTCAGAAACACTTAAAATCTAAATTTTCAATTTTTTTAAAAAAAGTGGCTGGTGTTTAAAAATACAAAAGTAATGAAAGTATGAAAGTATATTTCATATTAAAGTGGACAGCCTCTTTTAAAGGGAACAATTTATATATTTTAATATTTTTGTAAATTGAAACATAATAAATTTCAAGTTTTTTAATTTTTTTAAATGTTAGTTTTTTTGACTTATGGGCTTTCTGAAATGACCGATTCAATTGAAATATTTTTAATTTAGTTAGAAAACAATTATTATTTAATCTTTTTTTGTCTTTAATTCTGGGTACGGTATTATGCAGTATACTGTACACCAATTTCGGTATATGATATTAAAAATTATTTAACCAGCGGTGGGAAATTTTACTGCCACAAGAAGAAGAATAAGGTACTCAGTGATCCATTCTCCGATTAGGACAATGGTTGTTATCTGCTAATCAGACTAAGAGGTCTCTATTCCATTTTCGTTTCAGACGTCGTCGTACGGTTAGATGTAGCTAAGAGCTAAGTCACGGGCAGCTGGTTGGGATAGTTATCTAGTCGATCGCAAAATGTACTGCAGAAGGACGCGGTTAGTTTATTTTTAATGAAAGAAATTTTAAATTGTCGTAGAGGGTTTTATTGCGTAAATAAAATGGAGCGCTAGAAGCAAGTTTTTAAAATTTTAACTGAAAAGTTTGAATCGACTTTAAATTACTCTCTTCCGGTGCTCCAAACTGCTGGACACCGTAAGTCCGTATTGGCAACAAAAGGGTTTCGTGAATAAAAATTCTGGAATGGAAGCCTCTATTTTGATCAAGAGTTAATTAAATAAAAGTTACTTTAAAGTAATTTCTAGCTGCGGCGAAGTCGCGTTTTTTTGTACTGAGATGAAGTTTTCAAGTTAATTGTCTCAAAAAACATTAGCCAAGATATCGCACGACTGTCACCTGCAAGTGAGTATGTTCAATAGAACACTATGTAGTAACAAAATTTTTATTTCCAATATTTTTTACTTTATTTGTTTTTATTTACAACTGTGCGGTTTTGCACAACCAGTGTTTATGCACACAATATATGTTTTTAAGCATGACATTAGCCGTTAAAGGAGGACACCACTCATTAGTAGGACTCCTGCAGTTAATTACTTAAGTTAGATTTTGCATAATTTAATCATTGTTGTTGTTGTTTAGATCATCAGCTAAAAGGCTGGTTTGAATCTCTAGAGGCTTTACTAAATAAAAAGAGAAACATGTGGTTTACCATTGCCTTCCTTACTAAGTGGAAAAGTATGTTTATCAGCTTGCCGAGCCCTCTGATAAGCATCTACCTTCCACCATGCAAATGAAACCTTCACTTCATTCACCACAGAGTCTGGCTGTATAGTGAAATTAATTACTTTCAGAGGATATAACTCTGACTAGTGTCTTTTATACTTCTTCCTCTTCTGTTCTTAAATGCTTCAGTCATATAATTGTCTGAACATGTGATAAAAAACAGAACTGTTTTTGTAGCCCTGGAACTAGCAGATTGAGTGCAAATAATTTAACACTCCACCTGCCTGTTTTGGGTAAAAATTTAATCATTAAGATCATTTACTTAATAATAGTAATTTTAAATACTTTTTATAATTTTGTTAAAATTTTTTTTTATTAAGTTTAATTAAATTTTTCTTTTTCAGTGTGTAATTTGGACTAAATTATATTAAGTTAACGCCAGTTTCCGTTACACCTCCTGCTGAGCCGACGGATACGGGTTGCCTGGTAAATGTGGAGAACTTAGTTCGAGAATCAATGGGTTGGAGTTTATATAATGTATTTCCAATATTAAAAAATAAATAATTAATTTTGTATTTGTTAAATCCGAATTCTGTTTTTAAGAGGTATTTAAATGCAATTGAATATCTGTGGTTTTAAAAGCAAACGTTTGTAAATTTCCCCTCAATGTGTAGGCGTAGTTCCGGTGCGTAAACTTGAATATTGTATTTACGTATGATTAGACAGATAACTAGAATTAATTAATCCAATTGAATCTGATTGAAATAATTTATTCGTAAATTCATATTTAATTGATGGATTAAATTAATATAATGTTATAAATACGATACGTTTTGACGATGGGGTCGCATTATCGTGTATAGCGTTGATGACAAGTAGCTGATGATGTTAAATGAAGGGAACGCATCATGTTACCCAATATGTTTGCATATTGAAACCCCTCAGATAATGGCAACAGAGATTAGTTAGGTTCAGATCCGGAGGGAGGCTCGGGGTCCAGTCCAGCTGCGCTGAAGAGAGGTGTTAATAGGAGATCACATGATAAGCTAGGATTAGGGGACATGGTATCGCAGGAATGCACCCAAATACTGAAAGCTTCTAGGCTGGTATGCACTAACCACAACTTCGTATGCACTGTGTACCTTGCTCCTGCTATATATCTTGCAACGTGAATGGAATTCCCATAATAACCATTTATGTCGAATCGCGGAATAGCTATGCGTTCGTTACTATGCGTGCAATTCATATATAGTCTAAGTATTTAAATATAACGGTTTCATTACCCGTAGTTATGTAAATCGCCTATGTCATTCTAATATTATTTGCAAGACCAATGTTGATGATGTATACTTGAACAAATACTACTTACGGATAAGACATTAAAACGTTTTTAGCTCAAAGTATTTGTTGCTTTATTTGCTTAAAACTTTTAAGACAAAGATAAAATTTATTAGAGTGTGAGCTTCAATATTACTAACAGCTTTATCTCGCACTTCAACTTTCAGCATTGCCGCGTATACAGATAAGGTAAAGTCATACTAAAATTAGAAAAAGTAAATTTTATAATGAATTAAAAAGAAAATAGAGCTTTAAAACGCATCGTATTTAAAAGTAAATCTTCTTTTTTTTATCAGTCCATCATCATTCAGTGTTAAATTTAGCCCTCCCTGTCTACTTCCACAAAACCCTGCACTGCACCATTCCTCCATTCGTGATAAATCCGGCCAGCAGTTTTAAGTAATCTTTTCAATGTGTTTGTAGATGATTTCTATTCCTCGTTTCCAGCCTGGGCCTTCACTACTGAACCACCGTTTTTAATTGGTGATCCGTCTGTCTCATCGTATGTCCGGCCCATCATCATTTCAGTGATGTCACATGTTGTTTTACATTCACTAATCCAGTACTCTACCAAATATCCTGATTTGTTACTCAGTATTTTAATTAATTGTCACCGACGCCCCCCAACATTATCAGTGCCTGCAGACGGTCTCAAAACCTGCCCGCCGCGTGGAGCGCAGCCAGCAGTGCCTTCCCACCACTATAAAGTGGACTCACCGGAGGGTTATTTAAGAAGCGCCGCAATGAACCGCGAGTTGCATTCACCTACCAACTACCGAACGGAGAGAAGAAAGAAGAGCAAGCAAGAAGAAGAGCCCAGCCGAGACGGGACGCACTATCCGTGGTCTACCAGGGAATATTGTTCCCTGGTAACTACCGTTGGCAGACGCACATTCCCGCACCGATCAGCTTTCGCCGACCCTGAGAGAACCGCCTTGGCCGCGATATCGGCCGACGGCCTACGCCGACCCGATACTTCGGAGCTCTGGGGGCCACCACTGTCACGCTGAAGTGGGGACCAAACTGCCGCGGCTAGACCTGAACTCGATAGCCGAGCCGTCACTCTTTGGGCTCCACTTCCAACACGCCGGCTCGTCTCTTCCGACCACCATCAACGGCCCTTTTCAGGACCAACCACAAAATACACCCGCCCTTTTCAGGGCCACCACACTCACAAGCAAGGTTTCGCCACGTGACGTCGGCTCCGGTCGGCCGCATTATATTTAGCATCATTCAATTGATCTTTGTGTTTTGGGAAGGCTGTCCATAATAACTTTTGTAAACAACCATAGTTATACAGCGTATGACAGATAATATTTAAAAGTAAATACTGTAATTTAAATTTGCTCGTTTGCTAACGTGAGTAAGGCATCCTAATCGTACAATTTACTCATAAAAATGCGATTCGGCAATACTTTGGCTAAGTCCATCGACCATCAAACTCACAATTATATGGTGAGTAGTTTAGTAGTGTATAAATTAGAATATTAATAATTCACGTGTAAGAAATACAAAACTGAATTAATGAGTAACATCAAGAGAGGTTCTGAAAAAATGAAAACCAAATGCACCAAACAAAGAAAGTGAATAAATTTAAATAGGTACTCAAGAGGAGAAAATTCAACCAAACGGATATCAGATAAGAAAACGATATTCCATAAAATAATAATCCATAACATGTATATTAATAACTTTGTTACAAAAATAAAAACTGTAAGGGATTATTTATTTGATTGTAAATTGTTATGTATATATTTTTCTTTTTAGTAAAGTTTAGCTTAATTTTTATGATCTTAAAACATTTTGTAATCACTTTGTTTATTTTTATGATGATGCCTACATTAGTCTTGTCTTGTGCGTAGGTAATGAGGGGATAAATAGATGAAAGAATGCCAGATCAGACCGGGAACCAAACCCGGGACCCCGACATAGAAACCAGTTGCGCTGACCACTACACCAACATTTTGCCAAAAAATTAAGTTTGTTATTAGGTTAAGCATTTAATTGTAATTTACTAGCAGTTATAACTGTATAAATTAATTATCAATTAATAAGCTATCAATTTGTTAATAAACACTTGTCATAAGTCTGAATGGAAGTTTTTTTTATAGAAACTGATCCCGAAAGATCCCAGAATAAACGTTACAATATTTTTAAAAGTATCGCTATCAGCAGTAATACTACATGAGTTATTCTGTTTTAAAATTATTTATTTAAGCGAAACAAAATTTTAAAAGCTAGTTTATTTTATACAAGTTTTAAATAATACCTATAGTTTTAAAACTCATAATGTATTCATGAATACAGTAATATAATTAGGGTAAAATTATTTCCGATAAACATAGAATGTAGTAAGCTATTAGAACTTCATAAAATACATTTTATGTCTCGTGTGACCTAAATTACAGTTCGAATACACTGATGAAAATATAGATTCTATTATGTAGAATACAATACTATAACAAACTTTTATGTAATTATCTTTCATTTTAATAATCATTTTAGTTTTACTATTCAATCATGTTTATTAATATTACAACTAATAACAATAATAATGATAATAACTAGGTACAACATTAAATACCTAATAATGATAATGCCCAAATAAAATAACGTTAATAGGTTTCAAAGTTTTACGTCACGGTAGTAAGTATTATAATGGGAGAAGTTATAATACCTTTTATTAATATACTGGTAACTAGAATATTATAAATAAGTTACATTTATAAAATTTACAACTTTAATAAACAACCAATAAATGTGATGAAAGATTAACGTGAATAGAAAATAGTTTATAGGAAAACAATACTGTGACAAATTGGCAATAGGTGGGACAATAGCAGCGGCTATTTCATGAAGTTTTGACAGTACCTATACCCTAACGAACTAAAGACTGTAGATGAGATCTAGCCAATAACAGCCAAGGTCGGGTGTGAGGTTGCCCCTTCGCTAAGTCACACTCTGTTCCACCGAACTCCAGCTGACATTTTGTTAGGCTATCATTCATAGCGGGACCATAACATGACAACGCAGGATTCGATTAACGAAAGTCAATTGGCTCTGTACTGTGATTTAGGTCACTATCCTCCGCCTTCATCTGCAGTCCCTTATTCGTTAAGCTATAAGTAAATTTTATTACCCTTCTGGCGCCAATTAATTCTTTATTAACTTGTTGACAGTTAAAAACTAACAGTGGGTAAGTGACATCATGCTTTGCTACATACTTTACTGGCCAACGTGACATTGCGAATTACTTGGTAGATTTTGATAATACAGATTGCGTAGAAGAAAATTGGTGTTAGCAAGAAGTTATTGCTTAAAATACCTATAAAAATAACAGAAAACGTCGTTTACGAGGGAATATTTAAGGTATTATGAATAATCTCATTGAATACGAACCACGGGATATTTGGAAAATCTGTAAACATTTTAATTAAATAAATTGTAACTTTATAGTGACAGAGGGTTTCACTGAGCCGAACATTTGGCAACTGTAAGACCAGAAAGGGCAAACACGAATTTTTACAGTAACAACGTAGAATGAACGTTGGTTCCTCGTTGAACGTTGAACGTTGGATGTAGTAAGCTATTAGAATTTCATTAATTCAACATAACGATGTTTGAACAACTATATCTCAGAAACTATCGAAGGAAATATGTTGAATGATACACCAAACAAATGGTTGTCCTTTTCTGCGTTACTTCATGTTTAGGCCCGATAATTAAATTATATTTGTTATCGCCGCTATTGGCAATAAATATAGGTAGCAGATAACTCCGTACAAGTCGATGAGTGAAAGTCGTGCCGTGCGCGTCGCTATTGTTACCGCTGTCTCGTTAAACCGCTTTATGACCGCTGTTCTTATAACCGTGAATTCGGAACACCGCAATTTGGAAACTCCTTGTACCTTATCCCTGCGCAGGTGGTATTCCTTTTATTTTATTTGTCCTTGTCTTGGAAAAAGGGGTAAGTCAAGTTTTCATTATATTTTACTTCGCATATATTATATCTTCTTCATCTTTCTTTGGCCTCGCCTCTTCCCGTTACGCGGGGTCGGCTTTCCCAATCAGAGAGCTCCATTTGTTACGCTCCTGTGCGTCTTCCTCGGATAAGCCCAACATTTTCATGTCTCTTTGGACATTCGTCATCCACGTGGTAAGGGGTCTACCCCTTCCTCTCTTCCCCGTAGCCATGAAAAGGCACCTCTTCACGACATGATCATCCGTTCTCCTGAGCACATGACCATACCATCTCATCCTGGACTCTCGCACCTTTTCTGCTATATTAGCAACTTTGAAGGTTCCCCTTATATGCTCATTCCGCACCTTATCCTTCAATGTGACTCCTCCCGCCCATCGCAGCATGCGCATCTCTGTAGTGTGGAGTTTCTGTTCATGCACTCTCTTAAGTGCCCAAGCTTCGCTGCCATATACAAGTGCTGGTCTAACTGCCGCTCTGTAGACTCTTCCCTTTATTTTTATGGGCACTTTTGGGTCACACAGAACCCCAGTCAGCATACGCCACTTGTTCCAGCCCGATGTTATTTTATGCACTATTTCAGCCTCCATGGATCCATCCTCTGAGATCACTGCCCCCAGATACTTGAAAGTTTTAACTCTGGGCAGGGGGGTTGCCTCAAGTTTGATGTCTCCACTCCATGAGTCATCAGGATCAAAATTACAAAACATGTACTCTGTTTTTGTTCTACTGATGCGCAACCCATTTTGTTCCAGTGCCTTTCTCCAATTTTCCAAGTTCTCTTGAATCCCCTGCAGGCTATTTGATATAAGGGCTACATCATCAGCATACAAAATGTTCCATGGAGTCTCCTTTTGAATTTCCGATGTCAAGTAGTTCATGACAGTATTAAACAACAAGGGACTTAAGGCACTGCCTTGATGTACACCTACCCTAATATTGAAATACTTGGATGATCCAGCTGGGGTTCTAATGCCTGTTTCAACATTGTCATACATGTCCATAATAAGTCTGACATAACATTCAGGGAGTCCATGTGCTCTCAGAGCCTGCCATATAATTGTTCTCGGAACTCGATCAAATGCCTTTTCAAGGTCAATAAATACCATCCACAGATTTGTCTTGTTATCCCGAGCCTTCTCCATGACCAGTCTGATTGCATGAATAGCATCAGTGGTCCCTTTCCCCTTTGTAAAGCCAAATTGGTTTTCCGTCAGAACAGCATGGTTTGTGAGGTGCTCACTTAGGACTCTTTCCCAGATCTTCAGGGTATGTGAGGTGAGTTTGATCCCTCTATAATTACCACAATCACGAACATCACCTTTGTTTTTATAGAAGGGCACAAGGATACTTTTCCTCCAGGCATCTGGCATATTTCCTACCTCAATTATTTTATTGAAAAGTTCTGCAAGCCATACTTCTCCATCTGCCCCTAGTGCCTTCCATATTTCCGCAGGTATTTCATCTGGCCCACTAGCTTTGCCGTTCTTCATTTTGGAAATAGCCCTTCTCACATCCATCGATGTGATTTCATTTATAGGTCCTAGAGTTTTGAGTTCCTCCTTTTCCTGTTGTCGTGGAAATTCCTCATTGAGTAGCTGATTATAGTATTCATACCACCTATCACATATATCCTTATCATCAGTGAGTAATATACCCTCTCTATTGTTCATGTACTTTGTGGTTGAGAAATCCTTTGTACAGTTATGCCTATACTTAGCAATGCGATATATTTCATTGTCCCTTGCTAGTTCCAGATGCTTATATATGTTCTGATCTGCTCTATCCTTTTCAATTGCCACAGTTTTCCTGGCTTCTTTTTTGGCTTTTTTTGTAGGCTTCCCTGTGTTCCTCCAAGTGCGTCTCCTGCCACACTCTAAACAGATGCTTCTTCCTAGCTACAGCTTCCTTTGAATTTTCATTCCACCATTTAGCATCCTTTTTGTTCATAAGTAACCCTTTGCTAGCACCCAGTAGATCTTTTGCAGCCCCAACAGAAAACTTTTCAAAATTCGACCAGGTATTGTTTGGAGATTTGTCTTTAGGGCAGTTGTTTTTCATATGCAGCCTAATGCTATTTAAGAGGTCATTTTCTTTCTCAGTGGCAAAGTTCCTCCATTTTATCTTTGTTACTCCATTTCTCCTTTGTTTTATACGCTTTCCAAGTTTCATAGCCATTAGTAACAATCTATGCTGTGATGTTAAAGGTTCCCCTGGAATCACTTTGCAGTCCTTTATCTGCCCAAGATTACACCTATCTATCAAAAAATAATCTATTTGAGATTTTGCAGTCCCACTCTTGTATGTAATAAGATGCTCGTCTTTCTTTTTGAAGAAAGTGTTCACTACAGACAGGCTCTGCGATGCCGCGAATTCTAGGACTGTCATTCCTTCATTATTTCGATCTCCAAAGCCAAAACCACCATGACATCCCTCAAAACCATCCTTATCCGCACCTACATGTCCATTCAGGTCGCCACATATAAGCCTCCATTCATGTGTTGGAATTTCGCTCAGATACATGTATAGCTCATCCCAAAACTCCTGTTTTTCGGATTCTGGACATCCACTTTGTGGAGCATAAACACTTACAATGTTCAGGCATGGTTGCTTAGCTAGCGCCAGTTTCACAGAGATAATACGATCACTTACCCTCTTCACTTCCACAACATTTTGACTGAGGTGCTGGTCCAATATTATCCCCACACCATTTCTAGTACTTTCTCTTCCATAATAGATACATTTGAAACCGTTCCCTACATGTCGTGATTTGGCCCCCCTCCATTTTGTCTCTTGCACACAGCAAATGTTTATATTACGTTGATGGAGGACGCTACTTAATTCCGCCCCCCGTCCAGTCATTGTGCCAACGTTCCAGGTGGCAATGCGCAATTCAGACATTGTCTCAGTGTTTTGTTTTCTCATTTTTCCGTCGCTTGTGGGGAACGCCCTAGCCTTTTCGTCGCTTACGGGGTACGCCCTAGCCTTTATACTCTTTCTATATATGGACCTTCTCATGATTGGTATATTAAAACGGCTATTGGGTTTTACGGCCGGTTGCCACCTGACACCAAGGTCTTGATTCTCCTGGAGAACCTGAGAGCCGCCGTTGACCAGAGTTGGTTCATCCGCCGCCATCTCTAATGAACCCTCAGACCTAAGAGCTCATCACACTCATGGACTTCTACTTTGATCAACCCAAAGAAACTCCTAGAGTGGGTTTTTGTACGGAGTTTTCTCTCCGGCTAGGTTTGGTCCGCCCCGGGTATTTCATTTCCCCGGTACCACCCATATCTGGGAGGCTTTCCTCTATCCGCCACCTGAGGAGGCGCCCAGTAGGGGTCCTGCCCCCCTGGGGGCAGGACATATTCGCATATATTATATCATTAAATTATTTTACCGCAATACAGTCCACTGTCGCTCTATTAAATAAAACACAACCGCAACTACTTCATTTAATCTAAAATTTCATATTTAAAAATGAGTAGGATTAATAGAAATTGAGACGCAAAAATACCCAGTTTTTTACCCGTTTTCCAATAATGAGCTTTTAAAACGTAAGTTACTTCATCAAGCCTGAATATAAAAATCAGCGTTCATGTATGAAGATCATATTTTCTTTAGAATGGTAATAGTTTGGAAGTAATGTAACACTTAAAATATGGTCTTTTCGGGATCTGGTTATAATAAATAACAAACAGACTTCTTTAAACTTATTATGATTATTTATTCACAAGATTATAAATTACAATTAATAATTAAGCACGTACTAATAATAAATTAGAAAACATAAAGCTTAAACTAGACTATACGATATTGTCACTTAACAATAAAAACAATGAGTTACCTGTTCACAACCACTTGCTGCCACCCGTATTCACACGCATTATTAACGTGATTCAGAACCGGTCCACAAACGATATTATTTCGAAACAGCCCTACAACACTATCGCCATTCACAGTCCAAGTACTAAACTGACTGACTACAAAGGCACTTACTGTTTTTATATATGCAGTCTGATAGTTACTCAAACAATCGAGACCCTTCTAACACTTCCTCTGCTTTGCTAGAACGTGACAGACGTTAAAAACAAACTATTTAAAACAGTTCATTCTTCGCAATCCATTATCCTTGTTCAATACACTCCACTTCATAAAATACTGAATGTCTTATATTAATATTTTATCACCTCGACTATTTCTAGAATATCGCTATTATGATGTTGTAGTAACATCCAATGATTTGTTATAAATTTGCAGTCATTTTAAAAACAGTTTTTAATTCAGTTCGACCTACAGATAATGGTAATTATTTTTAGGTCGAACAGAATAATTTTATATTCAAACAGAAAAGGAATTCTGTTGTTGTTTAGGTTATCAGCCGAAAAGCTGGTTTGAATCTCTAGAGGCTTTACTGAGTAAAACGAGGATTAAGGTGGTTTACCATTGCCTTCCTCGCTGAATGAAAGAAAATACTTATCAGAATGCCAGGCCCTCCGAAAAGCATCTTTATTCCACCCTGCAAATGACACCTTGACATCATTCATTACAGAATCTGGCTGTATAATGAAATTCATTACTCTCTGAGGAGATAACTGAGACTAGTATCTTTTACACCTCTACCACTTCTGTTTTTTAATACTTTAGTCATATAATCGGCTTATCATGTGGTAAGAAACAGAATTAGTTTTTGTAGCCCTGGAACTAGCGGACCATGTGCAATAATTTAATTCTCTACCTGCCTGTTATGGGCATGAAAATATGGAATTATGATGAAAATATTCTATGAAATTCGTTTGGTGACATCTGTTTTCTGTTGCTGTAGTTTATATTATACCGCCCTAGTACAATCGGCTTACAAAACGTAGGACTTTTTAGTTATCTCGTTGTATAACTTCGTTCAGCAGCTCATCATTTTTTAATTACTGAACGTTGATATAATTATTAATAAACAAACTTTTTATTTTTTAATATATCAGGTCATCTGTAAATTTTAATGGTAATAGGACTACTTTTTGATAAATATTATTTTGTAATCAAGTATAGAGTATAGTTAAACAATGTTCGAGCATGTATTATACAACTTATTAATATCTGTTAAAATTGCACTGACTAATTCGAATTCAATTAAATATAATGGACAAGTTCGGAATTTGGTAGTTTTAGTAATATAACTTTAGTGTAAATTATATAGGTAGACGGTACGTTGAATTTACAGACAATAGATTGCTTGTTAGTAATACTAAGTTACAAACATGCATTTAGTTGATGAAAAATAAACTTTTGAAACATTCTAATAAGTAACATACATTCAAGTATTACTGTAACTGAAATAGTACAACGGAATTGAGAAGCGTTGCAAATAATATGGGATCCAATTACGGTTCGTTGGTAGAAAGAAGGGGGTCAGGGGAGGAGAAGGTTTGTTATGCGTAGTAATTAGGAATTGTCTGATGTCGCGAGCATTAATTAATAAACTGAGGGGTGGTGAAACACGCTGTTCACTTTTACCGACCAAGTTGTACGCCGCCAGACAGCGTGCAGTACCAGTATGCTTTTCTCTACGCCTTACCGCAGTGCAAACCCCTTTGCAGTAGTCATGTGTTATCTTGTAGTTTATTTATTTCTTCATCTTATTGTATTTATGATGAATTATACAACTGTTATTTAAATACTTAATCCATAAATTTACGAAAGAATAAATTTGTTTAAGAAAAATTACAAATAATTGACTAATATAATTTCCGAATTTTGTTTTTAACAAAGTGTAAATATTTCCAGTCAGTTTTTGTAAATATAAATTTTAAGCAACGCTTTTAAACGTCTGAATAATAACGCTCTTAGAATGAAACCCACCGGGTTGGTCTAGAGGTTAAGTCGTCTCCGCGAGTCAGCTGTTTAACAGCTGATTTTTTGAAGACAAAGGTCCCCGGTTCAAATCTTAGTAAAGGTATTTACTTTTGTACGGATTTGATCGCTAGACAGTGGTTACTTTGACAGCTGTGTACTTTGATGGTTGGGGATAAATTAACTATACTCTCTTAGGAATGGTCGGCCTGGGACTGTACAAGACTATACCTCATTTACACGTCATACGCATTAATCTCATCTCATTGGGTCATGGGGTTACTTATTGTTCTGAATTGAACAGGAACAACGTACAAACATTAGGAATAAAAAAAGAATGAAAATATAAAACACACTCTGTAGTGTGTTTCAAAAACTAAACTTCCTTCTGTGCATGAATATCTTGAAGTTGTTGAAGTTGAAGATGACTATGACCATGATAGAGATGGAAATGACGCTGATTATCAAATGACGATGATTAATAGTAGAAGTAAAAAACTAAAATGAGTTAAGTGATTAAAAAAATAGTAAAGGTTAAATTCAGTGTTCTAAAACGTTTCGGTCTATAAGTATCTTGTTGTTGTCGAGGAGGTTGGAGGTTGACTGAGAAAGAATTTTTATGCTTTTCTAACTTTTTTAAATGTTTCTCGCTAGATTGTTTAATTTCTTATTTTATTTTTTTCTAAAATTTGAAATACTTTATCATGTAACTTTATTTTGTAATAAACGGAAAATAAAGCTACCTTAATAGTCCTCAAGATGTGATTATGAGAAAGGATTACTTCATGAAATTAATAAGAACAGAACGAAAGTGTTTGGCAGCAGCAACAGTGGTTTAGAAGAGATGGGAAATTTAAAAGTAGGCAATGAAAACATACAGGAAGTTGGGAAATTCTGCTATCTAGGGAGTAAAATAACAAAGGTTGGTAGAACCACAAGTTATGAAAATTAGGATTGCTCAAGCTAGAAAAGCATTTGAAATGAAAAAAGCTTACTGACTACAAACATTGACTGAAAGATTAGGAAACATTTCTTAAAACACTATGGTTGGAGAGTAGCATTATACTTGAGTGGAACTTGGGTGATAGTGGCTGTAGAAAGGAAGAGGATAGAAGCTTTTGAAATGTGGTGACACAGGAAAACGTTAAAAATTAGGTGGGTGGACAAAATAAGTAATTTAGAGGTTCTTAGAGGAGTGGATAAAAAAAGAAGTATATGGAAACATCTTACCAAAAGAAGGGATAGGCTAGTGGGGCATACCTTAAGACATTCAGGTATTGATGTATCAATAATTGAGAGTAATACTGAGTAAGTGAATTGTAGGGGGAGACAAAGCTTAGAGTATATAAAACAAATTACAATAGATGTAGGGTGTTACAGGTATGTTAATACGAAACGACTTGCGCGAGATAGAACAGCTTGGAGAACTGCATCAAACCAATCGAGAAACTGATGACAAAAAAAAAAACAGTTCTCATATTACAATTGGTTTTATTTACAGATTCAGGTATCACGGAAGGGCGACTACATCGAGTGTGTTTTATAATTGGTGGCCCTAAGAAGGGCCATTTGGTTGTTGTTCTACAGCGGCAAGCAGACTAACGTTGAGAGCTGCACGTAGCTGCACGAGGTGATGACGGATACGGTGTCATCTCTTCGTTTAGGGAAATGTTATATTCTTCTCTCTTTGTGTCGTCGATGAGTGTTCATCTAAGTCCTGCTCTAAAAAAATTAGAACCTTACAATTGTCACCGTCGCCCCGTTTGATTAAGTACTGTGCTGCCGGCTACAAAGCTTCCGACGTAGCGACAGAGGGAGCCGCCAATAGTTCCGAGAGGGGCCGTAGGCTTGTGTGCGTACCGACAGAAACCTTTATCATCAAAGCCGAGCCAGTAACCGCCCTTTACCACAGCGCTCTCTGCAACTATATAAAGAACACTACCCTCAACAGGGAGATTCGATTCCGATCAAGACAGCAGACAAGACATCCACCTTCGGCACACGGCTACCGAACTCCACCAAAGACTAATCGACGACCCCGCAAGAGAGAAGATGATGTTTCCGCTCGCCGACCCGTAACCGTAAGCCGTCGACCGGACCGTCATCGCCCGCTAACGCGAGCGATGCCCACAGCGTCCCTCGACGGAGCCTTACGCCCACCGGACCCGACGAAGCAGCCATCGACGCACTACTGCGAGGGAAGAAGATGATGTCTCCGCAGGACGATGACACACCGTGTCGCCCAGCTCCTCGACCACCACGACGACTACGACCAACGTCTCGCCAAGACGACCACCGCTTAAATTGCCCTTTTCAAAGCCACCAAAAATTAAAGGTTTTGACTCGCCACTCAATGTCGCCATCCAGTGACACTATAATACGTTGTATAAATAATAAAAAAAAGTGTCTTGTACTTTTGTATATAAAATGATATTGGTTACAAATGATACTTGGTTCACAGTAACCGAATTCAGCAAACCAGGTTCCCATGTGTATATGGCGCTTCACATATTTGCAAGTGCGATCGCACGCAATGTTGATCGCACTTATTTTTCTATTTGCCAGCTAACCTCCTTAGTAAGAATGAAGCAGTATTTACTTTTATTGGTTAGATCGAGACGAAACTCTACCCTTGATGGGAGGAACTTTTGCCTTTTCTGATTGGCTGATTGTGGCAGATTGCTCGTCTAAGTTAGCCAACGTATGGCGAAAATTTGGCGGACGATGTGTCCGTGACTGCTTCTCTTTCTTACGGCGGATGGAAGCCGCCGTATTTTTATTTTAGAGTTAGTTTTTATTTTTGTAAAATATTATTTGTCAGAATAAAGACAAATATAAAATCCTTTGTCAATAAAGAATTATCGACAAAGTTGGAGACAGTACATGGCAAGCATCTCAGATCAAAGGATACTTAAACAGGCGCATTGGTATGCTTCAGAAGGTAAAAGGAATGTCGGTAGACCTAGGAAAAGATGGAGATAAATGATATAGTATGTGAGTTCGGAACAGGCTGTGATCTAATCCTTGGTTGGAAGAAGAAGAAGAGATCATTTGTCAGAACCTAAATTTTTAGGCCACCTTGATGGCTCAGTTGGCTACACACTCGACTGCAACGATGAAGATCAAAGGTTCTAATATTTTTTGAATTCTATCATTCGTCATTATTTGTAGAACAATTCATGACCCATTGTTATTGCTAATAACTAAACGATTGATGTGCCAATAAATTAAATTATTTTTTTGAGAGAAAGATACAATAATTTTTTCTTACTATAATACGACGAATAAAATGTGTATCATTTAGTTACTTCTGTCTGAAAATTTTGAAAATTTATTTAAAAAAAAGAAGTGAAATTGAAATACATATGAGGGTGAGATGATACAAATTGTAACTGAATGCACATTTACGGTAAAATGAATGAATGGATAAATGTATGGGTGAGAGAACCGTTATGGTCAGACAATATATATCTCGATCGAGACCGCCACGAGGCTATCACAAGTGAACACAGGATTTCAATTTAACTTTGAATCCTTAACGAAACCGTGAATTCAAAGCTTAAAGTTGTCATTATTGGAGTCAAAGTTTGCGAGTAACAAGTTTACCAATGGGGATTGCTGCGAGGTGCCGCAAGACGGACCGTTTCCTTTTCCTGCAAAACTAATCCATCCCCTCTCACCAATGTACTCTCTCTGCTTGCAAAACAACCCTTCCTGTTTTACCAATATATATACTGTATATAAAATATAACTAATTCTCATTGCTCACAGATTCATTGAGGAATAAAACCTAAATGTAGCAGAATTTATTCATTTCTATTATTAACATATCAATTTTTTAAGAAAATTTGTTAAAAAATAATATTCATGGCTGTTTAATCGATCACTTATAGTAATTAAAAATTATTTATTTAATAAACATTTTTGATGTACAATGAAAATTAATTTACAACTAATACTTTTAATTAATTTATATGGGGTCCGTTGTGTAATAGGAGACACTTATACACACAAACAATAACGCAGACGTACATACAAATGACAAACTAAATACGCTCACGCATAACATAAACATACACATTCACACACTCCATATAAACAACAGATGATTTACCACCTTCAGATGCGAGCAACGAGAATAATAATAAAAAAAAAAAATTTAAAAGAAAAAAAAAGAACATATTATTTAATAAAATAAAATGGATTGTTAATTCATACTATTTTAAAACTTTTAAGGAATGAGATGCGATTTACAGTTTTTTAAAATAGAAACAGTTTGCGAATTTTAAAAAATATTATTGAGAAATAATAAACAATTTTAGAAGATTTGGTGGAGCAGATTTTCAAGGATTTTTAACACATTTTAAAAGATTTTAAAGATTTTAATACTTTTAAGAATTTTATAATATTTATCAAGAAATTTTAATAAAGAACCTTGAATTTTAAAGAGATTAAAATAATTTGAAAATTTTATTTACGAACCTCTGGGACAAAAATGGTGCCGTGACCAGGATACTTAATGAAAAATTTCAATAATAAAATTCAATAATATAATATTTGGGAAATAAATTAAAATAATAAACAAAAAGGAAGAATTCATCAACAAGAAATCATCAAACAAATATAACAAAATTAGTCAAAGGCCAAGAAAGAGACAAAGAGAAAGATCGAAAATAAAACAACAAATCTTTTAAAATTTATAAAAAACTAAATTATAAACAACTCACATCTGACAGGTATACCGACGTTGACTGGTAAGTCATCTATTACATACACATAAATAATCATCATCAACAAACAAAACAAATAGAAACATGAATAGACAGGTAGCACCGATTCTTGATTCCACTAAACTAGACGAAACGAACCTTAACTTCCAACTTAGAATACGGAAAAGCACAACAACGGGAAACGTAAGACAAAAAAGGCAAAGATTACAAAAACTCTTAGATAACGGGCGACAAATCGATTTAACTACATTACATAGATTTGACATGGACAAACAACTGACAGAGTGTCAAAACTATTTAGTAAGGTTAAGAAACATAGAAAATTTAAATGAATTAGAAAAGTATAATGCCGAAATTTTTGATGATCGGCTTAACAAAATATTAACATTTATATTACCCAACAAACCAGATAAAGTCGTAGGCTTTCAAAATTTAAGAGAGGGATTTGATATTTGGAAGGCTAATGGGTTGCATAATTTCGAAGTTGGACCTAATTTCGAGCAAAACTTAAATCCTGAAGAGGCACATTTAGGGAATAATTTCTTACCTGATCAACAACAAGGAATTCTTAATTATGATCAAATTAATCTTGTGCATCACCCAGAAATGCAAAATCCTGTTCTTAGAAACGAAACCCCTGACATATTAATACCAAATGCCGTAGGTAACAATAATCCCGTGTGTTTCCAACGCGAATTAAATTTTAATTGGACAAAAATTGCAAATCCAATAGAAAACGAATTAAAACAATTAACTATTACTGATGGACGTGACATTGACACGTTAGTACGAAATATCAAAATTATTAAACAGATACAGAAACGTTATGCAGTTGATTTACCCTTGGTGTTGTTAACTCCGTTTATGACCGGTTTCACAGAACAAATTTTTGAAAATTCTATTAGAAATAACCATAATTTCGATCAATTTCATAGAGATTTAGTAAATAAATTAATCACACCAAAAATGAAAGAAATATTAAAATTAAAATTATTATACCGAAACCAGTCACAAACGGAGACCCTTGCGGAATACATGAGAGAAATCTTAGAAAATCATGATGTATTAAGACTAGATTTAACAGAAGGTGAGTTAATTAATATAATTTTAACGGGTTTAAATGAAATATATGCCACACACATAGGTATAATCGGCAGACCCAATAACTTACAAGATTTTAATAAATTAGATGCCTATGTCTATGAAAGAGTTTATGCTAGAACTCTTAATGACATTGGTTTATCAAAAATGAATAATACAGGCGTCATAAACACTGTAAATAACACATTACCTACGCAAGATAAACAAAACACATTAAAAGATACAGCATGCAATAAAATCAGATCACAAATGTCAGCAACAACTTTGAAGTGTTTTTATTGTCATAAATTAGGTCATATCAAAAGAAATTGTAAACTTTTGCAACAAAAAGGAAATAACCATGTTCCAAAAAACTGAATGTTTACAAATGCGCACAACATAGTCATATGATGCGTATTTGTAAACATAACACACGTAAACATTTAAAGATAAAAGAACAAAGGTTAAACAGTAATTATACTTTGAAAGCTTTATCAATAAAAATCAAAAATAATATATTTAATGCCCTTATTGATTCTGGTTCCACACACAACATTATTAACCAACAAATGTATAAACTTTTAAAGGCTAAGAAGGCGATTATAAAAGAGGAAAATATTAAGGCAATTTGTCTTACAGCTGATAGGTTTCCTCTAGAAATTAACAAACAGGTCTGGATTAACATTAACCTACAAAATATATCATGGAAACTAAATTTTAAGGTATTAACAAAAATACAGCACGAAATAATACTTGGAATGCATTTTCTACAAAAAACACGTGCAATATTTAACGCCACAAGGTCTGTGATAACTTTTGACTGGTTGAAAAATCAAAAATTTCATCTAATAAATTTATACCCAGATCAGATTAATAATGTGGAACAAAGTGAGTATATTAAAAATAAAATTAATAATTTATGTAAGGAATTTCCTGACGTACTCACTACTAAATTAGGCTGTACCCACGTATTAAAATATGATATTAAACTTAAAAATAGCGAAATTATAAAATCTAGACCCTATCCATTAAATCCAATAAAAACACTTCAAATGAAACAACAAATTGATAAATTATTAAAAGATAAAGTAATTAGAGAAAGTGTTTCGCCTTATTCATCTCCAGCGTTTTTGATTCCAAAACCGAATGGCACGAGTCGTTTAGTCGTAGACTATCGCTCAGTCAACTTAATAATTGACTCAGAGGCCCAACCTTTACCGAAAATAAATCATGCTTTTCAATGGTTTTCCAATGCACGATGGTTCAGTACATTAGATTTAGCGCAAGCGTACCATCAAATACCATTGACAGAAAAATCTCGTCAAATCACCGCGTTTTGTACCCCGGATGGCTTATATGAATATGAGAGATTACCTTTTGGTTTGTCGACTGGCGCACAAGTTTTAACACGTCTTATGAATACAATATTCAAAAACATTAAATATAAATTTGTATTTAATTACATGGATGATATATTAATATATTCCAAAAGTTTTCCAGAACATTTGAAACACATTAAAATAGTATTGTCAATTCTGCGGAAGGCTGGCATTACAGTTAATCCTGATAAGGTAACATTTGCCGTAAATGAAATACCGTTTCTTGGACACACATTATCGTACAAAGGGGTCTCTATAGACTCAACTAGGACACAAAAAATATTGGAGTACCCGACACCTACGTCAGTGAAACAAGTACATCGATACTGTGGTATGATTAACTATTTTTCTAAATTTATCAAAAATTATGCTGATAGAATCGAACCCCTGAATAAACTGCGTCGTAAAAATACTCAGTTTGTCTGGGGAGACTCACAAAGAAACGCGTTTGAAGATCTTAAACAAGCAATTGCTAATCCCCCGGTACTATCCATACCTGACTTTTCTAAACAATTTATTTTACAAACAGATGCGTCAGATACAGGTCTAGGAGCTGTCTTACTACAAGAACAAGAAGGTTCTAGACGACCCATAGCATATGCTTCCAAGACATTGACAGAAGCAGAAAGGAAATTTTCTGCATATGAACGCGAATGTCTTGCGGTCGTTTTTGCAACAGATCATTTCAGGACCTATTTAGCGCATCGTGAATTTCTTTTAGAAACCGATAATCAAGCCTTAGCCTGGCTTCTTTCCAGACCAAAACAGTTGGGTAGACTGGCTAGATGGTTACTTCGGTTATCTGTTTTTAAATTTAAAATTAATCACATCCGTGGTTCGGATAATAATGTGGCGGACGCATTATCGAGGATGTATGATTTAAATAATGAAGATATCTCAAAAGATATATCTTATATTAATACTTTATTATCGCAGTTTCCCCTATCTTTTACAGACATAAGACAACATCAGGAACAGGATACCTTTATCCTTCAACAAAAACAACAAATGGATAATAAATTTTGTTTATCCAAAGGAGTCCTATGTCTAAAAGATAAAAACAATAATCCGACCAAAATCGTTCTCCCCAATTCCTTAAAAGATTTAGTATTTAAATATTTTCATCATTCGGAAATCGGTGGACATTTAGGTGTCGCTAAAACTATACACAAAATTACACGGTATTTTTATTGGCCGGCTGTATATCAAGAAATTCCTTTAAAAGTGAATGCTTGTACAACCTGCCAACGCAGCAAACCTGGAATGAATTATAAATGGGGAAATCTCAGTTCCAGAGTTCCAACAACACCATTTGATACACTGTTTATTGATACGGTAGGCAGCCTACCAAAAACCAACCAAGGGTACAAATATATTCTAGTGGTGGTAGACAGTTTTTCAAAATTTACATGGTTAGCTCCATTAAAAAACACTAATACATCCTTCATTATAAAGGAATTAAAACGTATTTTTCAAAATTACTCCATCCCGAGGTTAATCGTCACAGATAATGCCAAAAATTTTAATTCAATAATTTTTAAAAACTTTTGTTTCAATCTAGGCATAAAACGAACCACTCTCTCCCCTTACCATCCACAACCATCTCACGCCGAACGATTAAACCGAAATCTTAGGTCTATTCTTATTGCATACCACGCAACTGCACAAACGACCTGGGATAAATCCCTCTTTTGGTTTCAATTAGCTTTTAATATGGCACAACATACGGCCCACGGTGTATGTCCGTTTGACATCTTACATAATTTTCCAGCTCAAACGCCCTTGGATAGAGCGTGGAATATCCAAGACATCCTTCATCGGAATCCTGTACGTTCGAGCAACGTGATGAGTACAATTAGACGACTACTAATTAAGTCTCATCATGATATGGCACGTAGATACAATGCTACACGTCATCCAAATCCGTTTTCGGTGGGAGATAAAGTTTTGCTTAAAACTCACCCCGTAAGTTCGAAACGGAAAAATATTTGTGCAAAAATGGCATACCGATGGTCTGAACCATTTTATATCATCGGCTTCTCCACTCCGGTTACAGCCTTACTCCGTAAGACCGTTGGGGGAGAAATAACCAAAGAACACATTTCTAACCTTAAAAAGGTTACATAATTTGCTAAAGTAATACTTTTTAGGTGATGTCTGTCGCGATACTCGAGCTTGAGATGATTGTAACAAAAAAAAAAAATGCTGTTCGCATGCTGTATGAATGTATTATTGAAAGGGGCCCCGAATGAACGAATTTTACCGTCTCAGGCCGACAACTGCTACGTACTCACCTTCTTTTTTAACATTTAAGCACCCACCCCTTTTTTGCTTATCCATACCTTTTGCTTATGCATACTCCCCGGGGGGGGGGGGGAAGATTGTAATAGGAGACACTTATACACACAAACAATAACGCAGACGTACATACAAATGACAAACTAAATACGCTCACGCATAACATAAACATACACATTCACACACTCAATATAAACAACAGATGATTTACCACCTTCAGATGCGAGCAACGAGAATAATAATTAAAAAAAAAATTTAAAAGAAAAAAAAAAGAACATATTATTTAATAAAATAAAATGGATTGTTAATTCATACTATTTTAAAACTTTTAAGGAATGAGATGCGATTTACAGTTTTTTAAAATAGAAACAGTTTGCGAATTTTAAAAAATATTATTGAGAAATAATAAACAATTTTAGAAGATTTGGTGGAGCAGATTTTCAAGGATTTTTAACACATTTTAAAAGATTTTAAAGATTTTAATACTTTTAAGAATTTTATAATATTTATCAAGAAATTTTAATAAAGAACCTTGAATTTTAAAGAGATTAAAATAATTTGAAAATTTTATTTACGAACCTCTGGGACAGTTGTTCAGTCAATATTTAGTGTTTATTTGGTCAATGTCGCTTGTTGTGTTGTGGTTAAACAAACTAGTACTTCTGTACAAAACATAAACAATAAAACATGATGTTCAGATAATAATTTTTTTAAATTTTAATTCGCAACTGTACAATCAACTTTCAACAAGTGAATATGATAAAAAATGTAAAATATGACTTTTCTTAAGGACTTAGATACCAAATATCAGTAGGACTTAACAGTTTTTTTTAGACCGGAAGAAATTTATATACCTAATTTATTTAATTTACTATAGTTTATGTAGATTTATTCATTTTCTTTAAATATATTTATTTATTATTGGGTTGGTTTTGTACTTAAATTCTTCAATTTGACAGCGTTAAATCAAACTATGTCTCTGCTCCATCTTTTACGGAGCCTTATTTCTGAGTGCTTTGGGAAATTGGAAACAATTTTAGCTGATAGTAAGTAGGTAAATTTCACTGGTTAGTTGAAAAGACATTTACCTTCGTTAAGAAAATAAAAAATTATTTTATACAAATCACTTGTAAAATTCGTATGGATATATGGGATTCAGTTATGCGGTACATTAACCGTTTCGAATATAAACATATTTGAACGTTCCAATAAAACTTTTTGGGACGAGTCCTACAAACTCTATGATGTAAAAAAACTTCTACAATTTTGTATCGATACTGCCAATCAATAGTATCAAAATTCAATTGTGAATATATAGAGATTCAACCGCCCACCTGAATGGCTCGATACCTGAAATTTGCTTAATAATACCGATAAGGGTTTTACAAGATTGAAAAGACACAGTTTATTATATAAGTTATAGATGTTAACGAACATTGTTATTGTTTCAAAATTTGTCTCCTTCCTTCTCGTAAAAGGATACAATTATAAGCACCAGAGACGTATACTCAGGGTATGCTAGGTGCGGTGCACACTCGATATTTTCCAGCACGGCGTGTAAATTTGATTTACATTTAGAGAATTCATACAGCTTAAAAATATCGCCATTTCGTGTATATCCACGTGACGAGAATGAATATTTGGCATTAAATTCTCAGTTTACTTTTGGAGAAATTATGTAAACATCTAGAATTTCATGAACAGTAAAGAAGATTGTTTACAGCTGAGTGTTGTCGCCTAGCCGTGCAGGCGTGTTATCACTTAAAAGAACGCCTTCAGACATCGAGCGCAGTGCTAGCGTTGAACCTCGTCCATACCGCTCAGTGGTGGGGATACAAAATCCAGGGCGTGCTAGGGTGTGCTTTTTTTTGGTTTAACGTCCGACTGTTCTGCAATTACTGCTAATGCAGACGGCGAAGGATGAAATGATTTTTGTAACGTATGAACACATGAAACCGTGCCTGAATGGGATTCGAACCCAAGACCGCATGATAAGAGGCGAGCACGTTTAACAACTACACGTTACCTAGGGCGTGCGTAGGACTGACAGAACAGCCGGCCGGGATATTTTTGTTTACCGTGTATTTGTGCGTACATAGAAGTTGTTTGTCTACTTGTGTTCTTTCGAGACGGTTTACCTAATTGTACTCTCACTAATTTATTAGATAAAGCCTGAAAATAGCACTTTTTTTGATTCAGATATTAGTTTCATTCAAATTAGTTATTCTTTTAAAAAACTCGTTTTATTTTCAAAGAGTGTATTATGTCTAATGTGAACTTTTACAAAACCATTCTCTCTTGGTTCTTTAGAAGAAAAGTTAGATACAGTAAAAAAGGGAAGGCCTACTCCACCACTTTCAAATTTGACAACCCAGCACAAATAAAAAAAAACGTAAAATACGTTAAACATTTTTCAATTTCACAGTAAGAAAATATGGAATGTTTAACAGGTTGTGAAACATCGAATAGATTATTTTATTGGCCATGTTTATTATTTTTGAACAAAAATAAAATTTGGAGCAAACACGGCTTTGCTGATTTAAACCATTTAAGTAAACACAACGAACAAATCAAGAAAAACAGAAGTGTACTAATACGAATCTTTGATGCTCGTATTTGCTTGTTACGTAATCAAGAGCTTCCTTTATGAGGGTATGATGAATCAGAATTCCCTGAACAAAGGAAATTTCTTAGAGCTCCTCAACGTTTTGAAAAATACGTGATTCGCTCCTAGAAAATCGCTTGAATTCCGCCACAGTTTTCCGAGAAACTTCTCCAGTGTTACAAATGATATCATGAGGGCTATTACTTACATGAGAGAAGAGATAAAAAAGAGGTCAATTCAGTTTCATTTGTGGCTATAATGCTGGATGAATATTAAAATTAGAATGTTCGGACAGCACCCTAATTTTAAGTTCAGCATACGCCACTGAAATCACGTGAATGAACATTTATTATAATATTACTAATTGTTTGATTAAATGTAAACAGATTAATATTTTTGACTTGAAACAATCATAAATATAATAATTTTAATTTTCATTGCATCAAATTTGCTTTCTCATAAATTCACTAAGTTTTGTTTTAGAAAACTTAAAACTTTAAAATTATTGCAGTTAGCCATTGTGTTTTCCTGCTGTGGCATGTGCTTTAGCTGTTTATTATGGGTACCTAATGTTTAGGTTAGTTGAAGTGGAGCAGGGTGGTTTAAACAGTGGTTGCAGCGGTCGCTCGAGTTGATTGCATGAATTATTCAGAAACATTTTTCTGATGCGTTGGACGGACTGGACAGTAACGTATGGGGTATATAATACAGATCTAAACACCAACTGGGCTCGCTTAACAGAAACTTAATATCATGGTGTAATATTTTATAAATCTTTCACAACCAAATTTCGGAGTCTAAAGTATTATAGTTTCTCTTCCATAGTTGACATTAAAAGTTATTTTATTAACAAATTTATCAATATCTGCATAAAAACAGAAACTTCCGGTTAAATGACTCACTTAACACTAATTTTCAAACCCTGGTCGCCTATAGAGTTAATATTCCGCAAATTTGTTTGTTGAGGCTAAACAAAAAAATTACAGCACAATTTCATTTCGGTCGTTTGCGCTCAACTGGAAAAATGGATAACAATCCTCAAGCAGCACAATAATTTTTATGCATTCCTGAAGAGCTATAAGTACAGTTCCGAAAATCGGCATGAGTTTTCTAAGTGATGTTTGAGAATAACAATGCATTTTTATTACAACCCCTACGTTAATGGGTAGATAATAAATAATCACATTTAATTTTGTAATTACTGTTACCATAGAATCAAAAATCTAATGGAATAGCATGGATTGCACTAGCTACTGTAATAACTTAATGGAAATTACTCATCTGAAAAGGCAAATATAGGTGGTAACAAGAGGAAAATCATTGTGGTTCTTTACAGAAAGAAATATTCCACAGTTTTTTAAAAATTTTGTTACTACAATTCACCACTGTTACAAATTAAACAACCAGTGAAACAAACAGTGAATATGATGGTGGGTGACATAACATGAGTGGCCTCCATGGAGCACCACTCATCCTGACAGATTTTCAATATTTTATTTATTTATTGGTAACACATAATAGTTCCTAAAACAGGAAATACCTACTCCACTTCTTTTTTAATCGAACATTGTTTGGTAAATTATAGGAAGAATTTGTGCGTATCAGTTAGTTAGGATGAGCGAAAAGTCTGTTGTGGAAGTTTCAATAAAGTTTAATGAAAATGTCTTTTACCAGAAAAATTTTGAGGCCATAATGAATAGTAATGTTATCTTCCTCGGGTAATACTAAGCAATTTACTGTGAATTAACAGCATCATATTTACGTCTTTGAAAAAATGGTTTACAAAATGGTGCATAAAAATAAACATTACTTAAAAACATTTCGTAACCTTTGCATTAGGTACAAGTTGATTGTCCACGAGTGTTTCTCTTCGATTCACCTAGACCAACGGCTACAACTGTGAGGTATTTGGGGCTGTTCTTTCATAGGCGATTAATTTAGTACTCCCATATTTCAATAAAGACACACCATGAACAATAGACTAAGCTGTTGTACAGATTAATGTCTCAATGGTCGGTACTTCCAATTAGACAATTTTATGGATCAAATTAAAGAAACTTTTTTAACAAGAACCAAAGAGACAAGCAGCAAACATAACACAATGTACAAGTATTTGACGTTCTGATCCTTCCGTATTATAACAAACAACCATTTAAGTTCAGAAAATTTAAATGTTGATTTTCACTAGATTTTGTACAGTTTATAGCAAACGTTTCGTTCGTACCTGAACATTTTTTGAGATGTAATTGAATAATTTAAGACTGTCCCATAAGAATCGGGTCACTTTATTTAAGCGGAAGCAAATAAAAATTCTATTTTTATACTATTAACAAATAAGTGTTATGTACACTACATTATCTGAGAATCCTATTTAGACAAAACAGAATATATCAGGCTAAAAATTGGATCATGATAACATCTACAAAACGTTGCGAATTTCTTTAACAAATTTTGTGGGAAATATATACGAATAGGCCTACATATTTTGTTCAATATTTATGCTTACACAATATAAAAAAATTGTATACTCGAAACTTGAAACACGCTAATTAAAAACTTTTAGCAACGTTAATTAAGTTGTTCATTAATTTAAAAAAATACAAAATGTTAAAGTTTTCTTGAAAGTAATACTTTTATTGATATTATCAAAGAAATTGCAGTGTAAAACATTTTGTTTTAATTTATTTTTATTTTATACACTATTTTTTTGGTGAACTTTTTTGTAAGGCAAGACGGAGATAATTAAAGAAATTGTATTTTCCACTCGGCTGCGTTAAGGCGGCGAGTCTATTTCAGGTATTTTTTTTAATAATAACTTGGTCGTTGTTGTTCTATTCTTTTTATATGTTTAAGTTTTTTCTTTATTTTCCTTTCATTTTCCTAGTTTAAATACCTCTAATTATACATTATTTACCATCATAACACCTTTCAGTGAAATCTTTTGTTCTCTACTAGTTAATTTTTACACCTTTTATGAGTACTAGTATTAGGTACTTCTATTATTTTTCTATGCTTGCCGTAAAACTCGAAACTAATAATTATGTTTACATCATCTAAAATTAGGTGATTAGAGCTAAAACTAGTTCTAAAATTTATTATTCCAATTTTATGTGCACTAATTTAACAAAAATATTACCTGAATTTTTTGTTACGCTTCCTAGTAGGGTTGTAATCATGATTTTCAAAAATTGAAGCAATATATTTTTTAGTTAACCTCAATGTACTTACTATAAATGAAAAATATAAGTAGATAACACCATTAAAACATGTTTCTTTAAATCAAAATATATTGGTTATAATGCTGCAGACTAATAAAAGGTTTTTTTAATTAGAAATAATTTGGTATGTAACAACTATTCTAATCTACATTAAATTAATTTAGGCTATTCCAAAATTTAAATGCATTTTAAATTTTACTTCATGGGAAGAGAAAAACACTGTTGGGTGACAGCTCAGACTGACAGCCCCTTCTCCAAATAGTTTCATGATCAACCCAAGAGATCTCTAAATATGTTGGAACATCCCCACTTGAAAACTTGAATCTTCTATTCATTGGGGTCTGACAGTGACTATGTTTCAACAAAATAGCGTAAAAGAAGACATAGCATTTGATGATCTTCATTTTTAGTCCTAGCCTGAGTTTTCTGCAGCTAAAGAGCGATCTTATAAATGAAAATACAGTAATCCCTCGTTATCCGCGGAGGTTACGTTCCGAAGGGTTGCCGCGGTTAGTAACACCGCTGATAATAATACCTTATATGAACGAAAAGATGGGGTTAGGTTCTAAAGGTAAAGTCCTGTAGTTGTTTTAAGTGTTTAATAGTTTTAGGAACATTTTACCATTATAACCTATGGATATTTAATAAAATACAGTAATGTACGCATAACAAATTTAAGTTGCTTTAAAATAGTTAGTTATGGCTGTTTGCTTCTTCTTCTTTTCAAACTCCTTGTGGACTTCTTCGTATGGTATCATCAGCTCCTGAGTCCTCTTTTGAATTGAAGGGCCCTTTCCATGACTGGATCCGTCTCCAACACGTGGTCAGCCAATGCGTTACCATGCTGAGGATCTCGTTGATGGCTTGTGAACAAATGCTTGGCTTCGTTTCAGGATCGTCGAACACACAAAGAACTGTACATACGTACGAGAAAGTTAGACTGACACATGGAGGAAAACGTACGGAGAAATTACAGTATGGTGTCTGGGCGTAGTGTGGCGGTGAGGGTGGGGTGTTACTGGCGGGGCCCGGTACCCGGTGACGCGCTCACTACGTACATTACGCGGAAATCTTGCTTGGCTCATGGCGGCAATCGCCATACTAGTGCGGGACTCGACATGATACGAATGCCAAAACATTTATTCAAACACATGTTTTCAGAATTGTAGGACTTCCCAACCAAGTACGGTGAACACAAGGTGAGAAAACGTACGTATTTTAAGGTTTTAGGCCGACGGACAAAGTCCGCGGATAACCGAAACCCGCAGATTCTAAACCCGCGGATACCAAGGGATTACTGTACTGCTCAAAAATTTTCAATTCGACTTTTTTGATCACTACTCGAAGATCAACGAATCAATGTATAGTCTAAAATATGGAAAATAACCAGAATTCGAAAAAGATTTTTACTTTCCCACAACGGTTGGAGAATATTCATTATTGACCGACTAAACATGGTTATTGAGGTTAAAGATGAATAATTTTCTAAATATTTTTTTAATTTGACTTCTCCACAAAAATTGTTAACGTGTTTTTTCATTCCCCTCTTCACCAGGGCAGTTTTACATATTTTACTTATTTATTTTCTTTAAAATTCTACTTTGTCCATAAAAATTCGTTTTGAATAGTCATTATTGAACTCAATTAAAACCGGAGTTACTCAAGGCAGTGTGTTAGCCCCCATGATATAATAAGTTAAGGTCAGACACAGATTACAACAAACACATGATATACCACCCACCTTTGCGAATGACACAGCCATTCTTGCAGTACACTAAGACCCTACCAGGGCAGATGCAAGACTTAACATCACTTAGTACATTAACCTAATGCAAGACTCAAAAAGACAAGTTCAAAAGAAACAACTAAAACAAAAAGCTCAAATGTTACACATTTACACTCCGTCATCAAAGTTTTCTACACATATATTCCAACAATAAATTCTACACACAGACACAGCAAAATACCTTGGATTAAACTTAGTCAGACGCCTTAACAGGAGAAGCCACATTCAGTATAAAAAAAATAGCTAGACTTAAAAGTTAAAGAATTCTTTTGGCTACTCAGACAAAATTATCGCTTCAAAACAAACTTTTATTTACAAAACCGTTTTCAAATTTGTCTGGACCTATAGTATCCAGTTATGGGGTGCATTCAGTAACTTAGATATTCACATTATTCCGCGTTTTCAGTCACAGACCCTCCGGCCTCGAACAGCTACGCTTTGGTATTTGACATACATCGATACGCACAAATATCTCTATTTCATTAATTAAAAAGCAGAAACTTTAAATTTTGTAATATGCGATAAACGGCTTCAATCTCACGAAAATTATTTAGCAATGAGTTTATAGGACAATAATGGTACATACTTAGTCTAAACCGGAGGAACCCGGAAAATTTATTTTTTTATTAAATTATATTATTACTTTTCAAAATTTAGCATCATTAAATTTGTTGTACATAAACCTATTAACATTGTTTATGTTTTAAGATATGTATCTAAAGGTTTTAAAGGTAATCACTGAGAGGTACTTTTTTGTGATAATTATCTGTGTTACAAATTATTGTTATATTATATTATATATATTGTTATATTATATTATATATATATGTTATATTATATTTATTGTTATTTTAAGAGCAGATTATTTATATAAATCTAAAAATTAAAACAAAAATGATAAAATTAAGTTTATTTTTTTTCTTTGTTTATTTATCGTCGAATCAACAACAGTGGTCAATAGCGACGACGTTGGGTTGTAACACACAGACGCAGCTGTAAAGGATGAAATGATTTTTCGTAACATATGAAAATATGCCGTGACTGAGTGGGATTCAAACCTAAGACAGCTTGATGAGAGGCAAGCACGTTACCAGCTTAAATATTTTTATTTAGGCTAAAAAGCTAAATTTTAAGTACTTTATTTACTTGATTTTCACTTCAATATAATGGGCCTTTTTGAAATATTCTACGAAGTTTTGTTAAAGGTAAAACAGCGTCTTAGAAAAGTAAATTGTTTTTTTTTTAAATATAAAACTTGTTTTTTGAAACAATATTAATTTTTATTCTTTTTTACCCATGCTTTGTAATAAACATTGAAACTATATAAATCATTTGTATTTAACCAATAATTATTTATGATACTGATTGTGTAAAGGAAATTAAATCTGTTAATTTTAAAGTTTCCGCAAAAACTAACTATAACAAAGATGTTTACATTTTGTTTTGCAGTAAAGCTCCATATTTTACAAATAACATTGTAGAAGGGAAATTAAAATGTATCTACACATGAATATTATGGTTGAGAAATTATGAATTGATACAGTTACAGGAAACATTTTTAATTTCCGTATAAGGAATAACAAAAGAGTTATTACAATGAATTAATTTACCTCGATTTAGAAATATCAATTCCATTTTAAGACGGGCGTTTCACTTTATCTTTTAAAGGTAGTTTTGATTGTACGTTTCAGAAACGTACATATGTGCAATATTTGTGCTGCGAATATACTGTTTTTTTGCTTTATGCAAATCTTCAGTTTATCCTGAAATCTTGTGAGAAAAATGTGGAAATAGAGGTGCAGTGCATAACGACTATTCTTGCAAATCCCTCGATAGGGGACAAGAAAATATTCTTTAAGATGAGAGAGTTATGCTTCCTGCACAGCTGCAAGAGAATATGCAGCTGAAAGTCGGGTTTTCTTCGATGAAACATCATTTTCTCTATCACTATATGTATATTTTCTAAGTTTACATAATTTTTCACGTTTGGATAAACTTTAAAATTGATTAATGTCAATTTGAAATATTGCACTTTATATCCTGGCTTATTTTTTTGTAGTTTAGCTTTTACAGTCTATAAATAGAAAGCTTTTTAAATTCCATTTTTAAAACTTTGAATCTCAAAAAATTGACATAAGAAATATCTTTTTGACATCTCTTTGTCATCATGGTTTTCAAATAACATAACTATCCATAATTGACATGTTTTTGTTTTCGAAAGACAAAGTAAAAATTCACAATAACTAAAAATTAGGTATGCCTTTATTACAATTTAAAACCATTTCATTTTTCCTTCCAAATTCTATACCAAAGCAAATATCAATTAATATTTCAAATTGAGATTTAAAGAGAGCAGATGTATCTGTGATCGAATTACTCTTTTAGTCGATAAATAGTAAAATTTGATTAGTGTTTACGATAATTTGAAATGTTGTTTTCCACTGTTTAAAACAAGTTTAAAAAATTGCGCTTTCAACTCGACTAATGGACTGCATTTGTAATTGGCGCTAGCGAACTAGAACATTGCTCTGGGGAAACCGACAAATGTAATGACCTGATATTTCATTCTCTAATTACAAAGCACAAAGCCTCGAAATGAATCGTACGTACATATACTGTACATTTTGCGAATGTGTAACTGTATTATAGTATTGTGTGATGTCGCATCGGGTAGCACTTCCCTTTGTTTTGGTAATTTTCGTTTTGTTTCATCAGTTCTTATTATCATTATGTATATTTTTGAAATAATTTATTCTAACAAACTACATTAGATTGTGTAGGCTTATTGTAAATTGAATGAATAATTTTGCTTTTTGTTTAGGTTAATTGTAAATTAGTCTACATTAAATCGTTAGCGTAGCTTTTACATTAACAAGTAAACGTGATTTTGAATTTCCGATTCCAAAAGTCATGATGTAATAATTTAGTATTAAAAATATTTCTATCGAACTAATTATCACTTTTAATAACAAACCACAAAACAGTTTTAGAATTATTAAATCGTATTCAATAATCATATATTTTGAACATTTAAACCTTACATTAACAAGTTACAAATGTTTTACTACATTACAGCCGTCTTTAAAACTCTTAAACTATTAAAGGCCCTTAAACCCTTCTAAATTCGAAGGGTGGATAAGCGCTTTGTCTGATTTAGGGTGTATCGGTTTGGTATACTATCTCATTGTTTTGAGCTGTTTTGAAGTACTTGTGTCATTATAATCATTATAGTGGTTGTTTTACATCGTTAGGTTACTTACTACAACCCAAAACGCCATTCGCTTCTATTGAACACACCTTCGTCCCATAGAACCCTCCTCCCACAGTTCTCATAACATCATCCGTCCACTCCTTCTTGGCTAGTCCTTCTTTCTCCATCTAACTAGAACCCATAGCCAAACTTATGTAGCAACCAATTCTCCTCCATTTTTATGCAGAGGACAGTACCGAATGAATTTCTTCAATTTTACCAATTAATAAAAATTTAGTGTTGTTGTTTAAGTCATCATTCGAAAGGCTGGTTTGAACCTCTAGAGCCTTACTGAGTAAAACCAGGAGTGAGGTGGTTTACCATTGCCTTCTCCACTAAGTAGAAAAGTATGCCTATCAGCTTCCAGGCCCTCTGAAAAACATGTATTTTCCACCCTGCAAATGAAACTTTCCCTTCATTCACAACAGGGTCTGTCTGTATAATACAATTCATTACTCTCAGAGGAGATAACTCTGATTAGAAAAATCTGGCGTGAAACACTCAAGCGACTTTCTCTTGTCAATGCAAATAAAAAACAATATAACTTAACATTAGTAATAATACTTTAAAAAAAAACTTACTTCAAAAAACATAACCTAATTTTAATCACGAGTGAATGATGCAAAATGAAAATCTCTTTTAGTTTGGCTTAATATACGAAAAATCACTCTTTCACGCTAAACTAGGCTCTGTAGGAAAAAATGCTTAAAAACAAGTTGTAGATCTCTTAATTTCCTATAAATTTTATTATACAATTTTGTCGTAAATTGCATACTAAGGCTGAAATCTTAAAAAAACAGAAGATTTTAAGCTGTTTACGTCTTATTATTTTATCGTTTATGTCTACTAAAGATCAGGTTAAATGTTTTTTTCTCACACCTGATGTACTCTCTCTTTCATTGGTAATTTTTTCATCTTTCCCTAGCCATTTTGATATTTTCACTAAACGTTACTCTTGCTTCTGCCACGTATGTCCAAAATGAAATGAAACCCCCATTAAAATAAGATAGATTGATCATTAACTCAATGTGAAATTACAAAAACGTTGTTGTTAATATTTTATAAAACTGTCATCTGAAATTTTAAATGGCCGCGATTATGAAAAAGATTTGCAAATCAGGGTCATTATTTGTACCAGTAACGCTTTAAATACCTCAAAATCTTAATGCTGTACTACCGTTCTATTTGACACCCTCAACAAACAAAAACTATGTTCAGAAAACAAAATGGCAGATGTCAGATGTATTGCACGTGTATTTACTGTCTGTCTATAACTTGATGGCCTCCCGCAGAGAGGAGCAGAATCAGCCCGCTACTAGCCTTCTCAATAACACTTCATTATGTACCAATTCCAGTGTACTAGTTAATAGCAGTACATAATGAAATGTTATTGAGAAGGCTAGTAGCGGGCCGATCGGATTCTGCTCCTCTCTGCGGGAGGCCATCAAGTTATAAACAGACAGACCTTATGGCATTATTAAGTTTTATTTGTATTTTGGTATGAACAACCTGTTCTTAACTCTTGAACGCTTTTTTAGACCACACTCTATACTAAAAATACATTTTGAAAATTATTCAATCAAAACTAAAAATTTACAACAGTATTTTATTGTTACCTTCTATAGTAAAAGGTGAATTTAAACCAAACAAGCCATCACGTTTTTAGTCTATGAACAGGAGTATTCATTCAGAGGAACGAAGTAAACACAACGATATTCGTTATCTATTTATATAATTTTTTTATAAAGCGAAAAAATATTCCAGTGCCAACTGCATTAATCATATGCCTACAATTGCGTGGGTATTTTATTTTGTTATATCTTGAAAAATTACTGTTATATTGTACCAGAAAGTTTCTATTTGTTTTCTGTAAACAATGCGTTCCCTAAGGCAAAGTAATAGTTTAGGAGTAGGCTTGAACAAGATAATATATATTGTAGTAAATCTTGTTCCACTCTTAAAAGGTCAAAATATGATCTCAAGATTTTATTATTATAGAAATTATATTTAGTACTTTACAAATTTCAATCCTTCTTTAAATAATTTTAAACACGTGAAAAAGTTTCTCATCCAATATAGATTAATGTCTGTTATAAATTAATAAATTTTTATTGTCACGGTAAATAATATATATATAAGTTAGGTCTCGAAAACAATCAAGACACTTTTTAAAAAACAATTTTATTTGATTCTACATACATGAGAATCGAACTAAGACTTTTACATATGCACTGTAAAGAAAACATACATCTTCATTGTATGCGGTTGAGTACAAGACTAAACTATTGTTCTATTAACGTTAAGAAAATTATAATAAAGAATTCTTAGAACTAAAGCCTAAACTATCAACTTACACTAGTATCTTATTCTATAACTCCTCCACCCCTAAATAAAACTTCCGGGGGATTCGGACCACCGAATTCGGGTGAAGTTTTCCTAGATAATTTGTGATACACAAAATAACAAATAAAAACAATTGATAAGACATATAAAACTATTGTCCATATACTAATTTTATCTGTAAGAATTACAGTTCTTTGTGTGATTGTAGAAACTCTATTTAAATTGATTTTGTCCAATTCTAAGTGTTTAATATTTATGGAGAGTTCAGGTTCTTGTTCTACATGAAGGTCTAATTCGCTAGTATCCAAGAGTTTTGGATGTCCTTTTATGTCGGATGAATGCTGAAGTATTTTGTTTTTGTAAATAATTTGATTATTATTTGGATTTAACAAATAAATTCCTTGAAGTGTTTTGGACAGTGTTTCCCTAGAATTTTCAAATTTTAATGTTTCTTTGTTTGGTAGTATTGCCAAATATTGAGACATTTCTGGAACCCATTTAATTATATTTTCATTTATTTCCAAGGCTGTGTATTTACAGTTTGTGGTTGTTCCTGAGCTGATAATCGCACTTTCACAATTTAAATCGTCGTTCACTAAATTTTCTGATGAGCATAGATATTTTGATTTAATTTTATTTTTACAATAATTGCTTAAACCTAAAACTTTTGTTTTGCTATCTACTGAGTTTGATTTTAATAAATATCTAATTTTTGGTAAGATGGTCACAAAATTTACTTCATATTTTGATGGCACTGAATACAGCATATATAAGTTAAAAACAGTTTCTTTTACTAATGGCATTTTCATGAAATACACAATATTATTATTATTAATGTTACAACTTACTTCTATTATTTTTTCAAACTCCCACATATTTTTAACATCTGGTTCTAACGGCAGTTGATTATTATAATACTTAGAAATTTTCTTTATCTCGTTATACAATTCTTTTGTTGATATAATACTAGGATGCATTACACCTAGTTTACAAAAGGTCAATGAATTTTCTATGTCATTTACCAAGTTTAACATAATATTATATAAAATATTTAGCTGATTTAATAAGTTTCTAAACTTTTCTAATTCTACGTAATCCTTAACATTATTATTTATTATATTTAATTTATCTCTTAATTCATTAAAATTATTTTCTACTATACCTAATGTTTCATTAAATTCTAACATAACATTCATATTCATTGAATATTGGTTCTCTATTTGATTTTTAATATTTTGTTGATTATTTTTAATATGTTTAATCATTTTATCATACCTTTCACCATCGTATCCATCGAGGTTTCCGGTAATAAATTTAATAACTGAGCCTAGCCCATTTATTAGGCCTCTCTTTTTTCTTGCATTGTTATTATTATTGTTATTACTATCAATATTTATTATTTCTAATTTTTCTTTAATAACTGAGTTTGTATGATTAATAAATTTCATATAATTAATAACATCTCTATGTTTATTACTATTTTCGGTAACATATTCATTGTTTCCGCTAACATTATAATTAATATTAAAACTATCTGTTACATTTTTATACAATTGATCAAATTTTTCTATTTGATTAAATATTTCACTTAAACTATAATAATGTATAAAATTATGATATGAAAATTGTAACTTAGCTAAACCTAAATCTATTGGTATTACTCCTTGATTAAAAGTAATATTTTTTATTTGTTCAGTTCCGCAAGTGACTCCACTGAGGAATAGGATTGACCTGGAACAGGGTTAAAAACAGGATTAGTATTTTGGGGTTGGGATCTCCCTTTAATTACCTTAATTTTTCTAGGCCTCTTAACTTTTGACAAGTGGATCTTTCCTTTGGTGTTATGGTGCCTTTCTTCAATTTTTGCGGTTTTTAGTCGCTCATTGATCGATGTGATTTTTTCCTTGTTGTATTTATTTTTGGTCTTGCTCTGTTTTTGCATGTTCCTAACATAAACCTCGGCTGGGATTTCAGGTAATTGTTCTCTTCCAGTATTTCGTTGATTTATGATATTTTCTTTGGTCAGGTGGTTAACATCCTTAATAATTTCGTACAATTTTTGTGTTTTCTCCCTATGATTACTAATAAAGTCATTTACTACTTGCCTATCAATATCTATATCTAAGAGTGAATTTGTGTTAATGTGTCCATATAAAACTTCAAACGGTGTTAATTTTGTTACAGAATGTATACTGTTATTGTACGCTAACGTTGCAAATTTTACTTTATTTTCGATAGTTTGATTTTTAAATTCAGGTTGATTGTTTATTAGTCGAATATGTTCTATTAATGTAGAATGAAATCTTTCTGTTATTCCATTGGATGGTGGGTGCTGCGTACTTGTAAAATGTAATTTAATCTTATAAATTTGCATGAATTCCTTAACTAAACTATTATTAAATTCTGTTCCGTTATCTGAGACTATCGTTTCAGGTATTCCATGGTGAGTGAAATAATTTAACAGTTTGTTTACGATCTCAATTGCTTGTGCACCGGCTATCGAGTATACTTGAGCGTATCTGGAAAAACTATCAATGATTGTCAAAAATTTTTGTTTATCTAGTGTTACGCTATCTACATGAATTATTTGAAGTGGTCTTGATGCTGTGGGTGTCAAGTTCAATTCTAACTTTAATGGTGTTCTATCGTATTTGGTTTTTAAACACGTTTCACATTTATTAATATAATTTTGAATATGAGATTTTAAATTAGGCCAATAATATTTTCTTTTAATTTGTTCGTAGGTTTCTTGAATACCTCGGTGATTATTTTTTCCTATGTGATAATTATTTATAATTTCTTTTAACTCCTCTTCATCTGTTATGTCTAAAATTTTATTCGTACACCTAACTAATTCTAACTGAGATGTTTTAAAATACTTGGCGACTATTGCTGTGAATTTTTCATAAAAACTTTGTTCAAAATAAAGATGGTATTTTATATTAGGTACTAAATATTCTTTAACAAAACTAATAACATCACTTTCCAAATTATTTTCCGAAATTTCTACGGTTAATCTTGTTTTACTATTATTAAATAATTTTTTAATTTTTGGCTTTCGTGGGTTATACTTTACTAAAGATAATATTACTTGATGTTTTCCATAATTAACAGGTTCTTCTAAAATTGGTATTTTTGTTATAGTGTTTCCTTCGTAGTTAGAGTGAATTGTCTGATTACTGTCTTCTTGTTCTTCATCTTCTACGTCAATGTTTTCCAAATTTTCCCTAAGTGCTGCATCTATTAATTCACTGGATAAATCTTCGTTTATGTCTAAATTTGCTACCATCGATTGGCTATCATCTAATTCGGGAAAATACAAGTTTACTGACTCTTCTATAAGATTTTGAAGGTCGTCATTATTTGAAATTTCAATATTTTCTCCTGTATTTTGGGAATTGTTTTTATTCATGTTTAACAATTGTATTCTGGACAACGCATCTGCATTTAAGTTCCGTTTACCCTTTTTATATACAATTTCATAATCGAATTCTTCCAATTTTAAACGCCATCGCAAAAGTTTTGAATTTGGTTCTTTAATGGAAAATAACCATTGAAGCGGTTTATGATCTGAAAATATTTTAAATTTCCTTCCGTATAAATAAGGTCTAAAATATTTGGTTGCCCACACGATTGCTAGGAGTTCCTTCTCGATCGTGGAGTATCTCGTCTCACTATCGTTGAGAGTTCGACTTGCATAAGCTATTGGTAAATCTAAACCGTTTTTAATTTGACTGAGTACGGCACCAATTGCAAAGTTGCTGGCATCCGTAGTTAAATGAAATTCTTTTTGAAAATCAGGATATTGTAGTAACGGTTCGTTAGATAAAACGTTTTTACAAATTTCAAAACAATTTACATATTGTGGATTATTTATATCAATTTTTACTCCTTTTCTTAAACATTTTGTCATTGGTTTAGTAATACTAGCAAAGTTTTTTATAAATTTTCGATAATAACCTAAAAGTCCTAAAAATGCTTTGATTTCCTTGGTAGTTTTTGGAATTGGGTAACGTTTAACTGCTTCCACCTTTTTTGGGTCTGGTTTAACTCCTTCTGCGGTAACTAAGTGTCCTAAGTATGCTACTTCTTTTCTCAAAAATTCGGTTTTGTCTAATTGTATTTTAAAATTAGCGTTTCTTAATCTTTCAAACACTTCCTTTAATCTAACGATGTGCTCTGCAAGACTAGTTGAATAAACAATAATATCATCTAAATAGACTAAACATTTTTCGTTCTGAATACCTCTTAAAATATTGTTCATTATACGTTGGAATGTCGGCGGGCTGTTTTTCAAACCGAACGGCATGCGTAAAAATTCATAATGTCCTGTGTCAGTTGAAAATGCGGTCTTCTCTACACTATCGGGGTCCATTTCTACTTGATGAAAACCAGATGCTAAGTCTAAAGTAGTAAAATATTGCGCTCTTCCTAATTTATCTAAGATATCGTTGATGTTTGGTAATGGAAACTTATCGTCTATTGTTTTTGAGTTAAGCCCTCTGAAATCTATAACTAACCTAAATTTTTTCTTGCCAGAAGCGTCGGGTTTTTTCGGTACGATCCAAATTGGTGAATTCCAGGGTGATCGCGAGTGTTGAATTATTTTTTGGTCTAACATATCTTTAATTTGTCTGTTTACTTCTTCTTTGTAAATTTCAGGGTATCTATAATTTCTGGTGTAAACTGGTATTTCGTCTGTAGTTCTAATTATGTGTTTAGTTTTATCTGTAAAGGTCAAGTTACTACCTTCAGTGTGGAAAATATCTTCGTAATTTTTAATTAAGTTTATTATAGCGATTTTTTCTTCCTGGTTCATATGGTCTGTCCTAATTTTTGAAAAATCTAACTGTTTTGGTTGGTGATTAATCATATTAAAATTTGCGTTATATTTTCCGGATTTTAAATCATCATTCGTTAAGCAATAATAATTATTTAAGTTTTCTAACGTAATAGATTCTTTTATTGTTACTTTCTTATCATCTAATGTAGGATTTAATATGGGACATAATGCTATACCATCCCTGACATGTACTATACTCTCTGGAATTTCTAGGCCAGATATATTTCTGTAGCGTAGTACTCCATTTCCATTTACTATATTCTTTACATTTAATTTTATAAATCTCTTTGTTCTACCTTCTATATTAAAAGATACTATTTCACGTTGACGAACAGATGTGCGCTCTGTTTGTTTACGTGACTTATCTAATTGTACGTTTTCTTTATATTCTGTATTAAAATAAAAGATAGGTATTTCTTTACCTTTAAAGATTAATTTATTATTAACGAAGTCTAAATTAATTTGCAAATTTCTTATAATATCTAATCCTAATAATAAATCAAAATCTTGATGAAAATCGAACAAGTAAAATTTACTCTTAAACTTGCCGAATAATGCGATTCTACAACTAAAATTTTCTTTTGAGTTTCCATGTGCAGTGGTTACTTGAAAGGGGTCTTTTGTTAAACTAGTCTTATAAACTTCTGTTCCAATTATTTTTTTGACAAATGATCTAGTGCTCCCGGTGTCAATTAATATCCTAAAATTAGTTGCTGGATCTATAAAATACGGTAATTCATTTTTTTCATCTTGGAGGTTCATTATGGCGAACTGTCTATTTGGCCCTCTATTTCTAAAAAAGGGTTCTGTTCAAAATTTAGTGTTTGGCTATCCTGATAATTACTTTGATCATTGTTAACCGTGGGTTCAAAAGTTTGAAATTCGAAAGAGTCGAAGTTTTCTTGTGGCTCCTGTTCTTGTTCTAAATTATGTCCGGATATTTGGTAGAGTTTCGGTCTCGGAGTTCCATCGGATTGCCTAGTCGATGTACTCATAGGAGTAGGACGATACGGTTGATTTTGAATTGGTGTTGGTCTAGGAATATTGGCATTGGAATTATTAGGTAACGACGGTTGACGGAATTGGTGTGGTTGTATAAATCTTGGATTAGGATTTTGATAGAATGGTTTTTGGTAACTTTGTACTGGGAAAGCTGGATTTTGATTAAAATTTGGGTTTCGGTACTGTTGCGGCTTATTACTAAAATTATTCTGATTTTTATGAACAAACTGACTTTTACTTTGTGGGTTATGTTTACTTGGTTTAAACTGAAAGTCGTTGGTGAGCATGTTCAATGCTTCGGCCAGCGTACTTGGATTTTTAGTTCTCATTAATGATCCTAAAGGCTCATGTAATCCTCTTAATAATACTCTTAAAGCTAATTTGTTTACATATGCACATAATACTTTAGCGTTTGTTGGTTCTTTGTTAATAAAATAGGCTACCTGTAGATTTAAATGTTTTTGAATCTTTTCATAAAATTTAAAAGGTGTTTCACCGGCTTCTTGTTTAAGTTCGGCCATTTCTAAATTTAAAGTAAAACAATCACGTTTATCTACATAGCTAGATAATAAATTTTGTCTAACATCAGCCCAAGCATAGCTGTTTGAACTGGTCACTAATTCTAAAGCTGGTCCTTTTATTTTTGTTAAAATGGTTGAGAATAAATATTCATTTTGGAAATCCTCTGGGTTATTGGTTACAAAAAATTTAGCTACTAATTTATCACAAATTGATATGAACCTATTTAACATCGTAGGTTCACCTGTAAATTCGGGTATCATGTCTAAATACTCCCTTTTTAAAGTTGGGGTTGCCATCTTTAAGTATTTTGATAAAAATGAATCTTAAAACTAGTACAAAAATGATTAACTACACTAATACAAAACAACAAATTACTTACTGTAATAAAATGATTAGATCTATGCTCATCATAGTATCGTTGCACTGAATACTTTAATTTTATTCACCTTCAAGATTTATATTAACTTGTTTTCACTTAACTTTTTCACTTTATTCACTGAAACTTTTTATTCATTAAACTAATAAATTTCTTCTTACATACTAAAGTTGTTTGTAGCGTGGATATACTTCGTAAACGATTAAGATCGACGAAAATTATATGCATTAACTTTCTCGAAGCGATGTCCTACCGACTGCGCCAGTTAGGTCTCGAAAACAATCAAGACACTTTTTAAAAAACAATTTTATTTGATTCTACATACATGAGAATCGAACTAAGACTTTTACATATGCACTGTAAAGAAAACATACATCTTCATTGTATGCGGTTGAGTACAAGACTAAACTATTGTTCTATTAACGTTAAGAAAATTATAATAAAGAATTCTTAGAACTAAAGCCTAAACTATCAACTTACACTAGTATCTTATTCTATAACTTATATATATATATGTATATATATATATATATATATATATTACGAAAATTAATTATCAACGTTTGGAAATTAATTTAATTAACTTATGTAAATTAATTATCAACTTTTGGAAAGTAAAGTTTGTAAGCATAAGAAAGAGTGCCCCATTGGCGCTTTTCTAAAATTTGTGATTAAATGTTTTATGAATTTTGATTAAGTTTTATTTCATTAAATTAGCACTTGTATAAGAACTCTCCAGACTAGCCAAGATTAGACATTATAACACTGTGATAAAACCTGTGTGTCTGTACGCGAATGAGTGCTTTAAACTGACCGGGATGGTTGGTCTAAGATAAGCAGAGAGTGGTATTGTATGGTGTACCCGTGCGGAGCAGAGCCCTAAGATTTAAAAGTTACAGTGGTAGGCTTCTAAGGACGCAGCGGAAACTGGCTCTGAAAATATATAGTGCTTATAGAACTGTATCTACGGAGGCAGCCCTGGTAATTTCGAAGATGCCTCCATAGAATCTAATGGGGTGCGGGAGGAAAGAGCAGCTAGCTGGTGCTGATAAACAGGAATGTTGCAGTCGATTACTCAGCAGGTGGCAGAGGAGATGGAGCAAAGCTAGGGTTGGGGAGTGGACAAGCAGGTTCATTCCAAATGTCGAGGTGTGGATAAGGAGGACATTTGGTGATACCACCCACGAACTGAAGCAGTTGCTAACAGGGAATGGTTGCTTTGGGACATATTGATGACGTTCAAACTTAATGAAGTACCGAAATGTCGACTGTGCGACAGTGAAGAGGAGGAGTCCATTGCGCATATTTTTGAAAGATGTCCCTATTTTGGCCTCGATAGAATGGAGAGATCCGAGAAGGTAGGCGTTGCACAGAGGATCCTAGAGAGGAGAGCTGGAAGTTGGTCGCTCAGTTTGCGGCGAGGGTGTTCGGGAGACTGCGGAAGGAGGAGATATATGGAGATCAGCGGGATCGCCCTCTCCCACAGTAAATTAATCCTTTCCCGATCTCAGAAGGTAGGCACACTAATTTCCTTAGCTGGTGATGAAAGAGATGAATAAAAGTGAGAGAGTGAGTGTTGGTCAGTGACAGCGAAAGGGGAATTAGGCTACGGTTCCCTTTCACGTCCCGCTGACAGTATGTAAAATGTTTAACCCGACATTTCCCTTGTAGTATTAGGTATAAACAGTTCCGAGGGAGGTAGAGGTTTGTTTGCTGATGTCGGATCAAGTGGCCAGGCGGCGGGTTTTTGGTTGGTAGGCGATTGTGGCCTCCTTGGGGCTGGACGAGGACGCCTCAATTGAATCCAACACTACTACCCCATCGTGAGGGAGTGGAGTGAACATGAGTTTTATCGCCGCCTCGGATAAAAAAAAGAAGATAAGCAAACAAATTTGAGAGAAAGATCCTCTGTAAGATAATGGGTCTGAAGACAGTGAACGGACAGTAAAGGTTACCAGGTCGAGAAAAACTGTAAAAGGAATATTAAAAATTAATGGGAACGATTCGAAAAAGAAGACTAAAATTTTACGGACTCCTGCTTAGAATGGATGACAATTGGTTGGCAAAACAAATTTTGAAGAACCTAACAATAGACCAAAGGCATCAGATAAGGTTTAAAGAAGTTAGTAAGGATATTGAGAAAACCACGATAAACTGAGAAATTTAATGAAACGCACCAAGTTCAGACAACTAATTACGGACTTTAAGGGCTTGAAGAGCAAAACAGAAGTACTGGTGGATAGAAGTAACAAGAAAAGCCTACATTGAGCGATTGCTGAGAATGTGGGCTGCAAAAAGAGCTTCCAGAAACGCTTAAAGGCACCTCATGTGGTCTAAAATTGGCCCTATACGAGAAAACAAATTACTCCAGTTTGTTTAGGCGTCTTGAGGGATTTCCAGGTAGATGTAAGATGTGAAAATACGAGTGGGTTATAGTGTTCTTGTGACTTGCGAAAGCACTTGTCTATGTTTTTGATGAAATTTTAGACGAAATGTATTGTAAGATATTTAAAGATTTCTTGAAACATCTTACAATAGCAGACAGGTTTGTCTGTTAAATTTTTTTAAATTCAAATAATTTTCTGAAGTGTCAATAAATTGTTTAGACACCCTGTAATTTTATTTCATTTTATAAATTTTATTAATCAATTTTATATTAAAATCATTGTTAACTAGAAGTTCTGTATTGAATTTTTCTAAAGCGAATATCCGGTGTTATATTACTTGGTTTTTTTCCGTTAATATTTTTCCTCGCTAACGTTACGTTAGGCTTAAATGGGTTTTATAATATGTGTAATTGTTCTAATAATTGAATTCCCATCTCTGTCAATACAATCGACCGTCGCGTGATATGTTCTCTGTATTTACGATTTACGCTGACGCTTCTTTTTATGTACATTGAACCGTCTTTTTCAATGTCAACGTTTAACTTTTCTCGTGCGTTAATTTTTTCTTATATTCTGCGCCTTTGCTTTGTAGCTGTGGACGAGTGAACATCCTTATAAGCTCCAGGTAATTTATCTATAATGATTTTCTTTAATCTATATCTAAAATTTAAATTTAAAATGATTATTTAATCCCGGTTAGGATTTTGGCTAAAATTTAATACGGCATGTTTTTATTTTAAGATATTTGGTGAATTTAATGTAAAACTATTTCCCCGATAATTTTTAAGTAATATTTTTAATAATTATTATAAAAGTTTAGATTTGGTATGCATTTCGCATTCCAACTTAATATTAAAATTTAAAATCAGTATTTTTCTCAATTTCTTTTTTTATTATTATTTCACATTAAATTTTTGGTTGTAATAATTTTTACGGAGAAGATGTTTTGTTTTTCAAATGCTTCTCCCAACTTTAAGATATTCCAATGACCACCTCAAATGGTCACTTTTCAGTGTCAGTCGCTTCGACTTTAAACTTTTTCTCTTCTTAATTTTAATCTTTTTTTTTAGAACTATTTTTATGTGGAAGTCAGTTCGAACAATTTCAAACAGACCTTGTTTTTCATCGTTTAATTTCTTCTTATTTCATTCTAAAAAAAAAATAAGTCATAGTTTTTTTTTTGAAATGTAACATTGTTTCTTTTGTAAAGAATTTTTTTTTGATTATAGATTTTCTAAAGTAGATTTTTGAAGTTTTTTTATACGAGTTTTTTTTTTTACATTTTTTTTTTGTTAAATTTTGTCTTTAAAATTAATTGCCGAATAGTTTATTTGTTTAAGTTTTCCTTTAAATAGTTTCTTGTTTTAAATGGTTTGTTAACTGATTTTCAAATAAAAATACGTCACCTTTATTTCTCGTATTCACATTTAAATTTTTCTTTCAATTCATCTGTTTAATTCAATTCTAGGTAGTTTCTTCAAATTAATTCTTATATTTTTCTTTTTGTAAAGCCAAGTTTTAATTTTAATCCAATATTTGTTTTAAATTTTTTTTATTAATGATTTCTAAATTTCTAACTAAATAATTTTTTTTATGAAATTTTTAAATGATTTTGTCCGGTAATTTTTCTTTCTTTAAATCGTCCATCTGACAAACACTAGGCTAGTTCCGTTCTAACTTATTATTTATTTATAATCCTTAAATTAAGTACCTTTCAATTATTTTGGTTAGCATTGACAAGTTTCTGTAGTTATTTTTATTGTTTTTGTTTGTTCCCGTTATTTTGATTCAATTAATTACGTATGACTAAGTTATTATTATATTTTTATAACTTCTATTAGATTTATTAATCACTTATCATTAATAATTTTTTTCTTTATTAAAAAGTAGAAAAAAAACATATTTTACTTTAGTTTAAAATTTTTGTTTTAGTTTAGTTTTTAAATAAATTAATATTTTATTTTTTTTCACTCCAAGTTGTCTGTGTAATATTTTTCATTCTTAGACCCGAGATTGATTTTTAAATCACACCTTCGCTTTTCCAACAGCGAGTTTTTGCTCTACCTGCTAGAATTTCTGGGTTATGCTTTGCATAGATTCAGAGAATGGAAATTTGGATTTTCTCTGCCGAATCCTATTGCCGTTTTCCTTAGGCAGAGTGGTGGAGGTTTTTCTATGCCCCTAAAGTACCAGTTTGGCTGTGTTTTCATTTCAGTGTCTGGTGAAACACAGTTGAGCCGTTACTTTCTTTTTTTAGTCTGTTGCTACACTACATTTTGTCTGGTGAAGTTCGCTGTGCTTGTACCTCTTACTTAGTATGGTGGTTGTCGTCTACTTCGGTGGATATTCCTCCTTACTTAGTTTGATGTCTAGCACCTTACTTTGCCATGCGAAATCTGGTGAAGGCTTCGTCTTCACATTACATAATCTAGTGGAGGTCGCCTCTTGGGTTACCACACATTATTCTCATTACATAATCTGGTGGAGAATCGCCGTGTTTTTGAATGAAGTATTACACAGATGTATGAAGCCACTTAATTTTAGCAATTGTTATATTTTGAGTTTTATTTTTACTAATTAGGTGTTAAGAATTTGCTTTACAGGTAACCACGGATTTACTTGTGGACTCACTTTGTTTGGAGATTTCACTTTCATTGCATTCGTATCCGATTTGAGTTCCGTTAGCCTTGTCTTTTTATTACTGTACCTCCTAGGTTGGTTTTACCACTTTGGTTGATTTCTGATGTTCTTACTACGTTTTTAGAAATTTTTTCTTTAAAATCCCATTGTGTTCTATGCCTCTCTAGGTCCAGATTTATTTTTTCTCACTCCCACCTTCTTACAAGTCTTGATTTGACCTTTTCTTTTGAAACCAGTTTTTACAACCACCCTTAGTTTGGGCTCGTTTTCACACGTTTGCGCAACTTTCTCTTGTAGCCTGTTATCTTTCCTACAGTATTCTTACGTCGCATTTTGATTTCTGCTTCCTACAACATTGCAGCTCATTTTAGTTCTCCGTAGTAGTTCAGTTTCGTTTCTTTATTTCATTCTTCAGTTTTCAAACCGCGATTCTTTGTTTTCCATTCGCCGTCGTTCTTCGCAATGTTTTCCATTTCTGTAAAGGTTTGTATGTATCTCATATAAAATGTATTGTTTTGTTTACTTAATGTATCACATGTTTTAACTTCACTAAGACTTTACTCCTATTTAAGGGATTAATATTTTGCTTTAGCTTACTGAATAACTGTGTAAATTTTACAGGCTTGTGTGATGATTATTTACGTTTTATTATAGATTTTGAAAGGCTAGTTACTTACATTATCTTTTTCAGACGCTGCATATTTATGTTAATTGGACACAGTCGCTAACCTGTGCCATCTGTTTAACACTGGTTAAGGCAGTTGTTAACTTGTTAAAATTCTGCTGTTTTGTCACGTCACAAAACCCACACATGATAATTTTTGTTTTGTTTTGAACATAGTTTTATTTGCCATTACTTTTGGTGGCTTAAACGTATTTCAGCAGCACTATTCAGTATTATTCTTTTAATATATTTGTGTGGCCTGTGGTACCCACGCACTTGTATTTCAATGTTTTCCGATTGGCTGGCTGTTGTTACCGCTACATTTATTTTTATAAACTGATTTACTGAATGTTAATTGTGTAGTTCTGTTACACAATATCCTGACACATTTATCTGCTGTTGGATTCATTATTACAAACTCAATTATTAATTATCTGAAGATTGATTCTTCAGTCTTCAAACTACATATTTTAAAATCATATCTATGATCATTATTTAATCAGTTGAGTTTTGTTTCATTACCTGACTTGATTTGGTAACTGCTTGATCGAATCACTCGTCGAATACCTGTTGTGATTGTTATTTTATTTTGCGTTACCATCCGTCTTTATTTCAAGTGAAATTTGCTGCTTCACAGCACTTAAAATTTGTTAAAGCTATTTAATTATAATTTATTTAATTTTTATTACACACATCTTAGTATATTTATTAATGAAATTTTAAATTTTTCACCAGGTATCATTCTGTACGTGACATTTGCATAGAGATCATTATCATATTTTATCATCGCATGGAAGCCATCATAAGGGCATTGAAAAATACATCTCGTCTCATTACATCAGTCATACAATTGACATCATCATACTGCATTTACCAGCATAAGAGAATTCACCAGCATAAACTGTATTAAACGGGTTACTCGCTAGGTATTTCTGATCATCGTGGTTGTCAGTATAAAATTTTTCATTATCTCAATTTTTTCAATTATAATTTTTTGTGTATGCATTTCCACAGGTCTTTGCATTGTTCCTTTGAACAATTCATATTGTCATTTATGAGAATTTTGTTTCTTGTTTTAACATTTGTTTAGTTTAAGTCTGTTTAACATTGGTTCATTTCTAATGACCGATCTTAGATCCATTGTTGTAAAATCTCTTAATTTAGACCAGGCTAAAACTTTGGCTAGAGAACAACAAATTTTTATCCCGCCTAACGCTGATCTTGATTATCTTAGAGGCGTCCTTCGTCTCCGAAAACATTATTTTAAATCTCCTGACTGCATTCAGGAAGCTAGGGATCAAGCTCTTAATTATCTCATTGAACACGCTACGATTCCTTCTGAATTACTCCAAACATATCCAGATTTAGTTGACCTTAAGACTGCTTTATCACTTAAGTTCCTATACCCATCGAATTCTATCTCTACTCAGACCGATCTTTCACTTGCTTCAGACATGAATGGTACTCCTCAACCAATTACACAAAAACCTAAACTACCTTTCTTTGCTCCATCAATTTTTCACGCTAAATGTAATGAAAATGTGCAAAATTTCTTTAAGGACTATGAACGCGCAGCTACAGTTAACTTCTGGGATGACAAATTCAAGTGTCAATTTCTTCCTCTATATTTACGTGACACTGCTTTAGATTTTTTTGAAGACCTAAAAATTCGCTTCGCTGAAGAACACTTAACATACTCATTTATAAAAAATGAATTTCTTAAACATTTCCGATTAGACAATGACACAGACCTCTTGGAAATCTCTCTTTTCAATAAACGCCAAAATATTTCTGAATCCACTTCAGCATTTATAGCAGATGTCATGCACCTTTGTTCAAAATTAGATCCAAACATGCCAGAAAATAGAATCTGTAAATATGTCTTAAGAGGATTACTCCCTTCAATCTTGGACAAAATCTCACTTTCTGATAATTCAACTTTAGACAAACTGTTAGCAAATATTAAGAAATATCAGGAATCCAAAAATCTATTAGAATTTCGTTTATCCACTCCCATAGAAGCACCATCATGCTCTTCTTCTCAACCCGTACACGCTGTTAATTTTCAAGCCAATGATAAACGTTTTTCTTCACGTCAAAGTCAACCTAATCAACAAAATTATCTACGCTCTATAACGCATGCCTCTTCCAATAACCAGTCTAATTCGGCACCTCCAATTAGTGCCAAACCCCAGTCTTCAAATAACCTTCCTCCTCGACCATTTGCACCCAATACTTATGCATCATCTACTCAAGCCTTTCATGGTAAACAAGGTTTCAAGAATTCCTTCCAAAATAATAGGCCTAATCAAAAATTTCAGCAACCATCTGCTGACCCATCTCAATATGTCCAGAATTTCCAACCACAATACCCCGTCTTCTGTCCTCCAGGCTTTACAACTTTTGCTCCAACCACTGGCGTTCTGCCTACACCTCATGTTATGGCTCCTGTCAGATTTCATCAACCAAATACTTCAGTACATAATAAGCCAAATTATTTTTGTCATATTTGTAATAAATCAGGCCATTCCACTAGTCACTGCAAATTCAATAATCACCCTTCAAAAAACATGTAAGCGTTAGAGACCAATGTAAGGTCTCACCCCAATTAACGTCTGTAAATTCAATCAACATTAATAATTTTTCTCCTCGTCAACATTCAAACCATTTCAAACTCGTCAATTTAAATTTTTCAAATGACTCGTCTACTTCAATGAAAGAATCCAGCTCTCCTGCGCTTGATGCCCAATTCTGCGATTCCTTTAATGTATGCCTTCATTCTCCTGAAGTCTGTAACTCATCTTTGATTTCGCAAATTTTCTCCCTTCAAATTTCAGACTTACGTCTTCCTGACTATTTGTGTCCTTCAGACACTTCTCAATTATCCGGTGAACAGGTTAATCTAGTTTTCCAGACTATAGGAAACCAATTTTTACATGTTGTAAATTTTCTTATGCTATTTATAAACCAATTAATTTATCTGATGAAACTAGTTTTTCAGTACTTCCTGACAATTTTGTTTCGGACTTCAAAACAGTTCAATTTATTTTTATTCCATTATACCAAATTTCTAATTCTCAATCTACACATTGGTCCCTGCTTATTATTGATGTTAAGGCAAAACAAATCTTTATTTCTGACTCTTTCAAGGGTAGGAATTTCTCTCTGACAAAACGCTTATGTTCTGCCATTCTAAATCTTTGTAATCTCAAATGTTTTTCTACATTTTTCATAATGACCAGAAAAGCCACTACCTTGTACGATTCAAGTCTGATAGTCATTGGAAATTTCATTAGATCTTTTGTCTACATTTTCAAATACCATACGCTTGTAGGTATCAATTCAGAACAATTTAAATTCTCGTTCATCACTAAATCTCAGATTTCAGATGTTTTAAAGTGCTTTGTTCACAATTTACCCCTTAGTGTGGTTGCTCGTGATATTTGTGGTTTGAATCACTTGGAATCTCTCATAAAATTTACTTCTGACCATGTAGGTCACACAAAGGTACATAATACTTCTACGGCGCAACAACCTAACCTTTCAAATGTCTCTCAGCCTGTTATGAATTTAGATGATCCATCTCGAGTTTCTACTTTGGCACTCACTGTCATTGGATCCCTCAATAATGAATCTGTTCCAATTATTTTAGACACCGGTTCCAATATTTCTATTTGTAATGCTGACTTAGTTTCTTCATCTGCAATTACTCCATGTTCACATATTGTTCTCACTGCTGCTAACGGTTCTAACTTAGATGTCTTAGGATCCGTTAATTTATGTTTTTCTATTTCAAACATTCCATTTTCTCACAAGTTGTATGTTGTCAAAGGTCTTAGTTGTCAACTTCTACTGGGAAATGAATTCTTTGTTAAATTCGGTATCGTCCTAGATTTCACGGCGAACCAAGTGTCTTTCTTTAAAAACGGTAAATGTTTTAAAATAAATTTCAACAAAAAGTGGTTACATAATCTGCAAACTTCACATCAATTATCGACCCTGGCTAGGCCTGACCATAATTTTCTTTTGTATAGTACTCTACTCCAGCCCCATTCAGTCCATCGTCTGCTTGCATCTGATTTATCTCATATTGTATCTTCCGCTTCTGATAACCTTCCAATTATTCCTACTGGAAAACCCAATGAATATTTCCTATATAATATTTCAGATGATGTTCAGTTCTTTTATGATTGCTTTGTCAACTCCACCCATACTTCAGACTTTAAACTTCGTTCATCGTTCTCGACTTCTCAGCTGCTATCCTTAGACAATTACTCTGATCCGACTGTCCATGCCCCTGTATTACATGTTAATGACTCCACTTCCTCCACGAACTCCCACGAACCAATTTTTGTTCATGGCAAACAAATTGACATCAACCCTGAGCTATCTCAAAGCCAATATACTGCCGTAACTTCTTTAATTTCTGAATTTGAAGATATTTTCTCTAAAGACGAATTTGATTTGCCTGAGGCTAAATTACCACCCGTTCATATTAAACTGATAGATCAGGATGCTGTTTTCAACAGTCCTTACAAATTTTCTTCGTTCGAATTATCTGAACTTAACAAAATCATAGATAAACTTAAGGCTTCTGATGTAATTATGGATATCAAGTCACCCTATGCTAGTCCTGCTTTCCTCGTACATAAACCCGATGGTTCTTCACGCCTCGTGGTTGATTATCGGAAAATCAATAAAAAAATTATTCATGATAAGTTTCCCCTTCCTAACCCAAACACGATTTTAGAATCCTTCGGGGTTCTCAATTTTTCTCAACAATGGATATTTCTCAGGCATTTTTTACTCAGCGCATCGCTAATGAAAGCATTCCGATTACTGCATTTATTACACCCTCCGGACTTTATGGTTTCAAACGTCTACCGATGGGACTCGCTGTTAGCCCTTCCGCATTTAACAGAAATATGACGTTTTTGCTATCAGATTTATTATTTAAGAATTTAAATTTTTACATAGACGATTTGTATGTTCATGCTGATTCTTTTAACAAATGTTTGGATGTTCTCAAAGAAGTTTTTTCTAGACTACGTTCTGCTTCATTAAAACTTAAACCCGAAAAATGTAAGTTTTTCTATAAATCCGTCAAAATTCTCGGGCATAAAATTTCCAATGAAGGTATTTCACCCCTTCCTCAGAATGTAGAAGCTATTACTAAATTTCCGACCCCGACTAAAGTAAAACAGGTTCGTAGCTTTCTAGGAATGGTTGGTTTCTATAGAAAATTTATTCGCAACTTCACGAACATCGCTTTTCCACTAACACAACTTACCCGTGCAGATCAAAAATTTATATGGACTAACGATCATGAGCAAGCTTTTCAAACTCTTAAAAATCTAATTGTCAACCCTCCAATTTTGGAATATTTCAAAGAAGATAGACCGACATTCCTCTTCTGTGATGCTTCTCGTATTGGTATTGCCGGTTGCCTCTGTCAGAGAAACGAAAACAATGAAATGAAGCCTGTCGCTTTTGTATCTCGACGTCTTACTTCGAATGAAGCTAACTGGACAGTTTCTCAAATTGAATTTCTAGCAATTGTGTATTCTGTAAATCACTTCCGTCACTTCTTATATGGTAGAGAATTTACAATTATTACTGATCACTCCGCACTCCAGTATGTCAAAAACCTAAAAGATCCAGGCTCCAGACTAAGTAAACTTCTCCTTCAACTTTCTGAATATTCGTACAAAATCAAACATATCCCTGGCAAGTTTCTGAACGTGCCCGACGCTTTATCCCGGGCTCCATTAGATATTCCTGTTGAACATTCAATTGACCTTGTAAATTCCCGACTCTCTCCAGATAAAACTCAATCTACCTCTTCTATGAATGCTTCTATCGATTCTTCATTCGACAATTTCCCGACTGATCCTACACTTCTTTTGCCTTCAGAGCAACAATTCCCTACTTCTTCCAGTGTTTTCCAACTAACTTCTAGCACAGATCAAGACCCTATTACTCCTAAACTTGACATAAACCTCCTCCAAAAACAAGATGAACTCATTAGTAAAATCTATTATGCTCTTGTGTCTTCACCGGAAGCTTCTCCTCAATTTACCCGTATGTCACGTAGATACACACTTCATAATGACCTCGTTTACTTCAAACTTTTTCATGATCGATCTACTACTTTGCGTCTCGTCTTACCTTCTGTACTAATTCCAGATGTCATCAAAACATACCACGATTCACACATGTCAGGTGCCCATCTTGGGATTCAGAAAACCTTATCTAAAATTTCTACTAAATATTTCTGGCCGACTATGTCAAAAGATGTTACTTCGTATGTTAAATCTTGCCATAAGTGTCAAATTATTAAGGTTCCTAGAACTAAGAAATTTGGTCTCCTTCACCCTATAAAGATTACTTCCACTCCGTTTACAAAAATAGTCCTTGATTTTCTGGGTCCACTTCCAAAAACATCTGGTAATTTCCAATATATTCTTATTGCCCTTGATTCCACAACTCGTTTTGCTATGGCGACCCCTACTGTTCTTAATAACGCAAATGCTGTTGCTAACTTCTTATACAAGCTGTTTTTACAATATGGTTGTGCAAAATCAATTCAAACCGATCAAGGAACTCACTTCATAAATTCCACGATTAAGCATCTTTGCCTTCAAATGGGAATTGATCACCACACGAGTTCACCCTACAGACCACAAACAACTGGAGTCACCGAACGTTTCAATTCGACAATTCTTCAGATGTTAAAATTTTACGTAAATGACAATCAATCTAATTGGCACAAATTTATTCAACCTGTTGTATTTTCTTATAATATTTCTGTTCAAAAATCATTAGGATTCTCTCCATTTATCTTCTACATGGTTATAACCCCTTGTCACCCTTTGATCTACCTCTCATTGACACGGAAAATGATGTTGACCTTCTTGACCAACTGAAAATTCTCCAGGAAGTTCGTAATAATTTACCCGAAATTTTATCAAAAGCTCAAGCATATCAAAAACAATACCATGATAAATCTCATCAACATGTCACTTTCAATGTAGATGATAAAGTTCTAGTTTTCTTCCCTCAAACTGCACCAGGTAAATCACCTAAGTTATCTTCTAATTTTCGAGGCCCTTACACCATTTCAAAGGTTATTAGTTCCTTAAACTACGAGGTTATCATTGAACGCTATGGAAAACTAACTCCACAAATAATACACGTCAGCAGGCTAAAGAAATTCATCCAACGAAATGACCAACCTGGAGTGTCTCATAACTAACTGGATACATTGTTTGTATCATGTATCAACACCTTTGACTACACTAATCATTTTAATAATTTCACATTTCATATCATATCACATTTACTTTTCAGGTTAATACTTCATCGACTTATTGTGGTTAAACATTTTTTTATTAACCTTGTACATAATTTAGTTAGAACCTTATTCAAATAGTTGTGAAATATATAGGCTGTTATGAACTGTAGTAATTAATTAAATAATAAATCTAGTTTTCAATTTTAATTATCTGCATTAAATTTTTGAGATTCTTCCAAAATATTATTATTACATAAAAATTATTTTTCTTCTATCATTAACTACATATTTTATTTTATTTGATGTCATTAATAATTACTCTTAAAATTTTTAAACAAACCAGTTCTTAACAGAAATGTTTCACAGTTGTTTACTAAGGTAATTTTGTGGCTTCATTAGATTTTAGTTACATAACATTTTTGGGTTAACTTAAATATCTTGTACGTCAAATAATGGTACAATTACTTAGGATTTATAATTTTATTACAAATTTAGCACATCATTAGGATTAATATATTTTTGCGTTGGACAATTTTGGCTACTCAGTTTTAATTTTTTGTATTTAATGTAACTTATTAATAATTTTTTTCAATGCATCATTTTACTTCAATTATTTATTAGATTTATTAGTCATCTTTATGTTTATTCACTACTTTCCCTATTATGACATTTATTTACAAATGACTTATTACGATTTTCTATTAGTAAAATTACAATTATTGCTGAAAACATTTGCAGTTTTACCCATAACTATATTTATCTAACGTAGTATTTATTTATTTAATTTTTTTCACATAATTTACAAGCTCAGTTCTACTTCTTAAAACAATATTCAGATTTTTGTTGGATTTATGGATGTTTCCCTGGGTGCTCCAAGTTGTTTTATGTTGATTTTTATTCAAAAGTCTGTCCACATGCTTTTTCCAGTTTAATTTCTAGGTTTTGCCGTCTTCAGAATTTTTTCTAGTAGTTTCAGTTGATTATTTTTACTTACATTTTCACTTGATCTTCAATGCTAATTTTTTATGGTTGTTTTCTTCTGTATTGCTTAACTTTCTGGGTAGCAGCTCCTTAGGACCCTTAATTGTTTGGTTAGTGTCGCAATGGTTTAGCCACCCATAAGGACCCCTTGTCTTGCCATTTTTGCTTTTCCGATGACAGCTGATTTTCCCACCTTGTTTGGGTACAAAATCTTTTTCCCTTACCTAACTAGTCGCCTTGACACAGCGAAAAGGGAGGTACTGGTGTCAGGGATTAGGATTTTCTATCTAATCGAGACTGCGTCTGATGGATGAATGAAATGATTGTTGGTTGAATCTTACAGTGTGATTGCGTGTGTGTTTGTGAGGGTATGAATCAGGGGATGTTCTGCTGGCCATTTTTCCAAGCTATCTTTTTTTTGGTGAATTTCCAAATTGCCCGACCTTGTGTCCGTTTTCATTTCTCATTTTTGGTATCTTTACTCTTTTATTCTGTCCCTTGTCCAGAGCTAATTTTCCCAAAGAGTCATGTTACATTTTAATTTTTTTCCCAAAAATTTCAATCTGCTTCTAGCCTCAATTGCTTCAGTTTTATTTATTTTTGTTCTCACTTTTTCTTAGATTTAGCACCAGGAGCACAGGTTGTGAATCCAACACTATTCAATCTTCAGAGTAATTTATCCCATTTTCTGTTCCCTTCTTTCCATTACTACTATTTTAGGGGTTTATTTACTTTTCTTTAGTTCTACACTTAGATTATTTTATGTTTTACATTTTAATTTAATCTTGTCGTGAGTTAACTTTTCTATAATTCCAATTTTATTACTGTTTTATTAATTAAATTCGCATTCTATATTTATGCTACAATGATGATTAGATTATAAGTTCCAAGAATATTATATTTACTAGGTTAAGAATATGATAATTAATATTTTTCAGAAGAACTCAATTTTAGATTTAAGTATATGCCGTTTACATTATTATTTTTTTTTATTATCTTACTAAGTACAGGGTTATCTACTCTATGGCGATGCTATAGACTGCATTCTGTACCTTCTGTTTCTGGGACCCAACCAGAAGCTGTTATATGTGCAATCTTCAGCACATAGATTTTAATATTTAATTTTTACTCTGCAGTTTCAATTTTAGGTTAAGGATGATATTTTGACATTTTAGATTTAAGCAGACTTTAATGATGAATTTTTATGATTTTATTTTTTTTATCTGCATGATTGTCTAATTCATGGTGGTACCATGGAGTTATCTTGCAGGCCTGTTCTTAAGTGCAATTAAGAACTGTTAACTAGATGCATTCCGTTAGCGTCTTAGTTTATTCTATAGTATGATTTTCAGTTTTCATTTATGTCAAGAACTTTACTCATGATTTTAATTTTAGGTTTATGATTTACTCACAATATAACTTCACTATGATTCAGTAATTTTTCTCACGATTAACTTAATTTTTTTCTCGACCCCTAAACTAATATTTTTCTTTTTACTTTATGATGTTTCAATTACAATTACTTTTACCCTCTTTTATTTAACTTTTACTTTTACCCTCTTAGGTCTATTACCTGAAATTTTTGCTTATATATGTGTACTTAAAAGCTTATATTTTGTTAATGACAGATTGCGCATCCTAGAGTAGCCAGAGGTTCCTGTCAACGCAGATCATTTACATTAGATTGTAGCAGCCAATTATTGGGCGAGAGCCACCTACATATTCAGAACACCCCGGACTTCCAGTAACACCGTTTAGACAGCTTCCTTCATCATATACTGTGACCTACCAAAATCTACGATTCTCGACAACCAGGTTTTTTATAAATTTCTCGAAATCATATTCATACTACATAAACTTGAAATCATCATTCCGCAAAAGTGATTAATAGTTTTCATGAAAATTTTAAGTGCATTAACAATATGTTATGTTAAAAAGTAAACACAACGTAAATTCAATTTATCTCGATTTTCGCTGCTAAACTTTTTACTAAAGTCTGTGTTAACAAATGTGTAGCTGGTGATTTTATTCTATAAGTATAATTTAGATTTTAAGCATTTAATTTTAATTACCTCTTACATTAAAAACACCAAATACAAAATAATTCGTTTTACAAACAAAATTTAGATTTGATTTCTATATTAGGCCGCGTTCCGAATTCTCTTCTGATATTCAAATTACAAAAACATCTCTTTTACATTTATTTCTCATAATCAAGTAATCTACTTAAAAAAAACTATATATTTAAAGTCTTACTGATTAAAAAATTGGTCTTTCTATAAAATATCAATGTTCAAATATTTTCAAGGTTAAAAAATATATATATATACCTAAATTTATTTAACTAATTTATAAAAAAAAGTTCTATAAATATCAATTTATAGTTCACATCAATACAACTTTAAAAAAAAATGTTTTACTCAAAATCACTTTATGCTTAACTAGACTTTTGTCATTAAAATCTGAAATATTCTAAAATAGTACGCTCACACCCAAATTATTGTCATAGCTTCCTTCACCATGACCCTTCAATTACGTCATTACATCCTTCTCAATATACTCCTAGGCATTGACCAATTCGTAAAAACAACTCTTATTCACATTTTTCATGGGATTTACCTTTTTCCCGTCCACGATACATTCATCTATGAATCTTCAATCCCTTTGATTTACACCGTCCCTTTAACAAACCCAACATCTTACTTTACTCAAGAACATGTCATCCCTTTCCCATCATGCACCTTCAACCTAAGCAACTCATCTTGTACTCCTGAGACTCCAGAATTAATGATCCCTCGCAACTTTACCCAATTTTTATTTACCCTAATCAACCAATCGTCTACTGTGGATCTTCAAGAAGAACAACCGACATGTCAAATGAAACAAGAACAGCAGTGTCAACTCCCAAATGCTCTTCATAAACTGTATAATGCGACAACTCACGTTTTGTTTAATCAAGATGAAAACGAACGACTTGAACCGTCCCGCTCACGACGTACGCTGGATTTCATCGGACGTTTCCTTAGCTGGTGCTGTTCTGTTGCGACTACTGATGAATTACATGCAGTCGAATATAATGAGCAGTTCCTAACACAACATCTAAACACCTTACAAGAACTTCTTCACATAGACCATCGCCATTTAGCATCCACAACCAACAAATTCAACTCAACAATTCAAAAACTTCAACAATTATTTCATCAATCTGAACAAGATTTTAAAGATATTGCACTACACCTACAGGAACAAGAAACGCAAGAAACAAAAAACTGGTTTTCCATTCTTCATTATTTCTACTTTGCTTATCTACACATCTTTGTCTCCGCATATGATACTCACTACAACAAAATTAAACAGGACTGTTTTTCTCATCAAGTTCCAACAGATATTTTAAGTTCACAAGTTCTACTTAACGATCTTCAAAAATTGCAAACCAAAATTCAACATCATAACAAAGAGTTAGCTATACCTTTGCGTCAACTTAAAAAATATCAACATTTAAAGTTAACAACCTGCAGTTTTTACAAGAAACAAATTCTAATAAAAATACAAATTCCGCTAAAAACATTGGCTTCAAGCTACGAACTGTACAAGTATTCACCTATTCCTCTTCAGTGGTACAAAGAATCATGCGTTTTATCAAGTGAACCTTTCTACATAATCAATTCAACCTCCAGAGTGCAAATTATTGAACATTCCTCTCCAACTTGCCAACCAGACAAAGGATTATGCTTACTGCCTCGCCACACGTCAAATCCAATGTTAAAATCATCTTGCCTACGACAAATCATCCAGGGAGCTTCAATTCAAGAATTGCAGAAGTTTTGTGTTTTCCATTGTACACCATCAATGTTGATGTCCATCTTTGAAAAATCACCAGTTGAATTTCTAATCACCAATATTCTTCCTAATACTACTATTAATTGTCCTAATTCCTCAATCCTTCTTACTCCTGTTAACATCGGCGTCACTCATGTACAACTGCCTTGTAACTGTACACTACAACATAATCTCAAAACCCTTATCCACACTGTTTTTCCTTGTGACTATAGATCTCCTACAAGTTTCCAGTTGAAACACTTCATCCCATTATCATGGACCAATATTCCTACACTACCTTTTTTACATTTTGTTGATTACTCGCCACCTTTGACAAACAATTTGTCCTACATCCTCAACCAGCATTGGAACACATCCTTCCCAATTATAAATCAAATCGATCCTTTACCCGCCAACTTAAACAAACCCATTAAATTACCTAATGACTGGAGTACTATTATAACACAAACATATTTTCATCAAATTATAATGTATTCATGGTTAAGCGTGATAACACTTTTGAATGTATATGTACTTTTTAAAATAAAATTAATGTCACAAATCAATAATCAGGTTAACCCACCTAGTATTACGATATCAACTTTGCGATAATATCTTAATAATGTATCATGATTATAAATTGTTCTTATTTCAAATAATGTAACTAATTGCAAATGACTGCTTTTAAATAAATTATAATTATCTTGTTAAAGTCATACTAGTAAAATGTAAAGTTTACTTGATTATTTATCTCAACATACGAAAGGAGATGTTCTTGTTTTAGGTATACACACTTGTATTGCCCAGAGATGGAAATTTTCTTTAGGGGGGGAGGTGTAAGATATTTAAAGATTTCTTGAAACATCTTACAATAGCAGACAGGTTTGTCTGTTAAATTTTTTTAAATTCAAATAATTTTCTGAAGTGTCAATAAATTGTTTAGACACCCTGTAATTTTATTTCATTTTATAAATTTTATTAATCAATTTTATATTAAAATCATTGTTAACTAGAAGTTCTGTATTGAATTTTTCTAAAGCGAATATCCGGTGTTATATTACTTGGTTTTTTTCCGTTAATATTTTTCCTCGCTAACGTTACGTTAGGCTTAAATGGGTTTTATAATATGTGTAATTGTTCTAATAATTGAATTCCCATCTCTGTCAATACAATCGACCGTCGCGTGATATGTTCTCTGTATTTACGATTTACGCTGACGCTTCTTTTTATGTACATTGAACCGTCTTTTTCAATGTCAACGTTTAACTTTTCTCGTGCGTTAATTTTTTCTTATATTCTGCGCCTTTGCTTTGTAGCTGTGGACGAGTGAACATCCTTATAAGCTCCAGGTAATTTATCTATAATGATTTTCTTTAATCTATATCTAAAATTTAAATTTAAAATGATTATTTAATCCCGGTTAGGATTTTGGCTAAAATTTAATACGGCATGTTTTTATTTTAAGATATTTGGTGAATTTAATGTAAAACTATTTCCCCGATAATTTTTAAGTAATATTTTTAATAATTATTATAAAAGTTTAGATTTGGTATGCATTTCGCATTCCAACTTAATATTAAAATTTAAAATCAGTATTTTTCTCAATTTCTTTTTTTATTATTATTTCACATTAAATTTTTGGTTGTAATAATTTTTACGGAGAAGATGTTTTGTTTTTCAAATGCTTCTCCCAACTTTAAGATATTCCAATGACCACCTCAAATGGTCACTTTTCAGTGTCAGTCGCTTCGACTTTAAACTTTTTCTCTTCTTAATTTTAATCTTTTTTTTTAGAACTATTTTTATGTGGAAGTCAGTTCGAACAATTTCAAACAGACCTTGTTTTTCATCGTTTAATTTCTTCTTATTTCATTCTAAAAAAAAAATAAGTCATAGTTTTTTTTTTGAAATGTAACATTGTTTCTTTTGTAAAGAATTTTTTTTTTGATTATAGATTTTCTAAAGTAGATTTTTGAAGTTTTTTTATACGAGTTTTTTTTTTACATTTTTTTTTTGTTAAATTTTGTCTTTAAAATTAATTGCCGAATAGTTTATTTGTTTAAGTTTTCCTTTAAATAGTTTCTTGTTTTAAATGGTTTGTTAACTGATTTTCAAATAAAAATACGTCACCTTTATTTCTCGTATTCACATTTAAATTTTTCTTTCAATTCATCTGTTTAATTCAATTCTAGGTAGTTTCTTCAAATTAATTCTTATATTTTTCTTTTTGTAAAGCCAAGTTTTAATTTTAATCCAATATTTGTTTTAAATTTTTTTTATTAATGATTTCTAAATTTCTAACTAAATAATTTTTTTTATGAAATTTTTAAATGATTTTGTCCGGTAATTTTTCTTTCTTTAAATCGTCCATCTGACAAACACTAGGCTAGTTCCGTTCTAACTTATTATTTATTTATAATCCTTAAATTAAGTACCTTTCAATTATTTTGGTTAGCATTGACAAGTTTCTGTAGTTATTTTTATTGTTTTTGTTTGTTCCCGTTATTTTGATTCAATTAATTACGTATGACTAAGTTATTATTATATTTTTATAACTTCTATTAGATTTATTAATCACTTATCATTAATAATTTTTTTCTTTATTAAAAAGTAGAAAAAAAAACATATTTTACTTTAGTTTAAAATTTTTGTTTTAGTTTAGTTTTTAAATAAATTAATATTTTATTTTTTTTCACTCCAAGTTGTCTGTGTAATATTTTTCATTCTTAGACCCGAGATTGATTTTTAAATCACACCTTCGCTTTTCCAACAGCGAGTTTTTGCTCTACCTGCTAGAATTTCTGGGTTATGCTTTGCATAGATTCAGAGAATGGAAATTTGGATTTTCTCTGCCGAATCCTATTGCCGTTTTCCTTAGGCAGAGTGGTGGAGGTTTTTCTATGCCCCTAAAGTACCAGTTTGGCTGTGTTTTCATTTCAGTGTCTGGTGAAACACAGTTGAGCCGTTACTTTCTTTTTTTAGTCTGTTGCTACACTACATTTTGTCTGGTGAAGTTCGCTGTGCTTGTACCTCTTACTTAGTATGGTGGTTGTCGTCTACTTCGGTGGATATTCCTCCTTACTTAGTTTGATGTCTAGCACCTTACTTTGCCATGCGAAATCTGGTGAAGGCTTCGTCTTCACATTACATAATCTAGTGGAGGTCGCCTCTTGGGTTACCACACATTATTCTCATTACAGTATTTACAAATCTGTAAGGTTTTGTTATTAAGGTAATGGGGTGCTTGTACTATGCGGCGTAATTTTTCTTGACTGGAATGCCTGAATGGGTTGTAAATTAGAATGTTTGGTTGAACCATAAATTTGAAAGCCGTAAATCTATATCAGCTTCAAAAGAGAAGATGTTGATTTAACATTTGATGATATTGATTTAAGGGTTTTTTATTCTTTTCACTGAATATTATTATAATACAATCAGTAAGGAAGTTGTCATATAAGTAAATGAAATAGAGTAATATATTGAGAAGGAGAGGTTTCTATTGAAACGTTCTATTACCTAAAATAAATTAAATTCTGTAATTAACTTCTCTATTGGTTTTGTTGGTTAGTGCAATTTTATCTTAACTTCTGGTTAACTTCTGGTCTACGCCAGAAGTCCTGGCGTAGACCAGAATTTCTGGTCACGTCTGACATTTTTCGTCACTCATTTCATCAATCATCCTCACCGTTTTCATACAGTTGGACGTAAAACAAAAATAAAAAAATAAAATTCTTTTTAACAATTTAAAACATTGTATTTCAGTATTTACAAATACATCCATAATTTTTTTTACAATTGTCATTTGACCAACTAAACTAATGGTAATATTTACTATCCACAACTGTTTCCAGAATGTAATGGCTTTTAGATATCTGTTGGTCTCATCATTATTTTTTTAATGAAGTTATTACAAGATAAATTAATGTGGTTTAATAATTCGTTTTAGTAATGTTTACTAAATCTTCTTATGCCTTCTACAACAAAAGAAGTATTGTTGTTGTTTACGTCATCAGCCGAAGGCTGGTTTGAACCTTTTAAGGCTCACTAAATAAAACGAGAAATGAGGTGTTTTACTACTTCACTGAGTGAAAAGTATGTTTATCAGGATGCCAGGCCCTTCGAAAAGCATCTACTTTCCAATCTGTAAATGGCACCTTCACTTCATTCACTACAGGGTCTGGCTGTATAGTGAAATTCATTATTCTCAGAGGAGACTCTGACTAGTCTTTTACACCTCTTCCTCTTCTGTTCTTAAATTATTCAGTCATATGATTAGCTGACCATGTGGTAAGAAACAGAACTATTTTTGTAGCCCCGGAACTAGCAGATCGAGTGTAAATAATTTAACACTTCGCATACCTGATATGGGAAATATTAAGGTAGTTATTATGTGGTTAGCGTTTACTATGTTTCTTAACAATTTATAATTTTGACATGAAAATTTTAATACTAGTAGTCTATAAATAAAAAAATAAAAAAAATCTGGTGTTAAACATTCACACGATTTTATCTTACCACTGTAAATGATGAAAAATAAAACCTGTGTTGAATGATGAGTTAACAATATATAACGAAAAACATATCACAATTTCAAGAATGGGTGAATGACGCAAAATGAAAATCAACCTCTATAGAACCTAAAAGTACAGTACTAACCGACACTAAACTAGGCTCTGTAGAAGAAAAAAGTGCTTGAATTAAAAGTACTAAATTTTTTTATTTCCTATAACTTTGATTTGTTTTACACTGTTCTCGTAAAATGCATACTAAGGCCGCAATCTTAATTCCATTTTTTTACCGATTTTGATGAAAAAAAATACTGAAAATCACTTCTTCTTCAGGTGCCCTCTCCATTACGGAGGTTGGCTATCATCATGGTTACTCTTACTTTGTCTACTGCTGCTCTGAAAAGGTCATGCGACGAGCAGTTAAACGCTTCAAAATCACTAACTAACGCTAAACTAAAAATTGTAGAAAAATGTTTGAAATAAAAGTTGTAGGTTTTTAATTGTATACAATTTTAGTTACGTACACTTTTGCCGTAAAATGCATAATAAGGCCGCAATCTTAACAAAAAGAATTATAACAAGAGCCCAGCCTCCACAAGAATTTTAAAAGATATAGCGCTTACTCTGTCTTGTGGAAAATAAAAATTATATTAAATGAGGTGATTTAAAAAAAAGTCGTAGTAGACTTTTTGAGGAAATTGTAAACAGTGAAAATTTGCATGAATAAACCAATTTTGATGAAAATATTCATTTCGACTCCGCTATTAATATGCAATTTAAGACTTGCTTCTGGCGCTCCTTTTTATGTAAGCAATAAAAACCCTCCACGATGATTTCAAAATTCCTAAAGTAAAGGAGCTAACCACGTCCTTGTATAGTACATTTCACGAAAGACTAGATGATCATCCAAACCAACTATTCCGTGATCTAGCTACAAGGAACTTCCCAACTGTGCGTCGTTTAAAGCAGAAATGGAGTAGTTCTTGGTCTGAATAACGGACAATACCCGAAATTTTGAACGGGATTGTATCACTGGGTACCTCTTCTCCTTAAAGTGAAATTCCCCTCCGCCATTTAAATATCAAATACGGAAGTTGTGCAGCTCAATATACAGTAATAAAAATTAAAAGACAAAAAAGTTCCAAGTTTCAACTTCGCACGCTATTCAGTTCTAGAGATATATTGTTCACACAGATACACAAACACACACACACACAGACACACACATACCAATCGTTAAAGATAAGTTTGTTTTGGGTTCACGGGGTCTGCCGTGTATTTTCGGTGATAACTCGATTTCAAAAATCTGCATCAATACTTTCCTTCCCTATATATTCATATAGGGCAAAAGAAAGTAAAAATTTTAATTATTTCTTAAATATTAGACAACATTATAATAAATACTTGTGTTATTATTTTACAAGCTTTTGTTATTATAAACCCTTACTGGATGTTATGAAAGTTACGTAACGGGAACTTATGTTGTCTAGGTATCAAACAGATGTGCTAGGTTGGTTTCATTTAATAACGTCACCTTGCAATATAATATTGCCTCTGCAGCTATTTGTCTGAGGTGACGTTGCACCACGCTATAATGACAATATATATATAACTTACGTTTATCTGCACCCCTTCACATAACTCTACACTGTAACACTAACTACTGAGTTCATGTTACTTGTATTCACATTAAAATTTCATTGCATTTGGTTATTGGTACTTAATGTAAATATTAATTAAAATACAGAATACCCAGTAAAATATTTTGACTTTACGTTGAAACTTTGAATCTTTTTTAAAATTCTTTCTGCATCAATTAAATAGTACCGGAATATATCATAATAATTTTTTAATTTATATTTTCTCTGGTTCTTACTTCATGATTTAAGTACGATCATTGAACGGATCTAATTAAACAATTTGCAACTGAAAACCTTCATTTTTCATTTATGGCGGGTAAGCTCAACGTATACGAAATAAGAGCTTCATGTAAATAAACTAAAAAATATTTTATTGCGGGCAGAATTCCTGAATATCTCTCGCTAGAGATAATCTGGTCAAAGTAGACAAAAAATAGTGCTAAGTTGTTTACAATAACTCGCATAGAGCTGAAGATAGATACAGTATTACAGTATTACAGTTTTAGGCACAGTATTACAAATAAAATGTCAAAAATCTCCACCAATCGGACGTCTGCTAAAAAATGTATTCAAGGTCAAAAGTATCGGTTTTTTGTTTTTTTCGTAAACGGAAAACACTTGCTCGTTAGTATGCGACGAACAGAGTTAGTCCGTTTGCTTTATTAATTGCATCGCTTTTACGCACCCGGGAAACGGCGTACAACCGTGGGTCCGGTGAAGAAATCGGCAGGAAGAAGACAGCAGTGTAGTGGGTATACCTATCCCTTTTATTCCTGTCTTTCCCTTTTTACCACCACTCAACATGAGTACTATTCACGCTGGAAAAGGAGTAAAGAAGCTACTTCATTCTATATTTCTATTATCGCATTTTGGATACGCCAATCAAATAAAAAATCCACAAGACGAACAGCAGACCACGAAACACAAACAGTCCACTGCTCTGGAGGAGGGTTCCGTGGATCTTTCCTAGTTCGTTTTTGTCCCCACTTGGGGGCAAACACACCGCACCGCACAACCACGCTACCATTGTTTTGGTAGAAACTTCAGAAAAAATAGTAGATCATGCAATTATCTACAAAACTGTTCTTCTACTTTTTTCCTACGAATCACCATTCCTGAAATGCTACCATTTGAAACATCGAAAATACTAATATGCATGAACTACGCCGCCTGTGTACATCATAGGACGTTCAAAATACGTAAAAATATTGGTTTGTGTAACTTACACACACAAATTATGCGATTCTAAGAACACGCACTTAAAAAAACTCAGTAGTTACCTAATTTCATTTGCTCGTATAACCTTGAGCAACATCATTCGAAGATTATCAGTCCGACTAAAATTTTCCCGAAATCAACAATAATTCGTGCCACTTTAATCATTTCTCATAGTACCAATTTTTACTTTCTCTTGCCTATATGAATGTCTAGGAAGAAAGTATTGTTTTCAAGTCTATTTTTCGAAATTAAGTTTTCATCGGATATACACGTTTTCAGACCCCCTGAACCCAAAAACATGTTTTTAGCGATTGGTGTATGTTTGTGTGAACAAAATATCTCAAGAAAGAGACACTGTATGAAGCTGAAACTTATAACTTAAGTTAGGTAGCCTACTACTACTAAACCCGACACGAACATTTCCACCAAAATCGGTCAACCGGAAAGTAGTAGTTTATTCGTGTAATTTTTCACTTTTTTGCGATTTTCTTAAAAACAGCACCTAAAAGATTTTAAAAATCGCATCATTTACAACATTTTTAATGTTCTACAAGACAGGGTAGGCGCCATGTCTGCTGAAATTATTGGGGAGGCTGTATCTCGTAAAAAATGTTTTTTTTTTTTTAGATTTCGGCCCTAATATGCATTTTAGCGCAAAAATGTATGTAAAAACGTTGAAGACAATTTAAAAACCTACAACTTTTACTACAAACACTTTTTTGTATAATGCTTAGTTTACCGGTAATTAGCGATTTTCTGTTTTTTTTCATGAAAATATGTAAAAAAATGGCTTTTCTAAGATTACAGCCTTGGTATGCATTTTACGACAAAAGTGCATAATCAGATTGAAAGGAACTTAAAAGATCTACAACTTTTATTTAGAGAATTATTTCTCTACAGAGCCTATTTTAGCGTGAAAGAGTGATTTTTCTTATTAAACCAAACTAAGGTTTTCATTTTGCATCATTCACTCATGATTCTTGATAAGATCAAAATAAAGTAATGTTTTTTGAGGTTAGTTTTTTGTTTATTTCTAACGTTTTATTACTAAAAAAGTGTTAGGTTATGTTGGTAATTATTTGCATTGGGAAGAGAAAGTCATGTAAGTGTTTCACACCAGATTCTTTTTTGTCTTGTTTTACATTTGATTTTAATGTGAAATCTCTGCGAACTCTAAGGAAACACACTTCATATTGTTTCAAACTGAATAACTGTGTTGTAATTAATTGTCTTAAAATAAAGCCAGTTTCTTTCAATCCTTAATTTACGGCAGAAAATAATCAACAGTTTTATTTGAAATTTTGATTACTATTTGGTATATTAAATTTTATATATACATATCTATAAAATGATAAAATGTTTGTTTATATCATAAAGATAAAACGAATGAATTAAGATATGAAATATCTGAATTTAATGCAAAACAGTAAAACTTATTAAACAACGAAAAATCCCATGCACGTTTTAGAATAATAATACCGACATAAAAGAACCTAAAATACAAATGAGTGGACATTAGTTTTATTGAAGGAAACGAGGATAAAATCTAGAAGTGGTTGTTAGTTGCTGTTGCTGCTAAACTATGCCGCTGGAAAGGTAGCGTTAATAAAGTCATCCTGTCGGTTGAAGCACCTGCTCTAATAATACACAACTAACCTGTACTTATACAATTTTTATGCTAGCAAATTGGGCCGGTAGAAACAACCAGTCAAGTTGAGATTGGTATGAAAATAACTCTTAACTTATTATTTGTATCGTTAAAATAAGAGGTAACTTTCTTTCATTACTGAATCTCTATAATATTACATACCGTATATTCGTTATTCTTGAGTAAGATTGTATAATTTATATTACAGCTATAATGATGGATGTTCATTAATGCAAGTACTTTATGCTCTACTAATATTCAGTACGTGATTCAAGTAATAATTTTAATTTTAATCCATCCTCACCCTCTTATACGCGTATTAGATACATAGTCATTATTAATAGGGACTAGTATCTACGAGTTTATCTTTGGTAAATTTATAAAGTTTTTTATTTACCATAACTATTTTTGTAAACCAAATTTTTGTACAGTGATCAATTTTTAGTTTTTGATTTCTTTTTTTCTGGAAATGTATTTTTACTTCAAAATGGTTGCAATGCAAAGTCCAGTTCTTCAGTAATCATACTATACCCTATTTCTTTTAACCCTTTCGTTACCATCGAGACATACTTATCTCAACAGGGTTGAAAAATAAATCAGTGGGACTTTGGTCTTTATGTCCCATTTTGAACGTGATTATGTCCCAGTGGTACAATAACCTCTTTTCTACTGTTAAACAGGTTTATGTTTTCAAAAAGTTCTCATAAATTGGAGCATTTAGAAGTAATCTACTGCTTAACCCTTTATTACCGGTTGTTTCCCTCCATTTTTCTTCTGTACTGTTTGAACTGAGTTGCGTACCTTTTATTTCTTTGCGTTTTCCTATTATATAATCTATAAAGTAATTGTGTGCAAAAGAATTTTCATATATTTTTTTAAGAGGGCCTGTAGGGGGTCCCTGGGATATATTGTCCCACTAGTATTATATAGTGGGACTATGTGTTAGTGATATATTATGGCATGTGTCCAGGGATAAAAATACCAGTGGGACAATAATCCCAGGGTCCCCCTACAGCCCCCCTTAAAAAAATATTTATAAAAAAAAAATTGTTAGTTATCCTGTCCAATTTTTTCTTGTGGTTTATTTTTCAGGCTACCCACAGAATTAGTAACATCTTTAAATATATTATTAGGAAGATAAGAAAATGATTTTTGAAATTACCACTTTTGAAAAGCATAATTTTTTACCTATTTAAGTGGAAAATAAATACTTTAATACATTTTTTTACTATAATATTAACTCAGTAAATTTAAATTATGGCACCCATTAAAGGCAGTGCAAAAATTTCATTAAAATCCGTTCACATTCGGCTGAGAAAATGTTCCCTATGTGTCAAAAATAGCTGTTTACCTTACGGGAAACAAGAAAACCTAAAAGGGAACACATTATAAGTACTAGAAAATAGTTACCTCTTATACATTCCAGGATCATAATCTGGAAATTTCTCAACTGTTACATTCACAGCTGGTCTAATACCGCCTTAAAGTTTTTAAACAAAAACAAAATTTTGAGTTTATCGTTTGTTATTCAAAAAATAGATGTGTTTATGCAAACTGATAACGTTTAGAAAATAGCGTAAGGGTTCAACACTTTTTTAATTTCTTTTTGGATAAAAATTGCAAAAACCCCAACAAATTATACATCATTGGATGCAGAAAATTCTGAATGTCAATAATGAGCAAAAACCCGGATATGTGAAAATTTTTAATTTCTCCTTTCCGGGTACCCTTAAGTTCAGACCTACTGTAAACAACATTTTACGAAGTAAGGTTGGATCTGTTGTTTCTACACTACGTGTAACCTGTGTAACGTGGATGGCCCTTTGCCCACTTCCATTTCTACAAAAACATTTAAGCTCTAAGATGTAAGGAAATTTTTGGAAATTTGGGTTTCTAAAATATCTGTTAATAAATGGAAAACTGCATAGCTCACGTGGAAAAGAAGAATAAACGCATGTGGGATTTCTCTGAGATTCTTTGAGTGAAGTTCAGGTAGAAAAATTTGTAAATTTGGAATATGGTTGAAGTATTGACAACGAGGATAATGTGTTGTCACCTATTACAACCTATTACACCTATAAAAAGTAACCTATAACAGTACTTTGTTTACAATTAACAATCTCAAGCTTAGCTACCAATAAATGTTTATGATAACATGATTAAAATTATAATAAGAATGTAAATTAATTATTCCAAAATGACAATATTGTAAATTTCCTGTAGTACAACGAACGTAAACTCTTTTGGATGGATCGCGCTACGTAATATTATTCTTTCAAACTGTTTTGAGCAGGTCTCAACTTAGCTGACATAGAGTATAGATTAATAAAATTTTTAATATTTTTGCTTACAACTGAGTATAAATTAAATTCCGAAAACACAATTTTGACCCACAGTATGTATTTCGACCACGTGTGGGCACAGTAAGTCACCATGTGGGGCACATTGGGTCAAAATAGAAATAGGCAAAAAATTACTAAAATTCAAACAAATACGATATTTATTATATAAAATAATATTCTTAGCAATTCTGATTCCATCGGGTTGATCTAAAAGTCAAGTCGTCGTCAAGAGTCAGCTAATTAACAGCTGTTTTGCGGAGACGAAAGTTTCTTGTTCAAATCCTAGTAAAGGTAGTTTTTATACAGCTTTTAGGTAGCTTTTTAGGTTTTTAGGTAGGTTTTATACAGATATGAATACAAGACATTGATTACCGATGTACTTTAATGATTGGGGTTCAATTAACCGTACCCTCTTAGAAATGATCAGCCTGGGTCTGTACAAGATTACACCTCATTAACACGTCATATACATCATTCTCATGTTATTGGATTATGAGGTTGTTTATTGTTCTAAACTGAACAGATTCTAACGTACACCCATTAGGGATAAAAAAACAATTATTACGAATAAAAGAAAATATTATACATGTTATATATTACATTACACATTATATTACAATAAAACATCTCATTGGATAATGGGGTTGCATATGATATTAAATTGAACAGATTGCAACGTATACACTTTAAGGATTAAAAAAATACATAGATGATCTATTTATATAAAGGCTGTATGGATATAACGGCTTTCTTTGCTCTGTTTGGTCTTAGTTCCCACTGGACTGAATCCAGCCAGATTTAAAAAAAAAATAAGCTCTCCATGTAAATATTTACCATTACACATAGGTTTTACATCAACATTTACCATTACTGCAGCAAATAGAAAATAACTCTTCTAATAAACCGGATTTTTGAAGATTCACCGCAATGATGCCTCGTTTAGTTTGTGGGTTCCATTAAGACTAAGAAATGTTGTTTTCTGAAGATTTCTATGTTTAGTGTGAAATACTACCGTTTTGAAAAATCTAAAAATCTTCAGCTGTTTGCTAACTCATTCCAAGATTAAGGATTTTTATAAATTTTTAGGCGAAAAAAAAGATAATGTCGCTACCGAATTTGTGTTTCGAGAACTTGGCATAAGAAACAAACAAACAAATTATATCGCTGTATTAAGTTAGGTATATACTCATAACAGTCCGCGTTGTCATTTTCAGAATTTACGTACAAAATTAGTAGAACGAAGTACTTTCGTTTTCGTTCTTTCACTTTTTAAGAATTTATTTAGTTTTAATTTATTTTACGTTGTAATTGGAACCTTAAATAACACGTATCTGTGATGTTCATTTCTACCTATTGTGTTTCCAGGAGTAGTTTATTTTAGAAGCTACAGCTTTCGATAAAAAAACCTTTATCACACTTAGTCAGTTTAGATAGATTAGACCGTAAAGAGAAGATGAATTTAAATGAATGAACATGAACAAGAATGAACATGAAAATGAATGAACATGAACATGAATGAACTTACATAATTTTCGTATCTTACTGCAAAAATAATTTCAGTATTAAAAGTTAAATAAATATGCTTAGATATAAAATACAGAATTTTTATAACTATCAACTAAATTTCTACTCGTCAGAGAAGCGGGAAATATTTTTAATATCCCTGAAATTTGTGCAATCATTTACTTTCAGTAGTTTTTATTTCGTAATCACAGAAAATCAGACGAGTATCAGAATTCTGTAACTGATCTTGAAATGTATTTTATGTATTCTTGTGATTCCTTCTTTGCCAACTTATTTCATAGTAAACCATTTTATTATTTATATAAAGCTTTCAAAATTGTAATTTAATTCTAAGACGTTAATCAGTTTTCATCAAGAGCGTCAATAAATTAGGATTGTTGTAACATTAATTTGTTTAACGTAAGATTGTTTCAGTTGAAATTTAAGAAGATTTTAGTATTTTTCAGAAATGATAATGAAGTAATAAAAGTATAATTATTAAAGTAAGCAAAATTAAATTGCTAGAGTGTTTGTATTTAGTTCACTGCAAGTCATTATAAAGATTGAAACAAAATTAAAATGTTTAAATAAAAACGCAACAAGAAAAAATATTTGGTCTCAGAATATGAATGTTTTAGTAAAAAATAGAGATACGTTAAAGTAATCGTGTTCAGAAATAAAATATTATATGTATTTAAGATAGAATGTTCATCTTAAAATTCATTGTGTAAGATGACGTACGCGCAACTCTCAAAAATGTAATCTTATTTTTATACATGTATATTATAGAATTGAAAATGTAAGACTACTTGACAGTAGCTACAATAGCACCTTTGTTAGACACCCATTGTAGTTTAAAGATTTAAAGAATGCGCTGTCATCCATGTCTTTTAATATCTTTATATTCCAATAGAAAGGCATCGCTGTTCGGGTGTTGGTTACTGTTCAAAAATCTAAAATAACAATTACATCAAGTGGAACGTGTAATATAGAGTGTTTCTTTTCGTCGCCTTTTCATACTTCGTGTGCAAGTTGTACGCTATTTAAAATATTCCTGGGTTATATGCTATTCTTCTGCTTCGTATTTATAAAAATATATTTTTCGATTAACATTCTTGTGAACTGTAGTTTACTAATTATATAATTTGTCCAATATCCTAATTATTAAATAATTTTTTTTATTCTACCCAGTTAAGTTACTTCTCTAGCTGAATTATTTTAGGTATAATAAACATTAAGTTGAATATGCACGTCAACTGTAAGCGACAATTACTGAAAAACATACTGTATTAGTAACGTATGCCCATGACAGGCAGGTGGAGATAAATAATTCGCATTCGATCTGCTAGTTCCAGGGATACAAACATAGTTCTGTTTCTTATCACAAGGTCAGCCAATTATATGACTGAAGTATTTAAGAACAGAAGAGGTAGAGGTGTAAAAGACACTTTTCAGAGTTATCTCCTCTGAGACTAATGAATTTCATTATACAGCCAGACCCTGTGGTGAACGAAGTGAAGGTGTTATTTGCAGGGTGGAAAGTGGATGCTTTTCAGAAGGCCGGGCACGCTGATAAGGATATTTTTACACTCAATGAGGAAGGCATTTGTAAAGCACCTTACTCCTCGTTTTACTTAGCAAAGCCTCTAGAGGCTCAAACAGTCTTACGGCTGATGACCTAAACACAATATTTACATCGGTATTTCACCAAGTGGTGAAAGTAGCTAATAACTTCGAAACTTTTAAATTATTAATCAATTTTCCAACTTATCTGGATGTGTGGTAGCCAGATTTATGGGGTACCAAAAGTGATTGCCATCAGTTCTAATTAGCAAATAGACTTTTCCTAAGTAAACTATTAGAAAGAATTGGGTCAAATTCTTTGACCCACCGGCTCGGTCTAGTAGTAAAGTCGTTGCCGCGAGTAAGCTGTTTAACAGCTGATTTTCGGAGACGACGGTTCGTGGTTTAAATCATAGTAAAGGTAGTTACTTTTATACGGATTTGAATACTAGACAGGGGTTGCCAGTTTTGTTTGATGATTGGGGTTCAATTAAACATATAGTCTCAGGAATGGTCGGCCTGAGTCTGTACAAGACTACCTCATTACACCTCATTCCAGGTCATACCATCCTAATCTCATTGGATCATAAGGTTGCTTATTGATCTTAAGTTGAACAGATTGCAACGTACACACATTAGGGATTAAAACAGTTACGAATTCCTCAAGTTACGTTCTCGATTAAATATTTCCCGATGACCTAGTCCATACACTGACATAAATGTATGCTGAAAGCATGAGTATAATGGTTCTTGGAAGAATTTTTTGTATAAACAAAGTAAACGTCTTTCTATTTTTTTATACAGACAAATCATTTTCCAATTAAAAATTCTTAAAATGAATCAGTCACTGAGGTGGAACGTACGTAAAATTTCTGTTTTCATTTCTAGAATACTAAAAAACGATTATTGACAGTTAGCGTTCTGGGAAAATATGCAGCAATTAAATACTAAGAAATGTATGACTAATTTTGGCTATTTACGGATTTAAGACTGCCTTTATAAATTTACGATACCTAATCATAGTAATTTTACAGAAATTTTATAGGAAAATTTTCATTTCTGCTCTGAGTACATTCAAAGCCAAACTTACATTACACATAGGAATGTTAAAATAAAAATATTTTAATTGCAAGTACGGAATGAAGTCAGAATAGAATGAACAGCAGACAAAGGAACATGTCATGACATCGTTATTGCTGCCGCTGCTTCTATGGGAATGAATTAATAAATTTAAATATTTAATTTCAATTAAATAATATTTGTACATTTATTTATTTGTCACTGGAAAACCCCGTATAAATGCTCTGTAAAAATATACAACTATTAATACATAATTGTCAATTTCAATAAAAAAACTTAAATCGTAATTTATTTTTAAGAGTGCTAGTTTTTTTTCACAACGATGAAATGTCGCAGTAGACTTAAATGATTCCGGGAACGTTCCTACTATCGAGATTTCTTTTTCGTTTAGAGTTTTTAAATTACCAGTAGGAAATTTTAAAACAACCGAAGTAATGTTATAGTACAAGGTGTTTTAAAATGTTTAGCAATCTCTTAGTACCTTATTCCACAGCCGAAATTAAGAAAACTGTTCATACCAACAAAAGTAAAAACATTGAAAAAGTTGATTGGTTCAAGTACGTTAGGGAGATAACAGGACAAAGACCAGCGAAAAGAAAGCAAATAAACAGCAGGGTAGAAAAGATGGCTGTTCCACTCCGAAGAACTCACAACCTGTAGCTATGAGAAGAAAGCACTGTCGAAGCAACTCAAGATTAAACGTTATAAACTACTACTGAAGTAAGATTTGCATGTCTGTACGCGAGTGAATCCCTCAGAGTGACCAAGAAGAAATCAGAGAAATTTAAAGAAAAGATTCTCTGCACGATAGTGAGGCCGAAGATACTAGAAGGATATGACAGGTTATGAGGAAGAGAAGAACTGCACAAGAAAAACGAACGACCAATGGAAATGATCAGAAAGAAGATCAAAAATCTATGGATAAATTGATAGAATGGATTGCAAACGGTTGACAAAAAAAATTTAAGGCACTAAACAATAGATCTAAGATATCGGGTTAAGGAATTCCAAAAGGAAAAAGAGAAAACTGGAATAAACCGAGAAAATATGATGAACGAAACAAAATTTAGACATTTGATCACTGACTTCAAGGGATTCCACAAAGAATAAAAAGAAAAGATCTAATGGATGCGAGAAAGGAGAAAAGTCTACAGTGAATAAATGCTAATTGTGTGGGTTGTGGGATTTTTTACGATGATTAAATATTGAAGAATATGTTAATATTAAAAAAAATATTTTTCTGAGAGAAACTGTTTGAGTTTATATTTTAAAACCATCATCATCATCTTACAAGGATTAGGCTCTATTGGCCTGTTCCGGTATCCATTTTTTCCTCGGCCTTCCCACATCTCGTTTTCCTATAGGTTTGTACTCCCATGTCTGCAATGGAAGTCTATTGGGTGACATTCGGAGTAGATGACAAGACCAGTTATCACGACTTTTTTTCAAAATACTCAGTAGAGGTTCCACTTGTAATTCAGCTCTTATGTCTTCATTCCTTATCTTGTCTAGTCGAGTGCAACCTTTAACCGCTCGTAAAAACCTCATTTCAGCAGCTCGTATCCGAGACTCAGTTCTCTTCATAGATACCCATGTCTCGCTACCGTATGCTATTAGCGGTACTGCCATTGCTCTATAAAATTTCAGTTGGGTATCATGTCTTGTTCTCCTACCCAAGGCTCTCCTTATACTACCACAAACAGAACTGAATCTTGCTATTTTTTCACCAACATCATCATTTACATCAAATGAAATGTGGCATCCCAAGTAACTGAAACTTCTTACTTGATCCAATGTGTGGTTGTCAAGCACAATTTTCGATCTAACTGGCCACTTCCCTCTGAATGCCATTATCTTGGACTTTTGGGGTGAGATCTTCATGCCAAAACCATTTAATGGAAAATCTTTTAAATAATTTGATAGGTTGTTATACATATTAATGGCTTTTTCGTATCTGATTTTTCTATGTTGCTAAGTAAGAAAACAATTTCTGTATCTAATCAGGTATGAATGGATGTCTTTATTTTTAAAAAATAATCTTGTAGTCTTTTTCAGGAGTATCTTAGTCTTTAAAATATCTATAATCTTAAAAATACGTATTTTATATATTTCTATTTCAAAAATAATACACACTTTTGTAAATGCACGTATAAATACCATAAAAATCTTTATTACTTTTCGTAATGGAATCGGTTCTAGAGACATTTTTGGATTTTGAAACACTCTGTATAACTGAATTTTAATCTATTCCATCAACTGAATCAGTTTATTATGGTACAACAAAACCGTTAATAAAATATAAATATTGTCATGATCTGAAACGATTATTTTTAAAGTAATGTGAGTCATGTAGAAGTTTCTAATAAAAGTTGAAAAATCTTTAGTTAAATTTGAATGTAAGCGGAATATTTTGTGGCAGGAAATACAACGGTCATAAAATAAATTACTAGAAGAAATTAAGCTGTACAATTTTATTGTGATGTATTTCGAGTAATGGTTTTAATTAATTGAGACACGTCAATAATCGTAAAATGTTCAGTTCTATTCGTTTGCTTGTAGGAATGGATATAAAACTTTTTTTGAAAACGACCTGTCAATTGGGTCAGAAAATTTCTCTTTCGTGGTTATAAAACGAGTGAAAAAATTGAGATAAAATAGACGTGGTAAGTAATTAATGCTGGTTTATGTAGGCGACGGGACGGTCGTCATAAAGCGGTGTGTATAAGTTGGATGTTAATTGAGATGTATTCTAGAAAGAGGTTGAACTGATCATATGATCAGAATTTAACCGGCTAATGCCAGGTTCCATCGCGAGATTATATCAACTAAGGTGAACTGCCTTAGGCGCCCAAAACATATTAATATTCCAACACGGCAAGGTGTAATGACTGTATACTCTAATACTTGATTGGTTAACCTGCTTCTTTTGCTTCTTTTCTGCCAATTTTATTATCTAAACTCCTTGAAATATTTTGCTGCTTACCTGTTTTAACAGTCGTCACTTACTTAAATATAAAGTATATTCATTCTAATAAGAATCTGATGTTAAGTTATTTTATTGTATTTTTTTATAATATTTATCTCGATTCAGGTCTTTCATTTTTATTAACGGCGCTTGTCAACGAAAAAATTATGAATATATTAGTAATAGTTATCAACTAAATTTATTTTAATAGATAGATAGGCTTATTTTAACTTTTTTTGTGATTCTATTTCATAAATCTTAATTTTAATTAGTTATGTTGGCATCATAATACAAGATGCTTTCTTCATTAATATATTTAATAAATTTTATAAACGAGCTGTAACATTGTGTTTATATGACTTTTTAATGCTAATTACGTAAAATTCTTCCCTACTGAGATAATTATGTATCCAATGGGATGAAATACGAGGTGTGGCTATTAAATAACGAGACTGACATTGTAAACATTTTTTTTTTTACATAATCACTTATTGTCACCTTCAATATACACTCCTTCTCTATCCCTACGCTCCATGCGAATTTTCCATTGTTGGAAACAGTGCTGGAAGTCATCTTCTGTCAGCTCCTTCAGGACACGTGCCGCTTTCTCTTTTGCAGCTTCCACAGACACAAATCTTGTCCCTTTTAATGCAGATTTCACCTTAGGGAACAGGTAGAAGTCATATGGTGTAAGTCTGGTGAATAACACTGAGATGCTGTACTTGGCTAGGGACCTCTTGACAGATAATGTGGAATGAGCTGGCGCATTGCCTTGGTGGAGAACCCATGATTTATCCTTCCACATTTCGGGGCGTTTTTTCCTTACTCATTGACGTAGTTTAGAAAGTACCTCAAGGTAGTAATATTGATTAATTGTTTGACCTTCAAGAACCCAGTGAAGGTACACAATCCCATGAATACCAAAAAAACTATCATCATTGCTTTAAATTTTGACTTGCTCATTCAAGCTTTTTTGGCTCTCGGTGAAGTTCGGCTCTTTGAGTGCATGGGTTAGCGCTTCTTTTCCGGATCATAAGTAAAAAACCACGTTTTACCACATGTTATTATCGTTTCAAAAAAATTTGGGTCATTTTCAATCGCGTACAAAGTGCCAGTACAAATATTTTTGCGAGCTTCATTTCAAACATTTTTGAGCGGCACGTGTCCTGAAGGAGCTGACAGAAGATGACTTCCAGCACTATTTTCAACAATGGAAATTTCGCATGGAGCGTTGTAGGGATAGAGAAGTAGTGTATACTGAAGGTGGCAATAAGTGATTATGTATAAAAAAAAAATTTACAACGTCTGTCTCGTTATTTAATAGCCACATCTCGTATTTTCCTTCACTCTTACAACATTTGTAAGTATGACCTTTCCTGTTTGATAGAACTCTTCACCATTACCATAGTACAATTTAACAAAATGACAAAGACAAAATTACAGAAATACACATATATACAAAGTTACATATAGTAGGCCTACAATATTTACAAAACTTTATTAAATAATATTACAAAAGTGAAATAATTAAAACAAAAATGCACTTTGTAACAACTTTCGTAATCCCTCCCCCCTATTCTAGTGATAATACTGTGCGGCAGGACTCAAAATCAAAACAGTGCGAAAAAATTATATTATTCTGATACTCTAAACAATCTTTCAAAGATAAAATTCCTTTACTAGCTGGTACCTGTACCGGCTAGCTTCTCTAACATAATATTTCTCTAAATTAAACCAATTCTTTCGATTTACATACTCAGTGCTTTTCTCCATACTCTTTTCCCGAAGTATCTTATTGTAAATTCTGACAGCACATAAAACTTGGCTATAAAATAGATGGCATTCTCATCATCTTACACAGGAAACAAACCCATCTACTCTCTTCACTTGCGAAGTTATAATTTAGAGACAGCATGGAAACTTTGGTCTTTTAAAATTACGCTCATAGAACCTCTTCTAACATTATCCTTCAAATACCCTTTTACATCAAGATCTAACCTCAGGTCTGCATACAACCTATGAAACCTTGATATAGCTGCCCTTTCAGTTTCTCTTATATATTCTTAACGTTTCCAACAGTGACTGAACATTTAACTCGGCGCGGATAGCTTCGTTACGCACTCTATCTAACTCGGTACAACTTTTGATTCCTTGCAAAAATATCATTTCAGCAACCTGGATAAGAGATTCATTCCTATGTAATGACACCCATGTTATATTGGTCAACACATAATTTCATAGACTTGAAGTCTGCGTTTGTTACGTCTGACTGTTAAGAATACTAAGACTAATTACGAAGGTAAAGGTAATGTATGTATAGAAATAAGTAATGAATAAATTGCAGACCTAACGGGTAACGGGATTCGATCCCGGGACAACTGGCATAGACGCCAATTGCCTTGACCACTACACCAATCAGCAGCAGTAAGGAATAAGGCAAATTCGTCATTTACAAGGATTTCGGTCGTAAAATGTTGTACAGCCTTGTCGAGATCGATATTCGATTTAAACAATATGTTGTGCTTCAGGTTGTTCTCAATTTTCTCCTTGAATAAGTCCTAGCTCATTCGCCCAAGATTCATTGTTGGTTTTGGTGGGACTAGCAACAATTCAGTGTTCACCCTGGTGATTACAACTCCTTTCTAGCCATTACTTATTTACTTTCAGTATTTACACTTATTTTAAATAATAAATATTACAAAAAGGCATATTAACAAGAAGTTCATATTTTACTAGGTAATTCAATGGAAATACTGGATTTACTCGAATATACTACCGCTTACCTTTTCGAACAAAATCGATCCGATAAAATGGTGTGCGTGTTATAATATTCGAAGAAAGCGGAAAACGGATTTAAAATCTTACCGGGAAGGTTAACATCAGTTCTGCAACCTATGGACGTTTGCATAAATAAGCCCTTCAATGTTGCTACGAAGAAACTGAATACTCAATGGATGGCAAATACTGAGCATACAGTCGCCGACGACCCCACCATTATCAGCTCTGCAGACGGTCCCAGAACCTGCCATGGGGAGCGCTAACGACGCGCAGTAGGCAGTGCCTAACTTTCACCATGCAGTGGACTGCATGGAGGGAGATTCAAGCGGCCGTTTGGACTGCGAGTCACACTCGCTATCCAGCTTCTGAACTGGGAAGGACAAGGAAGGAGAGCAAGCAAGAAGAAGATGAACAGCCTAGCGGAGCCCGGACGCAGCCATCCCTGGTCAACGATACCGGTAGCGGACGCTACATTCCCGCACCGGTCACCCACAGGACGCTCATGCGTGCCTGCTGAGATCAAGGTGAAGATAGAGGTCAGCGCAAGGCCGCAGAGAACCGCCTTAACCGCGCTATTGGCCGACGGCCTACGCCGACCCGACACTAAGGGGTTCTGAAGACCACCACTGTCACGCTGCCGTGGGGACCTTACTGCTGCTAAGAGAGAGCTAGGCCTGAACCCGGTAGCCGAGCCGTTACTCTTGGGGCACCACTTCCAACACGTCGGATCACCGCCTCCAACCACCAACATTGGCCCTTTTCAGGGGCAATCACAGAACACACCCGACCCTTTTTAGGGCCACCAACACAACCCAAACGGCCCTTTTCAGGGCCACTAACCAGCTACGTTCAACGGTTCTTCTCAGAACTCCAACCATTAAACATCCCTTTTCAGGGCCACCAATGTCGTAAGCAAGGTTTTACCACTTGTCGTCAGCCCCGGTCGGTGACAATGCATACACAACTTCGGGAAAATAAAAAGGCCGAAAAACGAAACGATCTGCGAGTGTATTAAAACTGTATGGGCACGGATTTCACCAAAGTTAGTCTCAAAAAGCTTTTTGAGCATTTCAATTGCGCTCGATGTCTCAGACGACGACACACAGACGATGAAAATCCAGACGCGCGGTTCTAACAGCGACGGTAATGAAGAAAACAGTACCGACGATACCGACGACAGAGAACAACTTTTAATTTCGTTCTTTTTATTTGAAACTAACTTTTTATAGTTCAGCATGTGTTTTTATTTATTGTGATACGTACAACGAGAATGTACCTATTGTCGATAGTGAATTATTCAAAGTTATAAAGATTTTTCAATGTGTAAAAATAAATTGGTAAGTTTTCATTTTCATTTTATTTTTGACAGGTTCAATTTTTCTGAAAGTAATCGGGTGTGCAGCATATTCAAAGAAAGTACGGTATTGTGTTCCGTAGTACGTAGTAAAACCACCATTGAGGTTCAGTACAAACCGACATATTGATTGCCATAAAGTAAACAACAAACGGCAAGAACATTGTTGAAAGTAAATAAGCTAAATCACAATAACATAATATTAATATCGCAAATAACGAGACTATATTATTATAATACTCCACTAAATTGGAGAAAATTTTAATCTGGAAGATGCAATGAAAAAATTACTCTATTAGTTTTTGATAAAAATATTGTTTTGTAGAGAGTTTATAAGTTTGAGGATTGTAAAGATTGGAGTATTAACTATGGAGTATTAACTATTGATGTTTATTGCAGGAGAGACAACTTTAAAAGGGAATCAATATTCTTAAAAGATAAGAAAACAAGGAATGGATTTAATAAAAAGATTATCTAAATCTTGTATAGACCCCGCTAAAGGCAATAATCTTGTTGATGAAGACATGAACACCAACCAGCAGACAACCGAAAATAATGTTATGTGGTTATAAACAACAATTGGGAAATGATTATAGCGTGCGCACATCCACTGACGTGTAATGAAGAGTAACCACTGGCTTGCTTTATCGAGACTGAACTGGCTGGCTCATCTAGCGGCCCTAGGCTTCAATCTCATTCTATCTTTATTCTCTTCTTTACCATTGTCCCTCCCTCGTAATCATCTCTTCTTCTTCTTTTTATTTTTTCTCCTTCTACTTCTGCAGCTGCCTCATACTTTATCTAGCTAGTGTAATTCGTAGTTCGCTTAAGGTAGTTGTATACAGTCATTACATTCGATACTTTACTCAAAATGTAGCATCTAAGTCACAGTTACTGCAAAATATCTACGTTGGTAATCTGATACGTAGATGACGGCTTCATAAATGAAATCTTCGAATAATCTACATCATAATGATCTTAAAATTAGTACTTGAGACTCAACATTTAAACGGTCTTGTTTATCTCATGTTGTTATGAATATAATCAACCACATCAGTCTTCTATGACATTTCACTCCCTAACATTGCAAAATGTCTTGCTTTATTTATTTATCTTTTAAAAATTGCAATACCTTAGTTTATTTTTAACATGGTGCTCACTGTATCCTACCTAAATTGACTGCTACTTTTATGCATTGTATTTTTGCGAAAGTTTTTGAATAATACACTAAAAACTCTGTGGAAAGCTCATGTTTGGTATCTCAAAAAATACTTATGTCTTTTTTTACATAGGTGTTATCATTTACAGCGAATGTGTCCCAGATCTTTGTTAAAACAAATTTATTTTGCACTTGTTCACTCTCGGTTGGCATATGGAATTGTATGTTGGGGTAGTACATACATCACTCACATTCGTTCGGTGATTAATCAGCAAAAATCTTTTCTATACGCTATTAACGGATAAAAAAAGCGCGATCATATGAGCCTATTCCAAGAATTTGGAGACCTACCACTCAGGCATTTATTTGTGTATAAGGTGCTCCTTCAATTCTATTTGGCGTGTGGTAACCGCAAAGTAATAATTGATCTCAATAAAACCAATTGTTCTACTAGGAATGCTGGAAAAATAAGGACAAGAAAACCAAATAGTACATTTTTCCAGAAGTCATTTCTCTATCTTGAGGGGCGGTTCGTTAACGCACTTCCATTGTATTTACATAGTATTACATCACCACATCGTATGAAACATAAACTTAAATATCATATCCTATCGATATACGAGCAAGAACTTGAGAAACTTTTTCTAGTTTTAAAATAACTGTTCTCTGATTATCTTTTGCTTTCCTCATTGCAGTAGTTTTTTTGTTTGTTTCTGTGCTCATTAATTGAATTAATTCTCATAAGTAAAAATATCCACATGTATTCCCTAAAATTATTATAAAGTATTTTTAGTTATTGAAAAAAGAAGTTTTTTCTCTGTTAATACAATTGCACATAATCTAAGGTAATGTTTAAAAATTTTATTATTATTATTTTTTATATAAATTTAATGGTATTTATCATTTATTTTAATGCTTTTAACAAAAAATGTTTAATGTATTTCTTGTACCCTTTTTAGATTTTATATAGTATTTTTTATAGTAGTTATTAGTATAGGCCTATATAAATTTGTCTAAATAATTTTTTTGTTTACTCCTATGAGGGACAGAACTCTTCGTGAAGAAGTGTTTTTGCGTATAAGTATATTTAGTTAAAAATATTATAAATAGGTTAGTATAGCAATAATTGTATTATGTTTAACTGAATAAAACAAATAAATAAATAAAAACTCTTCTTTTCGTATCACCTTATCTATAATGGGATTTTGAGTATAACCTAAACGAGCTATTTTCTTTTTAATTAAAAGAAACTTCATAGATTAGTCAGCTCAACCTGTTTCGGAAACCATCATCTTAGGTAAAGCGTCTCTTACCCGAGGATCTGTACTCTTGAGACAAACGGGACAAACGGTCTTCCTATCCGTTTCAAATGTCTGTACCAGTGACTTTTATGCATTTTCATTCCTTTATATAGCCTAGCAACAGTGCCATTCTAATTTGGTAAATCCTCATTCATTAGGTACACTGATACCTGAGAGGTTTAATCTCTCTGAGAAACCTCATTTCCATCCACTGAAATCAATCTCATTCCTTCTTGAAAAAAGCCCACACCTCACTCATTATAGAACCACAGGTAACGCCATAGCATTATGAAACTTTAAAGACGCGTCTTTCCTAGTTTTGAGCTTTAACGTTTTATTTATCATACCGCAAATATTTTTAAACTTATTTAATTTATTAGTCTAATATCATTTCTAATTTCATGTTTGCAAAAGACACGTCGCATCCCAAATATTTAAATTTATATACCTGCTCCGAAACGTGTCAATTTTTTTTCTCTTAGCTTTTATTTGTTATCAGGAACTGTATGTACTTTATTGACATCCACCTAATTTGATCGGTGCTTTTAGCTGTATTTTGACGTGTTTCAGAAATTTTATTTTTTAACAGGGAACCCAGTGGAGTTTGTTCAGGAATGGCGATCAACTGTCACCATACAAATTCGCTTGTCTAACCAGTGTTGCTTAAAAATTAATAATGGCTTTCTACCAGCTGACTGGGCTGGGCCGAACGTCATATTCCAATTAATTTCAATTTTTGACTTCTCCGACAATTTCTCTATGGAGGCCATTATTTTAGTCTTTCGAGGAGAATTGTCAAATTATAATCTACGCGTATGTTTTTTTTTTTAGCATAAACACCTTTTTTGTAACATTTCCTCATATTCCTCGAAAAGGAAATATTAAAAGTGAATAAAATGTACATATTTTAGTGTTTTGTATGTATATATTTTTGTTTTAGTATATATTTTTGTTCATACGCACTGAGCTCCAGAACTGTATTTCTTGCGGAAAGTACAGAAATAATGTTTATTTTTCTAAGGTGTTTACCCAATTTTACCCCTTAAGTGCGACTGGTTATAATTAAAATGTTTTTCCTAATTATCACTAAAAGAAAAAGCTTGTCGATTTTCAGAGCTCTTTGAAGATCAAAAGTTTCAGAGCTCTTCGGAAAGGTAGCCTATATAAATGATATGTATTATTTAAAATTATGTAGAGTTGTCATCTATTATTTACCTTTTAGGCACAAGAAATCGAAATGCAAAATATATTTTGTTTTTTTGTTAAACCCCTAAGGAAAATATGTGCCGAATGTTAAGTTACTCTCTAAGCAATTAGGAAATTAGAAAATTAGTGGTGATTGAGTGAATCAGTCGAGTTTTGAATTTTCATAATTTATAATATAAATTAAACCATTATAGATTTATGTTGCATAAAGTTATTGTAGATTAAGTCGTACGTTTGTGAACAAAATATCGTGTTTAAATAAGTTATAAAAACTGAGCCATTATAAAGAATTGACAACATTAATAAATCTTTTAGCGAAGCACATGAACAAAAATACACACTCTTTCTTTGTTTATACACGGAGAAAAAAATTGATAATTTGTAATTGTTGCAGAACATAGTTATTTTTCTAAAATACATGTACGGTGAATTTATTCACAGTTGGTTTTTTACTCGGATAAAAATGTATAATTAAGACTTAGTTGTACAAAAAGAAAAACCTAACCGATAATCATGAAACATATTGTGCCGTGCAGTAATTCGGTTTGCGTTATCATAGCTTCGTAGTTGGGAATTCTAACCTTAATCAGATCATAACATTCAAGTATGTTGCAGTATATTTCCGTGACCGACCGGTCAACAGGCCTCGCAAAAAGCAGATAGCATGCTCGATGTAACTACAATAAAAAATTAGCAGTCTTGTAAAAAGTGTGATCCGATAAATAAATTGGTATTTTTGAACAATATAAAAAGAGTAATCTAAAGGTAGTTAGGTTATTTTGCGACACGCAGTCACGGCAAATATTGAACCTTAACTTCCGTTGATTTGCATTTAATCACTTCATAATCGTACTAAAATTATACTTGAAAATAAAATTATCAATTTATCATATTTTATTATTTGACGAAAGGTCTTGTTAGAATGTAGATTTTTCATATTTCGTGGTTGATCTTTATCAACTAATTTTTCTCTTAAAATATTTTCTCTGTAAGAGTTAAGTAATTGTTACCTTATGAATACTTATCTGAACTAGAGCTCCTATTAAGTCTAATGATTGCGTAATTACTGTAGTTACTGCTTTTAGCTAAGACTATCATGCGATTGATTTAATGGTAAACATTAAATAAAATAGTAATAAAAATTGGTTCACATCAAATGAACCTGGAAAAAATTTACAATAAAACTATAGCATAAAATTTTGTAAATTACCCGAGAATTGTTAATATTTTAAAACATAAGTATAACGGAATTAGGTTCACGCTTATGTTGACTAAACTTAATCATCTTAATATATTAGAAAATTTTTTCTGAAACAAACCAAATGATGAACTTCGCTTTTGTACTTTTAACTACCATTATGATTTAAAACTAACAGCCTCCCTTGCTTTTCATTTATGTAGGAGTGTATTAGTCATACATTTTCCGTTAAATATCTACCAAATTGAGCTAAACTTTTCCAGCTTTGGTAGGTCTACAAGACTATCCGCTCAAGTAACACTGATGTCAAAATTTTCCCCCGAGCTACATCCAAAGACGTTGAATTTAGTAGAAATTTCAGGTAATTAACCTGAATCTGGTCTTCTTCTTCTTACTATCAAGAATTAGGCATAAGCCTGTTCCGAACTCACAAACCATCCTGTAAGTCTACACAAACACGAGACACTCCAGCCCGTACATCTCGACTACTGCCATCTTCTTCGAGGTCTTCCCACCTCCCTTCTTCCAACTGGAACATATTCCGTCACTTTCAAGGGTATTCTCTCCTCTGGCATCCGTTCCAAATGTTGCCTCCATTTATTACGGTACTCCTCCACTTTTTCATTCAAGCCAAATACGCCCAACTGGGATCTAATTTCCTTGTGTATTAGATCCAGCCTCGAGCAGCATATCATATTTACTATTTATATTATTATTGATGATTTCCAAGTTGGGTTTGGTTATTGTTGCAAAAGGTTCTGTATTTCTTCTTGTACTGTTGGAATGTTATTAACAAAAAGTGTACCTGTAAATCTGCAGTTAGCTTCTCTGGAACTATGAATAGATGTGTTGAGGGCGTAAGTCATAAGTGAGCAATACGTCCTGGTATCAATTTCTTTCTTATTTTACCATATCAGATCACTTTAGTCAATTACTTCGTGAATCTTTTTTGAAGCGTTTGTAACATCCACTTGCTCTGTCATGGCACGAGATGGTGTAATCTGGTATCACTTTACAAATTCTTTGTTTTTTGTTCTTGATGTGAAATTATTAAAATGAATCGGTATGATGTAGTCCGTGCGGTTTTCTAGGTGTTTCAGTGTTTCTGTGAGACTGATGGCTTCTGGATTCTAATGATTTCCAAGTTGCGTTTGATTATTGTTGCAAAAGGTTCTGTATTTCTTCTTGTACTGTTGGAATGTTCTTGACTCTGTATATTACAGTGTTGGGTGTGAACTAAGATGAGTCTATGATTTTGGATTTTTTAATTTGGATCGAAACTTTTGAATCATTCCAATATTTTACTTACAGCTCAGAACTATACCTCGTGTGTCCAACCAAGTTTAATATAAATTTATTAAAAAATATATTTTGCTTTCCAATTTTTCAAAACTTTTAAAATTTTTTTAGAATTTTCCTTGTGTTATATAAACTACGTATTAGAGTAATTATATTAACTTGGACAAAATTTTTTTTTTAAATTCCTAATATGTGTACGTTGCAATCTGTTCAACTCAGAACAATAAGCAACCCCGTGACCCAATGAGATGAGGATGATATGTATGACGTGTAAATGAGGTGTAGTCTTGTACAGACCCAGGTCGACCACTCCTGAGAGAGTATGGTTAATTGAACCCCAACCATCAAAGTACACCGGCAACCACTGTCTAGTAAATTCAAGTCCGTATAAAAGTAACTACTTTTACTAGGATTTGAACCAAGAACCTTCGTCTCCGAAAATCACTGTTAAACAGCTGATTTTGGCGACGACTCTACCTCTAGACCAACCCGGTGGGTTTTGACTAAATAAAGAATAATTACTAAAAAAGATCGTATGTAAAACGAATCTGTTACTATACTGTAGGCTGTTAAAAATTTTGGATTAAAAAACCAAAATGTTCAAAACTTTCTAACGTAAAATTCTAAAAAGATGTATTTTAATTATTATTCTTTTCTCTCACGAACTGTTATAACTAACGTGCATACGTCCTCTAAACTTTAAATAACTCATTACAATTAAAACATTTACATAATTAATAAACAAAATTATTTCATGAATCCACTTAGAACTTAGAAGTTTAAATTTACATAAAAATGTACAATGTAATTGTGAAATACCTACGTAAAGATAGCACCAGACATTAAACATTAAATGACAATTCTAATTACTGAAAATGTTTTACCTCTACAAGAGAGAAAACTACTCTAATGAAAAATAATATTTATTTATTTTTGTTTTATAACATTTCCTTTTCATACAAAAATAATGTTTTTAATTAAGAAAAAAGATAAGAAAAATAAAGTATATCTACTGGTTTCAATGTTATTGTACTTATTACCACCGATGCAGGATATGGCCGGCATAATTCTTATACGACTGACATGACGAAGCGGATCCTGTAAGGCAACCGCATTAATTGGTCAGGTATGCGCCAGGCATCTGTTTTATGTCTACCACTGAACAATACAAAAAGTTTCTGTGTACGCGGAGAAACTCACCTTTCGTTAAAATTCCTTAGTTCATGAGAAACATTTTGAAGAATTCCTCTTTCGTTTAAGAACAAAGGATCGCAAAATCCTAAGGGCGGTGATATTATCGCTTTTTTGCACCGACTGGATGCAATATCTTTTAAGATGTTGTTACACGATCTATGATTAAGATGACGATTACTATTAACGGGAAAATCAATAATTCATCATGTATGAATTTTGGAATGATACGTCTTTTACTTTAACAACGGTACAATAAGTTGGGTTAACATACTTCACTATCAACTAACTGACTGATCAAGACTTTGTAATAATCAAGTAAATCATAAATTTAATTCATAACGTATTAAATGCACTTACCAAAATAATAGTTTTTGAATCCTACTTTGACTCCAAGGGCCCAGTTATTCATAACAGTTACAAAATATGTAATTAAACAGAAATCAGGCGTTTCAATCAAATTTTCTTTATTTAGATTTTTTTGGGCACAAAGTCCAAAACCGGTCAATGGCCGAAAAAAGTGTTCAGTTTGTAGAATAGCAGTCTATGCTCCAGAATATCATTGATCTAAGGTCAAGCTTAATAAGTCAATTAAAGAATTCAAAGAAATAATTTGAAGTAACCATAATTTATCATCAAAAATAAATAATTCCTAATTAAATTTAAAAAATTCTAAATCAAAATTATATATATCAAGCTAAATTGTAAGAAGAAAATATAAAATTATAGGCTTAATAAATATTACAGAAGCCAAAGATCCAAATTTTATAAAAGATGAAGAGCCGGCCGCATTGGCGCAGTTGGTAACGTGCTCGCCTCTCATCATGCGGTCCTGGGTTCGAATCCCACTCAGGCATGGCATATTTTCATACGTTACAAAAATCATTTCATCCTCATTACACACAGTTACACTCCAACATCGTCGCTAATGACCTTTGTAGTTGATGCGACGTTAAATAAATAATTAAAAAAAGATGAAGAAATAAAACAAAAGAAAGTATAGTTTTAAATAAGTAATTTGAACCATTTAAAAAATAATTAAAAGAAAATATTAGAACATCAAGATTTATTTTCCATTATGGAACCAACTGCAACAATTTGATGATTTTAAAGTAGTAGTGATTTTAAAGCAGATGAAAATATAAAGGAATTTGTTAAATACTATAAAATCATTGTAACAATGCATCGATGCCCCATTTGATTCCCAATCTATGGATGGACAAGAAGCCAACTAGAAGACTGCAAGAATTCAAGAATAAAATCGTAACTATAAACTCTTAACTTATAATTGAGCTCATTAAACCTTATTAATAAAATTCAAATATTTTCAGATCAATATATATCGCAATATTTTATACAAGTAAAGTCATTAACGTAATAAATACGTATATTTACATTGTCATCAATAGTTATAAAACCATTTCAAGAAAATCAATTTAATTTATGTAAAATCAATTTTTGGTAGTTAATTTAAAGTTCGCCTTTCATTAAATTTCATGTAAATTCATTTTCTAATTCTTTTTTTAATTTTTATTTTAAACGTTACAAATTCTAGGTTTGGACGCCGTTAGATTGCCAAAGCCCGAAATGAACTTGTTTTCCGGACTTTGCCAAACCTTTATAGAGCCAAAACTAGATCTGGATGGTTGTATATAGCCAAAGCTGGACATGCACTTCGTCTTCAGGCCTTGGTAGTCTCAACGTAGTACAGTTTTTCAAATATAAATAAAAATTATTTATTTCTGCAGCTTGATGATGAAGGGCATTACAAAACTATAAAAATGCAATTCTAAATATTAAATGTTTATTAAAATTGAAATTTAGTGAGGACAAAGCTATAAGCCTACAGTGATAATAAACAGTAAAGATAGAAAACAGTAAATAATAAAGATAACTTCATGTGGTCCTGGGTTTGAATCCCACTCAGGCACGGCTTATTTTCATACGTTACAAAAAATCATTTCATGTTCACACAGTTCCACCCTAACGTCGTCGCTAATGACCTTGCAGTTGATGCGACGTTAAATAAATAAAAAATAAATAAAAAAGACAACATTAAAAACTTATCCTCGTAAAATAGTAAACATTATACGTTAAAAACAACAACATACTTTTCAGTATATATATACGTGTAAATAACAATAACATAATTTTCAGTACAGTTATAAAATACATAAAAATTAATTATTTCAGTAGCTGGATGATGAGAGGCATTTTGAAGTTAGCACGCAGTGTTGCCGACAATTTTGGTCAACATGCACTCTGCCAATCCTAGGTTTAGTTGTTTTATGATTACCAAGGCCCGAAGAGGAAGTGTATGTTCAGCTTTGGCAATTTACACACATCTAAACCTAGGTTTGACCTTTTAAAGGCAACCAAAGTCTGGAAAACAAATTCATTTTGAGCTTTGGCAATCTGCCGGCGTCGAAACATAGGATTGAACACTTTTTCTCGGCCGTTGGCCAGTTTCGGACTTTGTGCCCAACACATATTAGCTACTGGTGCTGCGTTTATAACAGTTGCTTGTAACTTTACATTGCGAACTGACTCCAAATTTACTTTTGCGAACGAATTGGTTAAATTATGTTACAAACATTATCAGCAATGTCTTGTACATTACTCCTCAAAATACAATTGAGAATAATAAAAATTCAGTAGGGCCTAGTTTATTTTAAATTCTATATAGAGTTGTGTGAGAAAATAAATACCTTTTCTGTACATCATAGTATGCTGTGATAATTATTTCTAAACATATTTCTCATTTTATTCTTGTTTCAAGTGCCAACTATAAATTTTCTGATCGGTGTGATGAAAGTTTGACGAGAGGAACCTGATCACCTACATGACGCTTCATATTAATAAGTACAAGTAGAAAGTATGTGTGCTTTAATTTGTAAGTATGTAATAATATTTACTTCAAAAAATGTAATAATTGTTTTCAATAATTATGTATGTTTTACATAACAACCTTAAAGTTATCGCCTGCTCCATTTCCTCTTTAGTCTTCTATGTGGAATATCACGTGGATGAACGGTTAATGTATGCGGTTTTTGTCATCTTTAGGTTTGTCAGTTTTTCTGTGGAATCGTTTATAATGACACTTTAAATATATTAATCACATAATGAATATTAAGTTCTTTATGCAAATTGTTATTTTGTTCTTACCAAGGGAAGTTAGTGTTAGTCGCAAGAATCTTGGACTGAACTGCTTACAAGAAAACTAAGTTGCACCAAGCTGTAGAACCGTATATTTGATAAGAATATGTCCAAACAAGCCTTATATTTTATGGAAAGAAAGTTTTTTAATGGTAAACGAGAATGATTTTCATTAGGTCTAACCCTGTAAAGAATATTTGCTCTTTATGTTAGTGTTTTTCGCTCTAGTTTATGTAAAAATTCGTCCAGGTAAAAATTTTATTAACTCCGATATATTTAACCTGATTTGATTGTGGGTAAAATATATCGGAAAGGAATTAAAAATAATGTTTTTTAAATAGGCTATACATTGATATATTATTTTTAAAAGGAATAATTGAATTGGTCATTTCAGAAAGCCCACAAGTCAAAAAACCTAGCTTTTGGAAGAATTTAAAAACTTGTAATTTATTATGTTTTAATTTAAAAAAATACTTAATTCCTTTAATATAAAATATACTTTTATAATTTTAAAGGCAAGCCACTTGTTTAAAAAAAAAATAAAAAATTTAGAATTAAGGTGTTTCTGAAATAAATTGGAGTAAAATGTTAACGTACGTTGTTTTCTGTGAAATAGTACACGTTGTTAGAGCAGAAGAAATTTATGCTGTCCAATAGTAGGCCTATTCATTTATTTATTTCAGTAGTTTATATTATGACTTAAATAGCTTTCTGCAATAACAAAAATTGAAATCCTTAACTTTAAGAAAGAAAAATCTTGATTTTCAGGGCTATTCATGTTCTTCAGAGTTGTCATTAACAGAAGTTATACTTTACACTTAAAAAGATTTAAACACCTTAAAAAGATTTTTGCATAGAATCTTTGTATGATCTCTTCAACTAGAAAGTAGAACTTAAGCTTCAAAAGAACATCCACTTTCATTTTTTAATTAGAAAAAAACACTTTATATCCTCAAGGATAAGCCTATTATTAGTGTTATATTATACTACTTAAGGAAAGCCAGACTTACGTGATTTTTGTAGGGAAGGTGTGTTTACATTCAGTTTGTTCTAAAATGCACTAAAGAAAAAATGTAAGTTTTGACTTATGAGCTTTCTGAAATGACTGATACAATCACTAAATAATATTCAAAGACAGTATTAGATATTACTCCCATGACTAATTTCCAATGCGCGGTGATAATAAAATTTTTACCGTTGTGGGTTATTTTTGAAAGTAGAATTTCATACAGGATTCAGTTATTGATAAAATCATAATTAAAAAAAATAATTTTTATAAACATACTCTTAATAGATATTTTTTAATAATTACTCATGTAAATTATGGTTAATGGTACAATAAGGTTTTATTGAAATTTCTCTCTTTGCTGGTATTTATTATAATAAAATATTTATGTCAATTCTTTTATATAATACTCATACGATACGCTATATCCGTTGAGAATTTCCTGTTCGTTTTCCCCTGGGTGAAAGATGTTTATTGTTCAATATCACAATGTTTTCGCGCACATTCGATCTGTTCAGTTTTTGTTTAAAATTTAATGTTTTAAAATGACAATAATTTGTAGTATGTATTTATGATATCACATAGAAAAATAGTTTTTTTCACAAAGCACAAACATAAAATTTATTTCAATGTAACTTGTTATTTTAATTTTCCCTTGTTCAATCCATTATTAAAGTTTTCTTTTCGTTTTAATCAATTTATTAATAAAATTTGATTCAACTGAGTAATATATATTACTGTCACACTAAACAAATAAAGTATGGAAATACTAAAATAACTTTTTCTGAAATAAATCAATTTGTTAATTGAAGTGACATTTGGTTCAATTTTACTGTCAAAAATTCAAGTTTTAATTGATTTTTATGGTTTAGATAGTATATTAATTACACTTCTCTGGTAAAATTAGTTGCTTGGTTAGTTTAAAATGATTTACCTCAACAACGGGAGGGGTAATATTATAATTTGGTAAATACTCGTAAGCTCCTAGAATTAAATTTTCATAAAAATATCATTTAGTGAAACAACAAAATTTAGTTTTTCATGAAAAAATCTAAAAACTTGAATGGATAGCTTCAATATTATTGTGTTGAATTTCATATCATACATTGCCCATTATTTACATTTGTTCATTTGATGGTACTGATACTTAATTAACACTTCCACAGCTATATAAATTAAAGAGGACTGGGACAACACTTTGAAAACCATGAGAGAAGTCTTTAAGCATTTTTATTGTACTTCTTAATTTTTTATTGTACTGTAATTTTTAATTGTTTAAATTTCAAGAATTCATCTCAAATATAAATATGATTTTCCATTCATAAATTGACCCAACGTATGTCCACTTTGGACATTGTGATAAATAGGAGGACTACACTTAATAATTCTTAATTATATCTTAGTATCATTAGTTTTTATGTAAACATGTATACGGTAAAAGAAACTTTATAAAATAAGCCATGAACAATATATGTAAGAACTTCAGAATACTTTCTACATTGTCGTAACATTCACCCGGATAAATCTTAACTTCACCAAATGTGCACATTGTATTGTATAATTCACATTTTTTATGCATTACGATTGCGACTTCCTCCAAGACTTCCTAGTGGAAGACATCCTACAACGGTATAATAAAATCACGGTACCTATTATTGTAAGCTAAAAAGCTAACTATGAAACACTTTGTAATGAAATATATCTATAGTGTTCCAATAAAAGACAGGTGGATTTTTATATTAAATTTTTATATTTGCACTCGAACTGCTAGTTCCAAGGCTACAAAAATAGTGCTGTTTCTTATCACATGGTCAGCCAACTATATGACTGAAACTTTTAAGAACAGAAGAGGTGGAGGTGTAAAAGATATTAGTCAGAGTTATCTCCTCTGATAGTAATAAGTTTCATTATGTAGCCAGACCCTGTGGTAATTCAAATGAGAGTGTCATTTGCAGGGTGGAAAGTAGATGATTTTCAGAGGGCCTGGCATGCTGGTAAGCATACTTTTCCACTAAGTGAGGAGAGCAATCCTCACTACTCGTTTTACTTATTAAAGCCTCTAGAGCAGTGATTCCCAAACTGTTTTTTACCACGCCCTTTCTGTTTTGAAGAAAACTTCCCACGCCCCACCCCTTACACAATGTTATGTTTTAATGGAAAAAAAACAAGTATTATACTGAATAACATATTTTTTATTTTTATAACATTACAAGTTGCAATTTAAATTAAACAAGTAATGAACAAAATTAATCAGTGAGAGCAGGCCTAATGACCTTGCATTTTTTACAAGATTCCTTAATCTTGGTTGATTATTAGAAAGTGCACAACGTAAATCATAGCAACATTAAATTTGCCCCGACACTTTATCTTTATTGCAACAAGTACTGAAAACGCTTTTTCGCACAAATAGGTGCTTGAAAAAGGTAAATACAATCGTGAATCGCAACAGCACTGGACGTGCGGACGGCTGAGCTACGTCGAGGTCTCGTGCTCCACTTAACTTGTCTTCACGCTTCCCTTGGGAGGCGCACGGCCACTTTGAGAACCATTACTTTAAAGGTTCAAACCAGCATTTAGGCTGATGACTTTAACAACAACTAAATAGTATGGTTGTATTAAGTAATAACAAACTTATTTTAATAAACAAATCTGAATATGATAGTAGGTCTAATCTTTATAAAGCACCCAACTTCACTTTATAACGTGCTTCCTCACAAAGGCTACGGATCGGCATTTTCATTCAAAGAAGGCTTGCGGTAACGACATTTCTGTAATATTTTATATTATCTTATCACAGGAATGATAACTTCAATGAAAATTTAATTAATTGTTCATTGCTATAACGAAACTATCTTCTGGTACAAACAAATCACAGCAAAGAAAAATTATTATCTAATTACAGTTTCGTCACGATAACACAATCATTAAAATAAATCTAGAGGTCAGTCTGGATGAGCCAGATCTGGTTAAAAAAGAAATTACTTTTCTGCCTAGGCCCATATTTCATTTTATTCTTGGCATCATCAGTGTTATTATTTATATGTTATTACTTAAGTTTCAATCACAATTAATCCCATTTGCACTAATTTGTTTCCATATAGATTCCATTTCAGATCATTAAAGTGACTTTAAACGTTTCTTGAAGCTCTTTTTACAGCCTACATTCTTAGTATTCTTTCGCTGTAGCTAGTCTATTGTCCTTTCGTCGTCCACCCGGTATTTTGCTTTTGTTCTTCGTGCAAATCCTTGAATTCAGTAATCAGATGTCTAAATTAAACTCGGTTTATCATAATTTCTCAATATCATTTATAAATTCTTTAAACCAATTATCCGACACCGTCTATTGTTTAGTGCGTTAAATTTTTTTTAACCGTTTTTCATACATTCCACGTCTGTAGAATTTTAGTCTTTATTTTCTTATCGTTTCCATTAACCATTCATTTTTCCTTATCTTCGTAACTTGTACTGTCCATTTATTATTTTCGGATCCATTATCTTATGAAACATTTTACGCTAAAATTTCTCTGCTTCTGTTAAATCAGCCTTCGAGGTGATTCTAAGTCATTCATTTTCATACAAAAAACAGGTTTTATCGCAGTATTATAATGTCTGATCTTGATTTATCTTGAGAGTGATTTCTTCTTGTACTGGTTGTAAGTTCATCGGAGTTCAGCGGTCATCTTTCATCGTCTTCTGTTGTTTTCGTTGGTCTTTAGTTTTATTATCTTCTCAAGAAACTTGAAGTTTTTGTAATTTTACCGTTTGTGTCTTTAAGTGACACGGGACGTTTGATGTTTGTTATATTAGTTTTTTCGAAGGAAATCTACAATCCCACTTTTTATGCTTGTTCTTTATTGTAATCCCTAATGTGTGTACGTTGCAATCTGTTGAATTTAAAAAGAATATGCGATTTCATGACCCATTGAGATGAGAATGATGTATATGAAGTTTAAACGAGATGTAATATTTTACAGGCTCAGGCCGACTATTCCTGACAGAGTATGGTTAATTGAACTTCAACTAACAAAGTACACCAGCAATCACTGTGTAGTATTAAAATCCTTGTGAAATTAACTATCTTTGCAAGAATTTGAGCCACGGAACTATGGTCTCCGAAAATCAGCTGTTTAACAGCTGACTTTGGGAACGATTCTACCGCTACGCCAACCAGGTGAGTTAAATTTGTTCAATTAGACATTGGTTTGTTTAATCGGTGTTTCCGTGTTCCTAGAAGCAAGTACCAGGTCGTCTGCAAAAGCAAGACAGTTGATTTTTACTTTCTCTTGCCTATATGAATATATAGGAAGGAAAGTATTGTTTTCATCTCGAGTTTTCACCGGATCTACACGTTTTCAGAACCTCCCTGAACCCAAAAAAACATGTTTTTAGCGATTGGTCTGTGTTTGTGTGTGTGTCTGTGTGTAGGTGTGTCTGTGTATAGGGATGTCTGTGTGTGTCAAAATCGGTCAACCGGAAGTAATAGTTTATTCGTGTCATTTTTCACTTGTTTGCGATTTACTCAAAAACGAGTCAACGATTTTTTTTTAAAATCGTCTCATTTACTGAATTTTTTATTCTCTACAAGATAGGGTCGGCGCCATGTCAGCTGAAATTCTTGGCGAGGCTGTTTTCTCGTAAAAAATTGTTTATTTGAAGATTGCGGCTTTAATATGCATTTTAAGCAAAAAAGTATAAAATAAAGTTGTAGAAAATTTAAAATCTAAGATTTAAAAATTTAAGATTTCGGCCTTAGTATGCATTTTACGACAAAAGTGTTTACAATCAAATATATAGGAAATTAAAAGATCTACAACTTTTTTCCAGAGCATTTTCTCTACAGAGCCTAGTTTAGCGTGAAAGAGTGATTTTTCCGTATTTTTTAGTCAAACTGAGGTTAATTTTCATTTTGCGTCTTTCACTCATGATTAAAATTAGGTTAGGTTTTTTGAGGTTAGGTTTTTGTCTATTTCTAATATTTTATTACTTTGGTTATATTGTTCATTATTTGCATTGGCAAAAGAAAGTCGTGTGAGTGTTTCACACCAGATTTTTGTAAAGTATTTTTGATATGGTTTATAAAGCCCTTCGTTTTATTTTCACTATTTATCTTGTATTCATTTAATTATTACTGGTACGGTTTAGTGATTACGATAAATTAAAGTAAAATTCTGGTTGTACACACAAATATATATTAAAATTAAGATATAAATGTAAAACACCAATAAACCTTCTGTTTAATAAACATTAATAATTTTATATTTGTTTTATACATATATCTACACAATAAAGAGTTTAATTTTTCGGTGGTGTTATAATCTAGAGGTATCGTTGGCGCAAGGTTTATTTTAATTTGTTCTGTTTGTTTTAATGGTACCATCGTTAAATTTATGGTGCAGGGAGTTTTATGCCCTCACAGAATGTCAATAAATTAAGTCTGTATGAGTTATGTACTACTCATGCGCAATAAAAGACTAAACGTAATTAATGTTCTAGCTGTATAACATAACGTGTATAGTGTACTTCATAAGAGAAGTACGCTAAGTCGGGTTGTAAATGGGAAGTCAGCTGTGTATTGAAAACGTGATAAGTTCATTCCAATAGCTGACAGCGTAATAAGCATTTACAAACGTCGTTTCAAATAAATGTTTAAGTTGAAAACTGGTATTAGTACGTATATTAAGATATGGAGTTTGAATGGCGATAAATATTCATTTATTCTATTTATTTCGGTACGCAATTTAAATTTTAAGTTACACTCACCATAACTATGAAATTCTTGGAATTGTAAACAACTACGTTACTTTCTTTTTCAAACAGGTCTCGAAGATTTAATTACAAAAGGTGGCTATATTTTATCCTCCTAATACTATGAAGATTTGAAATTGAAGATTTTTATAAAAATATCTTTTAATATGAGTAACAAGTTGCTATATTGAGATGAACCCAAATAAATCAACACTACGTTCTTACGACGTCAAACTTGTTCATCTGCGGTGCTGAACAACATTTACATCCCTCAGGCGAGAGTGGTGCGATATCTTGGTTTGTGGCTTGATATGCGACTAACTTGGAAGCATCTGCGTACAAAACGTTTAGAACTTAACCGCCGCCAGGAGCTACTCTTCTGCTTAATTAATCCTCAATAAAAATTGAACCTCCGTTCCAAAATCCTTTTGAGACCAATCTGGACTTATGGTGTCCAGCTCTTTGGAGTAGCGGCAGAGAGTTCCGGACCTTTCGGTTAAAACTAGGTTAAGACTAGGTTCTAGCAATTCTTTTTAAAATATAACAATGAAACCAACAATATAAAAATAAATATGCGAGAAACCCTTCATGAGAACTTCAAACTTCTGACAGTAAAAGAAATAACCGCGTCCTTTTACAGTAAATTTCGTGAACTACTAGATAACCTTCCCAACCAACTAGCCCGTAACCTTGCTATAAGGTAAATAAATCCCAACTGTACGATGTCAAAAGCAAAAATCTGGTGTGAAACACTCACACAACTTTCTCTTGCCAATGCAAATAATTAATAATAAACCTAACATTATTAATAAAATATTAGAAATAAACAAAAACTAACCTCAAAAACATAACCTTATTTTAATCATGAGTGAATGACGCAAAATGAAAATCGAACTCAATTTGGCTTAAAAAAAAACGGAAAATCACACTTTCACGCTAAACTAGGCTCTGTAGAGAAAAATGCTTTAAATAAAAGTTGTAGGTCTTTTAATTTCCTATAAATTTTATTATATACACTTGTGTCATAAAATGAATACTAAGGCCGAAATCTTTAAAAAAACAATTTTTCACACGTTTTTGTGAGAAAAAAACAGAAAATCGCTAATTACCGCTAAACTAAGCATTATACAAAAAAATGTTCGAAACAAAAGTTATAGAATTTTACATTCTCTATAACTTTTATTACATAACGTTTTGCGTTAAAATGCATATTAAAGCCGCAATCTTAAAAAGAAAATGTTTTTACGTAAAAACAGCCTCACGCAGAATTTCAGCAAACATGGCGCCTACCCTATCTTGTAGAGCATAAAAAATGTAGTAAACCAGGTGATTTTAGAAAAAATCGTAGGACCAGTTTTTGAGAAAATTGCAAAAAAGTGAAAAATTATACGAATAAACTACTACTTCCGGTTGACCGATTTTGATGAAAATGTTCGTGTCGGGTCCGGTAGTGGTATGTAACTTAAGTTTCAAGTTTCAAGTTCGTACGATGTTCCGTTCTTGAGATATTCTGTTCACACACACACACACACCCCCCCCACACACACACACACACGCACACACACACGCACACACACACACACACACACACACACACACACACACACACACACACACACACACACACACACACACACACACAGACCAATCGCTAAAAACATGTTTTTTGGATTCAGGGGGTCTGAAAACGTATAGATCCGGTGAAAACTCGATTTCGAAAAATCGACATGAAAACAATACTTTCCTTCCTATATATTCATATAGGCAAGAGAAAGTAAAAATGAAGTAGAACCTCTTAGTCTGAATAACAGAAACAATACCCGTAATTAAAACGGAGAATGTATCTGCGGGTACCTGTTTCTTAAGGTTAAATTCCCTACGCCCGTTAAATATTATGTACGGAAATTGATTGTGCAGCTCATTGTACAGCACTGTAATAAAAATTAAAGACAAAACTTGGGTAACAGGTTGTCTTAAAAACGTAATCCAAAGTAGCCTACAACTTAAAAAAAATTTCCAATCGAAACTAAATTTAATAAACGGTTTAGAAGATGTAGAGACATGATTTTCATGTAAACATCAACTAAACCAGATGTATCATCTACTGCCTTCCATTTTCCTTATTCAGTAGGTAAGAATGCCATTTATATTTAATTACTGATTTAAATCTTTTTATACCTCAATATATCACTTCAAATATTTATAGGTCTATGCAGCCCGTACGGAATTTCGAAAGTAATTTTCGACCTGATAAATATTTCCTGTAATATGGATGAATGATATTTTTAGCTGATAAAGTTGCTACGTTGCTTTTCCCTCGATTTGGGTGAAAATCCCTAGACGCTATTATTTTTCTCTCAATATTTGATACATTGCTGTTCAGGGTTCAGTGAAAAAAGTATCTGCCTATAGTCAGTAGTAAAATTTTAAACTATATTGGTATTTATGGGACAAAAACATAGAACTACCATTTATTTCAATTTTTTATTACGGTAAATACATTATGCATACATAAATATTCATTTTTTCCGAATGAAGAGTTATATAATAAAGATTTTAAAATCTTATTTAATTAAAATGTAATAAATATTTTAATATTAAGTTTATACTATTATAATTTATTAGCAATTTTTCCTGCACTACGCACGAAATTTTAGTTGTTTAAATCATCAACCGAAAGACTATTTTGAACCTCAAAGGCTTTACTAAGTAAAACGAGGAGTGTGTTGGTTTACAATTGCCTTCCTCACTGAGAGGAAAAGTATGCCTATCATTATACCAGATCCTCTGAAAAACATCTACTTTCCACCCTGCAAAGAACACCTTCACTTCAATCACCACAGGGTCTGGCTGTATTATGAAACTCATTACTCTTAGAGGAGATAGCTCTGACTAGTGTATTTTACACCTCTACCTCTTCTGTTTTTAAATGTTTCAGTTATATAATTGGCTGACCATATGATAAGAAACGGAACTTTTTGTAGTCCTGGAACTAGCAGATAGAGTGCAAATAAATTTAACACTCCACCTGCCTCTTATGGGGAAATGGAATTTAATAATTACTAACAGTAAGAAACTATATATGTAGCTACAGATAGCAATATGAATCAATAGTTTTTCTGTGACTTTGTGAAGCTGTTACTGCCATTTCTTGTATTTTAAATGTCTCTATCTATCCAATCACTCACTTGCCAGCCTCTACTGGTCACCACCTCCGATAATCCACTCATCCATAGTTTTGCTGGGCATCCTATTTCCTTCTCTCCTATGGGGTTTTGCAAATATCCCACAAAGTTTTCCATACCAAAACAATATGTTGTTTTTATTTCATTTAACATAGTTTTTGGTCTTCCTATTTTTTACGGATTGTTTCATTCTTAATGTGGTTTAACTTTGAAATCCCACAACTTCTTCTTCAGAAGTTCATCCACGGCAAATATCCTTTTACTTCTTTCTACAAATTCTTACGTCAGAATGCTTTGCTGCATGGTTCTTGCAATCTTTTCCTTCGTTCCGATCCAAATTTCTTTGGAACCCAGTATGAATTTAGTATCTGTGTCGCTACTCTTCCTTATACCACTCAGCTTATTATTTCCCTTTAGCTGTTCCCCTCATTACTTAGCACATCTACACGTTAGCCTACTTTTGCCAACTCATGACAAACCTCTATTCTTGTCCTCCTATTTACAGATCTCGTCCAACCACTCCAAGTGGTAGATACTTCGTCTTTCACTAGTTAACTGTTTGGCTCAATCACCATTGTCGTCATCATCATCTGTCAAGGATTAGGCTCAATGGCCTGTTAAGGCATCCATCTCTGTTTAGGTCTTCCCAAGCCTCGCTTCCCTCTAGGTTTATATTCCCATGCTTGTAGAGGAAGTCTGTGTGCTGGTATGCGAAGTAAGTGGTTGGACCAGTTTCTCTTATATCCTATTTAGGCTCCATATATGTAAAAAAGTTCTTCATATAACCTACGTCAAACTCGTCCGAAGTTCTACGTAATAAACTATAGTTTATTTTTTTCGGTTTCAACTCTCACTTCAATTTTTATCGGTATAATTTTAAGAATGATAATGTCTATTTTTAAAATTACAGTTTTTTGGGGAGGTGACTAAATAATATTTTTTTCTTTAAGGGAGTATCTCCCTCCTATTCCAAAGGCGCAAGTGATTGAATGAACATTTTTTAGATCTGTTTAACCCCTAAGAAAAAAAATATGGCCGATTTCAGCTCTCTCGGAGATCGGTATGTTGAAGAATTATTGATCAGTGAGGATTTCAACATTTATACACATATAAAATGCATAAAATCTACTGTGTTTTGTATTTAACTAAAATCAAATAAAGAATAGTAGATATTGCTCTGATCAAATCTGTATATCAAACTTTAAAAAATCTTGCTGCTTTTTAGACCAGCAATGAAAATAAAAAAATTATGCCAAGACTTTTCATATGAGATCGCTTCGATGGCTCTGTCGGTAAAGTGCTACACCGGTAAATGTTAATATTGCAGAGTAAATATTCAAATATCATGTACCACATCTAAATTCTACCGATATAAACATTGAACGTAAATATACAATGTTGTACTCGTATGTTATTGGTGATTCGATTTGTAACAAGTTGTGTATACATATTTTTCAGTAATTTAACTAGAATTTTTAATAAAATATATATTTACATTAAACTTTATCATGCATATAAACGCTTTATCATAAATGTGAACTTTGCTTACTAGAATATGAAATTGATTTTTTTATAAGTTATATTTTTATTTACTTTATGCAGTCTTTTTATTATTTTCTTTTCTTACATTGTCGAGTACTTTGATAAGTTTATTTTAAAAAGCAATAAACATATCTTTGCTTAATCTCTTTATAAAATATAAACATAATAAAGAAATAACATAGTAATAAAATAAAAAATGCCGTACAAGTTTGATCAGAGTTTGATAAAAAAGAAAGAACCTGCTCTTGTTTAATTTTGTGGAAAAGATTTGCATTTCTGTGGTTTAGTACGTGTGTCAATTCACCAAACTCGACGTATAGAAGTTGTAATTTTATTTAGTACGTGGTTAAATTGTTCGCGTCTTTAGTTTGTGGTAATAAATTTTTAAACATTCATTTCCCACGATGTCTTTTAAATATTATTTTGTATTTTTCCTATAAATCGTTCTTACATATACATTAGTTCATAAAATATATATTTGAATGTAAAATTTTGTTTGGTAATGAACGTGTTAAATCAATAACGGTATTATTTTTGTATAAAACTAATCTCCTTTTACTTTATAATTTATTATTTGGCATAGTGTCCTAATTACAAACTTTAAAATTTCACGTGACATCTTCTTAGTGGACAACTTAGGTCTTTATTTCTTTAGCCTGATATAAAGTCTACTAAGTAGAGAAAAACTATGCATTTTAAGAATTTTAGTTTTATCGTTTCATCATCCTGTATCTCTACATCCCTTGGTGAGATTCCTCCATCTCTCTACTGTGTTGGTAAATCTCTGAAAGAAAGAAGTTTACCATATGGTAGGTTTTTCTAAGTATAGTCCCACATTTGAAGTCGATTTTTTAAAGATGTCTTTAAATGAGATTGAAGACCTTAGCAGATGAAGGTGTTATGTTATAAAATTATAGTTCTGAGGAAAATGCGATCAAAAATCTATGGCTCCCAACTTTTTGTGAGATTGTTAAAAAACTGATTGATTTTATTTTGGTACTTACTTATTGTCCTTTCACGAAAAATTGTATACGAATTTATAAAATTCTTCAAATTTTGTTTTTCAACATTATTCTTCTATAAGATTTTTTAATAACTTTCCTCTGGATATAACTCCTTTATACACAATGCCCCCTTGATCCTCTAGTAACGGGTGTTTTATTAAGGACGCAACCCTGATTATAAGAAGATAGAAGTAATACATTGGTAAATTTTCTGTTCCCCAATCGGTATGTTGGCAACAGCGTACTCAAGGCCAACTACTAAGACAGTTAAAATGTTCCAGTCAAGCATTAGTGTGGTGACAGCAGTCGTTTCGTTATATTGTGTCAGCAATGGTTTTTTCCAAGGAAGAACGCGTGCTTATTGTAGAGACTTGCATAGCGAGTAAATCTTACAAATGTGTCCAAGATAAGTTTCAGTTGAAATTTCTTCGTTCTGCCGTTTCGAATAAATCGTCAATATTGCGTTTGATAAATAAATTCCGTAGAACTGGGAGTGTACTCGATGAGAAACCACCTCGCCAGCCAACAAAGTTAACCGTGGAAGTTCTCGAAGATTTGAAAAATCGTTTGACTCAATCACCTAAAAAATCGCTTAGAAGATTATCATCGCAAGCTGGGCTAGCATTAACTACTGTTTTCAGAGCTACGAAAAAGTTGTTTTTACATCCTTACCGCGTTGGCGTAACTCATGAACTGAAAGCTACAAACCATCAGAAACGATTACAATATTGTCGGTGGTTTCAATCATTGGTTGAAGAAAGTGGTATTCAATTGTTGGATCATTTTTATTTTAGTGATGAGGCTTGTTTCATTTAGATGGCTATGTGAATAGCCAGAACTGTAGAATATGGAGTGCAATAAATCCTCATCCTTTCCATGAAAAAGCATTGCACTCACGTAAAATTGGTGTTTGGTTTGCAGTTTCCCGCCGCCGTATAATAGGGCCGTTATTTTTTGACAGTACTGTAGACAGTGTAGTTTATAGTGATTTAATGCAACAGTTCATTTCATTGTTAAATTTGACCGAAATTGTTGGTTTCAACAGGACAACGCTACATGTCATACTGCAAATGAAACGCTAGCAATGCTACAGGATTTTTTTAATCACCGCTTAGTATCGAAAGATTGTGGCCTCCGAGATTCCCAGATCTTACACCAGCAGACTTTTTCCTATGGGGTTCTTTAAAAGGTGAAGTTTACAAAAACAACCTTCATACGATCGATGAATTAAAAATTAACATTATAAGTGTGATTTCAAGCATTAGTGAATAGACTTTAAGAAACGTTGCTGCAAATGTCATTAAAAGAGTTCGTATCTGTATTGAAGTTGCAGGAAATCACTTCGAACAACTACTGTAAACACAAAAGGTTAAATTCATTGCAATTTGCTATTCATTTGTAAAATAATAATTTAGATTAATTAATAGTTTATAAAGTACGGAAAATAAAAATATACCGTAAACTGTGGCTTTTAACATAGGGTTGCGTCCTTAATAAAACATCCTGTATTTCCTTTAACTGTTGAAATAGACCATCCTATGCCACCTAAGTAACTAAATATGCATGTAATATTCATCAATCATGAAAATTACGTTTTAAAAAATGTCATATAGCACTTTCATCCACTCAGCTCTTCAACAGCTCTCGCTTAAAGTAAGTGAGAGTTATTTAAGATTAATGCTTTTTGGGCAATTTGGTCAGTTTTATCAATTCCATTAATGCCTATAACGTAATCCATATAAATATGATTTGTTTTTTTTTCATCCGAGGCGGCGAGAAAAACTTATGTTCACTCCCTCACGATGGGGGAAGTAGTGTTGGACTCAATTGAGGCGTCCTCGTCCAGCCCCAAGGAGGCGGCTACCGCCGTACCAACCAAAAACCCTCCCCTCCACAATCGATTCCTCCTCTTTACTGTCGCACAGTCAAGATTTCGGACCTCATGAAGCTTGAACCTCGTCAAATATGACCAAAGTAACCATGCTCTGTTAGCAACTGCGTCAGCTCGTGGGTGGTATCACCAAATGTCTTCCTTATCCACACCTCGACATTTGGAATGAATCTCTTTGTTTCCATAATTTGTTTATCTGTTTTAAACACCTTTTGGGAAAGTAACTTAATGTGGTGGTGAACAGGTGTCAGCCATTCGCAAAAAAATTCTATTGAGGGTTCCTGTTGAAAGTCATTCCTAATATCCGTCAAAATACAGCAAAAAGTAGTTATTAAATTAGGTGTTTGTCAATAATGTACAGTTCCCGGTGACAAATATGAGCGAAAGAAATCTGTTTTAGAAGTTTCACTATACGGTGAAAAATATTTTCAATAAATTTTATTGGATGAGTTTAATAAATTTGATTTCATGTATGAATATTTTGTGTAATAATACATTTATTATTAATTTATCGATCTAACTTTATTCAACAATTCGTTCTATTATAATTTCTGTTTTAATATGCAGGTTCAACCACAGATATTTTCAATAATAATTCAAATTAATTCTATATAATATTAATTATTTTCTGCATACATAGCTATCGGTTGAATTCAGTTGGTGCATATTTCGAATGACATATTCCTGTTGGAATGAAGGACAAAGTCCTTGTCATTAATATGAATTATAACACATAGATTAGTACAAACGTGAGGTGACAAGTTATTAATAATGGTTTTGTGGTTTAAAAGGGCTGTTGTGAGAGGGAGGGGCTCAGTCACCACACACATATTTGAATGGCGGCTGAGCCCCCCGGGCTGTGTTATCGCACTAGTAGCTTGCTTTCCTGACGTTCCGTACAGCTAATTCCCTACCTACTGAGCTAGATGGGGCCAGCTGATCTAACACACCCCTTTCCTAAATTTCAATGTAATTATTTTATAATTTATTACAAATTACCTCATTTAATGATTAATTTAAATTTATATCATTGGCCAAGTTTATTTTTTCAAAGTATAAAATGCTATTATTATTATTGATTTTTATTAAATTGTTTTTAATCATATAAAATTCGAATCATATGAATTTACGTTATTGGGTAATTACATGATGGATGCTGAAAGTTTTGACATAGTTTTTATTTTTGATGTAGTTATAAATGGTCAGTTATAATGGATAGTTATAATGGTCGTTTCAATAATAATTATAATTTCATTGTCATTCTGGTTCAAATCCTAGTAAAGGTAGTTACTTTTATACGGATTGAATACTAGACAGTGGCTGCCGGTGTACTTTGATGGTTGGGGTTCAATTAACCATACTCTCTCAGGAGTGGTCGACCTGGGTCAGTACAAGACTACACCTCATTTACACGTCATACACATCATCCTCATCTCATTGGGTCATGGGGTTGCTTATTGTTCTCAATTGAACAGATTGTAACGTACACATATTTAGAGTAAAAAAAAAAAAAATGTCATTCTAATTATTTTTCTGTTTTGAACCATCTTAATGCTTCATTTAACGACTTAAGCGATGGTCCTGGGTTCCTCTTTTTTACTGTAACAAAGATTTATATTTATAGTAAATTACCGTTTAACTGGATCCCGTTCTTCCCGGCTTTTGAATTTTCTAAACTGATCATTTTTCACTATATTTTATTAAATCTACAACTGTGAAGCTTTGCACAATCATTAAACGTATTTGTAGCTTGTTTTACATAAGTTTACAATTTTTGAGAAGAACACCATTAGAAGGACTTTCGAGTTTGAATGCCATGACAATGATAAAATTGGCGTTTAAAAAATTTCAGATAAAATTTTTAACAATATTTTCTATGTTGAAGAATAAGAAGAAGAAGAAGAAGAAGAAGAAGAAGAAGAAGAAGAAGAAGACGACGACGACGACGACGAAGAAGCCAGTTGATTTGTAAAATTTATCTCAAATATCTGTTCCACCTTCAGCGAAACCAGCGATTGAGGTTACCTGGTAAATTTGGATAGTTGAAACACGGATTATTGGGTTATTGTTTTATAATTTTGATTTAAATCGCTGGTATGTTGCAGAAATTTTTCATTAAAGAATGGAGTATTATTGGTGCAGTGTATGATTGGAAATGTACATGAGAATGTTAACGGTTGTCCGCAGTAGTTTGGAACTGATCTTAAGATAGCCTACTTTTATACGTGATTTTTGTCATTATCATTTATAGTGACTGTAATTAGTTTGTACGGTATTATTAAAGCCTCGTGGGTATAATATAAAAAATAAAAGTTATTTTTGTTCGATATAAAATTTTCAGTGATAATAAAATTATAACATATATATGGCTAATATCCGAACTTGATGAAACTGATCAAGTTCGGTTGTACAGTACGTTTAGTTATTTAGCATAACTTCTCAATTTCATACATTGCGATAACAAATCGTGAATTTAATGTTTAATTAACTCTCTATTTCTTAGCTCAATGTTCTTACAATATTAATATTCTATTTATTAATTTAAATTTTGATTCACTTATTTTTATAACTAGGTTTTAATATTCAATAACTAGGTTTATTTAATTCAGTTTAAATAAGTGTCATTTGCCCATTTCGTCTCAGTCGGCAGCAAAGTCAATTGTTAAAGTTAAGGTCTTGAATTAAACTATCCACTTAAGTTTAAATTTAAATCAACTATTACTACATTGTTGCAATTTATCATTTTTGCTGTACGACAACGTTAATAAACGTTTGACATTTATTTTTAAAGATAAACTTTTTATTTTGTTTATATAATTGATGACTTTTTTCTGGTCTTTGTGAATTTAAGCTTGGAATATTTTTGACAAAAAAAATTAAACAATGGTCAATGATGTCAATTAGATGAACAAATGACTTGTGTTAGAGCTGCTTGTATTTTATCGCCAATCAATTTCTCTTTTTATAATAAGCATGATGTGAAGAAGGTGACTGTGTTGTGTGATGGTGCTGTTATTTGGAAATCGAAAAGTTGTACTACGTACGCAGTAAGGGGGCGAGGAGGCTTGGTTAGCCCCAGGTTCGTCCGGCTGTTCGCTTACTCGATGATCTCCGAAAACGTGATGGGCTCCTCCCAATTAAAATGAGGCAATAACCTGCTCCGCCTGCGGAACACCTAATTTGGGGAAATATAGACATCGGACCTTCAATATTACCCGTCCTTGTTAGGCTCTAATTCAAAACTGATTTACCGACACCTTATAGTCGTGGAAAGCTACACGATTCCGATTCTAACCGATAGTATTACCGCCTCCTGTCCATTTTTTACGATCGTTTTTACCTGTTTAAAATATTATTAAATACAATTTGTATTGTTCACCATATTATTTATATTTTATCTTTGGTTAAAAATTGTTTTTTACTTTTATTTATTGATATTTATTGTCTAATTATATCAGTTTAATAAAATACTACTTGTTTTAACGATGTAAATTACATGTATTTGAACATTTTTTTTTGGTTTTTCTAGTATTATGTTTGACAAAATATAAATATTATTTCCATTTTACCAATAACTTTGTAATATTTAAGTGACGCTGACGCGTTTTGGACGTTATGCGACCATTTTTAGAATAACTAATAAATACTAAAACTACATTAAACTGTACTGATTATCATTTCAACAGGTTTTCAACAAAAAATATCTAATCTATCCGGGGTGGTGACCGGATCCCTACTCATTCGGCCGACTTCTATTTTAAGATCTTGATACGTTAGGTAACTTTTTCTCAATTTTAACGCTGATTATAACCTATTTGTAGAAATATTTAATGGAGAAGGAAAGTATTGTTTTCATGCCGATTTTTTGAGTTTCTGTGAGTGTCTCTGTGCGTGAACAAGATATCTCAAGAACGGAATAGCATACAAAGTTGAAACTTGGAAGTTAAAATAAGTACCTCAAGGAGACCCGAAACGAACATTTTCATAAAAATCGGTCAACCGAAAGTAGTAGGCCCTAGTTTTTGTATGTAATTTTACACTTGTTTATGATTTTTTCAAAAACTGGCACCTAAAATATTCTTAAAAAATTGCCTCATTTACTACCTGCATATTTTTGCTCTACGAGATAGGATAAGCGGCATGTCTGTTGAAAGTTTTGGAGGCTGTGCTCTTGCAGTAAAAAATGCTCTTTTTCAAGACTGGGACCGTAGTATGCATTTTAAAGCAAATGCGTGTACAGTTAAAGTTATATAACATTGAGAACTTACAACTTTTATTTCCAGAATTTTTTCTACAGAGCTTCAATTAGCCTATTGATTTTTCATATTTTGAAATCCTAAATAGGTTGAGTTTCTTTTAGCGTTATTCATTATAATTGAAATCAGGTTACGATACTCGGAGGTCGCGGATTTGATTCTCAGCTAGAGTCTGGAAATTTTCACAAGTCAAAACCCACTGTTCCAGTTACCAGCCCACCGTAGTAGCTATTAACCAAGCTCTTGGATGCAACTTCAAATAAACTAAAAAAATATATATATATCGTGTGAAACATTGACACAACTTTCTCTTGCCAATGCAAATAATGAACAATATAACCTAGAACTATTAAACAACGTAATAAATTAAGCATCAACAAAAAACTATTCTAATATTAATCATGAGTGAATGATGCAAAAAGGAAACCAACCTTAGTTTGCTTAATAATTAGGAAAAATCACTCTTTGACGCTAAACTAGGCTGTGCAGAGAAAGTTCCTTAAATAAAAGTTGTAGATCTTTTAATTTCCTAAAAATTTGATTATATATTTTTGAAGCACTTGGTAAAAGGTTGAAGAGAAGGAGTAATAGACGTCTGAGAATTTGGAACCCACAAATAGAAACTGCCATAAAAGAAAAGCAAAGGGCCTATCTTATATTTTTGCAGAAGAAAACGCAAGAAGCTGGAGAATACTATATGCAAAAAAAGAATATTAAAAAGTAAGTTGTGAGAAAGGCTCAACAGGAGTCCTGGGAAAAGTTTATTAGTGTTATAGAGAGAGATATTCATGGACGACAGCAATGCGCGTATAAAATAATGAGGTCTTTGAATAGGAGTGATAAAGACAATGCTGCATTAAGCATGATTTCGGATGATGACTGGATACGGTGTAACGTACCGAATTTACTGGGCACCTGGAGTTGTTTATTTTTTGAGTCTATTAAAGTATAAACAAACTCCAGCTGATTATTATTTAAAAATTATTTAAAATTATTTCACATTGACAAAATTATTTTAATAAAAAGTTATTTATTCGAGTTGCTAGGCGACTAGAGAAGAACAAGATAAATTTTGTATAAAATATAGGGCAGTGAGGGGCAAGATCGCGAACTGAATAGGTAGGCGCCCCTCATTCATGCATTAAAAGTGGTTTTTCTAAAATGATATACTCAATTAAATTGTTTTATTTCTATTTTATGTATATATTTTGAGAAAGTTATTTCAGATTTACTAATAGATTGATAATACGATGAATAGATTCATAACTTGATTGAGATTTAGTTGATTGCTGTTTATGTAAACAGACTGTTGTTATTTGGTTCGTTTACTATTTTTTATGCAGTTTAAAACTATTTTAGTTTTATTTTATGAGGAGTTATTTTAAAGTAAAGTTCTTTTACAAATTTGGCATCTTTTGTGTGGCGATAAATAAGTATACCACAAATTTGGCAACCCTAATCGTGGGGATGAATTCACGAATTAATAAATAGATTTATTCGCAAATATGTCTGAAGGTAATCTCAGGAAATTGATAGATCTTCGCGTAGTGGATTTGAGATTGGAACTCGAAAAACGTAACAGACAAAGTAAAGGTGTGAAAGCTGTACTAATGGAACAATTGCAAAAGGCTCTACAGGAGGAAGGCCACGATCCTGATTCATACACATTTGAGATGGCTGCGCCCACAACAGAAGAGGAGATGACTGCGAATACAGGAGGAAGAGGAGCTGATGGGGTTAAAGGAAGTGACTACTCGGAGGACGAAGGTGAAGATGGAGCTGACGAGGGCGAGGACGAGGTAGAAAGGCCAATACAGAGGAAAGGTTTGGTGCAGAAACCAGGTGATATTAGTTTTAGTCAAGATATTGATACAGGAAGTGTTAGGCTAAAGTCAGATGATAACATGCAGCTTATTTTGAACCTGTTGCAAGAGCAGGCTAGGAGATCTGAGGAGCAAACTAGGAGATTTGAAGATAATATGAGTAAACTCGGTAGGGATTTAAGTAATAGAATAGATGACTTGGAGCAAGGTATTGAGAAAAAGATGGATGATAAATTGAATATTTTACATCTAAAAATTGCAGAACAGGATAGAAAATTAGGTAATTTAGAGTCTGAGATAAAGGGAGTAGAAAATAATTTGGTTTTAGAGGTTAATAAGTGTAAGAATAATATAAGCATGTTAAATGAGAAGCATGACAAGGGTGTGAAAGATCTTAAAAAGAAAAAAAACATAAAAGAAATGAAAGAAGAGATTAAACAGCGTAATATAAAGATAATAAAAAATATAAGAAAAAGTTTAGAAGAAGTTAACAAAAATACTAAACCAATACAAAAAGAAGTACCAAATATTATAACAGATAGTAATGAAAATAAGAATAATGATAAAAATGTGAGAGAAAAACAAATATTTGAGGTTATATCAACAAAAAATTATTTGGATGATGGTTTGAAAGAATTAAGAAATCAAGAAACAATAGATGGTCAAGTAATCACGGATCTTTCATTGAAAAAAGGAATTCAATCTGATTCAACAGAAAATAGCAAGAAATATTTAAAATTAATAAACAAGAAAAAAGTGATTTCACAGTTTATGAAAAAATTAATCTATGAAGGTATGAATGTTATAAATAAATATGATAAACATAGTGACTGGAAACCAAGTGTTGATAGGTATACAAACCACAATAAGTGTAAAGAAAAGAAATCAATGTACATTATGTTGTTATGTATGTTTATAGTTTATAGTTATTTATTAGTTTGTTTATAGTTGGTTATAGTTTGTTTATAGGTTATAGTTTAGGTGTTATAGGGTTATAGTTTGTTTATAGTTGGTTATAGTTTGTTTACAGTTTATAGTTTATAGTTTATTTAGTTAGTAGAATTGTAAGGTCGCTTAGTAACAATTTTTAAAACATTTTGGAATTAAATTTATCAAACAAATTCAAAATTTAGATTATCACAAAAATTTCTTTTTGTTTTCAAAATTGAATTGCGGGGATATTTGTAACGTACCGAATTTACTGGGCACCTGGAGTTGTTTATTTTTTGAGTCTATTAAAGTATAAACAAACTCCAGCTGATTATTATTTAAAAATTATTTAAAATTATTTCACATTGACAAAATTATTTTAATAAAAAGTTATTTATTCGAGTTGCTAGGCGACTAGAGAAGAACAAGATAAATTTTGTATAAAATATAGGGCAGTGAGGGGCAAGATCGCGAACTGAATAGGTAGGCGCCCCTCATTCATGCATTAAAAGTGGTTTTTCTAAAATGATATACTCAATTAAATTGTTTTATTTCTATTTTATGTATATATTTTGAGAAAGTTATTTCAGATTTACTAATAGATTGATAATACGATGAATAGATTCATAACTTGATTGAGATTTAGTTGATTGCTGTTTATGTAAACAGACTGTTGTTATTTGGTTCGTTTACTATTTTTTATGCAGTTTAAAACTATTTTAGTTTTATTTTATGAGGAGTTATTTTAAAGTAAAGTTCTTTTACAAATTTGGCATCTTTTGTGTGGCGATAAATAAGTATACCACAACGGCATTACGAAGATCTCTGGTATTCTGATAATGAAAATGTAAATGTACCTCAAAATCAAATCCGGAATAATTCAGTGGATTTAATAACAATGGCTGAATTGCAACAAGCACTAAAGAGCATTAAAAACCGAAAAGCTGCAGGTTTGGATGGAATTAATGGTGAGCTTTTGAAGTACGGTGGTTTGTTACTAGAATTAAGATTCTTACACCTGATAAATGAATGCTGGATGAAATGTCAAATTCCGAAAGAGTGGAGTAAAGCAGAAGTAATCTCTCTCTTCAAAAAAGGCAAACGAAATGACTGCAAAAATTATAGAGGTATCAGTCTTTTGAATGAAGGATATAAAATATACTCGAAAATAATCAATTCTAGAGTGAAAAGTATCGCTGAAGCAGTTTTAAATGAAGAGCAGTGTGGGTTCAGAAAAGGTCGTTCATGCACAGACAAAATTTTCTCAGTTAAAAGACTGATAGAGAAAAGAAGAGAGTTCAACCTTGAAACGCATAATATGGCTTTTGTTGATTTTGAAAAAGCATTTGATAGAGTGAATAGAAGTCTTATGTGGAGAATTCTGATGGAAAGAGGATATCCTTTACATTGTAAACGCAATAAGATCTCTTTACCACAATACTCAAATAATAGTCAATACAGGTGATAATCGACTAGATGAAATCACGATCAACCAAGGTGTTAGACAAGGGTGTAGTTTATCGCCCACCTTATTTAATATATATCTGGACCACATTTTCCGAAAATGGAAATGTAGAGTAGATTTAGGAATCAATCTTGGTAAAGACGTTCACCTAAATGCACTGTTGTTTGCTGATGATTTTTGTGTAATACAGGAAAACGAAAATGACCTCCAAAAATCTGTATATATCCTCCACGAAATTTGTAAAGAATATAATTTCAAAATATCAAAGGAGAAAACAAAAATCATGGCTTTAAAGGAAAGTACCCAATACGATCTAAAATTGTGATAGACAACAAAGTATTGAAGCAAGTGTCTCAATTCACATTTCTGGGCTGTGACATAAGTTACAAAGATGAAATGGATGTGGAGAAGAAACTAGGAAAGTTCCAAATGATTTGTGGAAGTATCAGTAGGACATTGGGAAAAAAAGCTACCACAAACACAATAATGAAATTTTATAAAACAATGGCAGCTCCAATACTCCTCTATAGTAGTGAATCTTGGGTAACATCAAAACCACTTGAGAGTAAAGTGCAGGCAGCAGAGATGAGATTTCTTCGCAGAACTAAGGGCTGTGACAGGAGAGATCACATCAGGAATGAGGAAATAAGGAAGGAGCTGAACATCTTCTGCCTGAATGAGAGAGTTGCATCGTATCGCCAACAATGGAAAGAACATGTTGAACGAATGTCAACCGATAGGCTTCCACTAAAAATTTTCAAGTATCAGCCGGTATGCAAAAGAGATATAGGCAGGCCACGGAAAAGGTGGCAATGATTATTACCATAAGGATAAAAAAAAACAAATGTTATAAGATTGAATTAAATTTATCATTGATAAAATATTAATCAAACTGAATTACATATTTAATATTGAGGGAACTGTTTTCTAAAATTATTAATATAAGCTGAATGTGAGTCGGAACAGGCCATGGCCTAATCCCTGTTTGAAAGAAGAAGAAGATATTTTTGTCGTAAAATGCATACTAAGGCCGAAATTTTAAAAAATCCATTTATTTTACAGATTTTCTTGAAATAAAGGAAAATTTAAAATTAGCTTATGTTTTTTGAGATAAGTTTGTTTGTTTAAAGTCGCATCAACAGCTTGATCATTAGCAACTGCAGTGGGTTAAAAAACTGTAATGATCGGTTTTGGCACGTAATAGTTTCTAGGCCCTAGCCGGGAATCGAACACGGGACCCCGCTTAATAGGCTAGTGCACTATGTCACAGAGACGCCCATTTTTCCGTTTTTTATATTGTTTAATAATTTTAGGTTATATTGTTCATTATTTGCATTGGCAAGAGAAAGTGGTATGAGTGTTTCGCAACATATTTTTATTTTTAAATTAATTTATTGATTAGCATTAATTAATTATTTTCAATATATTACAAGAGATATAAGAAAATCTTCAATAAATAGGTATATGTTTATTTATAATGTTCCTTTAAAATATAAATATCTGTCATCAAATGAATAAATGTTTATAACAAAAAGATTTGAAAGTATAGACAAATACTATGAATTAAATACGGTATAAGCATATGTCTTTCAACTTCATTTCATAAATGGGTTGTTGTAACTAAGCTTTGTATTATGTACTCCCTGAAAACAATATTTAAGGGATATATAATATATGTGAGAGAGAGAAGCGTAGAATGTTATTTTGAATAGAAAGGAAATAATTTATTTTCGAAAGTGCTCATCAAGCTTTAATCACCTCTAATGGTGAAAACACCCTTTCCTACAATTTCCCCTCCCAGTGACTCTTCTTCCATTATAAAAAACCTCAGTCTCCGTAGTATTATGTCTCTCTATATGTGTATTCACAAACTTTCCTAATTTTTTCACACCCACTGTACTTTCATTCGTAGCTTTTAATAATAATCTGCGAGGGTGTTTCTAGTTTCTTTTTTCATTTCGTACAGTAAAACGTAGATTAATTCCTACTCAGACAATTCTCGTCGTGATAAAGCAAGTTTTGAATGATATTCACAAAAGGGAATCATTATCTACGGCCTAAGTATAAAAACCGTGTAATAATCCGTATCTGAAAATTCATGCTCAAAATTCATTAATTCCTGGATTCCGAATTACTGTGTAAATTAATGAGTGGATAAGTTTAAGCTTTATTATAAAAAAATCTTTCCTTATATTATACTCTTTTTATAGATGAGAGGTGCTAAATCTGGAAACTTCTTTCAGAGTGTTCGAAATAAAAATTTAGGATCAAACATTTCATGATTTGCCCATAACAGGGAGGTGAAGTGTTATATTATTTGCACTCGATTTGCTAGTTCCAGGGGTAAAAAATAGTTTGTTATCGCATGTTTAGCCAATTTTTTGATAAAAGAATTTAAGAACAGAAGAGGAAAAGATGTAAAAGACACTAATCAGAGGTATCTTCTTTAAGAGTAATGAATTTCATTATACAGCCTTACACTTCGGTGAATGAAGTGATAGTGTCATTTGTAGGGTGGAAAGTAGATTTTTTTAGAGGGCATGCTGATAAGCATACTTTTACACTCAGTGAAGAAGTTAATAGTAAACCACCTCACTTCTCGTTTTACTTAGTGAAACCTCTAGAGGTTCAAACCAGCCTCTCAGCTGATGACCTAAACAACAGCATTCCAAAATGTTAGCACAATATTTGAAATTTCTTCACCACAATGTACAACCAGTGTTGTACCTTGTAGCGTGCAGTATTTTGAACAAATTATTAATTATTCAGAGCAAATAAAAACACACAACTGCCTATATCGGTTACCAGCCACCGACTCTTTCTTTTATTCTTCTTAAACTTTTCATTGTTATAAAAATTGTTAAATTTATTTAATTTATTTTACATAAATATTAGATTTTAAATTTGGAATAACAAATAACATTTATTTTTAATAATTTAATAATATTTTAATAACTTAAATTACATTTATTTTGAAAATTTTTAATTATTTTTATTTTAGAATATATATCATGCTTTACAATAATGAGCCCTCATAACTGGCTGCTACAACCTGGAGGAAATTTATGTGGAAATTTAAAAGATAAATATTAATTAAAGTCTGTAACTTAAACGATTTCAGTATATGAGTCGTTAGTCAATTTTTTAGCACTATTTTTAACCCTAATGTATGTAAGTTGCAATCTGGTCACTTTAGAATATTTAGCAAAGAGATGTACTCAATGAAGGTATAAGTAGTGTCCGTTCATCAAATGAACTATTCGAGCTTAAAATATAAAAAATTGTTAGGTGAGATAAAAAAAAAACTTACGGAAAAAGACATAAAGGAGTAACCGATGGCTACTAAAGAAAATGGGGGTGTAAAAACTGAAAATCCCAGGAGTTTTCCAAATTAGTGTAATGCAAACGATGAAATTCTGGATCACTGGATCAAATTATTTTCTGGATGGTTGAAAGTCGGTAAGAATTTCTCGAACAGGGCACTGACCTAGTTGTGGTGGGACCGCCACCTTAGAAGCTCTGGACAGGCCCTGATTTGCTTCAGAGATCCATCTTGTTGGTCCATTCGCTCTCAAAGCCGTTGGGAAGTGATACCTGGGACAGTGACGGCTGCTTACGGACAAATACTCCCAGATTGCTGAAATGATATTTTTGAGATTTTTAGCAGGAAATTCCAGACTGGATAGACAGCAAAATAAAGACATTAGATATCGATGTCTTCGTCCTGATACTTTTCACCTCCCTGGCTATTTTTTCACTTGCGGAGTACAACCTGATGGGTAGAAGGAGCTTGGAAAGACCAAGGACAAGAGGGCAGGATATTTGATACAGGGAGCTGGATGACAAAACAGGCCATCGGTCTAATATTGACCATAAGAAGAAGACAAATGAAGAAAGTGACAGATGAAAGTGAATGATTATAAATATCAAGCCTGACCGGGACTTAAACCCTAGACCCGTTCTACAGAAATACGCAAGGGCTTTTATTACCAAATTTGACAACTAAGAACTAGGGCACAATACACGGATTACAAACGTTTTTCATGTTCTCATGAAATCACGCATACATTTTTTTGACTATGCGAGATATTTTTTTACAACAGTATAAAATTAACAACAAGTTTGATAAAAAAGGATACAAATATTAACAAATTTTAAGACATTGAGGAGATCGCTGCCCATCGACAGTACTCCAATCGTAATCATTAAGTTAGTTCATTTTTACTTAATTTTGTTTTGTTTTTCTTCAGTTATGACGTCTCATGATATCCTTACTCCATAGTCGTTTCAGTCTTCGTTTAGGGCATTTCGTAAATCTGGTGTCTAGGTCAACAATGAGCTGGTTTGGATACATTTTAAAATAATTTCAGGTTGTTTATTTCATTTACTACAAATTTATGGTTTTCAGCCCCATTGCAAGATAAAAAAATTATTAAAGTATTTTTCAACTCAGTTCTTCTCGTATTGTAAGAGATTCTGAGATAATATTATACTAATAATTCAGGAAAGCGGTTTGCAATAATATGCTAATGTTTCTTTGAGAGATTTTACAACCGAAGAAACGACAATGATACTGTAATATCTAGAATGTTGTACAATAAGGATCTAGGTATTTATAGTATAAATTATACATGGTTGGGGTAAGGAGAGTTGTTCTGTTATGTTCCTGATTATTATTGGATAGCGGTTGTAATCACAACCCTGCTTTCGGGTTTACTACGCTAACACTCTTTGTCTCCCTTCATAACCATTCAGAGCTTTCAACCGCAATCCTGTATATGTAATAACTACCGATTCCTTAACAAAGGAATATAAAATTATTAGGATTTGTTTTATTACAAACATAAGTAAAATAAATTGTTAATTATACTACCATTATTCATTGGCATTTAATATAGAAATTCTTTTGATCCTGAAATACAGATTCCTACCTAATTTAAATTTTAATATGTTTATTAAGAGAACAGTTTCTGAACACTATAAACAATTCAAAAAACGACAATTGTAAAAAATTAATTTTTAGGAAGTAAATAAATCATTCTAAAGAAGATAAATTTCAGTATGAGTTATTTCTGCTTGAGTTCCAACAAGACCCAGGGTAAACCCAGAAAAATTTTCATGGTTCTAATGTTTTTATTGGCATGACTTATTCCTTTTCTATACGACGGAGGATCAGGAGATAGAAAATTATCCGACAATAATAATTCCGACATGAACATTTTCATCAAAATCGTTCAACCGGAAGTAGTAGTTTAATCGTGTCATTTCTCACTTTTTTACGATTTTCTCAAAAACGGCTCAAACGATTTTTTTAAAAATCGCCTCAATTACTACATTTTTATGCTCTACAAGATAGGGTAGGCGCCATGTCTGCTGAAATTCTTGAAAGGTTGTTTTCTTGCAAAAAATTGTTTTTTAAAGATTGCGACTTTAATATGCATTCTAGCCCAAAAGTGTATAAAAAAAAAGTTGTTGAGAATATAAAAATCAACAACTTTTAATTCGAACATTTTTTTGTATAACGCTTAGTTTAGCGGTAATTAGTAATTTTCTGTTTTTTTTCTTGAAAATCTGTAAAAAAATTATTTATTAAGATTTCAGCCTTAGTATGCATTTTACGACAAAAGCGTATAATTAAATTTATAGCAAATTAAAAGATATACAACTTTTGTAAAAAGATTTTTCACTTCAGAGCCTAGTTTAGCGTGAAAGAGCGATTTTCCGTCTTTTTAAGCCAAACGGAGGTTGATTTTCATTTTGCGTCTTACACTCATGATTAAAATTGGGTTATGTTTATTGAGGTTAGTTTTTTGGTTTATTTTGAATGTTTTATTACTAATGTTAGATTATATTTTTCTTTATTTGCATTGGCAAGAGAAAGTTATATGAGTGTTTCATACCAAATTTTTCTTTTAATTTCCTGATAACACAAAGCTGAAATTCGATGCATTTATTTCGTAATAGATGGACAGAAAAATTGAGCGTTTGAACGCACATGGCAAATTGGGTTGCTCTCCTAAAACAATACATAATAATTCTATATTTTCCCAACGACTACACAAATTAGAGCTACTAAACCTTAAATTGGCATGCTCTCCTAGCGATACTCAATAATTTTGACCATATCGCTTACGAGGTACAAAAGATTACTAACTAAAAACAATACTGTGAATTTTACAAGTATTGCCTAAAAAATTTAACGGCCGAAAATTAACCAGTTTATTTATTGACCCACCCACAAGTAATTTTTCGTATTTTTAAGCCAAACTGAGGTTGATTTTCATTTTGCGTCTTTCACTCATGGTTAAAATAAGGTAATGTTTTTGTTTATTTCTAATGTTTTATTACTAATTTTAGGTTATATTGTTCATTATTTGCATTGGTAAGAGAAAGTTGTGTGAGTATTTCACACCCGAGTTGTTATTAACTGCAGGACACATTAGTTTTACTACTGTTTTGGAAAAAAATAAATTTTAAAACATTCATAACCATGTAAGACGTTGAGAATATATTATCATATCGGCTGATAAGTTTAAGTTTACTGAATTTTTTCAAATGAAAAAATTAAAACAATTACTTATTATGTTTTGTATTCTACCCCTAAATTAGGTACTGCATTAATGTTTTAGAATTTCATTTGTAATTCCACTTTTTCTTCTTATCTTTAAGTATAAGGTACACGGCCTGTTACGTCATCCGACTTTCAAAATCTTCACCTACATTAGTGGGCCTGGATTAGGTTAAAAGTTCCGGTTTCGACCGAAAGTGGCCTAAAACCAGAAGCCAAGATATCAAAATTGGAATTTGGAAACAAAAATAGTGTCATTCAATTCCTCTTAAAGAGTAGATACAGGAATCACTAATGGTTTTTGCCATAAGTCAAAGGTAAGCCTTTTTTAAAATTTCCACCAGCCATGAGACGCGTCGTCTTATGAAACGGATTTTTATTTATCAATACTCAAGTAACGTGGTCACTGATGGCCTAGAAGTCGGTACTAACTTAAATTTAAAAAAAAATCGTAACGACTATTAAGTTGTGGCCCTTTTCCTTTGAATAATAAGTTTTCGTAAATTTTTAATTAGTGTTTATGAGTTTCATTGTATGTGTAATGAAGTAGTATACGGGTAGACAAGGGGTGTAGTAATGGTGATTTTACAACAAAAGAACTTTCATTCAAGAGAATTCATGATCACGATGACTTTTATACTTTTGATTCTATATTATAAAAATTATTCTTTATTATGAATTTCATTGTCGTCTTTAGAAATTGTTTCTTGAAAGTTCATTGAGAAATAATACAAAACATATAATTTAAAATACTTCTCAAGTTTTTGTGTTTCGTGTATAGCTATACGACAAATATATCTGTGATTCTCGTGTTTTGTGCCGCCTTATGTTTTTGTTTTCTGTTTTTTTAAGTTACATACAATACAGTATTGTGAATAGAAGAAATAACTAAGATATCATAATAGAAACATGCACTTAGAAATAATGAAAAAAGGTGAGAGATATTTAGTATTATTAAAAAGTGTAGAGACGAGGTGATAGTGTTGGTGTTATCGGGTAAAAAGTTGTCGGATGGTGAAGAAGAGACCAAAAGAAGAAAACGAAGGTACATAATGTGAAAGCGAGAGTGGGGGTCATTACAGGATGAAGACATTACCGAATGGCCTCGACCTTCGACCTCGCGCGGGAATCTGACAGAAAGTGCACCTCCAATAAATAAAAGACTTCTACCGAGTGCACTGAACAACGTAGCATCAGCTAAGAGTCTATAAGAAGGTACGTTACACTCATCGTTCCTACTACTAATACATAAAATAATATTATACATTATACATAAGCCGACGATTATGCACGCCGTTTAAAGTGTTCCCAGCACGTTGCTAGCTCAGCCTTATTAGGCCTGTTTAATCATTGCGACCGGTTACGTGCAAAAAGTAGTAATTTATATTCCGATGAACATACCTTATTCTTAGGAGAAAATACTCTAAAAGAATTCTAAAACCTATCTGATCGTATCAAGAACGGCCGTGTCATATCCTTTGGTATATTTGTCTTTTACCCCCAACCAACAGCATTTGATTACAATTTATGTCATCTAAGCTTAGACTTATTATACAAGTAATTCCTGTCCCAATGGGGTTTCACTGTACGTTTAGATCTATATAATAGTATTATTGTTTGTATACTAATTTCACATTTTCTTTTTCAGATCACTACCGTATTATTTTAGTCACCTCAACAACTGTTAAGTAAGTATAAATTACATATCACGAATATTTTTTCAATACCATGTAATTAAATCAAGCTTTTGTTCTAAATAAATAGGACTTACAAGAGATCCTAGGTTGTCTTGTATAATTCGTATTTTTGAGAATTATTGTAGACTAATACTTTAATATTTAGGTAATTTTAATTAAGATTTCTTATTGTTGAGTACTGACGTACTTGCATCATCAATCTCCCAAATCTCGGCTTGGAAACTTTAAATGTAATATATTCCATTTGAGCCATAGTAGTCCCATAAGAAAGGATTTAAAAAATCCCCTTATAAAGAAAGAAAACGGAAAATTCGTGAAAAACTAATTTTTAAAAAGTTATAGCTTGCTGGTGTATAGAATAGTAGATCAAAAATAAAGTTACAAGAATTGACTGAACAAAATTAAAGATGATACTAACTTTTCTACTAGTATTGTCTCATCCGTGCTTTATTGGAAAATTGCAATTTCCTGGAAAAACTCCGTAAAAATGAAATTTCTCAAAATAACAGCCTGTGAAGTTAAAAAAATAAATAGGACTAAAAGTAAAGAGATTGTAAGTAGTACGATTTGTTCTTTAATATTTTATCCCAGTGCTCTTATACGGAAGTGAGTCCTGGGTCACCACAAAACCACTGGAGAGTAATGAACAGGCGACGGAAATGAGATTCCTTCGCAAAATTAAGAGTTGGGAGCGTAGAGATCAAATAAGAAATGAAGACGTATGCTCAGAATTAAATGTCTATAATTGAATGAAGAGGTTGCAGAATACCGTCGACAATGGAGGGAACATATTCAGAGTATGCCAGCGGGAAGAATACCATTGGAGATTTTAAAATATCAACCTTATGAAAGGAGAGATGTTGGCAGACCACGCAAGAAATGACAAAAGTGCTGGCAAATTAAAGAGAAAAAAATAAAGGTTTTGAGTCGGAACAGGACAAGAAGGCCTAATTCTTGTGAGTAGGAAGAAGAAGAAGAAGATATTTTACTGTTGTTGTTTAGGTCATCAGTCGAAAGGCTGGTTTGAATCTCTAGAGGCTTTAGGTGGTTTACTAATGCTTTCCTCCCTTAGCGGAAGGAGTATCCTTATCATCATGCCAGGCCCTCCAAAAAGCATCTATTTTTGCACTCTGAAAATTAAATCTTCACTTTTTTCACCATAGGGTCTGGCTGTATAATTAAATTAATTACTCGCAGAGGAGACAACTCTGACTAGTGTCTTTTCCAACTCTACCTCTTCTGTTCTTAAATGCTAGTCATATAATTGGCTTACCATGTGGTAATAAACAGAACTATTTTTGAAGCCCTGAAACTAGCAGATCGAATGCAAATAATTTAACAGTGCACCTGCCTGTCATTGGCATAACTATTTTTCTAACCAACGCTTGGTTTAGCAGAAATTTATCTTTTGTTTTAAACATTCATGAACATTGTTAATTCATTGAACAAATTTATAATATTGCGGTATTGTACATCAAAAAATTTCTCGGAATGATTCTCAGCTTTCTACTGAATACTGTAGTTTTTTATTAAAAAATTTAAAGTACGTATCAACAGCTGAGCCATTAGCGACTACTCGGTTATGTAGCGATAAATTTTGACTTATTATACGTTCTCGACCCTAGCCAGGTTTGGACCTGAGACCTTCTACTTTGTACTTAAGCACGCTAACCACGGCTAAATTGTAAATGGCTACACAGACGACCATTGTAAAAAGTTGTCTTACTAAAACATTAAGATCTAAATATTTGATGGTTTGGATTCAATTAACCACAAAATTTGCATTGCCAAAAAAGGAAGGCCTATAAACTATTAATTGTTTGGGTTTAATTAACGATACTTTCCCAAGTATAGTCGGCCTAAGTCTGAACAAAACTCACACACGTCATACATATCATCCTCATCTCATTAAGTCATGGAGTTGCTTATTGTTTTTAACTTGAACAGATTGCAATGTACACACATAAGGGATTGAAAAAATAATTTTTAATCCAAAAATAAATCGTAATAATGTATCCTGCAGCTTAAAATTAATGCTATTTTATAATATAACTTATTTGCACTCGATCTGCTAGTCCCAAGGCAAAAAAATAGTTCTTTTTCTTATCACGTGGTCAGCCAATTATATGACTGAACTATTTAAGAACAGAAGAGGTAGAGGTGTAAAAGACACTAGTCTGAGTTATCTCCTCTGAAAGTAATGAATTTCATTATACGTGTGGTGAATAAAGTGAAAGTGCATTTGCAGGGTGGAAAGTAGATGCTTTTGAAGGGCCTGGCATGCTGATAAGCATAGGCTACTTTTGTACTCAGTTCTCCTACCTCACTTCTCATTTTACTTATTAAAGCCCTCTACAGGATCGAACCAGCCTTTCACCTGTTGGCCTAAACAACAACCTTTTCAACTGCTTTTATCCTTACTGTCTACTTATTTGTAATCCAATGCGTGTGTATCGATCTGTAAGTAAAATTTGTGTTTGTGAATCGAAGCGATCAGGAATTTCTAGTAAATATTAGCCTAAACTGTAAGTGAAGTAATTAAAAAATGACTTAATTTTCAATACAGTACATTTCATTATTATTCATTTTCAAGGCAGATTAAGTGCACTACAGATTCTAGTATAAACAGATTACAAAAGATTTATACTTATTTTCTGAAGTGTTGATTTCTGCTGTCAAGTATATAACTCATTGAATAAGTGTACATCATAAAATTTAGAGCGAGACTAAACATGATAGACCTCTTTGTAATAATAAATCCATTACTGTCATGTTATAGCATTATGTCCCGTGTAAAATTTATATTTTTGCCATAAAATTGTATTGTTTGGCGTAAATAATTAGAATTGAGACATAACAATAAAAATTGTATGTGCATCCTATACTTATTGTAGTATCATTTTACCTCTTGAAGGACAAGTTAATTTTGAAAATTAACCATTTTTTTTTTTGGTTTTACGTCTGACTGTTCTGCAATTTCTGCTAATGCAGTCGGTGAAAATTAACCATAACCTCGCTCTGAAAAACCCGCAATGACAAATATGAATGTTGTTTAGTTCACCACCTGAAAGGATGGTTTGAACCTCTAGGGGCATTACTAAGTAAAACGAGAAGTGAGGTGGTTTACCCCTGTCTTTCTCACGGAATTGAAAAGTAGCTTATCAGCAACCCAGGTCCTCTGAAAAGAACAAATTTTTGACCCTGTAAGTGAGGCCTTCACTTCATTCACCACTGGGTCTGGCTGTATAATGAAATTCATTACTGTCAGAAAAGATAACTGTGATTAGTGTCTTTTATACATGTACCTCTTCCATTCTTAAATGTTTCTGTCATATAATTGGCAGACTACGTGATAAGAAAAAGACCTATTTTTTGTAGCCCTGGAACTAGTAGATCGGTTGTAAATAATTCAACACTCCACTTGCCTGTTGTGGGGGTACATGTGAATAACAGCTGATAATGGAACACGAGAGCAGTGCAACTAACAAAGGTTTTCAGCAACACTATGTGGCAATTGGGCGTCAAATTAGTTGAAAAATATCAAGCAGGCCACATACGTGTCAACGTCCGTCAACAGGTTAAGCATAGGTTCGTTCGGGATCTGGGTACAATAAATAATAAAAGACTTCCTTTAAATTTTTAACAATTATTTATTTACATAATATTAAAAATTAAAATTAATTATTGTGCTTAGATTACTAACAGATTACAATAAGATTACTTAAATTAATTACGAAAATAAAAAGCTTAAGGGGAGACTGCAGTTTGTATCCCGCCAATGCTGAAGTAGCTATTTTTAGGTACATTTTTCATAGGATTGGAAAAAGATAGGAAAATGAAATTAAACACATTTATTAATTAAACCGGACAGATGTTCGGTTTCTCTAGCTACTAAATTTTTTTAAATTTAATCTATTGGACAATAAAATTTAAAAAAAGGAGTAAGCTTAACAAAAATTTTTCTACGGTTTTCCATATTAGGAAGTCATAATAATTTCGGTATATTTACATGTACAAGATAAATAACTGGAAAAAAACTTCAGCCTAGTAGGTTTAATGGTTTAAGTTTTAAAAACCGAAATTTACGGGAAAAAGCAAAAACAAAAAGACACGAATCAGAAACAAGATTTACTCAAACAAGTAAATTTTCCATCAACATTTGGGCTAGAAAGCTGAACCAACAGTGCCGAGAATATTAAAAACAGTGATGCAGCTATTTTTAAAAAACTAAAATTCTCTTTTCACTAAAACGAGCAGTATAAAATTATGGAAAATATTCGTTCATGGTGACATTATAATTTTTCTGGGTATACCTGATGAAATTTAATTTTTTTCATTTAAATAATTATTTGACGTAATTTAACGTTTCTCTGGTAGATCTAGGCGTAAACTATTGAAAAATAAAAAAACCAAAAATCGAGATTTTCAGTTCAAACCATCATACAATCTCCCCTTAATCTAACTTAACTAACAATAGCAATGACTTTAAAATTAGCCTCCTACAACCATTTACAGAAAAAAATACTTTTTTCTAACGTACTTGTTTCAATATAAACAAACCCATACTTTCTTTTTAGTTATGCTTAATTTAGATATTACGATTTTTATAAAATTTTGGAATAAATTTTATCTACCATTAAGTAGTTTAATCGTAATTAACTAGCGGTTAAAACCGTAGCAATTTATGGTAATTAACTAGTAATTAATTTTTTAATACATACTTGTTACAAGTTTAAAAGGAAGTTTTGTTATTTAGCCTAATAATAACCAGACCCCTAAAAAACCGGAAAATAACGTCACAATTTTATTTGTAAATAAATAAATGCTGACTAATATTGAATTAATTATAAATTCTTTTTTACTGATAAACTACTTGAAAGAAACAAACAATCACAATGTTTTACTTAGGTCTGATTTATTACCTCTATCGAGAGATTTATTTTACAATCCCTTGGATAATAAGAAACTCACAACTAGAAATAAAAATAGGTCTACTAACTTTGATCATAAGATGGTATTGATTGAGGATTAAGAGGAATGGGCATTGATAAAAGAAACGCTATCCTATAGAATAAAAGGTAAGCTAAACTATTATGAGACAGGAAAAAGCAGAACACAATTAATTAGAGGTGGTCTTAAAGAGAGTTGAATAGAAGAAAGACTGATCAAGTTAAGTAATCTAGTATAGAGTAAATGCATCCTTTGGATTATTGAATTTCCTTCAGGCATATAAAACCTTATCTACAGCGTTGAAAACGTATAGTGTCTAACGACGTTCCCAATAGTACAACACTTTACTATAAACTCTTATAGTCGTCTAAATTTAAAAGAAATATGCTCGTTTTTGTTTTCCTATTAAGCTGCAAAGAATACCTCCATAAATACATTTAATAAAAAATTTTCTCCTTTATTTCAAGTATTATTCTTTCGTATTTATCAAGTTTTTAATAAATTTACTGGTATTACTGGAAAAACATATCTTCTTGTTCTTGTTCTTCTTCTTTGCCGTCCTCATCCTCCTTTACGGATTAGGCACATTGTCTGTTCTTACTTCTATCCATCTTCTTCGTGGTCTACCCAACAACCCTACTCCTTGCGGTCGGTATTGAAAGGCCAGTAGTGGATATCGATCCTCTGGCATGCGGCTTACTTTTTGTAACCACCTCTACCTATATCGTTGAATCCTCTGCCTCACAGTTTCCGTTCTACCCAAATCGTGCCTGATTGTCTCATTCTTGATGCGATCCTTAAGTGTTGCTCCTCTCACCGATCTCATAAATGCATCTCAGGTGCTTCCAACTTCCTAACCTCAGATTTTCTTAGATCCCATGTTTCACTACCGTACTACAAAAGAGGTAGTGCCATTACATCTTACAGCCTCAAGTGCGTTTCTTTCCGGGCCCTTGTTTTAAATGGTCTATTTATCTTGTCGGCTATAAATGTTCTATCGCCGACCGAGGAAGACGACACGTGGCGAAACCTTGCTTGTGAGTTTGGCGGCCCTGAAAAGGGCCATTTAATTGTGTTGATGGCTCTAAAAAGGGTCGGGTGTGTGTTTTGTGACTGGCCCTGAAAAGGACCGTTTGTTTATGGTTGGAAGCGGCGTGTTGGAAGCGAAGCCCGAAAAGTGACGGCTCGGCTACCAGGTTCAGGCCTAGCCTTCCCTCAGCGGCAGTTGGGTGCCCACTGCAACGTGACAGTGGTGGATCCCAGATCCCCGCAGTGTCGGGTCGGCGAAGGCTGAGCGGTGCGGGAATGTGCGTCCGCCACCGGTAGAGTCGACCAGGGATGGTGCGTCTCAGCTGGGCTTTTCTTTGGTCGGGAGCTCTTCTTCCTTGTTCTTCTCCGGTTGAGAATTGATTGAAGAGTGTCACTCGCGGTTCAGTACGGCTGCTTAAATACCCCTCGGCGAGTCCACTTCATGGTGTAGAGGAGGCACTGCGTCGGTAGCGCTCACCGCGGCAGGCAGGTTATGGAACCGTCTGCAGGCGCTGATATTGGTGAGGGTGCCGGCGACAAACTGCAAACACGTTGAAACCTAGAAACTTTTGTCATTACATAAACTTCTTCTTCATTTATGTCATATCACAACCCAAGTAGTTAAAATGTGAAACCTGCCCCAACACTGTTCTCCAGTACTATCTTCGTCCGAATAGGTACCTTACACCTAAAAGCCAATTCTTTAGTCTTATTGATAGAAATTATCAAAGAGTATTCTTCACGAAGCTGTTTTAGTAGACATATAAACATCTGAAGATCGTTCTCCGATTCCTGAATGATTACTAATTTATATTTTGAAAAACATATTTCGTGTGTTTTATTAAAAAGTTTGTTATTTATTTAAAATCACATTTACAGTTCGGCAATAACTGTGGGTTATAATATGTTAATCTTGATGTAAGTTTCTACTCGATTTTCTTTTTAACTTCCTCAAGGAATAATTCGTTACTTGTGTGTACGTTGATGACCTGTTAATTTGGTTTATTTAAAACGGATCTGGTCTCATCAACTTCAGATGAACAAGGTCTCAGTATATTATGTATTCTATATATGTAAAACATAAATGTGTTAAATTATTTGCACTTGATCTGCTAGTTCCAGAGCTGCAAAAATAGTTCTGTTTCTTATCACATTGTCAGTTAATTATATGACTGAAGCATTTATGAACAGAAGAGGTATAGGTATAAAAGACGCTATTCAGTTATCACCTCTGAGAGTAATGAATTTCATCAATACGAGGTTTGATAAAAAAATATGACGGGAATTTGTCAATATCGCGAGCTTTGTAAATTTGATTTCCAAAATCTTTTTTTTCTCTCGTTAGTACACCTGGTTATAACATATTTTTGCATTAGCAGCCACTTGGAATGTACATTTTATTGATAGTAATTGAAAAGAGTACACGTGTTTGCAATCGCTCGGCGATTTGTTACTTCCGAAAAAAGCGGATCAAAACATTTGCATAAAATTTTGTGTGAAAAAATGATATCAAGTGTAGTACCACATTAAAAATGTTGACAGTGGCTTTTGATGAATCTGCTATGAGCAAAACAAGAGTTAATGAGTGATACAAACGGTTCAAAAATGGCCAAGAAAACGTTGAAAATGACGACCGCCCTGGACACACTAGCTCATCAATAACCGAAAACAGGGTCGTAGAAGTGAGTAAAATAATTTTGAAAGATTGCAGAATCTATATCAGAGAGGTTGCTGATAAGGTCGGTATATCATTTCGATGATGTCAAGGAATTTTTTCGGATGCTTTGCGAATGAAACGCGTGGCAGCAAAGTTCGTTCTGATATTAATGAATTTCGAACAAAAAGAACGTCGGGTGGATACGCCCAAGAATTGCTGTATGAAGTTAACACTGACCTATAATTTCTGCAAACGGTTATAACAGGTGATGAAACATGGGTATATTGGTATGACGTCCAAACCAAGATTTTGAGGTGTCAAGAGAACCATGAAAGTACAACGTTTTGCCACCATTGACGGCATAAAAACAGTATCATTAAAGGAGCTGACCGCTATACCAAAAAGTGAGTTCCAGAATTGCTTTCCAAGATTGGAAAAACGCTGGCACCAGTGTATTATATCTGAGGAGGGGTACTTTGAAGCGGACACAATTGATGTAGATGAATAAATAAAATATTTTTAAGAAAAACTAAAATTCCCGTTATTTTTGATTAAACCTCGTGTACAGCCAGACCTATGGTGAATGAAGTGAAGGTGTCATTTACAGGGTGGAAAGTAGATGCTTTTCAGAGGGTCTGGCATTCTGATAAGCATACTTTTCTACTCAGTGAGGAAGGCATGGTAAACCAACTCACTCCTTGTTTTACCTACTTAGTCTCTAGAGTTTCAAACCAGCCTTTCGGTTGATGACCTAAACAACAATATGTAAAAAGTACTGTCATGGTGTTTGATGTGATATAACTGATTTTTTTAAAATAAATTGCAACGTAATATAAGAATAAAAAATCAGAAAACATACAATTTTTAATGTAATTTTTTAACATAAAAAATTGAGTACATTGTAAAAGAATGGTTATAATAAATCTAATGGTAGTTGGACACTGGCTGTAATAATTTAATTTGTCGTAGACGATAAAATCGTTTAAAAAATTTAGCACAGAACATAATGAAAAGATAGGACATATATTAGGTGAATACAATACGCGAGGGATCGTGCAATTGGTGATCAGATAAGTTAGGGCCACCCACTCAACCCATAAGGCTGGTGGCCGCTGACTTAAAGTTCTTTAGTCAGTTGAGAAGACTCTTGCGCACATTTTTAATAAATTCAAACTGAGTAATGACCAGCGGCGAGACAGGTTGGACTCCGTTTCTGATTAGATCAATAACCGCAACTCGCTTCGCTCGCTTAATACGTACTTCCACTTCTTCTTCTTCTTCTTGTTCTTCCTTTTCGTTGCTGTTTTCTGAGTGGGTGGGAACCCGTTATATGTTCCTTTGCGATAATTAATTGGGCTTAATTGCTAGGCTCTTTCAGCTTAGTGATAATGAAACGGAAAGAAATTATTATTTGTAACTATATACTGTACAAGCAAGTATACTTGCTGCAAAAGATTTACTGCGGTAGTAAATCTAAGAACAGTTCGCTGTACACGTAAAATACGGATTTTTTAATAAACTAATATATATAGCTACCTTCGGGTATTAAATATTAAATTTTAACAGTGGTGTTCGCTGTAATAAAAATTAAGTCATCTATAATCTTACTATGAATCACATTCTAAATGAATCAAAGTATAGGTAATTATTTTTTATTTAATTTTACACTACCTACATTCAGTATATTACTTTTATTAAATTACTGTTTATAATTCGATTGTTAATATATTTTTACCTTGTCAGAAATTATCTACAAAATTTTGTAATTTTATTAGTGCTATTTACAACTGTATTATTATTATTGGCGAATTCTCCTTGGATAGAAGACGTTAAGCATTATGACTCAGTTTCGTCATTTGTTTTTCTTATTGGTCCAGTAGGCCTTCATTGTTTCCGAGAAAGCTTTTTTGCGGTTTTCAGACCACTTTGGTCTAAACTGCTTCTCTCTTGAGGGCTCTGAAACTTTCCACTTGTCTACCTTGTGACGGAATAAGTTTTTTTATTATTATTAATACAATTTGCCTTTTTTCTTTTATGACTACATAGGATCAATTTAGTAATTTTGGATGGTTCTTCTTCAATTTCTTCTTGTTGCTGTTCCAAAACTTTTTCATATTTTCAGATCTTATTTTCCTTAGTTCATCTGAACAAACACCAATTGTGCGTTTGACTGATTTGGTGGTTAATCGAACTTTGTAACTTCCCATTTGGTGTTTATACCAAGGTGTACGTTGCGTTAGGTCCTCCATGGTTAGATCAAGTTCTTTCATGTCGTTTTGAATTTCTCTGAGCCAGGTTACTATAGCTTTTTCAGATTTAGCGGTAAGTAGTTTTTCGGTGATTCTTCTTAAAAGGAGTGTTGCTGGGGTTCTCAGTATGTGTCCCAGGAAAAAGTTTTCTTTTTTCTCATTGCAATTGTGACTGGTTCTATATCTTTGTAGACTTCTTCGTTGGGTAAAAGCCGGTTATTTCCATCGATTTGGTATTTTTTGTTGATACAAGTCCTTAAGATTCTTCTCTCGACTTTTCTAAGTTTCTCTTTGATTCTACCACCGTCGATGCTGAAGGGAGTTTTATTTCCGTACATCACTTGAAATCTAAGGAATGATTTGTAGTGTTTAAGTTCGGTGTGTATTGATAGACTTTTTTGTTGTATGTGTTTTTGGTCAGATGTTGTCCTATGGTGAGTTTGGTGATTCTCTCGTCCCAGGCGACTTTTTCGTTGAATTTGTAAATAATGGTCTCGTCCAAATATATAAATTGTTAACTATATCTGTAAAATTACCTCTGATGTCAATTTTGTTAATGCATAGTGGATCGATAAAATGAACTTGGTTTTACCGTAAGATATTTTAGCCCGATTTTTTTGTCTTTAATTTTTATAACGGTACTGTACATTGAGCTGCACAACTTCCGTATTTGATATTTGAATGGCGGTGAGGAATTTCACTTTAAGGAGAAGAGGTACCCAGTGATACATTCTCCGATCAAAGCTTCGTGTATTGTCCGTTATTCAGACCAATAGGTCTCTACTCCATTTTTGCTTTAAACGGCGCACAGTTGGGAAGTTCCTTGTAGCTAGATCACGAACTAGTTAGTTTGGATGGTCATTTAGTCTTTCGTGAAATGTACTATACAAGGACGCGATTAGCTCCTTTACTGTAGGAATTTTGAAATCGTCGTGGAGGGTTTTATTGCTTACATAAAAAGGAGCGCCAGAAGCAAGTCTTAAGAATTTTGATTGAAAGGCCTGGATCGATTCTAAATTACTCTCTGCCGCAATTCCAAAGAGCTGGACACCATAAGTCCAGATTGATCTTAATAGGGATTTGTTTATTAAAATCTTGGAGTGGAGGTTCAATCTTGATTGAGGGTTAATTAAGCAGAAGAGTAGCTTTTGGCGGCGGTTAAGTTCTAAACGCTGACAGAAGATGACTTCCAGCACTGTTTCCAACAATGGAAAATTCGCATGCAGCGTTGTAGCGATAGAGGAGTTTATATTGAAGGTGACAATAAGTGATTATGTATAAAATAAAAATAAAATTTTTTACAACGTCAATCTCGTTATTTAATAGCCATACCTCGTATGAAGAAAGACAGAGATGAAATTTAGCACAAATGAAAGGGTAACTTGTTAGAGTTTTGTTTTATAAGAGGGGTGGATGAGTAGTGGAAAGTGATGTGAAAATGTCAGCACTAAAAACCGGTGGGATTAGTACTTGATAGACAGTCATTACACAAATGTGTTGGTGGTACATGGAAGTGCATGATTCTTTCTGGATAGTCATGCTATCATGACAAATCATTGTGTGAGGATAGAAATAAGAAGTAGGATTTAGGACGAGAATTGCTTACTTTGGTTGTCAACAAGACTTTGCTGCTCGTTGGTGAAGGCAAAGTAATACAAGTCAGTGTATCTGCTATCAGATCAAGCTTGGTTCGAACGAAGCCGCTCTATTCTGACGGACGTACGTGGTTATGCGAGCTGTCGCGGAGTAGCTATCTGATTGCGGGCGCCTACCTTTCGCCAGTACAACTAGTAGAGAGAGAAATAATAAGTAAACGTTCGAGTAATAGATGCATCGGTAATTTTGTTCTACCACTCGTTTTAATATAAATAAATTATTTTTGATTTGTATTGGTAAATTTAAATTGGCAGTGCTTAGATTGAAACTCAGCGATTACACTCGGTTCATCTCTTTCTAGTATAATCATTGCCATTAAAGATCTTTTACGTTTGCATTCACATGAAGAACAATGGATGGATTAATGTAAAACAGATATTTATTTAAGTAATGGAAAATTGAAAAACCATCTGTAGTTTTTAACACCTTCTATTCTAGTAATTTTGAGCGAGTGCATTACATTACTTACATTAAAATTTTCGGTGTTCTCTGTGGATGAAATTGTTAACAACTGTAAACCGAATAGTGGTGCAATACTGCTTATTGGTTTATTGAGTTTCATGGAATGTTTCAATCTCACTTACGTAATTACACGAAATTTTTACTTGACTTTCCCGGGGTATTTTTTAATTCATGCTCTTAATTAATTTATAACTAAGTCATATAATGTCATTGTTTAAGGCTTCATTTAAGTTTAAATTTCATCCAGTAAATTCTTTAAACTCAACTTGAAAATAGTTACAAATTTCGTGAAAGATATTCTATCTATTTTAAGGTCCAAATATCTGATATACTGTGCCATCATAACATAGAAATAGCTTGATAGAAAAAAAGAAACATATTAAGCACGAATGTCCGTAATTGGTTAAGGTGAGAAATCGTTGTTCATGCCTCTGAAAAACGCGTGACTGTATGGTACCTAATTTTGGCCTGAATTCACAACGCTTCATTGAAACTCTACGGCAAAATTATAAAAGGGTATCATTTATTACAGAATTCATTTAACGGTAAAATTAGCACCGGAACAAGAAAATGTCCGTCTTCTCTTCGTTATTCCAGAGTATAATAAAACTGAAATTATTTTGCAAATAGTTTAATAACAAAATATAGTAAATTTAATTACAATAGAAAATATTTTGAAAAGTGTTCTTTAAAAAAACTTTAACATAACAAACCCAATGCAGTAATCAAAACAATGAGACTTTATTTTAATTATAGGAACTAACATTAGAAACAGAAGAAGTCCAATGAATCTTATTCAACTGATAAAAATTGCAAACAAATGTTAGCATCTAAATTTTGAAAAACATGAATATTGAATTTAAATTTTAAAATTTAGCAAGGAAATATTACATCTAAATAGTAAACATTATACATAGAATCGTATAAGTCTTTGAAAATCGGAATTTTTAATGAAATGTTGATGATGAACAACGAAATATATTCTTTTAACTCTGTTTATTTGTAAATCATATAAAATGTTTTTATTTCGTATGTTCCAAGGAGTGCCATGATATGTTTTATTTTACTGTCCTATTTTGAAAAGTATTGTAACATTATAAGTGATATTCTGAAAATAGTTCTTCTTCTTCTTCTTCTGCCTTTCAAGTATTAGGCATCTCTGCCTATTTCGAACCTCTCAAATCTACCCATCTCTTTCTCGGGCGTCCTCATTCTCTCTTTCCTTCCGGTTTATAGCTTAGTAAAGTTTAGCTAAGACCAGTAAAGCCAAGTTTATAAATAGTTAAGGAAATAAATTGTTTATTATAAGAAATTGTGAAATTGTGAATTGTGAATTGTATGAGGTAGAGCATATTGAACAAAAATAATGAATGAAATAGGAATTTTTGAAAATCAAAATCAGTAGAAACGTTAGTTTTTATTTTGATTTTTTTACCACGTGCCGGTAAAGCGGAAAAGTGTAAAAACGGCCCCAATTGTTTGAGGACCTATCAGACCGCTCATACAAAAACAGTTAGCAACTTTCGTGAGTTAGTGAATGGAATTTCAGTGTTGTCAGGCCGATTCGAATTAATGTAGTTACTGAACTGGCTCTGAATTACGTTAATAGTGTGTGCGCGTACGGGTGGTATCAAGTGGTTGTGAACAGGTTTGATTGTTAAACGACCGTATCTTACTTATAGAAAAGTTTAATTTAAGCTTCAAGTAAGTTTTGTAATTAATTTAATTGAAGTAATCTAATTGTAATATGTTAGTAGTCTAAGCTTAATAATTAACTATTAATCGTATCAATAAATAATTGTTATCAGTTTGTTTACTATTTATTATCCCCAGATCCCAAAAGTGCCCTTGGGTAAGGTGATAAAATATAAGAGAGAGACCCCAAAAAACCGGACTGAGAGTGGGCTGTCATTCGTAGACGTAATAGAGAGTTCTCCCACTAGATGGAGCTAGTAGAGACCTTCAACAAACAACTGCCCAGACGGCGTCAGTTTGTAGGTTAACGTTTGATCATAGTGTTGTGTTTCTCTTACTATTGTCGTGTTCCGTTTGCGATGTCGTTAACGCTTATTTAAAATAACAAAGAGTGTGTTTGAAATTTTGTTTCCTGCTTGAAAAATCGACAACGAAAGCTTACCGAATGTTTCAACAGGCTTTCAAGGAGGATGTTATGAGCCGCACACAAGTTTTCCAGTGGTTTTGGCGCTTTAAACGTGGTGAGATGGGTGTTAAGGCCATGTTCGTACTGGGCGCCCTTCAACATCTCGAAACGATGAAAACTTGAAAAAATTCTGCCAAAAAACCAACGAGGATCGTCGTTTTCCGATCGACGAAATTTCTGAAGAGACAGGCGTGAATTCGAGCTCGTGCCAGCGGATTTTGACTGATAATTTGCAAATGAGACCTATTGCCGCTGAATTTCTTTCTTACCTTCTCAAACAGAATTAACAAAAAACTCGATTGAATTTGAGTCAGGACTTGAAAAACGAGATTGAATTTGATCCAAACATTTTAACCAAAGTCTTTACAGGTGGTGAGAGTTGGTGTTACGGGTATGACCCAGAAACCAAGGAAGCGCCAAGCCATTAGAAGATTGGGTTAACTCTTGATGACATCGCAGGTGAAACATGTCAACAGTAAAAGAAACACAAGACTACGATCAAATATTAACCTAAAAACTGACGCCGTTTGGGTAGTTGTTTGTTGAAGGTCTCTATTAACCCTATGTTGAGGGAGAACTCTGTACTACGTCTACGAATGGCACTGCGCTCTCAGTTCGGTTATTTTTGGGTCTCTTCTCGTATTAAGAACTATGCTGTAATCGCTCATTGTTTCCACTTTATTTTTTTTATTATTTTTTTTTTAGTTTTATGCCCTGTTTTACTGTTACTGTTTTTCTTATTGCTGTTAATGCTGACAATGAAGGGTTCTTGATGAATGTCAAATGGAAAGGAGAAAGATCACCAAGTATGTTGGGACTGTAGAAATAAATACTCAGGTGGGCCAAAATTAGTCTTACTGCCTTGCAGTACTGGAGTTGATTTTTCAAAAGTTAAGGATAAAAACTCTGTTTAAAAATATCAGGTGCATCAGGTCTAGAGGTTAGAGCGATGTACCTGCTTCTTATCATTCGGAAAATTTCTTATGACAAAAACCCAATAATCAGTCTCGGAACATGAACAAGATTAACGGAAATATTAATTATTAAAAACGTTTTAAGTAAAATATGAGTACTAAGTGCTTGAATATTCAAGGTTTTAAAAATTTTACGATAAAATAATATGACTTGTCAAATGCATAGTTTAAAAAAGCATACTTTTGTACGCATATTTTGTAACAGTGCATACAGCTAAAGTAAAATGTATTCAATTGTAATAAAGTTTAACGACTTATTAAAATTCAGACTGCGATATTATTAATTTTGAATATAAATTGTCTGAATTTAATTAAAGTGTCCGTCTTAATACGAGTAGTTGTAAGAAAGTGCACCTGTTTTATAAAATTAATTAAGACATTACATTTTACCTGTTGTTAGAATATCATGTACATATTAATTTATATTTACACACTATTGAAAACCTGTTTCAACACTCCTCAATTTTAATATGTTTACATTATTTTTGTATAAAACTTTTTACTTATTACAATACATTACAAAATTACTCTGTGCGAATATTCGCACAATTCATTATAAGTTTTTTCATGGCAACCGACAAATACTATATTGAGCCTGTGTTACAAATTATTTGTTTAAATATGAATTTTTTGCTTTATTTTTACTTTTTTTTTTGTCTATATGAATATATAGGAAGGAAAGTATTGTTTTCATGTGAATTTTTCGAAATCGAGTTTTAACCAAATCTACACGTTTCCAGACCCCCTGAACCCGAAAAACATGTTTTTAGTGATTGGTCTGTACGTGTGTGTGTGTTTGTGTGTGTGTGTGTGTGTATGAACAAAATAACTCAAGAACGGAAAATCGTACAAACTTGAAACTTGAAACTTAAGGTACTTAGGTACTACTACTACTAAACCCGACATAAAAATTTTCATCAAAATCGGTCAACCGGAAGTAGTGGTTTATTAACGTCATTTTTCACTTTTGCGATTTTCTCAAACGTTCCTACATTTTTTTTTTAAATCGCCTCATTTACTAAATTTTTTGTGCTCTCAGGATAGAGTAGGCGCCATGTCTGCTGAAATTCTTGGGGAGGCTGTCTTCTCGAAACAAAACAGTTTTGTAAGATTGCGACCTTAATATGCATTTTAGCGTAAAAATGTAAGTAATACAGTTGTACAGAATTTAAAATCCCACAACTTTTATTATAAACATGTTTTATATAACGCTTAGTTTAGCGGTAATTAGCGATTTTCTGTTATTGTTTCGCACAAAATGTGTAAAAAAACGATTTTTTTAAGATTTCAGCTTTACTACGCATTTTACGACAAAAGTGTATGCAATCAAATTTATAAAAAATAAAAGATCAACTTTTATGAAAAGAATTTTTCTCTACAGAGCTTAGTTTAGCGTGAAAGAGTGATTTTCCGTATTTTTTAGCTAAACTGAGGTTGATTTTCATTTTGCATCATTCACTCATGATTAAAATAAGGTTTTTTTTGAGCTTAGTTTTTTGTTTAGTTTTAATGTTTTAGGTATTACTAATATTAGGTTATATTGTTCATTATTTGCATTGGCAAGAGAAAACGTGGGAGTGTTTCACACCAGATTTTATGTCATCAATATCACATCGCTCGAAAGGTTTTATGGGATTATAAATTTGGGTGGAAAAAAATTAACATAGAAAGTTTAAAGGTTTTTTCTATTTTACTGGAGTCCTTTCAAACCGTTCTGTTTAGCCTGTGGTTTTGAATTGGCTCTCTGATAAATCCTTGCTAGGCTTCATAATAATAGTACTAATAATAACAGATTTTTGTCGTATGTAGAAAAATGCATCTCATTTGTACATAGTAGTAACATTAAATAGGCTAGTCAATTGCACCGTTACAAAAACATTAGGAATTCAAATAACAGAAAATACTCTATAATATATTTTTTCTTTAACAGAATTTTATTTACAATGTGGTCTTTAAAGAAAAATAAATAAATTCGTTATAACAAAAAATAAATAAATAAATAGGGCTAAATAAATAGTTCTGTTTCTTATTGCATGGTCAGCCAATTAAATGACTGAATCATTTAAGAACAGAAGAGGTAGAGGTGTAAAAGACACTAATCAGAGTTATCTCCTCTGAAAGTAATGAATTTCATTATACAGCCAGACCCTGTGATGAATGAAGTGAAGGTGTCATTTGCAGAGTGGAAAATATGTGCTTTTCAGAGGGCCCGGCATGCTGATAAGCGTACTTTTCCACTCAGTGAGGAAGGCAATGGTAAACCACCTTACTCCTCGTTTTTTACTTAGTAAAACCTAAAACCTCTAGAGGTTCAAACCAGCCTTTCGGCTGATAACCTAAACAACATAATAAAAAAATGGTATGAAAAGGTCCAGTGCGCGGTTTTGTTGTACCTTTACAAAAGAAAACAATTGCTGTTTTTTTATAAAATTGTAATGAAGCTGAATTTTGAAAAACATATAAAGGAATTTAATTTACTGAACAAATAGGTATGTTGAATGATTCCGTTTTAGCCTTTCTATGTTACAAAAATTATCCGGTAAATTTATAGTTAAATAGTCTAATAATCGTGTGATTCAAGCCGTTTTCCATGCGCTAAACTCAATATTAAAATTTTTCCCTTGACCGACCGTTGAAAAAAGTAGTGTAGTATAATAGTTTGTCATGTACCAGGGCTCAGCTGTTAGAGCTCGTAGTAAATTTAATTACTGAATAATCTGGATATTTAAGTTACTGGATACGAAGGTGAGCATTTAATTTTTAATTTTAACCTTTTCAATTTTAAAATTTACAGAAAATTTGAATTTTTTCAAATAAATTTATGGAATACGATTTAAATATTTGATATGAAAAGTTGAATTTTCAAGAGCTTCACGTGCTCATTAGATTAATAAAAGTACAAAGAATGTAGTTGTGTATTCACTTCAATCTCCCATTAACAGCGGCAATTAAAAACAAAGATTTCGTAATTAGAACAGAATAAAAGTGAAATTAAAAATGTACGATATTGCATAATTGACATTAGTTAACCAATAACTAGTTGAATTCAAAAAGATTTTACATTAATATTTATTTTTCAAAGTTTATAATAAATCATTATAATTTAAGTTGGTTTCTCAGGCAGTCTTTAAAAGAATGTGACATTTAATTAAAAATAAAATGTATTTTACAAAATAAGTACCATAGTCGGCATGTCAGAATGTATAAAATAAATTTATTATAAACATTTAAAGACATTAATCTCCTAACAAGCGACATTGGTCAAACATTATTATACCAATATAAAGTATCTGTTTATCTTTATAAGATCGATATTTTATTATAAATTTTATGTTAATAATGTAAGCCTTTTAGTAATCTCTTATTATGTAACCTAATTATAATAGAAATAATATGTACGATGCAACTTGAATTATAATTGTCTACGAGTTGTAAGGGAGCTATTTATAACATTGTACTTTATAAAGCTTGAGAAAATTTATTAAGAGTTTTTTTTTGTTTAATGTCAACAAACTACATTTATATCATGAAAACCAAAAAGAAATTATTCAGTTTTTTGATAATGTGGTTAGCGTACTAGGCTGAAAACGGAAGATACTTGGTTTGTTAGTTAAATTTTAATTTTTAAGTTTTACCGTCTTGTGAATCACAGTAGTTGCCAATGACCAAACTGATGCGACTTTTCAAAAAAACTAAAATATAAACAAACAAAAACATTGTATTTTCATTAAAAGTTGAAGATTTTTTGATAAAAACATTTAATAAAAGTAATGTTTCAATCCATTATATACGTAGTAAATGCACAAGTAGCAAGCTAACCATTATAAACATCGAAGTTTAAACTATCAAAATGAGATAAACATTTTTATTGTAACTGAAGTAAAATAGATTACAATTTTTTTATACAGGAAGATGTATGCAATGGTAAGAAAACTGGGATATCCAAATTTTAAAAATGTTTATTAACATTGCATTAACATTATTTTAACATAAAATAAAGTGGTCTACGAGTCTACGATAATGGTTGATGGTTTAGGACTTTTCTGCATCCATACAAAAAAGAAAGGTTATCCGTCTGTGTTCGTGTATGTGGGCCTGAATAAGTCCGTATGTGTATAAGTGGGTGGCCGTGCATCCGTGTGGTTGTAAAAATAAAGCCCTTTAAAGCAATTAGGAACTTTCACAGTATCCTATCTTTATTTGAGAAATAGTCTGTTTTTTTTTAATCTTTACTCCCGAAAAAGTTATATACTACTCACAAGTCATCTATGTGCAATATGTTGATGTATGAAAACGATTTTCCTGCTCTTGATCTCTGATTAAGTGATATTTTTGCGCGTCCATCAAAATGCTGTCAATCTTATGCCGTATTGTTTTATTTAAAATCGTAAAACCGTCTGTTAGAAATAATTTTGTCAAAACTTAGGTAGAAATATTGAGATAAATTTATATTTGTACTATCGTTAGGTTTAATAAAATTTCTAATTGTAATCTAAACAAAAAGCATTTTTAAACCTAAGCGATTGAATTTTTCAAACTTTTTCGATATTTTCGTTAAATAACGATGAAATTATAATTTTTCTTCAATGGGTGGATAATTTGATTTAGGTTTATGAATAAACTTTAGATTTCTGTGTCGCCACCGGCTTGTAGTAGTTCAATCGATAGAACCAACATAGGACTGGCCGGAGCGGCAGGGCATCCGGCGGTGCAGTTCAAAAGAAAGAAAAGGATGGTTGGGGAAGCCTTCGCCGCTACCTCCAGAGGAGCGGCCGCTGGCAAGCAAAAAGGAGGTCGTCTGTACCGCTGCCTAAACGAACAGGAGCAGTCGCCGACGCAGCGATCACCTTTTACCGCTGCCTACAAGAGGAGCAGTCGCCGGTGAAGCGAGGGGTAGGGAAGGGAAGTGTGTGGAGCAAGAAAAAACTCAATGTTGAGCGATAATTCTTCCTCCGTATCGACCTTCTCTAGTGATGGAATCGATACTGTCTGATCACCTTCAACTATCACTTTCGCCGGTACCTCAGATAATCCTACCACTGGCACACGCACTGTGAGAGGTTTGACCGCTGCGCTATCTATCGGTAGCAGCAACTACGTCACAGCGCCAACAGCAGGCAAAATATGAAAGACGGACCGCCGTAATAATAGTACAGGATCATCTGTTTGAGTACAACGACAAAATGTAGGTTCTGTACTTTAAGTAATACCGATGGACTGTTTAACGGTACGGGGTCACTTTTCTATTGGATGATGATATCTACACAACCATTGGCTTGTGTATAAATAATGTGAGGTTGTATGAAATAATATACATAATAAATTATTATTATTAATTTTTCATAATAAATTATGAAAAAATGCCAGACCTGATCGGGAATCGAATCTGGGACCGCTGGTATGAAAGCCAAATTATTGTACCGACGACTAAATCATCAGACCAGCCATGTCGTATGTTTCTGCTAAAATTGTCTAACGCAACACATCGATGTACCTTACATTTATAATAATACGTAAGTATAGATAATTATAAATTTACAATATTTTATTAGTAATACAGTACTAGATTCTAATTTTTTTCATATAATCAGAGAAACTTTTGATGCTTGCCAGTGCTGAAGTTTTTCGCAGGCCGAGTTACGACCCCTGTGCCCCATTCGAGACCGTTCCATTCGAGTTTCGAGACCGTTAACCATTTTCCAGGGCTCCACCTGCTCTGGATTTTAATTGGGTTGACTTCTTAGACTCTTCCACCCTCCACGCCGTTCGGAATTCTACATCTCCGCAGTGAAGACCGTTGACCAGTTTTCACCTCAATTGATCCGAGGGTACTTATTTATTTATGCCTCGTACCTGCCTGCATATCTACAGGACATAGAAACTGATCCAACATTTACGTCGCATGCCAGCACACAGACTTCATCTACGAGCATGGAAACATAGGGGGAAGCAAGGCTTTGGAAGACTTAAAAAGAGATGAATGCCGAAACAAGCCATTGAGCCTGATCATTGACAGATCATGATGATGATGATGTTGATGATAATCCAAGAAATTACAGTCTGATCTTTTGTATAGAAACAATAAAAATAAGTTTTTTTTGTCATCAGTCTCTCGACTGGTTGGGTGCAGTTCTCCAACCTGTTCTATCTTGCGCAAGTCGTTTCATATCTACATACCTGTAACACCCTACATCTTTTGTAATTTGCTTTATATATTCTAATCTTTGCCTCCCTCTACAATTTACTCCCTCAATGTTACCCTCCATTATTGATAGCCCAATACCTGGATGTCTTAGGATATGCCCCACTAGCCTATCCCTTCTTTTGGTAAGATGCTTCCATATACTTCTTTTTTCATCCACTCGCCTAAGAACCTCTAAATTACTTATTTTGTCCACCCACCTAATTTTTAACATTTTCCTATAACACCACATTTCAAAAGCTTCTATCCTCTTCCGTTCTACAGCCCCTATCACCCACGTTTCACTTCCGTATAATGCTACACTTCAAACATAATGTTTTAAGAAATTTTTCCTAATCTGTAAATCAATGTTTGTAGTCAGTAAGCTGTTTTTCATTTCAAAGGCTTTTCTAGCTTGAGCAATTCTACTCTTGATATCACTCGTGCTTCTACCATCCTTTGTTATTTTACTCCCTAGATAGCAGAATTCCCCAACTTCCTGTATGTTTTCGTTGCCTACTTTTAAATTTCCCATCTCTTCTAAACCACTCTTGCTGCTGCACAACACTTTCGTTTTGTTCTTATTAATTTTCATGAAGTAATCCTTCCTCAAGATCTCATCCATTCCATTTAAGGCATCCTCTAGTTCATTCTTTGCCTCGGCTAATACTACTATATCATCGGCGAATCACAACATTTTTATTGTTTCTCCTTGAATTTTTATTCCTACGTCAAATTTCTCCTTCACTTCATTTATAGCCTCTTCTATATACAAGTTAAAAAGTAGTGGTGACAAAGAACAACCTTGTCGTACACCTTTTCTTACAGCAGCCTCTTTTTCGTACCCCTCGATTCTCAAAACAGCCGTTTGATTCTTATACAGACTGTAGATAACTTTCCTTTCTTTGTATTTAATTCCTAGCCTTTTCAAAGTTTTAAACATTTTACTCCAGTCCAGATTGTCAAATGCTTTCTCTAAATCTACAAATGCCATAAAAGTAGTTTTATTTTTCTGTATCCTTTTCTCAATAATCAGTCTCAGAGCCAATATTGCATCTCGAGTTCCCATTCTCCTTCTAAATCCAAATTGGTCATCGTCCAATACTTCTTCTACTCGGTGTTCTATTCTCCTGTATATAATTCTTGTCAGTATCTTAGATGCATGGCATGTTAGACTGATGGTTCTGTAATGTTCACACTTCTCCGCTCCTGACTTTTTTGGTATTGCTCAAAACAAATTATACAAACTTGTGTGCAGAATGTATGAGAGTGGAGAGGAACCATCGGACTTTAAAAAAAATATTATGATTCCAACACCAATACCAATACCAAAAATAAGTAATAAAGTTAAAATTGCAAAAAATATACAATATTATTATTCATTAATAACAAATGGAATAAATAACGTTTTAATGTTCTTTTTAAACTTTTTCGAATTAATTTATTCTTTAACTAAAATAAATTAACTATGAAATAAAATATATATATATATATATATATATATATATATATATATATATATGTACTACTATCATTTTCGCGTCCATACATTGACAATTTCCTAACAATCTGGAGTCCGAGTGCAATTTGGCGTCCGTATACGGACGCCAAATTGTAATCCTTAATAAAAACTTAATAAAAATTTATTGTGACATGGTTTTCGGACGTAATTTTTTTAAACTAAAGTACATAGTTTGGGGCAACTATATTTATTTTTTGAGAATTTTATTGTTACTCAGAGAGACACAAAAAAAATAAACAAATTTTGGTACCGGATGCGAAATGGCGGTGTTTTGAAACTATTTTATACACCGTACCTTGGAGAGTTTCTCACCAGAGTGCTCTCGCTACGCCCCTATGTAAAAATATACGTATATTATGTATATTCTTACAAGGACGGCAGTTTCACATCTGCTATCAATTTCGCGTCCACCGGTTAAGAAAATAGACAAAACAAGTTATAAATAGATATTGTGTTGTGTTAAGAAAAAAAGTTTAAAAGAATAATAAAAACAAATTTTTATTAATCATCGAATTACAATTCTTTCAAAACTCACAATCTAATTTACTAAACATTCAAATAAATATTATTCGGCAAATTATTTGATATAAGTAATACAATTAAATTAAAAATAATTATATATTTTTTGATAGAATTAAAAAACTCTCTTTTCCGGTAGACGATTTTTTGGGTTGACAAACTATCCTGGAAGGAAACCGGTGCAGCGCATAGTAGTGTCAGGATTAAATTATTCTTATGGCTGGCAGGATATCTTTCTAAACGCATTGTATACACAACGTATATTATACGCAATTTTGAAGAGTTGTTCTCCGCCGTGCTGTCACCTTCCATACATGAGTCCATCGCACACCGCTTTGGTTTCTTTTTTCAAATTAGGCATAAACCCACTATCAACGAATCCATGAACAAATCCTTTAGTAATTTGTTTACGTCGTTCGTTTAGTAACCAACGGGTTGGTCTAGTCTAGAAGAAAAGTCGTCGCCGCAAGTCAGCTGTTTAGCTGACTTTTCGACAGCTTTTCTGACAGCTGATTTTCGGAGATGGAGGTTCCTAGTTTAAATCCTAGTATATAGTATAATTGGTTCTTTTATACGAATTTGAATACTAGACAGTGGTTACCAATGTACTTTGATGGTTGGGGGTCAATTAACCATACTCTCTCAGGAATGGTCGGCCTGGGTATGTACGAGACTACAGCTCATTTAAACGTCATACATATCATTGGGTCATGGGGTTGCTTATTGTTCTCAATCGAACAAATTGCAACCTACACGCATTAGGGATAAAACAAAACAAAAATTTGTTTAAGAATTTTTAACATGTTATTTCACGCTTTTTTTAACATTACACCACCTGACAATTGTCAATAAAATATTTCCTTATTACGCTTACGATGTGTAAAAAGAATGCGCATTTTGCTGTTTGCCCACTCTCACTGCAAAATGGTTCAAGTACACTTCCATAATGCTATTTCGTATCATGTAATATGTCGCCCCAATTACTAGGTTTAGCAGTTTTACAGTAAGTAAATAAAACATTAAAGAGAAAAAACTTTTTCTAAAATATAAAAAATGAAAAATAGACTAGGAGTAGATTATTAGCCTTGTTTTTTGCTTAAAAACAATGCGATAAAAAATTAAACTAAGAAATTCGGGAAATAGCAAACTTTACTGACCTGAACCAAGTAGACATATTTTAATATTTATTCTGGACCGATTTTCTTTCATTATAAAATTCTGGACAGAGATTACAGATTTCAGAAAAAAAATGTTAAGGGTAGAATAAAGTACACCCATTCAGTTTTTTCCCTTTTTCTCTTACAACATCTGAACAAACGACATTTTTTTTAAATGCCCGGAAAAAACAAGGGCCATCGATTTAGACAAAAAAGTTTAAATATTATTGAGTGGGTGACCTAAAGTGAAGTTTGTACCATCCAGTTCACCTCGATTTTCTCGCGAGTATGAGCTTAACAATCGTAATATTTATGGAACGTTCCAAAACAGCAAAACGACTCTCGATAGGGATAACGATAAAGTTTAAATTGAATTTCTTAGAGTATCGCCACCATTCCTAAGTTTTTCACGATTTTTTTCGCTAATTTCGGCAGACCAAACAAAACAATTTACAGAACAATCCAGAACAAATGAGAGCTATCATTTAAAGTAAAAACCAAAAAGTATTGAATGCATGGGCTTATACTTGCCACTCCAAATTTTTCTTTGATTTTCTAGCATATTTGAACGGGAAAAACGAAATTTTCGCGAAATGATCCGGTACAAACGAAGGGCTGTCAATCTATGTAAAAAAACTTTAAAATATTGAGTCGAGGGGGATTAGAGTGACATTAGCACCACCCAGTTCTTCTCGATTTCTCGCTTACTTGAAAGGAACTAAAAAAATATTTTGCGAGACCATCCGAAACAAACGAAGGTCTGTCCCTTAAGTCCAAAAAAAATTTAAAAAGTTGAGCGGGAGGAGGCCAGTGTGAAGTTAGCCCCTCCCGGCGTTTTTTCACTTATTTGGACGGAACAAACAAAACATTTTCCGGAATAATCCGGTAGAAACGTAGACCGATCAATTTTACAAGTTAATTTTTGAAATTTTTGTATGGGGGCCAACTTTACAGTCCTGGTTTGAACTTCTACAGGTTTAGCTAAGTAAAACAAGGAGTGGGGTGGTTTACAATTGCCTTCATCGCCGAGTTGAAAAGCTTATCAATATGCCAGGCCGTCTAAAAAGCACCTATTTTCCACCCTGCAAATGACACACCTCACGTTATTCACCACAGGGTCTGGCTGCATAATGAAATTCATTGCGCTCAGAGGAGATATAACTCTGACAAGTATCTTTTACACTTGTACCTCTTCTGTTCTTAAATACTTCAGTCATATGTTTGGCTTACCATGTGATAAAAAAAAACTAAATTTTTTTTAGTCCTGAAACAAGCAAATCGAGTGCAAATAATTTAACACTCCACCTGCCTGTTATGTGCAACCCCTTACAGTACTATTATTTTATTAAAGGCAGTTGCCTCTGACAATCAAAACATGCATTTTATTCGTCACTTGGGCGAGTAAATTTAAATCGATAATTCAAAGGATACCCACATCGAGAAAATGTTTCCAAACGGCGAAAATATTTTTACAAAAGATAATAAATTGATAAGAGAGTAGATTAGTCGATTTTTTTAAAGTAAATTCAGTACACTCGCAAATGTCCAACACGAGTCCTGAAAGTGTAGGTCAACAGAGACTGTAATTTCCCGATACTGAAGAAGCTTACTGAAATTAATCATTAGCAAAAACAAACCCCTGTTATTTATTTTTTGTTTTTGTAAAGCTTTTGACCGTGTCCCGTATGATTTGCCCATAAAAAAATTGAGGTGTATGGTATTAGAGGGACATCAGAGGGTCGAATTGCCATCCAATCATTGCAAAGTTAAAACAAAATACACATAAAATTTTATACAAGTTAAAAGGGGAGTTCAACGAGTTAGAATTTTAAGACCCTTGCTATTTTTAATTTTTGTTAACGATCTCGCTGAATTTCTTGGCTCCTTCAATGTTATATTATTTGCTGATGATACGATAATATCTTTCGAAGATGAAAACTATGAACAAGGTTTAAAACTAAAGAAGCTTGAAGTAAGGTTATAGACTGGATGCAATAAATAATCTTGTTCTCAACTCAGATAAAACTGTGGCCAAATGCTTCACTGGTCGTAAGGAAATAAGTAACCAAAGTAAGGATATCTCCATTAATGACAATATATCAAAATCTTTTGTAACAGGTAAGTTACAAAATTTTTAGAATTAATATTAGGTAGCAAACTATCCTGGGACAGTTGTATTCAGGGACGTGTCTGCTATATAATCAATTCCTACTGCTACGCCCTAAAACGCTTAAAAATAAGGTACTTAGCGTACCAATACCTTTGAGTATTTATCATGTTTACAAATTCTGTTGGATTTGTTTTTAATTTAGTCACACTTAAACTTATTCAAATGTATGTTTAAAAAATCAAATAATGTTCAAATTATTCCGTCATATAATTACTTTTTATCTAGTTTTTTGTTAATTATAATGATTAAAATTTTTAATGTTTTTTAATGATCAAGTTGACTTATGAATATGGACACTGTTTACTATTAAGAATTCGTTTCTAATCAGTTGGTCCTAGCATATTGTTTGGCTGTCTTGGTCAAGGTTTCACATAGTTTTTCTTGGCCTCTCCAAGTGAATGCCTTGTCTGTCTCCTTTTTGTCTTCTGTGCAATAGTATAACCTTCCAGTTCCTTATCCCAAGCATTTTGACTTGTCAAAAATAATGTACATTATTTTACGTAACAATAAGGTTTATTTATTTCATTATTTGTAATATTGATTCCTAGATTGGGTGGTTGGTTGACGATGTAAATAAAGTACTAGAAACCAAAAGAATATCAACAAAAAGTGGCCACCATGGCTTTTACAACACTAAATAATTTAAAAGAAAACGCAGAGAAAAATATCAGGGTTTGGAAGACTGACTAAAAGTTGTTTAGCCGAAAAATAATCTTGGAAATGGCCTGTTAAAGGATAACCTTCAACGTGTACAAAACAGCTGGATACGAGAATTATTAGTGTAATGTATACTTTGTTGAAGATCAAAGATTACCATTACTTGAGGAACAAGAATAAAAATACAAACTATGACTAAGCCGGACTGCATTTCAAATGTTGTAGAAATTTTACTGGCCATAGTACTTTTGTATAATTTATAAAATCATTTTGATTCAGTCACTAAAACATGCAAATATAAACCTAGAGAGAAGCGAGGCTTGGGAAGACCTAAAAAGAGATGAATACTGGAACAGGCCATTGAGCCTAATCCTTAACAGATGATGATGAAATCATTTGAACACCGAAAAGACAATGGGTGAATGGTACTCCATTTGAATATTGAACAAATTATGTCGCTTTACAATTACATAATTTTGTCAACTAAGTAAATATTTTAATTGCATTGTCTACTAATTGATCATATTATAGTAATTACAGTCGAACCTCCCGGATTCGAATCTGATGGAACCGGCTGATTTCGATTTACAGTGGTAAAATATTGAAACAAAAAATGTACTTAAAAATTGCGTTTTAATAAAATTCATGTAATTCCATAAAATATTAAATTACAAAAGTCAAAATTATTAATAGACCACCAATTTGATTGAGGAAAGTTTTTTACAAATATTATTTTACTTGTGTTGTTTAGATCATCAGCCGAAAGGCTGGTTTGAACCTGTAGAGGTTTTACTAAGTAAAACGAGAAGTGAGGTGGCCTTCCTCACTGAACGGAAAAGTACGCGTATCAGCATGCAGGGCCCTTTGCAAAGCACATATTTTCCCCTCTGTAAATGATACCTTTACTTCATTCACCACAGGGTTTACTTAATACTGTGATTAAGAATTAAGGGCATGTTTTGGTATTACAAGCTCCATTAGTACTCAAAAGCAAAAGAATATTCTACTTATAAGAACGATATGACAAATTATTGAAAAAACGACATAAAAAACAGAGTAAAATAAAATCGGGATACGCGTAAACAGTACAACTATACCTACAAACAAAAAGTTAGGTCAGCCTACAGAAAATGAAAAATAAATTGGGTACCGAAAATTTTAGAAATTTTAACGAGTAAAATATTGCTTAATCTGAATGAATACAGCTACGGTATTTTTTACCCTGTTAGTACGAAAATCATACACCAAAGAAGGAAAGACTGCATTACTAATTTAGCCTAACTATTTTTTTTTTTTGCTTTCGTCTGGTTTCCTCTGACTTAAAAATTAACTGAATTTTCAATATTTCCTGATGCGTATTGAAGCTTTGAACTACGCTTGTTATGCCCTTATTTGGTCGTAAGGTTTTGTGACAATAATGTTTTGTAAGTGTAATTGTTTGTGTTTCTGCCTGGTTTCTTCTAACTCAAAAGTTAACTGCATTTTCAGTTTTTTCTAAAGCTTTTTGGAGTTTTGTACTACGCTTACTGTGTCCTTATTGTCGTGATTTAACGCATGCTTCATTAAAAATCGTGTACAATGTGTAAATTGGAAATTTTGTAATTATTTTATTAATAATGTATAAAAAAATGTATTGTTACAATATATATGACCACGAAACTCTCGAAAATTTTCGAATAGGGAGGTAATTTAGTTCATATTAAGGACGATTTTTGAAGGGGATAGCATACAATTATATTCGATTTAGGGAGGATTTCGAATGAGGAGGTTTGACTGTATTTGTAACAATTAGGATATTTTAAATAATTAACTCTAACAAATAAAAAATATACTTTCTTTAATTATTCTGGTTTTACATTGATTTAAAATAAGTACCTATTTAAAATACATGTCAAAATAATAAACAACAAATAAATTATTTTGATGACTGGATTGGATTCCGTCCGAGAACGAATTGTTTTCATACGATGGTCTTGTGTGGAGAAGTACTAGGGTGAGATGTGAATATCTAACTACAATCATTACAACACGTAGAAGTGGCAAATGCTACAGTACACGTGCCGGTACGACATGGCAACATCGTTTACACTGTTGCAGGCTATAAGTCATAATAGCGGGAACGATGCCGGACGCGAAATTGTCGGTAATTCGAAAGGAGTCTGAATTGATAGCACAGTGAATAAAATTGAAAAATGCTCAATTTTCAATATCAGGACAAACCAATACCAAAACTCAGGGTGTAAGTGTAACAAATACCCTATATACTCTCATCAAAGTTGAATATACTCTTCAAATAAGCGATGTGCGAAATGCACGCTTTTTGAAAAGACGCGGAATTGTTAGCGGGATGTATATATATATATATATTCCTGAAAGTCAAGTTAATTGAGTTCAAATCTGGTACTTAACTCGAACACGTTTTTTCTGATAAGTCTCGTATAAGTATAGTCGCTGTTGTCCAGTAAGTTTATCGTGAAATGATTCGTATATCCGTTCAGTTATTACTCGTTCTGCTAAATCGTGTAATATTTTGTCTTACTGAGTTTAGTCCTTGGCTATGTCGTTATAAATATAAATGTTTCGTATGCGCTATTGTATCTTAAGAGCTGTTCGAAAAAATGTCTGAAAATTTCTATAATGTCTTTACTGGAATTGTTTGTTGCCCCCAGAGTTGTATCCCGTATGTCCACATAGGTTTTAAAATCGTTTTGTGTAGTGTCAGTATTGATTTAGATGGTCAATATTGATTCGTCCTCTAGTTAACGAAAACATACTTCTCATTTTAAGTTCAATTGTCTTCATTTGGTCAAAATGTGTTCCTTCCATGAAAGTAGGCGGTCCAGATGAAGCCCCAGTTTTTTCACAACTTCTGATTGTGGTACCACAATGTTATTCAGTATTACTGGTAGACACGTTCGTCTACAAAGAATGAACGTCATATGGACTAACTTATTTTCATTCACCTTAATCCCCAACTTCTGTAAGGATTCTTGTAAGGATATCAGATAATTTTGTAAATACCGTTAACTTACAGTCTGATCTTCATCCACAGCTAGAACAGCCGGAATCTTCTTAAACGAAATTGAACAAGAACTTTAGTTCAGTAAGTCAGTGCATACTAAGTAGTAGAACTAGACGGCTTCCGTTTAAGAATCACTAAACTACAAGGATTGTACTAATAAATTTAAATGCTTAATGTTATTTAAATTAAAAACTGTCATTAATATTTTGTGTAATCTGGATTACAAATTACCACCACTTTATGACATTATTTCATTGTCACACATTTTGACTGATTACTGACATCATGACGTATTATATTGTTTACATCATAGGAAATAATTACTAATATTTGTGTGCGTGATATCGTGTGTGTGAATTCGTTAATAATGATAGTAATTATTTTATTCTTGTCGCTAATAGTGTAGTAATAGTTTTTTAATTATCATATTTATATAAATAGGTGGAGTTTTTGTTCTAATAGAGACATCACGGAATAAGGAAGGCAGGCAGGTGTGGAAGAATAACACAATATTATAACATCCGAACTAAGCGAGGACGATCTTGAACTGACTTTCAACCTACCCGCATAATATTTTACTACATACATAAATTATTAATAGAGAAGAGCCCTAAGCGATTTAAACGTTTCTCACTAATTCGATTGTCAATATTTTAATAAGTGACACAAATAATATTTTTGTTCTACCTTTCTGTAATTGATTATTTATTTATGAATGTTATTTACTACATTTTATATTTTAATTTAAATTAATCTACTAAATAAATAATGCATTATAAAAACCATTCTTCATAACAGTAAAGCATTATTATTTTAATGGAACGAATTTTTGTTATGATTAAATTTTAGTTTAAATATATCTTTATTAGAAGCGTAGGCATTATGCTAGTATCTTGGCACAGAGAATTAAAGCGTATACATTTTGCATAAATTGGCCTCTTACTGGCAAACTTAACACTATACAAATATTATTATTTAATATTTAAAATAAAAATTTACAACATCATTCAAATTTAGTAGTCAACTGACTGAAGGGCTGGAAAATAATTGTAAAACCGGTGAAGCTGTCCACATCACATTCACTAAATAAACAACCGGTGGCGTCGTTATTCTTAAATAACGCACTTACGCCGAAAAATTCTACTGTTCACTACCTTGGACTTCATTTCGATCGACGACTGACCTGGAAACAGCACATTAAGACCAAAACGCTTCAACTAATTGTACATTTAACTATCAACTATACAGGTTTGTTCACTCTAAATCCCCCATACGTCTCAAACAGAAATACTACTCTACAGTCCCTCTTAAAAGCTATCTGGATGTACGGAATTCAAATTTTTGGTTGCACTAAACAGAGTTATTGAAAAACTATTCAAGCATTCCAGTCTAAATTTCTCCGTATAATTACCGGTTCACCTTACTATGTCTCAAATTACACACTACCCACCTATTTAAAAACACCATTCATTTGCGACATCATCAAAATAAGTTATTTTCAATCTATTTGAAACTACAAATTTAAAAAAATCTGCTTACCAATGAGATGTCAAATCCACCAGGCTTTATTAGAAGATTAAAAAGAAGATGGAGCAGAGATTTTCTTTAATTCTTGCTTCATTTTTTATGTATACCTAGTCGAAAAAGATAAACATGAAAAAGATTAGATGGAATTTTTGTTTTTAAAATGCTTCATTACTATTGATAATAACTTTTCTTCGACAATATGAACTTTTTATTATTTTAATTTTTTCATACTTCAGTATATTTTTTCTATAATTGTTATTCCAAATCTAACATTGCTGAATGTTGTATTTTGTATTCGTGCCTGCTAGTGTTAATTTTAATGTAATATCAATGCTCTCATATTTTGGTCGTTCTGTATAGTACAGTTAATGATTAAAAATAAAAGTTAAAAATCCGGCCGCATTGGCGCAGTTGGTAACGTGCTCGCCTCTCATCATGCGGTCCTGGGTTCGAATCCCACTTAGGCATGGCATATTTTCATACGTTACAAAAAATCATTTCATCCTCCATTGTACAATAGTTACACCCCAACGTCGTCGCTAATGACCGTTGTAGTTGATGCAACGTTAAATAAATAAATAAATTTAAAAAAAGTTAAAAAAAATATTTAGTATTGTTTCTCGTTTTTGTTTTGCGGCATGAATAAGTATTTTGTTGTTGTTAATGCTATAACAAAAATCACAGAAATGCGAACTTGAACTGAACAGATTGTGTTACCACAATTAAGTAACTTTAAGTTAGCTGGTAACGTCTAAAGTCGGTCTAGTATCGGTATGAATGTTGGCAGAATGTTATTTCGTGCCAAAATAATGTGTGACAATTATCTCTAAGGTCCGGGATATGAATAAATTAAATAATTAACACACTACAGTTTAGAACTACGAGTATTTATTATAACTAAAAAAATTACAAAATAAAGTGAGTCAAATTTACAGGTGAATTACAACCGTATTTACAACCGTAAATTACTTAAAAATAACAAGTTAATTGTAATTAACTGATACAATAAAAAATAACTTAACCGATTTACTAAAATATATTACTTACAAATATTATACAGAAAAAACGCTAAACATTACACAATAACGTTGACCTTTTCTAACGTAACCGTTAAGGATTACGCTATTCGCTTACTCAAACACAGACAAATCGAGACTACAACTAGACCGTAAACAAACCAGCGCTTATATAGATGGGCTAATGGAGAGTTCGAGAAAAGACAGAGATTTTTGATGTAATAATAAAATACAAAATCCTTCTGACGGCTTCAGGATAAATCTTAGCAATTGTAAACAAATTAGGATTGAATAGAAGATGTTACATAAAGGCCAATTATCTAAATAGCTCTCACAATACCGGTACAAAAATAAAACTGTACTACCTGTACTATAAAAGACCATTTATATTAGTCTACACATAATATTCCTAACTATTTCTCGGAAAACCCTATTTATTATACTTATTATTTACGTTAACACTTTTAAACTCTCTGTAATTCTCAAACACTCATTCCTTTTCGATATTGTCACAATAATAATGTCTCTCCCTCCACAAGTTGTGTATTATAATCTTAATTGACTAGTTCGATAATAAATATTTATAAAAATGTATGAATTATTTATTTTTTAAACTCACATCTGATATTTCTTTTTACTAATTTTATGTCGGCATTAATTAGAATAATTCTAATAGAATCAATTATTATAATTATCAATTTTACAATTATTATTTAGGATCAATTATTGATTCTACTTATTCATTGAAAATGAAGTATAATTTTTTTTTAAATAAATTTTTATCCGTGATCTTATCTTCATAGCTATATCCTGTATTTGCTATACAAAATTTACTTTTTTCATCTAGCTTAAATGGTTTTTTTGAATGACATCTAGAAATATACGATTATTTTTGAGATACTGTGGGATAAACTGATAAATTTCTTTAGATACTTAAAAAATTCTCCTGTTTTGTAAATAACTAAATTTCTGAATTTTCTAATAGCTTGGTCAGGAAAATAAGCTTAATTTGGGTAACCAGATTTTTTTGGGTGGTAAGCATAGGCAGAGCCCCTGTTTACAACATTTAAGCTAAGATACTTTCGGGATCTAGTTATAATATTATGTTATTAACAAATTTCCTTTAAATATATGAAAATTATCTATTTTACAGGAACATAAATTACAATTATCTATTACAATTAAATTTTTGACATAAGCGTAAAGCTTAAACTAACAACTAATTATAGGTTATTTTACACTTAATAACAACTTTTTACCAAAAACCAATTACTAGAAAGATTTACTGTACGAAGACCTTTTCTTCTAGTACTTGTTACACTGTATACAAATTCTTCCTAAAGGTATTCGCTCATTTATAACCGTGCGGCAACTTTAACTGAACTGAACTGGTCTTGTGTCGGTGGTCGTTTCTATAATGGCAATATTTTTCTACATAATAGGAACACAATGGAGACCCTTCTACACTTTACCAGAAAAATTCAAAACATCTTTGAAATGATCAATAACAGGGTAACAAAGACCCACCACCTCATTTCCGAAAATTCCCATTCAAAACATTTCATTCATCGCAATTTATAATCTCTGTTCAGTACAATCCACTTCATTCAATGCATAATTATTTATTCTCTTAACTATTACTGGAAATATCACTATTATATTATTACAATACTTTTGTATCAGCGAATTGTAATGAACATTCTTAAAGATTAATGAATATTAGCATGTATTATTTTTCAACGAACCTTAAAATCATCGGTATGAATACGATGAAGAACTGCTAAAAATGGATGTGTCTTTTATAACTTTTGATTTTTACTTAAGTTATAGAAAGGTTTAAATTTTATTTAATTTAATGATAATGCTTAGTCTCGTGCAGAGGTTAATGTGAGATTGGACAGAAAAATTTAACTGTATATTTTCTGTTAGATTGCTATTCACTCTACAAAACTTTACGATATAGCGCATAGTAATAAATTCGAGTTTCGTTTCTTATGAAAAATTTAGATTAGAAAGTTTTTACCGTGCTGCGTATATGTTGGCTGGTGTAAGTGTGTTTGTATTGCACTCCCTTATGCGTGAACGCACGCGTGTTTTCACAATGAAGTTTGAATAAGTCCAACAACATGAGGTTGCAAGCTATGGGTTTGTTTAGTGAATATCACGCATGACTAGATAAAATAAGAGGGGAAAAAGTTGAAAATAATTTTATAAAAGTTTAAAAGCAGTTTGCAGTTCATTATTGATTGATAATGCAGTTTCCTTTTCTCCTGTCACATTACGCACACACTAGTAGGATGCTGTATTCGCGTAATGTGGGAGTGTATAAACTAGTTTGGGAATACAGTGAAACCCCGGTAATTCGAAGCCGAAGGGAATGCTGAAAACATTTGAATTAGCGAAATTTCGAATTACAAAGTTACTTGGACTTTGACTGAAAATTATAAGGACAAAAAGCATTTACCACACTGTGTTAAAAACATGGAAATTGGTACAGTAGCTAGTTCATTACATTGTTCGGGTTCATTTTCATTTTCATCAGGTACATTTACCAACATTTCTGTGCCTTCATTTCGTTGTCTAAACATGGTGAAACCGGCTTTCTTAGAGCAGTTAGATATATTGTCATTTTTACCATCGTTGCATGCTTTTAAAATCATGTGGTTAGCATCTAACAAATTTATCGTTGGTCTTGTAGTAGATGAGATGTCATCTAAAATTTTGTGTACAACCAGTTTTCTGAAATTATGTTTCAAATCTAATCACGCCTTGACCTGTTGGCTGGCACACAGACGTCACATTTAATAGGAAAAACTGTTACTTTATAGCTTTCAAATTGGTTATGGAGTACAAAAGAGAAGTCAACAAACAGGATGATTTTTTTATTTTTTTGAAGAAACTTTTAATCAATTTTGTGAACCCAATTTTCGAAGCACGTAAACGTCATCCATGCTTTCATATTGGCCTTAAACCTTCGAGTTAACGAAAATGTGTATTTCAAAATTTTGAATTACGAAGTTAAATTTGACATTAGTATGTATACAAAATGACGGGGACAAAATAATTTCTTCGAATGAACGAAAATTTCGAATTACCGAGGTTCCACTGTACTTATAATACTTAGTTCTGCGCCCACTCTCAACTTTGTTCTAGAGAATAAGTCTGAGAAGCTCATACTTATCAATTTTTTTATAAAGACCAAGGAAGGCAATCTTTCTTATTTTGTTTATCCTTATTTACTCACAGTCCACACCCTAAAATTTCAAAATATTAACGTTGGTAATATGACCGATCCTTGAAATCATGAGCATTCTCCTCAATACCCAAATCTTAAAAATGTCTAAACGATTCGTGGACTGCGTACTTAATGACATTGCATAATTAACAAGAAGATGCTTTATGTTAAGAAATACCACTCTATACACCAACGAACGAAAGAGTGCAGATGAGATTTAGTCAATAACAGCCAAGATCGGAGGTGAGGTTGCCCCTCCGTTAAGTCACACTCTCTTCCACCGAACTCCAGCTGACTTTTTGTTAGGCTGTCATCCACAGCGGGATCACAACGTGACAACGCAGGATACGATTAACGGAAGTCAATTGGCTGTGTGCTGTTATCTAGGCCACTATGCTCCGCCTTCATCTGCAGTCTCTAGTTCGTATAACTATTTCAACACGAGCTCTTATTTCCGCTGTTGACTTCATACTGTTGTAATCACTAAATTTAAATTTCTGAACCTGTTCAATAGGTCGATATTCAATAACTAGGTCTTATAACTAAGTGGGTGTGATTCTGAAAAGTGTGTTTTTTATTTTTTGTACTTTGAGTCAGAATATATGAATGTTTCACTCTTTTTAGTTTTTCACTTTTTCATCTTGATATTATTTATTATTCTTACAAAATGGATACTGTGTAATGTAGCAGTTAGTTAAAAATACAATTATGATATCGTTAAATACAGAGAGAATGTTAGTTTTATAAATAATTATTGAGTTAAAATTTTTAGCGACCTATCTATAAACCAAATGTTTTTTTGAGCGATTTATTGGAACAGCAGTGCTTGTTTATGGAATATCGTTGGGTATCCCTTCCCATATTTCTGGCTGCGGAACGCCACTTTCAATAGATTATCAAATACATACATTGATCACACCATGCGGTATTTCACCGCATTTATTATCATTTAATACAAGGTATGCATGAAATGAAATGTTGCGGATTCATGTTTTAAATATTTCAGTTTTTATTTTTTCCAACTTTTTATATAGTAAATAAAAGACATTCTTTTAGACACTGCGTTAAAAAACAAAATTAATTTTCTCATATTTGTGTTGACTGGAAATATTGTGTTAAAAATATGTTTGTTCAAAAATATTTATGTATAAAGGAAAATTAAAAATATACAATACCGATATAAAAAAAAATCAGATTTGAGGGGACCTATTAACCAATCACCACTTCTGAATTCACTACAACAAATGAAAATATTTCAAAACGGTGTGGTTTTTGCAATTATTTATTTTTTATTTTTTTTGTATCTAAACCAACCAAGAAAATATTTTGATTGTGGAATAACTGAAGTATTTGAACGAGGCAATATTGCATGAGTAAAGAGATAGTGTATCATAGATAGTCATAATGTTTGGTATTCGGAATTGGCCCAGGGGCTGTAAATATGAGTTACACGTACAAAAACTTTGCCCATAACAAGTAGGTGGAGTGTTAAATTATTTGCTTACACTCCATCTGCTAGTTCCAGGGCTATAAAAAATAGTTTCTTATCACATGGTCAGCCAATTCTATGATTGAAGCACTTAAGTATAGAAGAGATTTAAAATACACTGATTAAAGTTATCTCCTCTGTGAGTACTGAATTTCATTATATGGCCAGACCCTTGGTGAATGAAGTGAAGGTGTCATTTGTAGTTCGGAAAATAGGAGCTTTTCAGAGGCCCTGGCATGCTGATTAGCATACTTTTCAACTCAATGAAGAAGGCGTATGTAAACCACCACATCGTTACTTCACTTAGTAAAGCCTCTAGAGATTCAAACCAGCTTTTGGCTGATGACCTAAACAATAAAAATACAAAAACTAAAGTAATTATTGCAGACAGGTAAAGATTTTGTTAACGTCTGATGGTACTCCAGATAATGATATTTTGGTAAAGTTGGCAGATGTAGGACAGTTACCAGAATGTTACATCCTGGTTTGTTGATTATTCACATATCACGTAATGCTAGGAAGAGAATCTTCCATTATTTTGTTGAAAGCGCCTCCATTTATGGCTCAGATGTTTGGACTTTTCAACCAAATATAAAAGCAGAATTATGACTATAGAAATTAGTTTCTGAGAAAAAGTTTTCAATTGCCTGTGCAGCCACACAGCTTGTGGCTTGGGTTGGTTGTGTGTATCCAGTTAGGAATATCAATTTTAAAGAAATTGAAAAAAAAATTATTGACTGACAAAATTGAAGAAAGACAACTCATCTGGTACAGCTGAATATGAAGAATGGAGAAGAACTGGTAGAAGATTTGGCTATGGGTTCCACTTAGAAGGAAAAAGCGCCGACGACCCAGAAAAGGTGTAGATTTTATGAGAGTTATAGAGAGAGGGGTCTAAAAGATGAAGATGGGTTTAGTATTGATAAATGGCTTTTTGGTTTGAAGTAAGTGGTGTAGTGCTGTAGAACAGCTGCTGTAATAACAATTTCAAAGACCAGCCATGGTTCCTGATTTGCATAGATTTCATGTTTATCTTTTCTAGATTAATCTTGACAATGTGTAATACCGAAATATTTAACAGTGTAGGTTCTAGGCTAGTAAACGGCTAAGAAACGGGAACTAATGCCAAATAAATCTGGCCTTATTAATTTTGAATAATGCTCACCTTATGTCAAATCAGAGAGATCCCTTTATTTTACTAGCCTTATTAAAATTAGCCTTATTGAAAAATCAATCACCGTAAGTTCTTAGCTTGTTCTTAGACATCTGGGTGCGTATTGGAATATACATATTGAGCTATATGAACAAAATGGAACAAATGCGTTAGCTCTATTTTGATACAAATATTTCAATAAAAATAAATAAAAAACAAAAAGTTATTATAAAACAGCTCAAGCTCAAAAGCATCTGGTGAGAATAAATGTATTTACACTTGTACGACAAAAGGAGCAAATGCTTTTAAAAAAATTTACATTTTAATTGGCAGACTAATGCTTAAAATATGTCACTAGCTCTGATATGATTTCACAAGAAAAACCATTGTTTTTCTGATGGTTTGATTTTATTAGGTCTCATATCTGTTGGTGTTTCATTCCATTTTTATCAGTTTTATCTTAAGAAACCTTTAGTTATAAGCGGTCGGAACACGACATAGAAATCCTCTTCTCTATAACTTTATCAAAAGGAACGTCCTGTACAAAAAACTGGGTTTTTGGTAGGGACGATGAGCTCTTTCTAAACCACCAGTATTTACAATCAGGAATTTAGTAGAGTTCACGGTCTGCGTTTTGTTCCATTACTTCCTTTTAATAAGTTTTATACAACGACATTCGTAAAACTTTTAACTGATGTTTATAATTGCAGATAGTAGCTGATGGTATATTTTGCTGAAAGTAAAATGAATGTCTGTTTACAGTGTTTAGTTTTAAATCAATGAAGGTTTTGTGGTGTTTTAAGGGTGGTGTTTGAAGAAAAAGTACTTGTAGACCTGAGTATTAATATAACATGTTTTAGAAGGAGTTTTTAGCTTTAGTCATGCAATTCATTTTAATTTACTTACAGTATATATAACGTTGTTAATACTGCATTTTTAAATAGAATAAAATAATTTTACAACGACTTTGCGGCAGTTGAATTTATTTTAGAGAAGTAAATGAGTAATTAAATAAGCAGGAAATAAGCGGTGATTCATTGTTTCCACCGGAGAAAAGATAGTAGTCTATGTTTTTTCCACTTAGTAAACTGTCATAAATCAAGAAACAGACGTTCGCAAACTTACACCCGCAGTTCTTTCTGTAAGGGAAGTTTTTAAAAGGGAAAGAATGTATCGCAGCCTAAGTTTTAACTTATGAGGTACAAACTTGCCGAACATCTTTTATTAATTGCTTACCATCTTTCTTGTTAAAAATTCTCGTTCTAATTTATTAATGGATAATATTTTTTAAATGACTTATTGTATCATTTTAAGAACCATTATCCTCATTAATTACATAATTTCAAATTACTGCTTTAGTTCTCTTACTTGTTAGAAGTACCTGCATGTCACTCAATTTTAATGTTTGTTTATTGAAAAGTTACAAAAAATCTGTTTCCCAATCTACAAGAACAGAAAACTATATTGGTCTAAAACCCACCGAAAAGTCAACATAAATAAAAACCACAAGAAGACATTTGAATATTCCTATACAGTGAACAAGTTATTGTATTGCATTGATAAAATAGAATCCATTTTTTTTGTGTATAACAATTAATTCTTTTAATTTTCTAAAATGTACAGTCAGACCCAGTTTGTTTTAAATATTCAAGTGTTTATGGTAATATTTCATCCTTTTGTACTCTGTGCATTTGTTTAAAAAATTCCAATACTGTATTAATAATTTGATTTCCTATAATATTTAAAAATACATTCTGCATTATGCTTACTCTGCATTGATTTTCATTAAAGCATGTATCTCTATTTCTACGTTTATGTATTAGATAAGAAATGTAGCTTTAAAACTATGGCTTCCTATGACTTCGAATAGCTCAAAGTAATTCGAAAGAATTAGAAAGTAATTTGTTTCTCCCGCATGATGTCAGTTGTTGGCTTGATTTCATGACAGAGTTTAGAATTAGGCATTAAGATAAAATGCAACTTTAAAATAAGATTTTAAATTTTAAAATTAATGAAATCAAAATAAAACTATGTAATGTTTAATACACGACCTGATCTTGGCATATTTTTGATAGAGTTTATCTGTTCTACAAAAGAGACGTTTTAGCAGCACTAGAAAATTTAGGCCGAACAAAAAAGTAATAAATATTACTTTTCACTAAAAGTAAATTTATATATTCATTAAGTTTAACGCATAAATTACTAACTCTCGTACATTTGAGGATCCTGAGAGGCTCATCACGCTGTGAAATATGCAAATGCCGAGCGCCACACGTGGCATTCTGCCACGAAAATTGAGTTACGCACGAAGCCAACTCACTATTAGATTTTATTCAGAGTACTAAGAATTAATTATCAAGGTTTAATAAGCCTAAAGTTTGGATAGAATATAAGTTGACCCGCTGCAGAGACAAGTTAAACTTTAGTAATATAATGAATGAAATAATTAACTATGGAACTGTAGCTTATTCGTTTCAATTTGGTTTTAAGAGATAGAATCTTAGATTACTTGACTTTACTTTCTGATCTGCATTTTTATAAGAATATCTAATGAATCTAATTAGGTTATTTAATTTACAATTTATTATTATTACTATTTTTTATTTATATTATCATAATCTTCTCTAAACGAACGTAAAGCTTAATTAAATAAATTGCAAATAATTTACATGTTTCATTACCTTCCTGTTGAAAATTAAGTACTGTTTTATATAATCTTGGTATTAGTAGTTGATTTACATAATTTACTCTATTGCATTCGCTGTAATAAACAGGTTGAAGAATCATAAAGCAACCAATTATTTTAAATCTGAAAGTACAAATATTGAATTAAAAAAATCAGGTGTGAATCATTTAAACGATTTTATCTTAGCAATGTAAGAAATGAAAATATAATATGTTTAATCATGAGTAAGTAATGCAAAATGAAAAACGTAACCTTCTATTAATCATAAGTTAATGAGGCAAAATGAAAATCAATCTCTGTAAAATTTAAAAATAACTAATTGACTTTAAACTAAGCTATGTAGAAAAACATGCTTGAAATAAAAAAGTTGTAGATTTATCAAATTTTCGATAACTTTAATTATATACACTTTTGTCGTAAAATTCATAGTATAAGGCCGCAATCATAAGAAATCAAAATTTTTACTGATTTTGGTGAGAAAAGTACAGAAAATCATTAATTACCACTAAACTAACTGTTGCGTTGTAGAGAAAAATGTTTGTTTTAAAAGTTGTGGTTTTTAAATTTTTTACAGCTTTGATTACACGATTTTCCCTAAAATTCATATTAAGGTCATAATCTAAAAAAAAAACACATTTTACCACGAGAACACAGCCACCAAAGAATTTTAACAGTCTTACTCTATCTTGTAGAGCACAAGATATGCAGTAAATGAGGTGATTTTTCAAAAAAAAAAGAGTAGCTGTTTTTGACAATCTGGCAAAAGAGTGAAAAACTGCACTAAAAAATATACCAGTTGACCGATTTTTATGAAAATGTTTGCGTCAGGTCCCTCCCAGTAGGAGGACATTTCGTTACTAATGGAGTACACGATTGGAACTTCGAATAGCTTTACAGTGTTTCATTAGCGTTTCCAAAAACAGAATCTGGAATTGCATAAAACGTAACCTGGTTTAGGACAGTAAAAGATCAAAACGTTTTTTAAGGGCGTCATTAAAAAATTTGAGTGTTATAGTGATAATTATTAATGTTGTGACGACTCAAAATCATTGACAGCTGGCTTTGTTTATGTTTTGGTCTGAAGTAAATGTAAATAGACCCAGCTGGTGGAAATAAAATAATAAAAAAATAATTTTTTTTTTTTTTAATGCCTAATGTGTGTACGTTGCAATCTGTTCAATTCAGAACAATAAGCAACCCCATGACCCAATGAGATGAGGATGATGTGTATGACGTGTAAATGAGGTGTAGTCTTGTCCAGACTCAGGTCGACCATTCCTGAGAGAGTATGGTTAATTGAACCCCAACCATCAAAGTACACCGGTAACCACTGTCTAGCATTCAAATCCGTATAAAAGTAACTACCTTTACTAGGATTTGAACCAGGAACCTTCGTTTCCGAAAATCTGCTGTTAAACAGCTGATTTTGGCAATGACTCTACCTCTAGACCAACCCGGTGGGTAAAAAATAATTTAATTTTAAGAAAGTTATAAACAAAATCTGGTTGCTAGACAACTAAAGGAAGGGGAAGAAATTGTAAAAATGATTTAGTGGGGCCTGGAGATTGAAAGGATGAGGAGGTCATCACATTAATGCTTAGTTGTTTAAATTATATATTTAATACATTAGAAATACATAACTGAAACAATATTAGATAAAGATTTATATGTTATCATTTTACAAAAAAGAAACATTATATGGAAAGTACAAGACATTAAAAGATTGTAGAACGACATTATTAAAAGTAGCAAATAATTGTAACGTAACAAATTGTGTAAATGAAAGAGATTATACATTATAATTATATGAAGTTTAATATATTGATTTTGAATTTATTATTTAATATTACAATGTTTAGTGATAATGTGAATGTTATATAAAATATAAGTGCAATAGCCATATTTGGCTTTTCTTCGTACAAGACTTGATTATATAAACTTTTGCAAACACAACAGATGATGCCAATATTTTTGTTACTTTTCTCATACTTTTTTTTAAAACTTTTAAGATTTTTAAAACGGAGTAAGCTAAAGATTTTGCTTGATGAGGAATGTAGATGGTCGCTGACATTAATGAACCCAAAGTTTACTTCGGTGTTTTGTCAATTCATTCGTATTTGAGGTAAAAACTTAGATAGAAACTCATATTACTACTGGCACATTCAAAAAGTACCCGGTGCAGTTTGTCTCCTTTAACTTTCCCAACGTATGTAAGCAGCTCCCCTTTATTTGATGCCACCAAAGTTAAGTTCTGAATATGTAGATAAAATTCCACCCTTCGTTTCCACAAGACAATCCTCACAACCGTTGATTCGATTTATGTTGTCTTATATAATGCCTTCCTTCTTCAGATCTTGTCTGTTCACCTTTAGTTTAAGAAAATGCATCTATTTACTTACGAATATTTAGGAAATATCATTACCACCTCAAATAAATGCATTTATTGTTCACGTACATCTAATCACTTGTAAATTATGGCATACTCGTATATTACATATCTTTTGAAATTATAATTACATTCAAAATTATTGTTGATACAACAAATTTTTTACACTAAAAAATAAAACTACGGTTTCGGATGAGTGATTAAGATAAGTCAGAAAGGATGAATAAACTGGGCAAAATTATTGAGCCAAATCTAATACAGAGTAGGCCTACAGATAATGAATATAAAAGCTTTCAGGAAGAGTAAAAGCAGATTACTGGGTGGATGGAGGAAAGGAAAGAAGGAAAAATAATTCAGTGAAAGAATCTTCTTCTTTAGGTGCCGTCTTCGTTCCGAAGTTTGGCTATCATCAAAGCTATGCGTATTCTTGATACTGCAGATCTAAACAGCTGGCAGTTGTTGCAATTGAACAAGTGAAAGAATGCTTACTGAGAAATATGGATGCATATCGTGATTCCTGAAATATTTCAAGTCACTTAATATGGTTTAAAATTACGCTAAACGAAGGTATTGAAGGATTAATACTTAATAATGATAATTCTGTTTCCCGAAGTTTCACTCATGTATACCCTATATAAATCTTGTACTTTACATGAAATGCATAACTTCTAATTTTTTTAGTTTATTTTTTAAAGTCGGATCAACAGCTTGATCATTAGCGACTCCTGTGGGTTCTGATTCTGTAACGGTGGTTTTAAAAGTGTTAAAATTTTATTTCCAGATTCTAGCCGAAAATCGAACCCAGGACCTTTCGCTTTGTAGGCTAGCGCGCTAGTCTTTACAACATGGAGGCTGTCTCTAAATTTTTGTACGGGAAGGAAGCGTAACCTAACCAACTGTAATTTCTGATGTTATAGGACACGTAAATTGAGTATTTCTTATTTTTTAAACATCGACTCTCCTAGAACCAAAATAGCAATTTGTGAGGTGACAGATTTAAAATGTCATAATTTTTTCTTTCATATTTGTCTACAAACGCTTAACAGATTTCTGTAATTCCGGATTTTATTTTTTGATATACCGTAAAATATACTTCATAATGTTGGAAAAACAAGTTGCACACTGCAGTTTGGGAGCCAGGTAACAGAGATGTCTTTAACGCAACATATTTGCAGCTCTGCGCAAGGAAAATGAAATTCTTTTATTGTGTTAAATATTTGTGGATTATTGTGAATTATAGATATTGATAAGTTTGGAGCTTAATTATGTGTCTGCGTAATTAGTTCTCAAGTATAAAGTTGATGATATGGAATGGATTTACACGGGTTAGTATTTTAGGGGTGTGGTAACAGGAATTGTTTTTGTTTTACGTCAGACTATTTTGCAATTGCTGCTAATGCAGACGGTGAGAAGGATGATAGATGAAGATGAGTGATTAAATAATGCCACACCTGACCGGGAATCGAACCCGGGACCCCGGCGTAGAAGCCAGTTGTGCTAGCCACTACGCCAACAGGTCGACTGTAACAGGAAAAGATCAATAATACAACCGGAGAAAAAACGCGTAGGAGTGTTGTATTGAGGAAACAAAATTATTTTTGTGAGCAAGAAGTAAAAGAAGTGAGAAAAATATGTGTGGGTTCTTTCAAAAGAAGTAATGTACGCGTAGTGTATAAGACGAACGGGAGGAAAGTTAATGGATGGAGTCGCGGAGCCGAGGAAAGTATAATGGAGAACAAAGTAAGATTGAGAAGACGATAATCAATCACAAAGAGGAGAAGATTAAAAGTAAATAGAATTGTGAGGCGAAATGGTGGAGAGAAATAAGAAATATTTTCCTGGAAATATATTATATAAATCTGATTTTTCGTTTAATTTTAAGGTCTTCTTCTAATACTAGACTATATTTTAAAAAGTTGGAGACCGCTCTGTGATCAATAAATTACAAGTTGACCAAGGTTCATTGCCTACGACGCTTATGATAATTGAGTAAAGTCCCATACGAGTACCTTACAGTAATAGTGGTGAGTGTCATAAAGTGAAATTTCTACCCACTTTTACATCTCATTCACATACAACGGCCAAGAGAGGAAATCAAAAGGGCTTTTCACCCTTCTTTCACCCACAAACCGTGTAGGTGGCATGGAGTGTGCATTTTGAATCCTATTACAAGGGTCGCCCTCCATTTCATTCCGTTACACTCGCCACTCTTGCTAACCACCTCTTTCCAATACGACGTACGGTATTCGGATTTAAATAACTTACTGCCAAACCAAAATGACCGACCGCTACCTACGTAACCATTCGGACAATAGAAAATCAATCTTAACAAAATATATTTTCTTTATTCCTTACGAAATTGAAATGTGAACGTTAAATATGCTTTTTCATTTTTTACATATAAATAAAAAAAGTTTTTGAAACCATTTTTATAATACGCTACAAATATTTTTAAAGTTTCGAAAAAATGTATTATTCTCAATACAATTGTTATATACATGTATATAATATAAAATTCTACATATTTTAAAACGCTAAAAATACACTTAAGGTGTCTGATAAATGGTATAAAGAAATCAGAAAGAATATTGAGGAAGCCAAAATAAACCGAGGAAACTTAATGAACCGACCAAAATTCAGACAACTAAATATGGACTTTAAGGGTTTCCATGATGAGCAAAACTAGCTAACAAGGTGGACAGAAGAAATGGAAAACATACAGTGAACGATTGCTGAGAATAAGGGCTCAGGAAAGGGTCTAGAAACAACTGAAGTCACCTCACGAGGTTTAAAATTGGCTCTATACGAAAAATCCTAAAGATGTGTTTCATTAGAGAAATTCGGTATTAACAAAATAGATTTGAGAAAAAGATCTGCCGTAAGATAATGGATCCGACGATAGTAGACGAACAATATAGGTTATGAGGTCAAAAAGTACTGCACAAGGAATATGAATGATTAATGGAAACGATTAGAAATAGAAGGCTAAATTGTAGGGACACCTGTGTAAAATAGGTGACAACCGGTGGTTCACAAAACAACATTTTTACAACACTAAACAATAGACCCAAGATAAATATGTTAGATAAAGGGTTTAAAGAAGTCAGACAGGATATTGAGAAAAACGGAATAACCAGAGAAAACTTAATGAATCAAACCAAAATCAAACAACTAATTACGGACTTTACGGGCTTCTATTAAGAACAAGAACAGAACATCGGGTGGACAGAAGAAATAAATGAAAACCTACAGTGAACGAATGCTGACAACAATGGCTGGAAAATGAGCTTCTAGAAAAATCTAAATTCATCTTACGTGGCCCAAAATTGGCTCTACATGAAAAAGTCCTTTATAATTGTTGCATTGGAGAAATTTGGTATTAAAGAAAAGAGATGTTAAGAAAATTAAAAAGATGTGGGAACTAAATACTTGAGCCTTTATCTAAACCAGTATTATCTGCATTATATACAAAGTAAGCGTAAATTTTCCACGGTTTATAAAACATGAACGATTCAGTACCCCTGGTTATTCTCAGCCTCTACATAACAAATCGTGTATGTTGTTGTGTTGCTCTACGTACTGCAGTGCTATTTTCATTCCTTTTGGTGCCTCTGAATACGAAATAAGCCACTCCGTGTTTAATATTTCTTCTGGACCTTCAGTGGAGTCCGGTATAATTACACAAACTATTCCTTCGTCTATTAACTGCTAGTAAAGACCTTCATCGGCCACCTCCGTGGCGCAGTGGTTAGGGCGTTAGTCTACCACGCGGAGGTCCCGGGTTTGATTCCCGGCCAGGGTCTGGAAATTTTCACAAGTCAAACTCACAGTTACAGTCAAATAATCCACCGCAGTCGTTAATAAGCAAGCAGTTAATGCGACTTTAAATATATATATAAAAAAAAACTCCTTCGGTTAACAACTGTAAAATTTAGCTATCTTTGAATTATATTTTGTTAATATGCACATTTTATGGGGTAGTCCGAACAGGTCTTGGTCCCAATTGTGCAGATTAGCGAGTTTGAAGTATAATAGAAAAGAAAAACACATTTGAAATTCCCAGGAATCCAATACGTCAGCTAAAAAAATATTTCAATATTGTAGCTTAATTTACCAGCGATAAAGTTTCATTATTTTTTCCGAGTATTTTGGTCATTATAAACAATTTACCTGGAAATAAAATTACTAAACAATTATCTACACCAACCATTATTTTTGTAAGAATATTCAGAAAATGAAAATAAATAACAAGAAGAAGAGTAATGGAGCTAAACTTCGTTGATGAATCACTGAAATTCCATTATTAAAATTTACTTCTTGATACAACTAAAAAGTGATAATAATGACAGCAAGTAACCAATTCTTTACTTGACCTACGAAAAATTACTAATGGGTTAGTAAAATAATAGAAGTAAGATGCAATACAACAAAAATGTTCAGTAAACTAGCATACCTATTATATTGATTTTTAATGAACTCAATTAAAGATAACTAAAAACTTAAAATAAAAAAAAATATGAGAAGTTATTTCAGAACTATCAAACCATATTTTGTGTTACTAACTAACCTAATAAACCAACATAACTTGAAAAACTTTTCAATAAAACAGAAAATTATAGAAAATTGTTTTTCTTTGATAAAAAGTTGGTGATTACGTGAGCTTTAATGGTAGTTTCAGTTCTCGTTAAAAGTTAATATTTTAACAAATGTTAGTAAACTGCAGTAGTTTACGTTGCTGAATTAAATGTAACGACAATATTAATTGTCTACTCAGTACTGTTGTGAAACTCAACTTGATTTGAAACTAGAGTTATCTATTTGCCTGTCTGTCTTTCCGTCTTTATCTGGAAATCATGACTTGTTATTAAATCAACTAATAATGAAGTAGATCTATCAGCCGTTCATTAATTAACCCCATTTAACTAACTGTAGTTTTGCAATCTAAATTAATCTGTTCATTTTAATGCTAAAATATTGCTGATTCTGAAATTATTTTACCATTTCATTTACTCTAACATTTTATACTATTAAGAACTATTGTATTTACGTATTATTTGATGGAAACGTTTTACTTTCTCTTGCTTATAAGTTATGAATATATAGGAAAGGAAGTATTCTTTTCGTGTCGATTTTTCAAATCGAGTTTTCACCGGATCTACTCGATAATCTCAAAAGTGGTCATCGTGTACTGGAACTCTTTGTAAACAAGTCACCCTAGCGGCGATTTACAGCCGCAACCGAAAAAATTCAAAACAATTTAATCTGCCAGGAAAGTCATGGTTACCGGTATCTGGGATTGTGATGGTATCGTTCATGTGGAGTTTTTGGAATGTGGCTGTACTGTTAACTCCGAACAATATGTTGCTACCTCATCAAAATTAAACTTACGGCTGCGTAGGGTTCATTCAGACAAAGACCCAATTCTGAATCATGACAACGCTCGTCCTCACCCAAGTCTGAAAACGCGTACAGCACTAGAGAAGCTTGGGTTTCAAGACGTTTTACTTCATCCACCTTATAGCCTAGATCTTGCGCCCTTTGACTTTCCCTCTTTCCGAAGCTAAAAGAACATCTCACGAGTATGCGTTTCTGTTTGGATTCAGAGGTGATATCGGAGGTAAGGAAATGGTGCCGTGTGAAAACCTCCGTGATAGACATTTCCAAAGCGTAGTACGTTGGCGTAAATGTGTCGCTGTTAACGGCGGTTATTTGGAAAAGTGATTACATTGGTGAAAAGGGGGCAGTTTAATCTATCTTTTCACACTAACTTGTAGACAATATATCCGTTACTAATAAAGTTATAGCGATAGAGGCATTACTTTTCAATACACCCTCGTATAATTTATGTTTAATCAGTGTTAAACAATGTAAAACGAAAAAATATAACATAATTTTAACCGTAAGTGTATCATGCAAATGAAAATCAATCTCTGCTGAACTTATAAATACGGAAATTCTGTGTATAACAATCACACGACTTTCTCTTGCCAATGTAAATAATAAAACTTATAACCTATGTTTAATCATTAGTAAACCATGTGAAATGAAAACATTACTTATTTTTAATCATGAGTGAACGAAAATAAATAAAACTAACCTCTATCGAACTTAAAAATACGAAAAATCACTAATTGACGCTAAACATGAAGGATTAGGCTCTGTTCATCGATTTTCGTATTTTTTTAAGTTTATATTTTAATGAATTATGTGTTATCTGTAAATTTAATATAATTTGCAATTAATATCTTATAGCTTTTTAGAATCCTAGTCATTTAATAGATCTTTTTTTAATACTCAATCGTCAGGGAAGCCCTTTTCTGTTCGTTTCTATTAAAGTAGTTTATAACAAATGAAATGCTTCAATTATGATGCAGTCGTGAAGACGATCTTCAAGTTTCGTGGCACACTTCTCCATTAGAATTTACTTGTAAATCACGATAAATGTTATTGTTACAGGAATTCCATAGAGAATTTGCAATGTTCCTGAGCATCTTATTTTAGAATCTTTAGATAGAATTTAGGTTGCTACTTTGGTATCAGGTTGCAGCTATATGTATCACAATGGCGGACCTTTAACGTTCAATATGGATCGCAATATTTCGTCGCAGTCCTGGATCACGGTATAAATTAACTATGTACGGTCAAATATTGATGATTTTACCTACAGTAGAATTGCGATATGGATCGCAAGATTTCAAAAAAATTTGAAACCCATCATATTTCATCGTTAATACAGCGATACTTATTGAGCGTTTAAGGTTTACGCGATCCATTTGGCAACAACGACTTTATAGTCTGTATCTTAACCTGTAAGTGTAAGTTTTAGTAGTTATTTTACTGACTCGTTCAGTATATATTTTTTAAAAATTTCTGACTGACATTTCATGGAGGATATTGAGCAAGATAATATTGAATAGCAACATACTCCCAAGATCGTCGAGCAGTTAATTTTAAAAGTATATTTATTCATATTTGAAAGTCCGCCTGAACTATGGGACTCGAAAACCCATGTTTATGTTTGCTTGACTAACAAAACGCTGGCGAAAATAATGCTGAAAATTTGAAGTTCTCAAACGATTTTCTCGTAGCATAATGCTGTAATGTAATCGCTAATTTTTCTACAGCTGAAATTGATTTTCTCATACGGTGTCTGTTTTAGTAAAATATGGGTCAAACATTTGAATAAGTTTTTCAAAACACGCATCAGGCATACGGAAGTAACTTTTTTAATCTTCTGCGTCTGTCAATTGAATTTCATTCAATAAATTTAAATGCGTGTACCGTTTTCGTAGCCAATCTTTCACCAGTACTCACGCTCAACTCTTCTTTTTAACGCGATGACGATTAAAATAGCTGTACAAGCCTTTCTTTTGGTTTGTGTTCATCATTACATGTTTAGTTTACTGAGCTGTAATCCGCAGAACGAGAGTATTGATGCGCAATCCATATTGACAGGTAGTGTCTAACCATCAATCAATATAGCAGAAAAAACTATCGCGATCCATATTAAACGTGTAAGGTAAAACATATTGAATGTGTAAAACATTCGGATGGAAAATAAAAAATAAAAAATCACGGGATATTTTTAATATAGGCTACAGTCTTGTATAAATCGCAAAGAGAGTTATTAAGGTTTGAATTCTATTGTTTTTATATTATTTTCTTTTAAAGGAACTTAAAAAATATTGATAATAAAAGTCAATTTCAAGGACGATGGTTATTTTATTCTAAAACAAATCACCAATTCATTTGTTTGAAGGTGTGTTTGGCTTAGATATCTACAGAAGCTTTTTGATAGTTAAATAAAAAACAAGAAAGATTAATCTAGTAGTTAAGATATGTAGTATAGCTGATTACAAATTATTAACCACATAACGTCAGGTGTGTAAAATAAGACTTGCTGATGTCATTATTCATACACAGCTACACTATTTAATTAAACACCATTTTGAAACGCAACCTGTCAAAATATAGTTTATACAAGCCTTATTCTAATATAAAGCCCTTTTAATGAGATGGCCTCCTGTGTACTATTTTCTTGTGGTAATTACAACGTATCGCTTTGTAAATAAACTCCCACTGTATCATCGTATTGTATAGATGAAGGCTAACTACCTACAACATGCCTACTATCATAAACTACAAAACATCCTACGTAATACGCCTAGAGTATTAATTCGTACGTTAACATAACTTTGATTAAAATCTAAGAAAAAATAAAGATATTTATCTATCATATATTTCATACATGTTTTCATAAATTTTTTAGATGGTAGAAAATTATATGCTCAATTTCGAATATAGCCAAAACAAATTACGCATGAAATAATAATGCTAGAAAAATATTAACCATCAGTTCATCTGATTTACGATTTTACAATCAAAAAGTTTTTTCCATATTGAAATGATCATGATAAATAGATGCAAATGATAGATCAGTATCAAAAATTATCCACATTTTTAATAATAGCAATTAAGTACAAAAATATTAATAATTATTATAAGAAGTAGTACAACAAGGAACTCTTTCTGCCAAGAGCGAAGAGATCAAGGAAACTGTGGAAACAGATGGCCATCGTATTTCTTTCTTCAGTCAGCCTTTCTTGAATATAAGACAAAAAAATTAAAAAGGAAAAATAAATTTTTTCTTCTTACGTTCCTTTCCTGTTGTTCTTTCTCACTTTGGCTTATTCTTTCCATTTTTCTTCGCAACTATCAAAGTACTCATATTTTAATTTTTATCCGTCTTTCTTCTTCGTATTATTTCTTTAATAAGTATTTATATTCCGTTTCCGTATTCTAGTTTGTGTCATATTGTATCCGGCATTAGTTTTTATTTTTATTTGTCTGTTGTTATTGTTTAGGACATCAGCTGAAAGGGTGGTTTGAACCTCTAGAGGCTTTACTAAGGAAAAAGAGGGTGGGTAGTAAGTCGGGTGGTTTACAATTACCTTCTTCACTGAATTAAAAAGTATGTTATCAGCATGCCAGGCTCTCTGAAAATCATCTACTTTCCACCCTACAAATGACACATGCACTTCATTCACCACAGGGTCTGGCCGTATAATAAAATTCATTACTATCAGAAAAAATAACCGAGACTGGTATTTCTTACAACTGTACTTTTTCTGTTCTTAAATGCTTCAGTCATAAAATTGGCTGATCATGTGATGAGAAACTATTTTTTATAGCCCTGGAACTGTCACATCAAGTGAAAATAATTTAACACTCCACATGCCTGTTATGGAATCATGGTTGTTAAAGAATTTTATAAGTATCAAAATTCTTATCCAGTTGCTTATTTCATTTTCAAAAAATGTTTTTAATTGTTTCTTTTCCTCTTTATCTACGTATTACACATGGTCTTCTTGTCTTACATGTGAGTGAATTCTTTAAAATTACCGGAATGGCTGGTCTAAGAGAAGCAGTGAAATTTGAAAGAAAGAACCTCCGCAATATAAGGGGTGCAAAGGTAGTTGACAGTGCAGGTTACGAGGCTATGAAGAATTGTACACGAAAAATACATTGGTAATGGAATTTATTAGCAAGCCAATACTAAAATTCTACGGACACCTGTATAGAATGGATGATACTCGTATAATTAAATAAATTTTTAAGACACCAAAAAATAGACTTGAGGTGTCTATATGTTGTATGTTTACTATGAAATCTACAAACTATTCTTTCAACAAAAATATGAATTTCAAACTTTTAGTGAAACTTAAAACGAAAGGTCGAACAATCATGTAAATTTTTGGCAGTACTTCTTTTAAACAATTATGACGAGGCGATTTTGGGAATTAAAAGATAATAAGCTCAAAGATATTTTTTTTTTTGTTTAACGTCCGACTGTTGTGCAATTGCTGCTAATGCAGACGGTGAATGATGAAATGATATTTTGTAACGTATGAAAAAATGCCGTGCCTAAATGGGATTCAAACCCAAGACCGCATGATGAGAGGCGAGCACGTTACCAACTTCGCCAATGCGGCCGGATAGATAAAGATCAAAGATAGTAGGCTACAACGATTATTGTAAATAATGTTATGCCTTTAGAATGGGCGTCACTGGACGCCCTTTTCTAAAACATAATTATTGTTTCTCGTTCATATTCTTAATGTTTTTAAATTTATTGTAAATTGTTCTTAATTGGTTATAATAAAAAAAAAATATCACAAAATACAACTCATGGTCCAATATTATTATCCTGGAAACTACGCTAAACTGCGCCTTCCTTTACCCTGAGAGTTTCTTAGCACCTGGGAGTAGGAACCTGTGTTTTCTATGGTGAAAAATAAGGGAAATGGCGGAGTTAGCGCTGATGTCAGTGTAAGGAGCTTTAACTAAAAATAAAAGAAAATAGAAAAAATTCATATGAGCATGTGGCAACTGAAGACTGTGGGAGAGTTTCCTCTCTAGCTGCTTCTTTGTGATAGTGCTGGTTAGCAGGGAGCAGGGTTAGCGACAATTAACAGCTGAATCAACAGTAGGGTAATAATATCTGTGCACAGTAGTGGGAAAACAAAAAAAATACAAGCAGAGCAAGTCACGTCAATTTTTTTAATTGTAAAATAATAGCTGTAAACACCAAGTAAATTTAAATAATGAAAATGTTAAACCACTAGCGTAATCTTAAATTCTTTTTAAGGTAGAATAACGGTGAATGTCAGTGGACTAAAATTCGATCTCCCTGACTAAGGGAAGAAAATACCTGACAGGAAAATTGCAAGTTGGGGCCTGGGGTATAGGCTAACGTCCTCTTATTTGCAAAAAAAATTGTAATTATATCCAAAAACTGAGCCTTGTATCGGAGAAACAAACAAGTATTAAACGAAACGACTGGGTTATGGTAAAGTGGAAATTGTTCGTGGACCAGAGAGTGATGGGGTGATGAAGTGGGAGGTGAGACGAATGGTAGGGGGAATTGGAGACTCATAGTTAAGAAGGCGAAGGGATCATCCAGGGCTGTAGTCCCAAGTGGAATGAGAAAAGGAAAGAAAGTTCTGGTTTTAGAATATTTGAAAATATAATGTTTTAAATAATTTTTGGGGGAAAATAATTGGAAATATGATATATACTTATAGGAAATTGTTAATATTTCTAACAAAGTTTTCTCTTATTCATCATCAATTTTTTTGAATCAATAATGATGTAACATTTTTTAGAAATACTGCAGGCATAATTACAAGAATTAGATTTAATCCGGATCCAATTCTTAATATCTTGTTATTCCTCCCCCTGAGGAAGTTTTGTGAGTGCAGAAATTATTTGACAGACATAAACTATATATGTAAATTTATAACAATCGTTCCCATTACAAAATTGCCGACTATTTCGAATGAACAATTAAAGGAAATGCGCTTAACAACTCCATTTACATTTTAATGAAAATTAGTTCAAAGTTCTGAACGAATAAATTCGTCTAATATTACCCACTCTTGATCTACACATTACTATTATAAACTTACAAAATGTATCTTGTCTTCATTAGTTTGTATCATAATTTGAATCAGCTAGTCTGTTCAAAGAACCGTAACACGGTTATTATTTCAGTTACCGAATACGTTCCTTCATGAGTATCTTTAGCATATATTTGCACAACAATTTGTTTATAATCGGCATTAGTATCAGCTTGTAAACTTAACAGACGTTAGTCAAAAAATTATTATTGCCACATTACTGATTTTGTTTGTTTCTAAAAAGTTTCTACTTTAGAATTGCGTAAAAAGCTCATTAATGACAATGGTGGGTTAAAAAATTGTTTCGGTAGTTTCTATCAAGTTAATTTTTCAGACCCAAACCAGGAGTCAAATTTCCACCTTCCACTTTACACTCTAGCTCGCTAGCTACTGTACCACTAATTATTATTTTGTTTGATACTGTAATAAACCGGTTACTTCAGTAATTAAGACATTACAATACATTTATATAAATTGCAACATTTTGTGGATTAGAATGTATCGTTCATCGGAACGGAAGTTCTAATAATATAACAAAATAAAACAGGAAAGTTCTTAAGAAAATATATGGTCCAATGAAAATTAAAATGAAGACTACAGGTTACGATGTTATAAAGTAATAAATGGGAATGGAAAAATAGGAAAGATAAGAGAATGTGTGAAAAAATCAGTTTATGGACTTATTTATGTACAGACAAGAAAATATATGCGAAGCAGTTATTTGATAGATGAAAAAATTACAAAACACTCAGTAGATGGTTCATACAAATTTCAAAAGGTATAAACATGATGGTGGTTAATAAATTAGAGAACAGTTTTTTTAATGGTTAAGAATTTAAGGAGTAAAAAGAGAAGGAAAGGCGAAAATTGACAAAAAGAAACGGTCAGAATAAAGGAGGTAAAAGTTTAGTGAAAAAATCTAAACGCTCGGGAAAGACCAGAAATATCAATAAAAAATACCAAAATATTCGGCGTGAGAATAAAATCATCTAACGTGGTCTTAGTGAGCGAAACGATAAAAGAAATGTGTTACTTCTAATTAGGATTAAAAATGTATATACTATTATTTAAGTATTTTTATTGCGTATAATATATTTGTTAGCTGAAATGCCAAATTAATAAAATAAAATAAATAAACCATGAAACATTCCGAAATGGATTAGGATACTGAACCAACTACCTATATAAAAGGAAATTATGTATATTTTGTGGTTACTTAAAAAATTTTAAGAAAATGTTTAACGTTGAGCAAGAAAATGCTTTTTTCAATTAACCCGGACTTTTACAAGAACTATTCAAAAATTTCTATTTATTGAAGGTTTATACTTATATATACATGGTCAAAATTTCTTTTATTCCCTTGTTTGGGATGATACTCGTAGATAATTATATTTATTCGTTTTTTTTAACTTTATTTCTTGTTTTGAAACTATACTACAAAAGAATACTCATTAAAAATGTGATGACAAATATAGAAACAAAATTACATGCATAACGTGATTAAGAAGTCAATATTTTAAGGTATAGGTTGTGTCCTTAGTATTATACAAGTAAACTATTGAATTAGAAATTTTCCAAAAAAAAAAACATATAGCTAACATTTAAAGATAAAAATAAAAATTTATAGTAAATTTATCATCAACTGCTGTCGATGAAGGTATTGCAGCGAAGGATAACGTCTTAACTAGTTCGTTCTCACTGGCTTTTTAATTTCTGATAAAAATTATTGTACTAAGTTCATGATATTTCTTTAACTGCTTTAAATTTAACCTTTAAATTACAATGTACATTTGTAACATTAACATTAAATTAAACATTAAATTAACATTAAATAATGTAACATTAATTAAATAATGTTAATTAAATTAACTAATGTTATTAAATAATGTTAATTAAATAATGTTAATTAAATTAACATTAAATAATGTAACATTAAAATTTGAGCGTAAACTTGGCTGTAAAATTGAGTGTGAAGAAACTAGGTGATTCAAATTATGATACAAACTAATAAAAACAAGATACATTTTGTGAGTTAATAATAGTAACGTAGATCAAGAACGGGTAATATTAGACGAATTTATTCGTTCAGAACTTTGAACAAATTTTTATTAAAATATAAGTGGAGTTATTAAGCGCATTCAACCTTATATTCAAATTTAAATCTGTAACTCAGAAAGAGCAGTTTGTTGCTAAACGGAGAAACTTGGATAGATGATTGACAACGTCGTAAATTTTTTTTAACCATTGTTTGTTAATAGGTTGACTGCTATGAGACATATTTTTATGTCTCAGTTTTTATTGCCACATACGCTTTGAGACAAATATAAGTGTTCCATTTTTGGCGTTTTTGACTTGCTGATGCTGACATCAGCAATGTACTTAGTTTTTTTTTTTTTTGCTCGGATGGTATATCATTTTGTATTCAGCATTTATTTTTGCACTTTAAAAAAAAGAAAAATTTTGGTTGCTTCCAGATGTAGTGGTTAGCGTGCTTGGCTATTAACGGAAGTCCCAGATTCGATTCTCGAATAGGGTCTGGAAATTACCCGTCAAAACCCATTGTTTCATATTCAAAATATTCGCTAATAAACAAAATGTTGAAACAACTTAAAATAATGAAATCCGCAATTATTTCATATGGAAGGACACAATGTTCAAAATTATACATAACAGATTCATGTCAATATATTATTTGTCTCAATTTTTGTATTAAAAATAAAAGAATGAAATTATTTTTTTCTTACTAGTAAAATTGATGTTTATAATACTATACTACATAAAATGAAAAAAGTAGCATTTCTGGCTAGACTAGTAAGACTTATCAATCGAATAGCAGTCAACCTGTTAAATCGAACATATTTTTTGCGTGAAATTACTGAAATTACGTGGTAAATCGGCCTATATTTTAAATTTTTCAGAAATGTTACTAGTAACACCGTTAGAAATTTTGCATTGGTGTATGATTTATTTCATTTTTAGCATCAGTGACTGTGACATATACCAATGCGTATACATAATATAACGTTTGTTAACTAAAGGAAATTAATTAACCTTTTATTAAAATAAAAGACAAGGTAAAATGTTATGTTGTATTATGTGACATAATAAATACCAAAGGTTGAATCTTTTCTGTGTCAGTTATCAAAGTATTGATTTTTCGGATTACTTACATGTAGAGTCTGTAGTCGTGAAGGTTTTCTAACGTTATAAATTACGCAATCAACATATTGGATAAAATAAACGAAAGAAAATATCTGATAAAGTTATTTAATTAACGGAAAAGGCTTTTAACAATGTTGGCTGACTGTTCATTCAATTAGCAACAACTTACTGCTTCGCTGTTTGATTTATGCCCAATTTAATGGAAGTTGCGTTCTGCGTTAGTCGACTGACGACGAGAGCATTTACTTGATTATTATTCTATTGGTTGCGATTCGTTTTTATCCCTATTAGGAAACGATCGAACAGATTGCTTAATGTCCACCCATACTATTAGACTTGTATTTGTTTCTTATGCTAATTCAGGAAAATTGATTAATTATGTACTTCTGTCTAATGCTGTAGTAGGCTACCTAACTCTAAAATCAATGTTAATTATTGTGCAAATTTATTGCGGTTTCATCAGAAAATTACGCTTGTCTGTACGCACGTAAACGTAACATTTTTTATAACCCATTCTGTACTAAATGTTTTTGTTCTTCAACCAAATTACTTATTTTATTACCCGGTAATAATTAAAATATTCTCATATTGAAACAATTAATATATATTAACATTAATCAAACATGAGAGGTGTAAATACCTGAACTTATCCGAAAATACTACTAACAAAAGCATTCATGTAATATTTATCAAAAATAAACTAATTATAGCAAAATTATTTCTATAAATACGAGTAAAAAATCTAATGTGAAACACTCACACAACTTTCTCTTGCCAATGCAAATAATGAACAATATAACCTAACATTAATAATAAAACATTAGAAATAAACAAAAAACTAACCTAAAAAAAAACATAACCTCATTTTAATCATGAGTGAATGATGCAAAATAAAAATCAACCATAGTTTGGCTTAATTTATTTTTTTATTCCTAATATGTGTACGTTGCAAACTGTTCAATTGAGAACAGTAAATAACCCCATGACCCAATGAGATGAGGATGATATGTATGGCGTGTAAATGAGGTATAGTCTTGTACAGACTTAGGCCGATCATTCCTGAGAAAGCATGGTTAATTGAAACCCACCATCAAAATACACCGGTAACCACTGTCTAGTAATCAAATAAAAGTAACTACCTTTGCTAGGATTTGAACCAGGAACCTTCGTCTCCGAAAATCAGCTGTTAAACAGCTGACTAGCGGCAACGACGTTACCCCTAGACCAACCCGGTGGGTTAGTTTGGCTTAATAATACGGAAAATCACACTTTGACACTAAACTAGGCTCTTTAGAGGAAAATGGTTTTAACAAAAGTTGTAGATCTTTTAATTTACCTAAATTTGATAATTATATTTATAGATATATACGATATATACTCGTATAATAGATATTACATTTATATACACTTTTTCGTTAAATGCATACTAAGGCTGAAATCTTATAAAATCCAGTTAGACAGATTTTCATGAAAAAAGAAACAGAATAATTAGCGCTAAACTAAGCGTTATACAAAAAAATGTTTTAAATTCATAGCTTCAAGCTAAAAGGCACTGATTACGAGATCGATACCGAATACTAAACTGACTAGTTAATGCCCACTGTTACTGTCAGATGAAATAGATCATAATATTTTTATATTAACTCTACCAGCAAATCCTTCTTCCAAATAGGCTTCGAGATTTTTTGTATATGGTAGGTGTAAGAGGAGTGGATAATTTTGAGAGCCAGTTTTGAAAAATTACAGCTATTTGGGAAAGTACATAAATAATATTTATAGATTGAGGGACGTTATACACTTTCATACCCCTAGGCCCTAGTAGTCAAAATTACATTACATTTCTTAGGTATCATTTCGATTTTTAGGATTGTAGCTCTTCGGTAAGGTGTAGAAATAATACCTATGTATTACATTAGGGTAATTACCCTTTTTTAGCACTTAGACGAAAGAAGTTGAATGTTAATTTTTTAGTGTTTATTTTTATAAAACCCACAAGGAATTTCAGCAATTTTGGTGGCCGGAACGTTAAGAAATAATAAGGAAGATGAGAGAGTAAGCTAGTAAATCAGAGAGGGCTTATATACAGATTATGAATTTGATTTCTCAAAATTTATGCAAAACCAGTAATATATACTTTGCTATGAAGTCACTGTTTAAATAATGTAATAATATGGCTTTTTCAAGTAACAAACCCTTAACGGAATAAAATAGCACTGCACCAAGAAACAGATTCATAAATGAAATGAAACACCGCATTATGAAATTATCATAATAATATACCTACTGACAGCTTATGGTAAACTTCTTGAAGCTTTTGATAGCATGGTGAAGCTGCGCAGCTATTATTATGTAAAATAATTATATATATATATATATATATATATATTTTACTTATACAGTAACTTGCGTAAACTGCAGCATTTCAGATGGACATAGAAGGGTTCTTTCTAATTCCGTTCCAGTAATATATTCTTATGAAATTTTTACTTTCTCTTGCCTATATGAATATATAGGAAGAAAAGTATTGTTTTCATGTCGAGTTTTCGAAATCGAGTTTTCACCGGATATACACGTTTTCAGACCCCCTGAACCCCAAAAACATGGTTTTTTAGCGATTGGTCTGTGTGTGTGAGTGTGTGTGTGTGTGTGTGTGTGTGTGTGTATGTATGTGAACAGAATATACCAAGAACGGAACATTGTGCAAAGTTGAAACTTGAAACTTAAGTTAGATACCGATACGAATCAAGTAATTCGGTCTTATCACTAGGACATCAACAAATCTTATGTAACAAAACCACGTTAACTTTATTTCGATTTTTAGATTTCAATAAAATAATAATAATTATTCAATATTGTGTAATGTTCGCGAAAGATTTTGACGATCTCCTCAGTAGTCAATTCTTCTTTGATAACAACTTGATTTTTAAATCTTCTCTTGGTATTTAAATATTTCTGTCAAGAGTTTTCTATTTAACTACGAATGGAATAATTATTTTGAGCATTCTTTGTGAGTGGTATATATTTATTACCGTGGAGAAAAGCCGGGCAGTTATCATATCGCAAACTTTTTCGTGTAGGGACAGTTTTAGTTCACCAGGTGACTTTAGACGTTTCGGATGAAGCTCTTTTTGCATCATATTCTCAAAATTCGTTCACTGTAGGCCTAGGCTTTTCTACTTTCTTCTGTTCACCCGATGTTCGGTTTTTAATTTTATGGAGGGCCTAAGTCCGTAATTAGTTGTTTACTAATTTTTCGTCATGGAAGCCCTTAAAGTCCGTAATTAGTAAATAACTAATTGCGGACTTTAACACACGACGTTTTTCTGGACTTTAGTAAATAACTAATTACGGACTTTAAAGAACCTCCAGGACAAAAAAAGCAATAAACACACCACAATATGAAGAAAAACATGTTTGTGTATTGTCAAATAGATTGTGGTTTGATTCATTAAGTTTTCTCGGTTTATTCCAGTTTTCTCAATATCTTTTCTGATTTCTTTAAAACATTTATCCGACACCTTAGGTCAATTGTTTAGTGTCGTAAAAATGTGTTATGTCAACCGGTTGTCATCCATTCTACACAGGTGTTCCTACAATTTTATTCTTATTTTTCTCATGGTTCCAATAATTTTTCATATTCCTTGTAGAGTTCTTTTCGACCTCTTAACCTATATTGTCCATCTACTATCTTCGGATCCATTATCTTAAGGAGAATTGTTCTCCGAAAATTTCTCTGCTCCTCTTAGACCAGCTTTTCCGGTCATTCTAAGATACTCATTCGCGTACAGACACACTGGTTTAATCACAGTATTATAATGTGTAATCTTGGCTTGTCTTAAAAATTATTTATTCTTATACAAGTGGTAAGTTCCTTAGAGTGTACCGGACATCTTTCCTCGTCTGTTGTTGTTCGCTGGTCTTCGATTGTATTAAGAAAGCGAACAACTGTAGGCAAGGAGGTTGGCCGGTGACTCCAAGGAACAAGTTGCAAAGTGTAACATATAAAGATTTTTCTGCGTTACATTTAATTCACCATTTATTTGATAGATTATTCAATTTTCTTATGCAATTTCAACGTAGCTGCTCGTGAATCTTCATCACAAGCACAAGCTAAGATCGCGCAATATATAGGTAGTAGAATGGAAGTTAAAATATGGTCTCTGATAAATATTACACAATATGATACTGTAATCAATATTTCCCCACTTGAGGCTTTCTAAAATTGAACTGGTGTTTTTACGCATTTATTATTAAGTCAATCCCTGATATTGAACCTTCAATTTAATGAACGCTCACCGTACACCAATGTTTGAGTTTTATAACTTTCTATTAAAAATTTCCAAAGTTAAATCATAACTTTTTTTAATGTGGATTTATATACAAACAGAAGGGGTTGTAATTGAATTGTGCAGATAAAATTAACTCGGTTCCAAAGTTAAAATTATTAATTAAATTTTCCATGAACACGCCTGGTGATCCAGAAATTTACTTAGTTAATATAATTTACTGTCCAACCGTCATTTCCTTCATACGTTTTTTTTCTGATACGCATTTAATTTACCGTTTATTTTACTTTCTCTTGCCTATATGAATATATAGGAAGGAAAGTATTGTTTTCATGTCGATTTTTCGAAATCGAGTTTTCACCGGACCTACACGTTTTCAGACCCCCTGAACCGAAAAAAACATGTTTTTAGCAATTGGGCTGTGTGCGTGAGTGTGTGTATATGTGTGTGTGTCTGTGTCTGTACCTGTGTGTGTGTGTGTGTGAACAGAATATCAATATCACAAGAACGGAACATTGTACGAACTTGAAACTTGAGTTAGATATCACTTAAAGACCAGACCCGAACATTTTCATCAAAATCGGTCAACCATAAGTAGTTGTTTATTCGTGTAATTTTTCACTTTTTTCCAATTTTCTCAAAAACGGTTCCTACGATTTTTTTAAAAATTGCCTTATTTACTTAATTGTTTATGTTCTACAAGATAAAGTAAGCGCCATGTCTGCTGAAATTCTTGAAAATGGTGTTTTCTCGCAACAAAATTGTTTTTTTTTTAAGATAGCGACTTTAATATGCATTTTAGCGCAAATATACATAATCAAAGTTGTAGAAAATTTAAAATTCTACATTTTTTATTACAAACATTTTTTTGTATAACGCTAGTTTAGCGGTAATTAGCGATTTTATGCTTGTTTTCTCACGAAAACGTGTAAAAAATCAATTTTTTAAGATTTCTGCCTTAGTATGCATTTTACTACAAAAGTGTATAGTCAAATTTATAGGAAATTAAAAGATCTACAACTTTTATTTCTTGGCATTTTTCTCGATAGAGCCTAGTTTAGCGTGAAAGAGTGATTTTCCGTATTTTTAAGCCAAACTGAGGTTAATTTTCATTTTGCGTCTTTTCCTCATGATTAAAATTAGGTTATATTTATTGCGGTTAGTCTTCTTCTTCTGCCTTTCAAGGATTAGGCATCTCTGCCTGTTCCGAACCTCTCAAATCTGCCCATCTCTTTTTTGGTCGTTCTCGTTCTCTCCTGCCCTCCGGCGTATAGTACAGTGGCTGCTTAGGGATCCTATCCTCCCGCATTCTGTTTACATGCTTAAACCACTGCATTCTGTTTTGGGATACCTTGTTTATAGAGAAGATGTTGAGTTCTTTCCTTATCTCGGTATTCCTGTAACGTTCTTTTCTACTACACCCATATGTATGTCGAAGAAATTTCATTTCAGATCATAAGCAGGCTCATATGTAGTGATGTGGTAATCCCACTAATGAACTTAATCTGCGCAGCACTCTTAACGCTGCCAGAAGATTTTCTTAACTACTGGCAAACCTCATGATGCCTCGGATGATGGACCGGGATTGCGGTTAGTTTTTTGTTTATTTCTAATGTTTTATTACAAATGTTAGTTTATATTGTTAATTATTTGCATTGGCAAGAGAAAGTTGTGTCAGTGTTTCACACCAGATTTTTTGTTATGGTATTTATAAATTAACTGAAACTTCATTTCTGTAAAAAAAACAATAAAAACGAATAGTTTTATAATCAAAGTTTCTAATGCTATTTCATGAATTAATTTACACGAACAACTTGGTAAATTACATTAACAATCATTCTGTCAGATCAAGATTAAAAAATTGCTTTGTTTATAGACTAATATAAAATCTGTATAGAAACCTAACACGGTTTTTTTAAATTTTCTAATAGCTATTATTATATTTTTTATTAAATATATATAAATAGAAAAATTACCATTTGAATAAATGTCGAAATCCATTGAGTAATTGTACCGTTTGCACTCTTTGCAAATGAGAGGTGTACTGTGTTAGTACTTCAAAATAGGAAGGTCTCCCATTGCTCCTCCACCCATTTATGACTAGGCGTTAAACCTCAGCTGCTCAAGTGGCTATTAGGCAAGCTCGCAAATATAATGAACGACAATTCTAAGCATTGAAGGGTAAGTCCACTCACGTCTCCCTTTAATGTTAACCCTCTGCTTTTCGATTCTAATATCACTCCTTACTGTAAGTAATTTCTGTATGGAATAGTAAATGAAATATTTGAATACAGTTTTACATATTATTAAAATAATGACTCTCTTTGTTATGTGAACTGCTTTTCTTTCATATTTATTATAAATAAACGGAGATAATTTACAAAATAAACTTGAATTATGGTTCTTTTATTCATGAAAATTTTATTTTTATAAACAAACATCATATGAAGAGAAAGTTCATCTCATTACGTACACTTATATTTTAACTTCATGAAGTTCATAGTTCACGTTTATAGTTACAATATGTTGTAATGTGTTTGTTTGTGTATTACTGTATGTACCTATTATCTGTTATTTAGGTCATCAGCCGAAAGGCTGGTTTGAACCTCTAGAGGCTTTATAAGTAAAACGAGGAGTAAAGTGGTTTACTATTGCCTTCCTCACTGACTGTAAAAGTATGCTTATAAGCATGCCAGGCACTCTAAAAGCATCTAATTTACACTTTGCAAATGACACCTTCACTTCATATATCACAGGGTCTGGCTGTATAATAAAATTCATTACTTTCAGAGGAGATAATTCAGACTAGTGTCGTTTTTACCTCAACCTCTTCTGTTCTTAAATGCTTCGGTCATATAATTGGCTGTTCATGGGATAAGAAACAGAACTATTTTTTGTACCCTTGAACTAGGAGATCGTGTGCAAATAATTTAACTCTCCACCTGCCTGTTATAGGCACACCTGTTATTTATTATCTATTATATACGTACTATGTGTTGTATGTTATTAAGAAAAATGTAGCAACTCTATTTGTATGGGGTAAGTCCCCAAAAACAAATTAATTGATTATTGATTGATTAATAGATAGTTTCTTAATAACTGTCAAATTTAGTTTAATCGTTTGTTTTGTAGTTAATTTAATTTATGTTATATAATTTTATTTTTTAGTAGGCTAAGTTTAAGAATTAATTGTAATGTTAAGTTTGTCAAAAAGTAATTTTGAATATGTTGTAATAAGTCTGTTTATTATTTAAGGGGAGTCGGAACTGCTATCTTAGCCCATGTTAATGTTTGACCCGTTTTCTCAGTTAGCTATGGCCAGAAGATTTTAAAATTTTAATTAGTAATTAAATGATATGTACTTGGAGATAGACGGAGTCATTTTAAAATATATAGATTATTAATTTTTTTTATAATTTTTTCCGTGAATGCCTACTCCAAGAACTGAAATTTCATAGAACAAAATTTATATATTTTTAATAAATTAAAATAACGTTAAATACCCCCCTCGGTTGATGTAAATACATGTAAGGAATGTGCCATTAAAATGTAGAGGAAAAAGGTTAATTGGTTCTTGAGGAAACAGGTCTCTTGTATGAAGAAACACAGTTTTTTCATACGTGATTCAGATTTATAAAATCATTTCTATATAAAAATGTACTTACTTAGTGCATTTCTGCATCATAGGAATGCACTAAGTATATTATGCAACATAAATTGCATAACCTAAGCCTTACAAACAAAAGTGCTTTTTCTAGATTGAAAAAGAAATACTAAAATATTTCATAAAAATTAGTAACAAACTAACTAAAAATCATGGTACAATATGACTTGTTTACGAAAACAGGAAAATTTTTACATGACATGTGTTTTTATAAAAACAAAAAACGTTTTACTAGTTGTCGTAGAAACGTGATTTTGGTACCATTGGAAAGCGCTAATTTCAAACTGTATAACACAGTTAAAACCTGAAAATCGATATTTATTTCATTTTTTCGAGTCCGACTCCCCTTAAAATACTCAGATCCCGATTGAACCTAGAACGAAAAAGGTAACGATTTTTCTTCTTCTTCAGGTGCCCTCTCCATTACGACGGTTGGCTATCATCATGGTTAGTCGTACTTTGTCTATTGCTGCTCTGAAAAGTTCATGCGACGAGCAGTTAAACGCTTCTCTCTGGTTTCTTAACCAGGATATTCTTCTGCGTTCCACCGAGCGTTTACCAACGATTTTTCCTTGGATTATGAGATGCAGAATCTCGTATTTAGGTCCACTCATGATGTGTCCAAGGTATGTCAGTTTCCTTATCTTTATGCTTTGCAGGATTTTCAGCTCTTTCCCCATTCTTCTGAGGACTTCTATATTTGTGACCCTGTCTGTCCACGGTATTCGAAGTATTCACCAGTAGGTCCATATTTCAAACGCTTGTAGACGGGTCTCACATTCTTTGTTGAGTGGCCACGCCTCTACCCCATACAAGAGGATGGGAAAGACGTAGCACTTCAAGAGGCGGGTCCTGGTTTCGAGACTCAGGTCGCGGGCCTATAGAAGGGATCTCATTTTTAGGAATGCTGCCCTGGCTTTTTCAATTCTGATTTTTGTTTCTGACAGGTGGCTTGCACCGCAGTTGAACGATTGAATAAGTGTTATTTCATTTTTGAAGCAATATGTAATATTTTTAAATAAAATATCTAATATTTTTGAAAAATATTGATTAACCTAGAAACACTCTAATATGTAATCGGTTATATCTCATGTACCTATATGGGTCTTAAACGAGTAACATGGTGTTACTCAAGAACTATAAACTGTCGACAATTATTGACTACAATATCTATTTTTGGAGATCAATATACTGTACAAAACATATTGCCCGTTAGCTAAAATGTTATAATAAACTTACTGATAAAATGAAAGTATAAACGGTAGTTATATAAATGAAGATTAAGTTTAGGATAATATTTCTTTAACGTATTATTAAGTTGAAGGTCTGTATGAAACGTACGTTGTATTTATATTGAGTTAAAAACCTAAGTAAACTATATTGAAGGTACTTGTATTTACTGGATATAACATAATGACGAGAAGACGATAACTCGAATGAAGTTATCAAATATAATGCAGCTGTTGAACTGACTAAATAACAAAGCCCCAGGGAAATCTAACCTTTCTTTTTCTTATGCGTTCAAGTTCAGCGCTAAGAGTGCTTCTGCGGTATCTGCGGTCATCGACTGCTACTCTAACCTGAAGACAGGATTAATCCAACAAAGATTCATTCAATTTTATCTCAGCTTGGTAACTTCTACTGCGTAGAATACCACTGTTTAATATTATTTTATTTTTATTACAATATTATTTGAATATGAAGTATTATTTTTATTTATTCTATTGGTTAGTAGGTACAATATGTTGCATGAACTATGTTTCTGAAGAGGATATTGGTCCATTTCTTATATATGAAGAGTTATATGATAGGTAAAAGTCGTTCAAGTTACTTAAATTATACCACCAGATTGTTTCTAAGATGCTGTATTTAATTTATTTAATCATTCCTCTAAAATTACACAAATTTTGTGGCATTTATGAAATTATATATATATATATATAAAAGGAGCGTTACTACAATGTAAATAGAAGAGTTCGGTACCATATAAATTTTGTATTACCTCATTTTGGTCATTGATATAACCTCTCAATTTCATAGTGGGTTTTACAGAATTATTACGTAGTGAATTCGTTCTCTCAAAACTTCAGGGTTTTCAATCTTTCTAACACTCGTAATTTTTATCTATCTTTTCTCAATATAACTTATTCGCAATTTTTCAACATTATGTATGTAAAATTAATTGTTCTTTTCTCCTTTGCTACTCTATCATTCGTTTTTCAATTATCACTTCAGAATCATTTATATAAACTTTAAATCTTTATATAATCTTTATAAATACAGGTGCAGCTGATTATTGACGCCTTATAAGTTATTCTTTGATAAGCCTCTACCTACTTCTAGTTTTTTCAATCTTTTTAAATGGGAAAACATTCACTCACTCACTGATTCAAGTTCAATAATAGAAATCCCTCTTTCTCTACAATCCCGCTGACCTGTTGTTAAGTCAAAAGCTGAAAGGCATTTGAACCTCTAAAGATTTTACTAAGTAAAACGAGGAGTGAGGTGGTTTACTATTGCCTTCCACAATGAGTACAAAAGTAGCCTATGCTTATCAGCATGCCAGGTCCTCCAAAAAGCATCTATTTTGCACCCTGCAAACGATACCTTCACTTTATTCACCACAGGGTTTGGCTGTATAATGAAATTCATTACTTTCAGAGTAGATAACCATGACTAGTATCTTTTACACCTCTACTCTTCTAACCACGTGATGGCTGACCACGTGATAAGAAACAGAACTTTTTTTTGTAACCCTGGAACTAGCAGATCGAATGCAAATAGTTTAACATTCCACCTGCCTGTTATGGGTGAACCCGCTGACTTATAAAACTTAAATTTTGTACGTATGTCTGTAGGAACATCAAACTCAGTAAGAAAAACCTAAAGAATTTTTATATTTCGATCACTTTTATCTAAGGCGAAAAAATAAGGCGTCTATTCTAAAAATATAGACCAATCCACTGTAATACTTAAGTAAAGATCCTTTTGGGGTCTGAGTAAAATGAATAATAAACAGACTTCCTTTAAACTTAAGACATTTACAGTTAGTTACATTAAGCTTAGACTATTAAAAATTTCCATTAAATTAATTACAAAACTTAAGCTTAAACTAACCATAGTAATATTATTTTACATTTAACAAATTGTCTGTTACTTACAACCAAAATAAAATGTGTACTGCACGCAGACCTTTTTCCTTAACGTACAATGTAAATAATGTATTCACATCGGTTAAACACTTTCTAATATCACTCACTTATGATCGTATGAATTTCTCCAATACGGCTCGTACGATTTTACTTAAAATCATCTTCTTTATTAAATGTTTTAATGTTTTGCGCTTTAAGATGATTTAAGCGAGGTGGCTATTGAAATTCGTAAGGGTTGTAGTCTCGTGGTAAAAAACCTGTTTCTTTTATGATCTCGTCATTAATCCACCTACCTGTGCATTCTACCTGTGATTTCTACCTGTGCATTTTAAAGAAAAACATGTGTATTTAATATTATTTAATTCATAGTCTATTAGTTATAGTATTAATATGAATGAATGAATTTCACTAGAGTTTTGGAAATTTGCCTTCCCGTAAAGAAAACTTAACGGTATGTTTCTGTTAAAAAAATTGCTATAATTTTTCATGAATATTTTTTTGAAATTTTTAGTTCAAGTTCAAGTAAAACTTTTTATATCTAGTTGGGAAGTGCTCACGGAATTGTACATTAGCTTTGGAAGGCGCCTTCGAATTCACAAGGTAACATTTTGGTTAAATTATCGTGAATAATTTTTCATGCCTTTCTCTTGATTACAATTAAATGTATTATGTTGTACAAACCATAGTATCGTAACGTTTAGAATGTAGGTACCTAGTATATGTTTTAAAAGAAGTAATAATAATAATTATTATTTATTTATTTCCATATATTACACATTACAATAAAAATAGAAATTACTATAATACAAAATTTCTTAAATTGATTGTACTTCTGTACTATTTGGCTAGAGGTGGTTGAAATTATCCCATCCAACTATGAAAAAAACTATGTACCTGGATGAGGTTGGATACTTTTAAATAAATAGTATCAAAAAATGAAGTAATTAATTATTGTCAATAGCATTCAATACCTACAATACCTATTTACTTGCTACCCTAACTTAACCAATACTATGCTATTTACTAACACTACTATTGTATCAATTATGATATATTACATTTTAATAATTATTCAACTTACACTATTTTTAATAATATAAAGATAATTAAATACAACCTAAAATTAATTACATTAAAAATATATACTATTTTATTTTCTCCTGTCACTTTAGTTATATCTACATTTTGAATATTGCTGACCATTTTTGCTATTTTCTCTCTATCCATTTTTACTAAGTTTTTTTTACTAAGTTTTGGCTATCCATTTTTACTAAGGTATTCTTAAATGTATGCAAAAAAATCCAATTGACTTCTTTTTAAAAGGAATTAAAAGCTTACTTCGTTTAAATATGAGATTACTTATAGATTATAATATCATGAAAATTGTTCATAAAATAAATTGTATAACGTTTATCATAAAATTAATTTATATTAATAACATCATTAAGTATAATAATGTAAAAATGACGTGGTATCTAATAGAAGCTCATTTATTAAATTTATTTATGAGCTTCCATCAGGCAGAAGAGGTCGCAGCAGGACTCCGCTTGTATTTGGCGTGGAGCTACCAGAATGCTTCATGCAATGAATAATTGTAGATGCATAAGGACGAAGGGCGGTGGTTAGGGCAGGACAAGCTATCCGTCAAAGAGAACGCGTCAGAAAGCGACACTAGAAGGCGGGCCTCTGTGACCTCTTCATGAATAAACACTAGGAATAAATCAGGTGTGTGCAATGTATGAACATCCCCATGGCTCTGTCTGCAGGACGGGTAATAAATAATGGTCTTCTTAGTGCACTTAATGCTTCAGTACTTCACAAAGCCAGCGTTATACAAATTTAATACTAATATTTCTTTGGTAAAATTTCATTTAGATGTAAAACTATTAACACTATTGTTTTTATTGAAATAACTCTTCTTATCACCGTCTTTTAAGATACGGACTGAATGAGGAATATATAATGATAGTCTTATATTGCAATAATTATTATGTGGAACTAGATATTTCTAAGTTCAACTTGATAGTTATTATTTATGCCATCAAGGAAATATCAATAGCTCATTGTATGTAATCACCCTATCTTACTGCCATAGGTCACAGAAATTTTCAGTTTCATCTCGATTTATACTATTTATGAAAAGACGTTATCCTACATCGTAACGTTTATTCCTGATCTTTTCGGGACTGGATTTTAATAAATAAAAAACTTGCTTTTATACTTATAACAAGAAATTATAACTACTAAACCCTAACGAATTAAAGACTGCAGATGAGATGTAGCCAATAAAAGCCAAGGTCGGGTGTGAGGTTGTCGCTTTGCTAAGTCTGTTCCATCGAACTCCAGCTGACTTTTTGTTAGGCTGTCATACACAGCGGGACCACAACATGACAACACAGGATACAATTAACGAAAGTCAATTGGCTCTGTGCTGTGATCTAGGTCATTACGCTCCGCCTTCATCTGCAGTCTCTAGTTCGTTACGGTATAGTAAATTAGTAAATTGTAGATAAAAACCAAATAAAGAAGTGAACCCAGTACTGAATCCTGAAAAAAATTACCAGATATATCAAAAAAGGTGGATTTAGCTCTTTTTGAATAAAACTTTTCTGCTCAATGGGTTTTCATCATTGTTTTGGATCAATAAAAGATATTTAAAACAATTACATTTTATAACATTCGTATCTCGTTGCATGTTTGGATTAGACAAAACCAATATGAACACTGAACTACAAATAGATTCAAAATAAAAATTACAAAATTAAACTTAATGGGAATGAAATTAAATGATCAATCTCCGAAATTAAAGAGGGTTTATATTTCTTGTGAATATAAATTAGATAAGTGTCTAATCTGATAGTTTACTTGATAGCTACATTTTTACCTGGCTGAAAAATTCAAGGGAAGAATCTTAACATAAACATTTCATTGCAGACCGAAATATGAAGTGTATTTTTCCGGTTAGTCTTTCATTAGGTTTGTCTATGGTGTTTTGAATGACAGTGCTTCTTGGAATAGCGTTTAGATTTCCTCCACTTGTTACCTGTCTAGAAAAGGATAGAATTCAATAGTTATTTGATTCTTCTATTTCTTTTATGTTCTAGAAATATTTTGTCCTCGTATCAGCTAGTCGATGAGTAAAGAGTTTGTGAAGGCAGTCAGTAGCACAGTGTCAACTAGGTTAGTAGGCAACGGTTTAAAATAGATTCTATGTACACTTAAATGGTGTGTGGGATTTGTTGATACTAAAAGTAGGAGTTTGTTCAAAAATTGTTGATATTAAATGGTTATATTCTTTTAGTTAGTTTGTCTGTGTTAAGTTTTTGTAACATTTTATACTAAATTTAGTCTAATTTTAATTTAAGTATTTTAATTGAAAATTACAAGTAGAGGAACTTCTGAAAAGTGTGGTTGTAAGTGACTTTTTAAAGGTGTGTTGTTGTTATTCATGGAGCATTCAGGTAAATTGGATTTTTTTTAAACATGAAAAATATTAAGATGGAAATACAGAGTACGCTACTTATTTAGGAAACCTTCATATCCATCAATTAAGAGTCTTGTTTGTTAATATTTTTTTTTAGACAGTAATAAGCACCCTAAAAACACATTACTCTGCATTATTTTTTTTATTAGTAGTCGGCTACCTATAATGAACAAAGAATACAAATAACGGTAATTGCAATCGTATTTAAAACGTAACGAGTGAAACAGATCTTTTAGAATATTTTTTCGTTTATCTTTAACAACGCTCGTTAATAAAAAAAAGTTGAAAGAACAACATCAACAAGTCAAAAAATAAAATAATATTGTCGGGACGACTAACAACAGGTGAGAAATAAATGAACGTAGTTAACTTGTTTGTATGTAGTTAAAACACATGAAGAAGACTAGTCTCTCACAGATTTAACTAACACATAAAATTTAACTACAGGTCCTGTCTAGTTCTTGTCTGTTTGACTGATATGTGAAATGATGGAATAGATAAATGAGTTTAAAGAACTCATTGGACTTAGGTTCATTTTAAAATAAGATTTAAACAAAAGGTAAATAACCTCTCTGTGTAAAAAATAAAATCGTTATTTGAATTTTTTGTACTCTTTAAATTTACCTACGTTAATTAATTTGTTATCTAAATTGTCGAGACTAACTTTCAGAGCGCATTAATACACTTTTATTTAAAAAATGTATTATTCTACGTAACTTGCTAAATCGTATCGACAACTTTCCGATTAGCTAACCACTACCCAAATCAAACAGATTGCAATCAAGTGATTTCCATTACTTGAAATGTAAGATATCTCTGTACGACGTATAATATTAATTCACTTTACGACTGATAAGTGCTTAAAACTTATGTGTGTGAACTTTGAGTTTAAAAACTAATCAAAAAAGAAGACTGCCAACCGTGATCTTTTACACTAAATCTTACACTAGACATGATACTGACATGGAACCAACACAAATGGCAAAAACATTTGCTGAATTACAGATTTAAGACTTTGTACTCTATTTCACAAGAGATCCCACTACCTGTTAATCGAAAACTAAATTGTTACAATTACCGAATTAACCCAATGTAACTGTATAGACCTTTGATCCACGTAAAGATCTTTCGTACTTTCATCATCTTTGATCTCTTCAGTCTTTGGTTCATCTCTCCGGATTTTTGATTTGGCGAAAAAATCAAATAAAACAGGATACAAGCTTTTCAAAATGAATTTTTACGTTTAATTATTTGTAAAGTAGTCTATCAACTACGTGCGAAATTCTGTGACTTTAATATAAACACAGTGTACACAGGCATTAAAAATTATACACTCATTAACGTTCAAAAATAAATTAATCACACAAATCCAGAGGTACTAACATTGTCAAACTCACACATACCACAGAATTTGTAAAGAAGGTTAAAAAATGCTGAACAGGGATCTAGTATAAAAACTGACGAGGGTTTGTCACTGGATGATTTTCCAGTCAATACGAAAGCAGGCCAAGTACAATATAAAAAATCCTCCTGGTTGTATGTAATAAATTACAGTTGTAGTTGTTTTAAAATAAATATGGACTTGTAAAACTAACTATTGAAGGTGCACAGTTAAAAATATAAGTAATACAGATTATTTCGTGATTTAAAAAAATTATGGCTAAGTTTCAACAATGGAGTCAGGACTCTAAGAGGAACAAGAATATTATTCTGAGGCTAATCACGGGTTTGCCAATAGAATTCCCTTGGCCAAGTTATAAGCACTGCGCGAGGTACACTAATGATAAGTACGAGTATAACATCTTACGGCCTCTAGACAGTCGCTGAGGTTAGATTCAGAGGTCTCACTCATAGTCTCTTCCGCCCGCCACAATTTTCAAAAATTCTTTCTCTTTCGCCGTGAACTCCGTTGGCCTCTTCGCCTCAGTTGATCCACGGGTACTTATTTGGTTATGCCTTCTTCGTACCTGTCCTGCATACCTGCAGGACGTCTCCTATTAGCCATTGGGATGCGCCGTATCGGGTTGAGGCTCCCCCTCACAGTTTCTGACACTAGGTTAACCTTAGCCCCTGCTTTGTTCAGAGCGAAACCCCTGCCTGAGCTGACCAAGCAAAGGAAATATAATACTAAGGAGACTCGTTTTAATTATTATATTATTTTAAGCAGTTATTATTTATTATAATCAACGACAGGAATTGTACCTCTTGTTGTAGATAATTATAGGTGAATCAACATCAAATTACTGTCAGATTGTAAAACATTTCTCCCAAAAAATTATTAAGTAATAGTTCTATGAAAAGAAATATATTCGCATAAGAAGCCCACTAATTACTTTTCGTTGCTCAATTTAGACAATGCTTGAAATATGAAATTAAAAATTTATAATAGTAAGTGTATTGATTTTCACAAATCTACTGTAAGTAATTTGTAAAGGAAATAATTTCAATATTATGTCCAATTCGAAATTAATGAATCTTTGTGAACAAACTATTCAGAGAATTTTAAATTTTGTGTTTTCAACAATTTTAAAATGCATTTCAAAACAAATTAATACAAATGAAAAATTTATAAACTGAATTTAAAAACTAATAATTTTTGCTGTTTTATGAAAAAGCATCTAAGATTTAATAAAAATCCAAAAATGCATTTTTTATTCACAATAATTTTATACATTTTTTTTAAGTAACATGTTACGAAAAGTAAGAAAAATGAAAAAAAATTGCGTACAACTAGAAGATGTATTAAGGAAAATTGCACAATAATGAATTGTTCATTACCTTGTTTTTTCTTTCCGGCAAGCCAAAATTAACTTTCTTTTGGTACAGGGGGTAAAATGTAAATATTAGCTTGAACCCTTCCTGGGATTATTTTGATTAATTTGTTCTAATTAACCCTAGGTCTATTTGTAAGGGCTCACTACAACAGCTACACTACGTTTCTCTCTGTTCTGTTTTTATCAGTCTAAATTTAATATGTATGGTACATACGGACAGGAAACCATAATTTTACTCTTATGTAAACTTAAGTTAAGAATTTATTACAAAAATTATTTTTGCTTGTAAAAAGATGTATTCATTGTTTTCTATTAGTGTTTTCTGCAATAGTCTTAATTAAGATTAATTAACATATACAAATTAAAATTAAAACAATAGTATGATGACACCTAATTAAAATATCATTTATTCTTTTTATAGAAAGTAGTCTACGGCCACTTTATTAGCTCAGCGGACAGAGCGCTAGTCTGCGCTGCACACTTCAAAGCGGAAGGTTCCGGATTCAATTCTAGCCAGTGTCTGACATTATTTCACGTTAAAATCTACCGACATAGGTTATCTTGTTTTGATGTTTATACACTCATAATTTGCCAATAACAGGCAGATGGAGTGTTAAATTATTTGCACTCGATCTGCTAGTTCCAGGGCTACAAAAAGTAGTTCTGTTTCTTATCACATGGTAAGCCTTATCAATTATGAGACAAAAGGATTTAATAACAGAAGTGGTAGATGTGTAAAAGATACGATAACGTTTTTCACGGTTGATGAGCTTTGCTGTTCTACGCGTATAGACCAATCAGAATGTTTGCCAGCGATGCCAGATTGTAGCAGACAAACATTACGCGCGCATGCGTATAAGAGTCACAGTAGTTCACTCGACTCTTGCATGTCGTACTGAGCACATCGATTATAGAGCGCGTTAACATGCAATACTTTATAATATAATCAGGTTGTATGTTCATAAGTTAAAATTGTTATTGAAAGACTAAAAAAATGGCTGTTGAAATATATAACAGAACTACGAGAGCAAGTATTGGCAACTTTGCTGGCTAGTCGTTCGCTAGCTATGAAGTGGGTAGGGGGGTATGCGTACCTTCAGACCTCATCAGCTTTGAAAATAGTATAGTCAAATTTATCCCCTCTGTGAGTAATGGATTTCATTACAGGTATAGCTAGACCCTGAGTTGAATGAAGTGAAGATGTCATTTGCAGAGTGCAAAGTAGATGCTTTTCAGAGCTCCTGGCAAGCTGATAACCATACTTTTTCACTCCGTGAGGAAGACACAGTACACCACCTCAGTTCTCGTTTCACTTAGTAAAGCCTCATAGAGGTGCAAACTAGCCTTTCGGCTGATAACCTAAACAACAATACTCATAATACATTTTTATAACACAGTCAACGAAAAACAAACACTATTTCTTTAAAGAGATTTCATGATTTTTAATGAGATTAAATAAAACAGTTTTTTATGATTCATTCCTGAAAAGCCCAACCATGCAACCAAACAAAACTTAATTTAATTTTTATTTGACAAAACATTTTCAACTGTTTATTGTTGTTTTCATAAGAAACATATATGCTAATCTACTAAGATCTAATAAATGGACAGGAAGTCACAAGAACTTTTTAAACTTCCAACAAAATAATATTCCCGATTGTGATGAAAACCTGCTTCAATATGACTTACCAATAAAACCTAGAGAAAATAAATTATAAATAGTGTTTCTATCAAGACTTGGCTGAATAAATGTAACGACAATTTAAAACTTTTTTCAACATTTTTGAAAGAATTTCAGTGATGAAAATTTTACTGAAAATAAAAAATTATGATCCTAGAACGAATTGCAGTATAAATTTTCAAAATTCTTTTATTCGTTTTTCAGAAATTTAGGAACGGTATACATCACCTTCCTTGTTATGATAGAACGATATGAATTTTATAATTCCAATAATTTATTACAACTTAAAAGTTTTAAAAGAAAATAAAAAATGCAAAGAATTTTTTAAATAAAATTATAGGAATATTTTTAAGGACAATAATTATTTTTCAAAAATATTTGCACTTTTATTTCAGAACTATGTGGCTGATTCCAGAGTATTCGGAGAAAGATAGGATAAAAATTAATTTTCAAAATTTAATGTCTTAATTGCAGAGTTAAATTCAACTAAATAATATCTAATAGAAATTTAAAACTAGGAAATCTAAAACTCTAAACAAGAACCAAAAGGTGGTATCACACGATACAACATATAAATAAATACGTAAATAATAATAATAATAATTATTCAATTTGAATAACGTTATTGCTTAATCTTTCGTGACCGATGTCTTGTCTATTACCATAATGATTGTTTCTATCCTGAATATGGTTATGTAACCAAACAGAGAATTTGCATGCACCAAAGTTGTATTTAAAATTCTGTTAATGGAATATTCAAACTGCAGTATCACTTCAAACAAGTCACCATTGTTAATAATAAAACCAATTCAATGTTATAACGGTTTTCGTACATGAAGGAAATAACCAACAGATGTAGACCATGTTTGCTTTAATGTTTCAAACACTTCAAGACTACGTAATGGAATTGACTCTGAAATTAGACTTTTTAATTAAGCCTGTGTATGAATAACTTAAATGGTTATTCGATATTAAAATAATTTTTTTCGTTCGATATTTAGCCAATATAATATTATGCCAGTATAAGGTTGCCTATATGAAAAGGAAGGTATCCGTGGATAACGTTAGTCAGATTTTGATTATTATTTGTATCAGAGGTGGCGAGAAAAACTCATGTTCATCCCCCTCACACTCCCTCAGGATGGGGAAGTAGCGTTGGACTCAATTGAGGCGTCCTCGTCCTGGCTACTTGATCCGAGAACTACAAAAACTCCTCGCCTACTTAGGAACTTTTAATATAATTCTTTAAGGAAAATGTAGATTTATCAAGCTTTAAACCAATTTAACTAATACATTCATTTATCTTTTACATTTTTTATAACCACCCACTTTAGTTAACTGTTTTTTGGCTTAAATGAACGGGGATGCACGCCGGAATATCTTCATGCCTCATTGTCAGTTGGTCACCTTATGAAATAGCTTTTAACCAGTGTGAAACTTGGTATAAAGACTACCTAACATTGACTGACTGGGCTGTTTCGGATTCCAAGACTTTTGGTTTTTTTTAAAATTTGTGTTTGAAATATAAATAGCGCCATGAAACCATTTAGTTATGATAATTAAATTTAATTTCATAATTAATTAATTATTCATTTGTAAGTAGTATTAGGGCGGCTGCCAACCAGCCTTGTGGCTGTTAACTAGAGAGAGAGAGAGAGAGAGAAGTAGTATTTATAAACAAATCCAAAAGCCTTCACTAACTAACTTATTTAAGTCACATTCATTACTAATTCTCTACCTTTCCCATAATTTAGATAGCTGAAGTTTGACACATTTTTTCCATGAAACAAGAAAACAACGTAATGCATTTGCATTTCAACCACACGTGTCTTAGTGGTACAAAGGCCGTTACTACCTAATACTAATAGGCCTACATATTATTTCTATATTATCTCAAAGAGCTGCCGTTTTAAAATCGGCTTGGATACTCTATAGATGATTCCTAAGAATAGAAAAACATTTGAAAGTACATGCTACTTAATGGGTAGAAAAAGGGTAACTATCCTAAGACGATAAGTTCTTACTGTACCTTTCTTAAAAGCAGTACTTCTGAAAACCGTTGTTAGTAAGTGATTACTAGAACAAGTAAAATTTGGAGTAATACAAGGTAAAGCAATAAACTAATTTATTTAATGAAATCTCTTTAAACCTAGCAATAAGCCCGCACGCAGCGTGGGTACAATCCGTTAGTCCTTATGAATTGTTTAACAAGTTTTACAAGTTAATTACTTCGTTCAGAATATATTTACTAACCAGAAATATTCGTCAATAAATTATTTAAAACTGCTACGACATTTTACAACCATATTTTCTTAAATAAAACTATAACACAAGTTTTTGTTTAAATTTCATTGAACCGTTAGTTTATTAAACCGGATGACAGAAAGCGGAAGTCTAGAACTGTATACTCAAGTTTTAAGTTTGAACAGAACTTAAAACAATAATCTGTCCTTGCCAGTTAAAACAATCTTTTGCTTACTGTACTGTACTTAGTAAGCCAAGTTTTAAAGGCAGGCATCCCTACATAAAGATTTATTGCACGCCTCACGACGCAAATGGCGCTCGAATAGCTTTGCCCATTTATTCACTTCTCTAAGATAAACAATGCATAAAATACACACACACTTATGCACTTGTGTATAACAATATACATTCATTTTAGAGAAGATACAAGTACTATTCTCCATTTTCACTAGCATATTATTAAGGCAGTCTTTTAAGGATAATTTATATAGTTCGTTCGTTTCAAATAATTTTAAATTCATTTTTATTTATTTATTTTATATGAAACAGTTTTTACACATGCAATTAATTATTGTTATTACAAATAAAAACTTAATGTTATGTACTGTGAGACAAATACAACAACTTATCAGAAATATTTATACTGTAAAACAAACATTTATAATTTATGCTGTGTAACACGGTTTTACCATATTTTTTTATTTTTATTTTATTTCCTAGTATTAATAAGAAACAACGTAACTTATATGGTACGATACGGAAATATTTTAATTTTTCTTTTTACTTTGATTCTTTATTCTAAAACTATACAACACCATCAGAAAGTCCAGTAAAATTCTTGACGACAGAAATAACATGAGTACAAATAAAAATATTTTTCAACGAATATATCCCAGTGGATAATTCAAATATTAAAAACAAAAATTTAAATAAAAAATATGACAACACAAGAAAAATTAACAATTTTGTAGGGTTATTTTTTTATGGTCGTTACAAACAGTTGTTGTTTAGGTCAACAGTTTGAAGGCTGGTTTGAACCTCTAGAGGCTAACAGACAGGTGGAGTTAAATTATATGCACTCAATTCGTTTGTTTCAGGGCTACGAAAATAGATCTGTTTCTTATTCCATGGTCAATTAAATGACTGAAGTATTTAAAAACAGAAGATGTAGAGGTGTAAAAGACACTAGTCAGAGTTATCTCCCGTGAAAATTATGAATTTCATTGTACAGCCAGACCCTGTGGTGAATGAAGTAAAGGTGACATTTGCAGGGTGGAAAATAAGTACTTTTCAGAGGATCTGGCATGCTGATAAGTATACTTTTCAACTCAGTGAGGAAGGCCATACTAAAACAAGTCACTCCTTGTTTTACCAAGTAAAACCTCTAGAAATTCGAACTAGCGTTCCGGCTGATGACCTAAAGAAACCATAAACAACACACATTTTTTTAATTTGAACAAAATAAAATCAATATAAAAACCAATGCAAAAATGATTTGACGAACAAAATTAAATCTTAAAAAAATTAACATTGATTGACTTAATAAAATAATTAACATGAAGTGATTTTTTCTTTAATGTTATATCTAGCACTGAACGCTAGCACAACCTCTAGAGTCAATCACGTTTTGCTTGGCATGGTTTTGGAAGAAGCTTCGATTGAAGCAGTCCAACGTTTCATATATCTTCAATTTAGTTGCTGAAATTTATTTTAGTATTTAGTTTTGATGATAAAAAATTGAGATTTTTGTCGTAAAAGCAGATTTAAAATTGTGATTGTAGTATTTTTTATTGTAGAAGGTCTCTACTCCCTACTTTTTTGAGTCTTCGTAGATTTGTGTGGCATTTTAAAATGTAAACAAGGCAATATAAAAGTATAAAATAATTACTAAAGTTAAACGGTTGTAAAATTTTGATAATATTATTGATAATATTTACAGAGGTAATTTTGTATATTTTATTTAGTTTAACTGTTAAGGAATGTAACATTTTGGTTTATTTACAGAAGACAAAGTTTCAGAAGTACTGATCATCTCAGAAGCAAAGTAATTTTAAAATGAAAAACCCTCAGCACATGCAAATTCGTTAATTTACTTAGAATGTGATTTCTCTTCTGTACAATCACGAGATTAAGAAATTGAACTGTAAAAGTTTCAAATATACTTCGAGAAGAACGCTGTTCTGTACAAAGCGGAAGGAATGATTTAAAGTTTCATCACACCTAGTTTCAGCTAGTTTTAAGGTATTAGGCCTATTCAGAGTGTTGGATTCAGACTGCTTAGCAGATTTAAAAACCAGAGGGTGCTGAGATTGATTGTTAACATCTTTTACAGAGAATCGATTGCTGGAACGTAAAATAAAATAAAATATAACTGAACGTAATGTACCGTGTTTGCCTCAACTATTCGGAAGTACAGGAAAGATTGACCCAGTCATTTGTTGCAGATACTAAATAATCGAGCCCTCAAACAGGTGTTTACTTACAAGCTGACTGGAAAACGTCATATTGGACGACCTCAGAGGAGATGGGCATCCTTACTTATTTGATAAATGATAAATTGACTTTAAAAAAATTATAGATGAAAGATATGCGAAATTCAATCAACTTCTCAGTTGCGACATGTGTATTTTTTAAATTCTCTTATTTAACAGCAAAAAAAGATCGATTAAGAATTTCAGATAAAATATAAAATACCTGAAATTCGTCCGTAATTTAATATGACTCTAAACGTAGCCTACATTCAAAGTTAATGGCGGGAGTCCTATTCAATAATGTCTTTATTTCAATTATTAAATTCAAGTAACAGTCTTTATGTGGTTTTATGTCTAACCACATAAAAATCTGATGGAGTGCGTGATGGAAGATTGTAGTTTTTAGGAAATAAAGGAAAAAGTTACGGATATTATTAATTTTCTTTACCTTTTAAAACCTTCAATGGAAATATATTAAGTAGTTACAAATATGTACATAAAACAACAATAACATGTTTAACATTTCTAAGTAATCTAACGAAGTAATGAGTTATCATTTTGGACATTCACCCACCATACACAGAAGAACCGCAGAATGTTTGTGGTTAGCTTGCAAATTACCTAATTTGCTGTAGACAAACTGTGGAGAGCCAAGGTCTTCCTTCTTTACTATGTTTTGAGATGCGATTCGTTGACTGGAAGACGGTGGAAGGTTTATGTATCCTCAATTTTTAAAAAGAAATATGATTGGTACATCGTTTAAAAAAACCGAAATAATTACAACTGTTATTCAATTTATTCGCTTTGTTTCTTTTTTTAAACAATTCTAATATTATGTATTTATTTATAAGCAGTTTTTTAAAAACGGAAAGAATAAAAAATTTAAAAACAAAATATGAAATGAATTCTCAGGTTTACATCCATTTGGTAAAACAACTTGTAAAATTTTAAATTTATAATTTTTTTGTTAGTATGTGACTCCATTTTATACCACATGGTGTCTTTCACGAATGTAGAACAGTATTGTAAGAACAAAAGTATCTTATTCTAATAATAAGTGTATATTATTTTCTTCTAGGCAATGGGTGTGTGTAATTTCCTCTTCCCCCTCCAAATTCTACCGATGTATTCCACCTGCTTCCAAAATGGCTGACCTTCCTTGTTTTTTGTTCGTGAAACAATGAAGACATGTAATTGTTATACAAGTATGTTTGCGACTGTATAGGAGTACTCTACTTTATCATGACGTAATTTATTATAAAATGGCTGTCTTTTTGTACTTCTTACAATAGAATATTAAGAAGTGGTATATAACTTATACTTGGATTTTAATAGCTTAGCTTCTTGTTTCATACAGTAGTGGTATTAACACTTCTCCATATAAATTACTCAATACATCAACTAATGAATTTTTTTATAACTGCAGCCAGGAGAATCCAAAAATATAGACATGTCAAGATAAAAAACTAATAAGCTTTAAAATTAACACAATTTAATGTTAATTAACAGTAATTAACAATGTTAAAATTAACTTCATTACTTAGTAATACATCTATATTTGTACTTTCTCTTGCCTATATGAACATATAGGAAGAAAAGTATTGTTTTCATGTCGATTTTTCGAAATCGAGTTTTCATCGGATCTACACGTTTTCAGACCCCTGAACCCAAAAAACATGTTTCTAGCGATTGGTCTGTGTGTGTGTGTGTGTGTGTGTGTGTGTGTGCGCGCGCGCGCGCGTGTGAACAAAATATTTTAAAAACAGAACATCGAACGAAGTTGAAAAAAGTTAAGTTAGGTACCACTAGAGAACCCGACACGAACATTTTCATCATAATCGGTAAACCGGAAGTAGCAGTTTATTAGTGTCATTTTAAATTTTTTTACGATTTTCTCAAAAACGGCTCCAACGATGTTTTTTAAAATCAGCTCATTTACTACATTTTTTTATGCTCTTCAAAATAGGGTAGGCGCCATGTCTGTTGATATTCTTGGTAAGGCTGTTTTCTTATAAGAAAATCATTTTTTTAAGATTGCGGCTTTAATATGAATTTTAGCGCAAAAATGCATATAATAAAACTTCTAGAGAATTTAAAATCCTACAAATTTTATTTCAAACATTTTTTGTATAACGCTTAGTTTGGCGGTAATTAGTGGTTTATGTTTTTTTTCATGAAAATCTGTAAAACAGTAACTCTTTGTACACAGTAAAATAAAAATATGTCATCAATCAAGTGTTTTTTAGCTTTATTTATTTTTTCTTATTAATGCTTTATTTACGACTGTAAAAAATGAACAACTTGTAAATGCGATTGAAATTACATGAAAGGCATGAGAGGTGTAGCCTATAGCCCAAGAATTGTTATTAAAAATCTTCTGAATTTTGAGTTTTAAAGTTTATTTAATTAAATTTTAAGGTCTCTTCTTCAGGGTATTTTCAAACGTCTTGTAGGATTGTCAGGTAGATTCAAGGTGGAAAGCGAACGTAAAAGTGGGTTATATTGTATTCTTATGTCTGTGAAAGCGTTTGTAGAGGTGTTCGATGCAATTTTTGACAAAAGGGATTTGCAAGTCTGAGTGTGACGTTTTCTTATTTTACGTAATGACGAGCTTGTACTATAAGACGTACTGTTTTTGACTGGAATCTCTGAATATGCTGTAAATTAGAATGTTTGGTTGAACCGTAAATTTGGGAGTAGTAAATCCATATAGGTTTCCAAAGAGAAAAATATATGGGTAATTTTTGTGTCAATGGTAATTTTGATCGTTTATGAATCAGGGGATATAGAACCATAAGTTGGGAATTTAGTAATAGACGTTTGTATTTAGTATGTGTGCTCCAAGTCAGTCTTTTACCAAAAGTCGGACCCAGATATTCAACAGATCTGTTTTTGTGAGAGTTTGATTGTCTGTGTACACAAGAGGGCACTGGCCTTGCCAGATTGTGAAAGTTACGTGAAGAGATTTGAACGTATTAAGTTTTATTTTCCATGTTTCACACGATTCGTGCAAAAGATTGCGATGATGTTAGGGTGTTAGAAAAGCGTTAAAGCGTTTTGGTATGGAGCTAATATCGCTTTGTCGTCAGCGTAAATAGTAGTGAGGGTCTGGGATAGTTTCAAGTCGGAGGTACTATATTAAAAATAGAGAAGTGGGACTAACATTGCGTCCTGAGGTTTGCTAGCTAATACTGGAAAGATATTTATGTACGGTGACCTTAATTCTGTTACTTAGGACTACCTTTATGAGATGGTAGTAAGTAAATGGTAGTATAACTTTCAATTTGTATAAAAGATCTGTATACTTAACTCTGTCAAAAGCCAATTCAGATTACCAAAAATTTGAAATCTTGTGGTAGTTTATTGGTGCATCTATTAAATAATGTACTTACGGCTGTAACTACTAATTCAGGCTAATGTAATCAAAAACATCTCTTAATTTACTACTTTCTCCAATACCTACCAGTTTACAATAAACAAAAATTATAAATTTTCTTTACAACCATAATTCTGCAGCTAAAGAACTGATTTGTAACTGAAAAATATTACGGTACTATTCTTTCCTATAATCTGAACAAATCTTTGTTAAACCTTGTTTAGACTTATAGATAAAAAATAGACATCTTCTGTAAATTCAAATATTGAAATTTTGGAACGATTTCAGTTAAAAACTATTGGTAACGTGTTAAATTACTCTGGTAAATAAGCAAAAAAGTTATTTTTTGACATCTAAACTTTAAAGACAATAAAACAAAAAATTTCAGATTTAGTGTTTCGTGTATGGATATTTTGATATTGATTTTGTTATGTTCATCATCCCATTTGTTATTTGTTAAGATTTTTTTAGACTTTCTGATGGTTGTAGTGTGTTGGGTCAAAACTTGATCTATAGGCCTACTTGACATTTTTTAGAATTTGACTTTTTCAAATCTTAATATTATATCACTCAAAGAAAATTAACAGAATGCAACCTAATGCAAAGTTAACTAAAAAAATACATATTCCTATTAAATTTCTTATAGCGTCTAGCTCTTTGGAGTAGCGGCAGAGAGTAAGTTAAAGTCGATCCAGGCCTTTCAATCAAAATTCTTAAAACTTGCTTCTGGCCCCTCATTTTTATATAAGCAATTAAACCCTCCACAACAATTTCAAATTTCCTACAATAGAGAAACTAACCGCTTCCTTCTATAGTTCTATAGTAAATTCCCTGAACAACAAGATGACCATCCAAAGCAATTAGCCCGTGATCTAACTACAAGGAACATCCCAACTGGGCACTTCTAGCGAAAAAATGGAACAGAAACCTTTTGGTCTGAATAACAGACAAGACCTGTAGGCTAGTTATAAACGGAGAATGTACCACTGGGTCCTTTTTTCCTTAAAGTAAAATTCCCTTCCGCCCTTTATATATCATATACCGGAATCGTGCAGCATAATGTACAGAACCGTAATAAAAATTAAATAAAAAAAATTGTTACCTAATTCTTCCTTACTCTGAACTCAGTAATTTTTCACATAGGTCTACAACAAAGATATTAAAAATTTTAGTTGGAATTTTCGTTGGAATTTAGTTTGGATTTAGGCTACTAAATGTTAATAAACTGTTTTAAAGGAAATTACGTTGTTGCAAATGTTGGGCCTTACATCGTTGAATTAAGTGCTTTTATCTTTTTCTGCGCATGAAAAAATTAATGTAGTTCTGGGTAATTTTCCAATGGTTAGATTTCAGCAGCTTTCGTTTTCAAAAAAATATTTAAATAAATTTAATTAAGTTAATTGACTTTGTCATGATACATAAAACACTATAATTGCACTAGATTAATTTTGACGTAAACGGAATTCCTTAATTTATTTTTTCATTTTATATCCCCACTCCAGCTATCAAATGAAACAATAGAAAACATTTATCGGATATTTTAAGTCATTTACTCGGTATTCAATCCAAAAATATTCGTTCGTTTAGAAAACACCACTTAGTAAGTGTCCACTATTAATTATTAATTACTGTTTTTTTACCGGAAGCAATTAAAATTAGGTATAGGCTAATAAAAAATAATAATAAATAAAATCAAAATTACTATCGTGAGAAAAGTTTTTACTTCTATATTTTGTCTGACAATTGTCAGGGAACCGCGTTTCTAAGTCTAATGAAATCTTTAAATTGGGTATACCTAACAATACATTGCAGACTACCACAAAGTTCATTAATGGATATTAAATTATTTAAGAATTCCGTTGAAGATACATGAAAAGAAAAGAGTGTTTAACATAGTTTTCGAAATCAATATTTTAATACAGTATTTGAGCATGTATTAAAACAAACGCTAATTTTATTAGATCAGTAGTTATTTACGAGTACGCATGATGTTTCATATAATGTGCCATTAATTTAAATATACTTTTAGAATAAATTTAATTTCATAACACGTAACGTTTATAGAAATTTAAGTAACTTAGAAACAATTTAATTTTCTGAGTGATCAGATATATCATACATCTGCGTAAAACATCTAAGTAGTCTACAGAATATCTTACATTTACGTAAAATAGAATAGGATGTAAATTCTGGCATATTCAAACATTAGCGCTAAAACCATTAATATAGGCTACGAAAGAAAGTAGTTTACAAAGAGATCATATTATCTATACTAATTTCTACGTTTACGCATAAACTTCTATTTAACAAATTTAAAATTAGCTTAGTAAAACAATTAAAACCGTACTTCCTAATATACAATTATTTACAATAATCGTCATTCCATTTTATATTTTCCAGAACTGCAGACACCGCAAACTAAATATTCCACAGATAACTTCTAAAAATGAATTACCTCCTAAATATTCCACAGATAACTTCTAAAAATGAATTACCTCCTTTCAAGTCCCAGTTCCAATGTCCCACGAACCAGAATCCTATTTCCTATTTAAACTATAAAATTCCCCCTAAATTTCTTGAGGTTGCAATTATTCTGTTATATTGTTCCCCGAGCGACCAGGTGTTCCTTAACACGATGTCGCCATCATAGGGCTTCTTGGCCCTCTCAACCAGGATTCAGGATTCAGGATTCACACCGCAAACACTAGAACGTAATATTTTACCATCCGTGTAATCGTTGTTCTTGAGCAAGTAGATAATACGCAGAATTAGTAACGCTTTCTAAAAAAATAGAAGATTGAAGAAAAGTGAACTAAGTTTTTCTTTAAAATCTTTAAAGTTCTTTTAATAGGGAGATGACAAAGAGAGGAATTAAACTGAAAACAGCAAGCAAGAAATGGGGAAACGTGGAGAAATTTTAAGAATAAAGCACTTTTAAGTGGGCTATAAAAAAGCATACCAGATAAAGAAAACATTAATGAAGTAAGCTGCCATTAGAAATTAGCAACCTTTGATTCAGTGAGATGTTATTTAATATGAATAAAATAACTAAACGGCTACAGTCAGCATTCTTGTGCTTAATGTATTCGACGATGTCCACTTTAAATTATTCTGTCAACTTGAGCCTAATGAATGTAATGAACTTTAGTTTGAAGTAGGATGAATTGAAATTGTATCAAAATTAGCAGGAGAATTCGTTCTGTGCACAACAATAACAATTAAGGAAAATATTGCTTATTTGAAAATAAAGCACTACTTTCTTTAAAGGTAGCTAAATAGTGCATTTATATTTCCATATTTCTACGAGACTCGTACAATTTAAGTAGTTTTTGTATTTTAAAGTGAACAAATACAAAAACAATTTTCAGTTAATTAAAAAACCTCTGGAAATTTCCAGGGTCTGGTAGATTATAATGTGTCAAAACCCACCGTAAAGTCGTAACACCGTAGTCGTTAATAACCAAGCTGTCGATGCGATTTCAAATAAATATAAAAATTAAAAAAAACACTTCTACATTTTTATTTATAAATTACAAACATTAAATTATTTTTAAAACGCCACGGAGATGGACGACACCTTAGTGATTTAGCAGTGTACGTATGGGCCTGTGGTAGAATGAAAGTTATATTCCTTTTTAGTCAAGATAGTGCAGCGCTCTAGTGGGAGAATAGATAATTAAAATCTATAACCAGTTTCTTAATCAACATTCTTTTTAATCAGTTGTTCCGCCTCACCTCTAGCTACAATAAAAAAGTACGTTGCCCCATAGGGGCACATAAGCAACAATGCAACGTTTTTACACGTATTTTCATAAACATAATTTTTTATTACTCATATTAAAATGTATTTGCATGCTAAGTGTAGTGTTGTTCTGCATCTGTCCCAGAAATGCATGTGAATTACATTATATGTGAATATAAATAGGATATATGAGGAACAGAGTAAACCATGGACAAATATTTTATTACAGTAGTTTAGTTTATTATATATTTATTTGTTTTTGTTGTTTAGGTTATCAACTTGGTTTGAAACTCTAGAAACTTTACTAAGTAAAACGAGGAGTGAGGTGGTTTAACAATGTCTTCTTCACTGAGTAGAAAAGTATGTTCATCAGCATGCCAGAGGCTTTGAGAAGCATCTATTTTCCACCCTACAAATGACACCTTCTTTTCATTCACAACAGAATAATTAAATTCATTACTCCCCGAGGAGCTAACTGTGACTAGTGTCTGTTACACCTCTACCTCTTCTGTTCTTAAATTCTTCAGTCATATAATTGGCTAACCTTGTGATAAGAAACAGAACTATTTTTGTAGTCCTGGAACTAGCAGATCGAGTACAAATAATTTAACACTCAACCTGCCTGTTATGGGCAGGTATAAATAAATATTTATTTAATTAATTATAATTGTAGCCTACTACTTTGTATTTTACAATAATAATATAGGTTACTCGTATAATATTACAAATAATATATTTTTGTCGTCACATACAGGGTTAAAAAATACCGTAAATTCATAACCATTACAGTGATTTATTACGAAGACTTTCATAAAGTTTTCGTGCGATACCAATCGCAAGAGGCGTTGTCTTCAGTATAAGTTACTAAAGCTACCCGAAAATTGCCTACCTGTGCAGTACGTAGACCTAACAACTCCGCTAATGCAAAATTTTGGATTATATGGACTGGTTTCTAATTTATTCTAACATATTTTTTACTCACAGAACATAATTTAATTAAAACTAAGAAATTTTACCATAAAAATGTGTCTATTCGGTTTCTAAACATTATATATTCATACGAGGATTTACAGCCCCAGCCGTATCTCCATCCGAAGCACCCCCTCTCTCGGTTTCACCAGTCCCCATTGGAGAGCCGCCGCAAAGACATTCCCTCCTGCATCCCATCCAACCATGTCACTTCCAGCTTACCACTCCTTCTTCTACCGGCTGGTGTCTACTCTGATATCCTCTTTGGCCACCTACCATCCGCCATTCTCTGCAAATGGTCAAACCATTTTAACTGCTTCCGGGATATGGTATCCATGATACTTCTTTGAACGCCGATTCTTCTCCGAATTTCAGAATTTGGAATTCGATCGATCCGCACACCACACACACACCACAGCTCCACACACCACAGCTCCGCCTCCAGAAATCCATCTCCACCGCTTTTAGGCGATCCTTCTCTCTCTTTGTCAACACCCACACTTCTGCAGCATGTATGAACACACTATCCAGGATAACATAATAAATATTTATCTTTATCTCCTTCCATATTTTATCATTCCGAAGGACGGAATTTAACTGCCCTATAACCATTCACCCTTCGCCCTTGCGAAATCTTGCTGTTACTTCCGCTGCACTTGTTCCGTTTCTATCAAAGATGACTCCCAGAATTTACTAAACTGCGATTACTCCCAGATATTTCTAAACATAAAAATCTAATTTAAGTAAAATTATAAACAGTATAGTTGAGAACAAAAACGAAAATAATTAACTTGTTAAATAAGATGTACTTACAATATCAGTGTGTTTCAGATCAAACAATTCCACTAATTCAATAACAATTACAAGAAAATATGGATTTTCATCATTTTCTGGCTGCATAAAATCACTAATTGGTTGCTGCCGTAATGCCGCAAACCTTAACGAAAAGCAATAATTCGTCAGCGCCTTATAAATGATGTCTGCGTGTGCAGTATTGTTGTGCTGCTCTACATACTGCAGTGCTATTCTGGTGCTTTTACTGCTTCTGAGTGCAAAATAAGCTGCTAATTAATATATTAATAGTTTATTAGTTTTTGATTATTTTCGTTATTATACACATGTTCTGCCCATAACAAACAGGTGGAGTGTTAAATTATTTGCACTCGATTTGTTAAGGCTACAAGAAATAGTTCTGTTTCTTATCTCATATTCAGCCAATAATATGACAAGAATTTAAAAACAGAAGAGGTAGAGGTGTAAAAGGTACGAATCATAGTTATCTCTTCTGAGAGTAATGAATTTCATTATACACCCAGAACCTGTGGTAAATGAAGTGAAGGTGTCATTTGCAGAATGGAAAATATGTGCTTTTCAGAGAGCCTGGCATGCTGATAAACATACTTTTCAACTCAGTGAGAGAGGAATGGTAAACCACCTTACCTAATAAAACTTCTAGAGATTCAAACCAGCTGATGACCTAAACCACATGTACATGTTCTCGGATAATCCGAACATTTTCAGGTCGCAATTAGATCGGATTGACGGGGTTGTTGTGCATTTGGTTGTAACATCGTTATCAATAGCAGAAAGTGGAGATGGCAGGACTCCAGTTTTATAAGACTCCAGTTTTGTAAGCGACGTACTTGCATGGAGCGCACCGGATCTACCTGTTGTGTGCCTTAAAAAACGATCATAAGAAAACTAGTACAAATCTGAAAATCAGTTTTAGTTTGGTTTTTGCACTCTATGGTCGTTTCAGTTGCTAAAGTAATTAGCCACAGAAATTGAAACCTTTTAGATTATATTGTTCTAGAATGATTCTAAATTTTATTAGCTTGAAATAAATTTTTGAACTTTGGCTTAACGTAGCCTATTTCTTGAAAACAAAAACTTGAAATATTTTTGAATAATAATGTTTTTGAGTGATTCTAAATTATTAACTTGGAATAAATTCTAGAACTTTGGCTTAATGTTGGCAATCCCTCATAACGGTAACGAATAAACTAGTGAGATAGAAATTCTTGTATATTGTATATTGTGTAGAGGTGTAAAAGGTACGAATCATAGTCATCTCTTCTGAGAGTAATGAATTTCATTATACTCCCAGAACCTGTGGTAAATGAAGTGAAGGTGTCATTGCAGAGTGGAAAATATGTGCTTTTCAGAGAGCCTGGCTGGCATGCTGATAAGCATACTTTTTTTTAGCCATTAAATATATTCTTTAAAAAGAAAATTAACTTATTCTTTGAATATAGAAATCTGAATAAGAATAGGTAAAATTATAAATTTTTCACGATTAAATTAATGTCTTAGATTATTCCCTATAATATCTACATAATTTCAATTCATTTTTAAGATTTCAAAACAACAGAGAAATTGAAAATAAAAATAAAAGACGTTATTCACTTATAGTAATTTCCTTTGTTGTCTCGCAACATAAATTTACATACTATTTTCTTTCTAATTTTCTTATATCTTTTGTTTCAGAACTAAACTTGGAAAATTCTTTGTTTGGAATAACATTAAAACATTGATTTCATTCTTTTTGTCGAAGAATGAGTTATGTTGTCATTTGTAAAGGTAAGAGAAAATTAAATTCAGTTTAAGAGTAATTTACAAAGTAAAATAAGGTAGTCTATAGATGGTAAAGAGAATATGAAGACAGCGACCCTAGGAGATGAAGAAACTTCGTTAGAATTCAGGGCAGTTTCTAAAAAGATTGGCGATTTTAGTTAAAGGATGTGGGTGTTTCTTGCAGGCTACCCTACCCAGGCTGTTTGCACCCTAGGATAATCCACTTCTAAATATCCTTACCAAGTGCGAGTATTTTCCATCGGTTTACAAACTTAGCTCATTATTTTTCCTTGAAGACGCTTTTAATAAAAAAGAAACTTTCATAACGTAGTATTTTGTTGAAATCAAATAATATTGCTAAGTTAATAATATTACAACAAATAGATTTCATTCACGGTACTTTTGAGACTGGAAAATTAACAGGGAATTTATTTATCGTCTTACAAAATAATTTAATCAGATCAATAAATACAGAAAATGATTTAGAACAGATAGTGAATTTTAAATTGTACTGTTAATTTTCCTTAACATATTTCAGGCCATCGATTAATATCGAAATTTTATTTTCTCTCCGAATTGTTAAATTTCAGTTAATTCAGAAATAATAATACTTTATGATTTTATTACCAGCGTCGTATACCGATATTTATAAATTAATTTAAAAAATAACATTATATGTGCAGCTCAATGTACAGTACCGTAATAAAAATAAAAGACATAAAAAAATTTATTTAAAAACAATTATCAAAAATTTACCATTAAGATCAGATCCAGGTTGTGTTTTGGCTTCCACCTAGCTACTGGTCGCCCCGGATCACGCGTTCTAATTTATATATAAAATTTTCAAACCTTTATTGAGTACTGTGACATTGTCTAAAGAGAAAGCGTGTTCGAGATTTCTCGAGGATGACTGAGATTATAAAATATTATTGTAAATAATAAGAGTTAATAAACAGAATTCTCATGAAATAATTAGAAATATTATGTAGAGTGATTTTTTAGTCCTGTTACCCACATTGTTAATGTCTGGTAATTTTTTTTAAGAAAGGGAAATTTTGTTGTGTGACATGAAGTTGGTAGTCCTACTCAACCAGTATAGATACGGCTGTGTGAGTTAATTCTCCTTGAGCTGTGTAAAATTTTGTGCCGTTTCCGGTCGTGTTACGAACAGAATGTCTTTCGCCGTAGAACAACGGGTTTTCATTCTTGAACAATATTTTGCTTCGAAATCGTACGCGAATGTAAAAGAATCATTTCAAATGAAATTTTTTGTTGTTCCACCACCAGAAGAAAGTGTCAATTTCTAGGCTAACAAACCGATTTCGAGAGACAGAAGTGTTTTCACATTCTCTAAAACGTCATCTGTTAAGAGAGTTGGTCGACCACTACGTTTTCTGTTGCAAATACCACCTGTCTTTCGAAATCGGTTTGTTAACCCAGAAATTGACATGTATTCTGGTAAAAGAACACCAGCAAATTTAATTTGAAATGATTATTTTATACTCGTGTACGATATCGTAGCAAAATATTGTTCAGGAATGAAAACCCGTTGTTCTACGGTAAAAGCCATTCTGTTCGTAACACGACCAGAAACAGCACAAAAGTTTACACAGCTAAAGGAGAATCAGCTCACACAACCGTATCTATACCGGTTGAGTAGGACTATCCACTTCGTGTCACAAAGCAAAATTTCCCTTTATTAAAAAAAAATTACCAGACATTAACTATTGGGTAATAGGACTAAAAAATCACTCTGAGTATATGAAAGGTTAGTATAGGTCTATTGTTATAATGGCTATTGTGTGAGGGTCGGTGTACCAATGTAGATAATTGTCCCTTTTTGTAACTCCTTTTTTCAATCCTAATATGTTTAACTATTTGTTAAGATTTATCCAAAAGCCGGCAGAAAGATTTTGTATTTTTACCATTATAAAATATCGAAAATCTTTGTTCTTCTCGAAATATCCATAGCTTAACTATATACTGTAAGCGCAGCCAGTTTAGTTAGTCTTTGATCTGTCATCGACGAGTGCCTACCGCGGAAGTTAACAGTGTTGCGTCTGTGAAAAAGATCCAGCGTTAACTGTCGACGGCGCTTAGTCATTTTATGAGTAGTATTTAGTTAAATTGAGTGGTAAAATAATCTTGCAAATCGTTAAGTTTTAGTTAATTTAAATTAGTTTGCTATTTCATATAAGTTATTTTTTGCTCATAACAGGCAGGTGCAGTGTTAAATTGCATTTGATCTGATGGCTCCATGGCTACAAAAAAATAGTTCTGTTTCTTATCACAACCATATTCAGCAAATTATAAGACTGAAAAATTTAAGAACAGAAGAAGTAGAGGTGTAAATGACACTCATCAGAGTTATCTCTTCTGAGAGTAATGAATTTCACTATACAGTGAAACCCTGTAGTGAATGAAGTGGAGGTGTCAATTGCAGGATGGAAAGTGGGTGCTTTTCGAAGGGCCTGGCATGCTGATAAGCATACTCTTTCAACTCAGTGAGGAAGGCAATAGTAAACCACCTCACTCCTCGTTGTTACTTAGTAAAACCTCTAGAGGTTTAAACCAGCCTTTCAGCTGTTGACCTATTCAACACAAACGTAATTTAATTGTAATAATTGTAATTTACTTGTAGATTTATATACTTCATTAATTGTAATTTTTAGTTTGTAATAAATACTTGAAATTTTAAACAATAGTTTGGTCACTATTTATTTTACCCATATCCCAAAACGGACCTTAACGGTAAGTGTCACAATACGTTTTTTATCTGAATAAAACCAATATTTTTTTTATTTTAATATTAATTTTTTAAGTAGGTAGCATATTATTCAACTGCTGTTGTTTATAATTTTTTCTACTTGAACGGTTGTTTTAAAACTTAAATTTTATCTCGCTTACATTTCAACTTGTATTTACTATGTTTTAGTATAAAAATTACCATTTAATTAAAATAAATTGCTTGAAAAGCCTTTTGAACTTCATTACACTATTTATCCATTATTTGTAGATATATTTCTCTACTTAGATTGATGATTAAAACTGGTTTATTGCAAGCAATAATTTTTTATGTTTATCTCCAATTTAATATATACCAAGGCTACGTAATAAAATGTACTTTTTTACACGTAAGATAATTTTATTGTAAAAAGTAATTATCCTATAGAACCATTAACATTTCTAGAAATAATTTTAAACCTTTTCATTTATATAATTTTATTATTAATAATAATATTTCTATTTATATGTCTAGTAACCGAATGGTATTTTTTATGTACATAAAGTAAAAAACAGGATTGTTATATTTAAAAAAAAACTAAACCAATTACGTTCTTACCTTGGAAACATGAGAATTATAACGTTAATTACAGCACATTGAAAAGCATTTTCCGATGATAATTAAAATAATTGATGTTAAAAAGTAAACGGAATGGCTTTACATATAACAAAACAATCTTTGAGAAAACTGATTAGATGTTTGATATTTATTTAAAAAAATGTATGCTATAGGTACGATCGCGTGATAGGCTAGTTGGTCTTTGATTTATCGTCTATGTTGTATGCACGTATATTTATGGTATAAAACTATTTACACAGGGTGCTTGGAAAGTTTAAAACACCTCGATGTTTTTATTTTTTGGAGATAAAAAATTGTGAAAATCTGTTAGTATGTAGTCAAGAAAAATGAATTAAAAAGTTTTGTGAAGGTTCTTTCATAAACTCTACTTTTTCTTTATCCTGTTTTGTCATTTTAATGACAGCTTTTCAAGGTGTCACTCAATAGAGACAACCGTTTAAAAATATCGTGTGTTTTCCCGAAATTGTCAAAACTTTCATAATTAAAAAAAAAATTGTTGTTTAGATAACCTTGAAGTTATTTTGTTATTTTTTACATACAGTTCTTTTATTACTATCAAACATTATAATATAATGATCATTTAGCCTTCAGATGATAACTTTCTGAGACGTTATACAAATCTTAACGATTTCCTGGTCTAAGATTTAATAAAATATTACCAGGCCCGTTCGAATAAATTAGTACATTAATTTTGATTGATGCACCTAATTTATTCTTAACCAATTTCAAGACTACTAACACTTAATAGAATCAATAGCACTTATGATCTTTCTTATTGAGGTGTTTATCCGTTACGAATGTAGGTGATCATTATGGAAATTCTCACTTTGCCGACAGAAACACGAAGGAGTTGTGAGAAGGGTTTGTTGAACCAGGTCCTAAGAATTTTTAACCACGATATCCTTCTTCTTCCGGGGCCTCTTTCTCCGAAGATCTTTCCCTACAAAATACACTAAAGCACGCCAAATCTGGCTTCGTTCCGAATAATGTGATCGAGGTACTGCAGTTTACGTGCTTTGATAGTTGCCAAAACTTCCAGGTTCTTTCTCATCTTTCGAAGAACTTTGGCGTTGGCCACTCGGACTGTACAGGGAATTTTAAGAATTCCCGCATTCAATTTCTTTGTGATGGTCTCGTTTAAGGTCCAAGACTCTACTCCATAAAAGAGGAAGGAGATGACGTAGCATCGCAGGAGCCTTTTTTTAAAATTAGAAGGGACTCTTCAAAAAGACACTCATCCGATTAAATGTGTGCCGAGCCATCCTGATGCGGGACTTTAATACTTATAATTTATACTAACATTAGTTTTAGGCTATTAAAATATTGTAATGTGAATAAAGTATTCGATTATATTTATATTCTATTACAACAAGCTAACGATACCATTATCGACTGTTCAAAATGAACTCTTTTGTTGATTTCAACTTCACCGCCAGAATTATTGCACAACCGAAAATTTTAATTTAATAATTATTTGTTATTAACTCAGAAAAATCTCGTTACGGCTTTTACCCATTTTTATTTTCAGCTTGTTTCGCCGAATCTCGAAGTGTCCTCTTTACAAATATTTTAAACAAAATATTTAAATCTTTTCGGTATTTAAACAGAATCTTTGTCCATTTACGACAACTTATAGGTAAAGTACATTAATAAGGTCGTAACATTTAAAGTATTCAATTTTTTCGATTTTGATGAGTAAATACAGAAAATCACTAATTGACGGTAAAATAAGCGTTGTGGAAAAATATGTTTGAAATAGGCCTAAATGTTGTAGGTTTTTAAAGTCCTACAACTTTATTTTACACAATTTTGCCTTAAAACGCTTATCAAGGCAACAATCTTAAAAATACAATTTTTACCTCGAGCGCACAGCCCCAAGATTTTAGCAGACATGACACTTACCTGTCATGTAAAATACTGTAAATAAGGTAATATTTATAAAAAAAACTTAGGGCTGTTTCTTAAAAAATGTAGTAAGAAAAGGTAAAATCACACGACTTAACTACTACTTCTGGTTGATCGATTTTGATTTAAATGTTCAAGGCGGATCCTCTTGTGAAATTTAAATTAAGTTCAAAGTTTCAACTTTATAATATACTACTCTGTTTCTGAGATATTTTGTTCGCACACAGACCAATCGCTAAAAACTTGGTTTTTTTTTGTTCAGGGGCTTGAAAATGTGTATTTCTGGTGCAAACTAGATTTCGAAAAATCGACATATACTTTCCTTTCACAAACAATATTTTCCTTTCCTATATATAGGCCAAGAGAATTCAAAAATTGCTAATGTGTTTTTTAAAGTTTTTGTGCACCCAGTTATGTATGTTCATACTATGTTATGTAGAAGTAATGTTGTGTGTCTGTGAGAGTTTGTCTCCTTTCTTAGTTACTTTGTGTATACAAACATACAACCCTATCGATTAGCCAATTAGTGTTTTACCTGTATGTGTTCAACCAACTGTTACTATTTATACGCGTACAAATACTGCACTTAGTTGAAAATACTTACATTTTCTACTGTTGTGACTCATACAAAGTTAATTAATTAAGTCTAATTGCCAATTAACACTAATGAACTTATATATATTTCATTAATAAATTGATATTGTCATCTTTAAATTTACTATAAATAGCAATGCAATGTTCTATTTATGTTAAATGCTTTCGTAGAAGTTGTACTTGTAATGTAATAGATTTACAATAATGGCATTTAATTTTCCATTTTGTAAAATAGTTCATAAATGAATCATTAGCGGTTTTTGACCAAGATTTGTCAGTATCTCTCGTTTTTACGATAATTACGTGCCACGTCGATTATCCGAACGTCTATCAACCGGACGACCAGTTATCCGGGTGCCTTTCAGTAAAAAAAATCGTAAAATATGGAGCATGTACTTTTATGTATGTACTAATGTTATTGCTGTATTTTGTAAATATACAAATTTAAAATACCGTTTATTGTATTGAAATTTCGTACGATAATGCATTAATGCTTTGTTTGATACACATATATATACATACTAGATACATAAAAGTTTATTGCATACGATTTGGCTGCTAGCAAAAGAGTTGCTTCCCTCAAACAGAGGAAAATTTTCGATTTCTTAAAAAATGAACTTTCTTTAATATACTCTACATTATTATGATTCTTTAGTGTTTTTTTACTTATACTACATATGCATTTATTCAGTAAAGTAGGCTACAATATAGTGTATTGTATGAGAACTTACACATTTATGTATTTTTACGTTTACGTATTTAATAAAGATTAAGCGATAAGTGCAATAGTGTCGTGTATATTTCAGCACAATTTTCAGTTCTAGCTTTTATAGAGTAAGTTCGGAAAATCGGTTATCTGGACAAATCTATTTACCGGACGATCAAATCCCCAATTAATCCGGATAATCGACGTCCCATTGTATTTTACTTCTACGTTTCTTTTTAAAAACTGTACGTTGTGCATCATCTTATCTACATAATTAAATTTTGAAATTTGAGTTTAGAATATGTTATAGCACATGAACTATAGAATGCGTGAACTCTGATACCAGAAGGAGGTAAACTGAAATGGAGGGAAGCGAAGGTGCCTGCTTGTTTATTGAAATTAAATTAAATTCCTCAACCACTAATCTATAGTAGAAACCAAGTGAATACAAACTTTTATAGTGACTACTTTTAGTAACGCTTCCTTGCCATGCTCATCCCACCACATCAATTGTAGCAGTTGAGTCCGTCGTATCAGTGCTGTGTCCGGGTGGTGGTGTGTTTGTGTTTATATAATGTGTGTCCTAGCAGATGGAACAATACAGACACGGCTAGTTGGGAGTGAGGATGCTCGTATGAATAGGTAAACGTCTTATCAAACATCCAGAAATAGCTCGTATTTTAGTTAGAAATTGTTGGTTCAGTATAAAATACTTATAACTGTTAAAATTAGAAGATTTATAGTAACCGAAGGTATCTAACTTAAGTTCCAAAATATTCACTTCGTACGCTATCCCGTTCTACAGATATTTTGTTCATACACAAATACAAACCAATCGCTAAAAACATGTTTTATTGGGTTCAGCGGGATGAAAACGTGTATTTCCGGTGAAAACTCGTTTTCGTAAACTTAAGGGTACCCGGAACGAAAGAATTAAAAAATTTTCACATTTCCGTTTCTTTGCAAATAATTAAAATTCAGAGTTTGCTGCATCCAACGATATAGGTACAATTTTTGGGGATTTTGCAGGTTTTTTTAAAAATTAAAAATATGTTAAATCTTTACGGTTTTTTTATCGTTACCATTTGCATAACATCTCTATTTTTTGAATGACAACAGATAAATACATAATTCTTTTTTTTTGTGCGATATTTTTTTGTTTTTAAATTTTAAGTTAGCACCATACAATCTGTGAATATTATAATTATATTAACCTTTGAACTGTAAAAATAACATATAGAATTATTTTAGGTATAATGTGTTCTCTTTTAGTTTTTTTTGTTTCCCGTAAATAGCAATTTTTGACGCATAAGGAACATTTTCTCAACCAACTGTGAATGGATTTTTAATAAATTTTTTGCACAGCCTTTCATACTATGATTTTAAAGTATTGTGTTAATGTTACAGTAAAATAATGCGTTTAAATATTTATTTTCCATTTCAATAGGCAAAAAGTTATGTTTTTCAAAAGTGGTAATTTAAAAAAAAAACATGTCTTATCTTCTTAACAATATATCAAGAGCCTATTAACTCAGTGAGTGTGTAGAATACCCTGAAAAGTAACCGCAAGAAAATTGGACAGGATAACTCTGATAGTTTTTGAAAAAAAATTTCTAACATTAACATTACGGAGATACGCATTCAGTGTCCACTTAAAATGAAAACAATACTTTCCTTTTTACATATTCATACAGGGCAAGACATCGATACCAATATTACTAACTATTAGCAGTACATTTTAAAAATATGTTATAAAATAGTTTAATGAAAATTTCGGATAAAAATTATAATGGAATTCATGTCAGAAATATATTGAGGTAAACATGTACTAAATAGTGAAATAGTTAAATTAATGTGCAATTTAAAATTTATTATTTTAATATAAAAAAATTAATCTAGTGTATAAGTGGAATAAAATTATTGGTGTAATATTACTGAGCGACAAAACCAATCTAGTTCTTCAAAGAGTTGTAAAATTTACTTATAGTAAACAGGAATGATTAGAAATATACCTGTAAAAAATTAATAAGATTCTGTTGTTCTGGTTGTTAAATTCCTAAGTAAGTTATCATGTTTTTTATAACATTGATAATTCTTCTTAGAAAAAGAGATATCGTAAAATATAAATCCGTTCAGAGAAGGTTTATGATTCAGTATAATTATTTGTTTCAGATTTTATACTTGAAAAAATATAGTTCAGTTCGTACAGAAATTTTCTGTTCATTGTAACTACCTTGTTTGTAAGATATAATGTCCCCGTTGTTTGTTATATTCTTGTCATTCATACTGCATAGCAGTAAGGTAAGGGAGTTGTCACTGAAGCGTATTAAATAACCCGACTTCTTATGTGCGGTTTTTCATCGGTAGGAGATCTCTTAAAGCGTTGAATCTATTGTGATTCGACTAGGTCTTTGTACGAAATAGTTGAGGTGTTGCAAATTAGAAGATCCGACCCAAACTGGAACGAAATTTGGTTTGTGTTCCGGTGCAACAGTAGATCTACCGATTCTTCATAAATATAATCATGAATGTTGAATCTTGTCTGCGGTTCTTCACTCGAGTAAGCCTGTAAAAAACACAACATCTGCTATACAGCTGCTCGCCTCGATTAAAATTCCTAAACATTTTTATTTTTATTTTGACCGAGATTTACTTTGACTTAGTCGACCTTTATTGCTTAAAATTATATTAGGTGAAACTTACACTCTCATTTATAAAACATATATGCACACACCTATAGCCATATTTTGAATTCCATCTGAGGTGTCACATTATCTTCAAGCCAGGTTAAAGCTCACGTACCTTACATGTTTATGGTTATTCTACATGTTCAGTTATTACTGTATTTTCTTTTTCTGTAACTTACCTTGTTCATAACCTGATGTACGTTACCTATTAACTAGGTACATAAATCGCACAAAACATAAATGTTTATCTTGTGTACATTTATGTAACCTGTTATATTTAAATGTAGGTAAGTTACATAGTTTGTTTTTCTTTGAGACCTCAAAATTATAATGAAACGTATCTCTATAAAGTTTTAAACGTTTTCAAAACTTTAATTTTTTAAGTTTAATTCTTATCTATTTTAATTAAATTAATAAGATAGATTGGCCTATTAGTATCTTTCATCCAAAATATGTTACTTAAGCATTTATACCAAGCTATTATTAGATTTATTTTTATTTTTTAAATAGAACTTATTAATTACTTAAGTCTCTTCTTGTCATGCCTATTCGCTCTGGATGTTTGCGATCATTACGGCTATTTTGATCTTATAGTTGCAATTCCGAAAAATTCCGTGGAGCTCTTACCAAACCAGGTTCTCAGATTGGCGAGCCAGGAAATTCCTCTTCTACCAAGATTTCTCTTTCGCTCAATTTTCCCCTGCAGAATGCACTAGAAGCGGATAATCCGTAGGAACTTCGCCGTAAAGTAAAGTAAGTAATAGTCCATCTAATCCTATCCACAGCAGATCGGAAAAATTCACTGAAGTTAGACCAGTTTATTGTCTTAGGTCTTTAAGCCAGGAACTCTCTATAGCTCCAGCCTCAGCCATTCATATTTTCCTCCCCCTCTCATGATATGATCAAAAAGGGAAATTTTTCTTCTCTTAACAATTCTCAGACTTCCCCTTCTCTCTCTTTTATTCTCATTCCCTTTCTTCATTTTCTACAATTTTTTCCGTTGGTTACATAATGTATTCAGGAGACTGAGAATTCGGCGGTAACACCACATAGTAATATAGTCGTTAGGAACAATGCCTCAACTCCATGATATAATATTGAGAAGACATAAAGTCGAAGAAACCGTGTTGTAGTTGTAAGTACTACTCATCGTTCTTCTTACTGCAATTTGAATTTGCAGTATTATATAGGTGGTAAGTGATTCAATATCACTAATTAAAACTAATGTTAAACGATCTATTATTCAATTCAAAAGATACTGAAATTAATTCAACGGGTGATTTTTCCATCTAGAGAGATGTATTACAATGAAAGTGGTGAAGAGTGATTAGCTAAGAATTAAGAAACATATTAAACTTGAATATATATTTCTATTATAGAAAAAAGGAAACAATTAACTTCTTGTTAAAGGCGATAGAGGAAATTTCTTAACTTCCGAAATACATCAGTAACTTTTTGTGTATACCAACTTGTTTATTATTTTTTGTTATTCTTTTGAATATATAGACTAAATTAACAAATATATGGTGTAAAATTGAAGAGTATTAGTGGTATTATGAAACTATTTAAAAAAGAAAATGTATCCTTTCTAGAAATACCTTTTTAAAAATAATTTATTAATTTTTGTATTATTTTTTCTGAATTTTAAATTCAAATGAATTGGCAGGAAATATATTTCAGTCGAAGCTTTGTAGCAATTATGTTAAATAAATATTATGACAGTTTCAGAATAAAGTAAGAACGAAACAATTGTATATCATTTCCTCTTTGAGTTTATTATTTGAAATAGGTACTATAATAATTTGAAATGGAAACCATAAAGCAATTCATGTCACTTAAATAACTAGTTTCTGTTGCAGTTTTGAAAACTTAATTATAGTTTATTTTCTAAGAGAATAGAAAGAAAAACCAATTCATCCAAATTATCTATGGAGATAAGTTAGAGTGCTGAACGGAAGTGGCACCAATTTGTTGAAATAGGCGTTACGAAATAAAAGAGAAGGGAAAAGTTAGGCGAGCGATGGATGGTTCTGTTAACAGTAATTAGAAGAATACTCTCCCCCCTCAAAGTTATTCCAAACTAAACTCAAATCTCAACGAGTGTAACTGAAATAAATTCTAAAGAAAACTCCTTCTTTTTAGGCACCATTTCATCGATCCGATAATTTTGTTATTTTCAACTTAAAATAATTACACACTGCTAAGAATAAGTTTTGAAATCAGGAAATTAAAGACTACGCTTAGTTGGATATTGTTACCAACTTTAAAAAAGTATTCGTTCTTCTCAACCCCCAAAATTAAATAAAGAATAACTAATTAAGTTCGTTGGTTTGCTTCTTAAATACTTAACATTTTACAGCATTTACTAAATAATTTCAAAAGTAATTGTGAGGTGAACATTCAAAGAGATTACTTTAATAAACTGTCCTAGAATTGAATTTACATTTTGTAAATTCAATAAAAATATATCCAAATATTTCAGTTAATTATTCAATTTCATTTGGTGCGTAACCAGTATTTTCTTTTGAGCCGATTTATTTTTGATTTATATTTGGTGCATGAGTTCAAATAAGTAACAATTTCATCAAAATGGATTATTTTTTTACGTTTTTTAAATATATTAGCTCACTTCGGTGGATTAATTCGCACAATAATACTATTGTATTCTTAACAACCAATTTCACAATTACAATAAGAATTATTCTAGTATTACTTTGTGATATTTTATATCTGCGTTATTTATGAATAGGATAAATGCGCCGAAATAAACAAATCCCGTCATCATAACGACCATTCGGAAAAAATTCAACTTCGCTTTGCTAGCGGCAGAATAGTAGCACCATCAAAACTAATTAAAATATTTTTTTTATTTACTTCGCAAAATCTCTTTTTGATATTTACTAAATTTCATTTTCCGACTTTTTTCAGAATCCTGAAGTGACCTCTTTACAACCACGCAAAATGTTTTAGTCTGTTTGGTATAAATCTCCATTCAACTGAAAACAGAATCTCCATTTAAAATACATAGGAACAGATTTTGCATTTGACATATGATTCAGCATTTCTCAAACAGGTATTATTTTTCTGGTTTTAAAATAAATTTTATTCTTAATTCATTTATTGAACTTGTTGTGAAAGTTTATAAATTATTCTGTATTAATTTGGATTATTGAAAAATATATGCCGCACGTTATCTTGTAGTTTGCTGTACTAAAGAAGTTTGGTACTGGTCTTCTAGAAACCCCAAACAAAAAAAAGATGTTAGACCTTGTCTAAAAATTGGTGTAAGTACAAAACTAAATAATTCCACTGAAACATAAACTCAAATTATGATTTTTTTCAGGTTTAAACTTTTCTTTACTTTATTTTTATTACAATTGTGCGGTTTTGCACAACCAGCAAATATGCGTTTAATAGTTACACGTTAAAGGAGGACACTACTCATTAGTAGGACTCCCGCAGTTAATTACTAAAGTAAGTCTTTTCACAAGTTAATTATTAAAATTATTTAATTAATAATGTTGTTTAGGTCATCAGCCAAAAGGCTGGTTTGAACCTGTAGAGGTTTTACTAAGTAAAACGAGGAGTGAGGTGGTTTACCATTGCCTTCCTCACTGAGTGAAAAAGTACGCTTATCAGCATGCCGGGCCCTCTGAAAAGCATATACCCTCCACTCCGTAAATGACACCTTCACTTCATTCACCACAGGGTCTGGCTGTATAATGAAATTCATTACTTTCAGAGGAGATAACTCTGATTAGTGTCTTTTACACCTCTACCTCTTCTGTTCTTAAATGATTCAGTCATTTAATTGGCTGACCATGTGACAAGTAATTAATAATAGTAAGTTGAATTATTATTTGTTTTTATTAAGCGTAATTAAATTTTAACTGTATTGAATGAAGCAAACCCAAGTCTCTGCTCCACCTCCTGATGAGCTGACGACACGCATTGCCTGGTAAATGTGGAGAACTTAGTACACGAATCAATGGGTTGGAGTTGTTAAGTAATTTTAATCTAATGCGTTGATACATTTTGTGTATGGTACCATTAATGAATAGGATTTTTAGATCCGAGTGAAGTGTGTGATTCGATACAAAATATGGAGCGTTAACTAGCGTACAGAGCAATTTTGATTGAAACCGTTGAAGTTGAGCTATGACTGATGGTTTTGATGAACCATAGATCTGACAACCGTACATCCATATTCGCTTAAGTAAAGTTTTACATAACAGTAATTTTTGAGGAATAGGCAAATTTGATCGACGACATAGCTGTACAGCTTTTTTAGCCTACCATCTAATGCTTTACGTATAATGGTTTCATGTTAATTCCATGTAAGCCGTCTGTCTATATGTAGACTGAGGAACCGATTTTTGTCGGCTTGAGGTAGAGGAGAATTACACAAGAAAACTTTTGGACAAGTTTTAACCTAAATTTAAAAAAATATATGTTCAAAATAATATAGGGTGGAATTTTAGTGGTCAACGCAAGTGTTTCTATAACAGGGATCCCGTGTTTGATTCCCAGTCTTATCTGGATTTTTTCATTTTTATATCACTTCATTACCTACATACAAATCAAGGCTAATGAGCCATCTTTACCCTATAAAAAAACTATAAATTTTACCCCCCCGAAGTCTCAGAAGGCTGCATTAAGTAAGTTGATTTAATTGTGTTCCAGCTTTCATTCCATACTTCACTCTTTCTGAATATCACTTGTAGATTGCACATTCCAACTTTAAAAATCATAGAAAGGTCTTTAGGAAGATAAAAAAATATATTTATTCTTTTAGGGCAGTTACCCCTTTCTACCACTTTTTCACGAGTAAAAGTTCGAAATTCAGGTGTTTTACTTCTCTAAGGTAGCTACTAGAATACACTGCCGTTATTCAACTTTTAACCTTAGGCGTAAGCGGTTAAAATCTAAATAATTTAATTTTTCTGTTAACTGCTAAAAACATAAGTGTGCCAACTTCCGGCTCTGTATGATTTCGGGAATTCAGAGAATTAGTAATGAGTCACAGTGTTCCCGGTTTACTTTTATATTTTACTGGTTATGACTCTAAGGACTAGTCCCAAATTTCATAATAATAGATATTTGGAAAGTTAAAGAATTAATAACTTTAGGGTAGTTACCTCGAAACGCAGAAGCTTAATTTTTTCTGTTCAGCCTCTAAGAAATACCTTTGCTGAATTTAATCTCTCTAGATGACCGGGAAATTAAAACATTAGTGATGTGTGAGTGAGTAAGTAAGTAAGTGAAGGCTTATTTATAGATATTTAACAGTAAATTTAAGTAAAATATTAATTCAAGCGGAAAATTTTGTGTATAATGTTATTTGAGTATTCGCTTGAAGATTAATTTTTTACTCGTTTAAAGGATTAAGTTAAAAGAAATTCATTTCGTAATGTTTATAACGTAGAAAATCATTGAAATGTCTAGAGAATTAAAGTTAAGTTTCAAGCTAAGTAGAGATTGTTTATCAAATGAAAGGATATTCTATTTTAACGAATTGAAGACCATCCGGGAATTACATTCAACCGTGAGTAATGAATTCTCCCTTTCCATAATATTCCATTTCAGTAAACATTGTCTAAATCTGTATCTATATCAGTCTGTCTATTTGTCGTGTTTGTCTTGACACGGGTAAAGTTTAATCCGACAAGTGAAGATCGGTGTTAAATGTGTTGTGTTAATACAAGAGCCGAGTGTGAAGTAATGCCCACATAATATTCGTTGTATGAAACCATGAAACTAGTTTGATACGGGTGTCATCTAACTATGCACAAACACTACCATCTTAATATCATAATCAGATTCTCAAAAGGTTTAAAGGTTTATTGTTGACGGCTTGATAATCAAGATACAGTCATTCTTAGGTGAAAATTACATCACAGAATAGACAGAAACTAATTTAAAATAACTGTAACCGATTGTATAAATACCAATTTTCAGTTCCCGTGAAAAATTTAAACAATTCATACTAGTTCATTATCTCTCGCACAAAAGAAATATAGGTATATTAAATTTATATATACACTGGATTAAATTGGGAACAATATCACATAAAACTTAATGGACAAGTTAATTTTACTTTTTGCCGTGAGAACATTATCCTTCCAGGATACATCTGTCAGTACCTAACACTCCTTTTTTTATTTCTTCTAACAAGTAAAACAAACTTTAAAATTACCTTTCATGTCAGTTTAAACGAGTAAATAAACATGCAGTATTTTTTTCTTAACTTTATCTTATGTAAGACACGTGTCCTGAAGGAGTTCTTTTCTTTCTTACGTTTCAGTAAAAATTGTATATGTACAACAAATATAGTATGTAGTACAATTTTGTATGGCGTTTCAAAATATTCTGTAAATAACTATTTAAAAAATTATTTGTAAGACATTTGTTTTTCATAAACTGCCATAATAACTTACCATTATTAATATTTCTCTTTCCAAATTTACTCACTCTTAATAAAGTTGTTTTGAAGTTTAATTTATTTATTTCTGTAATTATATTTTATACTTACTGGTTTGTATGATAGGAATTTCGGATTCTATTCATGGTCAGTTATTGAATTTTTTCATCACTCATTTTCATTTATCACTCTTCACTCTGCATAAGCAGTAAAGTTCAAAACAATCGGATGTGAAAGAAAATTAAAAATTTTACTTAAGTGTTGGGTTATATAGAAAACAACTAGGTGTCTACCTAAGAAGTTTTTCAAACTGTTTATTTATTTCTGTACGTTTTCAGAAACAATAATATATTTTAGAGTTTCACTAGTTGAGCTGTGAAAAAATTTATTCAAGATTTTGTTTATCTACTTAAATTGCTTACAATTATTGTTATTTGTATGAATGATTAACAAATTTCTGAACTCGGCGGTTAAATTAAAATTGAATTTGAATTTTTGAATAATAAATTGTTATAATTACTATTACTGTAAGAATATAGTACATGTGGAGGTTTAGAAAAGTATATTTTTCAAAAGTTATAGTTACTTTTCATAATTATATTCCCAGACCCTAAAAAGGATTCAAAATCGGGACCTCAGGTTTCACTGAGCCAATGGAGTGGCCAAATTTTCTCATTTTCCATTTCTTTCGTTTTATGTAATTTTAATTATTTTAGTTTACTTGAAGTTGCTTCAACATGTTTACCATTATCTACTACTGCGGGTTATGGAACTGAGTTTTAAATTTTAGAAATTTCCTAGCCCTAGCTGGAAATCGAACTACAGACCATTTGCTATGTTTTTACGAACTTTGCTTTTTAATGTTGCTCGTTACTTACTGCGGATTGGAAGTGACGTTTTTTAATTTGAAAAATATATTACGGAACTTGTTTTCTTTTTGGTTAAATAAAATGAGCTGTTGTGTTAGTGAACGTTTTATTTTTTGAATAACACTTTTGTATTGTGTAAAAACTTTATGTTAGTTTTTCTTTTGTGACGATTTATCAAACATTCGAAGTTGAATTCCGTTGGCCCAGTTTAATCACTTAAAAGTATTTTTCAACTTACAAGCCCATATATAAATATTTGACTCAACAAAATAGTTTATTTCTAACCCTAATACGTGTGTACGTTGCAATATATTCAATTTAGAACAATAAGCAACCACATGACTCAATAAGATGAGGACGTGTCAATGAGGAGTAGTCTTGTACAGACTCAAGCCAAACATTCCTGAGAAAGTATGGTTAATTGAACCCCAACTATCAAAATACACCGGTAACCACTGTCTAGTATTCAAATCCGTGTAAAAGTAATCTTTACTATCATTTGATCTATGAAACCTCCGTCTCCGTACATCAGCTCTCAAATAGCTAATTCGCAGCGACGATTTTACCACTAGACCAACTCGGTGGGTTGACAACAAAATAGTAGAAAAAATTTTAAAAAATATTATGTACTATCCAAAAAAAATTAATTCACCTAATTTGGTACATAATTAAAACTAGATTTTATAGATCTAATACTTACAAGTGAAAATTACTGTCTAGAAAACGTCAAAAAGTTCAAAAAGTGGTGGAAAAATTGGACGAAGCCGTCATTATTGTCGGGTTTTATCGCTGTTGTCTGGTAAGTTGATGGCTAAAATGTTTGAATGTTGCTCAAGTCTTGACTTGTATTTTGTAGCTCATAGTGATATTTCCCCCTTAACTGTTGGTAGTTGTCGGTCATGGTGAAGAATATATTTTAAAATAAACTCTGTACGTAATGATTGATCTCATAGATTTAGCTGAACGATACGATTATTTTAAAAAAAATCATAATATTGGAATTTTTATAAGTATTTCGAATATTTTTATTAGAGATTAATAAATTTTCGTATATGTTAAATACAAAAAAAACACATTAATCACTACTCGTAGGTAGATGAAAATTAAATTCTCATGTTGAATCTTGTGATAAAGCAAAATGCTGGGAAAATATAATTTAAATTTTTCATAAAGCAAATAGTAATATAAATAATATAAATATAGAGATATTTTTGTACTTCAATATTTTCCTAACGTTTCCTCTTCAATAATATAAATACAGTATAGTATATCTCCTTTTCCATTCCGATACGTTCATTTCCATTTAAAATTCCATTTCGTAACTGTGAAGAATTCTATTGTACTTTCGAAAACGTTGTTATTCTTTTTCACATATTATAATATAAGTACATCAAATAAGTTTCTTTGAAGGGAGAACTTAAACAGTAATAATAACAATGGAAACAATATGTATTTTAAACAATTTTCTTATTTAATGGGCATGAGACAACGTTATTCATAATAAAATGGAAATAGAGAGAATTGTTTGAGAAAATAATACATGACATTAGAGGTAACAAAATTGAAAATAACCAATAGAATGTTTGTGTTTAAATTACTAAATTTCGTTTTCGTGCATAAGAAGTTTTTAATTTCAATAAGGGGTAAAATAAAAAATATTTATAAATACCTACTAGCAAAAACTCCGCGCTGCGTGCAGGGTTAACGTTAACCCCGGAGGAGTTACGTTAAATTTGGGTTTACAAACATAAGTAGGTGAATAAAAATTACTTCTAGTTACAAAATACACATGCTGAGTGTTAGAACGAGTGTATCTCTTTCAAAAAGGACAAAAATATTATTTATTTAGGATACTTATCCCATTTTTACCCTTTACTTACAAGGGGTCGTAATTTAAATTCTTTTCCCAACATAACACTTAAAGAATATGCATGCCGATTTTTGCAACTGTAGGTCTTCAGAATATAAAAATATTATGCTTTGTTTGTTGTTTAGGTCATCAGCCGAAAGGCTGGTTTGAACCTGTAGAGGTTTTACTAAGTAAAACGAGGAGTGAGGTGGTTTACCATTGCCTTCCTCACCGAGTGGAAAAGTACGCTTATCAGCATGCCGGGCCCTCTGAAAAGCACATATTTTCCACTCTGCAAATGACACCTTCACTTCATTCACCACAGGGTCTGGCTGTATAATGAAATTCATTACTTTCAGAGGAGATAACTCTGATTAGTGTCTTTTACACCTCCACCTCTTCTGTTCTTAAATGATTCAGTCATTTAATTAGCTGACCATGTGTTAAGAAACAGAACTATTTATTTTAGCCCTGCAATGAACAGATTGAGTGTAAAAAATTTGACACTCCACCTGTCTGTTATGGGCAGATGCTTTGTTCATTGAGGTTTTTACAACTAAGGCGTAAGTGACTGAAGTATAAGTACTTTAGTAGTTTGTATGCAATACCTATGGAACATATTTGTGAAAAATTTCATGTTCACATAGATAAATTCTGTCTGTATGATCAAGAAGTTAGATAACTAATGATAAGAGAGTAAGCTATGAGAATAAGCAGTGAGGCTTTTGAATTTATGTAATCTATATAGGATGCGAAATGATCAAAAATACCTTCAGTTGCAGCTCATCGTCTAAGGCAAAATAGATGAACGACAAGGTAAGGAACGCCATCGCATATACCGGGTGTCCCACGGAATTTACCCCATTGGGAAATAGCATTGATTTTCATTAGTTTGTTAATATTTTTATCCCACAAATAAATAAAGACGTTTTATGATCAAGAATCTTTAGAAAATGTTTAGACCTTTTAAAAATAACTATTCTGATACATTTTAAGCTGTATTTAGCTTAAAATACAGAATTACATAAATTCGTGATCGTTTTCTATTTAAGTATTGTGATTTTTATCAATTTGTCGCATTGTATATTTAGAGTAATGGTAGCGTTCTGGTGTGTACATGTAATTACACAGGTGGTTCGAATCCATCTGCAGTAAAATTTTTTTGTTAAAAAGTATTGGAAATTTACAAACAATTAATTATTTGTTTATTCTTTAATTTTGACTATTTGTTTTATCATCTAAAGTTATTGCAATAATCAGCTGTCTCTGAAAATTAAATGCTGCTGAAGGAAATATAATAGGTAGTATTTAAAATAATACTAAATCTGCTTTCAAGAAACAAACAAATTTTTAAGTAAATAATTTTAGATTGATGATTAAACAAATTGTCAAAATTAAAAAATAAATAATTAATTTTTTAAATATTTCCAATATTTTTTAAACAATACAAACATTTTACTGCAGATGAATCCGACTCACGAAATAAATGGGTTATATCGCCCTTATCAGAACGTTACCACTACTCCAAACATGCAATGTGACAAATTTATAAAAATTACAGTACTTAACTAGAAAACGGTTACAAATTTATGTACTTCTGTATTTAAGCTAAAATACAGCTTAAAATATATCAGAATTGATATTTTTTAAAAGGTCTAAACATTTTCTAATGATTTCTGATAATAACAAGTCTTCATTTATACGTGGGAGGAAAATATAACCAAACTAATGAAAATCAATGCAATTTCTACATGGTTCAAATGCCGTGGGACAACCGGTATATGGCTGCAAAATATCGGAAGGTGGTTTAGAATAACATGAACAGAGCTCTTTCACATAGCTATAGACATGGTGAGTATTGCCATTGTGGTTGTTGACATCCGGAACAGACGGGCACTAGAAAAAGAAGAAATAGGATTTAGTTATTAGAGCTATACTGAAACTATGAAATAAACTTTAAATAAATTAAAATAATATTTCCTTTGTTTTAAAACTTTAAATGTTAGGAGTGTTTTCAATTTATTCTTCTGGTATTCTGGAAATACTTTGGTGAATTTCAAAAATTTTATGAAAATAGTCATTGTATTCAAATACTGATATTTAAGTTTCCCGTATTAGGAATTCGACAGGATATTTGGAGTTCCATACCATTGTCAGATTACGTGAAAAATAAATATTTATGTTTTACTTGAAAATATTCTGGAAAAAATATATTGAAGTTTATGAACAATTTAATGATTACTGTTGAATAAGATAATCACTTACGTGAAAAACTGTACTATGAAACTGTTTTGTACACAAGTATTTCAAACTAAATTCGAATTAAAAATGAAACAAAAGTAATTTATCAACAGCTTTCCTATTTTATTATATTGTTGTAAAGTTTAACTGTTCTGTCAGATGAAAGTTTATCATGTTACACGTTTTAGATGCTAGATGGAAAAGAGAAACAGATAGAAAAGTAGAACTGAATACCGCTAGTACGTGACTGTTGCAAATGGTCTAGTTGTTTGGACAAAAGAACGAAAGGACAGGGAATCCCGAGGGAAGTGCCTGGACAATGCTTTTCTCGTAGTACTAGTATGTCTCCTGAGAAGATCCCAGAATAGGAACTTAGGACACCCCTTCGTATTGCCTCTGGCATTTGACTTGTGTTGAAAAGTCTAAAACTTAGACAGAATACTAAACGTGGTATATCAATTTACTGTACGTAGTACTATTGAAATACAGGTTTCCTGTAAAACACTTGTTTTACAACAACAGATTACATTATAAAATGATTCAAATTGAATACAACTTTTGAAAAAAACATTACAATGTACTGAAACGTAGAATTTGTCTCAACGTTCACTTCCATTCAAATCAGCGTAGCGTTTGTTATTACTGTGTCCTTTCTACTTTAATTCAGAGTAAATCTACATCAAACCTATAATTTGTTTTTCTAACCAGAGTAAAAAATTTGTACGTATATTTAAACAAACTTCACCTTAATGATAGAATGTCATATAAAACCCAATTTTCAATTACAAAAGTGTTCATTCTAATGAAGAATTGTGGTTCCATTATTTTACTTTTTTACTTTCTCTTGCTCTAAATGCATATATAGGGAAGAAAAATATTGGTTTTATGCCGATTTTCGAAATGAAGTTTTCATCGGAAATATAAGTTTTCAGGCCCCTTGAACACAAAAGCATAATTTTTAGCGATTGTTCAGTGTGGGTAAACAAAATATTTCCAAAACGGAATAGCGTACGAAGTTGGAACTCGGAATTTAAGTTAGATACCGCTAGAGGATCTGACACGAATATTTTCATTCAAATCTATCAACCGGAAGTAGTAGTTTATTCGAACGATTTTCACTCTTTTGAATTTTTCTCAAAAACAGTTTCTACGATTTTTTTAAAATCTCATTTTCTAAATTTTTATGTTCTACAAGATAGGGTAAGTGCCATGTCTGTTAAAGTTCTTGAGGGCTGTTTATCGTGGTAAAAACATAGTTTTTTCTCAATTTTGTTTTCTCCCAACCGTACTGACTTCCGTGGGCGTCGGCTCAACTGAAAATCTACACTCTTCGACTGACATCCATATAAAAAAATTAATACGGATGTCAGTAGAAGACTGTAGATTTTCAGTTACCTATTCAGATTAACTGTAATTATTGTAGTTAATCATTAGAAATTAATAAGCATGTGAATTTATTTTCAAATCCCTCCAATATTATATTGAATTTATTTAGACTTTGAGCTTAATACATATGTTAATAAAAGAAAAGACGAATATTCAATAATTGAGACCTTATTGAATCCACTCTAATTCTTCATATTATATCAATTAGGCACTTATCTTAGAATCTCACCTGAGGGACTTAGTGGCCGGATTTCGATGATGAAAAGTGAAGCGAGTAAGGAGTGAAGACACCTCGTTTTCTTTTTCTTAAGGTACCTATCTTTTACGAATGTTGGCTATCATTATGGAAATTTCCACTTTGTCAACAATAATACGAAAGAGTTGTAAGGAGGTTTTGTTGAAGCAGGTCCTTAGATTTTTTTTTAACCACAAACCTTCTTCTGGGGCCTCTTTCTTTGAAAATCTTCCCCTAAAAAATAAACTGAAGCAATGCATATCTGGCTTCGTTCCGCCTAATATTACCCAGGTACTGCAGTTTACAGGCTTTGAAAGCTGCCAAAACTTTCAGGTTCTTTATCATCCTTCGCAGAACTTCGGCGTTTGACACTCACGCAATCCAGGGAATTTTAAGAATTCTTCGATACACCCACATCTCAACGCACGCAATTTCTTTGTGATGACCGAAGACACTTGATTCTCTTAAAAATTGTTCGTTACGTGATTTGTACGTTACAAAAGATGTTTGTTCAGGTCAAAGCATTATCTACAAGGTATTCGTTAATAAAATTCAAAACTAAATGAAAAAGTAAATAAATTACTTTTACAAGTAGATTTTTAACACAGACGAACCACAAGCCGGCGTCTTTAAAGTATCTAATTTCAACTCATGTAGAAGGTGTTAACATGTATTAAAGTAAATTTACAGAAAAATAAATAAATTTAATCTGGGATAGATTTATAATATTCATTTTTCGTTAGATCAGATTCCAATGAAAATAACTTGACTTGTTGCATCACTGTACCCTGCCTGAGAACCTATCAAATTTTATAGGCAATTCTTTAGCCCATCCTACCGAGGTTCATAAATGTTACCTTATCAAAGACGTTTATCAATTCGAGGAAACTCATTATTAATCGAAAGTTCCTTGAGGCGTCATCTTTCCAAATAATCTAACTTAATCAAAAATTCAAATCTTTTCATTCTTTTTAATGCTTACTTATCGTTCAGGTTTCTTTATTTATTTTTATGTGTTTTTGAGAAGTCTTTAATTCCTTCTTAATTTTTATTTTCCAGTACTATTACCCGGTTAGGACTATAGGTTTATAGATTCATTTATTTTTTAATATTTTGCATTCGATTTGTCGTAATCATCCTGGGTTTTTTCTTTTTCTGTTCGTAAACACAATTTATTACATGTCAAGTAAAGTTTTATTAAAATACAACCTTATGTAGTTATAATAATATTTATTTAGTATATTAGGAATTATTTAGTGTTCTATGAATACTATTTTATAAGATATAGAAAAAATCACCAAATACACACTATTATTTTGGAAAATTAAAAAAAAACACTTGGAACGTGGCTTGCTCTGCTTATAATGTTTGGGTTTTTTGTTTGTTTTTTCCTAGATTTATTGTCATAAGATTTAGATTTATTATTTTTGTATAATTGGTTTTTTTTGTTTGCATGTTATTAAAGCCCTATATTTTTGTTACTTAGTTTTTTTTAAATTCCTAGACTGCTTGTTTTATAAATAGTATAATTTTCTTTTTGGAATAGTCGTGGTTAGCCTAAACTAAGTTTTTAATCTCAGTTACATGGCTTTTAGCCATAGTTGGGTAGGTAATTTTCTCCACCTCGTATATTGTGAATTGTAAATACATCATAGCCTTAGCAAAGAATGTGTATGGTTTACTATTATAAAAATGTGGAAATAAAGTTTTATTATAATAATAATAATAATAATTATTATTATTATTATTATTACTGTTTTCACCTCTCCCACCCCTGTGCATCAATACTATTCCCTTACAGTCGACCCAGCTGTTAATAGTTGCTGATGCTGCTCCATCACAAAGAGGCAGTAAGAGGGGGAACTCTTCCTCAGTCTTCACTTGGGTATCCTCATTGAAATTTTTTTACTATTTTGTTCTGTTATAGATGACTCTTACCTGATAAAAAAGTCAATAGATCCTTTCGGATATCATGTATCTATCATCAGTTGCAGCATAAATATTTATAACTCAACGAACTAATGACTGTAGGTGAGGTCTAGCCAATAACAGCCAAGGTCGGATGTGAGGTCACCCCTTCGCTAAGTCACACTCTGTTCCACCGAACTACAGCTGACTTTGTTAGACTGTCAGCCACAGCAGAACCACAACGTGACAACGCAGGATACGATTAACAAAAGTCAATTGGCTCTGTGCTATGATCTAGGTCACTATGCTCCACCTTCATCTGTAGTCTCTATATCGTTAAGTTTTTTTATAAATACATGTACTCGCTTGTCAGCTTATCATGACAACATCAGAAATTACATTAATCATAATAAATAACTATGTGATCATGTTTACAAACTTATATTTTCGGTCATTTTGTCTAGTTATTATTATTTGTTTTTATATTTGTATTTATTTATTTGACTCAGCAAAATCCAGTAATCATCTATTGACGTTTCAATCAAAATTTCTCCGTTTAACATCAAGAGCTCCGTACTACGTAAACAATGACACTCTACACTCCGATTTAGGGATTTCTACTGGTGAAAAGGTAGCATAGTTCCAGTATAAAAAATTCATTTCGAATTACTACTTAATCCGAATCCTTTAATCCAAGAACTTCACCGCTGTCACATTCCTGGGAATCTAGCCCGGCGCTTAAAAAGAAGATGGAATAGAGATCTTCTCTGAATTATAACTAAATAAAAAACCAATTAAAAACAGTAATTTATCTATTGTTATTATTTTATTTTAATTTAATTAATTATACACCCAAATATATACAAATGGGTATCAATCTTTGTCTTTGTGTTTCCTTTTTTCAAGTTACTTTGTTATTTATGTACGTTTATCACAATTTGTAGTAGTCGCATGTTTGTGTACTGTTAAAAATTCAAATAAAAGATAAAAAAATTTGTATTTATAGATGTAGAAGTTTTTCAACTGAGCAATTTTTTAAATAAACTATTACATACTTCCAAAATTTGCATGCTACTTACAATATAGTATGTTTATTTGAAATTAAATGTTTATTTAATTTATATTTATTTAATTAATGTCTATTTTTTCTATTTTTATGTTTGATTATGATCATTGAATCGAATGTTCAATGTTTTGTTAGAATTACCTATCATTCTTGGGACCATTTACGTTATAACGTTTAACAGAGATAATCGGTAATTTGTAAACAAAACATAACCAACTATAACCGGTGGCGTTTCGAGGGCCAGGTGCAAACATGATCTTATTATGTTCGACACACTCTCATAAGTTGAGAAACTTTAAACCCCTACCTACAATCTATCAACTTTAATTAATAACTTTTCGGAGATCTTTCAGTATTAATTAATGTACACTTCGAAAGTTCCGTTCTGCCCTTGTATTTTTATAATCGGTTTTTCTTATTTTTCTTTCGTGATAACTCCTGTATAATATTTTTACTTTCTCTTGCCTATACGAATATATAGGAAGGAAAGTATTATTTTCATGTCGATTTTTTGAAATCGACCGTTCATTGGATATATACTGGAACTGTGCTATCTTTTCAACGGCAGAAATCCGCTAAATTGGAGTGTAGAGTGTCATTGTTTACTTAGTACGGAACTCTTGATATTAAACGGAGAAATTTTGATTGAAACGTCTGTAGATGATTAAGATTACTGGATTTTGCTGAGTCAAATAAATAAATACAAATTTAAATAAAAATAATAACTAGACAAAATGATCGAAAATTATGAACTCTATAATTTGGTAAACCTGATGACTTAGTTATCTATTATGATTAATGTAATTTTTGGCTTTGTCATGATAAGCTGACAAGAGAGTACATGTATTTATAAAAACCTTAACGAACTAGAGACTGTAGATGAAGGCGGAGCATAGTGACCTAGATCACAGCACAGAGCCAATTGGCTTTCGTTAATCATATTATGCGTTGTCACGTTGTGGTTCCGTTGTGGACGATAGTCTCACAAAAAGTCAGCTAGAGTTTAGTGGAAGAGAGTGTGACTTAGCGAAGGGGCAACCTCACACCTGACCTTGGCCGTTATTTGCTAGATCTCATCTGCAGTCTTTAGTTCTTGAGGTATAGGTGAACAAACAACTATAGCTTAACGAATTAGAGACTGTAGATGAAGGCGGAGCATAGTGACCTAGATCGCAGCACAGAACTTATTGACTTTCGTTAATCGTATGCTGCGTTGTCACGTTGTGGTCCCGCTGTGGATGGCAGCCTAACAAAAGTCGGTTGGAGTTCGTTGGAACAGAGTGTGACTTAGCGAAGAGGCAACCTAACATCCAACCTTGGCTGTTATTGGCTAAATCTCATTTGCAGCCTTTAGTTCATTGGGGTATAATGAGATCTACAAGATGTATGTGCATAAAGTACGTATATACTGTTTGTACAAACAAGATATGTGTCGCCATATCGCCCAACTGATTTCTCAGAATTGACGACACATGTAAACATTTTCGTTTGGTCTATTCCAGTGAATGCGTATTTAAATGCTTGACAGATTAAATTATAATAGCGAAGAGATGATTACAATAAACGGCACAATTATAATGTATTCATACGATTTGTCTCGGTATTTAAATTAAACGATAATAATAACCAAACAATAACATTAACCGTGATCACACTAAGCGGCGGCTACTGTGACAATATCTGTTATAAAACTGTGACAATATCTACAGGGAAAGTGTGTCTAGAATTCTCTAGGAGGAATAAGATTTAAGAAGTTTTAATGTAAATAATAATAGTAGTTAAAACGGGTTATTTCTAACAAATGGTGAGAAACAGTGTATGAATGGTTAGTAGGCTATAGGTCTATTGTTATACGGCTATTGTTATGGTAAGTTCAGTGTATCTATTTTTAGGTAATTGGCTCTTTTTGTAACCATTTTACTCACTAATGTGTTGTTTATGTTTTGTAAAGACTTTGTATTTTTATTATTATATCGAAAATCTCTGTCCTTCTCGTAATTTCTACAGCTTTATGTATATCAGCAGCCACCGGATTTGGTCTTTAGTTAGTTTTTGATCTGTCGTCAACGAGTGAATTGTATACCGCGTAAGTTAACAATGTTGCGTCTGTAAAAAGGTCCGCAGTATACTGTGGACGTCGCGTCGAATAGCTAACCGTTTGTGAGTAATATTTACTGTCTTTCTATAGCTTGATGGCTTCCTGCGGAGAGGAGCAATATGCAGATTGTAAAACCATTTAAGAAAACATTTCTAATAATTTAAGTAAATAAAACTTGGCGGGAATGACGTATTTTTATAAAACAATGTATTTCGCATGTTTTTGTTCTATAAAATCATTTTAAAAAACACGCTTTATGAGATAATGTATAATGTAGTAAAAGTTTTGTTTTGAAGAATAAACTCCCCTCGTACCTAACTTAAAAGTAATGATTTTCTGTTAAATTTTATTTCATCATAGTTTTTGATAATTATTACAGAACAAATCTGCCTCATACTCGTATTATGTTAATCTGTGAAATAGTTGTTAAACAATGACAAAGTATTTGAAAAAATATGTATTTTTCTTCAAAAACAAAATTTTTTACTAAATTGTACATTATCTCATTAAGCGTGCGTTTTTCAAAATAATTTTATAAAACAAAAATCATGCAAAATAGGCTACTTTGTTTTATAAAAATATGTCATTTTCGACAAGTTTCAGTTACTTAAAAAAATTACATGTAATATGTTTTCTGAAGTGGTTTTACAATCCACATATTTCTCCCCTCTGCTGGAAGCCATCAAGTTGTAGACATACAGTAGTTAAATTGAACGGAAAAACATAATCTTGTAATTGGTTAAGTTTATTTAATGTTATTAGTTAATTATTATTAGTTTGTCATTATAAGTAAATTAATTGTAATTTACTTGTAGTTTTAAGACACATTATCAATTGTAATTTTTAGTTTGTAATAAATACGTGTAATTTTAAACGATAATTTGTTAAATTATTTATCTTACCCAGATCTCGAAACGGACCTTAGCGATAAGTTTCACAATACTTTGATACTAAAATAATGTAAGGAACAAAAATCTTAAAGCGGTATTCTTACCCTGACGTTATTTCTTGACTATTGTTGGATATTTACCTGGAATTTCTATCAAATACTTAATTATATCTACAGTTTTATAATCAGGCTATATTATACAGTTTTGTATAACAACCCCAATCATAAAAATTATGTTGTTATATATGACAGGGGTTGGTATGCCCCGCAGAGAATATATTAAAATACAGAAGCGACAGGTGCTAATCCATTTTTTTAGGTTTGTATAAATTTTCCCGGTAGATAAAAAATGAGTAAAGGAGGAATAATAAAATATATTTTGTGAAATTGAATAGTAATCTAAGAATCTAATTCTTGAAAAATTAAATAAATTTGTTTTTGATGAAAGTACAAAATGGATTATTTAATTTTAATTCGATTAAAAATTGGAATCAATTGGCTTCTAAAGAAGCCGAAATTAAGTGTACGAATTAATTACCTTATATTAATTAATAATTACTAATATTAACAACCTTAGATTTTGTTAAACGTGATACTTTGAAGTTCTCAATTGTTATCATGCAATCATAAGTACAAAACTATGATATTAATAAAATATGTGCAAGGAAAAATTTGCAGAAATCGGTTTCACAGCTAACGTACTTTGACCAGTAAAGATACTCAAAATATGTGCTGCGCTTCCAGGGGTCAATATATGTGCTTCCAGGGGCGTCGGCAAACCTTTACATGGGCGCTGCGCCAAGAACATTGACGTTCAGTGATAGAAATGATAAAGTGACAAAATCTGCCAAGGCATAATATTTTGAAGTTCATAAACGAATTTCTGTGGGATACGTAAATTTTGTTATATTTATCATCTTATATTTTCTAGGAAGATAATAAAAAAATGAATATTAGTTAACAAATTACATAATAATTAGAATTCGCCCTACTAAAACGATTGTAACTGGAGTAGGTTCTATCTACGGGGAACCTTTCAGTCTAGCTATAAAAGAAAAATCAACAACTGAACTGATAAGGTTAGCGCACCCGGTATTTAATAAACCACACCAGTAAAAATTTCATACAAAAGTCATTGTTGTCAAAACACTATTGTCCGTCTATTTGTCATTGTACCAAAAGGCTTCGGTGTAAACATGTGTGAGATTTTACATGCTTGCATTCTAAAATCCCCATATTATGGTACATGTTGTTTAGGTCATCAGCTGAAAGGCTGGTTTAAACCTCTAGAGGTTTTACTAAGTAAAACGAGGAGTGCGGTTGTTTCCTATTCCCTTTTTCACTGAGTGAAAAGGTATGCTTATCAGCCTCCAAAAAGCACCTACTTTCCACCCAGCAAATGACACCTTGATGTCACTCTTCACAGAGTCTGGCCGTGTAATGAAATTCAGAGATTTAATCAGAGATTAATCAGAGAAGGAGGATGCAGAAGGGAATGGAAGTGATGATCGAAATCAAGAAGAGAAAGCTGGTGTACCTCGGCCATGTCTTGAGAGGTCCAAAATATGAAATCCTTCATCTTGTCATCCAAGGAAAGATTATGGGCAAACGATCGGTTGGAAGAAGAAGAACCTCCTGGCTACGGAACCTGCGAGAGTGGTTTAATTTGTCATCCATCGACCTATTTAGAGCTACAGTTTCCAAGGTCAGGATTGCCATGATGCTAGCACACCTTCGTAATGGAGATGCTACATGAAGAAGAGGAGAATCAGAGATTTAATCAGAGATTTAATTCAGAGATTTAATCTCAGAGGAGTTTACGCTGACTAGTATATTTTACAACTCTACCTCTTCTGTTCTTTAATGCTTCAGTCATATAATTGGCTGACCATGTGATAAGAAACAGAACTATTTTTTTATATCCCTGGAACTAGCAGATCGAGTGGAAAAATTAACACTATTAACTAACACACCTTTTTTGGGTAAATTATTATACATAGTAAAAAAATAGAAAACTAGTTTACTTTTTTTGGTTTAACGTCTGTCTGTTCTGCAATTACTGCTAATGCAGACGGTGAAAGATGCAATGATTTTATTGTAACGTATGAAAATATGCCGTGCCTGAATGGGATTCGAACATAAGACCCCATGATGAGAGGCGAGCACGTTACCAACTACGCCAATAAAAACTTGTTTACTTATAATAAACACCCATCTTGTTGAGAAACGAAAGATATAGGTAAATAATTTATTACTACTCAAATTATTTTCCTTCGAATATTTATTTGCAGAAGAAGTCGTACAGTTTTGTATATTCAGTATACAGTATCAATACAAAAACGTGAAAATAAATCTAAATTATTGAAATGTTTTACTTCTGTTCTTTGAGTTTAACAATTCAAATGATAATAAATTAATTAGTTCACAAGGCTTTATCGTTTTCGCTGAAATTCGGGTATTTTAAATCAGGCGTTTAGTTAAAGTAAAATTAATTAAAAATTTATCTTGAAACAAATCGTTTGTTTATTAAATAATCTTCTGATAAAGAATAATACTTTTTGTAAACATGAAAAGAAGATAGAAGAATAGACAGTTGTTGCTCGTCACGCTCAGCTGCTGTTTCCATCTGGGTAATAAGTCACCCGACTGAAAGTCAGTGTTTATAACGAAATAACTTGAGCAGCGCCACCATACCAAAACAACCGACTACACAAGTCAAAACAACCCCCAACCAAACAAATTCCATCTGGATAAAATCAACAACACATTATTTAAGGGTTACGGCAATTAAGCGGTCTAATTTTTAACCAGACGCTAATATATCTTCTTGACTTTTATTTAAATTTAAATACGTTATCAATGAGACAATATATTTACACAAATTTAAAAATAGCTCAGTAATTTACTTTTCGATTTAGTAAAGTAACTTTTCAATAATATCATTACTTTCAGAAAACAAAGCAGGTTTACGTTAAACCAATCAAAACAAATGTATAACAAGATATAAGGTCAAAACTGCTGTGTTCCTTGTGCTGTTGTGGGCATGTTCCACGTAGGCATTTCAATTTATAAAATACACTTTATTGTGTAATAATAGACCCCAAATTTTAACAAATACTTTGGTTCTTATTATTGATATTCCAATTTCCAGTAAACAAAATTTTTAGGCCGCTCTCGCACTGGTGAAACTCGACTGCAACTCGACCTCGACTCGACGTCCGATACGACTCCGACCCTTGTTTATTTATTTATATGTTCACCCTCCCACCAGTACGATCTCGATGCAACCTCGATCGAACCAATCGCATGCGACTCAGCTTGTCTAACATCTGCTCGAACAGTCGCGTATAATCATAGCAGACGAAGCAGCCAACGTAGCCTTTGTGCTTGAAGTTGAAAAATATCAGTGCCTGTATAATTTTAATATGACAGAATATTCCAGGTGAGACATTACCTTTTTTTGGCATCCGATAAAAAGACTTAAATTTGTTTTCATCACAGGAGAGTTCCTGGGCACACACATACGCTCCTCTATTACGATTATTACTTACATACGATGACATCAGCCAATTAAATGGCTGAATCATACAAGAAAAGAAGAGGTAGAGGTGTAAAAGACACTTATCAGAATTATGTCCTCTGTAAGTAATGAATTTCATTATACAGCCAGATCCTGTGGTGAATGAAGTGAAAGTGTCATTTGCAGAGTAAAAAATATGTGCTTTTCAGAGGGCCTGGCATGCTGATTAGCATACTTTTCAACTCAGTGAGGAAGGCACAGTAAACAACCTCGCTCCTCGTGTTACTTAGTAAAACCTTTACAGGTTCAAACCAGTCTTTCGGCTGTTGAACTAAACAACAACGGTGATATACAACAGCTGCGGTTTTTTCTGTTATCTTCTTAAATAGTAATAAGCAATGACTACGTCTTTTTTGCAATATGAAACGGTTCTTAAAATGTCACTTGACATTTTGCAAACTGCAGGTGTATCCGAAGAAAAGGTTGAACAGTTGCTTCGAAGTCGAGTCTCCTCGATGTGCGAACATGCACGGCGAGTCATTTTCGTCGAGTCATTTTAATCACGTCGAGGTCGAGTTTCACCGGTGTGAGAGCGGCCTTAGTTTCAAACTAAGCACGAAACTCTCGTTCATTATTAATACGGTACAATAAATCTTACAAACACTGCAGTTTCACTGCAGAATTACTAAATTAAGATCTAAAAAATACATATAAAAATTTGGTAGACAGAGTTTATTACTTAACCATTAACAATGGTGCACAGTTTCCATCATTCAAAATAAATAAATCACATAAATCCAGAGACAAAAACATTGCAACTCCCACACCTACCACTAAACCTACAAAGGAGATTGAAAAGATGTTGAAATAGAAATTTTATATAAAACACCGGTAAGGGTTTGCCTTTGGGTGATTTCCCCTATCAAAACGCAAAAAGACTTTACAAACATATTCATCATAAATATTGCTGGTTGTATAAATACACAGTTGCAGTTGTTAATAAATAAAGTAAAAAAATCTGGTGTGAAGAATTCACACGAATTTCTCTTCCCAATATACGTAATGAAAAATATAACCTAGTTTAATCAATGAGTAAAAACAATGTAAAATGAAAAACATGATATAATAATCATGAATGAATGACGCTAAATGAAAATCAACCTCTTAGGGCTTCAAGATACAGAAAATCACTAATTGACGCTAAACTAAGTTTTATAGAAAACATTGTTGCAAATAGAAGTTACAGCTGCTGTAATTTTCCCCAACTTTAATTTTACACGTTTGCCCAAAAAATGCATATTAAGCCGCGATTTAAAAAAATATGTTTTACCAAGAGAGCACAGCCCTTCCAAAAATTTCAGCAGACATGTCACTTTTATTCTTTATTGTAGAGCATAAATAATGTAGTGAATGAGCGATTTAAATAAAATCACTTCTCCGAATAATACGCTTTTGAAAGAGCATAATTTACAACATTTATTTTCCTGGATTCTGTAATCTTTATAGTGCTCCAAATTTAAATAGAATACAACATGTTAATTCTATTTTAGAACAATCCACTTGAATTTATTTTATAAGATTGCATAAATATATGCTGCAATTGTTTTATGATTTAGTAAAGTGTTACACTATTTTTAATCTATGTTTTTTATAATAATGCAAACGTGTATCTCATTTTATAATGTTGTTCTTACAAAATTAAAATAAATTTACAAAATTTATTTATTGGTTTGGTCACCTCTGTGAGGTAGTAAATAGTGCGCTAGCTAACTAAGCGGTAGAGGAGGTCCTGGGTTCGATTCCTAGCTAAGGTCTAGAAATGATTACGTGCTTAAACCTCACCGTTCCAATACCTTAATGACCACTAATTCGTAGCCACTAATGACCAGTCTGTTAATGCAATTTTAAATTAAAATAATTAAAAATTCATAAAAGATCGTAATATTTTATGAATTTAATTTTATCAGCTGGAAGAAAATTTAACAAAACTGAAGAAAAAGAAGGGCTTCCAAACTGACGCAAAATATCCAACATAAATTGACAGTATCAGTAAATATTTGAACGGTGAAATGTATTCGGTATGTCCTCCGCCAAAGCCAGTGACTAGCAATTGGCATCCAAAATGAAATTTAAATGATTAAAAAAAATACATTTTTGTCGTTAAAATATGTAACCATATTTCGATTTATTACAACCGTTTACTTAGAGCTTTGAAAACTGAAGTTCTACTGTAAAAGTCAATTAAAATAATTATTACCCACCGGGTTGGTCTAGGGGTAACGTCGACGCCGCTAGTCAGGCTGTCTAACAGCTGATTTTCGGAGACGAAGGTTCCTGTTTCAAATACTAGTAAAGGTAGTTACTTTTATACGCATTTAAATACTAGACAGTGGTTACCGGTGGACCATCAAACGGTGGTTTGATGGTTGGGTTTCAATTAACCATACTCTCTCAGGAATGGTCGGCCTGAGTCTGTACAAGGCTATACCTCATTTACACGTCACACATATCATCCTCATCTCATTGGGTCATGAAGTTACTTATTGTTCTAAATTGAACAGATTGCAACGTACACACATTAGGAATATAAAAAAAAACTATTAAATCAATAATTTTTTAAATTAAATGTGTATGTGATTATTATGAACATAATTAATAAAGACTTACCATATAATTAATAACAGGAATTATATAATTTAAACTACTTTATTTCAATGTAAATGTATTACCTTAGTAGTAACAATAACAGAATATAGATTATCTAATATATTATAAGACTGTTATTATCTTACAGAAAATATTACTTACTAGATAATTTATAATCAATGATGGGATTAAGTAAAAAAAATGATCAGCTTTAAATAATACCGATGATGATAATAAAAAGATCAGATTTGTTGTTAGAATAGATTTTTACATTGTCTTTTTATAGAGTATAAAAACAAAAGAGATTATCGCCGGAGGTTCGGAAGTGTATAAGGGAAGCTGCAAGAAAGGCGGTCGACCTGTTAACTGGCCGTGTGTTTTTCTTTTCTGATAGCAATAGGAATTTATGATACTACCTACACAGCCCAATTAACGAACCTAAAGGCAGCGTGCTGCAGTCTTTATAAATATTCATTTACCAAAAATAAATACAATGTTTGAATACCGTACCCCAGAATTAAAAAATTATGAAAAGTATAATTGTTTCGAGTGTAATATATAGTGAATCATAAATATAGAAACGGGCTAGAGAGAACGTTATTTATATTTAAAAAAAGTTGGCTGCTCGTTTAACAATTATTTAAAAAGGTGGTAGAGAAGACTGTTAAATAAAGAAAGACATAAGAATTGTTTAAAGTTAAAACAAGAAAGAATATTATATAAAGTTACCTTCCTATCAGATAAGCATCAGAAAAGGGATAGTATAGAATCAGTTAAATGTTTCGTATCTGCCCTCCATGTCGTGATGTTTACTTGTACCTCTCTTTGTTAATAGTTGATTTCTACTTAATTAAATATTGCTTCCTTTGATGTACGGCCCTCTCGATGCATTTACTCCTTTTGAGTCTCAATTTCTCGTCTACGGTTAAACCACGATTCTACTAAAACCTTCTCACCATTTCTCTGTGCCATACTTTGTACGACACGGCTCCCTCACTAATACTTATCCACGATCTCTTTCTCTCTCCTCCAACCGGAAAAATTAAACCCTCCTTAGCCGAAACTCAAACACGAGAACTGTAACTGTTGCAAAAGATATTGCGACGCTGCTCGATATAACCCTTCAAACAAATACCTAGCTGGATTAATTTATATTAAACCTATAAGTTTAAGTTTTTATCAGCTTTCGTGTTTCATGTTATACATTTTACTCAAGAAATGTTTGTTGTGTTGGTGAATACATGAGAAATACGGTTTTTTATTTAGATTTGAATAGTAATTCGTAATTTAAATTGTTTTATATAGGTACAAGAAATATTCGATTTTAAATTCTACGTTAAACCAGGCTCCATCCCGCTTGAATACGTCTGGTTCCACGGTACCAAGGTTCCAGGAGAGTTAATGAATATTAAGAATTTATCAGGCTGCTTTAAAGTGATGAAATTTTATATCATTAGTTTCTTGAATTGGTGTACACTTTAACGTCACTTTAACATCACCAAACAATGATATTTCTTCCGAAATTGCCCGGTAGGACCGTCACCAGAATGTTATATCGTTTTTTTTTGAGTAATCACATAAATCTTGTGGCACTAAGAAAAGAATCTTCCGTTTTTTTGTTGAAAGCTCCTGAATTTATTCAGGAGCTTGACAGAGAACGTGGAATGAGTTAGCGCATTGTTTTGGCGGAGAACCCATGATTTGTCCTTTCACATTTTGGGGCGTTTTTTCCTTACTCTTTGACGTAGTTCAGAAAGTACCTCAAGGTAGTAATATTGATTAATTGTTTGATCTTTAGGAACCCAGTGAAGGAACACAATCCCATATATATAAAAAATAACAATATTCATTGCTTTAAATTTTGAATTGCTCATTCGAGCTTTTTTGGCTCTCGGTGAAGTTTGGTTCTTCCAGTACATGGATTGGCGCTTCGTTTTCGGATCATAAGTGAAAAACCACGTTTCATCACGTTATTATCTGCTACCTGTTCCCTAAGATGAAGTTTGCGTTAAAAGGGACAAGATTTTAGTATGTGGAAGCTGTAAAAGAGAAAGCGGCACGTGTCCTAAAGAAGCTGACAGAAGATGACTTCCAGCGGTGTTTGCAACAATGGACAATTCGCATGGAGCGATGTAGGGATAGAGAAGGAGTGTGTATTGTAGGTAACAATAAGTAATTATGTATAAAATAAAAATAAAATTTTTTACTTCAGTCTCGTTATTTAATAGCCACACCTCGTATTTAGTGACTTCATCACTAAATAAGAAAAATAAAGTTTTATAAATGTTAATAGAATTTAAACATTTCTAACAGTTATTTTGGAAATGACCTGTGAATATTGTGTAACCTACGTACACAAATCTGTATTTCATCAAGTAATTGAAAGTAAGCAATACATCATAAATAATTCAAACCTGATTACCTTGTTAGTTTACAACTTTGCGCTGTCATACTCATCGAATGAATTATTTATATTTTGTGATTTACTACTTCCAAGTATCATACTGAGAATGAATCTTTTTACTTATATATTCTTAATATTTTTCTAATATTTCTTCACAAACTAATTGACAACTTTTAATATATTGTTTTCTTATGTGTGCACGTAAAATGAAAAGGTCCATAAAGTTGTTTTATTTAAAATTTTTACTTTTCTTTGTCAATTAAAATAGTATTACATAATCATTTATTTCAGTTAATAAAACATTGCATCTTAATTTTATTTATTACTTTTATTTAAATATTATCGTACTGTGACTGACGTGTGAACGGAAGAATTGTGTAATAAATTTTCTCTGATTTATTTACAATTTTTTATGTTACCTCATTTGTTATAAGTTTTTTCGTTGAAATACAAAATTAAAGAGTTATCCTGGGAGAATAAAGCAAAATAGGAATTTCAAGTTTCAATTTTTGTTTTGGATATTACAAAAAATTTTATTGCTTTTTCGTTTCCTAGCCTTTATTGTTTCATTCATTTCTCTCTTATTTAATGTTCATCACTACATTTAACTCTATGGCGTTCAATTTTATTATAATGAAAATCTCTGAACTCTTTAATTTTCCTCTTCAATACAACTATGTGTTATAGTACATCTTCATTTGTAATTTCATATCTTGAATATTGTTCTTTACAGGATCCAATCAGTAATAAATTTTGGTTTGTCATGAAAATTATAAAATATTTTCTAAGAAAGCCTTTCAAGATTCGTTTTCCATAAGTGCCCAAAGATTTGTTCTCTCTTTTTTCTAATTGTAGCCAATTTTCTTGAAGTAGACCTACTTATTTTCTTCTTAGCGTGCCGACTTTACGAATGAAGATTGGCCACAACTCTGATAAATCTTTCTTTGTAATGAACTACCATTAAAAGAATGTGCGAAAGTTCTCATGGTTGTTCAGTCTATAAGATTTTTCAACCATGAGCACTTTCTTAATCCAGGTTTACGCCTACGCACAACTTTGCCCAAAAAAAGCCTAAAAAGTTCATACTTAGAACCCCTGTATAAATAACCAAGGAAGGTCTTTCTAGGTCTTCTAAGTAGTAGGTCTTTCTAGGTAAGTAGTTCTTCTTCAATTGATCATGCTCATAAACTCAAAAGCCCACACTCATACGTCTCAAAACATCAACGAGGTATGACAAAGTACTTATTATTTTCTATTATTTCATCTCCTTTTATTATTTACGATTATTTTGGGACAATATATTTTAATCAAAATTTTCCACTTTTTCTCTATATCTTTTAGCCTACATATATTTCTGTATTTATGTTATAGGCTACATCCAGCCTAGTATGTCCATTCTCTTTTTTTGACACGGTTTATTGAAAATTTAGTATCTGTTATTACAATATAATAAAAGTTTCTAATTATGACGCGAAAGGTTACAAAACGTGAATTACTAGCTGGAGCTTGCAGTTGTCACTACAGTCCTACAATTGGCCAAAAAGATCCCTTGGGCAGAGGGGTTTTTAACGTCTGTGCTGAGTACCCGGTATCGCCATAGTGTACACGTTTTGTATGAGAGGGTTGTCATGTAATTCAAATTTGTCGTGCATCGTCTTGTATAGTTGTTTCGCGACGTCATTTACTTGTGAGATTGTAAGTCTTTGTGTAACATTAAGTTTGTGACACAAAAGGGGCATGGCGTTATCGGTCGTAGAATCCTGTTTTGAATCTCTTGTATACGTTTCTTGTGTAAAGGTTTAGCAGATCCTCAAATTTGAACTCCGTTTGTCCAGATTGGTCTTAAGACTGTCTTTAAGATTGTTAATTTATGTGACTGTTTGATTTAAAACGTCTATCGAGTAAGCGTTTCAGTTGACAGAAACGTGTTTTGAGTTTGTGGTGTGTGTGCGTAAAATGTGTGTTCCATGTAAGTTTTATGTCTAAATGTAAGTCTAAATAGCGTGTTTCAGTAGTGTGAGGCAATGGAATATTATTAATGTAAACGGTTGGGCAATTTTGTAGTTTAAGAGTAAATGCCATTTATTGCTATTTGTTCTGATTACTTTTTATTTTCCATAGTTTAAGCCATGGCTCTTTCAAGTGTTAATGGATTTGTGTATTTCGAATTGCAATTTCAGGATCGGCATCTACCGAAAGAACTGCTATATCATCAGCAAACATGGCCATAGTCATATGGATATAAGTTGGTATGTCATTCTGTTTTCAGAAAGATTGTTAGAAGTTTGAGTTTTAGCCCTACCTTATTTGAAGGATACTTTTTATTTTAAGTAGGTATCTCTTTTTAGATTAGATGCTTTCTCAGTTTTACTTTATTCCTAACATTTTTAAATTCATAACAAAAACAATAAATAATAAAAACAACTATTTTATCGAAAGATCATATTACTATGTCAATGACCATGAAAGCTGTATTTTTTTTGAAGACGCTTAAAAGAATGTTAAATTACACGTTCCTAAAAAAATTGTAACTGAATTTTTAAGACAAAGCTTATTTTTCTGTCAAATAAAGTGGCAGTAAAAGTTTATAAAGTTCTCTAGGAAATGGACATATATGAAAGTTTGATGATACTGTATTCTGATATTTATCCTCCTAGGAATAAATGTTTCTATAGTGTTTAGTTCACAGCTTTAGAAACTTAAATTATAAAACATTTCTTCTGATATGCCATAACACATAAACATAAAACATGTACCATAGTTTCCTTTTATACTTTCATATAAAAATTGTGTGTATTAAATCGGTAAGTAATGATAGAGAAGATCTATGGTAATCCGAATCGAACCTGTGTCTAAATTATGTTTACGAATGCTGAACAGATTTTTCTAATTTTCTAATATTTATCGCTTTTTACGGCAATCTAAACTTAAAGCGTTTAACCTTGCAAGTCGAAACCCATTTTAAATAAATATTTATAATATTTAAATTAATTTAATGAACAAATAAATTCAAACTACTACAATACTAGTTGGTGTCCTACAAGGTTCAATATTGGCTCAATTTTTTCAGTATATTCACAGCAGAAATTCCAGTTTACTTCGAGTTTCCAGTTTAATTCGTTTCAATATGAAACGAATTATTTGAATCAAAAAATATTTATTTATTAATTAGTATTGTATGGATTTATTTAAGAATGAATTTTAACACGAGTTAAGTTAACTGAACAACGAACAGAGAAATTTAAATAGTAACTTAATGACTTACTTTGATCGTGTAAATTGTATTTGTATTTGTATTTACAAAATAAATGATATGAATAAAATAATTAAGAAATTTAGTTATGCATATTGCCAAGATGATGAAGAATGTATAAATTATGAAGGATGGAGATAATTATTATATAAAGACAAAGACCTGATTAAACGTATCTAGAACAACGGGGTGATGGTTCCTTAATTGAGTGAAACGCATAAACATGTCATACATTATTCTGAAACGCCGTTTAAACGTTCGCTTCATAACGCCCTAACGCTTTTAATATAAATACATGTTATGTATTTTAGAGCCCGTCGTTAGTGTTATTGAATGTCTTAATTACCTATCTATAAGTGGTGTATTCCCCGTACTACATTCTCTTATACGTACATGTTTTCTTGTAACAAACTTGGCTGCATACATTTTCTTCTCTCCTTTTGTTTTAAATAAACCTTTTAATAAATAAATTGTCTTCATTAAAATATGTCAAGCAAGAAATATCTTTTAGATTAAATATTTCTTACATTATTAATACCATAGATAATCTCTTAAATACTTTAGATAATTTATCATTATTAATAGTCAAATTATTTCAAAAATTTTCTTAAGTTTATATTATAATTTAATAAAATTTAGCAAGTTAAGAATTAAGTTAAACTTAAGTGGTCTAATAAATTCTTTAGCAATTGATATTGATAGATTTATTAATTTTAATTATATTTTTAGTCTGTGGCTGATCACTGCAGCCCTATCGTATGTTACCAATGAAATATTGCACAACGATCTAAACCTGCCCTTCATGAAAGAAGAAATTAAACAACGTAGTGAAAAACATTTAAAAAATAACAAGAATATCAAAACCCTTTCGCAATTAACTTCCTCGACAACAGCGAACATACTCACCGACTGAAACGTTTTAAAACATAGGACGTATCTTTACGATTTTTTTAATCATTTAACTCATTAAATTTTTTTTATATCTACTACTAATCATTGTCATCCCATAATCGGCATTATTATCATCTCCATCATGGTCATTGTAATCTTAAACATTGTCAGCTTCAATAACTTCATGTTTCAAGATAGTAATTCAACATTTCATTTTATTCGTTTTTTCATTTTATTTCCGTTTTATTTTTGTTCACAGTTTAGTATTTTTTGAAACACACTGCTAATGGTAGTTAATATTTTCATTCTGTTGTTGTTTAGGTCATCAGCCGAAAGTCTGATTTGAACCTGTAGAGGTTTCACTAAGTAAAACGAGGAGTGAGGTTGTTTACCATTGCCTTCCTCACTGAGTAGAAAAGTACGCTTATCAGCATGCCGAGCTCTCTAAAAAGCACAATTTTCCACTCTGCAAATGACACCTTCACTTCATTTAACACATGGTCTGGCTGTATAAGAAAATTCATTACTTTCAGAGGAGATAACTCTGATTAGTGCCTTTTACACCTCTACCTCTTCTGTTCTTAACTGATTTAGTCATTTAATTGGCTGACCATGTGGTAAGAAACAACGAACAGATTGAGAGTAAATAATTTGACACTCCACCTGGCTGTTATAGGCATTTTCATTCTAGGGAAGTTATTACTCAGATTTTTATCATTCTCCCTTAAAATTTCAAGTATACTAATTTTTTTTGTTATCAGTCTCTCGACTGGTTTGATGCAGTTCTCCAAGCTGTTCTATCTTGCGCAAGTCGTTTCATATCTACATGCCTTTAACACTCTACATCTTTTGTAATTTGCTTTATATATTCTAACCTTTGCCTCCCCCTACAATTCACTCTCTCAATATTACGCTCCATTATTGATAGACTAATACCTGTAGAAGACTAATTTCATTTAAAAAACATAAAAATAAAAAAAACAATAGAATAAAAACATAGAATAAAAAAAAATTTCACTGTTAAAAAAATTTTAATTCTTCAATCACTTTGCACTGAATTGATTGATTTTTCATCTTTAATTTTATAGTCATTTTCAATAATGATCATCAGCTTATTTTGTTTATAATAAATATTCCTTTAAGTAGGCCTACATTTAAAATGTAGTAATAATTAAATGTAGTAACAGTAACAGATATTTCAATTAAGGTATCTTAACTTGGAGTCCACTTTAATACGTACCTAATATATTATTATTCCATTATAACTGTTGTAGATATACCGTGAAAGAAGAAATTAGTAATCAAAAGTACTTTAAAAATTAAATGCTAATCATGTAGTTATCATTCTTCTTGATGTTGTAGAAGATCAAAGATTACAAGATCCAGAATATTAGACGTTTCTTACAGATCACCAGAAGATTTTTAGCTATCTTTTCAAAATCAAGAAAGAGTACATTAAATTTAAATCATATTACGAATAAATTAATTTTAATTCACTATTAAAATAACTATAAAATTATCATCAACTTGGAAACGAATATTCAGTTACGAAATAAACTGTCTGGCACATCTTCCTTTAATTACACATCGTAAAACAAAAAAAATGCACATCATCTAGACACAAAAATACACTTATTATCATCTGCAATAACCAGAAGATCATACAGAAGTAACGCTCCTAAGCTAGTCGTTTTAAAGATAGATATTAATATAGTTACTAAAAGTTTTTGACACTACTTGTAATTTTTTACCGCATAAAAAAAAGTCAATTCACTGTCTGGTCTCCGTCTTCTGGGTTATAGAAGACGATTATTGCTACCTCAACTTCTACATTGATTTGTTTTTTTTTCAGAAGATCTCGTGTTGATTGGCCTTCTCAGAGGATTACCCGGTATGTTCAGTGTTCATTTTGCTCGTATATGTAGATTGGTGTATGTAAATGTTTTTAATCCCTAATGTGTGTACGTTGCTGTTTGTTCAATTAAGAACAACAAGCGATCCAATGAAATAAGGATGATGTGTATAACGTCTAAATGAGGTGTAGTCTTGTCCAGATCCAGGCCGACCATTCATGAAGGAGTAGGGTTAATTGAACCCCGACCATCAAAGTACACCGGTAACCACTGTCTGGTCTTCAAATCTGTGTAGAAGTAACCTTTACTAGGATTTCAACCAGGTACCTTCGTCTCCGAAAGTCAGTTGTTAAACAGCTGGTTCGTGGACTTTAAATCTAGACCAACCCGGTGGATCAATAAGAAGATTGGTGTACAATATTTTAACCAGATCAGAGACTATAAAATGGTCGTAGTAGATTGGTATGAAGTGTATTGTTTGTAACATAAAACGGGTAGTGTGAAATTGTACGAAAAATTTTGTTCTGGATTCCCTAAATGCATTTAGTATGGGGTCAGGATTCACAAAAGTACATTCCATACGTCCATAATAATCTCATGATGATCTTATTAAATATGGTAAATTTGTAATAGACATTAATAAAAATGTTGAAAAGTTTTTTTTCTTTTAAGTGTAAATTTTGAAAGATTTTACTACTTAGTTTTGGAAACTTTTAGTTTTCTAAAATAACTAAAAAAATTCAAAGGTACAGTGTACTAAAAATTAAAAAAAAACTATTTATCAATAAAGAAAAAATGTTAAATTCTTCGTAATATTAATCGTTAGAAAGTCTCTCAGAAAATTTTAAAAGATTCTATATTTTTTAATTTTAAAATCGTTAAAACCAATTTTTTACTAAAGACGGAAAAATCTCCAAGCGTACATTGAAAATTTTCATAAACTAAATTTGAATTAGTTCCATGACTGTTTATCCTAGTTTCATTAAACTTGTATATTTTGGACATATTTCATGGTCAGACAGAAGTCGTAACTTCTGCGTATGTGAAGAAATTAATAATAACTCTATTCTGTACATCTGTAATTAATTAAATTAAGTCAGTCACGTCCATTACTAAAACGTTCTACGTTATTGTCACGGTGTATAATAATATACTTCTGACAACTCTGCCATTTACATTACAGTAATATTTTGTGACACCACATTAGGATATTGTTGAGAAAACTATGTTGAGTGATTTAAGAAGTTCTGATGGTGTTTTGTGGGCAATGGATTTATCATGTCGGTCCCTTTCCTGGCCCTCCAGATCGCCAGATCTGATAACAGCTGATTTTTTTCGGATAGATGAAAAAATATCGTTTACGAGACTATAGTACAAATACATACCGCAACACCATGTTGCATGTTCCATAGACGCACCTAGCGATTTCTATAGTTCTTGGCTCTTCATATCAATGTGCCATTCTGGAGGCTTTTTATAATCAAAATGCTGCACGAAACTCCTTCTTACTTCCATTGTCTGTAACGCTACCAATAGGCCTGTGCCTACTGCGTATCCCCTTGGGATGCATCCCAAGTTCATCCCCTTGGGGTGAACTTAACAGCAGTCCTCCAAGATTTAAAAAAGTTAATATTTAGTCGATCCGCAGAGTGTAGATGAATGTGGTGAAGTAAAATTTTAAAAAAATAATTTTTTTACAGTAGACAAAGAACTAGTGAATAACTCTATATCTTCAAAAACCATTAAAATAGAGCAACTTTCGGGAAAATAATTCAGGAATTAGAGTTTCAGGAAGAGAAAAACCCCATTTGCAAAAAAAGAAGCAAATGGGCTCAAGAGGATAAACTGCACTATTCAATAAAGATGAAAGAAGCTTGGGCTAAGAAATTGATACGTGTCCTATTCATTATCTAAAATGGCCTATTCGAAAAAAGTAAGCAAGAGCGAATTAAATTACGAGTAACTTGAGTGCCAACAAACCGATTTTTTTAGTTTGATTACAAATTTTTACATCATTCGACACATTATGATTTATTTTGTTCCAAGTAGAAATCAAATATTTTCAGTGTGTTTTTAATGTTTACTGCTATGTGTTACGCCATTTTTGTAATTAAATAACCTACAAATATTATTTTATCTTTTTTAAGTTAACCACACATTTACCTAACGAAATTAACTTATGACCTAGAAAAGTATGTTTCCCACTCCAATTTTTTTGGTTTATCCCAGTTTTATCTTTCAGTGATTCAATTTTAAGGTTAATAACCATACAAGAAGTGTTTTTTTCTCTTGTTCTGTAGAGAGTTCTCAGAAAGTGTCAGAGAAACTTTTGTGAATCACCCTGTGTATCTAATATGGTGATGGCAATTTTCTGTTAATTTTATTCAAACTTAAAAACAATACAAAAACTCATTGTCTAATAACAATGTGTTTGTGTTGGTACGAAATGTTAGTTCAAATAGGAATGGTCCATTAAGCCTGTGCTGACGTTTTTATAATTAAATTTTTGCGTGCTGGTCTTTTCATATTTTAATAAAAAGTGGAACTGTCGTCGAATGGTACAACGTATCTATTGTAAACTTCACATTTCTTTGTTTATTTGTCAGGTAACATTATTAAAGTTATATTTAAATTCTAGTTTTCTGAGAAAATTTTCAAAGTTGTTGCCTGTTACTTAGAACGATGGAGTTTTACAGTGTAAATATAGACGTAGGGCAAGGCTAATAGGACACAGATAAACATCGGGGGGCGCAGTATCTGACATGATATTAATGTGTCTGTAAACCTGGATGGTATAGGAGCGGTGTTGTGTTATGCTCCCGTTTCAACTGTGCGACTTAACTACAACTGGGACGGCGGTGGAGAGATAGCAACGCGCTATCTATATGCCTGAGGCAAATCTGCCATCATGCACGCACCTAGCGAGTTCTATAGTTGTTGGCTCTTCATATCTCTGTGCCATCCTGGAGGCTTCTTCTAATCGAAACTCTGCACGAAACTCCCTATTACTTCCATTGTCTGTAACGTATATGGCTAAAGCTGCATTTGACGTAACACTTTCAAGCTTAAAATAACAGCGTTGTAAACTTTATGTATGCCTGAACCAAACAAATTATAGGTTATTTAAAGTTTGTTGTTACATAATCTGGAAAATTTCAAGTTTTGTTTTGATGAAACTGAAACTTATCTTATGATTTTTATGAACCGATTATCAACAAAATTTACAAAGTCTACCCATTAATTTTCTGTATTAGACAAATTATAAACAAGTATAAATTTAAAGTTTCAAAAATGGAAAAGCTAAATAATTATTGAAAAATATGAAACTTTTAATACCTCGATAACGTGTTCATGCCACATTTTGAAATTACCTTAAAATAACTGGTTAAAAGAAAATTTATTTATTGCTATAAAGATTTACAAATAGCTTATAGGTTATAATGGCTACTTTATACGTGTAATAATACTCATTAGAAATCAATGTAGGCCTACAGGCTATTAAACAATTACCTGAAAATTTATTTCTTTTTTTTAGGAAATTCATAATCTGTTAGAAACAATCAGGGAATGTGATAACATGATAAATAAATGTGAGTGGAGACACAGTCCAGTGACAGAACTCCGACGTGAGTAGATAAGTGTACCATTAAGTGCAGCATTTAGAACACTGTAATGGATAGTCAATTACAGTACTACGTTAATTGATGAGGTCCCGGCTCCATCGACGTTTCAGACGTCTTATTGGATTGTTATTAAAGAAAAAATAATGTGTAAGCCTCGCCGGAGTGGAATGAGGTGGAAGCGGATGGGTGAAATAAAATACGCTCCTCAGTATTTTAATTAAAAATTTAATTATTTAAAAAGAAAAACAAATTGGTCCAGGACCCCCTTTTCCTTACTACTAAGCGGCGTCCCAATACTACGCTTCACAGGATCATTTTTATTACAAATTTAATTATTTAGAATAAAATAAAAATTGGTCCAGGACCCCCTTTTTCTTACTACTAAGTGGCGTCCCAATACTACGCTTCACAGGATTATTTTTATTACAAATTTAATTATTTAAAACAAACAAAAAAAAATAATAATAATAAAATTGGTCTAGGACCTCCCTTAATTGACTACCTAATGTAACCTTTACTCCCCATCTAAACTTAACCTATTACCACTTACAGACTATATGTCGATCGTGCATATTCCGGAAAGGGCTGCCGGCACAGATACTTCAAACCCCAGAGGGAGGTCAGCCTAAATTAGTGCCTTGGGCGCTTTTACCGCCATTTCCGGAAGACCACTGCAGGATCGACCTCTTAAATACTAAGTACATAATCGCTAAGTGCGGGGCGAGTCAGAATTCCAGGAAATCCCACTAACATCTATATAATATAACCACTCACCCATCTGGCAAGCCACGACGACCAACATCACCAACCCGAAATGAGCGATCACCCTCATTCCACCAAATGAGCACCGGACAAAAAATATTCTCACAATCCACTCAATAAAATAGAACTAAACTCATGAATTACACTGATTCAGTCCCGCACGGCCGCAGCATACAGGTATTACACATTACACATAAAAAATTATATTTTAATTTATATTTCAATTACTGCATTGCATTAACTTTTATCGAGTCCCGTTTCGTATGCGAGTACAATACTGACTGCCTGCGTCTCGTCGTCCAGCTGAGCCGACCGGCGGTGAGGCGCGCCCCTCCTCCTCCTCACCCCTCGCCGCACGGCTCAGCGGATGCAACACGAGACGAAGTTGCATTTTCCTAGAATTCTGACCGCTGTGTATATTTTACAAAGACAATGTATTAATTCTAATATTAATAGAAAAAAGAAATGTCTCTCGTTCTTTTTATAATTATTCCTTCTCAATCTTACTATATTACAACACTCCCTCCCATGAAAAAGGTGGCGCATAGCCCCGTTGCACTAATTAATGGTGGCGGAACCTGATTCCACCTCACTTTCACCACCCACGATCACTTCTTCACCCTCCGTGGTTACCTTCCGTAGGGTTCGGACTTCTCCGGGGGCTAGCCTGTATATGACTGATAATGGCTCCGCTGGTTCCGGGTGAGTGTCTCCTTGGTCGCTGGATCTCGCTGGTTGTCTACACCTCCTCCGGCAATACCACAGCATTGGGAGCCCTGTCACCACCGCCACGAGGCCGATGATAGTTGGCACCACCGCCACGCTCCAAGCCGCCTCCTTTGGTCGGGTCTTGCGGATTTCTTCCAAGGATCGTTGTAGCTGTTCCACCGTGCTCTCACTGACTCCATATTCGCCTGGCCACTGCACCCCACTGCTTCGAATGTGTTGAATTGCCTCTTGCACCTCTTGCTTGTCCGTTGGCTGATCAAGGGAAACGATGAGCCCGGTGACGGGAACCTGGATCCGTACAAGGCGACGCTGCAGTTTCGCCTCACTACTGCCCCTGGTATTTGGCAGGATGCGATACGATGATGTCGTCAGGCTGCAACCCTTCGCAGCCGGGATCTCACCGACTCCGCCGATCAACTGTTCCGATACTTCAACTGCGTCTCCTTGATGACATTGGGATATCAGATTTTGCTCTCCGGCGATGCTGTAGATCCACTGGTTCATAGATCCATCCCAGCTCCATATGTCTTCGTGGTTGGTCATCAAAATGGCTCTCGGGCAAACTTTCTTGGCGACTGCCATATCTCCCAGATAGAGTGAGCTCAGACAAGAGGCGTGGTGACGGTTGATGACTGGGAACACTGCAGGACATACCTGGACAGACCCCTTGCGGCATTCCTCAAGGTCCTCGGCTTGCAGCTCCGCGTATTGTTCCTGGTCGACACTCACTAAGAAGTGTGTTGAATCAGGGTTGTACCGTGTGCTAAGTCCGGTCTGCTCATCAATCACTGGAAATGTTCGCACCTGAAACAACATAAACTGCCTCCCTGCTGAGGACAGCGGTAAGTCAATTAACACTTTAATCACACCACCAACTGCTAACGCACGAGTTTTTGCCACACGGTAATAATCGTAAATGTCTGCGGCACTAAACCCCGCGATCAAATCTAGTCCAGTGGGCAGGGAAGTTCTGACTCGCTTTACAATTTCAGTGAACTCACTAGGTGAGATTAAACCTACACTTAACTTACCAGAGGACAGCCCCTCCATCGCTAAAACTAAATTCCTTAAATCTATAAGCCCTTTTAAAGACACTAATTCTAATTCTTGCAACATCATGGATGTATTGGCGAACACATGGACGAACCGATCTAGGTCGGACGTTTTCTTTCCGATCTCCACCAGTCGCTGCTGCAGCTTGTCGGCTTCTTCGCGCACCTGTTTTGCGAATGCCACCAACTGCCGGGAATTCTGCTCCGCACGTCGACTGAGTTGTCGCGTCAAGGTTAGATGATCATCCGTCAGATGAATCAAGTTGGCCGTTTGACTTTCCAGCACCTGTATGCTCCTCTCCACCTGTCGCATATCCTGTTCTTCTGGCGTCCCGAATAAAACCTTCAACACCCTTCCGCCTAAGTTGAACCAACCCCGTCGCACTCTCCCTTGGAGCAAAAGGTTCATCAGCGTGTGACTCGCTTCGTACATTTCTTCCTCGATTTCTTGAACGCGGCCCATGATTCTCTGTTGAGTTTCCAACCCCTTGACTTCGCTGCCGGCTTGCCATAGAATTTGGCTTACTCCACTGGTGAACTCCTTTAGTGATGCGAGTTCGCCACAGATTTCGGTCACATTGATCGATACTATCACTCTCCAATAGTCTCCGGTTAACAGAACTCCTCCCTTCTTTATGAACCACACGCCTTCTTTCTTCGCGGCATCTTGTATTGCCAGGCTCACTCCACCCGGAACGACACATACACCCTATTAGTTATAAGTTTGGTCCGCACTCCTGGTATCAAGAACTTCGGGCGAGTACCGGGCGACTTCCCCTACTCGATCCAGTTCCATCAACCGATACTCCCCTGGTTCCATCCCCCATCTGGGTACCAGAGTCTACTGTAGACTTACAATTAACCTAGTAAATTCCTACGAGCTAACTATATACATCATAGGTTTGGGGTTCCCTTCTGAAGTGTATCCTGGTCCTCTATTCTTGTGATCGATTCCTACTGCGCAGACTGTATGGAGACCTTTGGCTCGGCAGACGCGCCTGTGGAGATGGGCGGTACGTCGGATCCTCCCTTATTCTATCTACCGGTTCTGGTGGGCTGTCAGGTTCACCAAACACATCCTCCTCCTCAACCGCTAGAGGTCCTTCTCTTCCAGCGTCCAATCTTCCAGGGGGCAGCCTCTCCATCTCCATACCGTCTATCAGCTGATCATCTGAGTCACTATCGAACTCCGCATCACTTAGTGGTCGGTATTCTAGATGCTCCTCTTGTTCGCTTTCTTCCTCGCGTGGGGCTTCAGCCGTAGGTTGTTCCCGCCTCTCTTCGAGAGCGGGAGATGTAACATGCGTCGCCGTGGCCTCATTGTGTCCCGGTTTCATTCGATTTACGTGTACCACCATGGTTTTCCCATCAGCCATGACCACTTCATAGTCGACCAGGGATACCCTTCTCTTGACCCTACACGGCCCTTTCCAAGGGCGCCTGAATTTTCTTGCTAGCCCGGGGCGAATTGACGGGACAAGGACGTACACCATATCTCCGACCTCAAATTCTCGCAAATTTTTACCTTTTTCCTGGTACCTTGCCCTGTCGCGAGCCGCCGCTATTGAATTCTTATTTGTCTGCTCGTATGCCTGCCTCAGCCGTTGGCTCAGCTGAATAATGTGATCTTTCACGTTTACACAGACGTTATCCGGAACAGTGTAATCGAACGGCGTTACCATCTCTCTTCCATGAAGGAGGTAATACGGTGTAAAGCCTGTGGCGGTGTGTGGTACCGAGTGGTAAGCCATCAAGGCAAAGGGAACCCATTTATCCCAATCTCTCCCGTCACTCCTCACAAAGTGACTCATGCTGTCTACTAGAGTCCGGTGTAACCTCTCCAACCTCCCGTTACACTCTGGGTGGTACGCCGTAGTTCGGAGTTTTCTTATCCTCAAGTACTTGCAGGTTTCCAGGAAGAGCTCCGAAGTAAAATTTTGCCCTTGATCGGTTAGCAGTTGTTCCGGGACCCCGTGGCGTGAGATAATTCTAGTCACAAAGGCTTCGGCTATTGTCTCAGCGGTTTGGTCGACGACGGGGATTGCTTCAGCGTAGCGAGAGAAGTGGTCTACGAAGGTTAGAAGGTACTTATTTCCCTTCCTGCTTGTAGGTAATGGTCCAACGATGTCTAAGGACACCATCTCGAAGGGGAAGGTCGGTTCGAATGCTTCCGCCAGTGGTACAGTCAACTTGGCCGGAGACTTCCGCTGCGCACATGAGTGACAACGGCGCACATATTCTTCAATTTCGGTCCACATTCGCGGCCAATAATACCTTTGCTTCACTCTCGCAAAAGTGCGTTCCGCTCCTGGGTGACCCGCCCACACCGCATCATGACAAGATTGGATGACCGACCTTCTCAGGCCCTCTGGTACAACGAGACGCCACTGCTTATCTTCGCCCTTGCCATTTCTCCAGTACAGTAGTTCGTCCAACTTTCTGACTTCTCCCGTCCGGGGACTTACCATTAGGGTTTGGCAAAATTCATCTGTGGCCTGACCTTCTCGGATTTTCTTAAGGCTCAATTCATCGGTCACCATCGCTACCCCCATAGTTGCTCGGCTTAGCGCGTCAGCGTTAGTATGGCGCCTGCCTGGCTTATGTATGACGGTGTAATCGAATTCTGCTAATCGCAGGGCCCATCGTGTCAGTCGAGATGATGGATCCCGTAAGCTCAACATCCATTTAAGTGCCGCGTGGTCCGTTACCAACGTAAAATTCCGCCCCAGTAGGTAACACCGAAACTGCTGTGTAGCCCAGACGACCGCCAATAACTCCCTCTCGGTGGTGGAATAATTCTTCTCGGCACTATTCAACATTCTGCTTGCAAATGCAATCGGCCTTTCACCGTCTTCCGTATCCTGGGACAATACTGCGCCCAGTGCCGTGCCGGACGCGTCTGTCGCGAGTACAAATTGTTTTCGAAAGTCTGGGTACATCAACACCGTTTCTGAACACAGGGCATCCTTCAGGTGGCCAAAGGACTCCTCTTGTTCGGCCTTCCATTGAAACGGACTATCCTTCTTCGTGAGTTTAGTTAGCGGGTTGGCCAGGGCTGCAAAATTTGGCACAAATCTGCGGTAATAGCCTGCGAGACCTAGAAATCCTCTGACTTCCCGCACGTTTTTCGGAGCCGGGAAGTTCTTCACCGCCTCGACCTTGCCTGGATCGGGCTTCACACCAGCCGACGTCACTACATGACCTAGGTAGTTCACACGGTCCCGAGCGAACTCACATTTCTCCAAGTTAACCTTCAGGTTGGCTTCCTTAAATATTTGCAGCACTCGTTTCAATCGCTCCGCATGTTGGTGAATATCCCTGCTGAAAATCACGACGTCATCAAGGTAGACCAAGCACTCTACGCCTAGTACGTCGGCCAATAAATTATCCATCATCCTTTGGAAAGTCGCGGGAGCTCCAGTCAACCCAAACGCCATGCGCTGGTATTCGAAGTGGCCACCTACAGTTGTGAAGGCCGTCTTCTCTCGATCCTCCTCGGCGATTGGTATCTGCCAATACCCACTGTGTAAGTCCAAGGTGGTAAAGTACCGACTTTGTCCCAAATGTTCGAGGGTCTCTTGTATAAGGGGCAACGGGTACGCATCAGCTCGCGTCACTTCATTCAAGGCTCTAAAATCAGTACAGAAACGATATTTAACACTCCCATCTGGTGTTTTCTTACGCACCAGCACCACCGGAGCAGACCACGGGCTCGTCGAGGGTACAATAACACCCTTGTCCAACATGTCAGCTAAGTGTTCCTCTACTACTGGACGTAGATGATACGGGACACGGTAAGGCCGCTTGGCAGTTGGCCTCTCTTCTGTGGTATGAATTCTATGTTGGACTCCGACCTTGCGTCCCTCTCGACTTGGCTCCTCGAACACAGACGCATAGTCTTGTAGTACCCGCCGTAACACCATACCATCTTCCTGTCCAAGATGACTCAACTTCTCGGTGAATACCTCCCTTGCTCCCTCAGTAGTTGCAGTCTCTGTCTGGTGACCAGTTACGGCTGATACTCCTAAAACCTCGGCAACTCCCAATATTTGGTTTTTCTGCAATACAATACCCTTCGCTGCCGTATTGATGACTCGAACCCGAACTCGGTCCCTTCTTACATGGTCCACACTGCGCCCCACTCGCACTCCCCCTTGTTGATTCACTGGTTCGGTTAACACGGTTTCATCCTCGGCCAGACGAGAGACCTTAGCCTCTAGCAGCAGCTCCGAATAGGCGGGTAGTTCCACCCTACTAACTGTCCTCACATTCAACACCTGGGCTCTGGTCGTCTCCTCTTCCCTTTGGCCTCTTTCACGGCTACCACTTAGCGCACGCCGCGTATTTCCTATCCGACCCTCACCAGGGTGTCGTGCGCTATACGCACTCCTCCGCCCTTCTTCCGTAGTTCGACTCTCGTCTTCCATTGCATTCTCCGCATGACCATGGCCTTCCTTGGAAAACGCCATCACTCTCGTCACCCCGCTGAAACGTATTTGACCGTTCCCCGTATCAATTACCGCTTTTAACTTTCTCAAGAGATCTAGTCCCATAAGTCCCTCTCTTTCAGACTCGATTGCAGCAATCACGAATTTATGACACACTCTTAAGTGGGCCACTTCACACTGTAACTCCTGCACCCCCATGACGCCCAGTCTTGCACCTGTAACACCCTTGGCTACCATTTGGACTCGTTCGATTTCTACCCCCGGAACAGCCTCCCTAAGGATGGACATTTCTGCCCCGGTATCCACTAACAACCTTCTTTCCATCCCCTGCAGGATAGTGGTCACAGTCAGGCCACCTCCTTCCGATACAACATTTGGAATCCACGTGTGCCCCTGACTTACGGGCTCGGCAGCGGGGCAGTCGCCGAGCCGTCCTCGTTTGGGTTGGCCGCGGCCACCGCACTCGTAATCATGGGCGTTTTCTTTTCTCCATTCTCGCTTCGTCGTGTAGAGAATCTTTTTGGACAACGGGCAGCAAAATGGCCGATATCTCCACAAACGTAGCACGCACGCCTTTGGGCTGGGTGTAGAACCCCCTGGGAGGCTCCCGCTCTCCAATTGTTGTTTGCACGGCCCGTCTCATTCGTCTGTCGCGGTCTCCTACAGTCTCGAGCGTAGTGACCAATCTTTCCACACGAAAAACAAGAGCCTTGAATAGGAGCCGAACCTCGAACTTGAGCTACAGCGTCTACCGTCACCCCTGGCTCTGGATCGGATAGCCCTAACACACTCGCTCCGAACACCTCTCTCGTTCGCTTCTGTGTTTCTTGAACCTGCTCGACCCGCTCGGCCACCTTGATCGCTTCTTCTAAGTTCTTTGGTGGATAGATCTGCAGGGTAGTGGCTGCTGTACTCGACAGTCCCCGAACATAGGCTGACAGCAAGGTCCGTTCCATCTGGGAACGCGCCCATTCGGCGACGTGGGGGTCAGTAGGCTGTGGCATGGCCTGCCGTCCCAAAATTCTACAACGATCCGCGAAAGCCCTCGCTTTCTCGTTGGTCCCCTGTTTGACGGTATTCAGTGCGAGCAAATGCCGTTCCGGATCGCGTTCTCCTTCAAACCGATTTCGCAGGATTTCCGTGAACCGTGCAAACGTGGCATGGTCGGAATTCAACTCGGGATATGCATCTAAGCAAGCTGCCGCTGCTCCTGTAACCTTCAACCTACAAATAGTTTTCCTATCGGCGTCATCCCAATTCCCGGTTTTAGCAACTAACTCAAGATTTCTCAAAAATTCGTCCACCGTAGGGCCACCTCCTTCACCAGACCATGGCTTAATCAAAGACTGAAGGCCCAAATCCTTCCTCACCCGCGCAGGACTCCGCTCTCTCTGTCCTAAACGCAGCGCTGCTAGTTCGGCAGCTAACTGAGCCGATTCCGCTTCCACTCTGGCCTTGTATGTCGCGAGTTCTTCGTTCGCCCTCCGGAGCTCCTGAATCTCCTGCTCGACGGTTAATGGTACAGCCATTATTGCAGCTGTACCCCACACCTGACACCAGTTGTAAGCCTCGCCGGAGTGGAATGAGGTGGAAGCAGATGGGTGAAATAAAATACGCTCCTCAGTATTTTAATTAAAAATTTAATTATTTAAAAAGAAAAACAAATTGATCCAGGACCCCCTTTTCCTTACTACTAAGCGGCGTCCCAATACTACGCTTCACAGGATCATTTTTATTACAAATTTAATTATTTAGAATAAAATAAAAATTGGTCCAGGACCCCCTTTTTCTTACTACTAAGTGGCGTCCCAATACTACGCTTCACAGGATTATTTTTATTACAAATTTAATTATTTAAAACAAACAAAAAAAAATAATAATAATAAAATTGGTCTAGGACCTCCCTTAATTGACTACCTAATGTAACCTTTACTCCCCATCTAAACTTAACCTATTACCACTTACAGACTATATGTCGATCGTGCATATTCCGGAAAGGGCTGCCGGCACAGATACTTCAAACCCCAGAGGGAGGTCAGCCTAAATTAGTGCCTTGGGCGCTTTTACCGCCATTTCCGGAAGACCACTGCAGGATCGACCTCTTAAATACTAAGTACATAATCGCTAAGTGCGGGGCGAGTCAGAATTCCAGGAAATCCCACTAACATCTATATAATATAACCACTCACCCATCTGGCAAGCCAGATGGGTTGCTGGCTCTTCATATCTCTGTGCCATCCTGGAGGCTTCTTCTAATCGAAACTCTGCACGAAACTCCCTATTACTTCCATTGTCTGTAACGTATATGGCTAAAGCTGCATTTGACGTAACACTTTCAAGCTTAAAATAACAGCGTTGTAAACTTTATGTATGCCTGAACCAAACAAATTATAGGTTATTTAAAGTTTGTTGTTACATAATCTGGAAAATTTCAAGTTTTGTTTTGATGAAACTGAAACTTATCTTATGATTTTTATGAACCGATTATCAACAAAATTTACAAAGTCTACCCATTAATTTTCTGTATTAGACAAATTATAAACAAGTATAAATTTAAAGTTTCAAAAATGGAAAAGCTAAATAATTATTGAAAAATATGAAACTTTTAATACCTCGATAACGTGTTCATGCCACATTTTGAAATTACCTTAAAATAACTGGTTAAAAGAAAATTTATTTATTGCTATAAAGATTTACAAATAGCTTATAGGTTATAATGACTACTTTATACGTGTAATAATATTCATTAGAAATCAATGTAGGCCTACAGGCTATTAAACAATTACCTGAAAATTTATTTCTTTTTTTTAGGAAATTCATAATCTGTTAGAAACAATCAGGGAATGTGATAACATGATAAATAAATGTGAGTGGAGACACAGTCCAGTGACAGAACTCCGACGTGAGTAGATAAGTGTACCATTAAGTGCAGCATTTAGAACACTGTAATGGATAGTCAATTACAGTACTACGTTAATTGATGAGGTCCCGGCTCCATCGACGTTTCAGACGTCTTATTGGATTGTTATTAAAGAAAAAATAATGTGTAAGCCTCGCCGGAGTGGAATGAGGTGGAAGCGGATGGGTGAAATAAAATACGCTCCTCAGTATTTTAATTAAAAATTTAATTATTTAAAAAGAAAAACAAATTGGTCCAGGACCCCCTTTTCCTTACTACTAAGCGGCGTCCCAATACTACGCTTCACAGGATCATTTTTATTACAAATTTAATTATTTAGAATAAAATAAAAATTGGTCCAGGACCCCCTTTTTCTTACTACTAAGTGGCGTCCCAATACTACGCTTCACAGGATTATTTTTATTACAAATTTAATTATTTAAAACAAACAAAAAAAAATAATAATAATAAAATTGGTCTAGGACCTCCCTTAATTGACTACCTAATGTAACCTTTACTCCCCATCTAAACTTAACCTATTACCACTTACAGACTATATGTCGATCGTGCATATTCCGGAAAGGGCTGCCGGCACAGATACTTCAAACCCCAGAGGGAGGTCAGCCTAAATTAGTGCCTTGGGCGCTTTTACCGCCATTTCCGGAAGACCACTGCAGGATCGACCTCTTAAATACTAAGTACATAATCGCTAAGTGCGGGGCGAGTCAGAATTCCAGGAAATCCCACTAACATCTATATAATATAACCACTCACCCATCTGGCAAGCCACGACGACCAACATCACCAACCCGAAATGAGCGATCACCCTCATTCCACCAAATGAGCACCGGACAAAAAATATTCTCACAATCCACTCAATAAAATAGAACTAAACTCATGAATTACACTGATTCAGTCCCGCACGGCCGCAGCATACAGGTATTACACATTACACATAAAAAATTATATTTTAATTTATATTTCAATTACTGCATTGCATTAACTTTTATCGAGTCCCGTTTCGTATGCGAGTACAATACTGACTGCCTGCGTCTCGTCGTCCAGCTGAGCCGACCGGCGGTGAGGCGCGCCCCTCCTCCTCCTCACCCCTCGCCGCACGGCTCAGCGGATGCAACACGAGACGAAGTTGCATTTTCCTAGAATTCTGACCGCTGTGTATATTTTACAAAGACAATGTATTAATTCTAATATTAATAGAAAAAAGAAATATCTCTCGTTCTTTTTATAATTATTCCTTCTCAATCTTACTATATTACAAATGTTCACTATATTTATTCCAACAAACTGACCTGATTTTGCAACACAAAGAATAAAAGTGCATACACTTTTGGTATCTTCTAGTGAACATTTAAAAAGAAGACCTGGAATTCTTATCATCAGCCAAAACTAGTACCATTTTTTCTCGTGTAGGACCACGTAAAGTGATTTTAGACGTTTCCGGAAATTTTTTTTGTAGCCCATAATCTCAGCATTTGCTCACTATAGGCTTTTCTCCTTTCTTCTTTCCCCCAGGTGTTCTGTTTTTGCTCTTCAATGGAAAAGTCCGTAATTCGTTGTCTGAATTTGGTTTGGTTCATTAAGTTTTTCGGTTTATTTCAGTTTTCTCAGTATTCTTTCTGACTTCTTTAAACCATTTATCCGACACCTTAGGTCTTAAGACTTAAGACTCAAGTCCTAGGACTTAATTAGTGTCTTGAAAATTTGTTTTGTCGTCATCCATTCTATACAGGTGGACATAAAATTATAGTATTATTTTTTAATCGTTTCCATTAATCGTTCATTTTTTTTGTACAGTTCTTCTTGAGCTCGTAACCTGTATCGTCCGTCTACTACCTTATTTTATTATCTAGCTTCATTATCTAGCGGAGGATCTTTCTCTCTAATTTCTCTAATTCTCTTAAACCAGCCTACATGGTCATTCTAAAGCACTCACTTGCATATAGACACAGTTTATTACAGTATCGTTTATTGATTGTTTAAATTCTTCCTCATTCTAAGTTTTTTGCTGCAGTTGAAGCCTACAGTAACAGACTAACGAATTTAGCATTGTTTGGTGTGCCAAAAAAAGTAAATTAAGGTCTTAGAAGAAGAGTCAAGGGTTGCTTGAGGGAGAACAGAATTCATAATTGCGATATACGGAAAGAGCTGCCGATTGTAAGAGTAATGAAAGCATCTGCTATTATTGACACAAATAGTTGGATAGAGAATCCTCAAAAAATAATGAAGGGAGATAGAATTCCAAAACGGGTTCTGGAATACAGACCTGAGGAAAAATTTACTTCGAAAGGCTTTGCTGGGAATGGTTTTTTTTATTTACACAGCTTTTCACTAAAAGAGGGACATCTTGATGCCGAGACAGATTAAGCAGCTTATACCATAAAGAGAAGGAGAATCGGGAATTAAAGTTTTAAAAATTTTAAGTTAAATATTACAAAACCCTAGATTTTGACATTCAAGTTTGAAATTTTAATTTTGTTCTTTTACCATTTAAAATCAAAGAACTCTCAAGCCACGAGTACGTTCTCCTATCAGAAGGTTGGCGATCATAACAGCAATTCTTAATTTTTTACATTGGTGGTCTAAATAGTTCCATAGAAGAGTAATGATACGAGTCTACCAGGGGTTTTCTCCTGCTGTTCTTCGTATTCCTACACTCCTTTCTTCTGCTAATTCTTGCTGTATAATCAATTACAGCAAATTATATTTCTTACCACAATTAACAAGTCAAAAATACTCGTTTTCGGCTCTTTATCGTTTTAAACAATTTTACCTCTTTATGTATCCGACATTAGACTTTAAGACTTCAAGTAAGATTGGTATGGTTCGAGAAAAAGATAACTTTTTAAGGTTTTCTAGACTAGCATAGTTACCTATGCGCTAGTCTAGAAAACCTTAAACAGATATTACACAGATAATTCTTTGTGTTCCATATAGGTATATGTAGCTCAAAGTTGACAATTCTCTACCCGTCTTCAGTTTTTAATAAACCAGCTTGCTCATTTACCTGTTCATTTTAAATTGTATTATGTGATGAATTTTTTATTATTTTTATTTAAATAATAAAATGTTAACGGTAGTTAATGCTAATTTAGTAATGAATTGTTGTTGTTGTTGTTAAGGTCAAAACCCGAAGGCTAGTTTGAACCTCTAGAGGTTTTACTAAGTAAAAACGAGGAGTGAGGTGGTTTACTATTGCTTTCTTCACTGAGTTGACAGAGTAGGCTTATCAACATGCCAGACCCTCCGAAAAGCATCTACTTTCCAACCTGTAAATGACACCTTTAATTAATTCACCAAAGGGTCTGGCTGTATAGTGAAATTCATTACTCTCAGAAGAGATAACTCTGACTAGTGTCTTTTACACCTCTACCTCTTCTGTTCTTAATTAGTTCAATCATATAATTGGTTGACTATGTGATAAGAAACAGAACTATTTTTTGTAGCTCTGAAAACAACACATCGCGTGCAATTAATATAACACTCCACCTGCCCGTCATGGACATCCATAATGAATGGAAAATCTAATAAGATTAATATAATTACTGTATTTATAATATAATTAATATAGGCTAACATAATAACTAAACAGATTGATCTTCAATTTGATTTGATCAGCCATTGAAAAATTACGATATTTTTCGGTCATAATTTGAGAAATGAAGTTAATATTTTAGGATCACGTTATATAGAGTCGAGGCCATTTTTTCTATTAGATCTTTGATGTAATGTAACCCTCCGCTCTGAATACGCGAGGCTATGGTAATATATACCGAGCGCCGGTTAGTTGCGGCCGGGTAGACCAATAAATTCCATCTGATATGTAAATTTTTCTCCCTATCGTTTGCGAGTTTTGCTGTGCGCGGGTTGGAGAATTGCAGCTGTGCAAGGAATGTAAAGCACGCACTTTTATCAAAAGTTAAACAAATATCACAAATTTTTCGGTTAATAAAATTAATAATTATTTGTAATCCATATAAAATTTAAGAATTTAAATTAAATATTCCTCTTACAACATCTTTAAATCCCTACCTTAATTTAAATGTTATTCTATTCTAATTTTGAAAAAGAAATGTGTAATGTCTATCCCAAATAATATAAGGGTAAATTTTGTAAAGGGGTTTTACAACCAGAAACAATACATTTTGTTGTTGTCCTTAGAGCAACAAAACCTGTAAAAAAGTTGTATAATCTAAAAGAAACAACACTAGCCGAGTGTGTTATGGCCGAGGAGATGAATAAATTAGACTCTATTTATACAATATGCTAAAAAATATCCTTTATTAGTTAACTGCAGTTCATGTAATAACTACAGGTGGGTGACTATTGCTGAACTGCTACATAATTCTGTAAAAGAATACTAAGCTAATATAAAAATGTAAACGAGAAACAAGCGACATTTAATTTCTGACAAATGTAATTTAATGATATTTGACACATGAGTAATCCAAAGAAGCTAATAGAACATGAGCTGGTGTGTTAGAGGCTACCAGGATTTAGCATACGCCCGCCTATTGAATTAACTACGACTATAACAGAAAATTATAATGAATTTTTTTAACACGTTAAAACTCACCGTTAATATATAAAAACTCCCAATAGTCGCCAATGACCGCTATTGACAATACGACTTAAAATAAACGGAAAAAATATACACACATACATTTTGGTCTGATCTTCTTCTTCTTCAGGTGCCATCTCCGCTTCGAAGGTTGGCAATCATCAGAGCGATTTTTATCTTTGATGTCACAGCCCTAATCAATTCGTTGTTGCTGCAACCATACCAATCTCTTAGGTTTTTCAGCCAGGATTTTCGCCTTCTTCCCAAGGATCTCTTTCCTTGGATTTTCCCCTGGACAATCACTTGTAAAATTTTATATTTTTCTCCCCTCATGACATGTCCCATATACAATAATTTCATTTTCTTCACCGTTAATAGTACTTCTCTTTCTTTATGCATACGTCTCAACACCTCCACATTCGTCATCTTTTCCACCCAAGAAATCCTCAGAATTCGCCGGTAAAGCCACCGATTTGGTCTGATAGTCACACGTAATAAAGTTGCAACGGTTACATTGAATATTGACGTGGTCTTCAATCTAATGTGTTTTGTGTTATTTGTGTTTATGTGTGATAACGTGAGATATTCATTCTGAAGATGTTCCGAGTGAGACGAAAGATGTCTTGATGTAATCCTCTTAGGTGAGTGCTGTACATAATTTTTGTTTGGCTTTTCTTTCTGTCATTTAGTACACACAACAAAGGAAATAATGTTTATTAAAATAATACATAATTTATATATTATCATGAATTTGTTTAAAATTTATAATTAAAGTTTTTTTGAAATAACCAGATCCTGGAATCACCTGAAATAAACTTCCCATTGTTAACACGTGTAGTCAAAAATTATTACAATTTATGGTGTTCTACAGAAACTTTACATCCGAATCAGAATGCGGTAATAGTTGTCGATTTTTAAAATGAATAATATGAAAATGTTTCTTCCAATTAGAAATGAAGATCCATTTATTTAATTTTCATTTAATTCAGCCATTAAAGTATTTATAAAAAATAAATAAATAAAAGATTTGGCTCAATTTACTCTTTGAATCATTTTATTTATTTTCTGTTAAATATGAATTCTAATCTGATGGCTAGCAAGTAGAGAGGCTCGCATAATAAACACCGTTAAAAAATAATCTTCTTTGATTTTTTCTCAACGCAGACTCTAAAAGTAAATATACCAATACGAGATCAAACAACCGCATTTATTTTTAATTATGAGTAAATAGTATTTTTTTAAATTTTCTATCTTTCTTTTATAAAATTTAACAGAGATCTCTGTATAAGTAGAATTGCGTTAAGTGTAATACGATGTGGTAATTAACGATTTAATATTTTCATAATAACCTTAAATTGATTTTATTATACCGTACGGTGTATGTTAAGAATCAATATAAAACTCAACATTCATTAATTGTTAATGGTTATTAATTTTACATGGAAAAACTTGAACTTATAAATATACGGTTCTAAAACTTAATTAAACGAACTAAAGAAGCTTTCTAAATAACTTTATATTATTTAAAGAGTTTGCGTCAATGAGCTTGTTATTTTAATTGGGTAGTTGCATCCAAGAAACAAAGTTATTGGATTGAATCTGATATCAAGTGAGATTCAATTATTATTAGTGTATCGGAAACATTCTTAGAACAAAAATAATGTACCGTAAACCTAGAGAACCCAAAGTTTTTAACCGAGTGTCGAGAATACCCTTTTTTACTTTCTCTTGCCTATATGAATATATAGTAAGGAAAGATTGTTTTCATGTCGATTTTTCTAAATCGAGTTTTCACCGGATCTACACGTTTCAGATTCAAAAACATGTTTTTAGCGATTGGTCTGTGTGTATGTGGGTGTGCGTGCGCGCGCACGCGTGTATGTGAACAAAATATCTCAAGAATTGAACATTGAATGAATTTGAAACTTGAAACTTAAGTTAGGTACTACTAGAGGACCCGACACGAACATTTTCATCAAATTCGGTTAACCGGAAGTAGTAGTTGTAGTAATACGTGTCATTTTTCACTTTTTTGCAATTTTCTCAAAAACGGCTCCTACGATTTTGTAAAAAATCGCCTCGTTTAGTACATTTTGTGCTCTACAAGATGGTAGGCGCCATGTCTGCTGAAATTCTTGGGAAGGCTGTTTTCTCGTAAAAAAATTGTTTTTTTTAAGATTGCGGCTTTAGTAGGCATTTTTCTCACATCAACCTGTAAAAAAAAATCGATTTTTGCAGATTGCAGCCTTAGTATGCATTTTACAAGAGTAATAATAAAATTTATAGGAAATTAAAAGATCTACAACATTTAGAGCATTTTTCTCTACAGAGGCTAGTTTACCGTGAAAGAGTAAGTTTTCAAATTGTGAAAAGAGAAACGTCATAGTAGTTAGCCACTCGCTCATGGCTTTTGTTAAGAGGCAGGGAAAGGAATTTTTGTTAACTTCAGCTTCACAGCATTTTATTATACTGTATTTTAGATTTCGTTCAGCACTGTGATTAGTTTGTCAACGTTTTCGAGAAACTAGTATTTCTGTTTACGGTAGCAAACAGTTATATTCATACAGTTAACCTACAAAAGTTTCCGCGATATACTGTATATTCGCTAGACATAGTATAAGTTGTGTTTGTTGTATTGAAATTAAAGTAGTCGCGCATGCGCACTGATGCTTTCCCCCTTTACCCCTCGTTGCAATCAAAGGCAAACTCGTGACTCAAGTAACTATACCACAAAATCCGTAAAAGAGATTCAAAAGATGTTGTAATAGGGATCTATATAAAAGAGCGAGTAGGGTTTGTCACTGCGTGATTTCTTCAAACAAGACGATAAGAGGACATTAATAACTAACCTCATAAATACGACTGCTTGTATAAAAATACAGCTGTACTTGCTACTTAAATAAAGTCAAAAAAGCTCAACTGTTAAACATTTTATAATGAACATCTTACATATTATTGGTTTAAATCAGCTGAAAAATATCCGACTTATGAAAGAAAATCTTCAATCTAGACTGATGTAAAAGTAATTTTATCTGCTGTAAACCCTTAAAAATTATAACAAACCTCTCCGTTTGTACATTATGCTCAACATCTTAGCTTTTAAACTGAAATTGATAAAAATTAAATATTTTGAGAAAATTTTCATAGTTATTTAATTTTTAACATGCACAACGAATTAAATTATGTTACAATACATATGATCGTTCTAAAGATGTAATTTTAATTATATTAATTTTAAAAGCAAAACTGTGGAAAGGCATTTTTGTTAACTTCAACTTCACAGCATTTTATTATACTGTATTTTAGATTTCGTTCAGCACTGTGATTAGTTTGTCAACGTTTTCGAGAAATTACTATTTCTGTTTACGGTAGCAAACAGTTATATTCATACAGTTAACCTACAAAAGGTTCAAAGCAAAGCAAAGCAAGGTTCAAAGCTTCAGGTACAAAGCAACACGATACATCCACATGAATCCTGTCCACTGAGTTTTAAGTCTATAATACTGAAAAGAAATAAAGTTTCTACTTAAAAATGAATGACATATAATTCGGATCGATGAAAAACAATTTTTTCTTAGGGAAGAGCTCTTTTATGGGTTATAGTGGGCAATAGCTCTTCTTTAGTCACTGTTAGAACAGCCTCCTGCTGAAAATGCTTTTAAGGAAATGTTAGTAAATAATTTTGTAATAATCTTTCTTCCAGTTATCTAATATAAACATAATATTAAACATGATCTCAGGAAAGATTAATTTATTGAAAATATCTCATTCCGTTAGTAAATCTTGTTAGCAATTATCATTCATAAAAAATGTAAACACACTATTAAAGATTTGCATAGAAATGAATTATTTCAAATAACCTAAAATTTTTATCCTTTTTATTTGCCCTTATTGGCTGTTTAATTATGAGTAACTTAAATAAATTATCAATGTACTTATTATATAATACATAAATTATGCTGGTGCTTGGTTTTTTCTGACCATAGAATATGTCAACTTCCACCACTTCCATTAAAACATTACATGAATGAGACAATAGAAATGAGTAGAATGTATGAAAAATATTTTAGCGTAGATTTTAATTGTGTTTTTCATTTAATTAATTATATTATTGACCGCCTTTGTGGAGTAGTGGTTAGTGCGCTAATCCTACAAAATGGAAGGTCCCGGATTTGATTCCCGGGTAGAATCTATCACAAGTAAAAACTTACCGATCCGTAACTCACTGTTTTCGCTAATGTTCAAGTTGTTCATTCGACTTTAAATAAACTTAAAAATATATAACTGTATGTTTCAATAAAAATGATGTTGGTTTCGTTTTATCGAATATTTTACCAATAAATGACCGGTCGTAAAACAACACTTACTTTTCTGCAAGGATGTTTTCGCTTCCTGCATCGTACAGCCCATCGCCTCGTGTCTTTCCAGTCAGCCTCCTTGACATTTCTCAAAGCTAACCATCTTGATTTCCCTCTACCCTTTCTTTTATATATATATATATATATATATATATATATATATATATATATATATATATAACTGCATCCAGGAGACTCTAAAAGGAAGTATAGGACATATCAAGATAAAACTGATAAGTAAAAATTTTAACATGATAAATTCATTGCTTACCAATCATTCCACTACTAACCTGCTTACTTCAATAAGCATGTCATTAACCCCTTCTTTTTGTTTAACGTCCGACTGTTCTCCAATTCCTGCTAATGCAGACGGTGAAGGATGAAATGATTTTTGTAACGTATGAAAATATGCCGTGCCTGAATGGGATTCGAACCCAAGGCTGCATGATGAGAGGTGAGCACGTTACCAACTACGCCAATGCAGCCGGCAACCCCTTTATATTAAATAGTTTCAACGTTTAATCAGAAGTTACATTTATTTTGCAACCAAAAACTATTTAGAAAGGAATTTACGATCACTGTCAAATGTTTCATCAATCAAGTATATTTTTTAGCTTTTTTTAAACAGACCCAAATTTTTGAAACTTTTTAAAGCTTTTGGCAATTCATTGATGTTGTATTTTCTACCGGCAAAAGAAGGTTTTTGTTCAAACAATTTAGTGTTTGATTTACAACATAGTAATCAATTCTGTTTCTTGTAAAGTGGTTGTGGACTTTTAAATTCTGTAAAAAGGTATTTTGCTTTACGTAGGGTATATTATCACTTCCTAGATGTTTAAAGAAGGAACTGTATGCAATTGAAGCTCCTAAAATATGATGATCTAGGCTGGTTTTCTCCTTCTACTTACTGGGCTCAGGGGAAAGCTTGTTGGTGTTATTTATCTATTCCTGTTCTCTGAAATAAATCGGCTAAAATAAATAGTTTAGTTTCTTATGACATGGTCAGCCAATTAAATGACTGAATCATTTAAGAACACAAGAGTTATAATCAGAGTTATCTCCTCTGAAAGTAATGAATTTTATTAAACAGCCAGATCCTGTGGTGAATGAAGTGAAGGTGTCATTTGCAGAGTGGAAAATATGTGCTTTGCAGAGGGCCCGGCATGCTGATAAGCGTAGATTTCCACTCAGTGAGGAAGGCATGGTAAACAACCTCACCCCTCGTTTTACTAAGTAAAACCTCTACATGTTCAAACCAGCCTTTTGGCTGATGACCAAAACAACATTCTCTGAATGGGCATGTTCAAGGAATAAAATAAACACTAAGGGTAAAATTATCAAGAATTTTCAGAATCTTAGTTTGTAATCAAAGGTGTTAACTTATTGCGTACCATCCAGTTTCACGGACACTATGTCAAAAAGGGTTTATAATCATTTTTTTTGAACTAAAATATTGAACTAAGGCGTGAACTCAGACAGGATTTTTTAATCTTCTGTATGATTTCTGAAGTACTCGTAACGACGCATAATATTGACTGATTTTAGCTTCGATTACAAACTATCGAACTTATTCGGTTGCCATTTTTTTAACATAATCATTAAAGTATGTAAATCAATATTATACTACTGTATTATGTAGGCATATACTAGTAAATACTAAATAAAATAAAATTGATTTTTTATTAAAGTTGTTTTATAAAGTGTATTTTTTCATTTTAGTATTTTCTTCTTTGTCCAGAATTGCAATAAAATGATTCCTAGATTTTTCGTATAGCGAATTGTGTTAGTCTTTTGTTGTTATAATTTAATCTTTACTCCTTTTTTAATGTATTGGATATTATTTTAAAAGGGGTTGCCAAGAAAATTATAAACAATTGTAACATTGAGACAATTCTTATTTTAAAAATAAATGACATTAACAAGACATTTGAGAAGATATCTTTTCTTATTTTTATCCCTGTGTTGTTTGTTTCATGTTATTTCACTTCTTATGAAATAAACTGGGTTTTGCGGAATACAAATAGTATAAAACATTATTTAATAATTCTTTTTATAAAATTGACATTTGAAATTAATAATTTAGCTTTTGTCAGTGTACGGTGAAGATCTTTATAAAATAATCTGTATGGTACAATCATTTGAATGATGTTTTTGGTTTTAAAACAGTAAAGATGGATGAAGTAAAAAAGCAGGGTATAATTGTTCTCCTTTGTAAATATTGTCCATTTTGTACTACATACATTTAGAATAATTAATTCTTATCATCGACAAATAAAGCTATTTCACATTGAAAGCAATTAATTTTAATAGCTAAGGTACTAGATTCTAACGACAACAAATAAAGGTCGGTTCAATCATCATGCACCAATCATTTTTGTAACGTACCTTTTCCTACACGACATCTGAGCTGCCGTTCATATTATCAGACAATAACCGGCACTAGAAGCCAAATTATTCTGTAATAACGCAGCATAAGTTTCTTTTATAAAACGTCAAAATGTTACGTCTGACGAATAAAAATAGTGTGTGAAATCACTTTTATTGGAAGAACATGACGTAGAATACAATCAACGTAAACGTAAGAGGTTTCCCGTACATAAAAAAATGTTCAAAACTAGGAAGATTGAAGGAGAATACTGGACACTATATAAAGAACAGATGGATGACGAAGAAAAGTTTCTTTTCCAATACTTTCAGTTTAACGAGTTGTATTTAAAGATGAAACCGGTGATAACAAAACAAGACAGTGTTTTTCAAGAAGTTATAAAGCCAAAAGAAAAACTAGCAAGAAAGGAAAATATACTCGCAAACTAATTCTATTAATTTTTCATTGTCCATCGTAGTAACAAAATGTCTGAACATGTACGCTAGCTCGTTCATACGGAGCGTGTGGTTTGCGTAGCTATGCGTTTCATGTTCAAACACGTTCCGTTTCCGGCAAATATTGTCGCCTACAATTCTGTACGGAAAAGGATCGTGCCGCATTGTAACGAACACGCTACGTTTGATATGAATGGTCTCATTTACAAAGCATGAAAAAATACTCGTATTTGTACTGTAGGAAACGGTCCGTTACGGAAACAATTGGTGCATGATGGCATGAAGCGACCTTTAGAGCTTTGATTTACTTAGATAATATACTTGTATTTTTCTATAGAGAGTACAAGACGTAGATGGCTGACATTCTGTACTACATCCAATAAACTGTGGGAAAGATAGGCGATTCCAATAACATTGGTTATACAGAACAATACGCTCTTCGCTACTATCTGTCCTACAAACAAACATATTATTTAATTAATATCGTTCAAGTTTCAGTTGTAATTGTAGTTTAAACTGTTCTTTAACTAACTCTACTCTAAACTATTTTTGATGCAACGAAAAATTCGAGTTCTAGTTGATTTGTTTAAACGTAGGTGAACAGCAAATTTACTTGCATGCTTTTGCCTGTGTTAGAACATGCAAAATAAGTTTAATAGAATGCTTTAGAGTCTACTGGTAATTTTATAACTTTTGTTTTGTTTATTTAAAGTCACATCAACTGCTTGGTTAACAGCGACTACAGTGGTTAGGCTGTGAATCATTATCAATGGGTTTAAATGGGTTCCCGTTTCTAGCCTAGCATATCCGTTTTGTATTGATGAGAATATATCCAACTTAGTGGTGCAGTGCCGCAACGGCAGACATAAATTATAATTTGTTTGTTAAAACAAAATTTCTTTCTGACTATTTAGTTTATTTTAAAAGTCACAACATTTTGGTCATACGCAACAACTTTGGGTTAAAGAACGGTGGATTTGAACCTATAATAATTTTCCAGAATCTGTCCGTGAATCGTACACGGGATCTTAGCTTTCCAGCGTAGCTTACTAACTGAGCCAGAGACGCGATTAAAAGTGTTTTATTACATACTACAGTAGAGCTTGTCTGCGAGCTCAAGTCGGATTCGTTGTGGGATAATAATGCACTATTCAACAATTCTGAGTAGTCAAGGAGTCTTAGGTGACTTAATAGTGGCTTTTATAGTTTTTTTTTTTTTGGAAAATGTTTAGGTAAATAAACTATTAATGCAGCTGTCTTGAGCCGTCAGACAAGTTCAATAGTACTATAATTGTCTCATTAAAAAGTTTTTCATAGTTAGGTATTTAAATCGGAGTATTAGGTTTACTAATTATAGCCTGCATATTATTTAAATGGTGTTTCCTCGTTCATCCGAATCTTCAGTTATCCGAAACAGGTCCAGTTTAATGGTTGAACGGAAAGTTACTGTAAACAGAACTTGCGTATTAGAGTAATCTAATTTTTTTATTATGTATTAAATCAAGATTTAAAATAATTTACAAACTACTAATTTATAGAACTACTTAATTACCTAGGGAGTATTTTAGAATTTTAATTACTAATTTATATGAAAGATAAATAAAATATTCAAGGAAGTGTTAAGAAAGTAAAGTACTTTTTAAATCTTCTCACTCTCGTTTAGAACAAATGAATCAGAAACTTTTAGAATTTGTTAAAACTTTTTAAGAGAAATAAGCTTAATTTATTTAGATGGCTGCTAGAATAACAACAAATTAATTACGTTTAACAAAATTACAAGTTTTAATTTTGTACTCTTTTTTTCAAGGCACTTTTTATTCTTGTCTATTCTTGTGCAATGCTAATGAATTTTGTATAGTTTTAAATTTTAAATACCAGCCATTTAGAAATTCTAATTCTGTATTTAAATGATAAATAGAATTTACAGATTTACATTATTAAATTTTCATTTTAATTTAAAATTGTCGTTTGTTTTTTACATAAATTTGTAGTTACGGGATCGATTGTTTTGTTTAGTAGGCCAATCTTCTGTTTTTATATTACAGAAAAATCTACAATATTTTTTTTAAGTAGAATAATGAGTAGATGAGTTTTTTTTGTTATACCGGGTCAACAAGAAAGGTTGGTTTCATTTAAAAAATACGATTTAAAAACTACTAGAGATAGTCATAATTTTTTGTGTTGTAAACAGAAAATATTAAAGTTGTTTTTGATACCTTAATAAGTTTGTACATAAGAGCATCTTTCGTTGCTCTGCACATATCTAAACGAAGGTCGACCTCTGTTCAAGTGCGTTGTGTCATATCGAGTGTGGTCGAAGCAACAGCAGTAGCAATTCGTTGTAAATGATTCACATTTCAAATCTCTCTACAGACATGGTTTTTAACATAACCCTAAAAGAAAAAATCAAGTGGGGTTAAATCTGGACTCCTCGGAGACCAAAGCAAAGGAGCGGTCTGATAGATCCATCGGTCAGGGAACCTTTTATTGACGGCGTGTTGCACTGGAAGACTGAAATGAGAATCTTGTGGCCAAATTATATTAATGTTTTTCTAATTCAATTTTTTGACTTGACAGACGTCTCACATGGAAACCACACGTTGCACACGTCAGAGCAATCTCAGCCTCACGGTTTCGTATGTTGTAAGGCGTCTTAGGTCGCAAGTCCTCGGTACTTCTACACTTAAAAGTCATTCTCTATAAATCACTAGTGCGGCCAATTTGGCTGTACGGTGGACCAAATATTGGAGCCTGTCACAATACAACCCTGAATATTTTTCAACGACACCAGTCAAAAGCACTTAGAGCAATAACAAACGCATATTTTTACTTAACCAATCATACCTTTCAAAAAGATCTGAAAATACCAACGATTCGAGACATTGTCAACGCAACATACAACTCATTACACACAAAGACAATATTGACCACATAAATCCAAATGTCCAATCTCTTTCAACTAACGATCTCCCTGTTAACAGACGACTGAACGAAGGTGGAATAGGGATCTTCTCCGACCACCATAAAAAAATCAAGTAACTTGTCATGCCTGTGTCATTTCATAAAAACAAAAAATCATCCATCATAGTTTATATATCATTACCATTGAAAAATGTTGGCACCACATTCCTTGCAAAATTTTACGCCGAAATCGGTCACTGGATCGATTCACATTCACGTCACATTCCCGCCATTCCTCGTTCATTCCATCTCATTTACCAGTTGTACTTAAAAAAAAAATGTACAGTTGTACATTATTAAATAATAAATAATTTATAAAAATAATTTATTTTTTTATTTAATATATAATTTATTAATAATAAATTTTATGTAAAATTTATTTTTACATAAAAATAAAGTTGAAGTTGAAGTCAATTTTTTCAACTTGCGGTACAGTCGTACCAACAAAAGAACTTTAATATTTTTCTGTTTTCAACAAAAAAATTGCGACTATCTCCAGTAGTTTTTATACTGTAATTTTTAAAAATGGATGCAACCTTTCTCGATGACCCGGTATGTCATGATCAAAGCACAACTCCCCAAGGAAGGAACTACGTAGAATTTATTTGTGTTTTGTTGCTTTAAAATAAGTTCTAATGATGTCTTCGTTTCAATCGGTGGTGTCGTTTGAATTACTTAAGAGTAAGATGGCGAGGTTATTCGTGTGTGATTCAAGTCTTCTTTGGTATTGTGTACTGTATGTGTTAATTTCTTGTTGAACTGCAGGAATGTGTAGATCTCTGAGTAATATGCTGTTTCTTATGTACAAAGGTGATTCTTTGATTGTCCTGAGTAATTTCAATTGGAATATTTGCAGAAATGATTTGCTGAACCACTTAATTGGATTTCATACGTTCAAATTCTTTTAAGAATTGATATGTAAATTAAAAATTTGTAGTTAAGACTGAGTTTCGAACGTTTACCAAGTATTCATTAAAACTGTTTAAATTTTGTGTAAAGTTATTTTGGTATGTTTTGTATGTGTGTTTTCCAATTCAGTTGTGTGTCAAGATGTATACCAAGGTATCAAGCGAAGTCTGCTTTAGGTATTTGTGTGCTGTTGTTGTAAACTGGTGGGTATGTATATTTTCTTATTGTAAATGTTAAGCGTGATTTTTGTTTCATTTGTTCCCATACAGCATTTATTCTGCCAATTTTGTATTTTGTCCGATGTTGTTCCAGATACTCAGACGCTGTATTTGGATCCTCTTTAACTGACTGAAGAGCAGTATCGTCGGCAAAAGTTGCTGCAGTAGTGTTTGCGTCTGTAGGTAAATCGACAGCGTGAAAGCTGTACAGGAAAGGAGCAAGAACACTAGCTTAGGCCAATTCTAATCTTTATTTTATCATCCCAAAGGTTTAGCTGTTATTTGTTATGGAATACTAACAAACACCCAAATTGATCCTTGATTTTGCCGTAGTTTTTACTTGAAGCAGACATAAATTGGAGCACAATCCCCTCGTTGAGTTTTCATGAAAGCGTGCCAGGTAATCACCACGATAAGTTCCTCGCTAAGAAGATGATGAAGAAGAAGAAGAAGAAGAAGAAGGAGGAGGAGGAGGAGGAGGAGGAGGAGGAAGGAGGAAATAAATTATTTGAGTGAAAATTATTATATACTGATAATTTGTTTACTTTAAGAAGTTAGAATTTAAGAAATCAATAATTTAATTTCTTTCTGTAAAATACAGTGCAGTATTCTCACAGCAGTAACGTATATGATTCGTATTAATTTCTGAAAAAGCAGGATTAGCCTACTTATTTGTATCTCTATTTTTTGGTTAAATCTGTGTTACTGATTTATATGACTATTTCAATAATGAGATTTTTAAGAGGTAGTAAAATTATTTCGTTGTCATAGACATTGATGTGGCAACTGTTAAGTATTGATTCGTATTAATTTCTGAAAAAGCAGGATTAGCCTACTTTTTTGTATCTCTATTTTTCGGTTGAATCTGTGTTACTGATTTATATGACTATTTCAATAATGACATTTTAAATAGGCAGTGAAATTATTTCGTTGTCATAGACATTGATGTGGCAACTGTTAAGTATTTTATTCATAAAAAAACGCACGGTTTTTCAATAGAAAACCTGAGAATAATGAAACAAATATAAAAACTTGGGTAAGGAATAGAGAGGACGTGAAAAGGTATTTTACGTGTATCGGAGCAGAAATTATCTAGCTTGCTTGAGAAAGATCTGCAATCCAGGACCGGGTAAAAATCATTCACTTCAGACATATATCCAGTAATCCAATTAAATGGAAGAAGGTCTATGTAAGGATTCGACCAGCCGTAATGCTTCTATGGTTTGGGAAGATGTAATGAATTCAATTATTTCGCTATTAGATGTTTCCAGCCCCACCTTATGCTCCACTAAACACGCGTGTGAGTGTTCACTCACAGCAGACCAGAAAAGAATAAGCGAAAAAGAGTGATAGACAAGTGGGGGAAAGAGTGAAAAAGATAGAGGAACTTCATCCGGGGTAATTGCTTACTCTTTCCAGCTAACCAATATACCATCTACTCTAAACAGACGCACATCAAGTTCCCCGTTACACAGATGCCAACTATAGTCTTAGATTAGCTCCGTTTTTAAAGGAGGGGAAAATGGATGTCAATCCTCTTTCGTAGATCAACAAACATGGTTTTCCTTTTTCATGTTTTCCTACTTTGTCGATCTGTAAAGCAGAAACATTTTTACGACATTTTTCATACATGTTTTTAATATTTGACATGCTTTTATCTTAAGGAAACTAACCGATAACATGCTAGTCGTGTTTCCATTTGATTTTTTCTATTCTCTCTAAAAACGTGTTGAATATGTAAATTTAGATTACAGACAAAGGCGTTCTATTTTGTACACATAATGTACCTATTTTTATACAATAAGCCTGCTCATAAATGTTTCAATGAAGTATTATATAAATCTAAAATGATTAGATTTATTTTTAGCATAAAAAACAACTGAATAAATATGTTTATACCCCAAAAAATACTCGTACAACTTTGAGAATCTGTACAAAACGTTTCAAATGACCAAAACTAACAGCAGTTATAGAAAAGAAGAAGTTAAAAAGAACGAACCTTTAAGTTTGATAGATTTAATAATTCATTAGATTTTTAACGCACCAATAGTCGTATAAACTGAAAACTAATTAGAACGTTTTGGTAGATCGACTGATGGTTACCTCAACACTGCAAGACTGGACATAATATTATCAAGTGTAAGGAAGCTCGTTGTACAGTTATTACTGAAAATATTAACACATTACCAAGTCTGAAATGCCAATTAAAGGTTTTAGGTTTTTGACTGTTTTTACTTTCTCTTGCCCTGTATGAATACGAACGAGTATAGCCTATAGGAAGGAAAGTATTGTTTTCATGTTAATTCTTCGAAACCGAATTTTTACCGGATATACATGTTTTCAGACTCCCTGAACCAAAAAGAAAACATGTTTTTAGCGATTGGTCTGTGTGTGCGTGTGTTTCTGTACGCGCGCGCGTGTGTGTATGTGTGAATAAAATATCTCAAGAACAGTATATTGTACGAAGTTGAAACTTAGAAATTAAGTTAGGTACCACTAGAGGATCCGACACGAACACCAAAATACACGATACACCAAAATCGGTCGACCGGTAGTAGTAGTTTATTTGTCATTTTTAACTTTTTGCGAGTTTCTCAAAAACGGCTCCTACGACTAAAAAAATGCAGTTTTAAATTGCTTCATTTACTATATTTTTGAGAATGTAATGGAGGAGAATTGGCTATATTGCTACATATAGATGGCTACATTATATCTACATGACTGCATGGGGATAAGAGAGGAACTCTTCGTGAATAAATTATCTATTGGTTTTGGTCCACTCGTGGTGTAGTGGTCACTGCAACTTGATTGTATGCCAGAGGTCCCGGGTTCAATTTTTGGCCAGGTTTTAAATTTTTTCTTGATTCATTTCCATTGAGCAATTCATACCTGGAGCAATGGAGCAATTCATACCTGTGCTCATTCCGCGTGATATGACCGAGATATTGCAGCTTTCGCGCCTTCACAATTCCGCTGCCTTGTTCGTTCGACGAAGCACTTCTGCATTAGTATTTTTCTCCGTCCAGGATATTTTCAGCATTCTCCTATACACCCAAAATTCATATATACAGCAATATTAGAGGATTTTGATCTTGCAAAATAATACGGAAGTAACGAATGGTTAACTATAACATGAATTCGATCAATGTTAATAAACTGAATATTTGAATTAGATAAGCCAGGCCTATCTGGAAACACGAATAATTCATTTAACTTTTGAATTAATAATAATGTTATTCAGAATATTTTGTTGAATGATGTGATCTGTTACTAGTCCTTAAACAATATGCAAATCGAATTGCGATTTACGCAAACATGTATCCATTATAGACCATGAAGACGTATTCATTTTTTGAACAAGTTTCCCAAAATGGCCTGTGATTATTCCTTCGAGTATATCTCAAAAAATGAGTTTTAAACGCCTGCTTCAGTTTATTAATTTTGTTGTTAGGCTTGTACTTAGAATAAATTAACAAAGACCATGCTAGAACTCATCAGTTTCTGTTTATCATTTAATGAATTGCAAACTCGAAGACAAGGCAGGTAAAAGGTAAAGAACCTCAGAATTGTATTGTAGGTAAAACCATAATGGGATGAGTACGTCCGTTATGCGATGAGCACAGAAGATGTGATTGTGGGGATGTCAGGCTTATAAGGGCTGACATCTATCAAGGGTAGAAGAGTATCTCGTTTATTTGAATTTAATTTATCGTCTGTTGTATTTGAAGAGTCTCTCTCACTCGTACTTTTTTTATTTTACTCCTCTTTCTTTCTTACTCTTCCTCTTTATTTATACCATAACTAACCACGAAGCCTCACTTCACCTTTTACATCTTTAGATACTCATCCGTATTTTGTCGTAAACGAGCCAAGCGTTAAAAGAGATGCTGGTGTTTTTACACTCCACCTTTAGATTTTTAGGAGAGTATTATTTACGTAACCTGTAATTCTTTGGGAACAATTGGATTTCCTGAAATAAAAATAAAATTTTCGCTTCTATCATAATAAACCATTTACAAACATTATCTGTATCATGTAAAATACATTCTTCTCTGTTCCTCGATGTTTCCTGATTCAATTCACTGCTAACATGCTCTAAATAATACAGAAATATTGAATTTGTTTTACGATATGTATTTGAGACTTTAATAGTATTTAAATAATAATACATGTGAAGACAACTGAAATTATATTAAAATGAAAACATTAGGTTTTTCAAATCACTTTGTTCATAACTTCATAAAAAATCAAAGGAATGTCAAAATTTGGAAGAGAATGGAAGTAAAGCTAGTTCGGTTGGAGTTTATGAAAAAAGGTATGAGAAAACAGGTTAGAACGCATATACTATTTTGCCCATTACAGGCAGGTGGAGTGTTAAATTATTTGCTCTTAATTTGCTAGTTCTAGAGCTACAAAAAATAATTCTGTTTCTTATCACATGGTCAGCCAATTATATGACAAAAGCATTTAAGAACAGAAGAGGTAGAGGTGTAAAATACACTAGTCAGAATTATCTCCTCTGAGAGTAATGAAATGCATCATTATACAGCCAGACCCTGTAGTGAATGAAGTGAAGAAGTCATTTACAAAAGTATTAAAAGCAAATTTGGAAGTTTATGCTTTTCAGAGGGCCTGACATGCTGATAAGCATACTTTTCCACTCAGTAAGGAAGGCAATGGCAAACCACCTCATCCCTCGTTTTACTTTGTGAAACCTCTAGAGGTTCAAACCAGCCTTTTGGCTGACGACCTAAACAACAACAACGACATATTAAAAGACACACCAGAAATTATATTAAAATGAAAACATTAAGTTGTTCAAACTCTTTGTTCATAAATTCACTAATGAAAAAAATCAAAGGAATAAAAATTTGCGAGACAATGGTAGTAAAGCTAGTTCGGTTGGAGTTTGTGAAACAAGGCATGGAAAAACAGGTTAGGACGCAATTAAAATTATATTTCGAAAAATTAAATTGAATTAAAATTAGATACATTCATTTTACAAAGTTAAAAGAATTACATACTTAAGAAACGTTTACAGTTTCCGTTTTGTTTTATCTTATGACCGGGTTTTTTGATAGTTTAGATTATTGAAACCATGGAAAATAACTTTAAACCTTTCTGGTAGCCCTTTTTGCAACCTACATTTTCCGTATTCTCCCACTGGCTTTTCTCCTTTCTTCCGTTAATCCGGTGTTTTGCTTTTGTTCTTCGTGGAAGCCCTTAAAGTCAGTAGTTTGAATTTGTTAGCGAAGGTCCTGTGTTCTATTTCTGAATACAGTCTGCGTAACTGTTGCTCGTCAAACCCACCGTTTCTTAACCCAAAGTATTCGCTAATGATCAGAACATTGATGCGACTTAAATTTAAACTAAACACAAAAAGTATTTATTGTTTACTTAAAGACCAAATAAATACATGATCGTTAAACCATATTTGAGTGGTATAATCTTTAACATATAACCAAGTTTTGAATCCATTTCTCCTTTAATCTATTGAAGGATGTTCATTTACATTGTTCATTGTAACGAGTTGTCATACTAGTACTGAGAGAACGTGGTTACCCATCGGCTAACGCTTGGTGAAATAATTGGTTAAATTACCCTCTCATAGATGGAACTACATTTTCCCGTATTTCTTTAATTTAACTTGAAAGCAATATGATGTCACTTGGTAATTGTCTGTGACTTGTTACAGAGAGAAGGGTGAAGATACAGAAACTACATTTATGGAATCGATGACTCGGTTCCATCATTTGATTATTTTTGTATTCCAGTAAATAGCTCAGAATACAAATATGACAATGGGCATTTGTTGAGCCCTACATCGATAACCTAAAGGCTTATTTTCTTGATGAGTTCAATTACCGATCACAATCTTCACACTAAAATAAGTTTAAATAAAAATTGTTTCATTGCTTTTCCCGATTTCACTACACGCTGAAAACTTTCTAGACATTTGAAAAAACTTTTATGGAGTTTATAAATACAACTTTTTGAAAAGGTACAGAAATAATATGGCAGTTCCCCATTTCCACCTCTAAGGAGCAAGTAATTATAAATTCAAATGCTTTATTTTTCCTATCGCTTTGAGAAAGGCTTGCCGATTTTTAAAACTGTAGCTCTTTGGGACGTTATACAAATAATATTTATTGATTTTGGATGGTAACACGTTTTTATCCTACGGGCGAAAATGATCCAAATGAAAATACTTTAATTTTTTTCTGTTCAACCCTAAAGAATAAAATGTGCTGAATTTTGTTTGGAGTGGATCTGAAGTTAAGATAATATTAGTGATAAGTAAATGATCGATGCAGTGATTAAGTCAATGAAGGCATTCACAATTTGTATTTATGTAAAATCTATAAATAGTATATACATATGTATTAAGTTGGCAATCTATTGTCACCAGTAGCAACACAACAGTAGATTCTAACAACACAACAGGCACCCACAAAAATACGGTAACGCTTATTCCAAATTTTTTCGGGATCTGGTTATTTAAAATAACAATACTTCCTTTAAAATATTTTTTTAGCTCTTTATTTGTCATCAGGAACTGTACAGTATTGACAACTACCCAATTTGATCACTGCTTTTGCTGCATTATTTGACGCGGATTAGGCATGAGTTTGAACAGGGACCCCCAGTAGAGTTTGTTCATGTATGGTTGTCAGCTAGTCACCATAAAAAGTAGTTTGCCCAAACGATGTTACTTAACAAATAACAGCGAATTTTTACCAGCTGACTGATGGGCAGGCCCGAATACCTTTAAAATATGAAACAAATATTTTTTGCAATTGTTCATGTATCATCAGCCGAACCTCTAGAGGCTTTTCTAAATAAAACGAGGAGTGAGGTGGTTTACTATTGCCTTCCTCACTGAGTGGAAAAGTACGCTTATCAGCATGCCAGCCCCTCCGAAAAGCATTTACTTTCCTCACCACAAATGACACCTTCACTTCATCCACCACAAGGTCTGGCTGTATAACGATGCAAAAACATTATTCTCAGAGAAGATAACTCTGACTAGTCTTTTAGATCTATACCCGTACCTCTTCTGTTCTTAAATGCTTCAGTCATAAAATTGGCTGACCATGTGATAAGAAACAGAACTATTTTGCATAGCCCTGGAACTAACAGATCGAATGTAAATAATTTACAATTACATCTATCTGTTGTGGACATCAATAAAAATAACAACAATGAAATTACAATAAACTACCTAATTACTAAATTGATTACAAAATTTACTTAAGCTTTATCAATACTTACTAAACTCAACTAAAAAGAACGATGGCCATTCACAATAAAATAAAGAATTAATACCTTAATAAGATTGTACTCTATTTGCTCAATACGATAAAACTGTTTCAATACAGGCCGGTTTAAAATTCACTTCATATAACACACAACTAATAGCACTGACTGTCTTCAAAAACTGCCTGACAGAGGGCTAGCCGCTTTTATTATGCAAGCTGCCTTAAAATTGTCAGAAAAACAGAACAAAAAAGGATTCTAGATAAATAAATACACAAAAATCGCAATAGTATAATCAAAAAACAGACAAAAATAAACATAAAAAGGTACCTTGCATCCTGTACTAGAAACATAACTAGTAGCCGTCAGTCGGCGCCTGTACGGCAATAAATTCCACCTTTCTAATTTGTACGATCCGCTTTCATTGTTCTATCTATTGTCCATTTGTCACAATACAACGGAATAAACTAAATATTGTAAAGAAGTTGAATATTTGAGAGCGTATGATTTTTGTAATTAATATTGGAGAGTATATTTCAGTACTAAATATATCTTACAAAATAAACACGTTAAATTAAAAAAATAATTATTAAATTAAGATTTTAAAATATAAAAAACACAATAGGTTTTTCTTTCCGAATGAGTTTCAAGTATCAAAAATAATATTTATAAATTCCATTCCATTTATAAAAAATAATATTGTGAAATTTAAAAAAATAATAAAACGAATGAATCTTTTGATTATATTTTTATTTTATTTACATTATTTAATTGGCTTCACTTATATAATTGTCGAATTTACCCTTTAGGCCTAATCCTAGTTGGATTAATTACGAGTTGAATCAGTACGCACGTCCACTTGAAATCATATGAAAAAGGTTAATTAATATGGATGATACAAACGTATAGAAGAGAATTATTCTCGGCCTGTAATTTAAAATGAAACGCTAAAATTATTTCCGCTTGTAGGTTCATGAATTCAAAAAGGTATTTGTGTTTTATATCATACAAACCATTATTATATTATATATTCTCTGTTCATAACATAACCAGATTTTATTATAAATGTTTATTAATTTATGTATTATATACGTACATGTAATTTAGAAAGCTCTTAACTGAAATAAGCAAAAGTTGTGCGAAAAGTTGTTATAAAACTCATAAATTTTGTACCCTGCTTCGTAGTGCTTATTTAGAAAGGATGAAGCCTCAACTGATGACGTAACGGGAGCTACTTTGTCTTTAGCACAATTTAATTAAGTACTTACAGTCGACACTGATTGTTTAGAAAGATATTAAGTTTGGCTAGCGATGTGATGGTTGGTAAGGAGGGGGGGGGGGTTGAGGAGATTTTACCCATCTGAGCAATTATGCGCAATCATTTTGTCAGAAATATAAGAATTGTCGCAGAGTTGGGCTTGCTTGTCGAGTATATTTAAAACGAAGTCGGCTGGTTGGCTTTCATTGCTGACAGCGACGGATTTTCAGCAATATTCTATAATTAACTGGGATTGTTATGTCCTCTTTTCCTCCCTTTTCCTCTTCTTTCTCCACCTCCAACTCATCTCCTTCTTTACGAACGTTTTAATTAAATTATACATGCAAGTTTTCTAGCTTCCTCCATTTTCTTTAACCCTGGAAACACAAAATATCGCTTTAACACAGTTCTAAAATATTTCTTATGACATTTTTATAACAAGTATTAAGGCTGATACATATTTTACGGAAATTTATTTTGTTGTACGTGTGTAAATCTTAACAACTTGCAAAAATTATTTCATAATTAATTACTTTATTATTTTATTAGACTATATTTTTTTTGGTTTATACCGTGCTTCTCAATTTTGACGTATATGGAAATTAAAATTGGACAATATATTGTAAACATTTATCCTATTATAACGGCGTAATCTTACTTTTATTACTCCAGTCATTTGGAAACAGAATAAAAATGTGTCTATAAAAGATTTTACTAGTTAACAATTGAATTAATTAATAAAAACACAAAATGTTATTTCAATTTCGATATAGCGCAGTAAGAAAATTTTCGATTCTATTGATGTTTGATGAATAGCCACGTGTTTAAAGTGAACAGTTTAATTTTATTTTTGATATTACCGTACGAGAGACCATGAGTTTGAATCCCACACACTACGAGGTGTGGCTATTAAATAACGAGACTGACGTTGTAAAAAATTTTATTTTTATTTTATACATAATCACTTATTGTCACCTTCAATATATACTCCTTCTCTATCCCTATAACGCTCCATGCGAATTTTCCATTGTTAGAAACAGTACTGGAAGTCATCTTCCGTCAGCTCCTTCAGGACACGTGCCGCTTTCTCTTTTACAGCTTCCACAGACTCAAATCTTGTCCCTTTTAATGCAGATTTCACCTTAGTATGGTTAATTGAATCCCAATTATCAAAATACACCTTTAACCACTGTCTAGTATTCAAATCTGTTTCAAAGTAAACGTGAAGTTCTACTCTTTCATATTTATCCACAAGTTTATTTGTTTTTTAAGTACTTTCCAATCACCTAGAAAGCTGAAATTAGACAGATTTTTTCCTCAGAGGTTGAGTAATAAATTAAATAATTAACATAAGCCCATCCTGCATGCAGGCGTAATTCAAGTTTATAATACAGGTAATAGTAGACGCAGAAGTACCTTTACTGGGATTTCAACCACGGAACTTTGGTCTCCGGATCAGCTGTTAAACAGCTGACTCGCGGTGACGGCTTTATCAGTAGACCAACCAAGTGGGTTATGAAAACGACGGTAAAATTATTTACTTGCTTCAACTTGCTGGTGTTGACGAAGCTTCAAAATTGAAATCAGTTCTTTTGAAGAAGGACCCTTGGTCATTGAGTTTTGAGTCTTTTCTACGGATTACCTGGTATGTGTCATAAATGCATTGGATGAATGTACTATTCAAGGAAAAACGGTATAGTTTCTTACTCTAAAAAAGAATAATTTCTAAAAAAATTGTATTTTTATCATATTAAAATAAACTGGTAAAATATATTTTATTTACTTCCTATTTTTGTTCATAATTAATTGCGTTCATTAGCCACAGAAATGTTTTAAGCCCCTTATATGTTTTACTAGAAAGGATTTGATCCTCTGAAAACTGCGAAGTACAATTTCTTATTGGTTTAATAGTCCTCTTATTTCAAATTTTCTTATATAATCTGCAAATTACAGAAAAATAACGTACAGTAAAATTGTAACAGTACTTTGTGTTTGTTGTTTAGGTCATCAGCCGAAAGGCTGGTTTGAACCTCTAGAGGCTTTACCAAGTAAAACGAGAGTGTAGTGATTTACCTTGCCTTCCTCACTAAGTGGAAAATAACAATACTTTATGTTTACAAAAATATATTGTCTGAGTTTGTAAAATTTGAACATAGTAATAAATGTTAGTGCTTTATTTATTAAAAGTCGTTTAATCTATTTGTTCATTATTGACCACAGTGATTTATGTATTTACGATGCGTTTTACATACAATAGTTTCCAGAATCTTTCAGACCTTCCGATTTACAGCCTACCACGCTAACCATTACGCCTTGGAGGCATCTTTTTGCTTACTTATTATTTTTCAGGTGGTCAAAGGAAATTAAAAATCAGTTAAAAGATTGTGACAAAAAATGATGCTTTTAAGAAGTATTGTACTCTAATGCAGAGGAAATGCGAATATTCGAACTGACTGACTCACACACTTGTCGCTAATTCTCTAACTTTCCGCTCATATAGATAGCTGAAATTCAGCATATTTGTTCCTTAGATGTTGAACAATAAAATAAAATAATTAAAATAAGCCCACTTTGTTTGAACAATTTCAAGTTGCCTTATTAATCATGAAAACCTTTTTCAATTCTTTAAAAGTACCTGTATAATTTTTTAAAGTCGTTCCAAAATTTTGGTCATAAGCAACTATTTTGGGTTAAGTAACGATTGGATTTGAACATGTAATAATTTTCTAAAACCTTGCAGGGAATCCAACCCGGTACATCCCCTTTCCAGTGTATCACGCTAACCACTGAACCGCGGAGGCGGCTAAAAGTTAATTTAATTGGTTTCATTTGTTACGTATTGTAGTTTGAGGGATTGAAAAATGGTAAAAATGGTCGTACATACGTATTTTGATAAAATGAAAGTACAGCAGTATTTCAAAAACTAAAAGAACATTATTATTAAAAGTTAAATACTTTACTTATAGAGCAAATAGTCCTAGATGTTTCTGTAGGAGAGATGCGAAACGAAATTCTGCTTTATATGTTGAATAGGAGAGATTCACAGTGCACTTTGTACTTACGCGTGAAGAGTAATCTTACTTATGTATTAAGCATTCTTTTTACAACTTTTTTTTATTAAATTTATTTTAACTCTTTGTAAAATGATAAATATAATTCCAAGATACACAAGTGCTTAAGCGAATGAAAATATTACTTGTGCTACAAGTACCGATTTATTGTGTTTTCATAAGTTATATTACAAACATGAGAAACTTGAGATTTCCTAGTGGAGATATCAAGTTGTCTAACTCTCATCTCCTACAATGCTGCTACGAATACAATACTACGGTGAATATAACTTATATGGCTTTACTGTACCAGTGTATAATCGATCTGGCTCATTGTAAATTCAGAAAGGGACCTGTCTACAAACTTGAATTTCAGTACAACTGACCATAACAATAAATGAAATTTCTGTTTCCCGTCTTCTGTTATTTTAAGACTTATTCTATTTCCTGCACAATCTAAATAGAAAACGTTGAAATATTTAATTTAAAAATGTAATAACTTATTTTTACGATACAATATTCTCTTTTTATAACTATAATAAAATACTAAAGTTATTGAACTTTTTCATGTAAAGTATTGTTCATTATTAATTATTTTTAAGTTTAATTTGTAACATGATTTATTGAATTCAAGTTAATGTACTTAAACTTATGTACTTATGTACTTAGACTTATTAGAATGTACTTAAACCTATGTACTTATGTACTTAGACTTATTAGAAATTCGAGCGCTTTTTACTCGGCACAATGTCAAAAATATATTTTATTAACAATTAGTGAATTCTATTTAGTAAAGAACAATAAAGAGATAAGAAGAATTACACGAAAATAACATGGAGATGCTATCCAATGGTGAATTCTCTGAAAATTCACAACAAATCTTACATTAAATAAAGGGTGAGCAACATAAAACCGAACACATAACGTAACCGCAGCAGAATCGGTAGGTTGTAATGAAGTTGTGTGAATAATGTGGATAATTTAAATAAAAATTAACATTAAACGTAATTTAAATGTTGCGTTTTTTTACCTTCTTGTTACAAAAGTTGTTTAAAATGACCATCCTGAGCATTGATGCATTTCTTGCTCGACTGATCATGGAAAGACGTCTGACGAAAAATGTTTCTCAATTTCTAGTTGAATAGTTACCTTTAGTTCATCAATACTGTGGGGATTAGTTGTATAAACTCTCTCCTTTAAGTGTGATTTTAATGAAAATGTTCCGGTCGGGTCCCTTGTAATACTTAACTTAAGTTCCAAGTTTCAACATCCTACGATTTTCTGTTCTTAAGATATTTTTTCACACGCGCGTGCGCGCACCTATACATACACATACACATACACACGCACACGCACACACGCACACACATAAACATACAACCCAATCGCTAATAACATGTTTATTTGGTTTTAAGGGGCCTGAAAAGGCGCATTTCTGATGAAAACTTGATTTCAAAAAATCGATATGTAAACAATAATTTCCTTCCCTTGTTGTTTAGGTCATCAGCCGAAAGGCTGGTTTGAACATGTAGAGGTTTTACTTAGTAAAACGAGGAGAGAGGTGGTTTACCAATGCCTTTCTCACTGAGTGGAAAAGTACGCCTATGAGTATGCCGGGCCCTCTGAAAAGCACATACTTTCCACTCTGCAAATGACACCTTCACTTCATTCACCACAGGGCCTGGCTGTATAATAAAATTCATTACTTTCAGAGGAGATAACTCTGATTAGAGTCATTTACACTTCTACCTTTTCTGTTCTTAAATGATTCAGTCATTTAATTGGCTGACCATATAATAAGAAACAGAATTATTTATTTCAGCTCTGCAACGAACAGATTGAGGAAATAATATTTTGACACTCCACCTGTCTGTTATGGGCAATTTCCTTCCCTATATACTCATGTAAATATTGAAGAGAATATTTATATGAGAAAATCTCATATGGCAAGAGAAAATAAAAATGTCCCTTCAAAAATATTAGGCTAGGTTATTGAAGTTAAAACTTTTTCGCGATTCCAATTCCTGGCTAAACTCTTAGCAGGTACACACCAAACCAAACATGTTTAAAACGGTATAAGAGATATAAAAAAATTGTTTTAATTGTATATAATTGATACATATCGTATCTGACTAGATCCATGGGTAGAAAAAAATTGTAAATCCGGAAATGAGGACATCCTAATTTTTAGCTACTGTAGTTACAATATAAAAGCGTATATTAAAAGGTGTTTTTTTTACAATATGCTCGTACACCATCTGGCTGCTGCTTTGACAATATTTTACTGATGGAACGTAGAGTTCATAAGGCAAGAGAAGTTAGAGAAGAGCACACCATGCTGGCTATAAATCCCGGCAGCAGCCACTAGGTAAGCTTCGTGGCCGCGGCCGGTTCATTTCTCTCCCTTACAGCTACTTCAATTTACTTCACCCTTTTACCCCTTTCCTTCTTCGACTCTCTCAAACCACCTTCGTCTCTCTTTTGACGTCATCCCTTTTTTGGTCTCTGTTCTATATTTATTGTTAGATGTACTAGCAAGTACGAAATAATTTAAATTTATTACACCGTAGAAAATATTACGCATCTTCTTTATTTTCTTGATTTATTACATCACATTTATAATAAAAATAACAATTAAAATTAAATAAAAAATGTTTGTCAAGGGTAGTACAAGACTAGACAGGATCAGAAATGAAGATATAATGCATGAATTGGAAATTTTTCCACTCAACGAAAAAATAAAATTATATCGTGCCTCATGAATCGATCATTTAAATATAATGACAGAAAGCCCCTTGCGTAGTGCAGCTAGAAAATACAAACCAGTGGAAAGTAGAGATATTGGTAGGCCGAAGAAATATGGGTGCCGGTACAAGTAGAAATGCCTAACCCGTGACGAAAAGAAGATAAAAAATTTAAATAAGTATTATCATCATAAATATTATACGAATTAGGCCTTCCAGATTGTTCCATCATTAAACTTAATGGTCTACTATTTCTTAAAGAAGTTGGAATGTCCACCTCTTCCGAGGTCGTCTAATGTTATTTGGTTGGCTTGTATGTAAACACGTGTTTAGCGTGTTCAATCATCTAACTTCCTCAAAAAAGATACCTGTAAGAATTATTAATATTTATTCCTGTTAAGAATTAGGTAAACTAATAACTAACTACAGGAACACACAAAATAAATCAACAATAATTAAATAATTAGGCCTATACAACTTAACTTTGTTTGAAGTCTTGAAGTTTTATTATGATAAATTATTGTCCTTCAGTATTTATTCAGTATTGTAATATATTTATATAGTTTCTACCTTTTATAAATATAATAGGTCGCGAAATACGGGGGGGGAAATTAAAAACAGTTATAGTTATAGTTATTTATTTAAACAAAAAACAAAAATTGTACATTACTTTCACGACTATTACAATTCAATTAATGGGAAACATGTTTTTCCTTTTTGATGTAAATAAAAGGGGATTAGCAAAGAAGTCAACCTAAAAAGCGGTCGCAGTGTCTAAAAGGTTGATAACCACTGTCCTAAAGAATAAAAACAAGGTAACTATCTCATAAAATTTATTATTTCGGTTTCCCAAAGAGTCCTGAAAATCGGCAGTATTATTCATAAACTGATACAGAGAAAAAGTAAAAAGTCCAGTAAAACCAGGAAAATCAATAAAATCTATTATTTAAAGCACCTCTATTATAAGTATTTCTATTACTCTATTTTAGAATTCTAACAATTTTATTAAAAATGACCTTTAATAATATTACTGGTTCAATATAAAACAAGTTTAAATAGGTAAGGTGTGCCTTTTATAATAAAATAAATGAATGATCTCTAAAGGGAGAAAAGAAATCATGTTACTAAGAAGAAAGAATCTTGTCTCAGAAAAGAAGACACAATACTACAAAAGGACCGCTGGATGCATTGGGTGTATCAAATTTGGCTCGGACAAACAAACCGCCGCACCTGGCCACAGCATGAGTTTAATTGAGCTCCGGTTTCCTTACATTACACTTTTCCCTCGGTCACTATTCATTCACTCGATTCAGAGAAAAAGTGTTATCTTGTAGTTTCTTTCTGTAATTTTTCTTAATATTTCCTACCTATTCAGATGAATAGCCTTTAGCCGGTTTAAAGTTGTCAACAAGTCGTACTAAAACTTTTTCAGAAAGGATTGTCAGAAGTTTCAAGAGTTCTCTTTCACCTCTTTATTTGAATACCCGTTTTATTTCCGTAAATCCATTCAACACTTCCCGTTATATGAATGCAATCCCAATAATACTTTTAAAAAAGAATATTGCAAAATATCATAAAAGATATGCTATTCTTTAAAGATTGTTGATACCATTACAGTTAACCACGAAAAACTACCCAAAGAAAATGTTAACTTAGTTTAAGTCAAAAATGAAGTTTATTTACAACTTTTAAACACACTTCAATGTTTAGGATTGTGTAATATAATTCAAATCTTGTAAATAAAATTAGTACACAACAACTCTGCTAATCTGAACAATTTGGGCCCAGGAACTGTTCACATTTCATAATGTTTGGTTATCCAAAAAATTTCAAAATTATTCAAAAATAGTAAAATTTAATATTACGCACGTATTATCGGAAAGGTGTTGACTAACTCTGCATGATTAAAATTAAACTTAGAATATACAAGGCACAACGTAGAATATTCACTGAACTTCTGTTACTAACAAGAGCCTGACAGTCTGAAAAATCAGACGAAGTTGAACGAATGGCTGTAAGCTGACAATGAAAAATTTCAGTTTATAGATGAAGAAAAAAAGGTTCTGTTTCTTATCACATGGTCAGCCAATTAAATTACTGAATCATTTAAGAAAAGAAGAGGTAGAGGTGTAAAAACACTAATCAGAGTTATCTCCTCTGAAAGTAATGAATTTTATTATATAGCCAGACCCTGTGGTGAATGAAGTGATATTGTCATTTGCAGAGTGGAAAATATGTGATTTTCAGAGGGCCCAGCATGCTGAAAACAAAACCATACTTTTTCCACTCAGAGAGGAAGGCAATTGTAAACCACCTCGTTTTACTAAAACCTCTACAGGTTCAAACCAGCCTTTCGACTGATGACCTAAAAAAAAATATAAAGAAATAGTTTCCGTGACCATGCCAGGCTCCGGTGAAGGTTCAGAAGAAACTGATGAAATATGTAAATCGGAGCGATTTATTTCATATTTGGAAGCAGCAAAATCACTGGAAATAGTACTGCAGCACTTAGAGCAGCACAACAACGATACGCACACAGGCGTGATGTTCATGAGGTGCTGGTGAAATATTGCATCATCAACACAATTTTAGGCATTACGAAGGCAAACAATTTTTGATTTTATGCAGGTAATAATGAAAATTTAAAATTTCGTGTAATTTATAATAAACTAGAAAGTGTTTTACCACTAAGTGAATTAAATTGGAAGTACGTCTCGTTTTAAGAACATGTTCGGTTTCTATTCTCAACTACACTGTTTATCAATTTTAAACATAGTTTTTATGCTAAAACCCTAGTAAAGTTTTTTTATTATAGAATTACTAAGTTTTTATTATTTTTAAAACAGGTTTCCTTTTATAAGAAGCATTTATTTATAAATCATAAATTAATTATTTGCAGTATTCGAAATTTTATGTTAGCGGGGTTGTCATATATTTCCTATTTTGTGACGTTAATGGATAGATATTTATCAAGTAAATCAGCTCTGAATGTATAGTTTGTTCGCGCTAAGAGCTTGCCTGAAGTAAACAAACAGTTCTGATACCGTACACGTTGCCCCGAAAAGTTTTCCCTCCAATCATTAATAACCTGTAAAATGTGATACAATTTACTTATTTTCATTATGACAGATAGTCCTCTTTTCAAATACTTAAATCCGATTGATTTTAGTAAATGATAGAGCGACGTTCTTTTAAAATGTGGTAAATCCAAATCCTTGTTTAAGACAGATAAAAGTTTATTAAGCGTAGGAGCTACCTTATTTTGGAAAAAACTGTGAACTTTTAGACGAACTACAGTTTTAATAAATTCGTCGTACTGTTAAAAAACTGGGTTGCTTCGTTTCCTTTTCTTGCTAGGTGTCTGCAACTTGCCACTTTATTTCATCTCTTTTCTTATACCGTGAACACTAAATGTAGACAAGCCCGTCAATTCTGATGCCATTTTTTCTACGTTTTTTAAGGGCATAGTAGGATACTTTACGCATAAAGAATTAAACACATTGTAAATTAACATTTTTGCCCACTTTTTAGAAGTTGTCACGTTTATGTTTTATAACTGAAGTTAAAGCGCCGTCATTCATCATTACTTGCTAACAAAACTTGCTATAGTGTAACAAAACAAAAAGATATACTCACAACAATAACAACGAAGTTGAGGAAAAAGTCACACGGATTTAAACAATATTAATAAAAGAAGGGAGAAAATATTTTAAACTGATAAATTACAAATAGCACAAGGAAAAATTGCATCCACACATATGAAGTAGGATGTTAATGTAACAATAACCAAGTTGCGACTGATGGAATGAGTAACACAATATACGATTATCGTGGAATTGTTTCATTATTTTAACTGAAAACAATAATTTATAAATAAACTATTTTCAATTTTATTTAGGCTACGCGCAGTTATATTAATAGCCATCAAATGTCACTATTATGTATTAGTCATCCTATATCAACTGTGTACTAACACACACGACCCCAACAGCAATACAAGGACACATGTACACTGTTACTCACTACTACAAAGGGAGAGGTTTGTTTACTTCAGGCAAGCTCTAAGAGCGAACGGACTAGTTATATTAGATTTTTCGTATCAAAATATTTTTTTAAATTTCAAACTGCAACATTACAATCTCTTCTTAAATTCAGAACAAAAAGTAATAATGTTATTAGTATTTATTGAAAGTTAAAAAATTTCATACCCACATTCAGAAATGCTTTATTTACAGACATTCCACGGTCTTTTCACACAAATTTGTACTGGAGATCACGTATGTAATGTTCCTTGGGTGTGCCAAAACCGAATTTATTGTTGTCTAAAAGATGTTAATAATTTAAGATCTAAGTAATTTGGATGGTCATGAAGCCTTCCTTCATATCTTTCGTTTAAATTGTTATTTCTTGCTTCACTGTTTCACTGGTATGTCAGCATAGAAATATCTATTACTGACCTACAAAAGAACTTTAAAAAATTCTTAAGACCTCAATTGGTGCCTCCCCAAGAGTTGTGATGAAATATCTTTTAAATTTTGAATAAGCTTTATTTCATTAAATTAGCAGGTCTCTACTCTAACGTCTTGCGAGATTTCCAGGTAAATATAAGACGTGAAAGTGGGTTTTTATGTTGTTGTGAACAATTTCGATGGAATTTTAGCCGACAGGTATTGGAAAATCTGTTTAAAGGCCTCAAGGTTTTATTACTAACAAAAAGGGTGTCAGTACTATAAGTCTTATCATATAAATGTAAATATTTGTAAAAAAAATGTTTGTAACGTTGGTGTCCTGTCGCTTGGTGGTGTTCTCCTTGAAGTACTTAACACAATATTATATAATTATTAATTTTTACCCTAGATGTCAAATTGTATCGTCATGAAATTTCGATAAATAATGTTTAAAGACGTATAAATTGATGTATCGTTTGGGAAAAAAATAAATCTAAAAATACCATCGCATTGCGGTATAAACGGAAATGAAAGAGCGGACACAACCGCCAAAGAGGCGTCAAGATCCCAGTGATAGAAAAACATCTCTAGTCTCAAACAGATATTAGGAGACACCTACACATTTAAATTAAACAACACTGGAATAAAATCTGTTTCCAACATACTCCAACGAAACTTCACCACATCAGAAAATATATTTTTTGAAAACCCACAGCCTCACTTGGAGCTTCGAAGGCATCAAGTACTACTTACACGGTTACGCATTGGAGACTCTACACTTACATGCAAACACTTACTGAAGAAAGATGAAGCCCATCATTGTACACATTGCAACACGCCATATTCAATCAAACATACCATCACAGACTGCCAAACTACGCATTCCACAAGAACACTTTTTGAAATTAACAACAATTTAGCACTCAATTTGGTAGACAAAGTAGCGGTTCGAAACACAGTAAATTTTTTTAAATTTCACAAAATTTCAGATTTGATATAATTGTAAAATCACATATGTTATTTTTCATTGGCATTCTATTCTTTATTTTTATGTTGTCTAAATTTTCATTGAACCTAACTGATTTTTCATTCCGTTTTTATTGATATAACCTTATTGTGTTTGCGTCTTCTTTGAAAATTTTGTACAACATGTACTTGTAAGTGGTCGCTAATGACCTTGTTGTCGATGCGACCTTAAATAAATAAATAAATAAAACTAAAAATGTTAATCCTTTTGATTATTTGAGTTTTAATAAATGCATAATTTAGAAATTTATTATTAAGACATATTAAAAAAAATTAATTTTCTATAAATATTTTTATATGCCTATCTGACATTATTTGGAATGAAGTTTTCCGATGAGAACTCTTTTAATATTCAAATCATGTAATAAGTAAACCGATTACTAACTTATAATTTTTTTATATAAAAAATAAGTGGTTAAAAATTTTGTTGTCGTATGCATAAGGCAACACTTCCTTAGATTTATGAACTACGTTACCGGAGTTATAAATTTGTCAACTTGAAAATGATGATGTCATGAACGGATGAGAAAATATCAAAGATCATTAAATTAATAACTTTGTGTACTGTCATTGAATTGAAAAGTTTGATATTTTATAAAACATTTTCTTTGTGTGAGTGAATAGTATACTTTATAGATATTAGTTTCCATAAATATAAAGACAAACGGAACTAATCATATTGTAATATCTATAAAATGTCATTGTATGTTGATATGTGTAATGATACATCCATGGGATTTATGAAGAGTTATTACAACAGTTGTCTGTCAGTGACATCTTTTTCAAATATAGGCTTGGTTGTTTCAAAGTAAATACAATATTGCTTTATGTAAAATAACTTTTCTAGCTTTCGGCGCCATCAGATTTTTAAATGAAGAATTATATGAATTTAAATAAAAAAGATACTATTTCAAAACTGACACAATTTTATATTTATATTCCCATAATCGTGTATATTTTATTATAAAAGTTATATGAAATTAAGTGAAAATTTTAATTGCTCAGGCTGAAAGAATAGGTCTATAAATATAATTTCCCAAGACGGAGTTAAAGAAGTCGTTAGGACTGCACGAGTCACATACCTATTCATTAATATAAAATTAAAAGAGTAGTGTGTTTAAATATTTGGGAGAATGGATCTGTACAAAAAGGATACTTGGAAAGAAGAGCGGATAAGATGAGAACTGAATAGTATATATAGTATCTATAATATATACGTAGTATATAATCTATATAGTATTTTTATATAATAGTATATATAAAAATCTCTCATCGTGGGATACAAAAATCAGGTACTATCAGACGGTGGTAAGACCGGAAGTATGGAGCAGAAACACCTAAAATTATGTTGAAAAGTGGTATCAATAAAATATGGAGCTTTCAAAGAAGAATAATTCGAAACATCCAAGGACTTTAGAAGGAAGAAGACAATATTACAATAGACCCTGTTATACGAAAAAACTGAAAACATAATCTATCTAATGAGAAAAAGAAGACTTTCTCGGACCTGAGGCAAAAATGATCAATAACAGATTGACTAAACAAATTTTTTATTAAATAATAAATCTCAATACCAAACCAGTATTGTTCACCGTAACATTGAATAGCATTAAAGGTGCAAAAAACGAACAGAGAAAATATACAGAAATTTTTAGGAAAAAGCCAGAGTGACTTTCGAAGTGTTAATTCTTTTACTTTTTTCTGATCAACCCCTGAGAGACTGATTATTTAAAAAATAAATTCAGTTGTTTTAATTATCGGGAAGTTACAGAATTTGGGATGAGTGGGTTAGTGAAGGTAATATGGAACTATTGTCATAATTATCATGTTCAATATATTTGAGCTACATCGTGTAACATATACGAGGGTAGGCTGATAAGTAATGCACACATGCTTGTAGAAGACAACTAAATAAACTTCAGTAGCGCGCCTGGTGGCATGTGGAAGTACTATTTCTCCTCTACAAGTCTGCGCAGTTTGAAGGCGTTGCTTTCATTCAGTTTGTTTTGAGTAGTGGAAGTATGGCGTCGTGTTCTGGTGCTATGTCAACGAGAATTAAACAACGCGAATTGAACAACTTTTGAAGCGCTACCGTGACGAAGGAGACGACTTTCTTTTGAATATTGTGACGGGGGACGAGTCATGGGTTCATCATTACGATCCCGAAGAAAAAAGGCAGAGCGCTGAATATCGTCATCCACATTCTCCTGTTGTGAAAAAGTTCAAAACACAACCGTCCGCAAAAAAAATTCTTTTGACTGTGTTTTGGGATGCTCGCCGAGTTTATGTGACTGATTATCTGGAACGAGGGGCAACGGTAAATTCTGCTCAGTATATACAGACTCTGAAACACCTCCGACGTCGAGTTTGTCGTGTTAGAGGCAACCTGGCGCCAATAATTTTGCAACACGACAATGCTCGTCCACACACTTCGCGTGCAACTGGAGAGGCTCTGAGAAACCTGAAGTTTCAACCAATTTTACACCCTCCGTATTCTCCCGACCTTGCGCCTTGCGATTTTTATTTTTTTCCTCTACTGAAGAGAGACCTTAAGGGTAATCATTACAGCTCGGACAATGAGGTGAAGGCAGCTATTGCGTCCTGGGTTCGAGGAAAGTCGGAAGAATTTTTCAGTGACGGAATGAAAAAACTTGTTAAACGTTGGGAGAAATGTGTAATGCTTAACGGTGACTATATTGAAAAATAAATAGATAATTTGGTAGGTTAAGATTTGTACTTTAATTTGTTATTTACCCCATCTTGCTATTTCTTTTTGTTCGTCTTCTACAAGCATGTGTGCATTACTTATCAGCCTACCCTCGTAACAACACCTATTCAACATATTATACAACATACATATTTAATTTATCAAAATTTTGCACATACATGTGAATTGCAGCGCTTATCTTATTCCATATTTGCAATTTTAATAAGTAAACAATTTTTAATAAAAATTAAAGGACAATGATTTATATAGAACTCCTTTTTTGAAATATTTAAATTCTATTATTATCAGGTATTTTAATATTATTTATATTTAATAATTTAAGTTACATAGAAAACCAATTTAACAACTTTTTCTTGCCCTGTTTAAAGTATAGGGGAGAAAGGTTTTATCATATCGGTTTCTTAAATCGGGTTTTCGCTGGAAGTACACGTTCCAGGACCCCTGACCACAAAAACAGGTTTATACCAATAGGTGTGTGTGTGTGTGTGTGTGTGCGCGCGAACAATATATCTCAAAAACGGAATGTTCTACGAAGATGAAATTTAGAACTTAAGTTAGGTACGTATTATAAGGGGACTCGAATCGAACATTGTCATCAAAATCAATCAACCGAATGTATAGAGACCCAAGTAGAATGACTGAAGTAGTAGTTTATTCGTGAAATCTTTCACTTTCTGGGGTTTTTCAAAAGCGGCTGCTACGATGTCCTTTAGATCGCCTTATTTACTACATTTTTGTTCTTCACAATACAGGTTAAGCGGAATGTTTGTTGAAATTCGTAGGGAAGTCGTACTCTTTTGGTAGAAAAATGTTTTTTTTTTTAAATATTGCGTCCTTAATGCGCATTTAACCGTTAAATGGTATGTAATTAAAGTTGTGGAAAATTAAACACCCTACAACTTTTATTTAACGAGTATTTTACAAATTTTAGTGACAAATATTGATTTCCGTGTGTTTAAGTCCAACCAAGGTTGATTTTCATTTAACATCATATACTCATGATCTAAATTAGGTTAAGTTTCTCGTTTTATATTATTTAGTCATGAATAAACGTAGGATATGTTTTTAATTACTTATATTGCAGGAGAAAGTTGTGTGAGTTTTCACACCGGATATTTCTTTTAAATGTTGTTTATTTTTGTTGTGTGTACATTTCTGAAGTCATTTTTAACGATTTCTGGTAAAAAATTGAAATTTTTTTTAAATCATTAATTTACTGTAAAACTTTAAATTATTCCATTTCGAACCATCTAATTTTTGAAAAATAATGGAATTAATTAATAGGCTGTATAATTACATGCTCTATAGAACAATTACAGCAAAAATTCTATAAATAGGCCTGTATCAACTATTTTATTACTCTCAAAGTAACGTTGAAATTTTGCAGTACAGTCTATGTTTTCTGGGAATCAAATTATAAATATATGAATTAGAAGCAGAAATTTCTTCTTTCTTTAGTTGAAGTTTGAGGTTTTCAAAATTAAAGTCGTTTACAAATAATTATTTTTGTTTTGTTGTCACGATATTATAAAAAATTGTTTGAAGATTAGAAAAGACATTTAGGTGTTTTATTCAACAAATAAATTACTGCTGATGATAATTTTAAGTGAATTCTATAATTCTTGTTTTCTTTTTGTTAAATATGAATTACAAAAATAGGGTAGTTTGAATTATGATAAAAAAGAAGGGGATGTTTGGTTGGATTATAAATAGAATAGAATTGCAACTACATTTTTCAACTTATTTATTACATCCTAAATCAAAAGTGACAAGCGATTGTGGGGAGTAAAACCAAGAAGTAAGGAACTCAAGGGACCGTAGTGGCTTTCAGGAAATGAACACGAAAAAAAGATTCTTGAACAGGGGCAGATTTTTATTGTGTAAGATCAGTAGATGAAGATGATGCTTGTATTCTGTAAATACAATGTAAACTTTTATGTTTTGCGGTTACCCCACCTTAAAAGATCTTCGTTCGTTTGAGTAGCCGCTCTGAAAAATTTGAATTGAAAATCGTGCCACCTGACAATGGAACTCTTTATTTCCTTTTCCAATTCCTTCGATATCTTCGATATACTTTCTTTTAAACGTAAAATAACTGAAAGTTGTCAAAAATTACAATATATTAAATTCGCTTCGCTACGCCTCCGTAGCGTAGTGACTAGTGCGCTAGCCTACAAGCGAAATGTCCTGGGTTTGATTCCCGGCTAGGTCTAAAAATTTTAAAGCGTTAAAACTCACCGTTACAGTACCAAAACCTACAACAGTCGTAGATAGAACGAAACTGTTGATGAGACTTCAAAAAAATAAAATACAAAAACACTAACTGATTTTTTTAAGTGATTACGTCCTTGCGCTCTTGGACTGTTGTTTTTTTGCACTGGAGAAATCTTTGGTTTGCCGTCACGTCACATTATCAACAATTATCATGGAAACAATTACCATTAATTAATTTACAAAAATTTTTTCATTTCATTTGTGAACTTAATTAATTAAGTAGTCACTTCTGTCAATCAGTCTTGTGACTACTGATTATTTTATTTTTATTTTGTTTGTCGATTCTAGGTTAAAACGAAATGTTTTCGGTGCAGTCACTTAGTATGTGTATGTGAAGGCCTATACGTGTGCTCGTCAACGATACCAGAATGTTCTAGCCTTTGTTATCAGTTTATTCTGCCTCCACGTGTAACTTTTCTTTGTGCCAGTTTACAAATTTTCGGACAATAATTTTCAGTTTAGGAGTGCATTTTTATATTTACACAATACATACTACAAATATATTTGTATTTTGATGGTAGTTAAATTTACCGATTTTTTTACTTAAAAAAATACCTGACGCTTGGTATTGTATCATCTATATTTATCTAAGGTGCTTTCTTAGTCCTGATTTTCCGAGTTCCACTGAGCCGAATTAAAATATTTTGTGGCTTTATTTTTATTTATTTTTTTTTGTTTATGACCACAAAGGATCACTTTAGTCTCTTTGGTTAGTTCTTTTTCTTCGGCGGTTTATTTCCTTTTCATTTCTTTCTTGCCAATACTTTTTCAATCTGTCGGATCTTGCTTTTCTCAATTCGTCTGAACAAACCTGTTTTTTTCGTTTAATTGGTCTTACTGATAAAATTTTGTTTTTGTCATTAATTGTTTCTTTGTAAACCGGTGTGCGATCTTTGACATCAGCAATTGTTAGATTTAATTCTGTTCTGTCTTTTTTGATTTCTTCAAGCCAAGGAATTGTAGCTCCTTCTGTTCTTGCACACATGAATTTTTCTTAATAATCGGTTTTCTGGAGTTCTGAGGATATACAAAAAGAAAGAAAGTCTCTTTTTGCGCATTGCATCAGTGATTAATTCTATTTCTTCTTTGTGGCTTTATATTATAGACCCAAAATCTTTTCAAAATATTATAGAACTCCTTGTTACTTACTACTTGCAACGGGCTTTGTTGCTAGTTAAGTTTAATTTGACATGGTTTAAGGAGCATTTGAGGGGTTTTGAAATAGGCTAAGCTTTTGCAAAATATTATTGCAAAGATATTTGAATAAAATCCATTAAATAATTACAATAGAATAAAATAAATAAAATAGAATATAAAAATATAAAATAGAATTTAAAAAAAATAGAATAAAAAGGTATAGAAAATATTGTAAGTTTAAGAAGAAATATTGTTGGTTCAAATTCGTATAATTTGTCACTTAAAGAAAACTGTGGAAAATAGTTGTATTGTATTTTATAAACTTTCTATAATTGTGCTATATTTACTCAGTGTACATTAGGATACATCTGTGGTCATCAGCAAAGTTTGTTCAAGGTCCGTTGAAAATTTTGATGAGACTGCTACGGTTCAGCCAACTTTTTACTTAAGCCTACCTTGCCGACTGTAAAACTTTAAATATGGCAATCTTAATACTAATTGCTGATTTTGAAAATGTTTGAGCAATAAAATGTTAAACAGTTTTAATTTACTCTACACCTGTGTCCAAAAGTTGTTGCTTTTTGTATTTTTAGCGTGGTGCTATCACAAGAGGCGGGGAGTTTGCCTGTGGCAGTATACATCTGTCAAATGATAACGCAGGTGTCTAAGGCCAGCTCAGCGAGGGCAGAAACCTCGCGTAGTGCAAAAGGGCAAATGCTGGTTTTATCCCGATGCCCAATAAGCACAGGGACTGCGAAAGCACGGCCTGTCGATTCTCTTGACGTGAAGAGATTTCATCAAGAGGTGTCAGAAAAGTTACGGTCCAGAGGCGGACCGCGTCTGCAAATTGGTGACCACTGAGATACATGAAGAGTTGCATGTTCTGTCGTATCGTATTTATTATCAGTATTTATTTGAAAGATAAGTTTATTCAGATAGAATTTGTGTCAAGATGGCCTTCGTAGCTTAATGGTTAGACTGTGTTACGATTCAAAGCAGAAGATGCCGCGGTTAAATTTTCGAATAGGGGCTTGTATAGTACTCGTTAAAACTCACCGATTGCACTTTAAACCATAGCAGTCACTAATAACCAAAGCAGTTGATACGACTTTAAGTAAAATTTTAAAAAAATATTCTGATATTAGGCCTACTAATTATCTGCAAAATTTTATGTTAAATTTACATCAAAATTAATTTGGTAGCCCACGTAATTGTATGGTTTGATCTGCTCAATAAGTGTTATTAATCACAATCTTGGATCTTACAAGATCCCTTCCTACAAAATCATATGACTACAAAAATAGTTATACTCAGTACAGAAAATCTAAAACAGGCTGATAAAAATTTAACACACAACTCAGAATAATTTTTTTGATGCAGTAATCAACAAGATTCTGTTCTGAACAGGTAGTAACACGTTCATTTCTCTAAATTTCTGTAGTTCGTCGTCGTCGTCGTCGTCTTCATGGATTAGGCTGTGCGTTAGCCTGTTCCGGCGTCCATCTCTTCCTCGGTCTACCAATACATCTTTTACCTGTCAGATTATGGATCAATGCATTTAATGGAAGGCGATCTTGGGACATTCTTAACACATGCTCTGACCACTTTTCTTTGTATGTCCTTATAGTGTTCAACAATGGTTGGGCACCGCATTCATTCCTTATTACTTCATTACTAATGCGATCCTCTCTTGTGCAGCCCTTAACTTGCCTTAGAAATCGCATTTCCGCTGACTGGATTCTTGATTCCTGTTTTCTCGTCAGTACCCATGCCTCACTTCCATAAGCCAAAGTTGGGATCGCCATTACTTTATAAAACTTTAGCAATGTGTTTTTCCTGGCTCTATTCTTGAGAGATCAACTTATTGCACCACATACCATGTTGAACCTAGTTACTTTTTGATGGTATAGTTACTTTTTTCTTAATTTCTGTAGTTTCCAGGCTTTATGAATACAAGGTGTTTCAAGATAAAAACTAATTTCTGGTTTTACAGAATTATTTTTGTTAAAAATGTTTGTTTCTTAATGCATAAATAAATATGTGGAAAAGTGACACATATTTTATTATAGTTTGACATATAATTTATATTTTCAACAACATTCTATGTATGTTACCATATTTTAAAGTTAGAAAGTTGAATTGTCAGTGCCACACATAAAATACGGTTGGCATACATTTGAAGTGATGAGCAGAATGTATAACGGTCTTCTGGGAGACTTCACGTCGTCTTCTCTGGGGAGTCTGAAAGAGAAAAGCCGTGTTAGATATAAGAAGTACCATTAAATGAATACGGTAGTGACAGCATTACTTAAAGTTTTTCTTTCTTTTTTAAAGCTTTTAGCAGCAAAAGTTGCGCGAACATTTATACTAGTTTAATTTTAGTTTGAAAAAATTTACGCAATATTATAAAGTTGTTGGTCTTTAAAACGTTTATGTCATCTGCGTTTTAATTTGGCTTACCTTATTTAAAACTTTTTGTATGATTATGCGAAAAGTTACTCCAAGAATCTTAAAAAGTACCGTTCAAAAACATAACATAAAGTTAATATACTTAAATACCTAAAAGAATGTCATTTGTTAATGAAATTTATAGACTTAAAAGTTTCTACATTAGTTTAATTAAATTATGCCAAAAAAGTTATATTTGCCTAAAATTAATTTCATGGACATATTAACTTTTGTCTCAAAAGACCCAGTTCTTTTAATGCTCTTGACAAAATTCATTATACTTTTAATATTTGCAAGAATAGTGCAAAATTATATTTTAACATCCCTTTTTAATAGTACTAATCTTAAAAAATTGTTATTTTTCAAATGTCTTATGTTATTACTTTGATATTTACTCAATTTATTTCGAGATCTAAATAATGATTGAAGCATTGAATTTACAGTAAATTCTTTCAGAAAAAAAGAATACGAAAATCTAGATGCATTAGATGTACTTTTTCTGTATTGAGGTAGAATTTTGAAAGAATAATGATGAAAAGCATAGATTTTTAAGACACTTCATTGGAAGGATTTGTCCTAGATGTTTAAGGTTGGGATGGGAAAGATTCATTAAGGGTACCACTACTTGATACCGTCCTTCCTTTTACTTTTTCTTTCTTTTTGCACTTCTAGCTTTGTTATTCTTCTCTTGAAAAGGTTCTGCTGAAATTTTGAGACGCTGTGACAAACTGTAGTTTTTTTAAATTTATTACAACGTTAAAATTATTTAAAATACTGATTTTCGTGTAATGTGACTGTTTGAGTCGTACAAATGAAGTGGACTAAATCACCAAAAAACTGTGAATAAATTACTGCTTTTAATGAAATATATTTAAAAATAGTCCGTATAGATAAAAATTGTTCATGTATTGTATACATACATTCCGGGTTGGTCTAATAGAAATTCGTCGCCGCGTGTCACTATTATAACAGCTGATTTTTGGAGACAAAGGTGAAAACGTATTAGCAGCGTGGTTCAAATTCTAGTAAAGTTACTTTTTTATGGTTCAAATACTAGACAGTGGTTACCGGTGTACTTTGGTGGTTGGGATTCCAATAAATTTCTCAGGGATGGTCAACCTGAGTCTGTATAAGATTACACCTCATTTACACGTCATAGGCTACATATCATCCGCATCTCATCGGGTCACGTGATTGCTAATGTTTCTAAATCGAACAGATGCCAACGCAAACACATCAGGGATTAAAAAAAATATTGTGTATTTATATACAGTAGTATCCGTTTAATAAGCTCACGGCTAAAATGATTTTTTGCTTAAAACGCGGTGTTCGTGAAGTCCCTTGACTAATAAGGTAAAACACGTGTATATGTTTCCGGTTAATACGCATTGAATCCCGCCTAATACGCGCTCAAAATTGATGACTATTTAAAAAATATGCGATGGAAATTCGTTGTTAGTTACAGTAATTATGTTCATTTGCATTAGTGATAACTGTTGCAAAAACACGAGGGTGAGATTTTATAAAATATTAGCAGTGCTGACCCTACTCTATGGCAGTGAAACTTGCGTGCTATCAAAGCGAGAGGAGAGTAGATTGCTATCATCTGAAATGAAATTTTTTCGACATACGTATGGGTGTAGTAGAGAAGATCGTTACAGGAATAAGGAGATAAAGAAAGAACTCAACATTTTCTGTATAAACGACAAGGTCTCTCAGAACAGAATGGTTAGAGCATGTGAACAGAATGAGGGAGGATAGGATACCAAAGTAGACACTGGCTATAAGCCGGAGGGCAGGAGAGAACGACGACGCCCGAGAAAGAGATGGGCAGATTTGAGAGTTTCAGAACACGCAGAGATGCCTAATTCTTGAAAGGTAGAAGAAGAAAAAGAAGATACGTTGTACAACTTTAATAGCTAACGGTATGAAAATAATAATAAATAATCACAATAAACAGAAACCAAGTAGACACCAGATAGAAACCTTAAAACAATTAGTAGGAAAAGTTGGATTAAAAATCTCTTATGAAAAATCTAAAATGATGGCTAAGGAGACACTCTGCATAAATTCAGAAAACATAGACTGAAACCAAGTGGAACTAATTTAAATCGTTTAAATATCTAGGCGAACACTTAACAAAGAACACACAACAATAAAGAAAACATAGCGTGGGAAGAGAGACGGAAAAAATGATCTTAATCACAACAAATAAACAAAAACGTATACAACCAAAAATGCTTATCTATAGAAACACAAATTAAACACTACAAAGCAGTCATACAACCACAAGTTACATTTGGCAGCAAAAATTAGCAAAAGTGACCAAGACAAAAGCAATAGACAATGTTCTAAAACTCGAAAGACGAATCTTAAGAACCTGCATAGGAAAAAAACAAAGTAGATGGGCAATGGAGAATTCCAACAAACGAAAAAGTCTATAAAGAAAACAAACCCATAACAGATACAATAAGGCAGAAAAGGATATCTTTTCTTGGACATCTTATCAGAACACCAAAAGACACAGTTTTAAACAAGATGATTAGAAAACTCGTTCCAATGGTAACATCAGGAGCATGGATCCGAAATGTCATAGAAGACATGATCGAACTTGGATTAACTTTCGATGATTTAGAAAATAAAACAGAAATATTAAAAATCTTAAGAAATTTGGAAAGTAGATTTGAAACAAAATCAAATGGAAGAACAAACCCAAGCAGGAAGAAACTGGTCGTTTCACAGGAAGTTCGGCATGCAAGATCAGCCCTAATGAAGGCATGCTGGCAGAACATCAAACTAAAGAATATGAAAAGGAAGAAGCTTTCTAAATTTGACAAAAGTGATCCACTGTGGTCATAAAAGACAAAAAAAAAATAATCACAATCAATATTGTTTAAAAATACATATAGCACACAATAAAAGTTCAACTTATCTCAAAAATTCTAAATAGAACTACTTCTTTTATAGGTTAAATCAATTTAGAAATTTATATAATAAAAAATTTTAGCATTCGTTTTACATAATACTACAACTTGATGTTTCATTCTTACTGAATGTATTATGTTTTTGTTAAGAATTTCATTTGTACTTGATATGCACTGGTGTACTTAATTAACAAACTTATAAAACTAATATAGAAATTTACTTTGCGACTAGTATAAAATTTTTATACAGGTTAATATTTAGTTGTAAAATGTAATGAATGAATTATGTTTTATTTCATAAAATGAGGTCACAATTTTATTATTTTTAGCTACTTTTAATATTCGTAACTGCTGCTAAGGTTGTTAAATATATTATTATGGATCTCATGAAGTTAATAATGTAATTATATTTCTTAATTATAATTAACTTATGGTTGTGATAAAATAAGTTTATGACTTTTCATTAATCTGTGAATTAAATTACAAGGAATAATGTCTGGGTGAAATATGTGGTAAACCCAGCATGTTTCTGGATGCAGTACAAAATTAATACAGCATAAAAATGTTTTAAAAAACTTAGATATTTCGAAAGACCTAACTTTCTACTAAGAATCTCCCGTACTTCCAAAATGTATTACTGTTAATTGATATATATTTATATTCCTTACATATAGCTCCCAAACATTGACATTTACAAGGATGAATAGTAATAAATTTGTAAAGACACAAAGAGTAATGGAGAGATAATTATTATGGGCATGAAGTATAGATCAAAAAGCAGTAAAACGCACGGATAATAAAAAAACAAAAGCGTTGTGTGGACACAGATAAAAATTTACTGGGCATAATGTTTGACTTAATGGATATTGACATTAATGGATCTTACAATGGTGACCTCGGAAATTCAAACGAAGAAGAGGAAGACCGCAGATGAATTGGACCGTACGAGTCATACTAAATGTTGTTTAGGTCAACAGCCGAAAGGCTGGTTTGAACCTCTAGAGGTTGTACTGAGTAAAAACGAGGAGTAAGTGATTTACTATTGCTTTCCTCACTGAGTTGAAAGAGTAAGCTTATCAGCATGTCAGGCCCTCCGAAAAGCATCCTACCCTGCAAATGACAACTTCACTTCATTCACCACTGCGTCTGGCTGTATAGTGAAATTCATTACTCTCAGAGGAGAAAACTTCGACTAGTATCTTTTACACCTTTACCTCTGTTCTTAAATATTTCAATTTTATAATTGGCTGACTATGTGATAAGAAACAGAACTAATATTTTTAGCCCTGGAACCAACAGATCGAATGCAATTAATTTAACACTCCACCTGCCCGTTATGGGCAACCATACTATAGGGATGGTTGTAAATCACTAATGATAGTGAACAATGGAGAAGTGAAGAAGGGAAGCCAATGTCCAGATATGGTTTTTGAGGGTAATGGTTGTTGGATAGATATTACTTACACCTACAATCTGCGTGAATAACAGCGTAAATTAAGTGGTATTCTGCTATTTGATTTGTTGTTAAATCTGTTTCAATATTCTTTCAACCAAAAAAATGTAGGGTCAGCTCTTCTGTAACCGCCTAAAAGCAAATTTGTTTTGGTACAATCTAACTCTGCCCATAACAGACAGGTGGAGTGTCAAATTACACATACTGAATCTGTTTGTTGTTGGCCTAAAATAAATAGTTATGTTTCTTATCACATGGTCAGCCAATTAAATGACTGAATCATTTAAGAACAGAAGAGGTAGAGGTGTAAAAGACACTTATCAGAGTCATCTCCTCTGAAAGTAATGAATTTCATTATACAGCCAGACCCTGTGGTGAATGAAGTGAAAGTGTCATTTGCAGAGTAGACAATATGTGCTTTTCAGGGGCATTACATGCTGATAAGCGTGTATCAGAATGTGTGTATCAGCGTGTTATCAGCATTTACATGCTGATAAGCGTACTTTTCCACTCAGTGAGAAAGGCATGGTAAACCACCTCACTCCTCGTTTTACTTAGTAAAACCTCTACAGGTTCAAACCAGCCTTTCGGCTGATGACCTAAACAACAACATAATATGACTATTTATTTTAAAGGTACATATAGCCACTCCACATACTTTGATTTTCTTTAATGAGTTTTTTAACAGAATCCATAAAACTGTCTCAATTTGAAAAGCTTCACTCTATGCTGACACTTGTATTCTAAACATTCACCGTCGCGAAAAGACATGAGTAATACACAAAAACCGAATTGCTTGATACTTAAATAGACTTCATGAATTTGTGAATCATTGGAGTTTTAAAACCTGACATTTGGATAGATTTGCAAGCACATACTAAACGTAACCTGACGTGATTTAATTGTTTATTTCTACACCGTCTTAGCCAATTATGGATATTATTCATTGCTTCTTGTAAACATCACGATAAATTGACTGAACTAATATTACAGGCTAATATCATCTGCAAAAGTGGCTGTTGTTATATTTTGAGTTTCAAGTAAATTAGATGTGGAGCTACATAAAATACAATGAAGGTTCAAGAATAGAACTTTCTGGTACTTCTGATTATATTTTTGTAATAATCTGAAAATTCGTCTTTGTACTTCACCTAAAAGATTCCTTTTTTTTTACAAATAAGATTTTGAGATTAAATAATGTGGTTATGGTAGTCGTGGTATTCTCATTTTACAGTAATTGTTTTTATTTTTAAAATTACGTGAGGCAAAATGGTTTCTTCCGAACCAGTTTTTTGTTTCAACTCGTAGCTTATGTTTTAAATTACAAAAAAAAAAATAGATCTACAACATAAATATAAATATTCTCAATGCTTTTCTTAAAATTTGTCTGTAATATTTACCTGAAAGATTTTGTGAAAAAAAATAAATTTAATGATAATAAAATATCAACTTAAATCAGATTTCTTTAATCTGCGCGGGTTATTATTAAAACAGGGAAACCCTATGTCACAAAATATTATTTCTAGTCTAGATAACCTATTTTGAGTCTGACAAAATTTAGTATAATATTTTATTTATAATATCCGACATAAAGTAAGTAAGGCGTAGGTTGCAATCAATGTAACTGAAATTATAATAATGGATTTGTTAATAAAATTTATTGACACATGTCGATCATTTGGTTCAAATGAGACAAAGAACATGTAAAACGCTTCCCACTTGTATAACTTCTTTGAGAGTAGTTATTTCAGGAATTATTATTATTAGTAGTAGTTATTTTTGGTTATTATTTTATGGGATAATAAGGAAGATGAATTATAAGGGATGTCGATGTACTTTTAGCTATCCTTTCAACTTTTTATTCAAATTGTTGTGAGTGTACATCATCTTATCTGAGACAACATTACTTTATTATTATCCTTAAAATGTGTATTTTACTTTCAGGATTGCCATGATTTACCTTCACTGGGTCATTTAAAATGTAAATGTCTCTTATTATTTAAGTCTTGACTTCATGGTTTCTATAGTATTAAAAATTAGATTATAGTTCGTTGAGGTAAATTATTTTTGGAAATACAAGTGAATTATTTTGAAGAATATTTATTGAATCTACAGTCAACAAAAGTCACATGTCAAAAATGAACGGATGTATTTAATTTTGAAGAATTCGAAAGCGCTGAACTCATCCTTCTTAATTGGTGCAAATAAGTTTTGTAAATTATTGTTTTAGCAACTGTTTTTAACAACCACAATAATTATCTCAATAAGTATGTAAAACAATATAGCTAATGGATTACAGGAGGACATCACCTTTTGATAGTGCTCCAGAAAATCAAAATTGTGCTAAACTTAAATTTTGAATGTTTCGAATTTTTTTAATAGGCCACTAATATGTTAATTTACCAAGATTTCACTCCATGGGTGTTTCATTCTTCTTTATCCGATTTCCAGTAAATCGGGAAATAGATTGATACTATTAGTATTTACTATTTAGATTGCTTAATAAACTATTATTATGATTCTGAAATTTGTCGGCAAAGTTACCTACAATTTTTTATAAATGAATCATTCAAGTAAGGGATGTCAATTCATCGTTTTAAATCGTTTGGATATGTAACTAAAGAATTAGTAATTGGCCGCGAACATTTACTTTGGAAATGCTATATTAGTCAAAAATTTGACAGCTGTGCTGCACCATAAATTTGGCCACTATAAATCCAGATTGGTTGAAGTATTCCCTTGTAAGTAGAGCGTTTCATAGTCGTGGACTTAAACAATTGATCAATTGGCTAAAAGTTTGTCATTTGGCATTAATTTAGGCTCAAGAATCTTGTTCGACTATATACCCTTCCTAATGGATGAAATGTAATATCTATATTATACCGTAAACATACGGTATGTTTTAATGTTTGATCTTTTACACATGTTCTGGTGTATGTCAATAAATAGTATTGGCGCATTAGGCTAAATGGTTTTAGCAGTTAGTGTAAAACTCGGAAGGGGTATTATTATTTGTTTATGGACGCATGAAATTTCAGTAAAGAGATTGGGACCTGATAAATTGATAAATTTGTATTATTCTCACCTTCCTAAGATTATCAAATCTTAACTCAGTTGTTTGCTTTAGTGGACATCTTTAAGATTGCAGAATACAAGAATTTTCGGGTGAGCACTTAATCGTCGTCGCACTTATTGGATTACCGCGAACGTGACAGATGGATAAAAGCATACAAGCGGATTGGTGTTTCACATAAGAGCAGGTGTTTTCAAGCACAAAGCATTAGGTATCCATCAAGTTTGACAATGAAGAGGGTCCTTTTGTTGTGGCAAGGTGTGAACTGAGATCGTATCCGATCCAGAAGCAAAAGTAAAGGAAGCGAGAGAGCATCTTGTGCATAAAAGATGTTTTAAGCGACACCGATATACCATCACACATCTCTTCATTCTTCCTTTTTCGTACATATCAACCATTATTTTCTACTCCCATTCACTTTCGTACTCACCGCAACAGCTATAATTCACCATAATGGCAAAGAATGCAAATTTTATCAATAGCTACCATCCAAATTGATATTTCATAGCAAATGGCTCCGTAATGTATTATAAAACTGAACAAAAAGAAACACTGTAGCGCTATTACGTGACTTTTCGGGAAAGGAAATAACCCTATTTAGAATTATCGATTTTGTATTAAATATGTTTCAAATAAATGGTTCAAACAATTTAAAGTGATTGATTCAGGTTATTGTAAAATAATATCGTTAATATAAATTTCATCACAGTAAGGTTATTATTCTTAATTGTACTGGATAATTCTGTCCTTGAATGATTCAAAAAGTAATTAATAATTCAGTCTTTGACTAATTTTTACCCGAATTTTCTTTTCTTAATCTTTTTCTTCCTCACATTTCTAAATGTTGGTGTAACCTGCAGAAGCACGAAATAACTAGTGGTCGTGTTGGTAAAAAAAAGCTTTTACGATTACGCTTCTTCAAACCTTCCACTTTACCTAAAGGGTAAATTGTAATTAACAATACATATCTGGATGCTTCATTTGTGCTGAAAGTATGCACGCTAGTTTTGCTTGACCAGACAGTAAACTTAATTACCGAAATAGTAAAAGTGAAAAAGTAATGTTAGGTATTATGATGCACATGAACGTAGGCTTCAATATCAAAACCTTTTTCATTCTCTCTTTACCTTTCTGCCCGTCTTGTTGCGAGTTGTGAATAGATACCTACGTTCGCAATACTGTGCCCTGTATACTTTTAGTGTAACATAAATAACATAGGCAAAGAACTCTTTGTAGCCCGTGTTCATGTATCTATTAGAATTTGTCTATTATTGTCATTCATTTACTACCCTGCTGCTTACTCCTTTATGAATTGATCGTGTTCGACATTGCTCGACAATTTTGTCTACTCCCCTAATCAAACGAAAGTACCTATACACTTGGAGAAAATTTATGGAAAATCTTTTTCAAAGGGTATTTTTCTCTTCCACTAAATCCATGTGCAAGTTTCTTAAAAATAGTGAAAATTTAGGCAAGTGTCACGAACTAGATTCAGTTTACCATTCACTATTAAGCTTTTGTTGAATGTTGACTGATGCCCTCAGCATCATAAGAACGGCATTTCAGATTAAGACCCGCCGCATAATCCAGCCCACGCACAGCCCACGCACAACCCACACGTGGGAGGCTTTGCGTGGCATAGTTTTCTGTACTGCGCCGCATATTAGACCCAGCACACGCACAACACACTCAGTCGACCTCGTACGTTGCACTCTCCTTCAGTTATGTCCTGTTTGATGAGTTCGTGGATGTCTCTAAACTGATCCGTGTTAACCCGAAAACTTTGCCTAAAAACATCTTCTGGAACTTCTTGACATAGCTTAAACTCTCCATAGGTACTACTTTTACGTAAATATTTATTTCGTTTAGTTTTCTTTCGTTTTTTAGTCAATAACGTCAGTACTGCACAATTTTCCTCATCGGATTCTGACTCAAGACAGAGAAGCATCATGGCAGCGTTGTTTAACCATCCGTGGGCGTGAGGTTTGCATGGGCTGTGTTAGTACTGGGTTCAAAATACGGCGGACCTAAAACTATCAGCCTATAGATATGAGAATTTTAAAAATATAATTGTCTTCGTGTTTATTAATTTTTTACTTTTAGAAAATTACTAATAAAAGATTATCTAACATATTATTACGCATATGGATTTCATTTGTTATTCCATAAAAACGATAACTCTTTATTGACAAATTTAAAACTTATTAAGCTTATTTACCGCGCTACATTCGCTAGTTCAAGAGCTAAAAAATATCGTTCTGTTTCTTATCACATGGACAGCCAATTATTTAACAGAAGCATTTAAAAACACTAGAGCTAGACGTGTAAAAGACAATAGTCAGTGTTATCTCCTCTGAGATTAATGAATTTCAACATTATCCTGTCAGACGGTATCATTTGCATGGTGAAAGTACTATTTGTTTGTGGAAAGAGAAGAGAGTTGGCGGAGAGTCGCAAACTCTTTTACGTAGTTACAACATCCGGTTTTCCGGACGTCCGTAAGTTATGCATAAAGCGCCAAAGTCCTGATAATCGAACATTTAAAAAAATGTTTGAACAAAATAAGCTAATGTAATAAAGTATTTTGAAACCGCCTCCGTGGCGTAGGACTAGCGCGCTAGCCTACAAAGCGAAAGGTCCTGGATTCGATTCCCGCTAGGGTCTAGAAATATTAACACGTTAAAACCACCGTTAAGGTACCAAAAACCACAGTAGTTGCCAATGACCAAGCTGTCAATACGGCTTTAAATAAACTAAAAAAACCTATTTTGATTATTTTTAGTGTTAGAACGATTTAATTTTTTTTTATAAACGCAATAACAATTAATTTTAACAGGAAATTTTATTTTCTTGTAACGTTGACATTTTAGTCTGCAATGGCAGGCTTACGCTTGCAAATTTTCGAAATAAGGGCTGGCACTTTTTGTACTCCCTTATTCAAATGAAATGGTACTTTAGATCAAACTTTAAATATTGTTTTGGAACTAAAAAGGTTAAGGAATAAACAAATAGCAAAACTTCATAATAAAAATTGCATCCGCATTAACTGGAAAAATCACGTATTAATTTTTTTTACTTAAGTATTACATGTTATTTTAGAAAAGTATTCATGTTATTCTTGTATTTCTTTATTAATCTTTACTAAAATACCAATCCGCTGCATTATAATAGTCGGAATAGTTTCCATTGTCTTTACTGCATCATGTTTATACAAATAATATAGGGATTGTGTAGTGTTCTAAATCAGCAGGAATACTGGTGGTAGTCGTAGGAATAACAAACTTCATTGTGTTATCCTGTCAGTTATTCTATGATGATCGTTGAATGCATTTTACCTCCAGTAACACGATTTGTCATGCGACCCGGTCGCTTACATTCATCATAACCATATCATGTCGGTCGTGGTTATACTGACAAATAATGTAAACCACCGTAGAACTTCCTCTTATCCGTAATGTCATTTGTATAAACATTCCTTCATTTGAATGTGTGGTTAAAATATGAAGTTATTTTGACGTGTAAGTATTAATTTATTATTGTGCTATTTACATCATTACATTCCTATATTTTTCATATTTAAACTGATTAATGTTAAGTTATCTATTATTTAACTATCCTAATTATATGATAGAACTATTAAACGCTCAAAACTTTGTAACAGAAGCTTATTGTGGTTTAATTCTGACAATTATAACGGTATGACATATTAGTTTGGGGTAATTCATCACATGTTTTCAAAACTCAGAAAAAACAGTTAGGTGAATGGTGGAAAAAACCCATTTAAACTCATGCGGATAATTTTTAAGAAGCTTCAGTATTACCTTGTACATTTTAAAGTGATCATATAAATTTCCCATTACAGACTGCTGGAGTGTTTAATTATTTTCACTCGATTTGCTAGTTCCAGGGCTACAAAAAATAGTTTTGTTTTTTATTACTTGGTCAGCCAAATGAATGACTGAATCGTTTAAGAAAAAAAAGAGATAGAGTTAAAAAAGACACTAATCAGAGTTATATTCTCTGAGAGTAATGAATTTCATTATACAGCCAGACCCTGCGGTGAATGAAGTGAAGGTGTCATTTACAGGGTGGAAAATATCTGCTTTTCAGAAGGCTTGGCATGCTGATAAGCATACTTTTCAACTCAGTGAAGTAGGCAATTGTAAACCACCTCACTCTGTACTTTAGTACAGTGGTTTACTTAGTAAAATTTCTAGAGGTTTAAACCAGCCCTTCTGATGACCTAAATCTAAACAACAACAATGTAATCATGTAAAGTAAAATAACTTTTGAAATAATTTAAATGTCTAATTTAAAGAATTTAAAATTATAAATGTTTACGGAATTTAAATCACAACACAAGAAACAGAATTTATTATTATGTTTCTTATTAACCCACTAAATTGTTTGAAAAAAAACCTTCTTATACCGGTAGAAAATACACCAATACCACAAATTTTAATAATTTGTAGTAATCTAAATTTGTTTAAAAAAGTTATAAAAATTACTTAATTGATGAAACATTTTACACTGTGCAAAAATCTCTCTCTGTACACATTTTTAGTTGAAAGGTAAATTAATTTCTAAGTAAACGCTGAGGAAATATTTTTATTATTTGCCAAAAATTATCGGATGGCACGTTTATTGAAGGAAGCAAGTAAGTAGAGCTAGTAAAAATATAATATATAAATGAATTTACAAGTTTGTAGTTTAACATAGAGTTAATAAATTCATAAGTTTTACCATGGCATGTCCTACACTCCCTTTACGGAGTCTCTTAGAAACAGTTATCAAAAAAATTCTTTGTAAGAATCTATTCCACATTTATCGGAGTAGAAAAACCTCTTTGTACGAAACTATTCCACATTTATCAGAGTAGAATTGCTGTTGTGATATTAGAAAATAGATCTAATAAAGCAGATATTATATATATATATATATATAAGTAGATATAATAAAGTATCTATTGGTTCATCGCATTTTATGAGTTTCTTGAAATGAACGCCATTCTTAAAAGAAAAATAATTAAACATTATATCCTATAATTCTTTTTAAATCCAGCATCAATTCCTGCCCTTTTGGCGACATTTGAAGCAGGATAAAATAATGATGCAATCTTCTGTTGATGCAATGCAACGCACGTCTTCATAATCATCTAGTAGATTTAATTACTTATGGATGTAATTGGCTTTCGAAACAATTGAGATACTTCTGATTGATTCTTTGGATTTCTTATTTACTGTTAGTACAGAAAGATTTTTAATTTTAATCATTTTCGATAAACCTTTAAGCATTGTCCATCATTCAACTTATATTGGAAATATTCGTGTCAATTCATTTTTAATAATATCAGTTTAGAGTTGGACATGTTATACTGAATCTATCTTTACGTTTGCATTAGCAGTTATGTGGGAAACAGTCGGACCTACCAAATGAAAATTTTAAAATAATACAACAAACATACCTACGAGTAATAGGCTCTACATAAACCACAAAAACAACTAAATAATTATACCTAATAAATTCTCACTGACAAAACTATTAGAACTTAACCAACACAACATATCAAACAATTTTTATAAAAATCATGTTCGAACGAATGGTTCCAAAAGATTTTTGCGGACGTATTGCCGAAACTTATTTTAAAAGTTAACTTGTATGTTACTTTTTAATTAAAATTCCCAATGATCTCATTTATAAAAGAAAAAGAAGCTATAATTTTGTACATCAGTTGATTCAGAAAACCCTAAATTTTTAGTCAGCACTAAAATGAAAAAAGTATTCTGTTCGATATCGTGTTATCTTAAGATATTCAGCTATCGTAAGTTATGGTCAATAATGGGTTGCGTTCATAGTTTACTTATAACCATATTTTATTCATAATATATTTTATAATAATTATTATTAAACTTAGACTACTAACTAATTAATTAATTACAAGACTTAAACTAAAACTAAACTTGACTATTATTAAGAAACTGCCACTTAACAATTGAAACAAATAATGATTTACCTGTCCACAACCAGTTGCTACCATACGTACGTAAACGCACTATTAGTGTGATTCAGAATCAGTCCCGTAAAGACACTATTTCAAAACGATCTGACAACATTTCATTTCAGAATTCAAGTACTAACTCATCAAAAAAGCGCTATCTGTTTTTATACCTGCGGTCTGATAGATAATCGAGACCCTTCGAACACTTTCTCCGTTTTACTAGAACATTGTAAAAGAAATTTAAAAACAAACGTTTATATTTCCGAGAATTCCTATTTAAGACATTCCATTCATTGCAATTTATTATCATTGTTCAATATACAATATTTCGTAGAATAAATAATTTCTTTCAAGAACAATTTATTTCCTTAAACCTTTCTGGAATATCACTCTGCAATGTTACATTATTGTTTACGTTTTTAATATATTTTTCTTGATTCTAGAAAATTTTATGTATTGTCATTGCGCCTAATGTATTTTGTCCACCGCGGTCTTACGGTTTGTATTATCCCATTAAAGTGCAATCGAGTAGGTTTGGAAGTATATCCGAAATATTTTTTAAGCTACTTTAAAATTAAATAAATCTAGTTGTCCCATTATTGTTGTTGTTGAAATTAGGGACATCTAATTTTATCATAAATTTCGTGATGAAGAATATCAAATTTGGAAGTTTTATTTCATTTGAGAAACAATCAACATCTGATAACATTATTATTTACTAATTGCTAAGAAAATTACATTACAGAAATCATTTATAAAAGTTTAATGGAACGCATATATAGATGCAGTTTATATGTGAACGTAAATAAGTTTTCTTTCTCTTTTGATTTAACTTTATATAAAGCAACTATTACTATTACTACCAGTCCTCTTCTACACGTCGTTTATCCTCCTCATTCGCTTTCTGCGTTATTCATCGGCAAGTTAGTTACGCTATCCAATTCAGATCCAGTTCGTTAACTTAATTGTCTGCCACTGAGAGACATGACATGTAATTACCTCCTCCATCTCCAATACTACACACCCGTCTCTCCTCTTCATCCCACCCCTAAATCACCCTTCTCTTTACCATTCCAGTATTACTGATGCTGGTCAGTGTAAACTTCAATCTACAACTAAAACAGCGCGGTGGAAGCTGAAGCATCATATTACATGGTCTACTGATGAGACTACCACTATATCATATTATAGATTCAGTAATATGTAGGTAACTATACCTATATATATATATATATATATATATATATATATACCTATGTAGCCAATCAAAATTTTCGTCACCTCCTACCATTCTGACTTATCGTACCTACCTACCATAAAATACGATTATGATATGGATATTACAGTAATCATAATAACAGCATACACATAATACGTGCTTCAATCCTTCTCCTTCACCACTTCACCCAACCCCATTTTATATTTTTCTTCTTTTAAATCTATATCTAGTACATTGCCTCTATAATATATAATGGTGATTATACTTCATTGCTCTGGGAAACAAACAATTTAAGTACAAAGATTACTTTTCTTCGTAAAAATTAAATTATTATAAAATTTTGTTTATTTTTTACAATTTTACTTGAAACTAAAAGTTTTAAAAAATATCGAGTAACTTTTTCTTTATACCTACTATAAAAATTAAAGTAAAATACATTTACAAATTTCATATTAATAGCACATATCTATCAAATGAATAAACAACTGGATCTATTTTTATCCTCATTATTAATTTTCCTTGACAAAAGTCATGGAATTCTGTGGAAAAGCCCCAAAATATTCTGAGTAATAATTTATTACATTAAAAAACATTGCAATGTGTCCATAATTAATGCACACATACTAGTGCTTTGAACTAGACACTTGGAACAGTCTCATGAAGAAGATGACTATGACGTGACAAATAAACTAATGAAATTTAATCAGGCCGTTTCTGAGCGTAGTGGTTAGAGCTAGCCTAGTGGTTAGTATTAGCCTGCCACACGGAGGTCCCGGGTTCGATTCCCGGTCAGGGTCTGGAAATTTTCACTTGTCAAATCCCACAGCTACATTCACTTATCTTCCGAAGTCTCTAATGTCCAAGCAGTCGATGAGTCTTTAAATAATACATTAAATAAAATACAAAATATTGAATCATGTATGAGGGACGATTCGTAAGACACTGAGGAAAACAAGATCCGAAACAAGGTTAAAGTTTTATGAAACGGTGACTGTCCAGCCTTGACATGAGAAGAAGAAGAGGAAGAAGAAGCAGGACAAGAAAACGAAGAAGAACAAGAACAAGAAGAAGGAGAGGAAGAAAAGTAGGAGACTGTGATAGGGGAGAGAAAAAGAATGAAAAGGAAATGGGTAGAGAAAAGGAGAGGGAAATGAAGAGGGGTGGGAGAGGGAGAAGGAGAAGGAGACAAGAAAGAGTGAGAATGAGAAGAAGAAGGAGAAGCAGAAGAAGAAGAGGTAGAAGAAGAAGGAGATAGAGAAGAAGAAAAATAAAGAAGAATATTTTTTGTCTGTACAGTATATTAAATTCACAAATGAGCTGATGGTGACGATAATACAAATGTAATATTTTTGCAATATTTTTTTATTAATCAGAATTTTAATTGCCTGATCATAACTTGGCTTTAGGCTTTATTTATTTATTTATTTTTTTGTTTAACGTCCAACTGTTCTGCAATTACTGCTAATGCAGACGGTGAAAGATGAAATGATTTTTTGTAACGTATGAAAATATGCCGTGCCTAAATGGGATTCGAACCCAAGACCACATGATGAGGGGCGAGCACGTTACCAACTACGCCAATGTGGGGCTTTAGGCTTTAAAAATTCTAGGACGGTCTATGACATTATTTATTTATTTAATTTAAATTTTCAAATTTATTTGTAAACTGAAGTTTTCAATTATAATTTAACTGTTGATTGTGGTTGAAGAATTTTTGTTTCGGAGTTTGAAAATTTTAAATAAAAATAAAAACGAAATTGTGACATAATAGTGATTATTATAATAGCTAAATGAATTGTTTATTGTAAGAAATTAAGTGTCTTGTAACTAGGGTAGGCCTAATGATTTCATTCATCAGCCATCCAATTTGTAATAGTACTTGCTGGGTTTGGGAAGAGTTCTTGGAAGTGCGGTGGAAACAAGTTGAAATACGGGGAATAAGTCTTTATGCCTATTAATGATAATTTCTATTGTATTGTGGATTGTTCTGGTAAAGCGGAGAAAGTGTTAAAAAGATCTCCATTGTTTGAGAAACTAAAAATTTGAGTTCTCCATTGTTTGAGCAGCAAGTATAAAAACAGTTAGTGTCTTTGTAGTCAATCAATTAGCACTTGGCCACTATGGAATCAGTGTTGGTGCGACGTTTCAAAATAGTCCCGTTACGGAACCGGTTTTAAATTACGTTTATAGCACGTATGCGTACGAGTGGTAGCAAGTGTTTATGAACAGGTAAATCGTTGATTTGATTGTTATGTGACAGTGGTTTAATTATAGTCAAATTTAGTGCTTTATACAGTTATTTAAGTTATAGCTTTATACATTTTGTAATTAATTTAACTAAATTAATCTAATTGTAATTTGTTAGCAAGTCCAAGTTTAAATAAATTGTAATTATTAATCGTGCCAATAAAAATATCGTTTACCTATAACGGGCAGGTGAAGTGTTAAATTAATTGCACTCGTTCTGTTGGTTCTAGGGCTACAAAAAATAGTTCCGTTTCTTATCACATAGTCAGCAAATTATATGACTGAATCGTTTAAGAACAGAGGTAGAGGTGTAAAAGATACTAATCAGAGTTACCTCCTCTGAGAGTAATGAATTTCACTATACAGCCAGACCATGTGGTGAATGAAGTAAAGGTATCATTTCCAAGGTGGAAAGTGGGTGCTTTACGGAGAGCCTGGCATGCTTTTCCGGGCATAATCATACTTTTCCACTCAGTGAGGAAGGCAAAAATAAACCACCTCACTCCTCGTTTTTACTTAGTAAAACCTCTAGAGGTTCAAACCAGCCTTTCGGCTGTTAATCTAAACAACAACAAAAATATCGTAATAAATTTTAAGAAATTTGTTCGTTACTTATTAGAACAAGATCCCGAACGAGCCCTAGATTATGTGTTACAATATTATTAAGATATTTTTAATATAAATGATATTTCTATTATTTTTCTCAATGAAATACTCGTAGGTTCAAAATTGAAACATTAAAAGTAGTTTATATTTTTGTGCGGTCCATAATGTTACGCTTCTTTACAAGTAAATGCTGCTGGCCTTATTGCAAGAAACGGGGGTGGAGTAGATATATAATTCTTAAGTCTCTTACAGCAATAAGAAAGCTACCAACGCGATTTATGGTTCCCAGAGAGGTGGTTAGGCTTCCACGTTGCCTAATACGTTGCTTTTTCCAGTCAGTTCTGCCTTATATAAAACTGTATCCAATTAAAATTTCATCGTACCTTCTAATTACTTGGTCATTCTAAAACCAACCTACAGTAGGCTACCTATATAATGTATATAAGAGATGACTTTTTATTTGTTTTTTGTTTTGTTTTTATTAAACCTTGTTAAAAATGTACTATGATAACTAAATTAATATTGTATAAATTAAAATTGTAAATTAAATTACAGTTTTTATAAGCTTTTATTCATTATAAAATGCACAGTAGATCTAGTCTTTCGAATAATAATAATAATAACAGAAAATAATTTAAAAGCCACCCTTTTTGTATGTACATTATATATTATTTAAAATTTGTAGCTTCTGAATTTATTAAAGGTGCAACTAAGCGGATGTTGCCTTATATTTTATACGAATAGGTAATTATTATATAATTTATGTTACAGTAACTAAATTATATTGTACCTTTCGTGCCGTTTTATTAAATCTAGTAGTTTTTGTTTCTTAATAAAATCATCACAATGAAGAACTTAAGTTCTTCTTTAGGGTTCTTCATTAAATTATAATTGAATAAAGTATATTTTTGTAGTGACCGTTATGTTTTTAAGTAATGTATTTAAAAAAATTACCATATTAGGTTATATCTTTATTTAATCTCAAAAATTGAATGTAAAGTGATACTCAGTAACTTATTTGTTGTTTTTCTAAGCATTTTGTCATCACACTGAGTACCCGCACTGAGCTATTGTTCAGACTTGTAGTATTTGCCTTAAACAAACTTAAGTAATCAGCTGAACTTGGTCATTTTACAATGTACTAAGTTTTACATAGAACTCATTACCAACAAACTGTAATTAGTTTATGGAAAACAATTGGTAGGCTCAGAGAAGTGAAAAAAATCTTTTTTTAGCATTCTCTTTTCAAAATAGTTTGCAACTCATTTGTAAGAAGAATCATTCGAAATTTTAAATTGTAAACCGTGTTTAGTAAATGAAACGGCTATTTGAATTTCCCGCTCTACATTCTTTGATTGTAGTTTTTTCTCCTTACTTTAGTCCATTCTGCCTTTAATCTTTACAAAAGCCCTTGAAGTCAATATGCAACAATCTGTACTTATTTCGGTTCATCAGTATGTTTTCTCAGTTTATTATATATTTTACAATACCTTGTTTGACCTCTTTAAATCATTTATCTGATATTTAAGTCTGTATTTTAGTGACTCTGGAACAGGTCAGCCACTTTACCTATTTGGTATGTGATGAGTCATATGAAGAGGACAATGATGTTCCACAAAAATTTCAGAGATTTAGTAGAATAGTTTGAAGGGAAGGGCCCAAACTGGCACATTAAAGAAGTTTCATAAGACAGTGGCTGTCCCAACACTGACACATGGCAGTGAGGCCTGAGTGTGGAAAAAGAAAATGAAAAGTCCATTCAGGCGGCAGAGATGCGCTTCTTGGGATGCTTTTGGTGTTGTAGTAAACTGGATCGGTTTAGAAATGAGAATATGCGGCAGGAGTTAGATATGTGTTCTCTTAAGAATACAATTATGGAGTACCACCGGAAATAAACGGATCATCTTGAAAGAACGTCTCCACATAGGACCAGTCTAGGAAGGTTGGTCGGAACAAAAGTTGCAGGCTGATTGAACGGTGTGATCCGGGGCGACCGGTGACCAAGTGGATGCCGGAACAAATCTTGGGACTAATACTTGGTTGGTCAAGAAGAAGATTTCAGAAGCGTAAATGTTTTTTTGTCAATCGTTTATCATTCATTGTATACATAAATTTCATAAACTTTTAGTTATCAATTTTGGTCCTCTGTCTTAATCGTTCATTTTTCCCGTACATTGTTATCTTCCTCATAACCTGTACTGCCCGTCAACTAACCTTGAGTCCATTATCTTGCTCTTTGATCGAATTTTGAATATTGGATAAATTTTTGTTTGCTCTGTGTTCTTACTGTTGTAAAATATTAGATGTAACGTCCACCACTGATGAATTCTTAAAGTTCCGGTCTAAATATTTTGAGGAATCTTAAATGTTCCTTACTATGTATTTTATAAAACTCTTCAGGATTATTTTAATATGTACGTGAACAGTTTTCGACCCACAAGTCATTACATAAAACCTGGATTCTCAATAACTAAAGAAAATGTAAGATGTTGTCAGCACATCGACGTAAAATGAAGTATGTGTAGGTTTTCACAAACAGTTGTTTTGAGCATTCGATTCATGATGAAGTCTGAACCACTGAGGATTCATCTCTCTTCCTTCATTTTTGTACTAAAATATTTAAGATTATCGTGTTCACAGCAGTCGTACTGCGTAGATGAAAAGTTCAAACAAAACACTTTGATTAGTTCTTTATACAATTCAGCTCAAAAAATACATTCAAATTTTATTGAGCATTTTATTGAAAAAGGGAGTTTTCAAATTGTACGATACGGTAGGAAGTAGATATGAATTATTTTTTATAATACTGAATACTACCGTAGTAATATTGTATATAGTCGGTTGATTTGTTACGGAACTACTGTTCAATATAGAAAGAGGAAGTATGCCATGTTGAACTTCTGTGTATATCGTCATCATCAAAGGGGACATACGTAGGCCTATATAGATCTCAACGCACAGAAATTCTTGTCGAAGAGGGAGAGTTAATCAACCATACACTTCTTTACATGACTGTATTTGTGTAGGTGTGTTAACGTGTACATGAGAGTGTACGAGTGTTTTTATTTTCTTGTAGTTTATATTTTTTATGTTAGTTTTCCTTGAATAAAAAAAATTTTATCGCAGTTTTATCTTTCCAATCTTTCTGGAAAATGCATAAATATTTTAGTAAGTCATTTAATTTTTATTTTTGATGTTTTCTCATATATGCAAAATTTTGTGAAAATATACTACAACCTAGTTTTTATTCCTTCAAAGTGTAGGTTCTAATAAATTCGTAACCCCTAGGTTAAGTCGTAATTATCGAGATAACTCGAAAATGACAAAGTTGGTCTCTACTTTCGCTTAATATTAAATTAATTACGGTTTCAACAGTAGCCTATACATTAAACACCTCATTATTTCTGTAAATTACATATTTTTGTAGTAAATTTCGCGAACGACCATCCCAACCAAATATCCCGTAACCTAGCTATAAGGAACTTCCCAACTAAACGACGTTGAAAGTGAAAATGGAGTAGAAACCTCTTGGTCTGAGTAACGGACAACACCAATAGTTCTAAGCGAAGAATGAACCACTGGGTACCTCGTCTAGCTTTAGTACAGTAAGACAAAAATAACATACTTACCTAAGTACACAATTGGAAAAGCTGATACAACGCAAAATATGTTTTATTAAAACTTCACCGTAGATTACACTAGAACTTTTGAAGAAACCAATTAAAATATTATAAAAAAATATTTACCAAAATTCTTCGATATAATAGACGAAGCTTTTGATTCGACATTTTCTCTTCTTACCTTATCGTCACTACATATATGAGGTGTAAAAAGATTCTTGCAGAATTCTCCTAAGCAAATCTGTTTCTTTATTATTCCTTGTCTCATTGCTTCAATCTGGTTTTCATTGGGATCAAATTTTAATAAAATATAATTCCTACTTTCATCAGAATACCTTCTTTCAGTTTCAAAGAAGTTTTCTTTTCAATTTACTCATTTTCTGATCAATATTATTCTTCTGGACTGAATTGGAGCACGCATGTTTTCCGATGTTCTTGTTTGTTCGACAGTTAACGTTTTCATCTAGAAGAGGTAACGTAAGTTTGAGTTCATGTAATATGAGATGAAGAATATTTAGTCTCCAACATTACATGAAAACCGTAAAACATTGTACAAACGTATATTATTTCTTTGGAAATTAAATTGAATATTGACAGATCACAAGACATAACATTTTGTCTCAGAAGATGAATTTGGCAACAAGTTTCTATTTCAAAAGAAGCCAAAAAAAAGGTTTTATTTATTTACTATCGCATCCACTGATGGATTATTAGTTGCCACCTTGATGGAAGAGTGACTGTAGAGTTTATATTGTACAATAGTTATACAGGTTTTAATAGTTTTATAATGTTTCTTTAAAACCATCGGTATTAGCAAAAATTCTGCGTTTTGAATCAAAGAAACTCACGAACCACCATACCCCATTGATCTCAAAACTGACTATGCAGACTCTCCCAAACAATCCAATAAAATGTCGATGGAGCTGAGATTTTATCAACTAATTTAGTACTGCAATTGACTGAACAGTAAAATTACCTAAATTCTGTAATTATCACCTGACTGGACTGTACCTCCACACATGTTTTTGTTTTATAATGTTATTTTTTTTGGTATTTTGTGTTATATTCACTGATTAAATCTAACAAATTGTAAGTAATTAAATGAAAGTTTAAAAAAGTTTTAGTTTAGTTTATAGGAAAATTAACAAAAGGCTTCGTTACTGTTATAGGTATTTATGATTAAATTACTTATATTGTTTACTACTTATTTTTAATAAATAATAAAATTATTTATAATATTTAATACGATTAAATGGATGAAAAATATTCTCTAGTCTATTTTTTCTTCTATAAAGTTATTGCAAAAGCCCTCTTTAGGGGATCTACGTGCGTGAGGATTTCTATATCCCACTTCTTCGCTCATAAATTGGGCCAAAACCGATCCTGCAATTTATGGGATGCACACAATAAATTCTTCCTTTTTTCCTTCATCTAACTTCTCTCTCTTCCTTTACAAAATGTCTTCATCGTATCTCTCGGTCATTTTATTTCACTCTAAATTGCTTATCACATTCTAGTACTTCTTTATCATTCATAACTCCATTTCTATCAAGTCCGTATTGAAATTTTTCACAACATTTATTCTGTTTTCTTAATTTTTAACACTAAAATAAAATTGTCATAGAATTGTAAGCGGAGCCAGCTTTCATCACCTTCTATTTGGAACATTATAATTAAATATTTATTAAATCTTAGATATACTATATGTTTTATTTGCCCATAACAGGCAGGTAGAGTGTTAAATTATTTGCACTCGATCTGCGAGTTCCAGGGCTACAAAAAATTGTTCTGTTTCTTTTTACATGGTTAGCTAATTATATCTCTGAAGCATTTAAGAACAGAAGAGGTAGAGGTGTAAAAGAAACTATTCAGAGTTATCTCTTCTGAAAATAATGAATTTTATTATACAGCCAGACCCTGTGGTGAATGAAGTAAAGGTATCATTTTCAGGGTGGAAAGTAGTCTAGATGCATTTCAGAGGGCCTGGCATGTTGATAAGCATACTTTTTAACTCAGTGAGGAAGGCAATAGTAAACTATCTGACTTCTCGTTAGTAAAGCTTCTAGAGGTTCAAACCAGCCTTTCGACTAATGACCTAAACTATGTAGGCCTTTTGTTAGGTTCGTGTAATAGTTTATTTGATATTATTTCAAAAATAATGTAAATTGGCATTGTTAATATCGTTATAATGGGCTAAACGTTCATAATATGTTTTAAAATATTTTACTGGTATTGTTACACATAAATAATTATGTAAAATAAAAAACGATGTAGCTCTAAAAAAATTTAGAATTAATTTTTTCTACTACCCTAAAATCTAATTCCACAAAAATGATTTAATCTGCTTGAAATTTTTCCCACATACCAGAACTTCATTTATGAGTCAAATAATTTTTTTCTTATAAAAGAAATTTTGTACCGAGGTATAACAAAGAATGGAAAATATCAGACCACAAAAATTTATAGTTAATTGTTTGAATTTTTCAATTAACACAATTCAGTAATATGGGTTAAGTTAACTTAACTTATAGCATTTTCTCCAAATTTTTTAAAATAAAGTTGAAAGGTAAGTGCCTTTATCTTTTTACAAAACACTACAGGATTTTTATAAATTTATTAATTACGACTCAAACAATTCGTATAAAATTTAATGTCTTCAGGAATTGCAAGAATCATCAGGTTGCTACAAACCTTACAGTAGACTACACAAAACGATATAGTCAGATCAGCAAGAGCCAGAATCCTATTTCCTAATTTTATACTATAAAATTCCCCCTAAATTTCATGAGGTTGCAATTATTCGGTAAAATTGTTCCCCGAGCGACCAGGTGTTCCTTAACACGATGTCGCCATCATTGGGCTTCTCAGCCCTCTCAACCAGGATTCAGGATTCAGGATTCATATAGTCAGATAGGATTAAGATACAAGGATATAGTAGTAGGATAACTACCTATTATGAACGTTAATACGTTCATCTCAGTCCTCCGTTAAAAAAAATTATTAAAAATTTAGTGTATTTTATTTAGTGCTAAAACTTAACTAACGTTGTTAGTTGTCTTTTAATTTTGTAGTAATTCTAAAAGCTTCATGTATTAGTCCTAAGACGGTTTTGTTCTATTTTGTAATTTTGGATTAAGTTTCATTTTTCTCCTTAAAAATTATTCTAAAAATAAAGGTACCTACTTTCTCCACTTTATGCCTTTTAACACCTGACGTCACCACTTGCGTCGTTAACTCATTGTTTAATATCATCTTAGTCACTCTGTTATTTTTATTACCATAACGTAAGGGTTGCATCATTTCTAACAGGGTCTTAAAACAAGATAGACTTGAAATTTTGAGCGTAAAACTTTTATATGTAATTTCATCCCCTTAAAAGACATTAATGCCGTTGACACTTTGCAACTCACTCCCTTTTCTAGCTAACTTAAGCCTACTTTATTAAATATTTGAAAGTTTTTTCTTATTTTATTTTATGGAACCCCACATTAACGTATCATTTTACACTTGAATTTTCATATTCACGATTATTACTTCAAATTCAAGTAGACTACAGTCTCTCTTCCATTATGTCATTATAAATATTTTGTTATTTTTTTATTCTTTACAATTTTATATTATTTTTTAACATTATCATCTCGTAATAAATTAAGTCGTTCGTTGTGGTTATTATTATATTAAGAGAAAATAAACAAGCATCAAGTTCCTGTTTCTACGAGAATACATGGAGAGTTAATATTAATTGCTGGAAATTTTTTAAATTTCATTTATCATTTTGTTTTATCCGTCCGTCACACATAGATATCAGAAACTACAAAAGATAGCAACAAAGGATTTTCGGATTCGTAATCTACACAAAACGTCAGTGAGCCTGGATTAGATTCGACGTTCCGGTTTTGACCAAAAGTGGCCCAAAACCGGAAGTCAAAATATCAAAGTCAGAAACTACAAGAGACATCAAAAAGTTTTTTAGGATTCGTAATCTACACAAAACGTTAGTGGGCTTGAATTGGATTTGAAGTTCCGGTTTGACCGGAAGTGGCCCAATACCGAAAGTCAAGAAATAAAAGTCGGAATTTGGGAACAAAAATAGGTCATTACATTCCTCTCAAAGAGTAGATACAGGAAACTAATGGTTTTTGGCATAAGTCATATGTAAGTTTTTATTAAAATTGCCACCAGCAATGACACGAATCATCTCATGAAAGGGATTTTTGATTTTAAGTTAGTTTTAAAGTATTTTAAATTTTAGTAATGTTGGTATATCATAGCTGGGAATGGAACTCAGGATTAACTCAATACATTTAGGTTTAAGTTTGTAAATACCATTGAAATATTTTTTTGTAGGGATAATCATTTTATTTTATTAAATTATTGAAGTTTGTTATGGTGAATGAAAATCTGAAATTCGGTTTTTTCTAATACTAGCAATTACATCCGCGCTGTTAGACACTCATCCAATTAGATCTGGTTCCCTCTAGTAACATACATTATAATCTCAAAAATGTAGTTTTAGGGAACTCTAAGCAATTTAAACTCCTTAAATAGTGTCCTAAAAGAGGTGAGGAAGTTAGATCCCAACATACACTTAATATTGTTGTCCTTTTACCTGATGAAATAGTTTTTATTTTTATTGTTACTAATAAATAGGTTAAGAATGTTAAGTAGGTAACTGCAGTGCTTTATTTAATATTATATTAATACATGATAAATAGGTTACAAAAAGATGGTTATGTAGTTGAAGTACTTTGATACGGTTAGCACTTTGATGTTCTTTAACTAAAACAAAAATAAGTGTATAGTGTATTTGAAACAATAAAGAAGAGAAGTGAGGGTTTCATTATACTTGTAGTTAATTATGTTCAGTATAAGTTCAACCTAAGAGTAAAGAGGTAGTAGAAATAGCATATATAGTATAACGTAAATGGGTCGATTTTATCCCTTGACATTGCTTGTAGTTGCATATTGTAGTGGCCGGTAAGTTTTCCACTTGTAAACTTGTATTGTAAAGCAGTAGTAAATGCAGTGTCATCAAATTCAACTAATTGTAACCTTCATTAGTTGTTGTGGTCACGGAAACTAGACACGGCTTGAACAACGCTTGTAATCTGCAGCAAGCTCTAAATAGACAATTCTCTAATGTACTCTCATTCTGTACCAGTAGAATATATCTCTTTCCTATTAAAGCACCTCCTATTTTATATAGTACATGGGGCTACTACTTCTGAGTCGCTTCTACGAGTACGTACATTGTTGTATTACTTATTCACTCATTGCAATTACGTTCGCGATTAAAATAAACCTTATAAATTCTGTACTTAGTTATATATGATTACGAAACCAATTATTTCCTTTAGCTTGCTGTAATGTTTGAGCTGTTGCAGCAATAATAAATAAAATGTTTTGTTTTTATTTACATTATTCCAAGCTAAAAGAAATAATGGATTAACAGTTCATTCAAATAACTAACATTTCCGATTTTCTTTCTGTTTTATAGATGTGAATAAACAAAGATTAACGTTATTTTAACCTAAGGTTTTTATAGAGAAAAACCTATTTTATATAGTATATGGATTTTAACCCACCGGGTTGATCTAGTGGAAAAGTCTCTGCGAGTCAACTGTTTAACACCTGATCGTTTTCGAATACTATTGTTAATAAATGTAATCGTCAGTACAAAAATTATTTCCGTATCATTACTGGTAGCCGAAATAACAATTTTTTTAAAACGGCCGCCATTTTTAAACCAGTTGCCCAAAAATAAAACAAAAATATGAATTACACGTACAAACCTTTTATTTATAATAATTAGTAGCCATATATAATATAAAGTAGCCGTAAACAAAGTAATAGTACCTTGAAGTTGGGTATACTGGAAAAGGGGTCAAAAACAGCGTACTTTTTATGCGTAATTCGTTGTATTTAATATTTAATAGATTATTTATTTCCAAAAATATTAATGAACATTCCGTAACGAACAATAAAACAAGCTTAAATTTCATGTATTGTAATTGTTTTTACATACAACGCTTCAAAAGATATTGCTCTTTAAAAACAGGTGTTTTCTTTCGTGAATCGGACTATAGTTCTCTTATTTTCCGTTCTCATTTTGATGAAGTTTTATTCATTGTTTTTTCCTTTTTTATCCCTAATTTGTGTACGTATCTATTCAGTTCAGAACAATAAGCAACCCAATGATGTGTATGACGTGTAAATGAGGTGTAGTCGTGAACAGACCCAGGTGACTATTCCTGAGAGAGTATGGTTAATTGAAACCCAAACATCAAAGCACACCGGTAACCACTGTCTAGTATTCAATTCCGTATAAAAGTAACTAGCTTTATTCAGGGCCGTTGAATAGGTAATCCTATTAAACGGTCCTGAACTTTACTAGGATTTGAACCAGTTATTCGATTCCGAGAATCAGCTGTTAAACAGCCGACTCGCGGCGACGACTCTAAAAAGAAAGAAAGAAACATTATAAGAAATTTTTAGATAATTGTGAAAAATTTCTTTTAAAATCTATATATAAAACCTGATGGTTTTGAACAAAATAATTAATTCCCAATAAAGGAATAATTCAATCAAATATCAATATGTTCAAATATAAATTTAAAAAAATAAACAGAGACATATAAATATGCACACGCTTCCTCAATCATCTCGCTCACTCATGCTCTCTCAATTATTGTTGCCTCTTTCAGTGATGTCCTACCCACTACCTGGTCAGTAACTCGCGAAGATAAAGTTGACAAGTAGTAGTTTATGGGATTGCAGAGAATAAAGTAAAAACACAGAAGTCTTGATAAATAAATGTGGAAGTTATAAGTAGCTTACTATCTACGAAAAGTCAAATGCCTACTGTGAATCGCCAAAAATTCGAATACTTTGGTCATGTGACGAGAAGCGAGATATAGAATTCCATACAAAAATATAGAGAGACACCCGAAGAAGATATTTTAATCTGTATATTCTTTATGACCAATAAGATGCCTTAAGGTTACAGTTTATTACAAATCAAGTTAAATCTTCCGCAAGCCTTAACTAGTTAACAAACTGTTTCCAAGCATTTTCTGCGTTTTCCTTTAGTTTAACCGGTAGAACGCACTTTGAAAAACTCACCATTTTCCGTAGATCAATCTGTAAATTTGGTTGAAGATTAGAAACTAAGTTTTTATTATCCGTTACAATCTGCTCAATTTAAGAACATTAAGCAATCTTATGACCCAATGATATTAGAATGATATGAATGACGAGTAAATTAAATGTAGTATTGTACAGATTCTGGCCGACCATTTCTGAGAGAGTATGGTTAATTGAAACCCAACCATTAAAGTACACCGGTAACCATTATCTAGTATTCAAATCCGTGGCATCATGAATCATAGTCTAAATTTTATTTTAGCATGATTTATTTTATTTATCCAGTGTTGAAATCAATTATCGTCATTAGATTTTTACTTTCTCTTGTACATAAGAATATAGATAGGAAAGTATTGTTTTCATGTCGATTTTTCGAAATCGAGTTTTCACCGGATATACACATTTTCAGATCCCCTGAACCCAAAAAATACGTTTTTAGCGATTGGTCTGTGTGTGTGAACAAGATATCTCCAGAACGGAACATCATACGAGGTTAAAACTTGAAACTTAAGTCAGGTACCACTAGAGAACCCGACACAAACAAATTCATCAAAACCGGTTGACCGGAAGTAGTAGTTTCTCGTGTCATTTTTCACTTTTATGCGATTTTCTCGAAAACGGCTTCTACAATTTTTTTAAAAATCGCCTCTTTACTATATTTTTTATGCTCTACAAGATAGGGTTGGCTCATATCGGCTGAAATTCTTGTGGAGGCTCTTCTCTCGTAGAAAAAAAATGGTTTTCTTAAGATTGCGGACTTAAAATTCATTTTAGGGCAAAGTGATTTTCCGTATTATTAAGCCAAAATAAGGTTGGTTTTCATTTTACATCATTCACTCATGATTAAAATATATTTATGTTAACTGATGTTAGTTGTTTTGTTTATTTCTGTGTTATTACTAATGATGGTTATATTGGTCATTAATTGCACTGGCAAGAGAAAGTCGGTGAGTGTTTCACACCAGATTTTTTTAATATATAGAAATATTTGTGTTTGTTTTTAAGAGATTTTTATATCCTAAATTATAAATGATTGATAATGACGGGTAATGATTAATCACTACAATATTGTTTGAATTTTAATAAAATAGGTCATGAATAAAAAAAAAACAGAAACAAATAATATTATGTTTATTTATGCAAGAATGGATGCATTTGTTTTAATATAATTTTTGTTTGAGTATTACTACGTTTATAACAATTTCACGCCACATTTAAACTGATAACAAACACTATTGTATCAATAAAATTAAATGGGGTAGAATTTTTTATATATACTTTTTTCATTTTATAAAGAAATGACATGACATTAGCAACACCTGATGGGCAGAAATATATTGCATTTGTCTCAGTGCATTGCTATAATGACTTGGAAGTTTTCCAGAGTTTCTAGTTTCTACGTGCATATTATAAAAGACTTTAATTTAAAAACAAAATTGTATAAAAATTATCTCCTTTGAAAACGTTTGTAGAGATACAATTTTTAAAATGGAGCAATTTACTACATGTAATGTTGTTTTCATATTATTATTAATGTTGTTTTTATTTTAATGTTCATATTTTGCAATTTATTTTTAAAGGTTTAAAGTTGCTGTCTTTTTATTCACCAGAAAACTGTATTTACATTTTATTAGTCGTGTAAGTCGCGTTAAGATTACAATATTTGTAAGGTATATTAAATTATGCTAATTTATGTCCGTTCGAACTGTTTTGAACATTATATTTTCAAGTGCCTTATTCTTTGAGAACATTGGCTACAATTCGAGTTATGTCAAAAAAGGGGTTACTGAGCTCAAACCAAATCAATCTTACACCACAGATTCTTCAACCCTAATGTCCAAAATTACCAAATGGACCACACCTCCTCTATCTTACTCTGCATTATAATTTTCAGCTTGAAAGCTGTATGTTTTTAAGCTATACCGGGTGTCCCACGGCATTTAACCATAGAGAAATAGCGTTTCCCTATGTTTTCATTAGTATCGCGATTTTCATTAGTTTGTTAATCTTTTTCTTCCCACGAATAAATAAATACTTTTTATAATTAGGAATCATTAGAAAATGTTTAGACTTTTACAAAATAACAATTTTAATACATTTTAAGCTGTATTTTAACTTAAAATAACTTAAATATTACACAAATGTGTAAACTGTTTTCTATTTAAGTATTGTAAATTTTATGATGTAATTGGTTTGCCTGTGTGGAGAAAACTTTATCGATGTAATGCGGGAGATGGTATTTGATGGTTAGAATCCATCTGCGGTAAAAAAAATTATTGTTAAAACATATTGGAAATAAATTATAATAATAAAAAATATAATATATTTTTGTTTTATAAATAAAAGAAACTAAATGAAAAAATTTATTTTGGTTACTGTAGGCCTTCTATAAAAAAGCAAATGTTAAAAAATTACTGAATATAAAAAAAATACTTTAGATTTGAACCTGGGCTATCTCATTGATAGACCAGTACGGTAACCATCACTCCATGAAGATCACAAAAATCTGATGTAAAACTTAAGTTATTGCAACAGACACCGTTGCATTTACGTATATATTTTGTTATTGATTTTAAGCTGAAATACAAATTAAAAATGAATCTATATTGATATTTTGTAAAGGTTTAAACATTTTCTAACGATTCGTGATTATAACAAGTCTTCATTTATTCGTGGGAAGAAAACATTAAGAAACTAATGAAAATCAATGCTATTTCCATGTGGTTCATTTTCCGTGGGGCCATCAGCAGAACACTGCAAAATGAAGCTGGAAGGGAGACACAAATGAAATGTTATTAGTGAGTCTTAGTGTACGAGTATAAGTAAGTCTTAAAGTGAGATTGAGATTTTATAAGTGAGTCTTAGAGTATCTTAGGTCTTGGATCACTACGAAGTCACAAGAGAGCAAGATTTAGACGGCAGTGATAAGGTTCTTACGAAGGTGATAAGAGGACACAAGATTAGATCATTTACGGAATAAAGAATTAGGAATATTTATAGCTTGGAAGAAAAAATAAAAGTTTATCATGGTTCGTGAAGATAGCACGTGGACAAAAAGACATTGGAAAGCCATGGAGACGATGGCAGTAGCTACGTTATACATTCATAATAAATAGCTTTTCGCTGAAAATATTTATAAAAATTTGCTAAAAATAATATCACCAAAACAAATAAGACAATGTAGTTATCAAAATTAGCAACAGGTGTCTTTGAAGTACAACAATAAGTTATCTAAGATTTTTATACTATTTCAGATTGTGAAAAGAATTGCTGTTTGTAAAGTACTACATATTGGTGGAAAAACAAGGAAACCCGTAAAAAGTTTTTCATTGTTGCTATAAAATGTTAGACTTGACAATGAAACCGAATACAGCAGTTATAACACGTGGTATATCCTTTAAGAACTTAAGAACTTTAACATTATCTCTACAACAAAAGAAGTTATAGCGTTTTATTTTATTTTTATTATTATCTGAGAAATTAAATTACTTTTAATTATAGTAAGTGATTCATTAAATTCTTCAAAGTTGTAGTAATAAAAAATAAAACTTCACATTACATTTATTATAGTCATAAGTAAAAATAGGCGTGCAGCTGTAAAAATAAAGCGATATCATTTTTTAAAACTTCTTTAACGGGTTATGACCAATAACAATAATACATTTTCATTGTTTTCTTTACTACTTTCATAAAACATTCCATTTAATCTTTATTTATTTTACTAGTACAGTATTTAAAACGGTAATAAACCAACTCTTTAAGGAAACTTTATTAGCAGTAATATTAAAATACTCGAAGTTGGAAAACTTTTCGTGAAATATCTAGAGTATGTTACATTAAACTTGTGTTAAAATAATTAGGTATTACACAAAATTAAAGCGGATTTTTAAAAAAACAACAGAATTATCTCATTTAATCTGTCATATTTTGTTATTTGTAACACTGACGTATTGTCTTCGTTTTCAAGGCATACGTAAGGCATTTTGGTTTTCGAAATTTAGCTCATTTGTCAGACGCTATAGATTCATTGTGACACAACGGCCTGAAAATATCCTTCATTAACTACGTTTTTCTTTGTTTATAAAGGCGTTTAAAAAACAACGTCCTGCAAACGAAAACCGACGTTTGCGGGACCTTAATTCACGAAACTTATCTCGAAACCTGCGAAGACCTCTTTCTAGACGTTGTATTGATCCCATTTAATCTGTTATATTACGTCTTTTGTAACACTGAAGATTTTCATCGTTTTCAAGGCATATGTACGGCCTTTTGGTTACCGTTATTTGAAATTTAGCCTATTTGTCAGACGCTGTAGATCCACTCTGTCACAATGCCTGAAAATATTCAACGTTAACTATGTTTTCCGTCTGTTATGCAAGGGTTTCAAAAAACTTTCTGAAAAATGACATTTGTGCGTTACCTCAATTCACGAACTTACCTCTAAACCCATAAAGACCTCTTTCTAGAGGTTCTACCTAGATGTTTATGGTGTGACCTGCATTATATTATCAATACTGCCTTGGAGTTTTACTGTTGAGTAATGTTCTCCTTAAAGTCCTTTCTCGTGTCTTCTCCATTATTATCATCTAATTTACTAGTAGTAAATTCACACGTGTAAATACACGAATATGAGTCAAAATTAAGGTATAAAGTTAAAAATGCAATACTTATTAACCCTTTGCGAACAGAATTAGTTTCACGTCACAGATTCATTTAAATCATAAAACATTCATTCATAGGCTTGGGTAAGAACGATATTTTGTTTTAGAAAATATGTTTTCCTGGATAGAAAACTGTTTTTAAAGGCTCATAATTCACGTCTTCACACCTCCTCCATCACACCACCAGATTTCATCACCTTCCTCTTCACTTTTATTTAATTTTAATGGATGCGAATACATCCGATTTTAGTTCTGAGTAACTTGACTTATGCGAAAATATCCGTAAATGAAAATGACTAAAAAAATATATACTTTGAATTGTAGAATAAAGGGAAAACAAATCTACAGGTACAACGATTGTTTAAGGAAACATTATGATAAAATTAGATCAAAGGAACATGCGTAAGTATTAACGAACAGAAGCAACACTGATATGGAACTTCGACCTCGTGGCAGCCAGGCAGCACTGGTGAACAGAACTGTCAACCCAGCTTCTGCAGGTGCAAATCGGTTGGAAATTTTAGGTATTATGGCATAATTTTGAAGACTATTAAGACAAATTTGTAATCAAAATCTTTTGCGATTTAACTTGTAAATGTGACGATATAACTGCAAAACGATCTTTGGGTAAGAATTTTTTGCGGATATATCCGTCAAAGAGTAAAAGTTTTTAGATTGAATTATCAAAATAATAATCTATGTATGTAAAACGAAAAATCGCATCCAATGTATTTGAAATTCTATTAATTCCTAAATACAGAGTTCTACCAATCGGATTTTTATAATTTTTACACAATTTAAAAGAGTATTTTTTCCTGATTTCTTAAATAATCTAAATTTGAAATTCATGCTAATATGAGCTTCATTCCACGAAATGAAAAATAGTAAATTTCGTTTACAACGAAGCGGTAATACAGTGTAATTTAATGCGGTTCTCCCACATTTACCCCTCCATAGCCATATTCCATAAGCATACATAATATGTGTCATCTCATAATACACTGAGTCGGTATTAGACAGTCATTGTGTTCATGTCGTTTGCTTAAAGTTTTGGTTGGCAACTACTGTTCTTTTTAGTACGAAACTATTGTACCACTGTGCTCTAGTCGTTACTTACCTTTCTTCTAAGAATGGTTAAGTTTGTTCTTAACTCAAATCATTTATTTAATGATATAGGGGTTTGACGCCCAAAAACATTTTGCGAATTTATTCGCACGGGTTCACTATGCTAGTCTATTTTAAAATGAAAAATTGCTTCCAATGTATTTTTATGAGGAATTCCGTAAATTCCTAAATACAGAGTTCTACTGAACGGATTTTTATAATTTCTACATGGTTTTAGAAAGTATTATTTCCTGATTTGCCCAAAAGTTTTAAACTTGATATTCATGTTAATATGAGCTTTATTTTACGAAACGAAAAAGAGTAAATTTCGTTAGAGCGTAGCAGTAATACAGCGTAATGTAATGCGGTTCTTCCTCATTTACCCCCTTCATAGCCATATTCCATAAGCATATAGACTATGTGTGTTCTCACAATACACCCAGTCAGTATTATACATTGTGTTAATGTTGTTTTATTTTAAAGTTTCAGTTTAAAACCGTTCTTTTCAGGACAAAACTATCGTACTACTGTGCTTTAGCCGTTACCGTTCTTCTAACAACGGTTAAGTTTGTTGTTAACTTAAATCATAATTAAATGATAAGGGTTTCAAGCTTAAGACATTGCGCGAATTTATTCGCACGGGTTCACTATGCTAGTTGCTTTTAGAATTCATTTCATTATTCGATTAATGTAGATGCTTTATGGATCTTTACTTCAACAAATGTTTTTTTAATTATATCGAAAGTTTGTAAAATTGAGTCTTTAAGCTTTAACCTCATTTAATGATGGAAAATCAGTGTTCGAGAATAGTTGATGTTGTTACTCGATTGCGATGAATAGAACTGCCGGGAAAGTGGTTTCGAGAGCAGTTAAAGCGTCTGGGCAATATTGTACAGGGGGTGTGTGGACAATCGCCCCGAGTGGTAAACTGTGTCCGAATCAAATGGCATACTCTATTATTCAGTATCAGAAGCACATACGTTTTCACTTCACTTACCTTTTCCCTTTAGTTAAGAAATGAATGAAAATAATGTTTTCCTTTTTATTATTTATCTTATTTATTCTGTACGTGAGGATGAGGTTACTATTATGAAAATGTATTAGAATTAGAAACGTTTTGTTTGACGTTAATCAATTTATTGAAAAACTGATTTGTCAACTGAAATATTCTCAAATTATATTAGTTAATATTAATTAGAAATATTAGTTAAAAATCTCAACATCAAGATTTATCAGTGCAAAGAAATAATATTTAGGTACAGATTCTGAATTCTGAAGCTTCTGAAGTTTTTAATATACATTTTGTTTATGCACTGAAAAGATTCTGAAAAAAAATATATAGTAATTTTATTTAATGCGACCTTTCAAGGTTTGTGAGCCCAGAGGTTTGTGAGTTGGTGCAACTCCTAGTTGTCTTACATAAGTAAGGAGATGTTTACTATCTATTGGTGTAGTGGTTAGCACAAGTGGATTTTATGTCAGGAATTCGAGTTCGATTCCAAGTAAAATTTGAAAATTTTTTATCACTTATTTTCATCTGTCACCCGTCAATGTCTGCAGTAGTCTATGTGTGCATAACAGTTGAATTTAAAACCAAAAGAGATAATATTTAAACAATTTGATTACAGTATTAAACTGAATTGTTATTTAGTTCATAATTCTCCTTCGTTAATTCAAGTCTGCTATGCTAATAATAAGCAAATTTTTTTAACTCTTTAGGTTGGTTTAGCAGTAAAGTCCTCGCTGCAAATCCGCTGTTTAACAGCTCATATCGAAAGTTTTGAGATTTCAAAAACGGGTCAAAGAATCTGAATTTTTCATATAAATTCATATTATAATAGGTGTACTAAGAAGATTGTAAAAATATACAGAAATTTTATGTAATGTGCCCCTCCAAGGTTTGTGTACGCAGTGTTGAAGGCAACTTAGGGTTTCCTCACATATACCTCAACCTAGGTTCTTTTAGAATCTGGTTATGATGGATAATATACAGATTTCTTTTTAACTTATAACATTTATTTATTGGCAAAATTAATAATTATACTTAGCATTCTAACAAATACAATTAGATTACTTTAATTAAATTAATTACAGAACTTACGCTTAAACTAAACTTGACTAGGCTTAATATTATTAAAAAAACTGTCCTTTAGAAATCAGAACAATTTGAGTTAACTGTGTACAACCACTTGTTACCGCCTTTGCATACTATTAATGTAACTCAAAACCGGTCCCGTAACGGTCTATTTCGAACGGCCCGACACACTTTCCATTCACGATTCGCGTGTTGACTGACTGAGTACAAGGCCCTAACAGTTTTTATACCTACAGACTAATAGTTTCCCAACATTCAAGATCCTTCGCCGCTATTTTCGATTTCCTAGAACACATATTCAAAACATCTCATTCATCGTAATTCACTATCCTTGTCCAACACAGTACCCCATACAATAAAAAAATTCTTACAACGAACAATCTATACTATCAACTATTTTTAGAATATCATAATGCTAGAGTAAGATAGAGGACAGGAGTTTTATTTCCATATTGATAGGATTGATCTAATTTACTATCTTCTTATTTAGATTCCATCTCCTGTCGGAGATTGGAAATCATCATAACAATCTGGATCTTGTCGACTGCGGCTCTGAAGAGCTCCACCCGTTCCACTCTCTTAGATTGCAGCCAGGAAAGTCTTCTACGCCCAACAATTCTTTTTCCCTTAATCTTTCTTTGGACAATAAGCCTCGATAATGACTACTTATCTCCTCTTATAATATGACCCAGATACTCCATTTTTCTTCTCTTTATAGTTCTCACCAATTCACACTCCTTATCCATTCCCAACAATACATCTACATATGTCACTCTCCATATTCTCCTATAGCACCCTATCTCAAATGCCTCAATATTCCTGATGTTTCTCTGTTTCAGAGTTCATGACTCCACACTGTACAGCAATACAGAGAAAACATAACGTAACATTCTCACTCTCAGATTAAAATCTACGTCTCGGCAGCATAGAAACCTTTCCATTTTAATAAACACTTGTCTGTCTGTTTCTATTCTTCTTTTAATTTCTGTATTTTGATCATTATTTTCAGTGATCCATGCCCCTACAGTTTAGCCGTTCTTAGTTTGCTCCTACTGACAACAATCCAAAGCCACCTACTAAACTGTACGCTAGAGTCCGCGACTTTATGAATGTAGTATTCCTATTAAGTTAACTATGTTTTAAATTATAAGTACTTAAAGTACTTAAAACATTAGTCATGATATGATGTAGGCCTAACAATTTCGTTTATAAAAATACTTTTCAAAGTATTTTTTTGTTATATTTTAATCAGCGCGTACTCATTTTTATATAATGCGCATGCTCAGTGACGTCATTATTTGTTTACATTAGGAGCAAACTAAGAAAGGCTGGACTTTAGATATTTGTATGACGTGACTCTCTCAATTTGGGCGTGAAGATTGTTAAATTAGCGCAGACATTTGTATTCTTTATAATTTATTTGTATTTTCTTAAATATTACTATGAAAGATACTAAATCAAGTCGATTTTAATATTTGCTAAATTCTGTGACACTGGTTTACTTTAAGTATAATAAAGTCTAGAAGTAGACTTTACTTTAGCTACTAATGTTTTACTGTATGTTCGAGTACAAGACAATCTTCCCTACCTAACATAAATTTGTTAGTACTTGTTACAACACTAATGCATTTACCTATCCCTTATTACAGAATCTTCAATAAATTATCTCTTAGAACATCTAATATTAATCTCCCGGGTGTCTAAGAGATTATTAAAATATTTCATTACATGTAACGTTCACTATAAAGCTATGTTCGTGTGGTTTATTTTACTTCCAATCAAAGCATATTTCGATGAAGTAAATCTCAGGAGAATTTTTGCACTATTTCCTTTCTCCTTGTATACATACCCTAATTTTGAATAAATAATGATAGTAATATCATAATGTGTACTTAATTAATTTAGGACATATTAATTAATTGTTTGTTTCACTACATTATTTTATGTAATATTGTAATATAGAAGCGGTTCGTAATTATTCTAGAAATTTTTGAAGAAATAGATTAATTAATATATTATTAGATCAATAGATTTTTTTTGCTATTGTGTAGAGTGGATAATGTTGAACCTGGATAGTGTATTGCGATGAATGAGAAGTTTCGAATAGGACTTCTTCGAAAAGAAGCTGTTGTACTTTGTTGTGCCTATTACTACCTAATTGTTGATAATATTGTGACACTTATCGCTACGGTCCGTTTCGGGATCTAGGTACTTAAATAATTAATACACTACAGTTTACAGTTACAAATATTTATTACACTAAAAGGTTTACAAAATAAATAATAAACTAATTATAATGAAGTGATACAATAAATAACTTAATAATTTACTTAACACTACTTACAATCAATTTTATAGAGTACACATACAAAATGAAACTGAATACACAAAAAATGAATTTAATACAGATACACAATAACTTTTTATAATACACACACAAACAAAGACAGTATAACAATCGTTGACCAACACAATGTTCTGAACGTGCCCTGCACTTCGCCCGATAGCCACTCAAAGATCAAACGAATACTAACTCACTGACCGCACTCGGGCGCTCTTTTTATAGGTATTTCAAAAAGATATTCTAGCAAAACAGAGAAATTCCATGTAAATGATAAAGTACAAAAAATAGCCCTTTATAAATGAGTACTAGAAAAATCTATTGTAAACAAGTCACCAATAGATTTTATTGTAAATAGAAAGTGTTACAGGTCCATTTCATAAATAATAGCGCAGTCCTTTCAACAACGTTCATGAATAGGCAACCCTTTATAGCCACCCCATTGTTACTCTTTCATTCTATTATCCTCTCTTTACTATTTTTATGAATGAATTACCATTTACTCGAACTTTCGCGAACATGATCTTCTTCGATTTGTCACAATATGTTTTGAATTTAACTGCAAAGCGTAGATGGGTCTCCTATTGTGATGTATCTATGCTTTTCTGTAAACGACAACCATTACAGGTATTTAAAGGTAGTTGGTTTTTTATATTTCAGTTCAGTTAAAGTTGTGAATCGATTATGAATGATTGAGTGCTATTAGCAAGTGTTCGTATGCACGGTAACAAGTACATTATGAAAAGAACTTCGTACTGTAAACGATTGTAGGTAAGAGGCTATTATTTATTGTAAATTCCCTGTTATTGTTAGTTAAGTTTAAACTTTAAGTTTTGTAATTAACGTAAGTGATGTAATCTAATATTGTATTTGTTGGTAGGCTAAGTTTTAAAATTACTGTAATTGTGTAAATAGATAATTATAAAAAGTTTAAAGAAGGTTGTTTTTACTTTCTCTTGCCTATATGAATAAATAAGAAGAAAAGTATTGTTTTCATGTCGATTTTTCGAAATTGAGTTTTCACCGGATCTGCACGTTTTCAGACCCTCTGAGCCCAAAAACCATGTTTTTAGCGATTCGTCTGTCTGTGTGTGTGTGTGTGTGTGTGTGTGTGTGTGTGTGTGTGTGTGTGTGTGTGTGTGTGTGTGTGTGTGTGTGTGTGTGTGTGTGTGTGTGTGTGAAAAAATCTCAAAAAAAAGGTACGAACTTAAAACTTAAAACTAAAGTTAGATACCACTAGAGGACCCGACACGAACATTTTCATCAAAATCAGTCAACCGGAAGTAGTAGTTTATTCGTGTCATTTCTCACTTTTTGCGATTTTCTCAAAAACGGGTCCTACGATTTTTTTTTTAAATCGCCTCATTTACTAAATTTTTTATGCTCTACAAGATAACATAGCCGCCATGCCTGCTGAAATTCTTGGAAATTTCACGTAAGAAATTTGTTTTTTTTAAATTGCGACTTAAATATGCATTTTAGCGCAAAAATTTATGTAACCAAAGATGTAGAGAATTTAAAATCCTGCAAATTTTATTTCAGATATTTTTTAATATAACCCTTAGTTTAGTGGTAATTAGCGATTTTCTTTTTTTTCTTACGAGAACGTGTAAAAATTCGATTTTTTACGATTTCAGCCTCAGTATGCATTTGACGACAAAAGTGTGATACTCAAATTTGTAGGAAATTAAAAGATCTACTACTTTTATTTCAAGCATTTTTCTCTACAGAGCCTAGTTTAGCGTGAAAGAGTGATTTTCCGTACTTTAAAGCCAAACTGAGGTTCATTTTCATTTTACGTCTTTCACTCATGAATAAAATTAGGTTATGTTTATTGAGGTTAGTTTGTTTGTTTTTTTTTTAATGTTTATTGTTAATGTTAGATTATATTTTTCATTATTTGCATTGGCAAAAGAATGTTGTGTGAGTTTCACACCAGATTTTTTATTAATATAGCCTATCCAGATCCCGAACAAACCTAGGATTAGATGTTACAATATTATTATCGTATTAGTTTTGTGTAGAACTCATTTAAATAACTCAGGTGAAGAATTCTGGTAAAATGATTCTAAATTTTTAAGGAACTTTGTTTACAAATTGTTTCAAGTTTGTGGTTGGTTACAACCGCAAAGTCTTGGTACATTCATTTAGTTATAAATTATCTGCAAGGTTCGCTGTAAACACCTTTTACTAGCATGTTTCTCGTGGTTTGTACAACATTATAAGATTCTAACGGTTTTCTGTATATATGTAGGTTGTCCTTTAAATTAGCTACAACATCTTCCGTTGTATATTGTTACTTTCAAACTAAATAATTTTACGAAATAAATTAGTTATGGCTTTGGAAGTGAATATTTCGCGAAGAAATTAAGTGATAAAAAACAATCGTATTTATTTTTACTGGGTAATAATAATTTGGCAGTTTTTTTCAAAGTTTTAGCACCATTTTCTTTGGCCACTTTAAGCTGAATGTCTGGTCACCTTCATTTTTGTGTCTTATAAATAGCATCCAATCAATTTTCCCCAAATTTAACATAGTATTATTTTACGTGACAGTAAAAGGATTTTTTTTTTATTTTATATTAATTTGTCTTTATGTTTATTTAATTTTGTTCATCGAATAATTTCATCATTATTTATAAAATTCAAAAAGTAACTTTTAATTGTTTTCAGTTTTAACTTGTAATGTGTTCGTCACTTTATTTTTTTATTTAAAGAATATAATCGAATATTCACCCAAAATATACATAATTTATCTCTTTGTCAACTTATTCGACAACTCGAGTGATATTTGGAATTATTTTTGTAGCGTGACAACTAGAATGCGACTTAACTGCTTTGGTAAAATGCTAGCACAGCTGTAAACTGTATAAGGGGGTACGGAACAAAAAAAATTTCAAAAATTCAAAATTTTGTTTTTCCCGCCATGTGATTACTTGATATTTTAGCTTTAAAATGAGCTATCATTCAATGAATTCTGAGCAGTAGAAAATTTTCTACAATTTTTTTTCAAAAGCAAGTTCAATGTGATTTTTTTATCAACTTAAGTTGGTATGCGGTGCGCGACAAATATGCTAAACCTTGACAGTAAACGCATTCAAAATACTGATCGAGAGGAAGATATCCTTCTTATGCTGCTGAAATGTACTAATTAATTTATGTAAGTAACACATACATATTTTTGTTTCCTTATTTCCCGAAAACAATCATTTTTGACACAAAAGTACAGTTTCTCAGGAACTATCAGAGATATTCGCTTCAAATTTTCAGGACATAATATGTAGTATCTTATACAACTTTTAACATGAGCGTTTTAAAAATGTAGGCTCTTGAACTTATTTTTCAGACTTACCAGTACAGTTACCATAGCGACTATGATAAAAAAAATTATAAAAAATTTTACAATGCTAATAAGGACAAACCCCTGTGTCTAAAGTTGTATTAGCGCTGAATAAGGTGTGCTGAAAATTTGGAGAAGTTATCTCTTTATTGGTTCCTGAGAAAATGGGTCAAACATTAACAAGGCTGAGATAGGCGTTCCGTACCCCCATTTATACGGGCACTTCCTTTAAAACTGTTAGACCATAGTTTAAATTTCTCACCTTTAAAATACGGTGGGAAATATCCCACCTTTAAAATGTTCCAAACACAAATTAGGCAAACATCTTACTAGTTAATGTGATCAAAATATTATTTCTTTGATTATTTAACGTCGCATCAATTACAGTGGTCATTAGCGACGACGCTCGGTTGTAACTGTGAAGGTGAAATGATTTTTCATAACGTATGAAAATATGCCGTGTCTGAGTGGGATTCGAACCCAAGACCGCATGATGAGAGACGAGCACGTTACCAACTACGCCATTGCGGCCGGTCAAAATATTTTATTTTCGTATTTTAAAAGTCCTACGTGACCCACCAGGTTGGTCTAGAGGTAAAGTCGTTGCCGTGAGTCAGCTGTTTAACAGCGGATTTTGGAGACGAAGGTTTCTGGTTCAAATACTAGTAAAGGTAGGTACTTTTATATGAATTTGAATACTAGACAGTGGTTGCCGGTGTACTTTGATGGTTGGGGTTCAATTAACCATACTCTCTCAGAAATGGGTCTGTACAAGACTACACCTCATTTACACGTTATACACATCATCCTCATCTCATTGGGTCATCGGGTTTCTTAATGTTCTGAATTTAACAGATTGCAACGTACACATATTAGGAATTAAAAAAAAGTCCTATGTGAGTTTGTTTTGAATACGTATTGTTTGTTATAACAGATTATAAGTACAATATTCTTTCTGGATCAAGGAGTCAACAATGTTGAAAAGTCAAAAGTTACTTTATAATCAAACAAATTTACATAGACAATGAAGGTGTTTTTTTCCAAGAATAATGTTGAAATGAAATTTATTTACTTTAAAAATAATATTGGAATTTTATCTGAAACTAAATATTCTCCTGTAAACAGTTTTATCTTTTTTAATATGTTTCGTGAATATAAATCCTCATAATTTGCGTAATTCGATAATTTATTTCATTTGGTATAATTTATGCAAAGAAAAAAAATTAGGAAAACCTTGAAGGCAAAAAGAAAACAAGAAAACCCAACTAACCGTTCAAAGTGTTATAAAGTAAAAAATACAAAACTAGTAGACTATTCTCCTGTAAGTAATATCGTATTCCTGATACGGTGTAAGAATTTAAAGCAGAACATTACAACGAAGACTCGTTTTTTTTTCATTTGCTCTTCGAACTTTTTACAAAGCTTTAAATTTTGCTACGTTATTATTAACACCACAAGATTAATGATTAACAAAGGGTGATCCATAATGAAACTGCGACGACCTATCTTAAATCTACCCTAACATATCGTTTTGCATTTCGATACCCTCCATCATTATACTGTACTTTTGTTAAAGTACGCTTAAGTTTAGGTAGATCATAAAAAAGTAATAAAACTGTCTTGGTGATAATCTCCCCCGTTTTATATACTTCACATAAAACAGAAAATTCACTCTTCTGTTCAATGGTTGTAAGTTTTGTTGATATACAGAGGGATTTATTTTACTACACGTATTCTTTCTGTAATCGTTAATCTTGTGTCATTTCATATCAATCAAAAACAAGTAATTTGTTTCTACGTTACAAAGGATATGTGTTTCATAATTAATTTCATGCTTTTTTTTAACCTAAAAGGGAGATTTAACTGGATTTTTGAAATAAGAATACTTTTTGTTTGATTATATTATTTTCAATATTATCTGAACAACGTAAAACCAAAATTATTACCGTCATCTAATGAAGAAATTTTTCGTGATTTTTAAAAATTGTCACTAGCTTTCTTTTGAAGATTCTACTTTTTTAAATCAAGCTATCGGTTGTGTCTCCAAGGTACGAGTGCAAAAACAATAGATCAAAAATAATTGATGGTTCTTACTTTCATAAAAAATTGTTTGCAGATTTGTATTCTATTAATTAAATAAAGCCAACATTCTAAAGAAGCCATACGCGGGAAAATTTAAAACATGAATGAATCCTTAAACAATATAATATTGACGCGTGTACCAAACGTCTCATTGTGGGAAAAGAAAAACTTGAATTTGGACTGTACGATGCAGTTTCTACTTTTGATATTAGTAATATTAGTGTGAGGTTTTTTCTTTGTTTATTTAACGTCGCATCAACTATATTGGTTACTAGCAACGACGTTGGGTTGTACATGTGAAGGATGAAATGATTTTTGTTTTGTACCGTATGAAAATATGTCGTGCCTTAGTGAAATTCCAACTCAAGACCGCATGATGAGAGGCGAACACATTATGTGAGGTTTGTAACAACATGAAATCAATCTGAATTTAAATAAGCCTACTATGGTAAAAATATTGTTATGCAACAAATTACGAAACCTGGAAAGGATAATGAATAATTTGGAGCAAAGCAAGGCAGGCTGCTATATATTTCAATAAGACGCCAGCTTATGGACAATGAATGTTTTAATGATCATAAAGCACAAAATAATTATTCTTGTTCGATTATAAAACAAATTGTTCTATACAGGGCCTTAAACTTAATGTCTAAGACTTAACTTCTTGGATTCTCTTTCTTCAGCGCAGATTCTCAGCATTCGTTCACTGTAGGATTTCTTCCGTACTTTCACCATACGGTGTTCTGCATATTTCTTTGTGGATGCCCATGAAATCAGAAGCTGTCAAAATTTGGTTTGGTTAATTATATATACTCGTATATTTTCTCGGTTTGTTGTAGTTTTAGTACCAACGACATGATTATAATACTATTATGTGAAAATTATGTTTTTTGTATGTAATGATTCGTTTATTCAGAAACCGCCTGTACATTCAATTTTTAGGCTAATTTACTAAACTTGAATTTGGATTGCACGATGAAGTCTCTCCTTTTTATTTTGGTAATATCAGTAATCTGTGAGGTTTAATGATCACCCGGAATCAATCTAGGACTGAATATGTTAAAAATATTGGAAAAGATTGGTATGCAAGAAATTACAAAAGCTGAAAAGGCTTAATTAAATTTTTTTGCATTTTGTCTTTTTTTAAACCTGTAATTTCAAAAAAATCTTAGTGAGTATCGGACAAGAAAATGTACAATACAAACATTGGAAAAAAAATTTAATTATCACTGATTTTGGTGATGTAGTCTACACTTTTACTCTAAAATGCTACGTAAGGCTGTAATTTATTGGGGGTGGATCTTTGATAAGAATAGATCCCCCTCAAATTTGTACAGGGATACCACTTCTGCCATCTTACTGAACCCAGAATATTTTTTAATCCAGGGAGCAAACAATTAAAACCGTTTTTGAGAAGATGTGTATTGTTATTTCTTAACTGGAGTAAAATGAGTTAGAAGTACTGGGGTTGGTTAAAATTTCACCCAATCGAATCAGTTCTTACTCCAAAACGCACTCACAGACATACGCACGTGGGCGCGCGTACGCCAGATAATTTTGGACATCTTTATAAAAGGGACTCTTTTAGCTTCAAGTGGTTATGAAACGTGAAGATTAATTCAAATCTGGGAACATTTTTTTAAGTAGTGCACTGCATATAAAAAATACTCAGTAAAATACATACTAATATCTGAAAAGTAGTAGCTACATTTTTTACCGAGTCATAACTCTGTAGAGTTAGAAGATGATATTATAATTGGTAAATTATTTTGGTAGTAGTATTTTAAATTGGTTTTATCTCTATCGTCTTTATTCAGTGAACGTAATATAAAATAATCAAACATTATTTCTTCATTTAGCCCGGTCTAATGGTTGTGAAGTGAATGTCGAGTTTGTTGATGAAGACATTAACTATTTTTTCCTGTTGAACGAGCCGGAGTAATCATTACCGAATATATAATAATTGGCTTCAGGAGATTATGTTGTACGAGTGTCTAGGTTGTTTGTGAGGAGCAGCGGGCACCAGGTGGATAAGATACATTGTTAATTGCTTGCCCGCTGCCAAGCCGATGAGAAGAAGCATTTTCTCGTGCAGCGGTCGGGAACCTCAGGGGTAACATTACATTTGGTCGGTTCCAATGAAGACTTCATGTCCCACGTGACTCCATGTGGGCGGGGATCCTCGGGCTACGCGAACTGCTTAATTCTCTTCCGCGTGTCCGTCTATGTGCACCGCAACATGCCAGTCTTGACATGTTGCCGCCCATCTGCCATGCCAGAGTCTCCACTCGTATGGTAATAAATAATAGACTAAACGTGAACACGTCGAGTCATGGCTATAAAACACGTATTAAAACAATTGGCACGAATTTTTTATATCACATACTTTTCTATTTTCGTATAACTAAATAAATTTAGGACGACAACTTAATTTTACTACATTTTTATTGCCATTATAAAACTCCTTTTGAATATTAATTAAATAAAATACATATTTATAGATAAATAATACTATTGATTTTGTTATTTCTCAGAGTATTACACGATTTTCGTTTTCTAATTCATCATAAAAACCGAATGCATATAAATAGAAAGATCGCGAATAAAATATGGCAACAGATCCGAAAATGTAGAATAAAGAATGGAACTATTACTGAATCACCCATTCTGCATCTGTAAAAAATATGTTTCTGTAACGACTATAACATAAGAAAACTGTAAATTGAATTTTCTTTTTTTTTAAGGACAAGAAAATTTGGATTTATTTATAAATGCATGCTTGGAGCTAATTTTCCAAATACCTCAAAACTCTGTCCTTTCTTGTTTACAGCTGCAATTACTTTAAACATAAATTCAATGTTATTTTCAATTTTGTTTGTCACTAAAATATGATATTGATGTTTTTCTTGAATTTCTTGAATCTTAAATATTATTTAATTTCCAAACTGGAGCCCATTCATTTCTTCTTCTTTTCCTCCTCCTTCTCCTTCTCCTTCTTCTCCTTCTTCTTTTTCTCCTTCTCCTTCTTCTTCATCTCTTTCTCCTTCTTCTTCTTCTTTTTCTTCTTCTTCTTCTTCTTCTTCTTAATCTTCATCACCAGTTAGGCATTTCTCCCTGTTCCGGCACCCATCTCTGCTTTTCACTGGTTTGAATCGTGTTACTAAACTTGGTAAGCGGCTTCCTGGTATTCTTTTTAAATGTTCGACCCATTGGGCACGGTACAATTTTTATTTTTATTTTTTTAGTGAAAAAATTCCCAATTCTTGCCTTATACTCGTATCTTCATTTCTGATCCTGTTTAATCTTGTATAACCCTTCATAAGCTTTATAATAAATTTATGCAGAAATTAAATATTTCTGCACGTTGGATGTTTGTTTCCTCTCTTCTCCTCATCACCCAAGCTTCACTGCCGTATGTTAAGGCTGGAACTGCCAATGTCTTATAAATTTTAACGTTGTTTCGAGACTTGGTTTTCACCTTACTTTCCCATGAATCGTCCCACATAGCCTATCTGATTAAATCGAAATACTTAGATATTTTTTGTCATCAGTCTCTCAACTGGTTTTATGCAGTTCTCCAAGATGTTCTATCTTGCGCAATTCGTTTCATATCTGCATACATGTAACATCCTACATCTTTTGTAATTTGCTTTATATATTCTAACCTTTGCCTTCCCCTACAATTAATTTCCTCAATATTACCCTCCATTATTAATAGACCAATACCTGGACCTTACGATATGCCTACTAGCCTATCCCTTCTTCTGGTAAGATGCTTCCATATACTTCTTTTTTCATCCACTCGCCTACGAACCTCTAAATTACTTATCTTGTCCACCCACCTAATCTTCAACATCTTCCTACAACACTACGTTTCAAAAACTTCTATCCTTTCCCTTTCTACAGCCGATATCACCCATGTTTCACTCCCGTATAACATAGTAAACTTAGTATTAAAAAAAAATTCCTAATCTGTAAATCAATGTTTGTAGTCAGTAACCTGTTTTTCGTTTCAAAGGCTTTTCTAGGTTGAGCAATTCTACTTTTGATATTACTTGTGCTTCTACCATCCTTTGTTATTTTACTCCTTAGATAGCAGAGTTCCCCAACTTAGATTTAATGCAGTATATTAAATCTAAGTATTTCTTTTTAATTTCGCATGAAATAATTCATGGTTATGAAAATGATAAATCAAATTTAATAATTTGATACTTTTTACTTACCTGGCTCGTTAGTGAGCAGTAAACGAACCTGCTTTTATGCCAACAATTCTAGATAAATTCCTAGCAATTTCTGTCATTTCCTTCATCTCTCATGTCAAATTATAATTGGACATGAGAGTGAAGGGTGATAATTATCACCCTTCACTGTCTGTATTGGCCTTAGTGTGCGAAACTGTTGAACGTGAATCAAAAAGGAAACAACAAAACTTATTACGCACGTTTCTTCTTATCAGCTAATCGAATATACGGGCTGCTAATCATTCAGTTAGCGAAACTTAAAGCCAGATTGAGTACATCAAAATGATAAAAATTTGTATGTAGAAATATGCCCAATTTTATTCCTTCTCCAGTTCAGCCATTTTGTTTGTTCCAAGTAAACATGATGCCTTGAGAACGACTTCAAACATATTTTAATGAAATTTGGTATGTGCGTACTCAACATCAACAAATTAAAAAATTATTATTCACTCCTTAAATAAATTTTTACTTTCTGTTGCCTATATGAATATATAGGAAGGAAAGTATTGTTTTCATGTCGATTTTTCGAAATCGAGTTTTCACCGGATCTATACGTTTTCAGACCCCCTGAACCCAAAAAACATGTTTTTAGCGATTGGTCTGTGTGTGTACGTGTGTGTATGTGTGTGTGTGTGTGTGTGTGTGTGTGTGTGTGTGTGTGTGTGTGTGTGTGTGTGTGTGTGTGTGTGTGTGAACAGAATATCTCAAGAACGGAACATCGTACGAACTTGAAACTTAAAACTTAAGTTACATACTACTACCGGACCCGACACAAACATTTTCATCAAAATCGGTCAACCGGAAGTAGTAGTTTATTCGTACAATTTTTCACTTTTTTGCGATTTTCTCAAAAACTGGTCCTACGACTTTTTTTTAAATCGCCTGGTTTTACTCAATTTTTATTCTCTACAAGATAGGGTAGGCCTCATGTTTGCTGAAATTCTAGGTGAGGCTGTTTTTACGTAAAAACATAGTTTTTTTTAAGATTACGGCTTTAATATGGAATTAAGAGCAAAAATTTATATAATAAAAGTTGTAGAGAATTTAAAATTCTACATTATTATTTCAAACATGTTTTTTTTGTATAACGCTTAGTTTAGCAGTAATTAGCAATTTTCTGATTTTTTTTCTCACGAAAACGTGTGAAAAATCGATTTTTTTAAGATTTCGGCCTTAGAATGCATTTTACGACAAAAGTGTAAAAATATAATAAATTTTATAGGAAATAAAAAGATCTACAACTTTTATTTAAAGCATTTTTCAATACAGACCCTAGTTTAGCGTGAAAGAGTGATTTTCCGTATTTTTAAGCCAAACTGAGTTCGATTTTCATTTTGCGTCTTTCAGTCATGATTAAAATAAGGTTATATTTTTAGAGGTTAGTTTTTTGTTTATTTGTAATGTTTTATTACTAATGTTAGGTTTATTGTTAATTATTTGCACTGGCAAGAGAAAGTTGTGTGAGTGTTTCATACCAGATTTTATTAAATTAAATTAAAATTAAGTTTTATTATCTAAAATATTAAGTATTTTTTTAGGAACAAACTGATTTCTTGTTTTACAATTTAGTCTTTTATCTGTCATAACGCTGAAAAAGATTAAGGACCTACAATGGATAGTAGGCTCTAATTTTGCGCGTGTGATAAAATAACGTTTAACTACGAAGAAAACTAAATATTACATGAAAATTCACCAGAATTTTTGTTACTGCTAGTCGTAATTCTTTTTTAATTTAAATACTGTGGTATACTTGAGTAAAAAATATTTTAAGTTTAAAATACGGGATATGAAAATTTCAGTTACCAGGTGTTTTGCCCATAACAGGCAGGTGGAGTGTTAAATTATTTTCCCTTGATCTGCTAGTTCCAGGGCTATAAAAAATAGTTCTATTTCTTATCACATGGTCAGCATGATATGACCGGAGCACTTAAGAACGGAAGAGGTGGAGGTGTAAAAGACACTTGACAGAGTTATCTCCTCTGAGCGTAATGGATAGCATCATTATACAGCCAGACCTTGTGGTGAATGAGGTGGAAAATGTCATTTTCAGGGTGAAAAGTAAATTAAATATACATATACATATATATATATATATATATATATACATATTACTGGCATGCTAATAAGCATACTTCTCTACTCAGTGAGGAAGGCACTTGTAAACCAACTCACTCCTCGTTTTACTTAAAAAAGTCTCAAGAGGTTCAAACCAGCCTTTCGGCTGATGACTTAAACAAGACTAAGTACTATACAAAATTCTTAAAATGTTCAATACGGTACATTAATTTACTAGAGAGCACAATTCCGCGCATTTTAGATACGATCATAACATAAAACGCCAATTAATATGTTTAAGTTATATCGTGATTTTAAATTATTGTCTCACGTTCATTTCACGACCGATGTGTTAAATAAATCGTAGAGTACAAAATATACTCGTGGTGTCAGCTTAAAGGATAACATGCAACAGTGTTGGAGGCACGATCAAGACTAGTTTCAAACAGCGATATTTACACGCTCTCCTATCAACTTTTAATGTAGTGTGCTGTTGTGAGTTGCGGTAATTAGGTCTGTACAACAGGTGAATACCTCTTGTATTAGTGCAACAACATTTTATCTTTTAACTCTACATGTAATCTGGCTATTAAAGTTACATCTTCCAGTTATAGATGTCAAAACATATTTTAATATTATGTATCTTAATAAATATTTATATTTCCAATGTTCCTGTCCTGTCCGAGGCTATCTTGGGTACTGCAAGTAAAGTAATTTTTCCGTGGATAGGGTCCTAGCCTATCGCACAACCCCCTTACTAGGAGGACCAGAATTTGAGGTTTATTCCTTCCTTTTCAGCCGCCCATTCTGGGATCAGACGCTGTTTGGGGCCGCCCAATCTGGGTACAGACGCCCCGGTTACCTGTTGGTCCGCGGGAGGTATTTCATTTCCCTCCTACCACCCAATATTGGGAGGCATCCCCCTATCCGCCACCTGAGGACGCGCCCTCTAGGGGTTACAGGCTCCCCCGAGGGAGGGGAAATGAAATGAGATTCTTACGAAGTGTATATGGATGCAGCCGAAGAGATAGGCTACGAAATGAAGAAATTAGAAAAACACTGAATGCTTTACCGTTGCTAGACAAAATCAAGCAGAACAGGAGCAGATGGTGCAGCCATTTGAATCGCATGCCAGGCGAGAGAATACCAAAAGCCGCCAGAAACTACAAACCTACAGGAGTGAGTCTTGAAAGAGTAATACCTCCTGTATGTAACGGTTAATTGTATGAATTTAAAGCATTCCGCTAACATAATCTAATTAATTAATTATTAAATCAAACTGCTACTTGAAATAAAACTCAAAGTTCCATCTTCACTGTACGATGGTTGGTCCAGGACCAACCATCGTACAGTAAAGATCAATTGGTTATTTTGTTAATTATTAATTGATATCTGTATTAAGGTATATGAATTGAAGTAGTTTTTGTGATTAAAAATTTAAACATTTTTCAAAACTTATTTTTTGGTATTTTATCATAACGCAGTTTTCGGAAGCCGGAGAAATTACCCCTTAAAAATGTTTAAGGGAACCCGGAACGAAAGAAATTGAAGAATTTCACATTTCCGGTTTTTTGGAAATTATTAAGATTCAGAGTATTTTGCATCTAACGATATAGTTATAATTTGTTGGGGGTTTTGCAGTATTTTTAATCAAAAATATGTTGAATCCTTACGTTATTTTTTAAACGTTACCATTTGCATAACATATCTATTTTTTTGAATGACAACAAATAAATATATATTTTTTTTATTTTGTGCGATATTTTTTGTTTCAAAACTTTTAGTTAGCACCAGACCACCTGCAAATATAATATAGTAACCTCTGAACTGTAAAAAATAACATATTGAATTATTTAACGTATAATGTGTTCTCTTTGAGTTTTTCTTTTTTTCCCCGTAAAATAGCAATTTTGACGCATAAGATAAGGACCATTTTCTCAGCCAATTGTGAATGAATTTTTAATGAAATTTTTACCCAGCCTTTCATACCATAATTTCAGTGTACTGAGTTAATATTCCAGTAAAATAATGTGTTTAAATATTTATTTTCCACTTCAATACGCAAAAAGTTATGATTTTCAAAAGTGGTAATTCCAAAAAAAATGTCTTATCTTCCTAACAATACATTATCAAGATGCTACTGACTCAGTGGGTGTTGAATAACCTGAAAAGTAACCACAAGAAAATTGGACAGGATGACTCCAACAGTTTTTGAGAAAATGTTCCTTACATTAACATTACGGAGGTAGACATTCCGGGTTCCCTTAAAAAATTTGATACTAGAACAATATTTAAAACTTTATGCAAGAACTAATATTAGGTATTTCTAAAAATAATCCACGAGGTGGTCTAGTGGTAAAGTCGTCGCTGCGAATTAGCTTTTTAACAGCTGAGTTTCGGAGATGAAGGTTCCTGATCCAAATCTTAGTAAACTTCCTCTTTCCCCTCCCTCTGTCGCCTCTGGCAACTTCATTAATGCCGTAGTTATTGGTCAACAATATAACTTACATTTTTGTGTCTATATCACGATCATTTAGTTCCTACTTTATCTTCCGTATTCCAAATATCTTTTATTTGTAAAAAACAGGTGGTTAAATGACAAATGAAATACTACAAGTAGTCATTTCAACACTTCTTTATTACTTTATACATTAGTTATAATAAAATGTCCCGTAGTTGTTACAGTAGGCTTTAATAATATAAAAGAATTAAATAATCTGCGGGGTTATAAATATTTCTAGAGAATTGCAATGATTAATGATATAAGTGGAAGACTGATTACAGTAACGAGAGAGAGAGAAAGAGTGATACAGTGGAGGAGAGAGAAAACATTAGACCTAACCGTATAAGAGGAAGAAGGAAATCCTATCTCTCGGGCTCTTTCTCCATGTTCTGTTTGGTCATTTATCTCTCCTTCTTCACATTACTTACATTGCTATCCCTATGCTCGTTAAGGGCATACAGAATGAATGCTAATGGAAACAAAAGACAACTTCTTGTATAATTCCAAACAAAATATAACCTAAATCATCACGGCTCTAAAATGTGAAAGTTTACTAGTATTATTTATATTATACACGCCAACGTGTAATGAGTCATAACTTGACTTTTACGAATTTTCATTTAACTACTTTCATTAGCACAAGATAGATGAAGTTTTCTTTCGGATACTTTTTACAAAACCATTTTATGTACTTCATTGATAAAAATACATTTTGAGGTCCATAAATCGGTATAATTTCCTGAAGGTCCTGTTTATTAATATACTTTTGTTTTACTAGCAAAGTCCAAGTCTTTTAAAAAAGGGGCAGAACACCCATTGCGAAAGACGACATCATAGGGTTAAACCTGGTAGCTGGAGAACTGATGAAAGAATTTTTAAGGCTTCTTCAATTTGATTACAGAAGATAAACAAGATAGGTGTTTTTGTTCTTGGAAATACCTAGTCGTAGGATTGTACATTTTAACTGATTAACTAAATATATTAATAAAGACGTTTGGGTGAAAAACGGGCGTTAAAGGGATTGTAGTTTATACAATAACTGCCAGCTCCAGTAATTCTGTATAAGGTGAGGCATGGGAAACTACAAAAACCCAAGAGAGGAAAATCCAGACGGCAGAGATGAGATTTATGTGAAGGATTAATGGGTGTATACGCTTGGACAGAATATGAAATGAGGAAATAAGGTTAAAAATTGGTATTTACAACATGAACGAAAAGATAAAGGATTATCCCAAAAGTTGGAGACAGCACATGGAAAGGATATCAGGTCGCAGGATATCTCAGCAGGCGAACGGGTATGCTCCAGAAGGTAAAAGGGATGTCAGTAGACCTAGGAAAAGGTAGAGTTAGATAATAAGTGTGTTAATTCGGAACAGGCTGCTGTCTAATCCTTGTTTGGAAAAAAAAGAAGTAGAAGTTTATACAATAAAGGTGCGGAATCGTGATTTGATGCGGTTATGTGGTGGATACGTGTCCAGTAGAGTTTTCGGGTTACCTTACCCGTCTGCAGTTATCGCATTGTGATTGTAATTTTCATGACTATTGCGGATTTAGTTGTCGAGGGTGTGAAATAAAAAGTTATCGTGAATTATTTGACGAAGAATTAGACAATAGTTTTTAGTAATTACTAACCGGTTCTGAATTACGTTATTAGTTCGTTGCGTGCGGGTGATATCAAGTGATTGTGGACAGGTAAACCTATTTTTTTTTATTGTGTGACAGTGTCTTAGAAGTTTAAAGAAACTCTGTTTGTTATTTATTATACCCAGATTTTGAACGAACTTAGGCTTGGTCACTATAATACTTATCTAAAATAAAAATAGGCCTAACGCTCTCTTTTTAGATAAAACTGTAAATGAAACCAAAGTTATTAAACATAAGTTTAATATCAGTAAGCTTAATACTTACTTGTTCATTACCTTTAAGTCTGTAGTACATTATTATAAACAGAGAAGATCGCGAAGGGTACTTGTGACAGCAGTGTAGTCAACTGTTGTTAGAGCGGCGACTTAAATAGAATGTTCTGCGTATTATCCGCCACACAAGTATACGAGTACAATACGTTACTCCTTTATGTTTTCCCTTCACTCACTCATTCTTTTAGTAGTTTATTCACCTTTTAAACAACCCTTTTTCACCTTTTTTATTTATTTCTTACAAATATTTTTTAATTTCTAATGACTTATTTTTTTTCTTTTATAAACCCCAAAAAGTTAAATATTTTCAAATATGTTTCAAATAAAAAATTAATAAATAGGTGTTAATGAGAATAGTTTTTATATTATTGTTAAATAGTTGATTTATAAAACCTAATGAAGAAAAGACGACAGAATTGTGTCCAACACCTGTAAAACATATTTAAAGAGATATAAAGTATTCATTATTTGAAAATATTAATTGTAATTTTAATTATTTTAATATAAAATAAATGTATAAGCATCAATTTCTTCTACAAGTTGGCAAAAAGGTAAGCAATTTAATCTTTTTTTGCTGTAATTTGTGAATAAATTTGATTTAGTATTATTAGATGTTTTTCATGTTTTGTTCTTTTTAATATTTAAACTAATCCGCAAGATCCGGATTATCCGAGATTACTCTCAGATCTGGGAAAATTATAATAATGACTTACTAAATTTTCACTTTTAAAGCAATGTTAATAGTATAAGTTACACCAAAGAGCAAGCTTTTGGGTTTTTATATTGCAAAATAAAATATACAAGTTATTTAAAAATTGCATAGAAATCTTTTCTTCATTTTACAGTTAAAATTAACGAAAAAACACGTTTCTAAAAACATTTAGTAAGGGACATATGGCTAGCCAAAAATTTCGCTGTGATTCTTGCTCCTACAGTAAAATTAGGTCTTACTTAAATTCTGGGAGCGTAAATTACTAAAAAAATATTAAGGTTCTATATAGCTTTGAACCTAAATAATTAACCTCTTGAAGGACAATTTTATTTTGAAAATTAACCATAACTTTGCTCTGGAAAACACGCAATTACATAATTATGAATGTTATTGTTTAGGTCACCAACTGAAAGGATGGTTTGAACGTCTAGAAGGATTTCTATGTAAAACGAGGAGTGAGGTGGTTTATACATGCCTTCCTCACGGAATTGAACCTTATCAGACCCTCTGAAAAGCACAAATTTTCCTTTGCAAGTGACGCCTTCACTTTATTCACCACAAGGTTTGGCTGTACAATGAAATTCATAACTGTCAGAAGAGATAACTGTGACTAGTGTTATTTATACATGTACCTCTTAAATGTTTCTGTCACATCCTGACTATGTGATAAGAAGCATAACTAATTTTTGTAGCTCTGGAACTAGCAGATCGGTTGTAAATAATTTAACACTCCACCTGCCTGTTGTGGGGTAACATATGAATAACAGCTAATAATACAACAAGAGAGCAGTGCAACCAACAAAGGTTTTAGGTAACATTATGTGGCAATTGGGTGTCAAAGAAGCTGAAAGATATCAAGATGTGGTGTTAATGGCTACATATGTGTCAATATCCGTCAAGAAGTTAAGAAATGATTAGCCCAGAAGAGTGTTACCTGTATTTTTGAAAAAAAAAAACATAAAAAACTTAGCAAATTTTGGTCAAAAATACTTTTAAGTTTTGTGTAAATAAGTCTTATCATCGCCATCATGAAGTTATCTGCCCTAATGAAGGTCCCTTGCATCGTTTTTTTCAAGCTTGTTCTGTTTCTCACCTCCTTTTTTCTTGATCGTTCGTACCCACTGTAAAATCCCCCATAACCTTTATTCTTCAATGTCCTCTTTTATTTTTACCTTTTAGTGATTTATCGAAGAAAGAGAAAATTTTATTTGAATCTTCTCCTCACATTATGCATCTTAGCCAATTAGCTTTCCTCCATCGAATGGTATCCATCAAATATTCCTTGCAACTTATTTGCACAGTCTTCTTATAAATATTACTTATCTCTTTGCCAATGACTTTAAACCATAAGTATAGTTGTTACATAATAATTTAAAAAAAAAACTGAGTCCATAATTTTTACCCCAAAAGCTAGAGCAGTAAAAATGAAACTCTTAACAAATTACATAAATGGACAATAACGTCAACAACAAAAAGAACTGCTTAAAACCTTATATGAAACTGTGACTGTATTAGAACTGGTGGAGAAGTTCTCTTGGACAGAATAACGGATGTGTTGTGTAATGAAATTACAGGGAAGTGCAAAGTGTTGGCCAAGTAAACACATTAACATTCTCCTGAAAGGTTTTTATGAACCCTACTACTTCCAGTAATGCCTATTCGCCTCTCACGTAAACGCACAGGTCGTAAACGTTGTAACAGGATCAATTTTCATCCTTATTACTTGTTAGATTTCCGAGTAATTTCATTTACGTATAAATGCAAAATGAATAGTTTGTTCATTTATTGACCAGACATGCAGTTTGTTCAATTTGTGTTTGGTCATTCTTATAAACGAGTTTGATTACATACAAAATGCATTAAGTTTAATCTATTTTTTTTTTCAAAATTCAGTTTTCTTGATAAAATATTTAAGTTCATTGAAAAATGTAGTGTTTTCGCTGAATATTTCGCCAGTTCTTATGTCCAACAATTAATTGTTTAATTATACATGTTAAGTCTCAAAAATCCCACCAATTTGGTCCAGAGGTAAAGTCGTCGCCGCAGTCAGCTGTTTAGCAGCTGATTTTCGGAGACGGTTCCTGATTGAAATCCTCGTAAACGCGATTAATTTTATACAGATTTGAATACAAGACAGTGGTTACTGGTGTACTTTGATGGTTGGGTCTCAATTAACCATACATTCTCAGGAATGGTCGACCAGGCTCTGTACAAGACTACACCTCATTCACACGTCAGACACATCATCCTCATTTCATTGGGTCATGGGGTAACTTGTTCTTCTGAATTGAACAGATTGTCACGTTCACACATTAGAAATTAAAGAAAAGTCTCAAAAATATGCGTATGTCAATAAAAATGAAAAATCTCTTACATACTTTTTGGTGTAATGCAATATAATAGAAATTCATGATTAGTTTAGAAATAGTTGAGAGAATAGATTGATTGTTGTAAAAAGTTGTGTGTTGTATGGGGTGGAGGGTGTTGAACAAGGATAGTGAATTGTGATGTAACAGATGTTTTGAATAGGAATTCTAGGAAATCGAAAGTAGTAAAAACGTTTATTTTGTGGGAGAATAGCGAGGATTTTGTTAGAAATATCTCGTTTGTTTGGGTAACTATCAGATCTCGGATACAACAACAATTACCGCCTTTGTAGTCAGTCAGTCAATAGTTGAATTTTGAATGATAGGTTTAATTGGGCCGTTTCGAAATAGTTTTGTTATGGAACCGGTTCTAAACTACGTTAGTAGTGGTTGTCGTACAGGTTGTAGCAAGTGGTTGTGAACTGGTAAATCGATTGTTTTAACTTTAAACTTTGTACCTTCGGGCCAGCCCAGTCAGTCAGCTGGTAGAAAGTCGCTTTTATTTGTTAAGTAACACCGGTTGGGTACGCGACTTTGTATGGTGACCAGCTGACAGCCATCCGTGAACAAACTCTATTGGGGGTCCCTGTTCAAATTCAAGCCTAATTCACGTCATATAACACAGGGAAAAAGCGATCAAATTGGGTAGCTGTCAATAATGTACAGTTCCAGATAATAAAAAAAGTATTGTAATTGATTTAATTTAGGTAATCTAATTGCGTTTGTTAGTAGGCTTTTTAATCATTAATTATAATTATTAATTGTGAAAATTAATAATTAACTGTTATAATTTTGAATTAAGTCTGTTTATTTTTTTTATTTTACCCAGATCCCTAACGAATCTATGAATAGGCGTTATAACACGTTACTTTGACGATTGAATTGGATTCAATAATTTTCAGTTAGGTGAAATTTCAATGGTCAATGCACCTTGTGAGCAACAACTCCTTCAAAATTTTGCCATAATGTTTTATTAATGCATTACCATAAATCATATCATAATTCAAACATCGTGAACATGTTTAGATAGTTTTTAGTTAACATCAAAATTAAATTCAACAGTATATCGTAGTTTATTTCTTGCACACTATTAAAATACTTTGTGCAACTAAATTTAAAAAAAATTTTGATTAAGGAGTAATCATATATTATTTTACAATCATTACAGAATATGCATTTTCTTAAAATACTATTAAAATTACGGGATGTTTTACTGAATTTAATTGGTGAGGTAATTTTTTACTGTGAATTTCCTAATGCTTAAATTGACAGTCAAAAAACTGCAATGAGTATTTCGCACATCTGGTTTTGCTTCACAGGATTTGCATTTTAAACCGATTAACATATTTCTTACTACTATTTCAACCAAGTTATCTTACAATAAGAACTTTGTCTTTTGCAATACGCAGTGTAAACCAGCATAAATTTATTGCAACAACGCAACGTGTGGTGCGGAATGGTACAAAATGTGTTCTTCAGAAACACACTGTATGAGTTTTCTTCTTCGTCACTGTAATAAACAATGTTAGCTTATAAATGTTTATATATTTTTGTTGGTCACCCTTTGAATCTTTTTCCGTTAGGATAAAATTAAATATGTTTGTGTCAAACGATCGGGTAAAATACTATTGAAAAATTCTTAACTATTTTTACTATAGTTAGTACAATGCTAATCACTTTTCTCGGTTACCATCCCGTTCCTTTTTGTTCCTTTGCATCACTTTAAAAATAAAATTATACGGCAGATTTTTAGAATGACAGCTTTTTGAGAAGTTGTAAACCAAATTTAGGGTAGGTACTCTCTTTCTCTTTCTCCTAGTAAAACGTTCCTTGAAAGGCAGAAGAAGAAGAAGACTCTCTCGCTTTCTCCTAGCAAAAGGTAATCGAAATTCAAATATTTACTTTTTCCAGGGATAGTTACAGAACATGCATGCCAAATTTTAGATAACTTCGGGGAGCTGTAGAAAAAATATGTACTTTTTAGAGTAGTTACTCTCTTTTTACCTTTTATTCGCAAGTTCCCAAAACGCAAAATTTTAAATTTTATCATTAAATTCATCAGAAACAAATTAGCCGAATTTAAGCTTTTCAATCGGGACGTAAAAAAAATTAGTCAATGAACTAGTGAGGACTTTCGTATTATCTTGAAAAATCGAGAAATATTTTTTAAATTTAAATATAATTTTTAAATAATTAGGCCTATTTTGAAGTAAATTTACAATCATGTTACTTTAATAATTTTATACAGGGCAATTGACATTTGCCTAAGATTCCAAAGCCGATTTCTTTAAAAATAAAATACTAAAAAAATCTCAATTTACTTGAACTTTCTAGATAAATATATAAAACATTTCTTACCTATATTTATTTTGAAATTTACAAAAAAATTCATAAGATATAATTATATCTCTACTTAAAAGCGTGACAACAGATGTTATGTTCCCACGTCTTAACGAAAAACGTATTGCCCGAATTACGGTGTATTATCGTGAATTGCAGTAACTATATTACAGCAAAGAACGATTATAACGGATTCCTAGAAGAAAATAGAGGTTAAAGGTGAGCAATTTAGAGTAGAGAATGAGTTAGTGATGAGTGGTCTTCTTCATCGTCTCAAATCATGAACTAAGCTAACTGCTGAGTAGTTACAGTGTAGTCTCAACTTGACTGAAAGTTAATCGACTCGGTATCAAATCCGGCCTCATTATTTTAGTTCAACAAGTTATTTAAAGACTGAAATGAAATATACTACCTAACTGTACTGTCATTTTTAATATTATACCATTAATAATGTTTTATAAGCTATCAACTTATCTACAAAACGTACACAGTTTTTTAATTTAAAATTAGTACCTCATAGAATAAAGTTAATTGACGATCATGTAATCATTTTTTTTTAAATATTCATTCTACCACTTCAATATTCTAATTTATTTATTTAAATAATAAATATATATGTATCTTAATAATATTTTACTTACTTTGTTACCCGTTAAATAAAATATCGGTGTAACTTCTAGGCCTACAACTTAATACGATTAAGTCAATTAGATGAAAACATAATAAAACTCTTTTTTAACATTTAAAAAATTACTGTCATTTAGTATTTAGTTGTTCATATCTTTGTCAATTTTATCATTTTCTAAATTTATTGTTTCTCTTTTTTATTTAATGTAGCCGTAACTTATCTACGAATCCTTGATTTCATTTGATAATGTATAAAAAAATATTTAAAAAATTGTTGCGTTATTTAGGACAATAATTGTTAGAAATCTTATTAAGTAGAGCGAGTTACGTTTTTGGTGGAAATTTTAAAATTGTCATCCATCATTTTCCTTTGAAAGTTAGTGGGCCTGGATTAGGTTTGAAGTTCCGGTTTTGTCCGTAAGTGGCCCAAAACCGAAAGTCAAAAAATCAATGTCGGAATTTAGAAACAAAAATTGTGTCATTCGATTCCTCTTAAAGAGTAGATACAGAAGTCATTGGGTTTGAACTTCCAATTTTCACCGGAAGTGGCCCTAAACCGGAAGTCAAGAAATCAAAGTAAGAAACTACAAGAGTTAACAACAAACAATTTTCGGATTCGTAATCCAGACAAAAAGTTAATAGGTCTGGAATGGATTTGAAGCTCCGGTTTCGATCAAAAGTGGCCCAAAACCGGAAGTCAAGAAATCAAAGTCGCAACTTAGAAGCAAAAATTGTGTCATTCGACTCTTCTTACAAGAGTAGATACAGAATTCACTAATGGTTTCTGCCGTAAGTCAAAGGTAAGCATTTATAAAAATTTCCACCAGCCATGAAACGCGCGTCTCATGAAAGGGTTTTTTTACAATTAGTGTTTCTGACTGGGTTGAAAAGTGTGATTGCTTATATCTTATCGAAATATTTGTTACGTATTGTATTTCAGTTTATGAGAAATATGTTACATTCCTGAAAAATAATTTTCAAAGAAGTTTTTTCTTTTAACTTTCAGGTGAGATACTTACAATCAGTTTTTAATTAAATGTTAGTATATTGTTTAACATTTTAAATGAAAATAAAAATCTTGGTGGAGACTATACCCAATAACGTTAGGCCTCCGCATAAAAATTGGCTTTCATCGTCAATCAAGTTAATTTTCAATCTGTTCTTAGTAATTTTTTTAAAAATTTGGTCAGCGTAATAAAATAATATCTAAAAATTTATTAAATTTTAAACAATATTGATTATTGAAGCGTTTGAGTCTGTGGTATTGGTCACCATTACTCAAAAAATTATTTGCCAACGAAATTAATATTGTTTTGTTATGTCATGACTACAAATTTATTAGATAAAAATGGTATACGGTGATATAAAATACATGGATTTTTTTTTTTGGATTTTACTAAATATCCGTAATATGTTTGTATTAGGTAAGCTATTTTTTCCCAGGAATGAATATTAGTTTAAAATTTGACGACTGACTTTTTTCGGCAAAACCGTAAGCTTTAATTCTATAAGCTTACAGCTTTCGAAATTAATAAGTTTGTTTTGGAATCTGCATAATGGAAATTATAACAGTTCCAGGAAAATTTTCATAAATATACTTAATCCTTTCCCTAATTAATCTGTATCATATGTTCTCTTTACATCTTATTCCTTTACTTATTAAGAATTTTTTTCCGTGTTTCAATTATTCCAAACTCTTTCTCTTCCGTTTACTTGACCAAATATTTTCCTCATCTCATTTTTACTTTCTCTTGCCTATATGAATATATAGGAAGGAAAGTATTGTTTTCATGTCGATTTTTCGAAATCGAGTTTTCACCGGATCTATACGTTTTCAGACCCCCTGAACCCAAAAAACATGTTTTTAGCGATTGGTCTGTGTGTGTGTGTGTGTGTGTCTGTGTGTGTGTGTGTGTGTGTGTGTCTGTGTGTGAACAGAATATCTCAAGAACGGAACATCGTACGAACTTGAAACTTGAAACTTAAGTTACATACCACTACCGAACCCGACACGAACATTTTCATCAAAATCGGTCAACCGGAAGTAATAGTTTATTCGTATAATTTTTCACTTTTTTGCGATTTTCTCAAAAACTGGTCCTACGATTTTTTTTAAAATCGCCTGGTGTACTCAATTTTTTATTCTCTACAAGATAGGGTAGACGCCATGTTTGCTGATATTCTGCGTGAGGCTGTTTTTACGTAAAAACATTTTCTTTTTAAGATTGCGGCTTTAATATGTATTTTAGCGCAAAACGTTATATAATAAAAGTTGTAGAGAATGTAAAATTCTACAACTTTTCTTTCAAACATTTTTTTTATAACGCTTAGTTTAGCGGTAATTAGCAATTTTCTGTTTTTTTCTCACGAAAACGTGAGAAAAATCGATTTTTTTAAGATTTCGGCCTTAGAATGCATTTTACGACAAAAGTGTATTCAATAAAATTTATAGGAAATTAAAAGATCTACAACTTTTATTTTAAGCATTGTTTTGTACAGTGCCTAGTTTAGCGTGAATGAGCGATTTTCCGTATTTTTAAGCTAAACTGAGGTTGATTTTCATTTTGCGTCATTCACTCATGATTACAATAAGGTTATGTTTTTGAGGTTAGTTTTTGTTTATTTCTAATATTTTATTAATAATGTTAGGTTTATTATTAATTATTTGCATTGGCAAGAGAAAGTTGTGTGAGTGTTTCACACCAGATTTATTTACTTTTGTATTTCACATTATGTTAAATTGTTTTGTAATATTAAATATTTTTCAAGTGTAACCTGATTTCTGTCTATCTTTTCAAGTAATTCATATCTTTCTAGTCTTGTACTTTACGCACAGGATAAATAACTATATTTCGTAAACTCAAGGGTTGTGACCAGCGGTTGACTAGTAATTGAAATTTGGTAGGTATTCTCTAAAACTTAAGAAATTTTATTTTAAAAAATAATGGTTTTCATTAAGATTACAAAAACATAAAATGTAAAATAAATATTTTAATGAGAGAATTGCAGGGTCGGTCGTTATTTAACTACTTCAGTAGTCATTATGTGTCGTTGTTATTTTCTTTTATTTCTGACAACCATTAATGATTACTTTCCGTATAATTGACTGTAATAACAAGTGAGTCGTGTATGGACAAAGCAATCTCATCTTAATAAAAACCGTCACAAATTCATCATTTCGTGCATGATGTCCAGCATGGATCAGAAGTTAAGTTCCAATTTTCCACAACATTATTCCGTGTCTTTTTACGGTTTTTGAATGCTATAATAACAAGAGAACACAATGCATTATTTCAGTACAATGCTTTTAACGAATTCAAAGTTTAAGTTACAATTGAATTTATTTAAAAATCATTTTGCATCATCACTTACTGCGTTTTACATTTAAAAATTCGCGTAACAATAGCGACCAAGCAACTGCTTGGGGTATTACAACTAATTACACTCTTACAAAAGAACACTTTGAGACTTAACGCAGTTTCAGTAAACATGCCATACAATTCTATTTCTGCATCTAGTGAAATAAATCAAGCGGCAGACTCCACCAACTTTTTCGCCTATTTTGAACATCATGTATTACATTTACCTTACTCTATGACTGATTTTGATTCTGAATACACGACAGGTAATTCTGTGCGGTCAACAGTGTTAACTGACTCAATATAATATAACTTTAGTTAATCTATATAAATAAAATTGTGATTTTGTCTGTAGAATTTTTCAAAATGCCCCAAACTTTGTTTCTACGCCAGATGTACCACGTAAACACCAAAAATAAGTTCAGCTGAATTTTTGTCTGTTTGTCTATTATGGCATCACGCACGAACCGCTGAACCAAATTCAATGAATTTCGGTATCTAGGTTCCGGACATAATCGAAATGAAAATAGCTTATAATTTTTTTTTAATATCACAAAAGGATGGAGGAGTTCAGAGGGAGGAGTAAACAAAAAACTACGAATATCTCCGTTAAAAGTCAATGTATCAAAAAATATTATGTAATCGAAATTATGAAACGTTTAGAGAAGAATAAGTTTCATTATGTAAAGTTTTTCATTTTCATGCATAATAACGGAGATATTACCAATTTAAAAAAACCAATATTTTTAGAATTAGCATACAAAATTAACTGAAAAATAAACAAAGGCCTACGCGCCAGTAAAACCCGTATTCATTGAGTCAGTAACCTACCTACCCATTCCACCAGTGCTCTACACACCTTTTTTCGGTCACATTGTCAAAAATGAATAAGTCGTCTTAATAGTGGTCACCAGCGTGGTGTTCCTATTGTGATTTACCTTTCATTTATTATGAAAATAATAAAGCACTGCAAATCTTTATTTAAAAACACCAAGATCTTGCTTTTATATTCACATTATTTTACATTTGAACCCACTTCGGGGAAAATCGAGGAAGGTTTAGGTGGTTAAAATCGTGTTGAAAAAAACTTGCTAGATATTAATAAATAAAATATTACATCCTCTTTTTCTTCTTCTTTAGGTGCCTTGTTCTCGAAAAAGAATTGACTATCATCAAGGTCACTTGAGTTCTGTCGATTGCCAAATGAAAACTTTTAACGGAACTCACACCGTACCAATCCCAAGAATACCTCAACCATGAAGTTCTACGCTGACCTGGACCACACTTGCTTTCCATCTTATCCTGTACAATATTCTCCACCATTTCACATTTTTCTCCTTCATTATGTGTCCAAAGTACTCCAGTTTTCAACGTTTCACAGTTTTTCACAACTTCCGCAGTTTTATTTAGCTTCACCAAGACATTTCTTGTTTAAAACAATTGACCGACAAGGTCTTGTCATTGAACTGGTGAATGAGTAAAAATATCTCGGCACACTTTTAACGTCAGGTGGTATACCAACAATGATATTTTGGGAAACATTGGAAGTAAGAAATGGGAAGTAAGAACTATCAGCAGGCAGTTACATCCTTTTCAGTAGAGTAATCATTTCTTTTGTCATTAAGAAGAGAATCTACTGTTCTTTTGCTGAAGCTCCTCCATTTATTGCCCAGAGGTTTGGAATCCCTGACCAAGATTGTTGTTCAGGTCAACAGCCAAAAGGCTGGTTTGAACCTCTAGAGGTTTTACTAAGTAAAAATGAGGAGTGAGGTGGTTTTGTATGCCTTCTTCACAGAGTTGAAAAAGTAAGCTTATCACTATGCCAGGACCTCCGAAAAGCACTTACTTTCCGCCCTGCAAATGACACCTTCACTTCATTTACCACATACGCCAGCCGCATTGGCGTAGTTGGTAACGTGCTCGCCTCTCATCATGCGGTCTTAGATTTGAAACCCATTTAGGCACGGCGGCATATTTTCATGCGTTACAAAAACTCATTTCATCCTTCACCGTTTTCATTAGTAGTAATTGCATAACAGTCGGACGTTAAACAAAACAAAAAAAAAATCACCACAGGGTCTGGGCTGTATATTGTAATTCATTACTTTCAGAGAAGACAACTCTGACTAGTGTCTTTTACATCTGTACCTCTTATGTTTTTAAATAGTTCAGTCGTAATTGGCTGAAAATGTGATAAAAAACAGAACTATTTTTTTGCAGCCCTGGAACCAGCAGATCGAGTGCAATTAATTTAACGCTACACCTGCCCGTTATGAGAAATACCCAAGATTAAGAAGGAGAATAACAGCCATTGAAATGAGTTTTTAAGAAGTTATTAGATGACTGTGCTAGATAAAATTAGGAATGAAAAAAAGTTTTAAGAAGATAAAATAAACAATTTTATTGACAAAATTGAAGAAGGACAGCTCATCTGCGAAGAATGGAGGAGGATAAGGCCGCTCTCACACCGGTGAAACTCAACCTCGACTCGATGTCCGATACGAGTCAAACCCTTACATTTTATGTTCGCCATCCCACCAGTACGACCTCAATGCAACCTCGATCGAACCGATCGCATGCGACTCAGCTTGTCCAACATCTCCTCAAACAGTCGCGTGTAATCATAGCAGACGAAGCAGCCAACGTAGCCTTTGTGCTTGAAGTTGAAAAATATCCGTGTCTGTACAATTTTAATTTGACAGAATATTCTAGGTGAGACTATACCTTTCTTTTGGCATCCGATAAAAAGACTTAAATTTGGTTTCATCACAGGAGAGTTCCTGGGTACACTCATACGATCTCCTCTACTTACGATTATCACGATTATTACTTATATACGGTGATATCCAACAGCTGCGGTTTTTTTCTGTTTTTTACTTAAATAGTAATAAGCAACGACTATGTCTTCTTCATTTTGCAAAGCGACATTTTGCAAACTGCAGGTGAATTAGAAGAAAAGGTTCAACAGTTGTGTCGGTCGAGTCTCCTCGATGTGCGAACATGCACAACGCGCCTCGTTTTTCGGTCGAGTCGAGGTCGAGTCAATTTAATCGCTTCGATGTCGAGTTTCACCGATGTAACAGCGGCCTAAGTTGTCACAGAAGACTTGGCTATGGGTTTCAGACAGATGGAGGAATTGAGCACGACCCGGAAAGGAGTGGACGGATGGTGGTGTGCGAGAAATGGTGAGGAGGGGGTCTAAGGGATAATGATGTATAATAGAAATGAATGGCGATTTTGATTGCGGTTAATGACCTAGTCCTGTAGAACAGTCACTATAATATAATAAATTAAAAAATGGCTATGTTCTCGCAAGTAGGTAATATTCTAGACCCTTCTAGTCGGTGTTCCGAAATTGATTCCCGGTTATGTCTGGCATTTTTTCATCTGTAGTATATCACCTCATATTGTTACCAACGCACAAGCTAATGTTTAAGTAGGCATAGTTATCACCTCTCAATATTTTTTTTAAATAGCTAGTGAATCTCGAAGCTCGAGAAAATCTATGCAGTTAATTTTCTCGCTTATATTTTCACAAAATAATGACAAATCAGTATTGAGCTACGATGATAGGTACACCCTCGGTAAAAAGAAAAGATAATTTCCGTGGATACATTTAGGCACGAGATATTCAGCATTAAAGATTATATTATGGTGAACTTTAAATCGGTTACAGGACTTCCATGTTAGTATTTCAAAAAATTTATTTTTAAATAGCTTTATTTGTTTTAATATATTTGAAATTGTTTCCTAGTGTATTTCAGCAATAATAAGTAGGAGTGAATGAAATTTTAATTACATTTTAATCGAAATGTTGAATGATGAAAGACAAAAAATATAGTTAAAGTTAATGACAGAATAAATATTTATTTATTTAAAAAATTGATTGATTCCTATCCAATATGAATCAATTTCTGAAAATTTAATTTGAGATAGTTTATTTATACATGAATATTTTTTATTTCGGTAGCTGTCTTCTATGTTGTAAATTAGAGTTAACGCATCATCTATTTTATAAACATGTTTTGTAAATCCTCGTATATAAATCCTCTGTACAAATAAATCTTGCATGTCTAAAACTATAAAATATTTTAAATGTAGTTTTAAATGTAGGTGGTATTCCTAGTTACATTAGAGTGCAGTATTGTAAGCATTCATCAAAGAATAATGATTTTACTGAACCATAAAACACTATTTCTGTTCTATTTATGTTCTCTCTACGCTTAATAATTTACTTTTTATTTAGAAATTAAGTTCATTCACACACAGTAATGTAATCACTGTCAGTTTTTCGTGTATTTCTGTTTATTTATAATGCACTTTGTCCATTATCTGTAATTAGGAATTATTTCTTGTGTATTATTTAACGGGAAAAACAAATATCAAATACTCTTTAAACATAGATGTTTTTGTTTTTATTTAGTTGCAACTACTACTGTACATTTATGCAACCAGCAGTATTTTTGATGAACGGATTTAATGTCCTGTTATCATCCAACTGAGGAAATTACACAATGGCAAACCTCGTCATTTGTTTGTAGAATATATATAATTACTTATTTTTTACATAATATTTTTATACATTATTCCTAATCTGAGACTAATAATTCTGTTTTCTAGGAAAGGGAAGACAACCTTGTCTGCTGGGAGAGCCGCAGTCATATCTTCTGATACTATGTGTTAATTCATACTCCAGCGTCTTTTTAATCTCTTAGTGATTTTATGGTACGTGTGGGTGTGACAATGTCTAAGTCTCTGGATTCGAGTGATGCATCAATTTTGAATGGAAACGAAAATGTAATGGTTAATGGTTGTGTATATTAGTCCATTCTAATTAGCATTTGAGTTAGGAAAAATTCGCATAGAGCTGAAAATTGGTATAGACGTTGAATAAGTCATTACCAATGAAATATCAAAAGTCCCCATCGATCCTATGTGTGCAAAAATTTTTATTCAAGGTCAAAGGTCGCAAATTCCGGTTTTTCCCATTTTTCTCTGAAACCGGAAGTATTATCGTAAAAATAGATTAGACAAAAGTTGTAGATCATACAATTCTCTACAACAATTGTCTCAATAATTTTTTTCGTTCGAATCACCATTCGCGAGATATCGCGATTTTAAAAGTTAAAAAACTTATATTCTTCGTTATATGCAGCCTGTATACGTCATGGGACGTTTAATACGTATATACTCTATACTGTTTCTACTGTATTGTGGTCTCAATGTATTATAGAATCGTACGTACCATTCGTCTGTGGAAAGAAGAGATTTGGCAGAGAGATACAAAACTGGGTTTATACTACCATTTAAAAAACATTGTATTTTTTTAATAGATAAAATTACTGTAAACCCACTTATATAATAGAAAAAAAGGAGCGTGTATTTTTTGTCCAGTGAAATTTTCAGATACATGGAAACGTTCAAAATTCGTTCAAGTTTTTCTGAAAATTCAATTTTTCTGACATTTTTTATATTATTTAGTTTATACCGTCTGAAATTTTTTGTATTATTTGGTTATACCGTCGTTTCTTTTTTCTACCCGACACTTTACTGTTGGGCAGAAAAAATAAATTTTGTAGAAATTTTGCAAAAGGGAATTTTTTAAGCATACCTGTTATACTGTATGTGAAAACGGATAGGCCTAACGCAAATTATTATAAGTAATTTCACGTCATTGTAAATTAAATTATTTTCAAAGAAAACGTGCAGACATTTCCCTTGTAGTATTATATAAACAGTTCCGAGGGAGGTGGAGGGTTGTTTGCTGATGTCGGATCAAGTGACGAGGCGGCGGGTTTGTGATTGATAGGCGGTCGCGGCCTCCTGGGGGCTGGACGAGGATGCCTCAATTGAGTCCAACACTACTTCCCCCATCGTAAGGGAGTGAGTGAACATGAGTTTTTCTCGCAGCCTTGGATAAAAAAAGTCCTGTCCTGTTTAAACCCATAAATAAAATTCTGCTTTATTAACTACTTTGGCCGTCTTGATATATATTTGGCATGCTTTCAAAATTCCCCTGTATTCTGCCGAGTAGAAAAAAACGTTAGTGTAAACGAAAAATATCTAAAATTTCAGAAAAATTAAATTTTCAGAAAATCTTGATACAAATTTTTAACGGTTCCATGTACCTGAAAATTTTACTTGACAAGAATACACGCCTCCATTTTTACTATTATATAAGTGCATTTACAATAAATTAAGGTAATAAAAAAATTGTAATGGATAGTCAATTACAGCTCCATCGACGTTTTAGACGTTTTAGTCGATTGTTTGGGAGAGTCTGCGTAGCCAGATTTGAGATCAATGGGTTATGGTGGTTCACGAGATTTTCCTAAATTTTGTATAGTTTTAAGAAAACGTCATTATTTTATGTAGGGTACGTTTAGGTCTGAGTGTAGCGTTTTATTGGTTACATAATAAGGGGCGTTAACTATCCTCCGCAAAAGCTTTGATTGAAAACGCTGAATTTTCGCTAAGTTTGTTAAATTTGTTTTTATAAGTTTGTATCCTGTTTATGTTTGATTTTTTCGCCGAGCATAGATCAAAGCTCAATACATCCATATTAGTCGTATTAGATAGTTGTAAAAATTTAGTTTCTGTTTGTTATGTAACTGTGATCTACGGTGGAGTAAAGAGTACAAAATCTTTAATTTTTTGTTCAGCGAAATACGTTTTTGTCGTATTTGGTAGTTGCATGTCATTCTCCTATCTAGTGTAAGGCCTAAATACTTAACAGTTTTTGTCTGAAGTATTGGGTGATTGTCATAGTATACTCGTCATAGAAAAGTTTTCCGACCATATGTAAACTATGGAAATTAAATTGAATAAACAGAACCTATATGTTTAAAGGCTGTTAAAACAACAAAATATTTTTATAATAATAGAAAAAGTAAATTTAACTAAATGTTTTAAGTGTTAAACATTTTTACAAAAAGTTTGATCTCAAAGTTTAGTAAATACGTTAAAAGTATATAATATAACTTGAAGACACTCAGCAGTGTTGCTTCCATATGATCTTTTTGGTTATTGTAGATCAGGTGTGCCGAACCTTTTTGTAACGGTGAGTCAATGAATTTCTGATTTTTTAGCTGAGCCGCAGAAATAAAATTGCTAGAGTTTAACAATCGGCATAGGTCTTATTTACTTGTGGTTAAATTTTAAAATCTAATAATTTTATGATTCGGTGAACGACGGAACTATATAATATTGTATTGCAATTTTATATAGCCTATAGCTGTAGTAACATTACCCAGAGGTCAACAATCCTTCTTCTTTGATTGATAATAGTTGTTCAATGTTTATACGAGTAGTTGCTATTCTCAAAGTAGATTCCAAGTGACTGGTTGTTACCTGCGTAGTACCTTAAGATTTGATAGTTTTCATTAACGATCACAAATAAATACACAAATAACGCTCACAAATAAATGTACTACCTAACAAACACGAACGTTTTAAAAAATTTCTCGCAGATTAACTATTTTTGGTAGTAAGTAATTTTTGTAAAAATCTTATGAAATATTTTAGGTATTAAACAAAATTTTATGGGTAACATTTGACGTCAGTATTCTATTGCTGTTTCGTACAGCAATATTGTGCTGGCTTACGCCTTTTACTATGAAATAGTATTTCGTTTCAGTAAATTTAACAACAACGTTTTCGAGCAGGCTGCGGGCCGCAAAAAACTAGTCGAGAGCCGCAAAAAACAAAAAAGGCGGAGGAAGGGGGATTGCACCCCTATTTACATGATGAAAGGATTCTTCTTGGTTGCATATGATGTTCAATTTTTCGTAAATATGAAAAATGACGCAATTTTAGGTTTGACAATGAGAAGATAAAATGAAAATGGGACACGTAATTCAACTCAATAATATATGTTTTGATTCATAAATGTTTTTTGTTATAATTAATCTTAATTTAATTAAGAATAAGCGTTTACTTGTCCGCCTCTTTGGACCAATGGTTAGCAAGCTACACTGCAAAGCGGAGGTGCAAGTAATTTATGTTCGTTTGTTATTTTAAAGAGAATAAACACTGCAAAACATGTGATGGTTTCCAGTCTATCAGTGAGATAATGTAACATTGTATTTCAATTACTCAATGGGTTTTCACTGACGACGGGTTGTTGGTTACTAATATTAATTACAAATAACAGGAATGTAAGATAATGACTGGTTCTGTTAAATAATACAAAACTATTTTTGATACAAAACAACATAATCTTAAGTTGTAGGATGTGAAGATATGAAAATAAATTGTTAAGTTTAAATCTGTATGTGAAATAATTGTTAAAGAAACTAAGATTATGAATTGCATGTACATATCATCAGTTACCTTATTGGCGGTGTGTTTTATGGTAGATAATGTAGGAATACATAATTAAAACGAACCATACCTTCTTACTTCTTGTTATTTTGATAAACGACCATTCACGTTATCAGAACAATATCGATTGTCCTGCGGGCCGTACACTGTGCTGTATTTAGATACATAGTCGGTTGTTGTATTGTAACATAAGCGTGACCACATTTTAAATAATATCTTATCTAACGTTAAAGTGGCATGTTCATGTTGCAAAAAGTTAAGTTGGTTTAAACGCAATATCCATCGACAAGGGGATAAACTGCTTAGCGAATGCAATGAAACGCAGTAATAAACTATACGTAACTCATGGTGCGTCTTCCTCCCTCCCGCCAACAACAATATTAATCCCCTCCTTCCCTCTCATACAAACTTTATACCAACATCATGATTATATTACGATACTGTTTAATAATAACTGAAGTAATATAAATTGTTCATTATTTATTTTCGTATCTAACTTCTAAAGTAATTGTTATCCGACAACTTCTTTCATTTGTTAAATTAAAAATAACTTCATATCGTCGGAAATGCAACGAATGTCTTGTACGAGTTAAAACTTATTGCTGTATTACAGGAGGTGTTCATTTCTCTTTGTATGTTTATTTTAATTTAGTTTTAAATAACTTACAAAGTTCAAAAGCTGTGTAGGATGGAAATTAAATTTAAATTGTTACAGAACACGTGCTATAATCCTTAAGCAAAATATTTTTAAGACTTTCTGCAGAAAGTTAGTTATTAAAAAATATATAACAACCAACAGTTGTTGTGTTGTTTAGGTCATCATCCGAAAAGCTGGTTTGAACATCTGAGGCTGTACTAAGTAAAACGAGGAGTGAGGTGGTTTAACATGCCTTCCTCACTGAGTGGGAAAGTATGCTTATCATCTTGCCAGTCACTCTAAAAAGCATCTACTTTCCACCCTGCAATTGACACCTTCACTTCATTCACCAAAGGATCTGGCTGTATAATGAAATTCATTACTCTAACAGGAGGTAACTTTGATTAGTGTCTTTACACCTCTACTTCTTCTGTTTTTAAATGCTTCAGTCATATCATTGGCTGACGACAATGTTGTAAGAAACAAAACTATTTTTTGTAGCCTGGAACTAGCAGATCGAGTAGACACAATTTAACACTCCACCTGCCTGTTATGACCAAAACCAACAGTTATCGTTATATTCATTGTCGAACAATTTAAAACAAGTTCAATTTACAATTCATACAGGAATATAATGTTTATTAAGCCGTACTAGTATTACAAGGAAGCAGTTGCTTATTTGTTTGTTTGTACGAGGTAGTTTCAGAAACTATCCACCCGATTTAAGAAATATTTAACTGCTACGGTTTCCAAAAACACCATTTATTTTGACTTTTTCTTGCCGTGTATGAATGTATAGGAAAGAAAAGGAAAAGAAGGAAAAGAAATACACGTTTTCAAGCCCACTGAGCCTAAAAACCTGTTTTTAGTGATTAATCTGTGCGTATGAGCAAAATATATAAAGAACGGAATCTCGTATAACGGTGAATTTTGGAATTTAATTAAACAACAGAATCCCACACGAACATTTTCATCAAAATCTGTCCATAGGAAGTAGTAGTTTATTCGTTCGATTTTTCACTTAGTTGCAATTTCCTCAAAAACAGCTCCTACGATCTTTTTTAATCGCCTTATTAACTACATTTTTTAATGGTATCCAAGATAGAAAATGTGACATGTCTGCTGAAATTTTTGACAAGAATGTCCTCTCATGACAAAAAATGTTGTTTTTTTAAATTGTGGCCCTAATAGGCAATTTAGGACAAAAGTGTTTAATTAAAATTATAGAAAATTAAAAACATACAACTTTTATGTCAAGAATTTTTTATACAGAGCTTAGTTTTGGGTCTATTAGTGATATTACGCATTTTTTATTTCTACCGAGATTTATTTTCATTTTGCGTCATTCACTCGTGATTAAAATTACGTTATATATTTTTTATTTTACATTGCTTACTAATGATGAAACTTTCGTTTATGTTAATTTTATTATTTGCATTGGCAAGAGAAAGTTGTGTGAGTGTTTCACACCAGATTTTTTCCCCCTAAGGTTGGTTGGAAAAGTTACTTTTCCATCTTTTCTATTGATCAATTATTTTTATACTCGTCGTCGTCGTCGTCTTCCTTCAAGGATTAGGCACATTGCCTGTTCCGACTGCAAACTCCTTTATTAATCAATTCCATCTCTTACGAGGCCTGCCCACACTTCTCTTTCCTACTGGCTGATAGGAGATGACTGCCCTGGGAATTCTTCCATCCTCCATGCGCTCCACATGATCCTTCCAGTTTTGTTTGGTTTCCTCGATTTTCTGCCATATGGAGGGTATGTTGAGCTCTTTTCTGATCTCAGTATTATGGATTCTGTCTTCCCTAGTACAACCCTTCACTGCTCTTAGGAATCGCATTTCAGCAGCCTGTAACCTGTTCCATTCCTTCTTTTTATGTACCCAGGTTTCAGAACCATATAAAAGAGGGGATAGCCATAACTTTATAGAATTTCATTTTCGTTTCCCTTCTGGCTTTGTTCCTCAAGGTCCTGTTGATTGTTCCACAGATAGCTTGGAATCTATTTATTTTCATGTTCAAGTCCTGATCCATTTCATATGTGATATCACACCCCAAATACTTGAAATGTGATACTTGTTCCAGGACTTTGTTATCAAGAACTATCTTAGACCGAATTGGATCTTTTCCCACAAAAGCCATCACCTTCGTTTTACTGAATGAGATCTTCATGTTATATTCAGCACTGAGAAGATTCAATTGGTGTAATGCTTTCTGGAGATTATCTTCTGTTTCCTGCAGTATCACCTGATCGTCAGCAAACCACAACGAGCTGATGGAGACTTCCGGGGCTATCCAAATGCCTGGGTGGACTTGTTGCTTCCATCTTCTACAGAGATCATCAGCATAAATGTTAAATAAGGTTGGTGAGAGCGGGCAGCCCTGCCTCAAACCAACATTTGTACGAACCTCCTCTGTGAGAGAGCCTGAACAGTTCAAGATGACAGCTGTTCCATGATACAAACTCTCTATAACTTCCACCAAGTGTATTGGAAAGCCTCTTTTGACCAATCCATCAAACAGGATATGTCTATCAACTTTATCAAACGCTTTTTCGTAGTCTACAAATGCAAGGTGTGTCTCCAAATTGAATTCAACTCGTTTTGAAATTATCTGCTTTAAAGAAAAAACATCGTCAATGCAAGACCTGCCCTTTCTAAAGCCGGCTTGTTCTTCTAATAATAACACATCCGAGATTTTTCTGAGTATATTGTTCAGGATTTTACTGTATAATTTATACACATTACTCAACAAACTAATTCCTCTGTAATTATTTGTATCTTTTCTGTTACCCTACTTAAACAGCGAGATTACTATGGCTTTTTTCCAATCTTTAGGAATGTATCGCAAAGTCCAACACATGTTCATCAAGTGAAGCAGGCGAAATTTGAGTAGTGTACCACCATATTTCAATAGTTCTGAATTTATATGATCTAATCCTGTTGCCTTCCTATTTTTTGTTTGTTTTAATGCCTCTTCCAATTCCTCAATAGCTATTTGATCAATACCATGTTTTGTTTCTGGATGATGAGCTTCTTCCATGAATGGTAAATCGCTTTTGTACCACAATCTTTTATAGTGCTCAATCCATTCTTGTTTTTCTATATTGTCTATTTTAGCCATCTCCTTCTCGTCATTATTGAGGTGTTTCATCAACTTATAGGCAACCTATATAGGTTGCTTATAGGGTACTTATAGGTTGCCTATAAGTTAAGTTTTATTCTACTGCTATGAAATAAATAGACGTATGATAATTTTAATGAAATAGTTATTGTTTTATTTAAATTTCGAAGTTTTTCATAGCCTAGGTTAATTTGTTTTTTATAAATATGTATAAAGTTTTTGTTTTTTTTTCTTACATTCTATTTTCAATCAATTTGTTTTTTCTTCATAAACTTTTAAACTTTAGAGTTCTTTTCACTGTTGATTTTATACATGTTGTAAAATATTCCTTATATAAGTACAAATTTTTATAACTCAGAAATAAATGTGAGGACCTTCCATCTTGGTTGATTTTCAGCCTCTCACTCCCATAAAATTTCACAAATCTTAGTTTATTTATGCATGTTCACATATCATTTATATTATTGTAGTATTATTGTATCATTGTAATATTATTTATATATTTTTCTAAATAATTATGAATAAATGAATAAATGAATAGGACGTTTCAATACAACATGTTGTTGGCTTGAGGTTTTACGCCCCATTAAATTAATTTACAATTTTTTATTTTCGTCTTCTTAGTTGCTTAGTAACCATATTTTGTTTATGAAAATTAAATAATTTTTAAATATTTTATTTTAATCAGCTGGATTTATTTATATTTACTTCAATAGACTCAAATATAAACAAATCCAGATGTTAGTTAAATTTGTCTCATTACACTACAATCTGTTTTTTTTTATAATGTACAACTATTTGGTGTAGAGTGGTGTTTGTTAAAATATGGTTGTTAGTCAGTTACCATCCTAAGTTTCTTTTCTAGCCGGTGTTAAAACACAACTTATAACGACTTTCTACCAGATAAGTGACTGGGGTGGCCGAAAGTAATAATTCGAAATTACTAAAAATGAAGGAAGTTTTACTAATACGTTTCAGCTTTCTTCTATTAAGTGCTGTTGGACAACATGATTTTATTTAAATCAGTCTTATCAAGTTTCTCTAGCCGGGATATGTGTTATTTTAACTTATTTATTTAATTTTGCAACTATATAATGACACCTAGCAAAAATGTTTAGAGAGTGCATTAGACATAAAACCCTTGTTAATGGCTTAGAAGACGACACAACCGATACACAACAGATAGTGCTCCTGATAATTAAAATTATGTTATATTAAAATTTTTAATGAAATTTATAGCTACCTATTACTGTTGTATTAACGTATCATGTCTCTACTCCATCAGCGTTTCAGTGGACTTTGTGCGATTGTGGTAGATCGGGAGAATTTTGTTTTGTATTAGTAGATTATTATGGTTTTAAAATCTGCCTCGGAACCTACGGTACAATTTTAGGAATACGGAGTTAAAGTGTGAAAGCGTGAGCCATAGTGGAGTGTTTTATCGAATTCGTAACTCGGGGAATTAGAATCAGTTTAATTATTAGTAATTAGGAATTTACTTTGAAAAATATTGTGTTCTGAAATGACTCACGGATGTTCAAACTTTAAAATGTAGTTCCCTTTGTTTGGACGACTTAAAATCAGTATCGAGCTTTCAAATCCTGAAAAGATGATTTAGCTTCAACAGTTACAAGAATTTTCAAGTATTTAATATTTTTCTATCATAATAGAACTTAACCTTACTTACCGTAAAATGTAAACCTTTACAATCGTGTTTTAGTTGTCAACAATGACATTTGTCTGCGAGTAAAAAGGAGCTTTTCCATTCTTTTAGTTGAACAAAAAACAACTTGATTCCAACTTACACTTCTGCTCTCTTTCCTAATGGAAAGTTAACATCTCTGAATGTTAGGCTTATACTTGAAGAAAAACAATTTCGTAATTGATCCACTTCTCTAAGATTAGATCTCCTAAAAAGTGGCACAACAAAAAACAGAAAAGTTTTTAACCGATTTAGAATCCATTAAGCTTAAGAAATTTCGTTGTTTATCGTTGGATATTTTATATAAGTCTGTACAAGAAGACATTTGTATAGTGAAAGCGTTCTCTTATTAAATTTGTATGAGGATATCTTATTTTAGTTATTCGATTGAATAAAAATTTAAAAAACAGTTTACAACAGTTTACTAATTATTTAGGAATAAATATATTTTCATGAGTACCTGGAAATGTTTACAAATTTTTTTTTAAATGTATTGTAATTGCGATACCCGGTTTAGTTATCATTATATTAGTCTGTATTATAATTCTGAAGTTTCTCAAGTTTGCTGGAATTTATAAATTTATTTTACAATAAATAAAACCCCACTTTCAGTATCTAGGTTGCAACATTACATACCAACAGGATAAAGATGCTGACATTAAGATGCACCGATTTCAGCAAATTTACGGAAGTATCCACCGAACCTTAAAAAATAGCACCAGCAAAAACACGAGGGTGAGATTTTATAAAACAATAGCAGTGCCGATCCTACTCTATGGGTGCTGTCAAAGCGAGAGAAGAGTAGATTTCAAGCATCTTAAATGAAATTTCTTTGACATAGGTATGGGTGTAGTAGAGAAGAGCATTACATGAATACAGAGGTAAGGAAAAAACTCAACACATTCTCTATAAACGACAAGGTATCTCAGAACAGAATGCAGTGGTTAGAGCATGTCAACAGAATGAGGGAGGATAGAATACTTAAGCAAAGCCTAGGCTATAAACCGGAGGGAGAGAGAAAACGAGGATGCTCGAGAAAGAGATGGGCAGAATTGAGAGATTTGGAACAAGCAGAGATGTCTAATCCTTGAAAGGCAGAAGAAGAAGAAGAAGAAGAAGAAGGAGGAGGAGGAGGAGGAGAAGGAGAAGAAGAAGAAATAAAATTAGCGTAAAATAAGAAGAGGGGACTTTAGTAGTTGATCAGATCAAAAAACTTTATTGAATCTCAGAAAAAAAAGATTTTAAATATGAAGTACAGCTAATGCATGTACAAATGAGTGTATCCCTGATTTTCGTTATTTTAAAAGTAATAAATATTTGTATTTCGCTACAAGTACCTTATCAAATGGAGGAGTGAACTAAATTTCTGGCGCGTAGATCCATAAGTCTCACAGTATTGCGCTTACAACCGTAAATTTAGGCGTTCTTTAGCCGCGGGGACGTACACATAAGTCTTTTGATAATCTCTCTTCTAAATCGCTTTTTTCTAACATTAATCTAAATAAATTTTCTGAGTTTCAACACATTACGTCCTCTAAATGTATATATCGGATTTGCTATTACTTTGATATATACTTACTGTTTAAATGTCTTATTCTGAAAATAATTCATGTTATTAAAACAAAGTTAACATTTCAGTTCTCTTTAAAAATGCTTTAAAGGAAATTAAGTGAGTATGACTAAATCGGGACTACTTTACGCTTACTTTCCACTGGAAACCTAATTTTATTGCCGTGTCGTAATAAATCACTCTCTCCTTACTGCAATTACTCACGCAGAATAAGCATTTCTTTGCCAAAGTACGTAGAATACTGGTTCAAGATCATTTATCACCAATAAATTTTATTATCATTAATATTATTAGTATTACTATAAATGTATTACCTTTTTAGCTAATCTTTCTAACCTTCAAGTTTCTTTCTAATCTTCAAGCAGTCCTATATTTCATTTTCTTTATAACCGATTCTGACGCTGTATCATGAAATTATAATTTAAGTAATCAACAAAATGAACTTGTCAACATAGAACGGACCAGTGCATTTAGTGCTTTTTCTCACAGAGCATCACAAACTGTCTCTAAGTTAGGAGTATTTTTTTTAAATATCCTTTTCAGCAGTAGTACTAACTGGTAAACAACGGTCCGCGTCTACGGTTTTTGCGGACCGCGAGCTGTAAAGAATAATTTTTTTATGCAGATTTTATTTTTGTGATGTGAATTGTTTTACATTTAAGCTGTGTGCATGCTGAGAGCAACTGGTGATGTCTACACGACATAGCCTATAGGCCTACCTAAGTTTCTTTGATGAGAGTTACACTTGCTGGAAAAATTTACGGTCGTGATAAGGGTGAAAGCAACTCGCGATAGCGTTACAGAATGCAAAATCTACAACTTCTGTACGCGGGCCTATAGTAGGTTGAAACTGTTGTTACATTTTATTGCTTAAACCTTTTTGAACTCAATAATTTTAGTATTAAGATTTAGCTCGACTTGTAATATCTAAATTTTATATTTGGCAAGGTAGGTCTGAGTAAAATGTAGCATTCCCATCAAAATTTTAAACTGAGCATGATCAAAATTAGTTGATGACCATTGCTGTATACAATAATTAACCCACCCAAAATTGTTGAATTGACAATTTTCGGTCCATGTCGAATGATACATTTACAAGATATATGTACGAGGTCATCCTACTAAGAACAAACATAGGCTACATTATTTTTAGCTTCAGGGGCATGAAATTTGAAGATCAGTTAATATTTCTGAGTACTGAAAATTTTAAACTAGGCATATTACAATAGTTTTTATGTAGAGAAATTGTATTTTATTTGGAATTAGGCAATACTTTAATAAAAAAAATCTTCCGTTTTGAATCTATAGAAAAAGCCTTTCTTTCAGGGTATGCAATGTTCATATTGTGGGTTAACTAAATCATTAGTTACACTTAGGCCTACCATATAACATAAATGATAAAAAGCATTATAGGTAAAACAAAATCTGTAGTGAACACTCACACATTTTTCTCTTGCCAACGTAAATAATTAAAAATATAACCTATGTTTAGTTATAAAAACAGTGTAAAACGAACAACATAAACTAATTTTGATTATGAGTAAATGATGCTAAATGAAAAGCAACCTCTGTGTAACTTGGACACGTAAAATCACTAAGTGACATTAAACTAAGCTTTGAAAAAGAAAAGGTTGGTACATAAGTTTTAGATTTTTTAATTTTCTACGAATCTAATTGTGTACACTTTTTCTCTAAAATGTTCATTAAGGCCGCAATCTTAAAAGAAAACATTTTTTACCACGAAAGCACAGGCCTCTAAGAATTTCAGCAGACATGGCGCTTACCCTATATTGTAGAAAAAAGGCTTTTTTCTTAAAGCCGTTTTTAAGAAAATCACAAAAAATTAAAAATCGCATGAATTTTACTAAAAATACTACTCCCATTGATTTTTATTTTGATGAAATTTTCGCTAGTAGCTAACTGAATGTTATTTGGGTTGAGGGGCTACAGACATGTATCTCCAGAAAAACTCAATTTCGAAAAACCGACGTGATAACAATACTTTCTTCCGTATATATTCATATATGGCAAGAGAAAGTAAAAAGAGACCTAGAAAAGAAAGGTTTAGTAGTGGTAAGAAATATGAAGACGAGTTGGTTTTTCTAGTATATTGTTGGAAACGTGAAGTGGGATAACTCGAGCGAAACGTTGGTTAGTCTGTATACAAAGTAACAGTAAAAGAAGTAAACTGAACAGCAAAAAGAAGCTTAAATTCGGTAGTCAGAAAATAAAATTTTCCTACGTGGAACAGTGGACCGGGTCCAAACTACTCCTCCTTCTTTTAGTCCTTAGTGATACTTTCTTTCAGCAATAAAGTAGCCCTGTTAACGAACCAGGGTGTAACATTAAAATTTAATTATTATATTGAAACTTTGCCAAGAATACTTAAACTTTTAGAAAACAAAGAACACTTCAGCCTACTACCTTTTTCAGCTCAGTACGATAGTCGAACCCTCTTGTATTATAGAATGCAGCACTCTTATTTCAACTCCAGAACATACAAATCAAAAATATTACAACCAACAAACAAATTTAAACAATTTTTAGGTTAACCTACTGGATCATTGACCCGAAAGAAAATTTATAATAAAATATAATTAATTAAATTAATTCGTGATGAATAAACCTGATTTATCTGTATACGCTTTGAGTAATATTTCTTTATTTATAACAATTTAAATAGTTTTCTGTACTAATTATCATTGATTTCATGCAATTGGCTCTAAATTTAGTCTATCATTAAGATTACTTTTTTGCCATATTCAATACATATACCAATTAAATACAATAAACAAAACTAATAACTATTTACTTACAAATTTATAATTAATACAAAGAAAAATATAGGTAATAATTTTTAATGGCGGTACAAGCAGAAGTAAAAAACTTAAGCACCTGCAGCGAGTCTGCACGGAATACATACATGGTTACAATGCATATAATAAAAGTGCATACAGTTTTACAAAAACAATTAAAATCAAGACAGTAATCGTAAATCCTGCCCATAACAAGACAGGTGGAGTATCAATTTATTTACACTCAATCTGTTCGTTGAAGAGCTAAAATAAATAGTTATGTTTCTTATTACATGGTCAGCCAATTAAATGACTGAATCATTTAAGAACAGAAGAGGTAGAGGTGTAAAAGACACTAATCAGAGTTATCTCCTCTGAAAGTAATGAATTTCATTATACAGCCAGACCCGGTAGTGAATGAAGTGAAGGTTTCATTTGCAGAGTGGAAATATGTGCTTTTCAGATGGCCCGGCATGCTAATAAGTGTACTTTTCCATTCAGTGAGGAAGGCCAGGGTAACCCACATCATTCTTCTTTTTACTTCGTAAAACCTCTTTAGGTTCAAACCAGCCTTTCGGCTGATGACTTAAAGAACAAAACAATCTTAAATCAAACTTTTACTAGGAATATTTAAGCATTGGGTTGAACTCAGACCGATTTTTTATTATTTTTGATAAGTTATTAATTTCTTACCCAACTACTAATATTGTGATACTATTGCTAAGGTCCGTTTCGGGATCTGGGTGAAATAAATAATTAATAAACTATCGTTAGAATTAAAAACAGTATTTACGAGTATTACACAATAAATCACGATTAAAAATGATACTTAAACTTACAAACAAATTACAATTACTACAATTCTTCTTCTTCTCATGCTTTTTAAGGATTAGGCATCTTTGCCTGTTCCGAACCTCTCAAATCTGTCCATCTCTTTCTCGGGCGACCTCGTTCTCTCCTGTCCTCCGGCTTATAGCCCAGTGTCTGCTTAGGTATCCTATCCTCCCTCATCCTTTTTACATGCTCTAACCACTGCATTCTGTTCCGAGATACCTTGTTGTTTATAGAGAAGATGTTGAGTTCTTTCCTTATCTCGGTATTTCTGTAATGATCTTCTCTACTATACCCGTACGTATGTCGAAGGAATTTCATTTCAGATGCTTGCAATCTACTCTCCTTTCGCTTTGATAGCAACCAAGTTTCACTGTCATAGAGTAGCGTCGGTACTGCTAATGTTTTATAAAATCTCACTCTCGTTTTTTTGCCGGTGCTATTTTTTAAAAAGTGCGGTGGATAGTTCTGCATATTTGCTGAAATCGGTGCATCTTCTTGAAAGGATCTCTGTTCTGTGGTATGTAATGTTGCAAAGATTTTAGATATAAGAGATAAAGTCTTTTTGTCGGTTTCTAGAACGTAAACACATTAGGATTGAATAAAGGTTTACCACACCGTTACAAAAGAGCTAATTATCTAAATAGATTGTAATGAGACAAATTTAATGGACATCTGGACTTGTTTATATTTGAGTATTGAAATAAATATAAATAACTCCAGCTGATTAAAATAAAATATTTAAAAATTATTTAATTTCATAAACAAAATATGGTTACTAAGCAACTAAGAAGAAGAAATAAAAATTGTAAATTATTTTAGTGTGGGGCTGAATATCAAGCAAGCTAGTAGGTCCCACATTCGTTCTAGAAAAATATATTAAAATATATACATTAGAAGAGAATTTATCAGTTCAATTAATTAGTTACTGTATAACCTAAGGTGTTGGGGTAGGAAATAATGTCTTGGTGAATCAATACAAGGAGACTATAAATATAATATCGGAAGGTTGTGTTGTTCAAAATGTGAATATGCTTAAATGAATAAAGATTTGTTAAGATGGTAAATATAAAAGATATGACTGATGATATATTAATGTAATAGCATACAAATTGAATAATAAACAATTAATACACTGATTACTATTACTTATGATAATTAATAATTAAAACGAGATTCAATAATTACGCTGCAAACATAACATACATGATTGCATGATGATCATTTAATAATGTTCAAAGATTTTGTATTACATAACAAAAATGATAAATGATAATGTGAATAATGTTTTATTGAACGAAATAGGAGACAAGGTAAATGAAAAAATAATAAAATCAAACTTGAAAGCTAATACAACACCAATAATGAATACAACATTAATTTAATTATTTCATATCAAATTTGGCTAATCACTCGTGGGGATAATATAATTTCTTACAAGATACACCAATCCTTTTCAGGTAGCCGTCACAACAGTAGGCTTATACCATACGTAACCATTTATACACAATATTTCTAACGATTTCTTGGAAATAACCGATAGATCAACTATTATTATTTACATTAACACTTAAAAAAACTCAGTCTTGCTAGAGACTGGAGCAACACTTTTCCCTTAGATATTGTCACAATATTTTTCTTGATCGACTTTTCACGAGCACAACCATTGTCGAAAAAAATAATTGATTTAGACATGGCTTACAACATATTTTTCAGATGGATACGTAATAAAAAACATATCTTGAGGATTTCTAATATATTATAATATGTCCATAACTTTATCTTTGATTCCATGTAATTGACTCTAGATTTCGTTTCGGTGAAATTCGATTTCAAAAAATTGACATGAAACACATTACTTCTTACATCTTATACAAGGGAAGAGAGAGTGAAAATTTTTAGTTTAGATAAAGTACAGAATTGTATCAAATTAATTTTATTTTTGATAATATGATTTCCAATGATGATATAAAAATAATTGTGACAATGAACTTCCATTATTCTCAAATAAAACTAAACTTTTTACAACTTTTATTTAGTTATATTTACTTCCTTTTACTCTCTACAAATGTACTAAGGCCATTAATAATAAGAATTTATGTGTAACCATCGTTTAACTACGTTACTAGAATTAATACTGAAATTAATTATTAAATAAGCATTATAACTACACAATTTAAGTTGGCAGTAGTTTGGGTAGTAAAGACTTATCTTGTTTTTGGAAGAGGTGAAGTTAGAGGTGCACACTCCTCCGTGCGGTAAATCTTTGCTCACAGATGTTGCAAGATAACACCTGATAAATTTCTCTCCCCTCTCTCTCCCTTACTTTCGTGGCGTTATACAGTATTTGTATATACAGCATGTCCCAAAATAAAGATGACATTTTATTTTTGTCTGCCAAAACAGATTTAGGATAAATTTTACCAACTTGCAATAAAAATATTACTAGACATTGAAGCCATTGAAGGCTTCAATGGCTAGAATTACTAACATCTTTAAGAGCACTTGTAATAAAAGACACATCGAAATCTGTTATTTAATTTTTGAGTCAATTTTTGCAAGATTTTATACATAAATTACAACTCCAATTTTAAAAAACCTGATTTAAAAAAAAATTTAAATTTAAGAATTTTTTTAGAATTTTAGAATTTTTTAGAATTTAAAAAAATGTGACTTTCTGTTGCCAAAGTTGAAAAGGACCAATTTTGATGAAAAGTAGCTATATGTAAAGTAATAAACATTTAAAGTGCTGTATATGCAAAATTAACGAAGAACTTGAAGGACTCGATTTTGATGAGAAAAATATTGCTAGTCACTGATTGACGCTAAATTACGCACTATAAGTAAAAAAATTCTATAACTTCGATTATGAGCATTTTAACCTTAAAATTCAAATTAAGGTAACAATCTTAAAACAAACCTTCTTTTTAGCACAAAAACACAGGTCCCCATGAATTTCCTCAGACATGACGCTTACCCTATCTTCTAAAGCACAAAACATATGAGTAAATGAGACGATTTTAATAAAAATCGTAGGAGCAGTTTTGAAAAAATTCACAAAAACATAAAAAAGTCATACGAATAAACTGCTCCGGTTGATTGACTTTGATGGAAATCAGGTCTCCTTATGAGATCTAAGTTATGTTTTAAGTTTCAACTCCGCACTGTGATTTCCGTTTTTGAGTTATTTTTATCACATATGTATAGTCTCACAGATAAAATTTTTGGGTTCAGGGGATCTGAAAAGGTGTATTTCCGGAATAACTAGGTTTAAAAATTTTACAACGCTCCTAACCTATGTTTCATGTAACACTTCATCTCATTTAACGCTTCATTTCGTCAAAAATTATGATTTTTTTTCTAATACAACCGGTCGAATATTAATTTTTATGAAATTTTATTTGTTAACGATTCTGTTAATATAATTAGTGGTTTAATAACTTGATATTACTGGAATATAGATTAGCAAAAAGTTGAACAAACTTTTGTGACAACCGTTGTAAGTAAGTGTTACAACTCCCCATGTTTAAACTTCTCCCTTTACAAAAATATTCGTACACATTTTCCACATTAGTGACATCTTTTTTAGTTCTCTTATGACAATTTGAATTTCTCTATTATACTATTATTTATGTCCTCTACGTTATTATGTTTTTTAAATGAAGATTCATTCGTATTGGGAGGCAAGTTACCCAGAAATATAATTTATAGACTACGAGGTTTAGATTGTAATACAGGATAACTTAACTCGCCATTACGTATCTACACCGTTCTGTGCCGTGCGGCTTTTAACTGATCAAACCACCTGGCAGCTAGATTGGATATTACTCAATGTGGTTTCCCCCAGCATGTGGGGCGTAAAAAAATACACAAAATATATACTACAGTTGACATATGAATTGGTGTACTGTAGTTTTTTGTCTTCTTTATAAATATTCAATTTGATAACATCTATAACTTAACAAAAGCTGTATTATTACCATTTTCATTTTTTGTGTATCGCAATAATAAAACTTGACATTTTTGCAATCAAATTGTTTTATTTTCTTCTAAGAAATATTTTGTAAACACTAAAACACAATACAGATAATTTTTATATTTGTATGTAACATAACTTTCCATTTTCATTATTAATGGGTGGTTTATGAATGTATAGAATTATAAACAAGCCTCGCAGTCTTTCCTCATGAAAAAATACTAGGGTATAATGACAAATGCTTAGATACAACACTAATTTTTTTAGATAATTACTTGTGAGAATGTAAGATGAAACAATTTACATAGTCAAATTTTATTCCTTTCCAAATAGTATTGTTAAATTGTTTGGTAAAAATAGACATTTAACTATAGAGAGTAATTTACAGTGCGCTGGCCTATTCCAAATGTAACCGTTGAGCACTACGCAATGTACACTCGTGGAAAATAAATCAAATACTGATCTCCGATCGTAAACAAACCGGCGCTTAAATAGGTGGGCAATGTAGAGTTCGAGAAAAGACAGAGATTTTTGATATAATAATAAAATACAAAATGCTTTTGATGGCTTCTGGATAAATCTCAAAAACTGTAAACAATAATTAGGATTAAATAAAATGTGTTATAAAAAGGCAAATTATCTAAACAGGTAACAACCCGACTCTCACCATACCGAATGACAACAATAGTCAGGTCTACCTTTACAATAAAAGACCATTTATATTACCCATAATATTTCTTAACTTGTTTATAGAAAACATTATTTATTTCTTTATTACCGTATTACTACTCTGTTACTCTATTACTCTTATTATTTATTTATGTTAACATTTATAAATTCTCGGTCCCCCAGTATATTCTATGAAAACAGTTTTTGGTTTTACATATTGGTCTCATTTATAAAATAAGACCTGTTAATGCTTTCCGTTCTATACTTACCACAGAATCTTCGTTGATGACTAAATAAACTTTGAAGAAGATATCTTTTTTAAAAAACCTTTAATTTTTCTGTTCAATACGATTGGAGCAGTTTATAATAGTCACTTTAAAGAAAATTTCCCAAATACATTTAGTTTCTGTACATAACTACTAAGAAAAATGCCCACAAATTCACAGAACAATAATTCACTTTGGTGATAAGGAATGTTACTTACGAAGAAACTCCTGAAAAGTGTTTTGAGAATTTTCAAAACTGTTTCGTAGTTCATTAATAACGTCTCAATTTTAGTCTATATAAGTTATGAAATTATATTTTCACCGATAGTTAAGTATTTTAGTATCCTACAATGTAAAATTTGTTTTTATAAGAAATGGTTCATTCTCACACAAGACATTTATAGTGAGGATTGTTACATGTTGGAACGACCTTATTGATTAATACTTTTTATTTACAAATACATTTTTTATTATGGTGGTGAGGTAGTTGAAGAGCTTGGTTTGATTCCCAAAAGGACATTAAAGTTTTAATGGAATTATCACCTACAATTTTTTGTTGCTTTTTTAAGATAACATTATGTTGGATTAATCTTTTGTAAGAAATTAAATTATTCCTTCATAGGAATTAGCCAATTCGTTATTAGATTTATATTTATATTGTATTCTTTATTGGTGTTGTATCAGCTTTCAAGTTTGATCTTATTATTTTTTATTTACCTTGTCCCCTATTTCATTCAATAAAACATTATTTACATTTAACACATTATGGTTTTTATTTAATCAATATATTTTCATAATTATAATCACAACTTTCACTGTTCAAGTGTACTTCTAAAATAATGTTCCTGTTCTTAATACTGTTAAATCAACTCACTGGTTTTATTTTATTAATATTCTTTATAATTATGATGTATATTTAAAATTGTAATTTTGAGAATGGGACGTTGAAAATAATAGGTGTTATTAGTTTGAGGTTTTACGCCCCATTAAAATAATTCACAATTTTTATTTGCTTCTTCTTAGTTGCCTAGTAACCATATTTTGTTTATTAGAATTAAATAATTTTTAAATATTTCATCTTAATCAGCTGGAATTATTTATTTTTATTTCAATAGACTCAAACATAAACAACTCCAGGTGTGCATTAAATTTGTCTTGTTACACTTTCTTTGGTTTGTTTCATTGATAAAATCTCTTTATTAGTGATTTTCTCATCAGACTTTTTTTTCAATTTTATTACTCTTGCCGATTTTGTAATTTTTTTTATTTCATAGTGTTTTCGCTCCAATTCCTGAAGACCTTTTTCTTTTTTGCTCAGCCATTTTTTCAACTACAATTTTGTTGCATAATTTTGGTTTGTTTTTCAAGTTCATTTCTTTCATATTGAAGTGATGCTATGTGTTCTTCCAAATTTTTCCTATGACGACAGTCACTTCTTGTGTCGGCCATAAAACTAGACGATTCCGCTAATTTTTCAACCGATTCTTCCTTGTATGCTAAGTTCTTTGTCAGTACCTGCAATTCTTTGCTTAATTCAGCATGTTGAAATAAATGATTTTCTTGTAACTGGCTTTCAACCTTAGGAGTACGAGGACATCTAATTTCAGAATCAGTTGAAGTGGAAGCACACATTTCATGATTCAAATTCTCCTTTTCACTCGTTTTAGAGCTCGTTTAAGAGCTCTCTCAGAGAGAGGGAATTTTTTCTTATATACGAGGTTTGATCAAAAAATAACGGGAATTGAATTTTTGCTTAAAAAAATTATTTATTCATTTGTATAAATTTCATCCCCTTAAAAGTAATCCTCCTCAGATATAATAAACTTGTGCGAGCGCTTTTTCCGAACTTGGAGCACTTCTGGAACTCACTTTTTGGTATAGCTTTAAACTTCTTTAGAGATTCTGTTTCTATGCCATCCATGGTGGCAAAACGCCGAAACCTTGGTTTCGACGTCATTCCCACATACCCATGTCGCGTCACTTGTTATGATCGTTTGCAGAAATCCTGGATCAGTTTTGACTACATTCACGTCGATATCTTCTCGACGTTCTATTTTTTCGAAATTCAGTAATTTCAGAACGAACTTTGTTGCCACGCATTTCATCTGAAACATCCAAAATATCCGAAAAAATTGCTTGACCATGATCCAAATAATATACCGACCTCATTAGCAACCTCTCTGACAGTGATCCTGCGATCTTTCAGAATTATTTCCCCCAGTTCTACGACGCTGACGTCGGTTATTAATGTACTAGGGCGTCCAGGGCGGCCGTCATCTTCAATATTTCATGGCTAATTTTGAACCGTTTGTACCACTGGTAAACTCTTGTTTTACTCATAGTAGATTCGCTAAAAGCCACTGTCAACATTTCGAATATGGTACTACACTTGATATAATTTTTCCCACAAAATTAAATGCAGACTTTTTTATTCATTTTTTCGGAAATAACAAATCACCAAGCGACTGCAAATGCGGGTACTCTTTTCTACTTAACTACTTTTACAAGAAACTACTACTCTTAACTACTAACAAGAAACTATGCATTCAAAATGGCTGCAAATGCGAAAATTTGTTTGAAAAACGTGTACTAACAAGGTAAAAAAACAATTTTAGAAATCGGGTTACAAAACCCGCGAAATTAAAAAGTTTTTGTTATTTTTTATCAAACTTCGTATATCCTACTAGATTTAATTGAAATATATACGTATACATATTATATTGGGTAAAAATAAAAAATAAATTTATTTAGCCTATATGGTGATTATAAATGTTACTATATTTTAAAGTAAACAAGCAGGGATAATTTTCTTCGTATAATGCTTTAAATAAATAATGCGTAGCACTTCGTTCTGCCTGAAACAGATGTAAGCCTCTTGTAACATAACTTTGCAACACGTTCTTGAAATATTAATCTCATTAATCGATATAAATGGAGTAGTAGCCTACAAGTTTGCAGTAATAATAATATTGTGTAGATGAACGTGTATTGTAAAATTTATGAGATTACTTTAAAATATTTAACATCACATCTTTACTTTATGTTGGAATGGGGGAAAGAATAATATTATTAGCGCGGAAGAGTTTATTGCAAAGTCTAAGTGATACGTAATTCTATACCTACCAGCAAGTGAACTGAGCAAATGGGATTGTAGTGAAGTGAGAGACCGATGCCTTCGGAACAGAGTCATTCTCTAGAGAGAAAATCTAATCAAAATAATATCCTAAGAGAAGGAATAAGCTAAATAGCTCCCTCCCAGTTACCTGACGATTCCATTAATTCCAGTTCCCCAGCGGGTGGGGAAGACGAATGCCTTCTGCAAGATGGACTTCCTAGTTACTCTTACGTTCGTTGCCTACAACGAAAGCAACTCAAACCTCACCTCCACTTTTCAACCAACTGTTCAGGATCTCTCGTACTTTTCCAACAAACTCTCTCAGTCTCTCTCACACACTGCGGTAACAGTCTTTCCTAACTTACCAACGTCATTTGTATCATTGGCTGCTAGCTACCTGCTATTAATTATTTAACACGTAGTACATACTAACAACTTGTGTCTTTCGAGTCTGATTGATTTACAATACTTATTGTACTGCAGACTTATTTATCGTGAACAACTGCAATGACCACACAAATTTCAGCATCGTTTTCTATTTGAATAACATGTTAATACTGTTTTGCTCTTTGGCATAGTATTTTTATTTTACAAATTTAAATAAATTGTGGTTGAAATTATTCTATCTGCATTAACAATATCCTTATTATTTATTGCATTATTCTTTTTATTTCCGTTGCACTAAGAAGATTTACAACTCCCTTTACTCATTTATCATCCTAAATTTTTATAAGTTTTTGTAATGTGAAGGAGTGAATTGTGAGAAATAATCAATATAAAAATCTAGAAAGAAGACTAATTCATACTGATCTAAAATCGAGACGAAACGGCACGAAAGCACACAACTTGAATAATTTATTATTAATCATAATCTCGGAATTTCGGTAAATTATATGCTATGAGACATTTGAATAGTAACTGATACGTATATATATATATATATATATATATATATATATATATATATAGGTCATTTGTTGATGTAGATAATACGGTTGTTTAAAATTTGCAATGATAAAATTATATCTAAAAAAGTCTATCTTTTTGGTTTACTTTACTACACCACACTGAATTTTATCATACTTATAATGTTATTGTTTTTTTTTTCCTAATTTGTGTACGTTGCAATCTGTTCAATTTAGAACAATAAGCAACCCCATGACCCAATGAGATGAGGATGATGTGTATGACGTGAAAATGAGGTGTAGTCTTGTACAGACCCAGGCCGACCATTCCTGAGAGAGTATGGTTAATTAAACCCCAACCATCAAAGTACACCGGTAACCACTGTCTAGTATTCAAATCCGTATAAAAGTAACTACCTTTACTAGGATTCGAACCAGGAACCTTCGTCTCCGAAAATCAGCTGTTAAACAGCTGATTTTGGCTACGACTTTACTTCTAGACTAGACAAGAAGAAGTTTCATAAATTTAGAAACACTGCTACAAAAACTGAAACCAAATTCGTTCTCCTAAATTGTAAGTCCTACTTTGATATTGAGTGGATAATAATGACGAGTCTGCGTGGAACGACTCTACATGAATCTGACATATTTTTTGCGGTTGTTAATAAAAATCGAATTGACAGTTAAACTATGTTCAGAGCAAATAAAATCTGAGGCCACAAAATATTCAAATATTAGGTTTTAAATATTAGGTTTTTAAATTTATTTAAATTTTCATTTTAAACCTACAATTTCAGAACAAATAGATTTTTGTGGTAAATATCTACTTTTAATCTTGACAGCAACTTTTTCTGATGACACCGCCATTCTTTATAGCCCCATTACTATTCGCGATATTTTTCTGACCCTTCAATATCACGTCAACCAAATTTCGATACGGCTTAACAAATGGAAAATTAAAGTAAACCCTAACAAATCTAATAAATATTAAATCTAATAAATGTTTTCTTTCCATCCTGGTAGGCCTACGTGTCAAACTATTTTGCATAAACAACTCAGCGAGACAATCAAATCAGGTTAAATATTGAGAAGTTATACTTGACAAACATTATTTAACCTAGCCGAGCCACATCTAACTAAAACAGCAAACATTAACTTGCAGAACAAAACTTCTATAAGGTCTGTTACACCTTCCCAAAAAAGGCGAACATAAAAAGAGGAAAATGGTTGTGGAGTAAATTCACTTTACACAAAAATGCTTGCTTAACTATTTAATAAACAATAAGTTTCAGTTTAAAATTTGTATAGATGTGAAGCTCATAATAATAACAGAACATAAAAATTTTTTACAGAATAGTTTGTTTTACAACAGATTTTAAAACAAGTTTAAGTTAGTGTTATTACTGTCCAAAGATTTACAAGAGCAGGTTTCGCATTTATGAGCCAGACTAGCTCCACTTTAAGAAACAAAAAAAATATTTAAATACAATTTTATTAAGAAAATGAGGGTGCACCCAAAAATTAAATGACAGAAACTGTTACACATCAAAGTTTAACAATACAATTTCATATTACAAAAATATCCAAAAATAAGAAAAAAATAGATGAAGTTCATACATTTTCATTTAAAGAAATTTTTAAAAAAACAAATGGGAGAAGCCCTTAAATCCAAATTCAGAAAAAATCCAAAAAGGTAGTAGACATCCGTATTTTAAAAAATATATAAAAATTACATTACCAAATTTAATTATTATCCAAAATACTTCTCATTATACTTGAGCCAGATTAACACCAATCCATCGCAAACATTATAGTTAGGAAATTTGTGGAATACAGTAGAAAATTTATTTCTCCCTTTTTTAAATATACAGTTTTTGAAAATTTAATATTTAATCAAGTTATAATCATTTTATTTTATTTTTTTTTAAATATTTGAGATTCCATCCATAACCAATCTTAAAGGTGAAATTTAAAATCCAATTTTGGAAAATAGTACTTGAAGATGAACCATGACATGAACCGTAACTTGAAGTAGTCCCATGCCTGGAACCGGGATTAGAACCCTGAAAGCAAATTCCCAAAGAAATTAGCTAACAGTAAAAAAAACCCAAAATAAAAACCCCCCATTTAAAAATAATTTAAAGAAGAAAAAAATAAAAAAACAGAATTTAAATTTATAAAAACAAAAATGTAAGCCAGAATAATTAACCAAACCAACAAAAGCATGTCGCAACCATGCAAAGAAAGGCACGTAGAACATTCCAGAAGCAAGAAGAACTACGTAGCAGAAACCTTTCAAAAAGCTAAAATAAAAAGGCTCAAGAAAGCCAAGACAATTTTAGCGCAAAGAAATATATAAAAAAAATATTAAAAAATAGCCATATAATAAAATAAAAGAATTGAAAGAGTTTTTTTTATATTACAAAAATTACATTCAGTTACAGTTTTTATTTATTTTTTTTAAACAGGCTTGGCTGTACAGCATAAAAGTACGAAAAAAACCAAAAATTTACATACCTGAGAAATCAGGGCGAAAGTACGCGACAAAACCGAAACGGCAAACGTACACGTAATACATGGCACAATAAATTTTACATTGGTTACAAGGTAAGAAAAAGAATCGACCCGCCTGACTGAAAATTAATAATCAAGAGACGTAGGAAGGGACAACGAAAAACCTCACAGAACGAGAAAGCAGAGGAGGGGATGGGCCAACAGATAACAAAGATAATACTAATAACAAAGATAACAAAAAATCCTATTAAGCAAAATCCTAATTGATTAGGAAAGAATGTGATTGAGAAAGAAATCCATTCAAACATTAAAATTTATCAAAAACAGATAACAAATAGGAGGAAAAGAATAACCAAAATAAAATTAGGCCTAAACGACTGTAACGTAGTTACAGGTCTTATTGGAAAACCATCTTACCTAACATTAAAACAGAGACTTTCTGTCTATAATTATCATCTAAAATTATCTACACTTTTGCTTAGACTAGATTTAATATATATACTTTTGCTTTAAACTGCATATTAAGGCAGAAATCTTAAAAAACGTTTTTTTCTACGTAAGCACCCCCCAAGAATTTCAGCAGGCATAGCGCTTACCCTATCTTGTGGAATATAAAAAAATTAGTAAATGAGGCGTTTTAAAAAAAATTGTAGAAGGCGTTCTTGAGAAAATCGCAAAAAAGTGAAAAATGACACGAATAAACTACTACTTCCGGTTGATCAATTTTAATAAAAATGTTCGTATCGAGTCCTCTAGTATTACCTAAATTAACTTTAAAGTTTAAACTACATACAATTTTCCGATCTTGAGATATTTTTTTCAATCACACAGACACACAGACCAATCGCTAAGAACATGTTTTTGGGTATCAGAGGGTCTGAAAACGTGTATATCCTGTGAAAACTCAATCCGATAAATCAACGTGAAAACAATACTTACCTTCCTATATACTTATACTGTATAGGCAACAGAAAGTAAAAAATATGTTTCCAAAATATTTATTGTTAATATTTTTACTTTCTCTTGCCTGCATGAATATATAGAAAGGAAAGTGTTGTTTTCATGTCGATTTTTCGAAATCGAGTTTTTACCGAATCTACACGTTTTCAGACCCCCTGAACCCAAAAAACATGTTTTTAGCGATAGGCATGTGTGTGTGTGTGTGTGTGTGTGTGTATGTATGTGTGTGTGTGTGTGTGTGAACAGAATATCACAAGAACGGAACATCGTACGAACTTGAAACTTGAAACTTAAGTTACACACCACTACCGGACCCGACACGAACATTTTCATCAAAATCGGTCAAACGGAAGTAGTAGTTTCTTCGAGTAATTTTTCACTTTTTTGCGATTTTCTAAAAAACGGCTCCTACGGTGTTTGAAAAATCGCCTTATTTACTTTTATTTTTTATGGTCTACAAGATGGGGTAGGCGCCGTATCTACGGAAATTCTTGGAGAGGTTGTGTTCACGTAAAAAAATTGTTTTTTAAGATTGCGACTTAAATATGCATTTTAGCGCAAAAATGTACATAATAAAAGTTGTAGAGAATTTAAATGCCTACAACTTTTATTTCAAACTTTTCTTGTATAAGCGACAAGTATTTACTTGTCTTAGCGGGAATTAGCGATTTTGTTTTTTCTCACAAAAACTTTTAGTACTATGCATTTTACGACAGAAGTGTGTACAATCAAAATTATAGAAAATTAAAAGATCTACAACTTTTATTTAGAGCATTTTTCTCTACAGAGCCTAGTTTAGCGTGAAAGAGTGCTTTTCCGTATTTTTAAGCCAAACTGAGGTTGATTTTCATTTTGCGTCTTTCACTCATGATTAAAATAAGTTTATGTTGTTTGAGGTAAGGTTTTTATTTATTTCTAATGTTTTATTACTAATGTTAGATTATATTGTTTATTATTTGCATATTTGTCCATAAGAGAAAGTTGTGTGAGTGTTTCACACCAAATTTTTAAAATTAAGAGATACCATTCAATTAACTAAGAAAATCACCTTTTTGATTTTAATTTATTCTTAGTTGTGTAATAAGTTACATGTCTATAAGTTTTTAAAATACATAGTCCTTTAGTAATAGTTGGCCCGTTTTAATAATTTTCCAATTGGACTAATGTACCTAAATAAGATAGTTGATGCACAGGTGGCACAAAATCGATAGTCCCATCGGAATTTGGCGAAAACATGGTTCATTATTTATCAATAAACTTGTGGTATCTACGATAGAGCTTTTTGAAGTTTATGTCCCAATAGTAGCTGACGTCTTATCTAAATATTTATAAACTTTTCTTGACAAAGTAGTAGGTCTAAGTTTATCGACGAGGAAACTCTTCTTCAAGGATTATGTTTTAAAAATATTTCATCTGTCAACTCAAAAAATACAATGGCTTCAGTTTTGTTCTTAAAACATTTTTCATGGAATGTACATTTTATTATTTTTAATTATACTCTATGTTTGTTTAATAAATGTGCACCGATTCTTCCTTGTTATTTTTATCAAAATAGTAGAATATTAGACTATTTCACTATTTAACATAAAAATATTCATTGATTAATATGTCATCTCCGTTAGTAGAAATAATAATATATGTCATACCTATTAAAATTTCCCATAACAGGAAGTTGGAGTGTTAAATTATTTGCACTCGATCTGCTAGTACAGGGCTATAAAAAATAGTGCTGTTTCTTATTTCTTGGTCCGTCAATTATATGACTGAAGCATCAAAGAACAGAACGGGTAGAGGTACAAAAGACACTAGTCAAGAGCTATCTTCTCTGAGGGTAATGAATTTCATTATACAACCACACCTTGAGGTGAATGAAATGAAGGTGTCATTTTCAGGGTGGGAAGTAGGTTTTTTTCAGAGGGCCTGGCATGCTGTTAAGCATACTTTTCCACTCAGTGAGAAAGGCAATGGTAAACCAACTCACTGCTCGTTTTACTTAGTAAAGCCTCTATAGGATCAAACTAGCCTTTTGGCTGATGACCTAACCAACAACAACAACCTATTAAAATTTTGAAATGACAAAATCTCTTAAGTATTACTTAAAATGCGGGAAACAAGTTACTTGAAAAGTTTTCTACATTTACGAGTGTCTCGTATCCACAGCTTGATGTCTAGTGACTACTATGGGTTATAGAATGATGGGTTTGAATAATGTAATAATTTCCAGACCTACCCAGGAATCGAACTGTGAACCTTCCACTATGCAGCCGAGCACACTAAACTTTGCGTCATGCAAAGATCTTTAATTTTAGAAAATTAATTTTTATTTAAAAAAAATCATTTCTCTTATCTGTATCTATTTCATTTATTATAAACAAACAACCTTCGTAATACTTATTTAAATAATACTTAAATTTGTGCAAAAGCCAATAAAAATATTGCGCGTTTGTGTAAAATCCAATGTTTCTACAGTTTTGTATTTGTAATTTGTTATTCTGTTTGTCAAATTAGGTGAATCCAATATTTTAATATTGTGGATTTTGCAAAACTTGGCAATTATTTGTACTGTTCACTAAAAACGTTCTCTCAGAACTCCATTTAATCTATTTTGTGTAATGACACAAATTTGATGCACACCTGGTGTTGTTTACATTTGAATCTATTTAAATAAATCTGAATAATTCCAGCTGATTAAGATAAATATTTTAAAAAATTATTTAATTTTCATTAACAGAATATGGTTACTAGGCAACTAAGATGAAGAAAATGAAAATTGTAAATTTTTTTAGTGGGGGACTGGAGGCCAAACCAAGCGAGTAGGTCCCTCATTCGTTCTTAACAAATAGTAATAAATATATAATTAATAGTAAATATAAATAAATAGTAATAAATATAACGTTCATATTATTAAAAGAGACACAAATTATTCTACTTTATAATAACAGTGATTATCTGGTAGCTTTTCAATGGCAGACGTATAAAAACAATAACAACAACCATTCGTTCAAGTATGTAATTATGAATATATATATATATATATATATATATATATATTAATTGAATAAAACTTATAATGATTTAATGTGAATAATGTTTTATTGAAATAAATAAACAAGGGACAAGGTAAATGAAAAATAATAAGATAAAACTTGAAAGATGATACAACATAAACAAAGAATACAATATTAACGTAATTTCTTTGAAAACTGGCATTCTCTTGTGAGGGGCAACTTAATTATATTACAAATTTGACCAATTCCTCGTGGGTAAAAATATAGTTTCTTTCAAATTTGGAATACCCTCGTGAGGAGAAATAATAGTTCTCTTCAAATTTGGCTAATCCCTCGTGGGTATAATTTAATTATACTACAAATTTGGCATTCTCTTGTGAGGAATTAAATAAGTATGTTTCATTTGAAAGGTAAAAATTAGTATCGGACAAGATTTTAAACGTCTACAAATTGTAGGTAGTATACAAAACTAAGATAATATGAGTGAACATTTAAAACATAAAATTAATTAACTAATTCGCTAATGTTAATAAATAAACATAAAGTATAACACAAATATATAAAATTATCTACTAAAATTTGTAAATTACGCTTTGAGCCAAAATATAATAATATTATGATTGACTGGATAAATTATTCATATAAAGTCATAATTGGAATGTGTAACACGTAAACTTTAAACTGTGGTCCCCGGTTGTAACGCGGGTGTAGGGAATGATTCACTGATCCGCGTTATATCACCTACCGCGGTATAAAAGAAGTCAGATATATTTGTACTTACTATAAAATGTACTTTGCGCGTATTTATGATACAGCAGCCAATATAACCAAATTATAATTAGAAAAACCTAAAACTACGTATTGCGTACAACTTAAAAATTAAGGTAAATTTAGGTGCAATTTTAAAGTACGTACCTAAAGAAAATACTGTACTGTACGTATACAGTATAGTATAGCTTAAAATACTTGTAAACAAATTTTAATTTGCTTAATGTGTTTCAAATATATATATATTTATAAAAAAAAATTAAATAAACTAGGCTCTGTAGAGAAAAGTGCTCTAAATAAAAGTTGTAGATCTTTTTTAATTTTCTATAAATTTGACTGTGTACACTTTTGTCGTAAAATGCATGCTAAGCTGAAATCTTTTAAAAAATTTATTTTTCTACACGTTTTCGTGAGAGAAAAAAAACAGAAAATTGCTAATTAGCTCTTAACTAAGCGTTATATAAACAAATGTTTGAATTAATAATGTTGTAGGATTTTAAATTCTCTGCAACTTTTATTATATACATTATTGCGCTAAAATGCATATCAAAGTCGAAATCATAAAAAACAATATTTTACGAGATAACATTCTCCCCAAGAATTTCAGCAGACATGGCCCACCCTATCTTGTCGAGCATAAAAAATTGAGTAAATAAAGCGATTTTTAAAAAAATCGTAGGAGTTGTTTTTGAGAAAATCGCAAAACAATGAAAAATGACACGAATAAAATACTACTTCCGGTTGACTGATGTTGATGAAAATGGTCGTGTCGGGTCCTCTAATGGTATCTAGCTTAAATTTCAGGTTTCAACTTTCGCACGATGTTCCATTCTTGAGATATTCTGTTCACACACACACACACACACCAATCGCTAAAAACATGTTTTTTGGGTTCAGGGGGTCTGAAAACGTGTAGATCCGGCGAAAACTCGATTTAAAAAAAATTACATGAAACCAACACTTTCCTTCCTATATATTCATGTAGGCAAGAGAAAGTAAAAAATATATACAGTACTGTATTTTTAAATTCTGTAATAAATTGAAAAATTTTGCGGGGATATAATTCAACCCGCGTTATATCTAAAAGCGCGAAATAACCGACCGCGTTATAACCGGAGACCACGATATTACATTTTAACTTCGTATTACGTGGGTACTTTTAGGTTTTATTATAACTTTGTTCACTGGATTAGGCTTTGGTTTCCTGGGAACAGAAAAATTTAAGAGTAATTTTTACTGGGTCACAAAAAGTGATATTTCGTCAAACTCAAGGAAAATTAAAAATTAAAGAATATTGTTATATCCTCACTAAATTCTGGTCAAAACTAATTAACGTTTTATAACTGTTAAATATTTTAATGGATGGATAATAAAGAATAAGCAAACAACCTTTTGTTCATTAAATAAAGGATTGTATAGAACATTTTAAAATAGATAGAAAAATGTATCCACTCGGGATTCGTCGGGTTACATCACCAACAAACTCAAGACTGACTGAAGTATACTGTCCGGTCCCTCAGGAACAGTTCCATTCATGGAAAGAGGGAATTCCCAGTTCAAGAAAACGGAATCTGCATCCTGAATTGAGCATGAAAACTCGTCTCAGAAGAGGCTCCTTATGCAAAAAGCCACTCCTACAGATCTTATAGGAGAGACCCTTTTGTATGAAAATACCCTAATATCTATGTCACGTTAACAGCAAAACGGAGATGAGGAAACATTTGGAAGGAAAATAGTACGAATGTGAAGGGGTGTGATAGGGTGAGGGAGACAACAGGAGAATATGAACTGACGTTAAATTTCTGTATGTTTTATAACAATATTTTCATTATTTAATGAACAGTTTATTTTTAATTTAAATTTTATAACTATTGCAGTCAAAGTAAAACTACAATAAGATAATACTAAGAGCTTTAAAAAGTAAACTTTTAAACATCTCGGAACGTATCTGTTAATTAATCAGCAGAACTTCCCACGGTTTCACACCGGTTCTTTTATTTCTAACACCCCTAAATTTATTCCATATCTTCTAACGCATTTTATGAAGTCTGTACGTATGTCTTATAAAGTATGTACGTATTGTCAAAATTGTTTTTTATTGAACTATGCTAAACTTTTAACTTAAATTCATCACTTGTTCTCCAATCTGTATTTTTTAAATTGATTTCATTTATAATTGTAAAGATTCACCTTATCGTTGCAATCATCAGTTCCTTTCAGTAAGAATTTTTTTCTATATTTACGTAATCATAGAATTTCGTATCTGTTATCATACCTTTCATGTTCTGGTATCTGGCCTTCCCATTCCTTTTTTACCTGGCATCTTATCATCGAAAATACTTATAATGAAACAATTTAGTCTCACAATGAGGCAGATACATTTCGTCATCCCTTTGATTAAGACTGCAGTGAGTTATTTATTTTGGATCCTACTTCTAGTACGATCTTTAATATTCCTTTATCCAAGGTTCAGCTAATCTTCTGTGTTCTCCTTCATAGCTACATCCAAAACGCTTCTGATATTGGTTTTATTAATCTATCAAAATATATTATAACATTATAACAGTGATATTCTAAAAATAGTTAAAGGAATAAATTATTTTTTTGTATAAATTTATGTATTCTATGAAGTGTTGTGTACTGAACGAAGATAATGGATTGCGATGCATGGAATGTTTTGAATAGGAATTCTTGGAAATCTAAACTAGTAGAAAGATTTATTTTTTATCCATTTTATAATGTTCCAGCAAAACGGAGAAATTGAAAAGGACCTCGATTAACTATCAAACCGCAGGTATGAAAACAGTTAGCGCCTTAGTAGTGAATTAGTTAGTTCTTCGTTTGTGAATGGAAATGGTCGGCCCATTTCGAAAAAGTATCGTTACGGGATCGGTTCTAAATTACGTTAGTATTTCGGGTGCGTTCGGGTGATAGCAAGAAACATTGTTTTGGTTCGTTACGTGACAAATCTTGCTTATAATTGAGTTTAGTTTAATCTTAAGTTTTTAATTAATGTAATTGAAGTAATCTATTTGTGTTTGTTAGTCGGGTGCGTTTAATAATCAGTTGTGTGAATAAACAATTTTTATAGGTTTAAGGAAGTCAGTTTGTTACTTATTATACCCAGATCCCGAACAAACCTAGGCATAGGTGTTACAATACAATTACCAAACCAACCGTATTTTATCGTTGTAATACTGAAGGTCGTTTATAGAACAAGAAAAGATTTAAACACTCTTGTTAAAATATTAAAATTATTTTTTAACTAAATTAAAATATTTTAGCTAGAAATCTTTTCTACTTCACAATACAGATAAACCTTTTTAGATTTTTTCTAGTGTTTTGTTGGATGTCCTCTGCCTTGTTTGTCAACAGGCGATTAAAGTAATGCATGCTTGGGAATTATTTTGTCACTCGTACCTTGTTCACAACGTTATTATTCAGATGTTGTTCACAATTTTTTCGGTAATAATATATATTATAAAATTCTGGAACTCAGAAACTGCTAAGTGGAAAGTCACATATGTTCTTTTTTCTCTTTATATCAGCAACAGTAGACTTCACAAGATTCTTAAAAAATCATTTCTCAAAATAGATACAACAAAATGTTTTTTAACAAATTTGATTTATCAAGGTAGTAAAAATTTCCTGTCGCCGACATTAAACACTACATTTAATAAGTTCTCGTTCAATATAGGTATTTGAATAATAATCCTGTGGTTCCGATGAGTTCATTAAATGGACTGATGGGTCGCTTTTCCTGGTGTCAGTAGAAAAAGTAAAGAAATTGCTTCGAATTATCTTTACAAATACTATTGCCAATTTTCAGAATTACAGCATCTTGGAAAGATACAGAAATGATTTATGTAATTATCAGGAATTATTATTATTCAGGGTAATTATATAAATACCCTGAAATGGTAGTTAATGGCAGTTATTTTTCTTTTCTATCCCTCTCCATCCAAATCTATCGCTTAGTTTTTATCCATTTTTACTTTCTTTATCCCTTTCTATCATTTAGGAGCAAGTGATCATAATTCAAGTGCTTTACTCCTCCTAGCACTATCAGAATACGCTTGACGATTCTGAACTTCAGCTTTTCGGGAAGGTGTAGAATTATATTTATGTTTTTAGCACTATCACTTCATTTTTAACCCTTTTAGGCACAAGTTAAAAATGGCACAAGTTATGAAATGTTAAATACTTTAGTATAACTACTCTAAAAATGTATTAATATGTTTTCTAAGTGATTGGGAGGGTAAGGAATAAGTGAATGAGTCAGTCAATCATTCAATTAAGACCTTTCCTTTTAAATACAAAGACTATTTCATCACAACGTTTATTTTATACGTATATAATTTAATCGCTAACACTTTCTTTATACGGCCGGACAATTTAGTTAATACAACATTGATTTCTTAGGTAAACTATGACAAGAACATCTACGTGGTTGTTATATGAAGGCATAGATTAAATTAATAATTTATCATTCAGTTTGATTTAAACGTATCGGTTTATCATAAATCAATGTGAAAACCAGGTTTCATTAATCACATGCCCTCTACTTCCAATAAAACGTTCCTAGATTCATTGCTGCCAGAATTAGACCTACCTGACTTGAATTAATATTATTATTCTACTATAAATTCTACAACATCAAATTACCCGGAGGCAATTCTGCTACAAATAGGAAAATATTTTAACCAGTGATGGAACTTATATTTTAAAATATATATGAAGCGTTAGTTACAAGTTGTTTGCAATGAGGTATTTTAACTTTTAAACCTAAAACACTAAAATCGTTTCTTTTGGAAATAAAGTAAATCTATCGCATTACTTTTGACAAAAGTAGTCCACTCTATATTCGGAAAAAAAAGATTTTTACTATCAATGTCGAATCAACAACCTTTTTAGGAATAATTTTAATTCTCTTAGAAAAATAAATTATTTTTTTGGTAATTTCCTAATACTTAAATTTCCTGGAACATGTAAAAATTCATTTCTGAAATACTAGAATTTAGATATTTTTAAACATTTTAAAATTTTAAATGTATTTATTATCTCCGACCGAGGCCGACGACACGTGGCAAAACCTTGCTTGCGTGTTTCATAGCCCTGAAAAGGGACGTTTAATTGAATTGCACATAACAAAATGTATTAGCCTTAAATACAAACCTCAATTTCTTAGTTGCAAAAATGTTTATCTTTAAAATTGGAATCAATAGTATGTCTATTACGTAGGCCTATACATAAAAATGTTGTAGTAAAATAATAGCAAAAGATAATTAATTGAAATAACTTTAGAAAAATTAGAGGTCAACCTTTGACAATATCATGAGTGTATATACATAAGTTTTGTTGTCCTTGGCTGAAGGTCTTGTTAACAGAGGAATACAAATTTTAACAGAGAATTTGGCATGAGTAATATTCTATACCAAAATTCAAAGCATGTTCCTTGATTTTTTATTAGTATTTTATTTTTGTTTAATAAAAATGTTAACATTAATCATTAAAAAATTAATGAATAAAATAGGGCCTACATCTTATGTTCTTATCTCTCTTAGTTTATTAAAATCTCTCAACAATCTATGTCTTCTTTTCATTTTAAACTACCCATCTCAAAATTCTGATCATAATCAACCAATTTTATTTTGTATTCAGCTGTTATTTATCTTCATTAAAAAATACAACATCCTATACAAATGAAATAATAAACTGCAATGTTAAGCATTAAAATAAGAAAAAATAATTACTTATCTTTAAAAATGTAAGGTTTATAGGCCCTATCGTGAAATGATCTTAAATGATCTATTAATCTTTGTTTGTTAGTGGACACACCGAGGGGATACCACAATAGTCACAATCATTGTAGGTATAATTTATAAGTCGAGTGGAGGTTTACAACGGTATAATGTTATTACATTAACTTTTTTACACATGTAAGGATATAAATCAACCTTTATTTTTTCTTGTTTGATTCCTCAGCTACTGTTCCATGTATACACTCTATGGAACATTTATAATTTTAATAAATAAATTGTTATTTTAATATTTTAATTTATGAATTTTATCTCACAATTATTTTTCTGAATTTCCATTGCTGGTTGAGATTATATTGAGGTCTAAGGTTATATACTTTTTACATAGTTGTTTTCAAAAAATCATTAATAATATAAGTGTAGGCCTACTGTAAAATTTAATGCTTTAGCAAAAGCTACGTACCTTCATTTGCAAGGCTCATTGTAAGTAGGAAGATCAAATTTTATTAACATTTTACTAACGTGTCAGTTATTTCCGAAAGTTGACGAATTTTCGTTGTAAAAACCATAACAGCAGTTTCCTAAAAGTAGATAAAACAAAAGGTTTATTGTTGACCAAAAGTTTTATTCCTAAGTTTAACCATTCGAGGACGGAATTAATTTCATGGCTAACGCATTTAATTACGGATTGGGGTAAAAAATATTTTGTGAAAAAAATCTGATTTCCTGGAGAGAAAAATGTTTTAAAGGCTCCAAATCCCCAAAATTTCATCACATATTTTTCTCTTCATTTTCACTCAATAATTATGGATGCGTATTTATCCTTCTTTTGTTCTGAATGACGTGACTTATGCGAATATATCCGTAAATAGAACTGCTTAAAACAATATATTTGTACGTTGAATTAGAGAATGAAAGGGAAAACAAATATACAAGTACAAAGATTGCTTAAAGAAATATTATGGTTAAATTGGACGAATGTGACACAAGTAAGTATTAACGAAATAAGGAAGCACAACTGATATGGACCACCGCCTCGTGGTACACAGGAAACACTAGCAAGCATTGCTGTCACCCCCAGCTCCTGCAAGTGCAAATTTCCTGAAATTTCTAGGTATTTTGGCATAATTTTGATGACTATTAAGCCAATTTTAGTGAAGCTCGTTTTAGGTTTAATTTGTAAATAAGCGGATATATTCACTAAACGGTCAAAACCAATCAACACGTATACTGATAAACCCACAAAGCATCTTGTGGGGAGTAATTTTTGGCGAATATCCGCCAACAGTCCGGAAAAAGTTAAACTGTTTTCACTATTAAAAACCAATAAAAATCAAAAAAATGAACACCTTAGTGAATAACGGGTGTTGTTAAATGGTCTAAAATTCGAAATATTTTGTTCACACAAGAAAATAATTTTTTTTAACTCTTATTTTTAATTGAGAAAACTATACAAAATGCACAACAACTGAATGAAATGTTACATTGAAATAAATCAACATGAAATTTAGCAGAAAAGAGGAGAGCAATTCATTGATTTTTCCTTTTATTTAATATACAAAATAATAAAACTCCATGATTACATACAATGATATTATAATAACAATTATGTTTATAGAATTATAAGAAAGTATAAGAACTTCATTTACGTTCGGTCAATTTTTTCATATACCTATTGTGTATTAATGTGAAATCTTATTTATTTTACAGGTACATTTTAACAAAACTTTATAGACGTTAGTTAAATTCTATACCCACAAAACATTAATAGAATTATAAGAAAATAATAAAAACAGTTCGGGTACTAACAGTTTTCAGTGAAAAGGGAGTTTTTACATCTCTGTATTTAAACAGAAAGTTATATAGAGAGTACTAATAAAGTTTTATTAATTTTGTCATAATACATTTACTTTTATTAATTATTGGTTCACTCAAAGTAAATTTGGGTTTTTTTTTGCTATAAAAAGTTCAAAACTTAGTCCAAAAATGTAATTATACAATTAATAACTTTGTTAGTATTATATTGTACTACTTCCTGATTGAATTTTTTATAGAAAGGTTTTAATTTGAAGTGGTTTCGCCTAAATCACGTTTTTTGTAAATCGTATAATTTTTAACTTTTGATTAATCAGTAGGCGGAAAGCTTGAAATATGTGGAAAATATTATTTTATTAATCAACAGGAAAAACATTTTGTGAAGTATTAATAGATTAACAAAGGGTGAAAATTCTAAACAATGAAGATTAATTTTTAAATTATTTAATCGCGGAAAGAATTAAGGCAGGTATTCCTTAATGAGAATACAGTTCAAAACTCGTACCTTCGTGTAGTAATTAAATATTTTATGTGATTTATACTACCGTATTTTCTTCACGGACTTAGTTAGGTTTCGCGGTAAGGGAAGAAGAGTTTGTAGTTAATTTGTGCATGTCCTAAATAGGAAGTCTCATCGTTGCACCCACAGCACACTAGCAACAACATTTTAGATGACTCCAAAACCCTCTGCAGAACGTTTGTTCAACCCCTAATGAACTACAGTGCTACTCTGTTCTACTTTTTTTGGCAGTGACACAACACTGCGGAAGGTAATCAGTGTGTTTAAGTGCACGTTGTGTGAAGAGTTTCTGTGTGTTTTTTTTATCTTCCTCCTTGTCTCTCTTTGCTATGTCTCTTTCGCATACCGACTTTCCAAGGGATCAGTGCCAAGTGCGTGACCATACCTTTTATAAAATAACATATCTTTCATTCCACTACAATAAGTTCTGTAATCGAAACAAATAACTCCATTAATTTACAATCGGGTGGATAAATTTAATTTGTCATTAAAAATGACAATATTTGGAAATTTGGTGCTTCCATCATTTACGTTAGGTCAATTTTTTCATATACCTACTGAGTTTTTCCATGAAATCTTATTAATTTTACAGGTATAATTTTAAAAAAACTTATCGAAGTTAGTTAAATTCTCTACCCACAAAACATTAACAAAATAATACAAAAACTTTTTTTCCCAACGAAAATATCTGAATTCACTTTTTATAGGAAGACCTGCGAATATTTTCAATAGGAACGAGACACAAAAAATTTCTTAACCGAGAGATCTTCGAAACTAATTTTGGAATTAATATGTCACCACATCAAAAACGATACAGATAAGGCTTTCTGATCGGTTCCGATTTCAAACTTAATATTCTGATATTTTTTTCATAAAAGTTGAAATACCCAAATCTTTTGAGGTCGTCCAATACCACGTTGTTTGGTTGACGTAACACTTTTTGGGTTGTTCGAGTATATATTATATTTGCATTAAATGACTATACCATTATTCCTGTACTTCCAAATAGTTATTCCCGTCTTTGGCAAATTACGTGCATGCCTGGTATGTGCATTTCGTTTCTGGTTCTGCAATAGCTACCATGTGTTTTCAGATTAATTTATATTAATCTAATTTGTCTTCTTCTTCTTCACTTCAAAGTCTAGGTTTAGTGAACCTGTTCCGGGACCCGTCTCTTCCTCTGTCTTTCCACATCTCTCGTACCAATTGGTCTATATTTTTGAGCCTCTGTTGGCATCCTCCCATATGGCATTCTGTTCAAGTGACTCCACGATTTCTTTGATTCTGTAAGATCTTATCACGCAGTGGTGAAACAGACAGGACTCTTCCCATTTCATCATTCCTTATCCTATCCGTTCTAGAGCATCCCAACAAACTACGCAAAAATCTCATCTCTGCAGATTGGATCATGCTATCAATGTTCTTTGAATGTATCCAAGATTCGTTGCCATATAGGAGAGTAAGAACGGCAATGGTATTGTAGAGTTTGATTTTTGTCTCTTGTCTTGTTTTGTTTTTTAAGTCCCTATGAATATTGCTGCATATTCTCTGAAACTTTGTTATTTTATTTATCACATCTTTATCATTATCATATTATGTTATATCGTTACCGAGGTAATTAAAGTGTTGGACCTGCTCTTTCATTTTTCCTTTCAGTTCTATTTTAGTTCTTATTGCGTGTTTTCCTTTGAAAACCATTGATTTGGTTTTTACAGTCGAAATTCCTAAATTGTATTCCGAAGCAATTCTGCCCAACATGAATACTGCTTTCTGTAAGTCGTCCTCATTTTTTGGATTATCACTAGATCATCTCCATTCATAATTAATGTAATTTATAAATAAATATATTAAGGATTTTTTTTAAATTTTAGAAGCCTATTATTATTATTATTATTATTATTATTATTATTATTTTGTTTAACGTCCGACTGTTTTGCAATTATTGCTAATGCAGACGGTGAGACGGGTGGTAGATGAAAATGAGTGATGAAAATATGCCAGACCTGATCCGGGAATCGAACCCGGGACCCCGGCGTAGAAGCCAGTTGCGCTAAATACTACGGCAATGGGCCGGCTTATTCATTTTGTAATATAAAATCAGTTAGGTTTCATTTTAAAACAATTTTTATGCATAGAAAGCATGTTCAAAAAATTAGAAATCAGTTCGGATTATCCTAAATTTCGGAGTAGCATTGTGTAATTAGAAAGGTAGGTTTGTTAGTTTTGGTTTGATAAGTTTACTTTAGGTTAGGCAGGTTAGTTTTTACTAACATACTCGTATACATTGAGTTTATTAATATTGATAGAAACTTTACTAATGCTTGTAATTCTGTATAATAAATGTCGGTATAAAATACCAAGTTTATATTAATATTATACTGACATAAATTTTAAATTTTCTGGTTTATCACAATGTTTTTTTGTAGTCTTGTATGTTGGTAAAACTGAACACTAAGGACACTAAGTCAAAAGTTAAAACAAAAAAGAAAGAAATGCAATTCGTGCAGCAGATGTATACGTAAAATATTGTTTAAGTGTAGGATAGATTACAATGATGGCACCCAGTGGGTGTCTGAGGAGAGGAATTCATGAGCTGGGATCGTACAGACACAATCGAGCTTTGCCTCCCAGCGGGTTGTCTACAACTCGACCGATCACTGGACAATACTTATTGCCTTGAGATAAGCGACTATATATGCAGTTGCGTGAAAACTTAAGTTTTCTTTTCTGGTTTAGAAATGTTGCAATATAATACGGTACAAAATTATAAATACCTTTGTTAATAACATTGTATAAGAAATATTTAATACATTACAGAGCCATTCGCACAAGACAAAAGTCGTTAAGTAATGTTAAAAATTATTTAATATAGTTTTAGTTACAAATTCAAGACATTTTGTAATTCCCACCCGCATTTATTTACTTTTTAAATAATATTTACTTTGACAAGTTAATGTACATTTTTTAAGTAAATTTCGTCTAAACTCAAAAGGTTACATATTTTCACTTTCGGTATTCTCCCCTTGTAAAATTAACTTGCATAAGTTACCTCATTAAAATTTATATTTTATCTAATTTTTATTACGGTACTGTACATTCAGCTGCACAACTTCCGTATTTGATATTTAAATGGCGGTGGGGAATTTCACTTTAAGAAGAAGAGGTACCCAGTCATACATTCTCCGTTCAAAACTTCGGGTATTGTCCGTTACTCAGACCAAGAGGTCTCTACTCCATTTTTGCTTTAAACGACGCACAGTTGGAAAGTTCCTTGTAGCTAGATCACGGGCTAGTTGGTTTGGATGGTCATCTAGTCTTTCGTGAAATGTACTACATACAAGGACGCGATTAGCTCCTTTAATGTAGGAATTTTGAAATAGTCGTAGAGGGTTTTATTGCTTACATAAAAAGGAGGGCCAGAAGCAAGGCTTAAGAATTTTGATTGAACGGCTTGGATCGACTTTAAATTACTCTCTACCACTATTCCAAAGAGCTGGACATCAATAGTCCAGATTGGTCTTAATAGGGATTTGTATATTAAAATCTTGGAGCAGAGGTTCAATCTTGATCGAGGGTTAATTAAGCAGAAGAGGTTCTGGCGGCGGTTAAGTTCTAAACGTTTCGTACGCTTCCACATTAATATATCGCGTTAAGATGATGCTTCCACGTTAGTCGCCTGTCAAGCCATAAGCCAAGATATCGCACAACTCTGGTCTGTGGGATAGAAATGTTATTCAGCATCACAGGTGGAGATGTTTGACGTCGTAAGGTGAACGTAACCTGTGTTGATTTAACTGGGTTCACCTTAATACGCCAACGGGTAAGCCAGTCCTGTAAATATTGTAAATATTAGTCCCGTAAGTATTAAAACATTTGAACACAAATTAAGATAAATACAAATTATATATATATAAATTTGATTTTGTTTAAGTTGTTTAACACGAAACAAAAACTATTAGGGATTTTTGTTTAGTGATCTCGCTAATAAAAAAGTTTAACTATGCCAATATGAACGTACACATCAGAAATATTTGGCTACGCAAAAAAACAGTAAAATTCATCGACGACAGACATTTTAATACAAAATAATTGCGTTTACACACAAGTGAAACGCTATACGTACCAAATTAAAATTGTACAGAATGATCTTAAAATGTCTTAACACGGCATCGCAAAACTACTTTTTAAACATTCACAAAATACTATAGGATCATATCAATTCATGTGTTCAGTGCATACATAACCCAGAAAACAATTTTTTACGACGAATTTGAAGACAATTGAGCATATCTACTTAAATAACTGTCAAAATAGCAATCTCACTTTAAATTTAATTTTCTTAACTTATTTTTTTGAGTAAGCATAGCGGTTTATGTATGTTTACACGGGAAATTGATTTAAATTTTAATAATCCTTCATTTGCGGCCTGAAGTTTTTCTCTAAGTATCTTTTTTTATTTTAATTCGGCGTTTTCACGTTTTAAGAAATCAGTTTCCTCTGACTGCGCAACATTAAAATTTGGCGGTTCTTCATTAAAACGAGGCTTACCTTTCTATCCCTTCATTTTGTAAACTGCCTGTGTTGTAACTAGATGATGAGTTTAAAATATCATAAATTTTCTTACAGCGTATTGTTTCTCTGCTCGATTTTTACATTTACTACAAGTCGGGTTTACCGGACGTAGAACGGCAATTCAAATCGGAAAATTTAAATGTGGGACTGAATTCGTCTTTAAGACACGTTTTAAGGAAAGATATAGCAACTCGGGCTTTAAATCGCGTACATAATTTAATTCGTCGAAATGTACATGCGACCACAATCAGCAGAAAATTACCGCTTGCAAGCATTTATCCACTTCAATCTAGTTTCAGTGGCCTTTGGAAAACGGTCAAAATTATAAAGCGCAACTCGTTGGTGTATAGAACAGTCTATCGTGATCACTCTATCGTGATTACAACACCCGGCAATCGCACAACACAACATTGTTAAAGACTAGTAAAGTATTACAGACCGTATTATGACTAGAAAACATCACAGACCGACACGGTACGTATCGTGCGTCGGCTGTCGCTGGTGACCAGTGACGTCATAGAGCGGGGCTCGTCACTGCGCATTTTGTTGAAGATCCCTACTGTCTAGAAAAGTAACCGTGCTCTGTCGATAGTGGTTAGCAGTGTACGTTGTTGGTTAAGGTTCAATTACCCGTCCTCTCAGGAATCCCAGCCTAAGTCTGTACAAGACTATACCTCATTTACATCTCATACACGTTATCCAAATCTCATTGGGTCATGGGGTTGCTTATTGTTCTCAAATTGAACAGATTTCAATGTACACACATTAGGTTAAAAAAATACATTTTTAGGTCACTGTAACATAGACTATTAATATGTACTTAAAAATTTGTTATTGAACATTTGTTTTTTATATGTATATTTTGATGTTATTTATGTTACTTTTTTATAAGTTATCAACTTATTCGGCGTTTGTATTGTACATTAAAGTTCTTAATAAAGAATTACAGTTAACAAAGCATATTCATGACGTCACTAATTTTTTTTAATAACTATTGCAATACTTTACTTTGGTTTTATAATATTTCAAAACTCAACAATAATTTATTTTCATATAAACATATTATGTTGTATATTTTTAAAGATTTTTCTATTAGTTTAATGATCTTGGCAATGGATTTAAAAGATTTTGTGATAAATCTATTTTGATATTATGCCAAAGTACTTACTTGTTAGTATTATAAGTTAACTAATTTATTTATTCAAAAAACAAGTGTTCGTTTTCTTTGTAAATGATATTTTAGTATAAGAAGGAAGCTGTATTAGTTTATGTCATTGTAACTCTATTAGAATATTATACTATACTCCAGTGATTTACGACTGTCATTAATTTGTTTAATTAAATTTTATAAAATCTTAAGAATCGTCTCTATTTCCTTTTGATTTATCTATAATAGTTAATATAATTATGTTAATAGCAGCATTATCAACAATTTAAATCGTAACTATGAAATCGATTAATATTAAATTTCAAATAACAGTTCTTATAAGTTTATTTAATTCTTTCCTATTCATTAACTGATGTCTTCGTTTACTTGAAACTAGCAATTAATATTATTGTAACACAGTTTGTGATTAGTTTAAAAGCGGTTAATGTAAAAGCGGTTGTAATGTAAAGGTGGTAATGCAATAGGACTCATGTTTCGCTACCGTACAGCAAAAGAGGCTACGCAATTACATTTTGTTGTTTAGGTCATCATCAGAAAGGTCGGTTTGAACCTTATAGAGGCTTTACTAAGAAAAAAAAGTAGTGAGGTGGTTTACCTAGGCCTTCCTCACTGAATGGAAAAGTATGTTTATCAGTATGCCAGGCCCTCTGAAAAGCATCTACTTTCCACCCTGCAAATGACACCTTTACTTCATTCACCACACAGTCTGGCTGTTTAATAAAATTCATTGCTTTCAGAGGAGATAACTCTGACTAGGTCTTTTACACCTCTACCTCTTCTGTTCTTAAATGCTTCAGTCATATAATTAGCTGATTATGTGATAAGAAACACAACTAATTTTTGTAGCCCTGGAACTAGCAGATCGAGTGCAAATAATTTAACACTCCACCTGCCTGTTACGGATAAACCATCATACAGCCTCAACTGTGTTTTTTACCTAGGCATTGCCTTAAATGTTCTATTTATGTAACTGCAAACGCGTTGAAATCTAGAAACTATCGTAATTATATTAAATTCCTTTCATATGTCATATAACAACCCAAGTAAGCCTACTTAAAATGTGAAGCCTGCTCTAACACTCTGTTCTCCTGTACTATCTTCGTCCGAATAGGCAACTTACCTCTAAAAGCCATAACGTTTGTCTTATCAATAGAAATAATCAGAGAGTAATTAAGTATTAATTTTTCATCAGAGTTATGTTGTTAATACGATAATACCCACATTTTATGTAAGTATTAGGTACCATAATATTTATTTGAGAAAAACGCAAAATTATTGAATATGGTATTACAAAAACATTTTAAATTTTCTTCCACGATGTTGTCCTTTTCTCCAAACTATGGAATATTATTGTTTTTCAAAGAATTTAATATTTTTCACATATCCATAATGTTTTTCGTCTTTTAGTTTCTTTCGTTCCTGTTCCTCCTTTAACAGATGAAATAAAAGTGAATGGTTTATACTATCTAGGAGTTCCCTTTTATATCGTATTAGAATTGAAAAACACGACAGGAATGTAGACGATGACGTAGTACGTTTTGCAGTAAACGTAGACGCTTGGTTTCTCTATTCATCTTCTATACATTCTTTTCTTTTATTTCTTTTCCTAATATTTCTGTCATTTAAAAAACATTGTTAGCATTTCTTTCATTCAAACAAAATATACAATAATGATGTAGGAGTCCAGAAAGAGAATAGTTTTTTTTAGATATGATTAACTTTATAAAATATTCAACAATATATTTAGTATTTTAGACAGTTTTTCTAGAACTCCTTCAATTTTGAATCATACTAAACAATTTTAAATTGTAAATTTACATAAAAACTTAGAATTCTTTTGTAAATTTTCCACAGTTTTTGTAGTTTGTTTCCGCGATCCATTAAATCTAAATTTTTGTTGGTATAAGTGACACAGATATTTTTTTATACAAAATTTGTTAAGTAATTTATGTACGAACTGTAATTCGTACAACTGAAATAAAATAAGTAAGTAAACTAAAAATTGTTACAAGAATAAATAAATTATATTTCGATGAAGAGAATATTCGATGATATTTATTGGACGTTCATGAGGGAAGCCTAGTTCTTGGCTCAGAAGGGTCATAAAACAATTAATTTTATTTTTAAATTTATTATGTCAATTTCATTAAAATCAAATTTTATTAAAATTATTTTTTTAATAAAATTACTTGAAATTTTATTAGAATTTTTTTCTGACGTTGTTATAAATAGGAGTGACGAATAAACGCGTGATTATTTGTTAGAAAAATGATGGTGAAGGTGTCGAAAACAATGTATCCATTAGAAGCGAGTCTTGATTAAGCTAAGTCTGTTATGTTATTGACTCGTAATCATTCTCTATTCAGAGGTTGTATTAGATGACTATTGTCAAAGAGATGGTACTGCTCGCACTAATACAGAAACACAATGCCTGATACTCCAGGTCTTTACTCTAGGCACTCACAATCAATATTTCCTTCAAATCATACCCCTTTCTCGACAATGACTATGAACAACAGGGCCCACCCGACAGTTTCTCATTTGTTTCTTTGAATGCCCGTTAATTTTTTAAAGGGCAAGTAATATCCATTTATTATCTACTACCAGTGATTGTATTACACTAATTTTTTATTTGCATATTTAATGAAATTTCTTTATTTTTTTAACATGTCACTTTTTTATCGATGATTCATAAAGATGAATCTCTAACTGACCAACATTAATAGCAGATATAAGTATAAATATTAATCATATGAAGTTATTCTTTTAATACCACGTCAAGCGTACCCCAGCATAATTATTTTCAATAATAAATACACCTAACCTTTAATTTCTGATATTTTATAGTTTGATTGTTTGTATAAGTCACTTCAATTCTAATTTATGTGTTGAAGGATCTTCTTTTTCAGGTGCGTATCCGTTCCAAATGTTGGTGTCCATCATAGCAATTCTCATTTTGTTCGTTGCATTGGAAAATAGCCCTCCTGAGCTCTTCTTAAACCAAGTTCACAGATTTCGAAGCCGCGACACTCTTCTTCTACCACGTCCATGCTTTCCGTATGTTTTTCTCTGCAAAATGGCTTGTAGTAACAAATATCGTAAGTCATTCCGCATGATATTTCAGAAATATTGGAGCTTCCTAAATTTGATGATGGAAATGACCTCTATGTATTTCTTCACACTCCTGATAGCCTCTATATTTGGCATCCCAGAAGTCCATGGGACCCTCAACAATTGTTTATACAGCCACCTCTAAAATGCGTCCATATTGGGATACAAAAAAATATAATAGATACAAACAAATATTCCAAAACACTAATTTAATGATATGCAGAAAAATTATTAGTCAAAAAGTCGGTTCATTTTACATTTGTATGCTTCTGAAAGTACCCAGTCTGTTTCTTTTTCTATAAAAAATGGCCATGCCTCGAGATTATTAGGTACATTATTTAGATTTTTATCTGTAACATTATTTCAGAAATGGTTGATGTACTTCGTTGTTTAGACCTATTGTAGAAAATCTACTTTATAATATTATTGATATATTAAACTTTTTTAATCCCTAATGTGTGTGCATTGCAATCTGTGCTATTTAAGAACAATAAACAACCTTTTGGTCCAATGAGAAGAGGATGATACGTATGACATGTAAATGAGGTGTAAGCTTGAGCAAACTCAGGCCAACCATTCCTGAGAAAGTATGCTCAATTGACCCCAAACCATCAAAGTACACTAGTAACCACGGTCTATTATTAAAATCTGTATAAAAGTAACTAACTTTATTAGGATTTCAACCGCAGAACCTTCGTCTTTGAAAATCAGCTCTTGAACAGCTGACTCGCGGCGATGACTTTACCACTAGACCAATCTGGTGGGTTATTTCAAACTTAGATGCATAATTTCTTTTAATATTAGTATTTAATTGTTTTATATGTTTACTTCTGTTACCCATAACGGGCAGGTGGAATGTTAAGTTAATTGCAGAGGTGTAAAAGACACTAGTCAGAGTTATCTCCTCTGAGAGTAATGAATTTCACTATACAGCCAGACCCTGTGGTGAATGAAGTGAAGGTGTCATTTGCAGGGTGAAAAGTGGGTGCTTTTCGGAGGGCCTGGCACGCTGATAAGCATACTCTTTCAACTCAGTGAGGAAGACAATAGTAAACCACCTCACTTGTTGTTTTTACTTAGTAAAACTTCAAGAGGTTCAAACCAGCCTTTCGGCTGATGACCTAAACAACAGCATATTTACTTCTATAGAAGGCGAGACTCACTTTGATAATTTAAACACACTTTAGTTTAATTTAGTGTACTTAGATTTAACTAATCTTGTTTCTTCTTCTTCTTCTTCTTCTCCTCCTCCTCCTCCTCCTCATCCTCCTTCTTTAGGTTTCTCTCAGTTCCTAATATTGGCCACCATAACAATCTGAACCTTAACCACTGCTACTCGATAAAACTGTGTTGTGGTTTTCTAGTACCACATTCTCCTATTTTTCAATCAGGAAATAAGTTTTTTCTCCAGGCTACGTTGTCCAGCTATTCTTCCTTTTGATGTAGATTGCAGCAACCCGAGTAGTATATTCTCGTTTCGCATTATATTATATTCCAAAAACTCGGTCTTTCTAAACGTCATCGTGTTCAAGACTTCTTTTGATTTCTGCATGCGTCTCAGTACCTACTCATAAGAGACGTGATTCACCCAGGAGACTCTCAGCATCTTTCTGTAGCACCACATCTCAAACGCTTTAAGTCGTTTACTTTAAATAATTAAGCGTCAAGATTTTACACCATAAAACAGAACCGAGTGAACATAGCATCGAATAGTCGCATTATTGTTTTAATAATCAGATCTTGTAATCTGAATTAATTGAAGTAATTTTTGTTTTAATACTCAGAGTAATCTTCTTTACTCGTCCAATTTAAACAATAATATCCTGCACTACTAAATTAAATTTTTCAAATTTATACTTTGCGTTAATTAGTTAATTCCTGGATAAAATTTCTGTAATTTCATTATTTGAAAATTTAATTTTAAGAGAAATAATTTCACTTTTATTAACCAGTCGTATGTCAAAATCAGAAATAATTTCTTCTGTTAAACGGTAATTTCTTTCAAAAATTGGCACTGAAATATCTATAAATCTTGTTGAAATATCAGAAGGAATACTTGCCTCACAGTGCAATGAAAGCAATATTAAAGTTGAAATGACAAATGGATGTTAGAGAGCTATTTATCAAAGATTCCAAATAAGTCGCGACTATATTGGAACCCTAGACTCAGTGCCTTATGCATTGTATGGAAAACAGGCTGGACATTGTAATGGCCCATAAAACTGCAGCTGTACCAGTGTTATTTATTTACTGTAGCGTAAATGCCGCACGTTTCACCACATTGCTATAGGCTATAATCTACCATAAACTCTAGGTGCTCCTTTTCTTCATTTTTTTACGTTAAGAATTAATAAAAATTTACAGCTAACTAATTTTACATTAATAAGACGTAAATGTTTTAAATAATACATAATCCAGTCTAAGAAAACTAATGAGTTTTTGATAATTGAATAAATTTTCAATAATTTTCCCGGAATATTTATTGCAAAAATCTGTTGTGAAACACTCACACGACTTTCTCTTGCCAATGTTAATCGGCATCGCAAAAAGTGATAAATTTCACGATTAAAATACTGCGTTACCGATTTTGATGCAAATGTTTGTGTCGGGTCCCCTAGTGGTACGTAACTTAAGTTCCAAGTTTCTACTTCGTTTGATATTCTGTTCTTGAGGTATTTTTTTACACTCATAACGCACAGGCACACACAAGCACACGCACACAGAACAATTGCTAAAAATATGTTTTTTGTATCAGGAAGCCTGAAAACGTGTATTTCCGGTGAAAACTCAATTTCGAAAAATCTACATGAAACCTTTACTTCCTAATAAATTACTCGTACATGGACTCGAGAAAATAAAACTAAAAAAGGATAAAATTCTGGGAGAGTTAAATATGAACTAATACATTTTCACAAAAAATTGCCTTCCATTTTATTCTCTTGAAATTTAAGATTTTGATCTTTATTTATTAAAGGTCGCATCAACAATAAAATCATGTGCGACCACAATTAAATAACTACAAAATTTGTTGGCCTATTAAAATGCCCTGTGTAACCGTAATTCTTTGAGGTACAAAAACACGTTACGTATAGTCTATCTACTATGAGTACTCCGCGGGAGGCAAGCGCCTATAGGTTGTAAACGAAAGTTTTACACTAGTTGGTGCATATTTACCTCTCCGCCTGACAAAATTATCTTACACTATGTTCCATCATAAAAATATCTACATCCAGCTAAAATAAACATTATCCTTTAAGCGTTTTAAATTATACCGTTCAGATTACTTGTAATTATTGTGGTTTCATAAACAGATTCCTTAGTTAATTATTTTAACCATTACATTTAACAAAACCATTTTTTTCTACTTTTTAATGTTTACCGCTTTTATGTTTCAAAAACTGAACACATTCAATATCACGTATGTTAACAAAACACAGCTTACAAAACTTTTCAACTTCAGTCTACGAAGAAAATTGAAACGAACCGATACAGTACCAAAAGATAACTGATGAAACTAAAACTGAGTTAAACACGGCCAAGTGCAAACAGTTGTATTAAACTAGTCACAGACATTAATTTTAATGATACGAAATAAATAATCTGAAATGATAAACAACGAATCACTGGAATAATTGTTTACTCTCCTGTTATAATTCAAGTGCATTAGTCTTATATTACTTGTGACCAAAAATAAAACTGAGTCTATAATAAAAACCAACTAATCATAAATAATAATCTAATAATAGTAAATAATGTAACGAAAAATAACAATGTAAGAGTAACAATAGTAAAAGTTTTAGTTGTTAATGGTAAACTAATGTTCGAGTTATAAAACATTTTCTAACAAATGAATTGAACGTGTTTTTATTATATTGAGCTTAGAGCGAATAAGTGTGGTATGGAATTTTGTTTTTGATCATGCTGTGCGCATTTTTAATTAATACGCATGCTCACTTGTATTGCTGGTTGCCTACGTCGGAGTACTCTAAGCGTAGACAGACTATAGTTTTGCGATCCATTTGCAGGAGTTCGTATTTTTTGTTACATTAAATTGTGTCTTAATTATCTCTTAGATTACCTAATTCTGGGAATTGCACGAGCAAGTGTTTTATTGTCAATTTAGAAATGTTGCAAAACTAGCAGTTCTATTTATGTAAGTATTCGTGTGTGAGCCTGTAATACCCAATTCGTAGACTTGTTTAAGTGTACTTGATCTTGTTTGTTACTTTCTGGTATTAATATGACTGTCATGTGTGATTTCTCTGAAGTCATGTAGTTTACTTTGATATCCTTTCCATTCGCGGTTACCCATGATTTAAATGAATATGTAACTTAAAATGGAAAAAAATAGAGTAACGTAACTATAACAGCATTTGTTAAATATAAAGAATGATTGTTAGTGTCAACCGTTGTGAAAATGTATTTCCGTATGTCGTAAAAAGATGCATTTACTCAGTAGGTCACGAAGAAACAGATTAACAAAACAACTTTTGCAAGCATGAGATGTTTGCTATTTTGTGCATCCAAATAGTTAATTGTCCAGTTTTCAAGCTTTTAACTGGTAAAGATGTAGTTTTGGCAGCAACATTCTGTAATTATGCAGTCGTGATAACAGTTATTAACTCGACCCCGGCTTATAGAAATATTTTCCTTGCTTTCATAAGTGGATCATCTGTGAAAAGCCTGGCATAAATTTTATTTCTCATTTTAAAGCCGCGTAGCTTATTTTTTATTCTTTATTTGGAAAATAAAAACTACAGATTTATTAAGTATATCCATCCAAAAGTTTATATAATTTTGTTAATAAACAAAAGACGAGATAAAACACAGAAAAAATTATTTTCATAATAAAACTATTGTTTTTATTCTTCCCCGCTGGATAATTCAAGAGTTTAACCATAAAAATAAAATTACTAAAATTAGAGAAAAATTATTATAAAAAATGGATAATAAATATATAACAAGAATAGCATAGAATTCATAGTAGAACAAGAAGTAGAGTACAAATTAAAAATTTTAAAAATAATACTTTGTGATAAACAAAATCAAATATTTAAACAAAATAATATTCACATGAGTAATAAAAACGAGAAAAAATATATAAAATAAATTAGAAAAATGAAACTTTAAATTTCGTAAACCTGTGAAATACTCGTACAAATAGGAAAATGGAAACTTTTTGATCATTGTATTTTTTCAGTTAAATCAGTAGATCTCTACTCCATTTACTCTTCAGGTGGTTGCGTGTTAGATTTGTCTTCACATTTTTGCTGTATTAGAGAATTGATGCGGTCAGTTAAATTTTGAATAGCTATTTTATTTTAGCGGCTTCAGTTACAAACTGAATGTTGAAGTCGGTATCCAAATAAGTTATTTTGTAATTTAAAAACGGTTTAAAGGAATATATAATAAGTACGAGTAAAAAATAATTTAGGTATGAGGTTTGAAGCTTAAAAACTTACATAATTCACAGTGAGCTCAACTATCAAAAATTGTAGCAACACTACCGTTGTATAAATTCAAAATAAAATAAATAGACACAAGATTTAAATTTTAATACTTTTAATTTAATAAATAAATAGATGATTGATGATTTTATAAAATGATGACTCTAATTTTAAATATTCTCAGGGTTTTTAAATACTATAATTGTTTATTGTTCTTTATTCATACATCTTAAATTATACAATAATGAAAAATTTTAAATTAAACAAATGACAATCGGAATTTTTAATAATTTATCGTAATACTGGACTTTTAAAATTAAATTTAGAATATTATTTAGATAATTTTGAATAAGTTAAATAAAAAAAAATATCAGTTAATTATTTACTTGAAATATTATTTTTATTTGCCGGTTGAATTTTTAATAAAATTATGAATTACTGAAGCGAAGCTTTGTTCATTTTAGATGGCGTCTATAGATAGCTTAATAATCTTGAATTTCAATATGAATTTTTCTTGATATATTGATAATTAATGTTTGTTAATTATATGGAAAATGTTGCTTACGTGTTTATCTGCTTACTGATACATATTTTGTTATACTTCCATCGGTTTTTACTTATTAATTTTAATATTTAACTGGAGCATTTTCATAGATGATGTTCACACCAAACTTGACTCTGGCCTACCGCTCAACGAATCCATGGTTCAAGTTGGCATATTAAATTTTAAATTTTGATTTCATATTTAAAAAATGTTCGTAAAATTCAAATCACTGTTTTAAAAGATATTATATATATTATTTCAGTTATTCATGTATTTATTTTAATTGTTTATCTTCATTTCGATTTTTAATTCACTTTTTATTACTTATAGATTAGTTGCACTTTTGAACCACGTAGTACTTCATTTTAATCTCGTTGTTGTTCGTAGTTATTATACATTTTTTAAAACTATTAAAGATTAACTGATATTGAATATTAATTAACAAATAACTATTTATATTATGCCAGTATTTATATAGTATGAATTTATTTATACTGTTTAAAAATAATAATAATAATATACACCAAATATTACTGGAGTTGTTAATTTTTTAATTAAAAAAAATGTAGTGTATAACCTGCCTATGTGACCTTGTCCACTACTTAGAATATGGGTCAAGTTCACGCTACAATATTAAACTAATCAGGAGGTGAGTCACTAAGTGTGATTGCTCTGCAGTATGTCATGTTCCTTAATTCAAGTTGGCGTTTCTGATACTTCAACCTGCTAATCAACAATATTGAAAATACTACCTACCTCAACCACTACTTCAAGTATTAGGGTTGGATGCTTTTTGTATCTTCTAATTGGTCAGTCAATCTCGTTCGGGTTAGTCCAACCACTCGGGCCCTCCAGAAACATTAGTTGTCACTCTACTTGACAGTCCACTTTCTTCCATTCTACAGATGTGAGCAAACTAATTCTGACGAGCGATGTGTAAACTAGACGCACTGATTCTGTTTCTTATGTCAGATTTTCCTTTTTTGAAACAGAGTCCTACTTTTGAAAAACGCTCATCTCTACTATTTCACTCGGCTTGTTATTATTTTTATGTTAACACCCACGTTTTTCACCTATAAAGACCTTTAGGGTCAGTCATTGATGTACAGAATTTTATCCCCGTTTAATTTGAAATTTTACTTTAAGGATCTTATGTCATTTCTTAAATATCTAACATAACATCTCTAGATTGTTGCCTACATCCACTTTACTAGTATAATATAACAGACGTCCAAGAAACTTATATTCTCTGACCTGGTCAATACTTTGGCCATTCAGCATCAACTAGCAATATCTTTTTCAAAAATGTCTTCCTTAATTGGGGCATAGTTACCATTGACTTACAAATAAATACCTTAGACTATAGATATGCATGAGGGAACCAGCCAATTTTTGTAACTTATACAAAGCACTCTAAGGAGTGTTTTAATTATTTAAAACAACCACATGATCATCAGCGTACAAAAGGGAAAATATAAAATTTTCCTCACAATAATCTTCCTTGATGCCTGAGACGTCAATTTTCTTCTTCCATTCTATTATCGCTTGGTCTAGATATAAATTGAGAAAACTAAAACTACTAAAGAAATACTTCTACTTCAAGCAGTGCAATTGAAAAATACTTTTTAATTGAATTTTTTTAAATGGTTCCCTGGTCTTTAAATAAATCTTGTCTAGCAATCAAAAGTACAGATAAAATTTCCTAGAATACTCACATCCTATCTCTGCAGTTTATTCCTTCACATTAGTTCTATAACAAAATTGTTTGTATAGCAACCAATACTACATTTTTATATAACATATTAAAAAAAAAAATATTAATAATAAAAATAAAAATCCCGATCAAAATGACATTTCGATATATGGACATTCTTCTATCTAGTTAGTTCTTGTAAACTCGTAGCATCTGGAACTAGTAAAGTTATTGAACTTGTAACGCAGTCTCTTTATTGTCATATAACATGACGTCAAAATGACAGTACACAGTATTGTATGCTTCCAGCAATTACTGTTGCCTTTCCAATGCAATTTCAAATGCTTTACTTTTTGTATTTTAGTAAGTTTCCTTTTTATAATACTGAAGAGAAATTGAATTTTCTGACGTACATGAGTGGACTAAAGCAATTCCATGTGCAAAAGTAATTATATAAAATGTTTCCAAACCCTTCATTCTATTAATTCTCTGCAATCTAACTTACAAATGTGTTCATGAGATTTTTTAACTCTTATTTTGTTATCGGTAACTGCATTCGTATTTGAAAAAACTTCTCACCCAACCTTACACATTGAAATCAAAACATGATTGAACAAAAAAACCCAAATATAATGTAAACTGAAATTTTGTTGAAATCAGATTGAATCACCTGTGGAAGGATAAAAATACGACCTAGGAATAACGGAATGTGTTATACGAAAAAGTAATTAAAATACGATCTACTTTGTGTTTTCAAGGTTCTCTTAATTTTCCATGCAGAAATCGGATGAGATAGCATTTTTTGAATATTTGTCTTGAAAATAATGTTCAAAAATGTTAAAAACTAAAATAATGATGTTTTATTGTTGGGGGGGGGGGGGTACTGTACCGTACCTCATACATATCTGAATACAATACATTGTATACAATTATAATGTAATACTCGTATAATTCTGATTGAAAAAACTAATCTTCCCAAAAAGCCTTAATCCAAACAAATAAAATAAATTATTCCCTCATATTACCAATGAATTTTTTTTAATATAAAAATTTCATAACGCCATATAGCTTATGTTATTTGCCCTATAATGCATTTTAAGGCCGCAATCTTAATATAAAACATCTTTTTCTACAAAATCACAGACAACCAAGAATCTAAGATTTCCAAAAGTGAAAAAATTTGAAATCTTTCGGGTAGTTGCTGAGATCACCTGGTACAGGATAATTCTGAAAAATCAAACTGGGTGGTTGCCTATAAATAATTTATAGACAACCACCCGCTTTGATCTCTCCGTATGTGAATCTGTCATTTCAGAAAGCCCTTAAGTCAAAATTTTACGAATTTTCTTTAATGCCTTTTAAGACTAACTGAATGTAAACACTATCACTACAAAAATTAAGGAATATTAAGTAATATAACACGAAGAAAATGCTTCTCTTTAAGAATATAAAGTGCTTCCTTCTAATTAAAAAAATGAAAGTGGCTGATTTTTTAAGCTTAATCTCTACTTTCTAGTGGAAGTTGCTATACAAAGTTTCTATGGAAAAATCTTCTTAAGGGAGATAACTAATGTTTGTGTCGATGACGAAGAGTTTAAATAGTCCTGGAAACCAACAGTTTTCTTTCTTAAAGTTATGAATTTCAACTTTTATTAACGCAATAAGCTATTTTAAGTCACTAATGTAAACTAGTGATATAAATAAATGAATACTATTGTACAACACAATTTTCTTCTAGTCTATCAACGTATTTTTACTCCAATTTATTTAAGAAACACCTTAAGTCAAAATTTTCAACTTTTTTTAACAAGTGGCTTATCTTTAAAAAAGCAAAAGTATACATTTTATAAGAAAAGGGACAGCCCTCTGAACAAATTATATTTCTTAATATTGCTTATTAATCAAACATAGTAAATTACCAGTTTTTATTTTTTCAAAAAATTAGTTTTTCTGACTCAATGGGCTTTCTGAAATGACTGATTCATGTATGATTGTTACGAAGTCGCACACCCAATGGGTGTTGCTTGACAACTTGAAGCCGTTATTTATCAGCTGATTGACGAGAGTTGGCCCGAAGGATTTTATTTTTTGTAAAGTGAAATAAACGATTTTATAGATCAGGACGTATGATTACAAGGCAGAATTTTTTCAAGATAAAATTTTAAGAATTAATTACTTAGGATTTAATTAAGAAATAAAATTGTACATCTTTAAGTGGTAGTTAGGATTAAAAACACATTAACATTTACACAGCATGACTTGAAGCAATTTTTAATAGTTTTAGTTTAAAAATAATGTTTTTCACTACATCATTGACGTGGTAGGATTCTTAATTTTGCTATTTATTTTTTCATATTTTTCAATTAAGGTATTTCTTTTATTGAAAAAGTTAGACTATAATTCTACACGCATTATAACTTCTCAATTAAACAAGAATAGTTCCTGCAATGCGCAATTAAAATTAAATATAAACACAACGATTAAATATCAACGTTTTCTAAGAAAAACATCTGGTTTAAAACTATCACATTACTTTCTCTAGCAATTGTAAATAAAACATTAACCTATGTTTAAAACTCAGTAAACAGCGTAAAATGAAGAACATAACCTATTTTAATCATGAATGACGCAAAATGAAAATCAACCTATTTTACAACTTAGGTATAATTGCGGAAAATCACTAATTGACGCTAAAACTAGACTGTGTAGAAGAAAATGTTAGTAATAAAAGTTGTAGGTTTTTTAATTCCTATGACTTTGATTATTAAACACTTTTGTTGTAAAATTCATACTAAGGTCGCAATTTTTAAAAAAATCTAACTTTTTACCAATTTTGATGAGCAAAATACAGAAAATCACTAATTAACGCTAAACTAAGCGTTGTAGAAAAAGTATTTGAAATTAAAGTTGTAGGATTGTTAAATTTTTACAACTTTATTATACACTTTTGCCCTACAATGCATTTTACGCAATCTTAAAAAAACATATTTTTCCACAAAATCACAGACCCCTTAGAATGTCAGCAGACATCGCGCTTAACCCTAATTTGTAGAACATAAATAAAGTAATAAAAGTGGCCATTATAAAAAAAACGTAGAAGCATTTTTTGAGGAAATCACAAAAAGTGAAAAATCACAAAAATAAACTCTATTACTTTCGGTTGACCGATTTTGATGAAAATGATTGTATCGTACCATAACTACACCTAACTGAAGTTCGAATTTCGATTTCGTACGCTATTCCGTTCTTTATGTATTTTGTTCACATACAAACACACACACATAAACACACAGACCAATCACTAAACCATGGTTTTTGGGTTCAGGGGGCTTGAAAACTTGTATTTCCGGTGAAAAATCGATTTAGTAATATCAGCAAGAAAAGAAATACTTTCCTTTCCTATATATTCACTTAGTGCAAGACAAAGTCAAAATTAATTGTTTTCCTTCATTTATTAAATTCATCAAATAAATATTCATTGTTTGGTACGTACATGAGATACAATTTGTCACTAAAAAAGTACAGTTTCGTAGGCAGGCAAAAACTTAGAAAATATAGCAATTTTAATTTGATATTATATTGAAAAAAGAAACGATAAGAATACTGTTTAAGGAGATGAACTATATAGAAAGAATTAATCGTATTAACTTTATTCTTTTAAATTGAAAACTTATATTATTTCTTCTTAAAATAATTTCTTTCGTTCTTTCCATTTTAACAACCACCTGGAAAAATATCTATGACTTCATTTTACGGGAATTGATTTTTTCAATTTATTTCTAACATGACAGAGGTTTTTTTCTAAATGCATTGGTAGCTGTGTGTGTGTAGCGGTGGTGGCGAATAGAGAAGGTACGGGTGACGATGTTGGGGTAAGGGGTTCGTTCTTTCTCATCGTATAAACTTAGCAGACGAGACGAGCTGAAATCGGGAGTGTTCAAGTTCGACAAATTCAATCTTTCCCATTTTCCAGCTGCGATGCCATTCACTTTCCATTACTGAGAATGACTGTCTTCTTTAGCGAAAGGATGTGTTCATCCAGTAGGATAGGTAATCTTGTATTTCCTTTGCAATTTCCTTTTACACATATTTAAATATAAATATGAAATTTATAAAGAATATTATTTCTCTTATATTAGTTGCTTGAAAAATAAGAATATGAGTTTTTAATGCATTTGTATCAATATACACAGAAATATATAATATCAAATCTACCTAATCACTCCACTGGGATGTTTTAATGGTAAAGTTATCACAAAAGTCAACTGTTTAACAGCTGATTTACGCAGACAAAGGTTTCTGGTTCAAATCTTAGTAAAGATAACTATTTTTGTATGGATTTGAATACTAAATGGTGGTTACTGGTGTATTTTGGTAGTTAGGGTCTAATTAACCATCCTCTCACAGATATGGTCGGCCTGAGTCTACATAATACAACACCTTATTTACACGTTATACATGTCACCCTTGTCTCATTGGGTCATGCTATCGCTTATTGTTCTTAAATTGAACAAATTGCACATTAGGGTTAAAAAACTCTACCTAAGAGTTACATGAGTAGCCTGTATTATTACCAGTTGCAGGTGATGTTGAATACTAACTTCTTAATTTGTTTTTGTATAAAAAATTAATAGTTTACTGCTAAATAACAAAATTGGAAGATTCGATTTCACGGAGCGCCAAGTTTTGTACAAGGGAGGACAGAATTCAAAATTGCTATAAAATGCAAAAGTTGCAGACAATAAATGTAAAAGGGAGGATCAGTTATTAATCGCAGTAAACAGGTAAACAATCTTCAAAGAATAAGAGAGGTAGAAATGCAAAAGATATTCTTGGATACAAGCCTGAAGAAAGAAAGCTCCTATGATAACCTGTGCAATGATGAGAATAGTTTAATTAATTCTTAAATAGTTAGATAAGAAGATGAAGGTACTTGATGGATGGAGAAGTATAAAATATTTTTGATGACGTAAATAAACATTGCACTGTTAAGTTTTACGAAGTAGTAATATCAATTAGTCAAGGTATACATGTAGAAACATACGTTTTCACAACATTTTTTTAAGTTTATTGGCTCAGAATTGTATTCATACATAACAACGAAAGTAAAAATTAAGTAGATACAAACAGTAGTAGAACTAACGAACAACCAAAGACAGTCAACGGAAAATGTAGCTTCAGTTACACGGAAACCAGGCTTCATTTATTTTTAAGTTACATTTTGTGTTATTTTTATGAGGTGGAAATTTCTATATAAGAAATACCGAGCTGTTCAGGAAGTACTGTGGTGTCTCTCCGGGGGTGAAAAACACCCCAACAAGGAGTAGTAAGGAAAGAATTTTATGGAATGAAGAGGGTAAGGGTTCATTTCAATGCAGGAGGAAATAAATTCTTTTCGTATATCAAGGAAACCTGTAGAACCAAAGAATAATAAAAAATAGAATAAAAATACTCGCACGTGTATTCACTACAGTACATATTTTTATTTAAAAAAGAAACAAAAATGTAAAAATCCATTAATTCAAAAAATTTTCAACGTTTTTATTGAAAGAAAATTCTTTTATAGCCTTGCAGTTGCATAAACTGACAACTTATCGAACAGGATACTACATGTTCCATTTTTTAGCAATTTTCTCTTTTACTAGATGTTTTAAAACTGACCCAAAATTTTCACTAGTTACCCTATTGAATGGTAATATTTTTAGAAGAAGCTTTTTTCAGCTTTACATGAAATTTAAAGATAATTTTTACTAATTAGAAAACCTTTTGTGGAACAATCATACGACTTTCTCTTGCCAATGCAAATAATGAAAACATAACGTATGTTTAGCTATGAGTACAGAAATTAAAACGAAAAACATAACCAAATAATAATCATGATTGAATGACTCTAAATGAAAATCAACCTTTTTTGGGCATAAAATATACAGACAATTGCTAATTGACTCTAAACTAAGCTCTGCAGAAAATATGCTTGAAGTATAGTTTGTAGGTTGTTTAGTTATATACACTTTTCCCTAAAATGCATATTAAGGCCGGAATCTTACAAAAAACATTTTTAGTACAAGAGCACCCCCCCCCCCACGAATTTCAGCAGATATGCCACTTACCCTTTTATATAAACTACAAAAAATGTAGTAAATGAGGTGATTCTAAAGAAAATCGAGTAGTCATCTTTGAGAAAATCTCAAAAAAAGTTAAAAAGTGCACAAATAAACTACTACTTTCGGTTAACCAATTTTGACGAAAATATTTGTGTCGGGTCCTCTTGTGATAGATACCTTGAGTTCCAAGTTTCAACTTCATACAATATTCCGTCCTTTAGATATTTTGTTTAGGTTTCGGGCTAGTTGTTGGGATGATCATCTAGTCGTTCGTGAAATTTACTATAGAAGGATGCGGTTTGCTCCTTTACTGTCGAAATTTTGAAATCGTCGTGGAGAGTTTCTTTGCTTACATAAAGAGGACCACCAGAAGCATATCTTAGGAATTGAAAGACCCTGGATAGATTTTAAGTTACTCTCTGCCACGCATATTGCGAATGACTTTGGAAACGAAGTAGACTTTTTTAACTCGAAAACTGCCACTTTTAAGGTGGAATTACTGAGGAGTGTGACGTGATGTAACTGACTGTGATAGGATGTTGATATAATTTATGTTTTGATGTTCAAGCCCTTTGTACCTGCGTTTTATGTGTGTCTATGTTCATGTCTTCGTGTATTCAGACGTTCTTCGTGCATAATTATGTTGATATATGGTTTGGTAATTTGAAAATGGTAATAATAAATAGGAATGGTTAAATACGATATATAAAATAAGATATGATTCAATATAGCAAGTATTTTAAGGCTGCTTGCCGTTCTACTTGCTGACGGACTTCCCTACCTGGCTGCACACTGTTCTGTGAGAGGAGACGTTAGAGAGGGAGTGTGGGAGCCCTGACAAAAAAAATAAATAAATGAACCGTTTTCCCCTGCATTAATTTGTCTTGTTAATTATTGAAAATACCTCTTAATGCATTTCCATTGTCATTTATCAACGCTCGTGTAACCTGGTTTCTAATTACCGAGAAGTCGATGCAACCTTAAATAAATAAAAAATAATTGCCAATTATTAAATTTACGTGAAACTATTTTTGGAATCAAATATTTGGTATAATAGTGTTCATTATTCTAAACATTTTATACAGGCGTTTTAAAAAGTATCTCCCTTAAACACTAGACACCAATGTTCTTAATTTTAATAACCATTACGCTTAAGTTATCTTAATTTATTTATTATAATTATACTTACCTAATTTATTAACTAAAATGTATTTACTTCTTACATCCAGTGACTTTATACATTAAAATCTTGTATTATTACTATTATGAACATTAGTGTTTATATGTTTTAGTCTTTTCACTTTAATAACTGCACTATTACTTTATAACATTAATGTTCATAAAGATATAGTTAATTCTGACCTAGTAAACTAAAACTTTTAATTATAAAAAAGTTTTAATATAGGGAAGTATTTAATTTATGGAAGACTTGTGACACAGCTCGCTTTGTGTCACACAATTAATTAATTTAATTTAAATAAATATTCATTTTTTTAATTATTTACAGAAAAATTTTAAAATAAAATAGTACATTTTAATTTTGTTATCTACATAATTGTAAAAAAGTTAATAAATTAAAAAATTTTAATTTTAACGCATTTTTGTAGAATAGTGTTAAGTTCTGCTAAAACAAGTGTTGGTTTAGTAAAATTTATAAAAAAAATTGACGAATACTATAATTTTATTTTGTAAACAACAAAAATGTTCACAATGACTTTGAAGTTCTCTTCATTAAAGACGAAATAACCACAAGTCACGCACGATTCTACAACATAGCCTACTAACCGATAACCCTAACGAGTTAATACGATAAATTTCACGGCTAAATATCCCTGGAAATCCACTAAAGCAACTGTGAAGATTGTGGAATAGAGACGTGATGTGAGATATTTTATAAATTATAAAAACAAATTAAATTAAAAAAGTAAAATCAAAATAATGTTTTCTCTTTTTCTTGCTTGTTTTTTCCAAATTTTTTAAATTTGTACAATTTGTCACACTTATCATACAGTAATGGGTGTAACTGGCCTATTTCATGTATTTTTTTTTGTTTACATACTTTTCTCGTTGTCATTTTATCGTTTTAATAAAGCTATTAAAGATTAAAAAAGGTTTGATAAGAATATGTTTGGCGTACAATACAATTTTATGCTGTAAATTTAAAACAAACTCATTTTAATGCGAGTTTTGCAGAAAAAAAGTTTAGCAAAATATGTATTTTTACGCAAACACCTGGCAAGGGATGACAGAGAAATGCAAAGCAAGGTAATGTTTGGAAAGGCAAGGCAAGACACAGCCCTGCAAGGCGTAGTGGCATGGCGAACCGGGGCAAGATTATGCAAGGTTTCAGGAATCTGTCGAGTAAAGAAATCATCATATTTTTAATTTTATTTGAAATCTCATCAACACCTTTCTCTTTAGCGACTACTTTGGGTTAAGGAACGGTGCGTTATCTTCAAATTATTAATTTGGTAATTGCTGAACATATTTCCGTTTAGTATTTGTAAAGATTGAACTGTTATGCCGTAGGCTAGTTGTTTTAATTTTTTTTCAAAAGTTGTTTAAACACTATGTTGAATTTATCATATTATGAGTATGAAACAAACGGTGATGTTTAGAGATAAAGCTAAATTACGCATCCTGATTATTCATTCCCTCATGTTTAAAATTATATGTTGTTTTTCATTTCGCATTGTTCACTCATGATTAAAATTAGGTTATGTTTATTTTTAATTTACATCGTCCGCTTATAATTAAAATTAGGTTAAAATTAAATGGAAGTTAATAAATCATACTCTTAAGCAATTGTTTGATAAAATGAAACCCGTTTCTAATAAATATTAAACACTGTAAGAAAAAATCAGTCTCGGATTTCAATGAACTGATAAGGTACCTACGACAATGTTATTGAAGAACTGCACAGAGTAAGAATAAATTAACTGTAGCTCCAGAAGCATCACAAGGATACCTAAAGGAATAATCAACAACTTAAGCATAGGCCCATGGTTAACAAGTCTGTTGGTGTATTAGAATTTCGAAAAATTTCTATAATTGGGCAACTATAAAGTGTAAGTTGAAAAATATCTGATTTATTAGATTTTTTAATAATTTTATCAGTACAGTATTTACTCTGAAACTCTTTGAAAACTGTTCTTGGAACATCTGAAATGTTTCAAAGTCATACGAATACAACTTCCAGGAGCTGGTTCTGATTTGATTCAGGTCATTGAGACGGGAATACCTCGGAAGGAAAGCTCTTTTTGTAATTATTTATATAAATAAATGGAAGCATTCACTTTGTTTAATTACACTTTTTTAAATGAAAAAATACTGCCTTTTCCTTTAATTAAAGAAATATCTACTTGAATAACGACCAGGAAACTTTAATTAAGAAGGTATCGAATTGTCATTCCCGCTTTGAACTTAACTAACATCACAAATGAAGAACCCCTGTTTTTTGTTGTAATTTTACAACTGTGTAAAATATAAAGTTATTTATTCTTTTTTAATTAATATCATTATTGACGAAGTTGTCAAAGAAAATACTTTTTTCGTAATTAAAAGATGTCTCAGGTGTAGACTTTTATAATTATGATATATTGATATTTCTGTAATCATTTACTGAGAGAAAGAGCATTAGAGTAAGTACTGTGTACAAAATGCAGAGTATCCTTTGATATATGTTATGGGAGATGAAATAAAAAAGTACTCTTGCCCTGATAAAAAGGTTAATAATATTAGTTTGAGAATAAAGTTACATTACATTTATTAAGTTTCTAATGTAATTTTCTCTTCAGTCTTCATTTAAATAATACGAATTAGGTCTCCTTGTCAGTTCCAACTTCCAACTTAGTAACTTTTTTTTTATTTTTTAACGAAGTTGGGATGCCCATCTCTTCCAAGATCTTCCCATATCACGTTGACCAGTTGGCTTGTAAGTATAAATCTGTTTGGGCGTTCGATCATCTGGTATCCCTAACAATTAATTACGTCACTCTTGCCCTGTTTTTCCGAATAGTTGATGTTACCCGAGGCACATTAAGTTTATGCCAAATGTCGAAATTTCTTTCATGGTTCGTCCATCAGTACCTTCTTAAAGTCTTAAAAAATCTCATCTTAGAAGCCTTTATTCTTTATATCTGCTGAGCAGACAGGGCCCAACACTCTAACCGGTCATTAATACTGGCAGAACGAAAGTGTGATAAAATTTTTAAATGATCTCCTTTTGCACTATACCAAACAGAATTTTATTCAAAGTTTGTAATTACTGTATATGTTTTCTAAGTTTTTCAATTTGATTTCTGCATCTCGTGACTCCACATAAGAGACATGCTATTCCAAGTAAATCAACGAGGCCGCCTGTTATTTTCACTACAGTAATAAAAAATGTAGTAGTAACATTTTATTTATTTGTTTATACCATAACTTCGTTTCATAATCACCTGTAAATAATTTAGTCTGCCGGTCTGGAAACTTACAACCTAAATAAATTGCACAAACCTGATTAAAATTTGGCTTGTTAGTGTTTGTACAAATTTCTCCAATCAGGGTTTTTTAGTTGTAGCCCTACTGCTACAGAAAAAAGACGTATTCAACTTGAATTGTGCAAATATATTGCTAGTATATTGTATTGTTTTTGAATAATCACCGTCTTCTACATCTAAGGTGCAAGCGGTTGAAATATAGATGCTTTAATTCTCCATTCAATCCGTAAGGAAATATATAGCAAATTCCAGTTTTCTAGGTGATCGGAAAGTGATAATTAGAAAAGAGCGAGTGTCTGAATTGGTCAGTTAGTCAATGAGGGGTTTTACATATATAATTAACTAGTCTCAAAAGAGTTTCAACAATTCAGGAAACAGTTGCTTACATAAAAATTAAGAAACACTTTTTACCAAAATGTGTTTTTAAACACTCAGGTTATCTCATTTTAAATGGGTATCTACCTTTTATGTTTGAACATAAAAAAAAATTGTACTTCAGCAATAGTTATGCTAATCTAGTTGAGTACAACGCTGGAGTGCGTAAAGGTTTACTAGTAACAAAATAATTTTTTTTTACCTGCATTCAGAAGAATCCAAAAGGGTTGCCTTACAGGACATTTCAAGATAATAACTGATACATTTTGCCCATAACAGGCAGGTGGAGTGTCAAATTATTTACACTCAATCTGTTCGTTGCAGGGTTAAAATAAATAGTTCTGTTTCTTATCACATGGTCAGCCAATTAAATGACTGAATCATTTAAGAACAGAAGAGGGACAGGTGTAAAAGACACTAATCAGAATTATCTCTTTTGAAATTAATGAACTTCATTATACAGCCAGACCCTGTGGTGAATGAAGTGAAGGTGTCATTTGCAAAGTGGAAATATGTGCTTTTCAGAGAGAGCCCGGCATGCTGAAAAGCGTACTTTTCCACTCAGTAAGGAAGGCATAGGTAAACCATCTCACTCCTCGTTTTACCTAGTAAAATCTCTACGGGTTCAAACTAGCCTTTCGGCTGATGACTAAAACAACAACTGATAAATCTAAACACTAACAATTTTACAAATTCCTACCAAAAATAAATTAATTTCCCTTGAAAAATAAAATTAACGTTTTAAGTTGGTTGGTATTTATTTTTTATTCTTGTTACAAGTTATAAAAGAATAAATGAAAAAATACTGGGAGAAAATAAACTAAATCGGATAGACTACAATGATGGAGTAACACTCCAATTACAATATGCATGTAAACACCCACTTATTAATTCTCAGGCCTACTACCATATTTGTGGGAATAAAAGTAGAATAAATAAATAAATGAATACGTGCCATTCAAGCTCATTGAAAGCAAAAGGATTATCTCTAAGGAGGTCTTAAGAATCTCAGTTTGAATGTAACGGTGGGCGAGAGTCGAGCCAACACGTCGTCATTTGCAAGTAGAACATGAAGATCTCCTCCCGTTTTTATCTCACGTTACTCTTATAATCTGTATTCAACTACGGCCTATGTTTATTTACAACACACTTACAGAATATAATGTAATATACACTAAATACTACAGAATGCTACTGTCTACATTTCTAACGTATCTTCTCTAGAGAGATTTCCCATTTAGAATTGTTGACAAGTATAAGTACTACACGAATCAAATATAAACTAATGCGTTGACTATCTTACCTATCCTATTCAAATTCAAATGCAAATGTTGTTATATATATAAACGTTATTTCACAAGAGCTTAGTATTATTTTAAGAACGACATTCGATCTTGACAAACATGTTTTCTACCTTCGTTTTGTTTTCTTGTGTAATTACCTAGATTGAATACTAATTTGATGGAGTTATTTAACGTAGAAATAAACATGTATACAGCAACCCAGCTAATACGGAATTTCAGCTAATCTAAACTGTTATAATATTTCTTAAATAGTTTTAAAATAAAAACTAAATAATTCAGGGGTATTCTTAATAGACTTTTAAACATAATAATCTAGTAATAAACAGTCATGCGATTTTATCTTGCCAATGTAAATAATGATCATTATAAACTGTCATTATTCATTAGTCATCTATATTGCAAAAAAGAATAGCTGGACAACGTAGCGTGGGGAGAAGACGTATTCCTGATTAAAAAATTTGAGATGTGGTACTCGTAAACGACAACACAACTGTTTCGAGCAGCAGCGAATAAGGTTCAGTTGTTAATATGGTGGCCAACATCCGGAACGGCTAGGAATCTAAAGAAGAAGAAGAATCACTAGTAAACAATGTAAAATGAGAAACATAACCAATTATTAATAATGAGAAAACGATGCAAAATGAAAACCAACCTCTAGAAAACTTGAAATGTGGAAAATCACTAATTGACGCTCAAGTAGGCTATGTAGAAAAAAATTCTTAAAATAAAAGTTTTCGTTTTTCTTAAATTTTTATGCCCTTAATTTAATACACTTTTATCTTATAATGCATACTAAGGCCACAATCTTGAAAAATCTTGATCTTACCAATTTTAATGAGACAAATAAAGAAAATCACTAATTGATGCTAAACTAAGCGTTTTAAAATACCGCTAAATATAAAAGTTGCAGGTTTTTTAATAATATTTAATCTGTTTCTTCTAGATGTTACCCGGAGTCCTCCATAATTGCAGAAACTATTTCACCGTCTGTAAACTGAAGACATTATTCGTTAGCTGTCAGGCAGTTGTTCACATCAAATTTTTCTAAATTTTCACAGCCATTACAGTTCCGATGAATTCGTAATATTAAAATTAGCCGTTATTGAATTATTTTTTGTTATAATGCATATTTTTGCGGATAATCCGAACAGGTCCCGGTCCAAATTAGTTCAACTTAATAAGGTTGTTGAGTATTAGCCACTCTTCTAGAAAATTTTATCACTATTTTTAATTGAACGTTTACTTATTCAATGATATCCGAGGAGTTGTTTATATAGTTATCCTCATTCAAAGATATCATACAAGTATAATTTCGGTGTCAATGTCAATTAGAAGATCAATTTTTTAGTGGTCTTTTAAACTTCTTCTTAACATACCCTCTCCGACTGGAGGTTGGCAATCATATAACTATTCGGACTTAGGCCTTCGCAGCTCTGAACAGCTTCGCTGAGGTACAACGAAACCATTAGCGAAGATTCTTCTTCCACATCTCTTTTCCCCTATATCTTCACTTGTATTATCAAGCGAAGAATTTCATATTTTGGTCCACGCATAATATAACCCAGATATTCCATTTTCCTTTAAACTTCTAAAGTCATCTAAAATTCTTAAAGTCTTCTCAATTTTTTAAATTTTATTTTTCAGAGAATTGATTCCTCAAAACATTGTTGAAAACATAAAAATATTTTGTTAGAACTTAATTTTCAATTAGTATGTTAATGGCATCCATTAAAAACAATTCTTATAATATATTTTCCGTATTTTACTGTTTAAAAAAACAGACTTGTGAAAATAATAGTAGTTTTTCAAGACAATATATTTTTTATCTTGTGGTAGCTCTTTTATAATTTTCAGTTTGTAGGGAGAAGACGAAAACGACACGTCGTAAAATGTTAAAAATACTCTGTTTTTATTTCAGTAAATGGACAGCATATCTTTATTATTTCGGATGGGCTCTTGGATAAAATAGTCATAAAAAATGTATATACGTTAATAATTTTGAATGTACCCTACTTTTTCTTTCAAGAATAAAGTGAAAACGTTTTAGGATGTTCCTCAGGGAGGAGTGTTAGTGTGTATACTATTACATAAGCAGAAAAATAATGACCGTATCTTGAATCATCCGCTGAGAATAAGAGACTACTATTCTTTGGATGAATGTCAAGCAGAACCGTTTGACCTTTCCTCCCCACCATTTAGTTTTTTTTTAGAAGGGGTGTCTAAAAGGACAAAGATGAGTAAGTTCTATGTTTCTATGTGTGTTTTTGAAAGGGAAAAGAGAGAGATTCTGATAAAGAAACCAAAAGGGTGAGGTGCAGAGATTGGCTAAACTGTTACTTATAGCGGCTTTCATAACCAGAGACGTTCATTAACTTGCAAATTGAGGGTGTAAACTGCGTTGCTTCTACCCGAGCCAACTTTGTGAAACTGTATTATCCTGGGAGTTACGATTGCACCAGCTACACTATGGCCAGCAGTTTTACTCGCTAATAAGGTCGGTTCACGCACGGCGAGAATGCCATACGTCGCTGATCCTTGGCTACCACTGCACTGTATACCTCACCCAACTTTCAACCTTTTCCTCTACGTTTTACCTTACCTTTTAACCCATACACTTAAGCACGATAATGAAATCGCTTCCTTCTATAGTCGTTCTCGCTTTAAACATTTATTACACAATAGCGACACGTTTTAATTAACAATTTAAGCGTAACCCTTCTTCGTGAAATCCTTTTCATTGCCTTCATTAAGATTATATTTATTTCTAAATAAAATTTTAATAAATTTATTAAATTAATATGCCAAAATTTAAATAACATTAATCCATTATGGAAACCGGACACTTTATTTGATTCATTTTATTAAATTAGAAATTCAAGCCTATTAACCCGTTATAAAAATACCGGGTCACCGGGAAAGGTTGCGTCTATTTAAAAAAATTACAGTTTAAAAACTTCTGGAGATAAAGTCTTTTTTTTTTGTAATAAACAGAACATATTAAAGTTATTTTACAACTTAATAAGTTTCCATATGAGCACCTTTGGTTGCTCTGAACATATCTAAACGATTGTCAACCTCTGTAAAGGTTCGCTGTGTTATACGAGCGTGACCGAAGTAACAACAGAAGCAATTTGGTGTCGTAAATGATTCACATTTCGAATCTTTTCCATACAGACATAGTTTTTGACGTAATTCCAGTAGAAATAATCAAGTGGGGTTAATTCTGGATCCTTGAAGATCAAAGCACAGAACTAGCCCTGCCGATCCATCGGTCAGGGAACCTTTCATTGAGGGCGTGGGGCATTAGAAGACTGAAATTAGGAGGCGCGTTGTCTTTTAAAAATTATGTTAATGTTTTTCCTAATGTAATTTTTTGAATTTGTGGTACAGACGTACCAATAAAAAAAATTAATATTTTCTTTTTACAACAAAAAAATTTGAAGTAGTAATCTCTAGCAGTTTTTAAACTTTTTTTTAAACTGGATGCAACCTTTCTTGACGAGTCGTTACATAACCTAACTGATAAATTATCATTCTCCACTTCATTATTAATAAGAAATATTATGAATTTTGATCCTCTCATCTCAGTCGAAAATCAGATAATCTGGTAACCCAATGCATTAGAGAAAGCTTTATAAAAAATCAGCCTTTAAAGCTTAAAAAGCTTTAGAAAAATCAGAAGCTTTATCGAAGCTTCTGATTTTTCTTATCATATATGATCTTTGAATAATAATAATAGTAATATATATTATGTTTCTGATAAAAAATTATTTTTATTTTATTTTTTGAGACCGCAGTGGATCACTTGAGTCAATTCTGTGCACTCTCTTCTGGTTCTTTTCTTTGATTTTCCTCCAGTATCCTTTCATTCTGGCAGATCTTCTTTGCCTTTCTGCTTATGAAAAGATCACTTTCCTGCTTCCTCTTTTATCTACTTTTCCTTGGAATCTAATATTTTTATCTTTTAATAGTTTCAGCTCTTCAGTTTTATTTTCTAAATCTTCGACGGTTGTGCCTAGTTCTTCCATATCTTTCTTCTTTTTTTTATTTAATAACAACAAAGAATAAATTTCAATCTTTAAATTTTATTAATTTAAAAATTTGTGTGATTAAGATATACTGATGAAAGATATTGGTAGAGGAGTAAGTATGTGGCTAAAAACAATGGTCCAGCAGCATGCTGACCAGCCGAAGACTGGCTCGAAGACTGACCCAAATTGTCGTGTGGACGTTACAGTCGTATCGTCAGGTACTTAACAAATCTGTTCAGTACATCTATAGTTTTAATAGAAATTCATTTTATTCATCAAAAATCATATCCTGTCGATCTACGAGCAAGAACTTGAGAAAATTTTCAAAGTTTTAAATTAACTGTTCTCCGGTTAGTTTTAACTTTTCTTTTATTCAATAAATTTTCTGTTTCTATGCTCATTTATTCAATAAATTTCCACAGAACAAAAATACCAAATTTTATTTTTTAAAGATACAACTTGCTCGTATTGTAAAGTAGTTTTATTTATGAAAGAAAAGTTGTTAATTTTTCTGTTACAAAATGTAGATAATCTGTTTTTTAGTTTATCTTAAATCGCTTCAACATCTTGGTTATTAGCGACTACTTTATGGAATGACACAATGAATTTAGACACGTAATAATTTCCAAACCGGGAATCGAACCCGGGACCTTCCACTTGGTAGACTAGCACGCTAACCACTACACCACAGAGGCAGCCATATTCTTTATGTAATTTTTTTTTAAATTTTTATTGTTATTACCGTCATTTTTTTTTTGTAAATTTAATTGCATTTATCATTTTTATACATTGCTTTTTAAAAAGCTTTTAACGTAATTTTTGTACCCTTTTAAATGTTATAATACATTTTCTTAAATGTTTCTTAAACTTCTTACTTACAAAGCTTATCTCCGGCTTTTTTGTATGTATGCCTGCAAAATCTATGGAACTGCTAAGGCATTCGTAATTTAAAAAATCCAACGATTCCAGTCAAAATTCTTAAGGCAAATTACAAATGCTCCCTTCTACGTTATCAATGACTCTTTGCCCAATGACCACAAAATTCCGTACGCTAACGACTTATTTCGTAAAATTTACACAAGATTCCGTAATAAATTTTTTTATCATAGCAACGAACTTGTACGAAACCTACACATAATATACCTTCCTGGAAATGCCCAAAGACGTCTACGCCGACGATAGAATAGAGACATCATTTTCTAATAAGTAATTTCCGATATTCCACACAATTACGTAAACAGTTTACAGAAAATTACAGCTTGGGTCCACTCTTGAGTGGTGATCTTCTTTAAATCTTAAAGCAAATTTTTCTTATTTCATATTATATCATGCACTCGTTTTATAAACAGTTGTGAATTTTTCTAATAAAGTCAAAAAAAAATAATAGCTTTCCTTCCTTCACTCAGTTAATGGAAGGGTCATTTGTACTACCCGTCTATTTAAAGTACTCTCCGTTAGGGTATATGCATTTTAGTAGACCTTTCCAATTCGTGTAAGATATTTTTTCTCTGCATATTCATACAATGAAGATTCAACATCGTACAATTGTTATTATTAGCAGCAATTGAACTAATTTTTAAGAAAATTAAAAACTTAAATTTATTTTCTTTTAATATAATGAGTATTTCTAATTCAGCGCCTTTCATTTTCCTTCAGCATAATAGAAGTCGTGCCTTATGCTTATATTGATCAATAACACGTTCGTTCTTTCTTAAAATCAAACTTTTTATTCCCTTAGGAAAAAGAGTTTTAGATTACTTTCAGAAAAAAAGAAAAGAATACTTGCTGGTTCAAAACTCTTAAAAATCAAAAAAAAAAACGAGGAATATCGGTGTGATTTTTACCCCAAACTTGGGTATCTCTTACAAAGGGGCAAATCTTATATAGGGGTGATATTAATTCAAGTGAAAATATAATTTTTAACCGTAGAAATATACTTTATATAAGTTTTTTTTTAATTTATTGTATTTTTCTTTTGAGAAAAAATATTAGGCTGCTGTTTATTTCTGTTTAAAGAATTTTAGAGTTAGCTTTTAAGAAATTCGATATTTATAATACGCTATGATTAATCCTCCAAGGGAAATTTTTTGAATTAAATCTTCTCTTTTAGTCTCCCTAGGTCATCGTTAACTGTACATTTCATGCATTTTTAATGAATCTTTTCAAAATGACACCCTGGAGACCTTTCCGGTAGAGAATTGGATAGCCTGCTGGTCGTTTAGGATATATCAATTCTAGTCTAAACAAGTTAAAAAACTATACATTATTTATTATATTATACAGTTTTTAATTAAAATTTTAATAAATATTTTTTCTATAAAAATGGAAAAACTTGAATATAATTTAAAACATAGTTTTGCACGTGATTAAATTTAATTATTACTGGATTAAAAAATCAGAACTTTATAAAATATTGTATTTATTTATTGTAATTAATTAGTTTGTTAATAAATACTTATTATAAGTTTAAAATGAAGTTTTTTTATCATTTATCATTATCCAGATGTCGGAAAAAGCGAAAAAGCTGGAATAAGCGTTACAATGTCTTTAAAAGATTACATGCTGTCTTTGCTGTAATACACTTTTTTGAGGCCACATTGGACCACAAGTTAATCAATTTCTAGTGTTCTTCGGATAACGTATTGGTCTAGCCTTTCGGCTTTGCTAGTACTTTTTGAGACGGTCCGATCTATGTTTCCGTATCTCATCTGTAACCCCCACCGCGTGTCTTCTGCTTTTCACCAATAAAATTGTGTAGTTTGAGAGTACGATTTATTTTTTTCTTGTCAAACGCGTGTTCGTTTGCCAGTCCAATTTCATTGTCAGAAGTCAGAAGATATGATAATTACTTATTTTGCGTTATTCCACTCTGTTCTCAGATATGGGGTCACGCAGTGGGGCAACTCAACCGAACACCTTAAGATTTTTCCAAGGCATTATTCTTGCAAAAGATTGTTTGTTAAATACAGTATTCTCCCCTTACCGTCTCTTTATACTCTTACATATAAAATTTTAAAATTCGTGGAAAGGAACACTGTGTTATTTACAAAAAAATTACTATCATAATATATGAAATTCGACACAATGATGACTTTAGAATTGAAAAATATAGAACTTCAAAGTTCTCGAAAGGAATTCACTATAATTCCGTTCGGTTTTTCAACTGATTACCATCTAAAATAAGACTCCTTAATTTAAAAAAACTTTTTTCGGGAAGTAAAAGGTTTTTTAACAAAACATGAATTTTATTCGGATCAGGAGTTCTAAATTATCTTACAAGAAATGCTCTTTAAATATAATGTGTGTAGAATTAAGAATTTTGAAATATGTTAGTGTAAATGAATAACTTAGAATTCCAATGTACAATTTAAGTAGTAATTTAATGAACAAGTTATTACTTTTTTTTAGTGAACACTTAATTGTAAACAAAAATTGTTTGGTGAAGATTTATTTATTTTTTATTTTATTTATTTATTTATTTATTGAGATCCCTCTTAATTTCTTCGATGTATCCTCTCGTAATCTACCTGTTCTAGTTTCTGAGGATCAGTTGTTTCAATATTCTATGAATCGGCATTCTTAAAACGTGGAAAAGTAAGAAATCCTCCTCTTCTTCATTACACTAATAATCGGATCAATTTCCTTATACACAGTTTCATTAGAAGAAATTCACTTATTATAATAATAAAATAATAATAATTATTATTATAATTCATTAGAATTGTAATACACTTTTTTTCTCTTTTTTTTAGTCAACAGCCGAAAGACTGGTTGGAACCTCTAGAACTTTAACTAAGTAAAACAAGGAGTGAGATGGTTTACCATTGCCTTCCTCACTGAGTGGAAAAGTATGCTTATCAGCATGCTGGGCCCTCTGAAAAGCACATAATTTCCACTCTGTAAATGACAACTTCACTTCATTCACTACAGGGTCTGGCTGTATAATGAAATTCATTACTTTCAGAGGAGATAACTCTGATTAGTGTCTTTTACACCTTTATCTCTTCTATTCTAAAATGATTCAGTCATTTAATTGACTGACCATGTGATAAGAAACAGAACTATTTATTTTAGCCCTGCAACGAACAGATTGAGTGTAAATAATTTGACACTCAACCTGTCTGTTATGAGCAGGTAATACACTTATTAAAATAATAAGATTCGTACATATATAACATATAGTTCATCAAATTATATTAATTTCTTTAAAAATATTTTTTTCGCTGGTAACCCAACTAGTTACGGAATGACATATATCAATTGCTATTAGATGTAATTGATTAATATAGCGATTGTTGTTAAATGTAGAATGATGCGTATCTTGATACACCAAGTGATTTTCTCCGGTGATGAAAGAGGAATGTTCACAAAGACTGTGGGGAATTTAATTTGATTAATGTATTAAATGTAAATGAATACAGCATTACACGTTACATGGGTATCATCTTTATTTAACAGAATAAAGAAAACATAAAATTATCGTGTACTAGAAAATTATGCGCAACCTCACCCAGATTATTAAAAATATAAAACTAAGTGAATTTCTTTAAGGTAAAGAAATCTTTACTTTATTTTTCTGTTTTGGAGTGAGGAAATGAAGAGTTAAAGAAATTATGTACATGTCAACCTGAGATCATACTGTTTGAATGTTATTAATTTTTATTCACATAGTTACAGACCATTCGAAATAGCATGATAGTATTACTTAAATGGAATAAAGGTCAGAGGGAAATTTTTCATGTGTTCATGCGTCACATTTAAGCTTTTTTTGTGTTAACTTACCCTGTCTGTAAATTTAAACGTTCTAAAATATAAATTAATAATGGAAAAGATAAAAGAATAATGATTTTTTTAATAACACAGGGAAAATAGAAATCATTCATGAATGGGTCACTGAATGCAACAATAACAAATGCCAGTGAAGTAATAATTATGACAAAAATTCCATATGGTTTTCAAAATTACAAAACAACGATTCATTTTATATTTTATAAGAATAATTAAAAGGGAAATAAAATTTTACTTTCAAAAAGGGACGTTTTATTCAGAAAAGTTACCACCATCCAGACTTACTTTCATGAATTTTCGAATGAAGTATAGTTAGAACTGTATTGATTCTCTAAGTTATTCTGTGATTGCCTTTCCAATAGAACAATACGGTACAGTTTAAATGGAACATACAAAACTTATCTACTATGATTAACCAATGAAAATGGTCTCGTGAGAACCGGTATTAAGTAGGCTAATATAAAAAATTTAAAAGAAATAAGTAGGTAATTTAATGTCCTACCTACTTAAAGTGATGAATTGTTGATAAAATCTTACATTTTCCAAAAGAAAACGTAAAGGAAAACGACCTTATTTCCTGAAACATTACAAGAATTGAAAAACGTATTTAAATGTAAAAATTAGTAAAAACCAATTTATATTACAGAATAAATTTAAATTCTGACAAGAGCAATGAAATTAAATGGATCATTACCTATGATAATACAATAGGGGAAATGTAGTAATACAAATATATAAGACAGCAGTTATATTGTTGGGGGTAGGTTAGCCCCATTATAAGGTGGGATAAAATGAACACAAAGATAACCAACCGCTTAAAAATAAAAATCCCAATAAATTATAATGTAGAAATCGTAACAAATGACTAATCTTCCATTTCCTTATGTTTATTATCTTCATTTCCCTTTCCATAAACTTCATTTCGTAACTGTACCATCAGATAACATTGTCGCTCCCTTATTATAAAAACCATTTCGTTCTTCACATTTATTTGTACATGGGACTAAGAATACATTAGGTTTGGCCGAGTAAAACAACGACAACAATACTAATATACCTTCGTTTTCCTTTTCATGTTATTTTCTCTTTACTCGGTTTTATACCAGATAGGTTATTTCTTAACTTAATTTGTTAGTTCTTTCATGTTCTTTCTTCGGAACGAGTACAATTTAACTTTAAATTTTTGTTTTACTTGTTTTTCCTCCATTTCATTCAGTATTAAAATTTTCGTTTACTAGTCTACATCTTAAACACAGATCACCACCATTCAGTGATGTGAATTCTGAATTAATATTCAATTTCAGCGTAAGTGAATGTAAGTACATCATTTGATTCATTAATAAAACCATAGATGATACAAAGATTAATAATTTCTTAGAAGCCCCTTATCAAATGTCTCTTCCAATATGGAAATTTACTCCCGAAGAACTAAAATCGACTATCGACAAGTTGCCTTCCTTTAAAGCTCCAGGATATGACCTTATGACGGGAACAGTTCTTAAAAATTTACCAAGGTAAGCCCTTATAACTTTTAAATACAATATTTAATGCAATCGGCTATTTTCCAGGTCTGTAGAAAATCTCTGAAATTGTTATGGTACTAAAACCGGGAAAGAACCCTTCTAGAGTGAATTCATATAGATCGATAAGACTTTTGCCAGTATTTTAAAAATTATTTGAAAAACTTTTACTAAAAAGATTGAAGTCATTTATATCAGAATTTAAACCAGACCATCAATTTGGCTTTCGTAAACATCACAGTACAGTTGAGCAAATCAACAGGGTGGTTCGTTGAATAAACAGTGTTTTTGAGAAAGAACATTATTGTTCTTCTGTGTTTTTGGATATAAGCCAGGCTTTTGATAAAGTCTGGCATAAGGGTTTACTTTTCAAAATGAAAGCGCTGTTGCCTCATAATTTCTACATAGTATTAAAATTATATCTGGATGACAGATGTTTTAGAGTAAAATTTGATGGAAATTTTTCAAAATTAATTCCGACGAAGTGTTGTTGGGTCACTGTTGTATGTTGTGTTTACTTCAGATTTACCGACTACAGAAAATACACTTTTAGCAACTTTTGCGGATGATACGGCTGTCCTGGCTGTGGATGAAGATCCGACTGCAGCTTCACGGTATTAGCAAGATTTTTTGATATCCTTACAAGAATGGTTACAGAAGTGGAGGGTTAAGGTGAATGAAACTAAATTACTCCATGTGACATTCACTCTACGGAGACGAACGTGCCTACCAGTAGTACTTAATGACATTGTGGTGCTATAGCCAGAAGATGTGAAGTATCTGGGGCTTCATCTGGACCGCCGACTGACGTGGAAAAAACACATTTTGACGAAACGAAAACAATTGGACTTAAAATTGAGAAATATTTTTTGGTTAACTGGGAGACGCTCACAACTTTCAACTGAATCAAAACTGATGCTATACCAGACAATATTCAAGTCGGTGTGGACGTACGGGATACAACTCTAGGGGACATAACAGACTTAACTTACAAGACTTAACAGATACAATTAGTTGGATTTACTTAACAGATTTGAACACAATTGACTTTTTAGTTTAGATTTTTTATGTTTATAAATATTTTCTTTTTTTCAATTTTGAATCATTTTAAATTTGATTTTTAAAATTACAAAAAGGTTACCTGTAACAATTAAATCATTAATGTATAATGTTGTAAATTTGTCTTTTATATGTTAACCTTATTAGCTACTAATTGTTCTTGTTCCTTTATAACAGAACAGATTGTATTTTCTGATTTGATAAAAAAAATTAATAAAACATAACACATGTATGTTCTATTCATAAATATGGTGGAGTACTCCTTGAGAAACTTCAAAAAAATATTTTTCGTTAGTCGATAATTCTCTTTAACAAAAATTTTAATAAAGTAACGTATTTAATTCAATTCCGTTAAATAAGTTTTTGTTGAACCATGACAAATCTGATTATCTACTTTAAAAATCTATAATAATAGTATATAGGTTTTTAAGTCGTATAACGAAGATAATATTTACAAAAATAACTCATGATTTATATTGAACTAACAAAATTATGAAAGAGGTTTCTTTTTAAAAATATTATTATAGTTATTAAGAAATTAAACTTAATAAACAGTAGAAAAAACTTAATATACGGGAAGAAACTGTGTGCATTATAAAAATAGATTTAATTGTTTAAACCATTACGGTTTCTGTACTAGCATATATCTTTTCAGATTAGTATCTGTTTATTATCCTCTTCACAATTATTCCTTTTTGTTTTTTTTTTATAAACGGATGAAAATAGAAAAATATGAAAGCTTGCGTGCGTTTTACTAAGAAATTCATGGAAGATTGTTATTATATGTATTTATTTATTTTTTATAATGTTACGTTTTTTATTATAATTACTTAATTTGTGTTATAATGATTATTATATATTATGTAATTATAAATTAAAATTTTACTATTATTTTTTACATTGTTTATTATTTATGTACGAAGACATAAATTTTCTTCTATATTACAATGTTCATCTTCTCTGCATATAATGTATAAAACTGGGGTTTGATTACAGTATTTTTATGGGTTTAAAGTAGTAATAATTTGAAAACAAAATTCTTGTTTTTTTATATTGGTTGCCTATTACTATGGTTAGCAATACTATTACTATGGTTATGCTTTGCAATACGAATAAGCGAATGGATGACTATTGCCAAACAAATACAAAAATCTATAAAATATTAACTAACAAGCGAAATAAATATGGTGCGGTACAAAAAGAAAATGAAATGGTGGTGCCATATTTTGAAAAAGTAATAAATAACATGACATATGTGAAATTATAAAAGAAAGTAAGAGTTAACATTTTTAATTTTTACAATAATTTTAAATTAATACCTAATAATTATTAATTGTTTTTCAAGATGTTAAATAGAAAAAACTAAGAAATTTATTAAGGAGTTTTTTGGTTATAATTAAAATTGAAGGGGTTGTTTCAAAAACCCACTAAGTCACATTTTTAAAGATATTAACTTTTTACCTAGGCACAGACCCATTGATTGGTACAATAGGTTTTTTTAATAGGTGTAACTGCTACAAAATAATATTCATGAAAATCAGAGTTTTTCCAAAAGCTACCAAGTCCATTTTTGTTGTTTTCCAAACTTTACTATGCCACCCGCGCATGCGCGCACGGTGAACCCGCTACATTATTCTTGTGATGAGTTGCAAGAGGTTAGTTGTCATATGAGTTAAGTACGTGTTTTAGTGTATTTTAAGTGTAGTTAATAAAAGTAAATAACTTGATATAGAACAAAACAATTATTTTTTAGGCTCGTGTAATATTTTCAGTTCAAAAGACATTTTTTATATAGGATACGTTTTTCAAAAAGTAGATGTAGGCTATCTGTTCATTTTATTACATCCAGGATTTAGTTATGTATTATTAATAATAATAAAAGTATTTTGTATTTATAAGTTAACGATGCTAAGCGTTTTATTTGAAAGTTATTTTAAAATAAATTCTTATACTCGTGAAATAACTCACAGTAGAACTTATGATTTTGTTACATTATAAGCCTACATACTGTTTGGTATGTTTTCCAAAATACACTTAGTCCACGCGTGTTTTCCAAAACTGAACTAAGTCCATCGACTTAGTGCACTTTTGGAAAAAGTGCGATGAATTTGTAAATATTTTTTTGAAAAAAGGCCAAACTGACAAAATAATTATCTATTAATGTACAAATAGTAAAAATACATAGTAATCATTAACAAATTAAACTAGCTGAGCAATTTGAAAAACTGATTTCCCGAAAAATTATATTTTTGGACTTTGTGGCGTTTGAAAAGGAGCTCTTCAATTCCTAATATGTTATTACAATATCTTTGTACTTGTATTAGCAAATAGATTTTATATAAACATTGTAATTTGTTATTTTATTGCTGTATTTTGTAGGCAAACATGTTTTCATTTTAATGTTTTTCACTTAGTTATTAGTCTGTTCTTCTTCTTTAAAAGATGCCAATAGATCTTCTATAATTATTTTTCTTTTACTACAAAATATATTTTCTACTCAATTTGTTTAGGTACTTTATTATCCCATAAAATTGGGTTTACATTGGATTTATTTTAAATTTTACGAATTTTTTATGACCGTTCCATAAAAACAGTAAAAATCTTATTATATATTTTTAGTTAGTTATTTACTCTTTTTGAACAGAATTTAATCTTCTGTATGTATGAAAGTTGACTGACTGACGGATACATACATTACCTCAGTGATCTTCCTGATCACGTAGAAAACTGACTTTAGCACATTCATAAGAGTTCATTCAAAGGGGTTGAACTTAAAAACTAAAGCATTCGCATTTTAATTAATATTCTAGTTCCTAATTTGTAAAAAGTGTTGCTACCCTAAAACAAAGTTTACATTATTTCTGTTCCAAAAAAGCTATGTTTTAGAAATTATCATCAGTATTCGTCGTTTCGTGAGTGAAGGTATAACAGCTCCCCAAAGTTGACCTCCATATGTCCAGATTGGTCTTATGATTGTATTGTAGATTTTTAATCCCGTGGCTGTTGCTGGATCAGCTATCGGGGGCCGCCCCTGGCGATGGGGTACGCTCGCCAACCTAGTTGGAGGGTACTGGGGAAATAAAATACCCAGGGTTGACAAAAACCAGAGGAAGTGATCAACGGCCTCGACGGCGGAAGAGGAAGAATTCCCAACGGCGAAGAGGGCGGAAGAGTCTAGGAGTTGGGTCTCCGAATTAAACCCAGGGCAGGGCTAGAGGCTCAAAGATGGCAGCCCCATCACTAGTCTTACCTCACAATCCGCCAGTAACGGATTTGGGGGAATATACTCTACTTTCAATGCAATGGTAAGAAATAGCCGGACGGATTCACGGAAAACAAACTGGACACGAAAAAATAAAAAAGATTTTTGGACATCGGAAAGACTGAAAATAGCAACATGGAATGTTAGGAGTTTATACCGGAAGGAAGAGATCTTGGTGAAGGAGCTGAAGAGCGCACAGATAGACATAATAGCGATCAGTGAAACTAAGAGGAAACAAAAAGGCTCAAAGGAAGTTGGAGATTACATGCTTTTCTATAGTGGAGTAGAGGTGAAGGTGAGAGCGAAGGCAGGAGTAGCAATTGTAATGCATAAAAAATTTAAAGACAGGGTTGAGTCTTATAACTTTTTCAGCGAGAGAATCATGAGTATACGAATGAAAACAAGCGCAGGTTTTATGACAGTATTGGCAGTTTATGCGCCAGAAGAGGGTAAGGGTGACGAAACGGAAGACTTTTATAATGATCTGGAGGACTTCATGCAGGGACTGGATCAGCGGGATTATATAGTTATAGCAGGAGACCTTAACGCTAGAATTGGAAGCATAGAGATGGATGGTACGATTGGTAAATATGGGGAAAGGACACTGAACAATAATGGAACGGCTCTAAGAGACTTTGTTTCGAGGAACTCATTAAAAATAATGAATACCTTTTTCCCACATAAAGAAATACACCAATATACGTGGGCGGCTCGAGGAAGTAAGTCTATCATCGACTACGTTATAGTAAACAGTAGACTATTCCCGTTAGTTCAGGATACTAGAGTATATATAGGGTTTGACGTGTACAGTGATCATTTTCTGCTGATATCAAAAATAGTATTACCCCGTAAATTTAAAAGAAATAAAAAAGAAATAACTGCAGATGTGACTTATAGGGTCAATCTTCTGGACCAACCAAGTATTAGAGACCTATACAAAAACCGATTAGACGAGCATATAAATAAATACCCGATGGATTTAAATATTAACAGGGAATGGATGCAATTAGTGGATTGCATGAGAGGAGCTGCAGCGGAGTCTCTAGGTGAGAGGAAAAAGAGAGGTAATCGCAAAGGGATACCGTTTTGGGATGAAGAATTGGCAAGCTTGGTTCGAACTAAAAAAGAGGCTTACTTGAGATATCTGCAGAGTAGATCGCAACAGGATCTAGAAGAATACCACAGAAGGTCGGCGGCCGCTAAAAAAGAAATACGGAAACGCAAAAGAGAAGGATGGGAAAGAACTGTCAGCCAAATTGAGCATGACGTCCATGGTAGACAGGAGCATGCTTACAAATTTCTAAGCAGGTTAAACAGAGAGGTCAAGGATAATATATCGATAAATCCTATACCAGAAGAGGAATGGTTGGACTTTTTCGAGAAATTATGGACGTCTGGCGAAGAAAATGTAACCAACTTGCCCAATGACACTAATGTGGACGACCTTTCTATGGAAGAGATATCGGAAGCATTGAGAGCAAGTAGAAATAGGAAGGCTCCGGGGCCGGATGGAATTAATGTTGAGCTGATCAAGTATGCCTCTCGGAGTTTCCTAGAGAGGCTGCTGTCATTCTTTAACTGGTGTTGGAAGCTAGGACAGATACCTGAACAATGGGGAGAGTCTGTGGTAATACCAGTATTTAAGAAAGGAAATAGGAAAGACTGCGGAAACTATAGAGGCATCAGCCTCCTTAACACGGGCTACAAGGTCTATGCAAAGATTATAACTAACCGGCTGAAGATTATCGCGGAGGGGATACTGGGTGAAGAACAAAGCGGCTTCAGGATGGGAAGGTCGTGCTCAGACTGTGTTTTCGCCTTGAACCAAATTGTAGAGAAGCATAGAGAGTACAACGTCCCGACGTTTGTTGCTTTTCTGGACTATGTGAAGGCTTTTGATCAGGTTAAGAGAAAGAAGCTATGGGATATTTTAATACAAAGGGGTATACCTACACATCTAGTCAGAGTGATACAAAGTATGTACCAGAACACAAAAATACAGATAAAAGTGGGAGGTAAAACTGGTGCAGGAAAAAGAGAGATAACACAAGGAGTGAGACAAGGGTGTCCCTTATCACCCGTATTATTTAACATTTATATTGACGATGCCGTAAGCAACTGGCGAAACAAATTAAAAACGAGGTTTTTAGTAGATGGTATGCCTCTAGACACTCTATTGTTTGCAGATGATCAGGTAGTGTTTGCAGACTCGGAGGATAATTTGCAACGAGCTGTATATTCACTGAGCAAAATTTATAAGGAATATAACTTGGAAATATCGGCAACAAAGACGAAGGTGTGGGGTTTTGTTGGAGAGGAACCTCTTAGAAGCAAAATTGTTTTGGCTGATCAGATATTGGAGCAGGTGTCAGGGTTCCAGTACCTAGGATGTAGATTATCCTATGGGGAGAGTGAAGATGTGGACTGGAAAATACATAAATTCCAACGTCTATTAGGAACCATAAGCAGAACATTAAAAGGGAAAGTAAGGAAGGAGACAATTATTAAATTTTATAAGGTAATGGCTAGGCCGGTTCTGTTGTACGGCTCCGAAGCATGGACACTGACCTCTCGTCAATACAGAAGAATCGAGGCAGCAGAGATGCGCTTTCTGAGAAGTATTGCGGGTTGCACTCTCAGGGATAGGATTAGAAGTGAGATAATAAGAAATCAACTTCATGTTGAGAATATTAGCGATATTATCAGGAAATATAGGAACAGTTGGAGGGAACATGTAGAGAGAATGGAGGAGAGTAGGATACCCAAGTTTTTGTGGCACTATAGAGCGAGAGGAAGAAGAAGAATTGGGAGACCGAGGAAGCGATGGGAGGACCAACTGTAGGAACGCATCGATCGGAATGGACTCGAACTTTCCAATTAGGAGCAATAATTTATGTAAAGACGCAGGTTTCGATGATGAATTTTACTAAATTACAAAGTATACTTTTAAAATATACAATCTTTTAACAAATGACAATTTCAAAAGAAAGCAACAAAAGAAGAAAACAACTACCATTGCAACGGAACAGGCTGGGTAAAGCCTAAGCCGTATAGTTGATGATGATGATGATGATTTTTAATTAACGTGACATGTTTAATTTAGAACGTCTTGTTTGTTACATGTGCGTTCCATGTAAATTTTATCTATGATCGATAACGCAATGCTTCTTTAACGTCACAAACTTAATGATGCACAAAAACTTACAAATCGATACAGAAATGACGTCGCAAAACAAAATTACAAGACGATATACGATAAATTTTAATTATATGACAATCCTTCTATACAAACATGTACACTAGGGCGATAACGGGTACTTAGCACAGACGTTTAAAAAGCTTCTGACCAAAGGATCTTCTTGGCCTATTGCAGGACTGTAGTGATAACTGCAGGCTCCAGCAAGTAATTCAAGTTTTGGAACCTTTGATAATATCAGGTTTAGAAATTCTTATTATTATGTAACGACAGATACTGTTGTTGTTTAGTTCATCAGCTGAGAGGCTGGTTTGAACCTCCAGTGGCTTTACTAGGTAAAACGAGGAGTGAGGTGGTTTACCATGACTTCCACACTAAATTGAAAAGAATGCTTATCAGCATGCCAGGCCCTCTGTAAATCACATATTTTCCACTCTGGAAATGACACCTTCATTTCATTCTTTACAGGGTCTAGCTGTAAAATGAAACTCATTACTTTCAGAGGAAATAACTCTGACTAGAGTCTTTTACACCTCACCTTTTCTATTCTTAAATGATTCAGTGGTTTGATTGGCTGACCATGTGATAAGAAACAGAACTATTTTTTGTAACCCTAGACTAGCAGACATAGTGCAAATAATTCAATATGCTACCTGCTTGTTACGGGCAAACATATACTAAATTTCAACAAAATCTGTTGAAAAAACTATTCATCAATAATCAGTAGTCGTACCTAGAAAAATAGAATGAAATAAAATCCGGTAATCTGGGAAAAGCAATAAACCAATGTATTTAATACAACTTTTTACGTATTCCTTGAAGTCAGTAACAAGTCTAATACTACTCTTAATAATTATTAATAATTAATAAAAGTATTAGTTAATAAACGAACCAAAAGAACGTATAGAACATATCGTTATTTTTTGGTTATGTGTTAGTTTAGGTTAGAGGTTATTTAAATGTATTACTTGTTGTGATATCATCTATCAGTACTTTTTTAATTTATATTCAATCCTTTAATTATTTAATAAAATTAATATTTTTATTATACTTTCGTTCAATATTGTTTTATTTTTCGAACATCGTTAAAGTCAGTATTATATATTATGTTTCTTTTATTATATTTGAGATTATATGAACTAAAATTTATTTGCAGGGAGAACGTTTGTTTAAAACAGAAAATGTGTAATTACACACATTTTTTTAATGTTGTAGAAGGACGGTGTTAAATATGTAGCTACATAATATAATTGATAACTGTTAGACTGTAAGCCTGTATTTTATAAAAAATTAAATAATTATTTATGCGCGAAGCAGAATTTTGATGATATTTAAAAATTTGTAAATATCATTGAAGACTGTAAGAAAATAAAGCTAAGTATAATTATTATCGGGTATTGAATTTGTGATTTTATTATTTTGTCGTTTATCTAGAGTGGATTTTAATACTGGAAAAGATTTTTTGCAACATTGCTGTTTTTTTAAATATTATTAATAAGTTAGTTCTGCTAGTCCTGGTATTTAGTTAAATGGCAGTAGTTATTTGAATGCACTTTTATTTGCGAATGACGTATGGATTGTGCAAGAGACAGAAGATGATCTTCAACGGGCGGTCCATGTGTTATACAAACTGTGTAAAGACTTTGGTTTAAAAAAATTCCATTGATAAAACCAAAATAATGGCTTTTAAGAGCAAATATCCCGTTCGTTCAAAACTAGTTTTGGATAATACTGGTATGGAGAGATTATTTAGGATGTATTGAGGGATTTGAATCTGATTTTGATATAAAGCAAAAATTAAGCCAATTCCAGCGTATACGTAGGACTAAAAGCAGAACTTTAAGTATAGAGCGAGAAAGGTCACACAACTTAAGTTCTACAAAGTTGTGGCAGCTCCTGTTATTCTATATGGAAGTGAGGCGTAGAGAATAACAAAAACCCAAGAGCGTAGAATCCAAACGGTAGAGAAGAGATTTTTTCGAAGAACTAAGGGGTTTACACGCTTGGACAGAGTAAGGAATGAGGAAATCAGGTCAGAATTGGGTATTTACAACTTGAACGAAAACGATAAAGGATTATCACCAAAGTTGGAGACAGCACATGGCAAGGATGTCAGATCACAGGATACCTAAGCAGGCACACAGTATGCTCGAGAAGGTAAAATGGATGTCGGTAGACCTAGGAGAAGATGAAGGTAGATGACATAGTTTGTGAGTTCGGAACAGGCTGCGGCCTAATCCTTGGTTGGAAGAAGAAAAAAAGAAGATTAATAAGTTAAATTTCAATTTCAATAATATTATCGCGTAAAAAAACAGAGATGAACTTTCTACGCTTGGAGAAATACAGATTCCTGGAATTTCCTCAGCTTAGTGCAGCCGATACGGAAATATTTTCAGTCGATGTCAACTGGATAAAATACAAACCATTTGCTATTTTCTACACTTCTCTAGACAGTATTAATGGTCAACTAGTGTTCATCAAATTGCATGTACTGAGAAAATAGCAACAAATCTATAGCAACTTTATTAATACTCGTAAATGTGAATTAACTCCAGTTCTGAAATGTACAGCGACTGCAGTAAATTTTCGGAACCAAATTTATTATTATTAATATAGATACAAAGAATTTTTTAAAAAAATGCTTAGGGACTGTATCTGTCTGTCTTGATCCGCTCAGTTTTTGCATTATAATTCTTTGTTATTTTCTTATTTACTCAATTAAAAGAGGGCAATAAAGTCAATTTATTTCCTTTTTTTATTAACATATTAAGTATTATATGATTTGTACTACTAGTAGTACTTGATATTTAAACAATAAATATTATATTTTAAGGTTATTTTACTGTTCTTCTGATTTAATTTAAAATGTATTATATAAATTTAATTCGCGTTGTACACATACACAACTCAGAAGATTTTAATGTCTTTTGTTGTTAGTTTAAAACTATCTGTCCATTTTGTTATTTTGTCATATAATGTTTTACTATCAAGTAATGTTTGTTATGGTAGTAAAAGTTAGTTGTAAAATGTAACACATTACATTTTACAACCCTTGTTGGGATAGAAACTACGAATTTGAATTACTAAATAACTCTGGACGAAAGACCTCATTTGCTCTCCCTGCGGTCGAAAATATCTCCAAGGTATTGTCAGAGGTTTCTTCATCTACGAATAAAGGTTAAAGTTGGGGATTTCTACAGGGAGAGCGTAGTAATGTAAGATTCTTGACAACTCTTGGGCCAGTAATCCCAGAACAGTTGTTAGTCGAAATGTTACAGACCCGTCGGCAAATGAACAAGATTTTTCCACTTTCTTAATGTTCTCAACATTTCTAAAGGTCGTCACTAACTTCTTCAACTTAAATTAATACTTAAAGGTTGCTGTTTCTTTACTTGAACGATTTTTATTATCACCGCTTCTGTTATTTTTTTTTTTAAAGAAATAACATTCAGTCTGAAGGTAGTAATCAAATACCAGTATAATCTAATTAAATTAACACGACTTCATTTCATGCTCCATTTAAGAATGATCTCATTTATATACATGCTTTGTTCTGAACAATTAAGTCTGACGATTAAACAAAAATTTACTTTGGTTTAATAGTGACATTCTAAGAAATAAGTATTTTTATTAAAAGTAGTACTTATCCAAAAATCTATCAATATGTTAAACTAACAATCGCGCTCACTCGTTCCATGCACTTCTTTTTAGTCATAATCTGCAAGAAATTAACTGCTTTTCCCGATTTCATTCTACACTTTAGTTTGTACCAGTTGTACAATGCACACGCCAATTTTCAGAATTTTAGATCTTTAAATATTTTTATTGCTTTATGGTAATAAATCCCGCTTCTACACCTTTGATATAAGTGATCAAAATTCGAATGTTTCAATATTCCTATGCATAATTTAACAATAAGGATGCTAACTTTTAGAAATGAATCTCTCCGGGACAGTATAGAAATACAGTAGTTAATTATTTCTTTAGGGTAGACATCCTTTCTTCTTTTATACCTTGATCGGAAGTGTTCGAAGGGAAAATACATTGTACATTTTTGCAAAACAGTATGGAACAAATTTGGTGAATTTCAGCTGTCTAGTGTCACCGGCTGGTGACATTAAGTGGCAAGTTGAAACCTTTAATTTTTGGTGGCCCTGAAAAGGTGGTCGTCTTGATGGGAAGCGTCGATCGTCGTAGTCGTGGCGGTCGGAGGCTGGGCGACACGGCGTGTCGTAGTCTAGCGGAGACGGTATCTTCTTCCCTCGCAGTAGTGCGTCGATGGCTGCTTCGTCGGATCCGGTGGGCGTAAGGCTCGATCAACGGCTTACGCTGTTGGGTCGGCGAGCGAAAGCATCATCCTCTCTCTTTCAGGGTCGTCGATGATCCTTCGTTGGAGTCTGGTAGCCGTGTACCGATGTTGGACGTTTTAACTGTCTTCTGTCTGGATTGAAATTGAATCTTTCGGCTTAGTGTAGCGTTCTTTATATAGTTATATAGTTGCCGAGAGCGTTGTGGTAGAGGGCGGTTATTGGTCTTGGCCTTGATGACAAAGGCCTCTGTCGGTACGCCGCCACTAACCTACCAGAAAACTCTCAGAAGAGAGTTTTCTGGTAGAAAACCGTCTCGGAACTATTGGCGGCTCCCTCTGTCGCTACGTCGGAAGCTTTGATAGTCGACAGCACAGTACCTAATCAAAGAGGGCGACGGTGACACTAGGTAATTTGGAAAAGGAGAAATAGTGACGTGTGACAGTATTAGTCAGTCAGTGAGGAGTAGCATTTATAAAGTAAGATTTTTATATTAGCCTAATATTTTAAACATGTACTTTATTTAAACAAATAAGACTTTATACCTTAACGAACTAGAGACTGCAGATGAAGGCGGAGCATAGTGACTGAGATCACAGCACAGAGCCAAGTGACTTTCGTTTATCGTATCCTGCGTTGTCACATTGTTGTCCCGCTATAGATGACAGCTTAACAAAATGTCACTGGAGTTCGGTGGAACAAAGTGTAGCTTACAAAGGGGCAATCTCACATCCGACCTTGGCTGTTATTAGCTAGATCTCATCTGCAGTCTTTAGTTCGTTGGGGTATAGTTGATGTTATTTTTAAAATTATTCTGAATTATTTTAATTTTTTTTTTTGATCTACTTTATTAGAATTGTTTGCTTTATCTCCATGATACTTGAAGTTTTTCTACGCATTTAGGAATACGCTTAAATATGTCTCAATTTGTTTGTGAGGTAATGAAAATGTGTAATTAAAATATTTTGGTGTACTGTATGTATTTTGGTTAACATTGGAGTATTGATTTACACCTAAGACGGAACAGGCAGTCTACGTCGGTGTGAAGAAAATTAACATTAAGAGCCTGATATTTAAAGAGTTTTATATTTAGTCAAGGCGTTATCCTATATACTAACTAATCATTTCGTCCTTCACCGTCTGCATTAGCAGTAATTGCAAAACAGTCGGACGTTAAATCAAAAAAAAAAAAAAAAAAAAAAAAAAATATATACTAACTACGAAAATTGAATTTTATAGCTTCTAGCCTACATGGAAGAAAAACTTCATTTATGGTCTCAATATCATAATATTGAATATTTTCCCCTAAAATTATAAACAAATAAAAGGCATTTGTTTAAAAAAGGTAACAAATTTTTAATGGGTTTTTGTAGTTAAATAAATTTATTTGCAAACACGTAAGTGGTTTCAATGTCCGTAATTCTGCACTATTTTTGTACGCGTTATTCCAAAACATGCATTAATTTATTGTAATAAAAACCCATTATAAGTTTCACTCGCTTTATTTGGTTTAGGGCAGAACATTTGGTATTAATATGTTTATATTTTTCAAATAGCGTATAATAAACGCATTCTACAAACATTAATTTCATTTCTGGTCAAATTGTGCAAACTCGCCCAAAACCAGTGTTATATGAACCCGAATTTATAGTCCCGCAAATGTTTTTATATGATAAAATCAATTATAATTACTATATGAAAATTATACAGCTACCGAGTTTTCGTTAAAAAAAGTTTAAATTTTAAAGCTTAAAATTTTACATTGTAATTCGACGTGGTTTTTTAAATTATTAATACGTTAGATAGGAAGTGAAAAATTATGTCATTTTAACAAAATGTGTAAAACTTTATTCATTGAGCGCGCGTAATGTGTGATGTCTGGAGTATTTCCGCTATGAACAGTTTAATTAAAAACTAATGTAGGCTATTAGAAAACGTGTACGTGTCTCTAGTTTCTTTCAAAGTTTAAGGCAACTTTTAAAAAAATTATCCCGTTTAGTTTTTTACTGTGAGTAATACAACAAAAAAATTTTTAACTCAAAAATTATCTTTAGAGAATATAACAATAATTTATAAAAGTCATAAGACCGTCCGGACTTATGGAGTACAATTATACTGCACCATCACAAACAAAACGAATTCAGGCAATACATACAATACACTCACTTTACAATCGTCCCTACTACGTAACCAACAACACACTTCATAACGACTTACTTCTAACACACGTCACAAATCTAGAAAAAGACCTTTTTAATTAATTTCATACTCAGTTTTAAATACACACAAATCCGTTCATATAAAAGATGGATTCGCGACACACACCAGGTAATCCGCGGAGAAGGCTCAAGCGCTGATGGCAAAGAAACCTTCTCCAAAGAAACTAAAGAAATTGTGGTTGCTGCGGCGTTGTCAGCACCAACAAAGTCTCTTCTCTTCTTCTCACAATCAGGGATTAGGCTTCCGCCTGTTCCGACTCTTAACAGCGACAAACTATTGAATTATTGCCATCTTTTGCGTGGCCTCCCAACATCTCTCCTCCCCACTGGTCTGTAATGCAAAACATTAAGGGGTATCCTTCCCTCAGGCATTCTCTCTACGTGCTTCCTCCATCGATTTCGATATTCTGCAATCTTCTTATTCAGGTTGTAAACATACAGTTTCATTCTTATGCCCTCATTTCTTAGTTGGTCCCTTTGTTCTTCGCAGGAATCTCATCTCTGCCGACTGTACTCTATTCTCCTGAGGTCTGGTACTAATCCACGACTTACTTCCATTGAGTAGGACTGGAGCAGCCAACAAAAACTGTATTGTCTATATAATAAATTATTCTACACCTTATCATCGAATTTGCTAATTGTTATTCTATTAAGATTGTAAATAAACAAAATTAGTAAACAAAATCAAGTAGTCCAACACGATCACACAATTTTAACTTCGTTTGCTGACGACACAGAAATACTTTCTTGAGCCCTTTGAGCCATTGACGCAATGTTTAATTTACCACACCATCTAACTATCTCAGAATCATGGTTTACTTAGTGGATAATTAAAGTAAAGTCCAATAAAACAATACTTGTCATTTTTACCCTGATTTGGTAAACCTGGCCAGCAGTATTTTTATTTAATTACCTGTAACACAAACTAACAAAATTCACTATCTCCGACTCCACATGGACAGAAGGCTTACGTGGAACGAGCTTGTCAGCGTGAAGCGCAAAACTTTAGATAGTAGACGCAAACGGCTAAACAGTCTTTTTTCCGAAGATTTAAAATTACCCCCTCATCTGAAAGTACTTATTTGTAAATCCTTAATCAAAACAATTCGAATGTAAGGATGCCAGATCTATGGCTCAGCTAAACCCTCAGTTTTTGTCTAGGCACAACGTTTTCAATCAAAACTGCTGAGGACAGTAGTTGACGCTCCCTTATATATTCCTAATCATGCAATTCAGAAAACTGTTTTTCCTTGTAGCATGCGTCGCAAGATTTCATATAATTTTTTGATTCCTCGAGATGTGTCCGATATACTGAAGTTTTGACGATGTTATTAACCTCTGGGCCTTTTATTAATTCTTCGTAAAGCTTACATGTTGATGAACCTCAACATCCATGGTATGCTTACACAAACACATCTAAACGACATACTGTAAAATATACAAAAACATTTTTACGCGTACTGTTCACTGCCGTAAAACAACTATATTTTTATGTACAACACAAAAATTTATTGTATTGTATTTTCAAAACCCTGCTACCTATAAGAAAACAAATTTGCCATATTTTTACTTTTTGTTTCATATTAATATTGTGTTTGTTAGCTGCAATCCTGCCATCTCGTCAGATTCAGAATTTTGACTGGAGGTAAAGTCAAATGCTGTTCAACATATCGCGGAGTTGGTTTTAGCACGTGAGGTATAGAAAAAAAAATACTTGGTCTTTTCGATTGTATTAATGGTTATCGGTGATCCCGTTGCATTGCTGAGATCCCAAGTTCCTGAATAGTTAATCCAACTAAACAAAATTTGTTTAAGAAAACAAATACCATCTTGAAAAAGAGTCGCTTAATGGAAAGATTAGTTAAAAGAAAGGCTACTTATTACAATTACAAGTTTTTCTTGATTACAAGATGTAAGAAATAGAGACCATTAAGGTTCTGTGAAAAAATGTTAAAAATCTGAAAATAATTAGGCCTAATTATATTTCGCTGCGTACATTTTTGACCTCAACCGCATATTTTTTTATTAACAAAACAGCAACATTGTAACCTGGTCTGTAAAATATGAGAAAAACAAGTAATTTCTTAACATAAAAAACTCACATTAATTGAATCCGAAATCCACTTAGTCTCATCCAACTGATAAAGTCAACAATTAGCATCTACAAATTAGCATCTAAATTTTAGATTACATTATTCTTAAATAAAAACAATAAAAGTCGACTTCTAAAATTATACGGCAAATCTAATTAAATATTTTAAGTCTGATAATTGGAGTTTTGATTATTCAGCAGTCCAAGAGCTAGATAATTAGAAACTGCGTCTAAGGCAATAATTTTTTTACAATAAACTATTTTTCAAACGAGTGCAGTGTTTCTGCAATAATCCTCTTGTGAACACTATTTATACGATCTTAATAAACTTAGCATAATATATGTTACTAGCGGGTCCCGCGTGGCTTCGCCCACGCAAACCTAAACAAAGAATCAGCTGTTTAAGTATACTCTCTGTATTTCTATGGAAAGGTATTTTTGCGAATTCTACCATTTAAAATTAAAATTTTGCAAAATCCTTTCTTAACAACAGTTTAGAAAACTTAAAATTATCTATAAATCAGGACATCTCTTTTTATATAATAGATAGCGCCCCGTCGTGGCTTCGCCCATGCAATTTTAAGGCTATGATTCTGAATTTTAATTTTCTAATAACTGATTTATAATCTGCTAATAACCTATTTGCTAAGTCACAAATATAATTTTTTTGGAATTACGTAGGGCTATAAAGAACAATTCACACACATCAATCGCGTCACCATTCCGAAACGGAACCGGCACGGCCACTCGAAGTCAAAAATGACAGTATTCACACATGTACGTCAGTTTTCCTTCCGTCAAACTCCATTCAGTCATTTTACAGAGACAAACACGTCCGTAAAAAACAAAATATCGTCGAGAAAAAAATATCGTTTTGACGGTTCGGTGACGGCGACAAGACTGACGCACCGGATTCGGGACGGTGCCGGTGCTCAGTGTAGACAATGTCATTAATTTTTCAACAAAAAATATTTTTTTGTGACTGATACTTCTCGGAATGACAGAACTGAGACGTGACGTGACGGATGTGTGTTAATCGACCCTTATGGTGAAAAAATGAAAAAGAGAGATATTAGCATATTTCCTGAATTTACATAAATAACTGTTGTTTTATTTAAACTTAAGTTAGATTTAAGAAAATAACTTTATCCTATGCATTTTACTGAATTGGTTGAGACAAATTTTTTTAAATTAAATTTTAATTGTTCGGTTGCAAAAATCATTTTTACAATGTCAGTCAAATACATTGTGTGACTTAAGCAATAACATTCGTATCTTGCATAATAAGTAATAATACTATAAAGCATAAAAAACCATAACACTTATTATGCTAATTACAACAATTCTGGAATTAATTCTGTCTAAAATGTAAATCCAGTGACAGGTTAAAAGATTAAACACTATGTACAGTACAACGTCCGGAGTGACAAAAGTAAAACAGATTAAAATCGGGTTGAAGTCAATTCAACTTCTGGGAAAATAGCTAAAGTTTTGTAATTGATCTGCTGTTTACGTTGTACTGGATGCTATGAATATGCCTATGGAGGGGGTAAATGTGTGTTGGAGAACCAGCAGTAAGCGTAGCGCTTCGCGTTGATTCTTCATCATCGCATCAGTGGGGGGGGGGAGTTTTTGCTATTTCTGCCCTTTAAAATCAAAATTTTGAAAAATCCTTTCTTAGTGCGCGCTTACACAAGATAAGAAAGCTAACATCCAAGTTTCAAGTCTGTAGCGTCAGTAGTTTCGGCTGTGCGTTGATCTATAAATGAATCACCCTGGACATGGTTGTCCTTTTAATAGATAAGAGAAATTTAAACAAAATCATAAAAGCTGTTTTGAGAAATTTGAATTTTGCACCGAATTGAATATCCTTCATTTTGGGACTAGGTATATGTAATTCTAAAACCCGGTCTGATTGGTTGGTACAATTTTAGCCTGTAAGTTGTGATCAATCGGACAGTTGTATTTTTTTCTAGAACGAACAAGACACGTACACACAAAAATTTTCAACTGTGATTAAAACTATGTAATTAACTATTGAACTATTGTGATTAAAAACTACATTTTTCGGCTTCAAGGGAAATGTGAAGATGAGTTAAAATTGAGAACCAAACATTTTTCCCGTGGTAACATTTTATTTTTTTTTATCTGTTGTGCATAATAATATTGTGGCACTTATGTATAATACTTAAACTTATTGTATAACACTTACTTAATATTATTGTTAGGTCCGTTTCGGGATCTGGGTAAATTAAATAACACACTATTTACTATTAACACACTATAGCTTAAAACTTAAGTATTTATTACAACTAAAAATTAATTAAGTGACTAAGATCTACAAGTAAATTACTTATAATAAAAATAACACATTATAATTAATTAGATATAATAAAAAAACTTAACCAATTTACTAAATAACTACTTACAAAAATTATACAGAATAAATAAACGTTAAACAATAGACAGTAATTCACACTAACGTTGACCTTTTCAAACGCACTGTTATGCTCTATCAATTCGCTCACTGAATCACAGATAAAACAAAACTAACTGACTCTAAATAAATCGCTTCGCTTATATAGGTGGGGTAATGGAAATTTCGAGAAAACAGAAATTTTCGATACAATAATAAAAATACAAATCCTTTTGACGGCTTCTGGATAAATCTTAACACCTGTAAACAAATAAGAGTTGAATAAAAGATGTTACAAAACGGCCAATTACCTAATAGGTACCCACCCGACTATTTCATAATAGTTATACTACAAAAAGCAGGTCTATCTGTACTATAAAAACCGTTTATTGTACCCATACTATTTCTTGAAACCTTATTTATCACTCTTATTATTTATATTAACATTTTAAAAATCTCAGTCCTCGAAAATTCTTGAACACACATTCCCTTTAGATCACCGGCCTTTAAAAGGCCGGTGATTATGCCAAACTCTACCCTTTCCGTCTCCCCTGAAATCATAAACTAACCCCTACCTTAAATTATACCTTTAGTCCACGTTCAGTAAAATGCATGCCTTCCCCTCCCCAAGATAATAGGACTCCCACAAAACTGAAAAAAGGCCACTGAAATATAAAATAAAATAAAAGAGCCGCTCTTAAACCCACTTGTCCCTTAATTTAAATTTTCCACAAATAACTTCTAAAAATAAATTACCTCCTTTCAAGTCCCAGTTCCAATGTCCCACAAACCAGAATCCTATTTCCTATTTAAACTATAAAATTCCCCCTAAATTTCTTGAGGTTGCAATTATTCTGTTATATTGTTCCCCGAGCGACCAGGTGTTCCTTAACACGATGTCGCCATCATAGGGCTTCTTAGCCCTCTCAACCAGGATTCAGGATTCAGGATTCCCTTTAGATATTGTTACAATATTGTACCTATACGTGTTTTCTTAGGTAAAACATCATTAAGACTTCAATTGGTGTATCGTGATACAGAAATATATTCTTTAGCAGTTGATAGAAAATAATTATTTCATTCATTGAATTGATTACTTTCGGTGTCAACGAACCATCAACATTCGTGTAGATTTGAATATTTATAAAGCTAAAAGGGGTAAAACAAAAGAAAGGGTGAGAGTTAAATTCACACTTGAAAAAGCTAGAAACTAAACGTACAGGTGGGTTGAAACAGAAGTTGTACAAAGCTAAAAGCAAGAGAGTCAGATTTTATCGGCGGGTTTCTCATCTATTGAGTCTTTCAAACGTAGAGACACGGTTTCCCAGGAAGCAAAGAGAAACTGAGCTAGCCCTGTGACGAAATGTTAAGGTACTGCGGAGTGCTATTTCCTACTAATGAAAGATGTAAATTGTGATGAGACATTTATGTTGAAAACAGTTAATTAATTGGAAATACAGAAGTACTTGCACTATGTTAATGAATACGTGTATCTTCCCACAATTTACTGTATAAGTGTAATGAGACAGACATTTTCTGGTCAAATTAAAGTTGGAATTTATAACTACTGCATTTACAAATTACTTATCGTTATTGACTTCATATAATTTATTGGCCATTTAAATAATTGCTTCAAATATATACACACACTATGTCACTTTAATGAAAATTACTAATTTTGTTTTATACATTCGTTTTCTTAGATATTGCAACTGAAATGTAATTAAATCAAGCCCAAATTTAACGTCTTTGTATACTACATAATAATTCATGGACTTCTTACACATACATAAAAAAATGCTGAAGCCCTCACTGAGATTGACGTATTGCCCGATTCACTCACTCACTCCCTCATCGCTAATCTAATTCATTAGACAGCTGAAATTAAGCAAAATTATTCCTGAGAATTGAACAATTATTAAAGTATTGGAATTCGAAAACCACATCTTCTTTGTAAATTTTCTATTTTAAATTGAAGTTATTTTATTATTACCATTTATAATTAAATTTATTAGCAAATTCCTGTCAATTTATGTTCTTATTTTGTAATATTTGAAATATCCTTAGTTTAAATAAACTAGATAATCAGAAAATTGTGTATATTTATGTTCTATAATTTTATGTATTATAATTATTGTTTGTTATGTTTTATGTTGTATAATTGTTCTGTTATGTAATTATTTTTTAACTGTTTAATAGGCAATATTAAGTTGGATTGTGAAAATGGATACTGTACATTATTAAGAATTAATTAATAGTCAATTCATTTTAGCATAATATTTTTAGCTCTCCTGGTAAAGGTTTCCGCACAGTTTTTATGGTTTTTATGGTCACGGTTTTTATGGGCATTCCAAGCGAATTCCTAGTAATTCTCCTTTATGTCTTCTGTGCAGTAGTCTTGTAACTTTCCCAATTTCTTTTTTCGAACATTTGACTAGTTAAAGGCCTATTTTATAATGTATTATTTTACGTGACAAAGTTAATTTTATTTAGTTATTTTTAGCTAACGGGTAAAAAGGAAGTGACTGCCCTAAATACATGTGTGTATATTATTATTATTATTATTATTATTATTATTATTATTATTATTATTATTATTATTATTATTATTATTATTATTATTATTATTATTATTATTATGGACCCTGATGGATCGCGCAAAGCATTCCGACTCATTTTTGGGAATTCTTTCTCATTTCCCATACTTCTTTCCCATGTGTTTGCTTCCTCTCTTGTGTCCACTTTGTCCCTGTCTTCCTAAGTACCTCATTCCCTCAACATCACATTCCACTCGTTTATCCTGTTTCTGAAAGTATTTCTGTTTCCAATACCTGTGGGGTCTATTTGTGCCTTATGTATGTCTATTTTCACTGTGTAATCCATGGTGTTGTTGATTTAACTTTACCTATTTAACTATATATATACATACAACCAGTGCGGTACAGAAATAGCGCGAAACGCGCGCATACAGTAGTGGTGGGAGAACGCAACGTCGTAATGGCGGGCAGTGTCTCTTCGTTCAAGTTTATAATAAAAATTATTTTTCAACCTGAAGAAGCATGCGATGACGTTTGGTTTGAAACCTCATTAATTGCAATTTGATATTATATATATATATATATATATTATTCGTATAACTTACAGAAGAGCTACTGTTTTAAAATTTGGAATGCAATTTCTATAAGTAATATCTAAGAATATAGCCTTTGCATTTCAATCTCACGCTCCTAGAGTAGAATGGTTGTAACTATTCATTAATTCATTAGGTTTCATAATAATAACAAATTAAAAAAAAATACTAATTTCGACGTGAATTAAAATTTGCAGTTATGTGTCTAAAGTCAGTTAATTTTTGTATAAGGAAAGAGGAACGCCCAATTACATGTCGAATAACAGAAACTATTCTAGAATTCATGATGAAAACTAAGAAAAACTGTGAGTAAATCTAGCTCAGAAGAAGAAATAATATAATTTAAAAAGTGCATAATCTATACTACAATATAAAATTGTAAAATATTTTATTGAGGAAGCTATGTCTGGAGTTGTACCGGCCCGATTTTAATGATTAGGTGTCATTTGAAATCTATTGCCATACATATTTGATAAAAATTCCAAAATATTTGTTTTTCTCAAAACATTCTACCCGAAAATTAACAAATTAGGTATCAACCTTACGGTATAAACGTTGAAGTTATTGAATTGTAACCTTCACCAGTGATTTCCTGGACCCAAAAACTAAAGAATTACAGTATCAAACCGCAATTAATGAGGTTTCAAACCAAACGTCATCGCATGCTTTTTCAGGTTGAAAAATAATTTTTATTATAAACCTGAACGAAGAGACACTGCCCGTCATTACGACGTTGCGCTCTCCCGCCACTACTGTATGCGCGCGTTTCGTGCTATTTCTGTACCGCACTGGTTTCAGTTCAGTACAGCAATAAGTAAGTGCATAGGAAGTATCGCTCTGCTTCTTCATGCCAATATTTTATTTTAAAATATTTAAACAGTGTTTTCAATTCTATTATTTTTAATATTTTTTTATTAAACACCATTCCGTGGCAATATATTAATTAAACAGCGATTTTCATTGCTTTTCAATTGTGTATAGCTGCCAAAGCCGAAGATAGTTCTGTTATCTATTTAGTCCGCTTTTATTGAAAGTACAACATTTTTAGTTGACGAAAAAAAGCGAGTACAGGTCCACTAATATAATATACCGGGTGAGCATAAAGTCTTACCCTGATTATAAAATTTTATTACAGAATAATCGTTTGACGTAATAATTTAAATCTGGCGCTGTTACATAGGTTATTGTTAGTAGATTTTGTGACGAATAGATGGCGCTAGTGCTCCTCAACAATGACATGGTCTGTTAGTTCACGTTAGTTGCTGGCGAAATGGCGTTGAAGCAGAAGAAAGCACAATGTGTGCTTTGGTTTCACGAAACGAAATCGCCCATCAGTGTTCAGCGTAATTTTCGGGCTTTTTATGGACGCAGCCCTCCTGATGTTAAATCAATAAAGCGATGGTATGAAAGGTTTAAAGAAACAGGCAGCGTTGAAGATCTTCCTAGAAGTGGCAGGCCTAGTGTGAGTGAAGCAACTGTTGATCTTGTTCGGGAATCGTTTCAACGGAGTCCGTCTAAATCAACTCGTCAAGCATCACGTGAACTTCAAATAGCGCAAGCAAGTGTGGTGAAAATTCTTCATAAAAGGCTTAGTTTGCATGCTTATAAAGTGCAAATCGTGCAGGCCTTGCAACCGAATAATTTGCTGAGACGTGCAGAATTCGCAACTGAGATTCTCAACAGGATTGACGGCGCTAACGATTACTTAAATCGCATATGCTTTACCTATGAATCCACCTTTCATGTCAGTGGAATGGTAAATAGGCATAATGTCTGTATATGGGGATCAGAGAATCCACATGCTACTGTACAGTTACAGCGAGACAGCAAAAATGTGAATGTTTGGTGCGGCCTCATGCATAATAAGGATTTCGGGCCGTTTTTCTTCACGGAAAAACACCATTAACGCTAACATTTACTTAGATGTTTTGCAACAGTTCATTGCACCACAGTTAGAAGAATATCAACCATGGATAATTTTTCAGCAAGATGGGGCACCGCCCCACTGGGCTTTGATAGTGCGTAATTTCCTGGATGAAACATTTCCGGATCGGTGGATTGGAAGGGATGGTCCAACACCCTGGCCACCCCGCTCTCCAGACATTACTCCCCTTGACTTTTTTTTCTGGGGCTGTATCAAGGATAGAGTCTTCGCCACACCAGTTGCTGGCGTTGACGAACTGAAGGCTAGGATACAAGCTGCTGTGGGTACTGTGACAGAACACATGTTACAAAACACCTGGCGGGAACTGGAATACCGCTTCGACATTCTCCGAGCTACCAAGGGGGCACACGTTGAAGTTTACTAATGTAAGTAATCTTAAAAAAAACTATTAACACTAACCTATGCAACAGCATCAAATTTAAATTATTATGTCAAACAGTTATTCTGCAATAAACTTTTATAATCAGGGCAAGACTTTATGCTCACCCGGTATTTTACATAATTTACTTTGAGAGAATGGCTAAAAACTTTAATGTACTTTAACCGGCAATGAAGACCTAATATTTTAGCTCTATTTAAGACCTTCAGCTTGTATACTTTCATGATACGTTACATATTGACTTACATTTTCTTCTTTCACTATAAATTCTGGTGAGACATTTATGTTGAGAACAGTTAATTATTTGGAAATATAGAAGTACTTGCAATATGATAATGAATACGTGTATCCTCTCACAATTTAATGAATATGCGTAATGAGACAGACATTTTCTGGTCAAATTAAAGTTGAAATTTATAACTACTGAATTTACAACTTACTTATCGTTATAGACTTCGTATAATTTATTGGCGATTTAAATAATTGTTTCAAATATATATATATACACCCTATGTCACTTTAATAAAAATTACTAATTTTGTTTTATACTATATTCCTGTTCCTAGAATAGCCTAAGTTCTGATGAAATACTTCGTTATACAAGAATGTATTAGGCATGAGTCGGAGAAGCTTTATTTAGAATCATTGGATCATTTATAAGTTTTATGCTTTTGCCGTATTCCATTTAGTAACTCCAAAAAAAGTTTTGTAATTACCTTATACAATGTGCTTTCATTTTACAATTTTGTTACTGTAACCAACTTCTAAAATACCCAATATAGCTGTTGTATTTTAATGTAAAGTTGTTTTCGTTGTGGAAATTGTGATTAAATGCCTCGGCATCTTACGCCTGCAGAATGTGTTAATTTGTTTTCGTAAAACTTATTCTAAAGTTATTTTGATTCTAAAAGAATTAGGGCTGATCATCGGTAGATAATTCTTATACCATTAAAAACTTGGTACTTTATTTTTTATAAAAAAAATTTAATTCTACCATAGAGGTTGAAACCCTAAAAAAAAAGATTTTTTTTAAATTTTATTAGTGAAATTCTCAACTATTCTGTGTAATATGATGGTGGGTGAAAACATGAACGATATGATATTGCACCATACTTTGTCGGGTCTCCGACATTTTAATTATCCATTTATATATTTGTGATAGGTTTTAAAGCAGGAGATTCCTGCTCCATTCGCTCCTTAATCGCATTTAAACATTGTTTGGTAAATTATTGGATGGGATTTACCGTCTCTGGTTTGGATGAGCGAAAAGTCTGTTATGGGAGTAACAGTGAAGTTGAATGAGAACGTTTTTTTCCAGACAACATTTTGAGATCATTATAATGATCTCTTTAAATACTCTTGTTCTCTAAATTTCTTTAGATTCTTTAAATTTCTTTAAATGATCTCTTTAAATGATCACTTTAAATAATTATTTAAAGTGGGGTTAGAAACATAAAGGCGTGCGGTGTCTAATATTCGTAACGTCTTTTATTGAAACCTCTTAATCCGAGCTATCACATATACGAGTAGTTAAGCACATCAATCAAATTTACCAGCGTACACTATTAATGCAAACTGACTTAAGAAGAGAATTCTACATCATTATTTTTTCCTAAGTGGAAGTTCCGAATGTCTAGAGAGCAATCAGCACAGCAGGTTAAGTCTATTGTCCAAGGTGTCTTTTAACTGAAACATGAGAGTTCCATGTAAATCGCCTATAAAAGTACAAGCCCAAATACTTTACAGATAACTCTCGGTATAAGTAAATCTGCAAGAAACACTTTTGGACGATCACCTAGTAGATTATGAGATGTGTTTTAGTAATGTTAATTTTATGCACCATTTTCTGAACGATTTTTCAAGGAGGTAAATATGATGTAAATTTGAAAAAGTTTGCGTTGGATCATAAAAAGAATTTACAAAAAAATAAAAAGATACTATAGCATTGTTGACCTGTCCGAATAAATTTGCACAATGTTCTTGGGCTTCAAACCCCGATCATTAAATAAATGATTTAAAGAAACAAACTTAACCGTTTTTCAAAGAACGGTTAAGAGCTGCAGTAAACGGTAAAGCACAGTAGTACCGTAGTTTCGTCCTGAAAAGAACAGTTTAAAACTAAATCATAATCACAAATATCACAAATAAAATATTTTTTTATGTATTGGTATGGATTTTTTTATATTTTTGTTTTTTATATTCCTATGTTTTAAGTATGTTTGTTTTTCGGAACGGTTCTTTTTTTGCAAACGGTAGTTTTCATCTTGACGCTCTCTCTACCCAATTAAGTTAGGTACTTTTTTCTCTCTGTATAAGTTTATGATTAAGGTATAGTACATTAATTTATATTTGTGCAATTGTGATTTAGTTTGTAATAAGTTACTGTTTATTTTATATGTAATAGTGATTCTATCATTGGGCCACTTTGGCCTGTTGTAAACAATCTAATGTAATTAAATAAATAAATAAATAAGTAAATCTTTTAATGGAACAACGTTAACACAATTTCCAATGCCGACTGAGTGAGTTTTGAAATGAGAAGAGAGATGACACATACCATGTATGCTTAAGGAATGCTACGGAGTGGGAAAATGAGAGAGAATTGCAATATATTACGATGTATTACCGCTGTGTTGTAAACGAAATTTGCTCTTTAATTTTGTGAAATGAAGCTCATAATAGCATGAATTTTTAGTTTAAAACTTTTGGGCAAATCAGGAAAGAATATTCTTTAAAACCCTGTAAAAACTATAAAAATCCGTTCGGTAGAATTTAGTATTTAGGAGATAATAGAATTCCCATTTAAAACACATTGGAAGCGATTTTGCGTTTTAAATAGATTCTTATAATTTTAAATATATTTATATTTTAAATTAGTCAGTTTCAACAAAAAACGTTCCTTCTAAGATAAAAATGAATTGCTTTTAGTTGAACTCACAAAAAAAAATAAAATAACTTTGTTCTCACAAGAAGAAAGGACAGTTATCTCGACACATAATTTTTGTTATCCCATTGATCCTAATCAAATTCCTCCAATTGTCTTTTTGGTACTATCTATAAATTTAAAAAGAGTTCTGGAACTGTAATAAATATAATATGTTATATATTTATTTTTTAAGCTTGGGATTTGAGATAAAAGAGATGTGTATGATATTACTTCTGTTAATATGACTAGGGACCTGCTCTCATATATTACAGAGGTACATTAAGTTTACTTTGACCTGACTTGCATGAAGAAAGTCGACCATAAAGAACATTATTATAGCATATTACATACTGTAAGTCATATATGGGGATCACTTAGCAATAAACCTTTAGGTTAAGTGTAATTTTATATGATCCAAACCGCAATTCGCTCTTTAAATTTGAGTTTTTCGTACATATGCTTCATAAAAAGTTTTTAAAAGTAATCGTGATTTATTGTTTGTACTATAATCAAAGATTTATATATTCCTCAAACATCATGTTAAACATTTTTTCAACCTAAAAGTAAATTTTTATATCCATTTTTTATTTATTGACTTTATTATAAATTTACGCCTGTACATTTCTTACAATGAAAAATGAACTGAAGGTGACTCTACAAAATATTACAAAAACTACATGAGGAACTAGATAAGCCATTATTAGAGTTTCTACGTTTATTCTTATTAAATTTTTCATTAAGTTTATAGTCATTTTCATTAATGTTTCGCAGGCATTCAATCGTGTCTGGCATGTGGTGCTCCTTATGTAAGATAAAACAGATGCTACCGGATGGGTTGAACAGAATAATTAAATCGTACCTTCAAGATGGGTAAGGATAGGATATAGGACTCGTTCAGGATACAGTACCTAGGACATGTCATTAGAAATGACGACACATAAGTGCAAGTTGCTGAAATGTGTTTTGCAAGGAAAGGTGCAGAGTAAGACAGGCGTCGGATGACAACGAATATCCTGGCTATAGATCTTGATTACCTGGTTTGCAACTTCTACTGCAGGACTCTTCAAAGCAGCAGAAAATAGATTTATCATTGCCAGAATGATTGCGAACATTCGGTAGCGGATCGGCATTAAAAAAAGAAGAAGAAGAAGAAGAAGGATAGATATTTTAAAGTGAAACAAAGTGACAATTAATCTCAGCAGTATTCTGTTAGAGCTGGCGTACCCTAAGGTAGCACCCTTGGTCCAGGATTATAAGCAATTAGTACATGTCTCATGACATATGGTTGTGGCAATAATACTGTCATTATGCCAATAACATTGCCATAACCGTGTGTATTGTCGTAACCTTTAACAGTATAATCAAAGGTTACTGATCCAACAAAAGCTTCGGACAAAATTCAAAACTATATTTTAAACCTTATAGAGGATTGGCTTCAAAATGGAAAATAAAAGTTCAAGAAACTAAGATCTTCACAAGTAACCTTTACGGTTAGACGAAACGATTTTCCACCTGTCCACAATCAATAACCTTCAAATTCTACGTTCTTGCTTTTGGCGCTCCTTTTCATGTAAGCATTAAAACCCTTCACGACGATTTAAAAACTCCGACAGTAAAAGAACTAACCACATCCTTCTGGACGTGGTTAGTTCCTTGTAACGTGGAAAGTTACAAAGAACTTTCTAACTGTGCGACGTCTAAAGCGAAAGTGGAGTAGAGATCTCCTGGTCTGAATAACGGAAAACACACGTAGTTAAAACGAAGAATTTACCACTGGGTACCTCTACTTCTTAAAGTAAAATTCGTTAACGCCCTTTAAATATTTTATACCGAAATTGTGCAGCTCTATGTACAGTACCTTAATAAAAATTAAAGACAAAACAATTCTACGACGTACGATACCTAATCTTATCTTACATCTCAACAGACGACTGACGAGGAGTACACAAATTTCAAAAACACGACACAAATTCAAAACGTGCTTTTATTTACTAAATCGGTTATTAGACACACACCTTATCTTTAGTTAATAAAATACGAATTTACAAAACAACCACAAGACCGGTCTGGAATTACGAAGTACAATTATGAGATTCTCCTAAACAGTCGCAAACAAATGGTTTTCAGACAATACAAAACAAAATATTACGGACAATGACACAATTTCCCTACTACGTAACCAACAGCAGACTATATAACGACTTACTTACACCTTACTTCACAGATCTAGTACACGACCTTCTTCATTTCATGGTGGATTTCAAATATACCCAAATCCGTTCAAAACAGATGCATTTGCAACTTTTGCAACAATTTGGAGAAGGCTCAAGCTCCGATGGTCAATAGAACTTCTCCAAAGGAGAAGTTCTATTCTATTATGGTGAAGTTCTATATGGTTAAGTTCTAAGTTCTATTATGAAGAAGTTCTATAGTATGGTTGCTGAGGTGGTGTCAGTCAGCACCGATAAGTCTGTACAAGTGATAAATTTTGCACCTTAACTTCAAATTTGCTAAATTTTATTCTAATAACAGATCGTAAATAAACAAATTAACGTAAAAAATCATATTTTAATCATCTGAATTTTCAAGGGAACGACAAATCACTGTTTTAAAATCTCTTTAGCCTTCGTGGAGGAATGTCCGGTAAATTAACTGAGTTAATCGCTCAGATTTATTTGTTTTTATGTCTTGCTAATTTTCTGTGGGAACGTTGAAAAATCTGTTTTATTGTGTCCAGTACGGAAGCAACTTGTAGGTCATTGTGAATAATCTCGTTTCGTTCGTAACATTGGGAGTCCGTTGTAATGCAAAGTGCTCTCGACATTAATATGAGTGGATTTGTCGTTTTAGTGAAATGTGAGGTTTCCATGTAAATTTTGTCAAAAGGGATTCCATTTTTTGTAAATACTTTTTAGGTCCAATGTACAATTTCACGGTGTCTTTAAATTTGATACTTACTTGAGGCTTATCAGCCGCCAATCCTTGTGTTCATCCTACAAGTCCCCAGAAATAATTTAGGTATTTGTTCCTAAACTATATACTTATTAGTTAAATTTTAAATATCAGCTGTAGGCTGTTATTATTTCTCTAATCAGATCACTGTGTTTGTTTTGCTTTTCATAATTTACCTTATTAGTGATCCGTACTATTATAGACTTATTAATTTACTCGAACTATTTGATCCTGATAAAGATATATCCTAATTTTTTTCAGTCAAATTAAATCTGCTGATCAATATCCAAAAACCCTGTTTCGTAAATCGTTTTCAATTCGTCATATACAAATATCATATTATAATAATTTTTAACCATGGTTGTTTTATTTTCTCGTTTTGAAGTTTTCTATTTTACCTTTTACATAGAAACGATGGTATGCAACTTCACAAAACGTTTTCAAGTTTACACCGCACAAACACAAATAACAATTTTCGGATTTTCCCGTTCATGTGCTATTTATTACCTTCCTTGAACCCCTAGACTGTAAGAAGAAAGTATTGCTTTTATAGCTTGCGAAACAATAGTAGGGTGCAAAGGAATCTATGTGGGTAGGCGAACAACCACAAGTAAATCTCCTAATATTTTTTATAGAATTTTGTTCGAAGTTATTTCAAAATTATTATGGAAAATTGTATATTTCTTACAATACGTAAAAAAGCTTTTATGTAAGACAAAGAGCTGACGGGATCATCAAGATAAAATGCTAAGCTATCTAAAGAAAAGAATAATATTTTTAAGACGTATAATATTTTTCTTGGAAAAACATTTGTGATATCACAATACAATTTTTTTAACGATTTAAAATTTTACCAGCAATTCTCAGAACAGCAAACACGTTACAATAGTACAAGATTTGTTAAAATTGTATTCATAAATTTTTGATTGCAAGGAACTCATCATATGTTGTAATTTGTTGGAGTTCTGTATAAGATCGAAGATGATTAGTATAATTTACGAATTATAAGTTACTTCTTTTAAATCAGGAGAATTGAACAGATATCTATCTGTTACCCATTTTTATAACCCAATGTATATAAAAATGGGTTTGTTTTATACGCATTATGAATTTCTATGAATGACTGAAATACTGGATTAAAGAATCAGAAAATTTAGGGATAAATCCAACAAGATAACACCCAAAAGCAGCGGGAGACAGTACAGGAAGAAAGGAACTGCACTAGGAAAGGAAAGATCAATGGATCTGATCAAATAATGATAAATAAAATAAATAAAAATCTTATCAAGATACTTACAAATATTTTTTCAGCCAGTTTTCAGCCAAATTAAATCTGCTGCCCACTAACCTAAAACCCTGTTTCATAAATCGTTTGTCATTCACTGTGTACAAATTATCATATCATTTGTTTAACCTCGATTTTTTGGGTTTCTTTTTATTGAGTAATGATTCTACGCAAGTCTTGGCTTGAGCAAAGGTAGGCCTAATGATGTGAGGTGATAAACAGATGAAAAAATGCCAGATCTGACTGAGAATAAACCTGGGCCTTTGGCTTAGAAGCTATAACCACAACATCACCGGCCGGTCGTAAAAAACTTGATGTAAGTTAGTTAAGATCTTGAAAAGACAATAGTTTAGTATTAGTTTAGTACAATAGTTTTAGTCTCCAATCGCTTAAGAGAAAATTGGGGTAAAGCAAAAAAGGTTAGGGTCGAAAACACACTTTTTTGCGATTGGACTACAATAACTCCATTAAATTGCCTACAAACAAAGAAAAATGTTTAAAACAGTTTGTAGAGATTTTATTGTCAAAAAAATAATGTAAATAAAGTCAATAAAAATGGAATAGTTTTCTTTCAAATTTGTATTTTATTAAGCATTTTATTATGCGTGTTCCTTAATAAAATTGAATTTTAATGAAAACTTTTCCATTTTTATTGACGTTATTTACATTATTTTTTTGAGAATAAAATTCTCTACAAATTCTATTGAACATTTTCCTTTGTTTATAGGCAATTTAACGGAGTTATTGTAGTCCAATCGCAAAAGAAGTGTGTTTTCAACCCTAACCTTTTTTGCTTTACCCCGATTTTTTCCTAAACTATTGAAGATAGAGTTCTGGGACAGGTTTTATACGATTTGCCAGCTCATTTTACATAAAACTTATTTAATTTATTAAAAAACTCAGTAACACCTGTAATGAGACGAATTTAATGGACATCTGGACTTGTTTATATTTGAGTATATTGAAATAAATATAAATAACTCCAGCTGATTAAAATAAAATATTTAAAAATTATTTAATTTTCATAAACAAAATATGGTTACTAAGCAACTAAGAAGAAGAAATATTATTGTAAATTATTTTAATGGGGCGTAAAACCTCAAGATAACATGTTTTTTTTTATTAAACGTCCCATTCAGTTATTCATTTATTCATTCATTAATAATTATTTAGAAATATCTATATTAGAAGAGGAGTTGTGTGCTTATTATATTGAGTATATGAGAAAATGATAAATGTACAAAGATTAGTTGAATTTTGTTTATAAATAGTAACTTATTTTTATTGATAAATTAACGATTGTTAAGTTGTTTTATATTTGATTATAAATATACATAAAAAGAAAGATTTACGTAACAAATAAACTATTTAATGTGAATAATGTTTTATTGAATGAAATAGGAGGCAAGGTAAAGTGGAAAAATAATAAAATCAAACTTGAAAGCTGATACAACACCAATAAAGAATACAATATTAATTAATTATATAGCAAATTGGATAATCCCTCATGGGATAATATAAATATCAAACACACCCTAAAAATTTCAGTGTGAGTTAATGTCACTGAGGGAGCTGAATTTCAGGTGAAATCTTTGACCCTGTATAAGTCGCCAACGAAGCATTTCCGGACCCATGTTTATATGAACTTTTTTCATTATTTTGATGAGAGGAATAAGCTTGTGCAGTGTAACAGATTCCTCCTGAAACACTCTGCATATTATGCATTTTCGGTGAAATCTCGATTTCGAAAAATTGACATAAAACAATACTTTCCTTCCTTATATCTCCATATAGGGCAAGAGAAAGTAAAAGTTAATAGTCTGAATAAAAAAAATAATCCTATAGTAAATAAAACAAGAAGTAAGCCTACATATCCTACATTTAAAGTAAATTAAACTGCTCTCCAATTCCATAAAATAATAAAAAGAAGGGGTTTTGTACATTATTTAATGCATACAGGAATGAACAAAAAAATGTAGCCTACAATTTTAGTAAAACATTATTGTTACATTAGATTATTTCCAGTTGTTTCTAATCTGTATGAATAGAATTTAAGTATCCATCTGTTATGCAGCAGATTTACAAGATTATATATAGAAATAAGATTAATGTATTTTTTGACAATAGTAAAATAACTTATTTTCCAAGAAAATGTGTAACTGACGTATTTTATTGTTGAATAATTGTATTTTATCTGATATTGTAGTTAAGTAGTTTTTACGATGTGGGTTGTAAAATACTTGCTACAATATTTCCATATCAATTCAAATTATCCTGTAATACAATGTATTGAATATTTATTGTATAAAATACGTTACTTAACAATAGAAGAAATAAGATCTGGGCGGTTTTTTCATTATTAAAAACATTAATAATGAGGGTTGTAGGCGAGTAAGCTTCGGGTGTAAGCATTTTTCTAATAAAAATATTATACGATATTGTAACGCAGTAGCCATTCACAGAAGTACTGCATATAGACAGACAGATGTAAAGGGTATCAAATTATTCGATCACAGCCCACGCCGTGTAGGATGCCCTCGCGCACGTGTGCCCATCCGACGTCATTATTCACTTTACTTTTTATACGTAACTAGTTTACTAAACGGGTTGCAATAGGGTGACGTAGTAGTAACTGTACCCCTCAATAGGGGTAAAATGTTGTCACAACAAAGCCCGGTTCTAGTGGATGAAGAACAGGGTGGATTAAGTGGGTGGTTGGTCGGGTGTTATAACTTCCATCCCTCTCGATGTTACATTACATGCAATTACGGTAAAAACAGTGGGTACACGTTAAAGGCGGGGCTTATAACAGTAAACTGATTACACGATGAAGCAGAGTAATCAGTGGTTTATACATCGTCTGGTTCGTATAGTGTACAAAATTCTATTTCTGTGTACAAACTCGCGGGTATGTATTTTGTAAGTACCGATTGATCCATAACAAACTCATCGTTTATGTTTCTTTAGGAACTTAAGTGTACAATGTACTTGTTACGAAATTAATGTCCAAAAATTTATGTTCATATTTATCTGTAAACACTTTTCACGATCTTGTACTTTATCTAATCTTTTGAAGCTATTGAAGAATGGTTGCAATGGAATTTAGTAATTCCATATTCTCTTAAAAATTACCGATTTTTTTCACTTTTATTCGACACTTAGAACTACGCACACAACGTATGTAACCACGTAGTACGATAACAAAAACAAGTAAAAATAGCATGATAATATTTAAAAAGAAAAGTAAAATATCCATTGTCATTGATAGTTTTAGTTCAGGTTGTTTCTTTTTTGCTCCTAATTTAATTGATTACGACTCAATCTGCTATTTTTTAACCCTAATGTGTGTACATTGCAACTTGTCCAATTTAGAACAATAAGCAACCCCATATCCGAATTAGATGTGGATAGTGTGTAAATGAGGTGTAGCCTTGTATAGACTTAGGCCGACTATTCCTGAGAAAGTATGGTTAATTGAACCGCAACCAGTAAAGTACACTAGTAACCATTGCCTTGTATTCAAATCCATATAAAAGTGACTTCTTTTTAGTCTTCTTGTTTGTGGTGTGTTGAAATTTAGATTTTTTTAGCGGTTTTAGCTGTTTTAAGAAATTTGGTTAGAACTTAGTCAGCTATGACTTGTTAAATAAGTCGACTATGAGCAATTTCATTCTCAAATACAATTTAGATCGTTGTGAAAGTTACATTTGAGATGTAGTAAAACACACTTGTAATTGTTCTTAAGAATTTAAACTGGAAAGTTTGAATTTTAAATGTTACTTTTTGCACATGCATCGAAATTTTGGATTCTGTACAGGTTTCAATAAATTACTATAAATTTGTATTTCGTTTTAAATTTAATTTTTAATTTTGCATTCTAATAACGATTTTTAAATGTATCCGTAAAGGAATTAAGTCTGAACGTTACATTTTTGGACCAAACTCTCGTCTTCAAAGACATATAGTTGGTAATATGAATCTCAATAAAAAAAACCATTGCAACTTATCAATGTTTAAATTTTCTTTAAAACTGAGTAAAGAAATAATTTTTTAATCTAAAAACTTAAAACTTTACAGCTAGAACATCCATAAAATGTATCGATTGTTGTTTAGGTCGACAGCCGAAAGGCTGGTTTGCACTTCTAGAGGTTTTACTAAATTAAAAAGAGTGAGGTCGTTTACCAGTCCCTTCCTCACTGAGTGGAAAAGTAACATATGCTTATCAGCATACCCTCCGAAAACGATCTACTTTCCACCCTGCAGATTACACCTTCACTTCACTCATCACAAGGTCTCGCTGTATAGTAAAATTCATTATTTTCAGAGGATAACTCTGACTGTTTTTTACACCTCTACCTCTTATGTTTTTTAGTAGCTCAATGATTTAATTGGCTAATCATGTGATAAGAAACAGAACTATTTTTTGTAGCCCTAGAACCAACAGATCGAGTGCAATTAATTTAACACTCCACCTGCCTTTTATGTATTGATACTGTTAAAATAACAGACCTTTTCATAAGCTTATTTCAAGATGGCAAAGAAGTTGGCAAATTACCAAGAGGAAAGCTATTGAATAATAAGAATTTTGCAATTAATTAGCTTTATCCAATTCTTAAACTTAAAATTAGATTGGTTTTTAAAAAAATGAGTAATAAGGTGATTTCTTTTTCTTTTTCTTTCATTCATTTGCCGGCCGCGTTGGCGATGTTGGTAACGTGCTCGCCTCTCATCACGCGGTCTTGGGTTCGAATCCCACTCGGGCATGGCATTTTTTCATACGTTACAAAAATTCATTTCATCCTTCACCGTCTGCATTAGCAGCAATTTGCAAAACAGTCGGACGTTAAACAAAAAAAAAAAAAAAAAAAAAAAAAAAAAAAAATTTCATTCATTCACACATTCAGGGGTCTGAATTCATAATGAACCAATTATTTTCATAGAAGTAGCATTTTTTAGAGTTACAAATCTCTGCTTGGTGTGTTTTTGACTGGAGAAAAATATTTCTCCAGTCTTTTATTTGATGAAACATGAAAGAAGAAACGGAACTATTTTATATATCTAGAATCATAGGAAAATTTATAAGTTTAGTTTTGATACGTCTGCATTTAAGTATAACATATAAGGTAAGTATGAACATAATGTAGAAACATATAATGTAGAAAACAATGATAATCTAGAAAACGTATTACTTTTGAAACACCGTATGATTTGTATGATCGGGTATTGCTGCATCTCTATACGGTGAAAAAAGCAGTGTTCACGCTAACCTGCCACAACATGATGACTCCCTAATGCTCGCTCATTAAGTGATTACGGAAACCAAATCTGTATCATCACCGCCACTCGTTCACAAATTGGCTAAAAATTACTTTTACCTTTTGTTTCCATTATTCAAAAAACAAATACTAATTAATTGGATCTACCCCTGCAAATTTATTATAATTAAATTGCTTCGTTTTTGTTTTCAGCTTTCCTGAATAAGTAACAAGATTTTCATCCCCTCCACAATCACAACCCTATTCATTTTATTGTTAATATATACAAAATATTAACATAGGCCTAATAACGATATTTAAATCAACAGAATTGTGTTTAATTTGTTTTATTAGATTTCAATATTTAATTATTGTCTTTTCCCCCGTTAGCTTTTAATTTTATGTTAATTAATCTAACCTTTGAGATCCGATTTTAATTAGGATAATAATATTTGATTTAATTTTTAATCTTAACCTTTATCCAGCAATAAGAAAAATAAGTTTGCTTACGTATGTGTTAATAATAAAGCAAACGTACCTAGTTATTAACCCTGTAGTAGTTATTATATGGATCATAAGAAGGAGAGATTTACGAAAAAACTAAAAATTAAAGAAAGAAAAGTGAATTCAAGAAAATGTAGTCTGAAAAAATTTGTAGAATATAAGTTAAGAAGTACCTAATAAAGATATGAGGGAATGAAAAATACAAAATCTACTAGAAAAATTCAGTTTTATGGAGATATCTATAGAATGAACCAGAAAAGACTAACAAAACAGTTAGTTATTTTGATAGATACAAACATTTAAAAAACACACACAGACTATATGGTTCATAAAAACAGAAGTTCTTTCTTGTTCACAGAAAGTGAAGTTCGAACATAAGAACTGGTTCATAGAAACTGAGATGAAGGTGTTAAATAGGATAGAGGACAGAAGTGAATTTAATTATAGGATTAAAAGATTTAAGGGTTTCAAGAAAAAGAGAGAACGATAAATGACAATAAGAAATGAACACAAGAAAAAATGACAGAGTTTTGTGAAAAAATGAAAAAAACTTGCTTGGAAAAGATGAAAACTAGCAATAAAAAAGAGAAAACATAAGGGGTGAGAGATAAAATTAATTTTATCTTTAAAAGAAGAAATATGGAAGCTCCACTGATTCATTCTCTCATTGTTATCTAACTTCCCAATAAACTAGGAAGCTGGAATTCACCACATTTGTTCCTAAGGTTCGACAGAAAACTTGAAATTTAAAAATATGATGACTATCCTAAAGAAATACATATTATTTCTAAACCTTACCTAATAGCTAACGTTTCGAAACAACTGCATTTTTCTTCAGAAAGTAAGCAATCCTAGAATCTAGTAATCCTAGTAATCTCCTAGTAATCCTAGAAGAAGTAAAGTGTGGAGTGCTACCGGGAAAATCTGAAAAGTAATAACCTAAATTATTTACTACAACCCTTTGACGCCTACGATAATACTACGTGCAGCGCCGGCACAATTTCAAATAAAACTTCAAAAAGATAGTTTTTATCACGAAAAGCCAAAAACATACAACTCACAAAAAGGTTATATTCTCGTAATTAATCAAATAATATCATAATTTTTCATTAAGGTATTAGGCTCCGGGACTAACCAAATTCTGACTTCATCCCCTTTTAGAAGGGCAACTTGTCCTCCTATGCAACTGAATGGCAAGAATATTCCGCAGGCCAGGGATGTAAAATATTTAGGAATGTACTTAGATAGAGGTCTGACTTGGCGCAAACACATTCAGATGAAAAGGAAACAGCTGGATTTAACATTTAGGAAGATGTATTGGCTCATTGGTAGGCGTTCCCAGCTTTCAATTGAGAACAAACTACTTTTGTACAAATCCATGCTGAAGCCGATTTGGACCTACGGAATTCAGTTATGGGGGACAGCATCAACTTCAAACATCGAGATTCTGCAACGGTTTCAATCAAAAGTTCTGCGGACCATACTGAATGCACCGTGGTATTTTACCAATGCCGATATTCATCGCGATATGGATGTGCAGACGGTACGAGAAGAAATACGATGTTTCAGTTGTAAATACATCGAACGTCTAAACAACCACGTAAATCACTTAGCACTGAATCTCTTAGACAACAGTAATGATGTCAATAGGCTAAAACGTGCTACAGTACTGGATCTCCCAGGGCGGTTCTAATAGTGTGATTTTAAAGTTGTAAATATTATAATGTTAGTATTCTGTAGATGACTGTCGTGTTTGAGTGTGTATGTTGTAAATAGCTGAATGAACGTTTTAAATTATCTCCAGAAAAGTTAGGTGTAAATTATATTTCGGAATCATGTGCTTATTATTTATTACTTCTTATTTGTTTTTTCGTTTTAAAGGAGGTTTTTGTTATTTTTTGTTTTTCTATTTTTCTTGTTTGTTTTTTTTATTTATTTATTTTAAAAAGCACTATATAATTTTGATTGTTAATATTAATTAAGAACAGTATAATATGTTTTCATGTTATAATTTGTTAATTACACCAGTGGGTTGTAATTTTTTCATGAGTTGTATCTATTTGATAAGTTGCATTTATTGTTATTTATAACAGATTATGCATTTAAAAAAGTTATATGAAAAAAAAATCCACTTTTAGTCATTATTCAATGGCAAATTGGAATAACTAAAAAATAGATTTCATAAGGGAGATTATTTTACGTAATCTAACTATGAGGGTAATAAAATTAAATCACAAGCAAATGTCTTCTATTCATTGGAAAAAATATTGCTGTAGACGTTCTTATAAGTTCATTCTGATGTATTGTTGTCTTTTAATAAATTTCTTATAACCAAATCCAGTGCGCCTAATTTTATGTACGTTTTACGCGAAACATTTGATTCAGAATTTTTTAATAGAATATTGTACGTGGCCAGTCAACAAAATTTCAGAAACATATTCAAACACAGAAAAATAAATATAATGAAAAGTTTTAAGTAAATGAGACAATTTTCAATAAAATTTTCGGGATGTTTGTGTGAGAAAATTATTAATTTCTTAATTTCTTAAAGACATTACATTAAGGGAAAAAGGTTGTTAAGGTATGGGCATGTGAGAGGAGCAGATAGGTAGCACCGGTAACAGTTTGGTATTCAATAGGAAGATACAAGAGAGGCAAACCCCCACTGTCTTTAACAAACGAGGTGCAGGCGGCCACGGAGAGGAGAGGACTTCGGGAGAAGATTTGGATTGATGGTGACAAATCGAGGTGGAGGTTGTAAGAGGGGACGGCGAAGTTAAATTACCCTTAATCTTGAATCTGCATGGATAATTAGTAAAATCTTTTTGGGGATTCTAATAATATGTTAAGATACCAAGTTTTATTAATACGTTCATTAGTTTAAATAGTAGTTCTTCGAACGGAGATCAAGAACTAATTTTAAAATATTTTGTTTGCTTTTAAGATTTGTAAATATTTTTATAAAAAGTTGCCAAAAATTAGCAATTAATTACAAAGTTGTAATACTTTTATTCGCCATATCCTGTGAATAAACGGAAAATGATTGGAGTAAAATATTCGTACGAGTTTACTGTTAACTTTTTGATAAAAGCCTAATTTATACGTTTTAATTGCTGAAAATACCCTTGTACTAACGAGATAACCTTAAAACATTTTGGAAATTTAAGTTCTGCCCCCAGTCCGTTTAAAAATATTGATTGTGTACTGAAGACATTAGCTAATAGGTCCTTCCACAAATCTTTGAACTCTGATCTGATACTCATTGATCTTGCCGTACAATTCCAAAGAAGAAATGAGAATGAATACAATAAAAAAATAAACCGTGGTCTGGTATGTATTCTCATTATTTCTAGAATTATGTTACCATATACAATATATCTACATACATTTTACAGTGCTGACAGATGAGATTCAGGAATAAACAAAGGTTGGAGGCATTAGAGATAGACTGGTCATGCGAGGTCCCCAGTATAAAACATTTTAAAAATGAAGACATAAGGAATCTCAGGATACCATAGTAGACAGAATAGAGACCAGATAGATGGTATGGTTGGAGCATGTCCAAAGAATGGTATCTCTACAAAAAAATTCCTTTACCATCCAGAAAACTGGAGAAAAGTTTGCCATCGGAAAGCTTGGATACAAGGAGCTATGATAAAGAGGAATCTTAGGGATGGTGACTGGGAAAACAGAATACCATCCTCTTCTGTACGATGCAGGAAGCGGAAGAGTCTGTAAAACTGTCACAAAAATATTTAACATTTTAAAAAAATCAATCCATACTCTCAAAATTTTCAAACCGCCTAGTGCAAGTTCTTCATAGTTAACTAAATGATTACACTCGTACAGAAATACGAGTAGATGAGCTATCAACAAAATTTCCAGTAGTCAGTCGAATACCTTCAGAAGCAGTTTCATTTTTTCATCAGATAAAACGTGGAATATTCTGTAATAATATCTGCTTTGAGTAGTTTAAGATGACAACCATTTAGATCCGACGATTTATGTTGTATCCTAGTTCTGTGTTGTTATAAACATAAGACACTTTGAAAGTAACTACTGTTACTTTATACTGTATATTTGAATACAATTACATTCAGAACCATTCTGACAACGGATCTACACCCATTTCCTGACTTCCTTTATACACAAATTCATCTCAGACAATATTCCAGGAACACAGAATGATTTCTGAATCTTTTCCGCTCTATCTGAAAGCTCAGCTTGGCTCCCTCCATTCCTCTATGCGCTTGACAGGCCCACTTTGGGACAAAGCTTTGATCCTTTTACCATTTCATATCGACTGACATGTTTAGTTTTCTATCTTGCTTCAACTTACTCACAGTTTTGTTTCTCTTCGTTTTTCTTTATTCAACTTAAATGTTATGCCCGACCGGTTTCACATAACGACACACGAGGAATCTTTTTTTTAATAAAAACATGTTTTTAAAATTCTTTTATTTTGTCCTTACATGTTACTCATCTTTTACAGCCTTTATAATATTTCTGCAGTTAAATAATTTTGGAATTTCAACATATATTGTTACAGTATAGGCCTATTCTTAATCTGACACTGAAATTTGAACTTAGTAGTTGAATGAAATTTAATAATATTTTCTTTAATTAAAATGTAACTGTTAATAACGTTTAAACATCTTGTAGGCGATGTAATGAATATCGCGCCCCGCGTTTTAATTTCTTTATATTGTCAGATAAATTTTAAAGCAATTTTTAATTAACAATTTTGCCTTAACAATTTAGTAATTAACAATCGTAAAATGCACAACATTTTACAAAACCCACTTTTATGTAATACAATGTACCTGTTATGAACGAATAAACATCATAGAATAACATGTAACTTTAAATTGTAGTTATAACTTTAACTTGTAATTGTTTTGCAATTAACAATAGGAAAAAACGATGAAAAATATTTAAAACGTTAACGATTTGTGTCGATGCTTTCATCATGTCTATGGTTCACATTTAAGTAATACGACAATTTAGTGAGGTGAGATTACAATTCTATCAACCAAAAATGACAGTTATCCACGCGATGTTAAAACATGAGTACCGGTTCACAGGTCTATATTGTTACAGTATAGGCCTATTCTTAATCTGACACTGAAATTTGAACTTAGTAGTTGAATGAAATTTAATATATATATATCATTCTGTGTTCCTGGAATATTGTCTGAGATGAATTTGTGTACAAAGGAAGTCAGGAAATGGGTGTAGATCCGTTGTATAAGTGTTTAATAAACAATCTACTTGTAGTAGATAGTTGGTACATACTTTATTAACCGAACGTAATGAATGAATTCTACATGTGAACTGGTGTGCTGGCAGTCAATCGATCACGTGAACAGGACAAAAATATTGGCTGAAATAGTATTTACGATTTTTTTAACAGTATAGTATTTCTTTTGCAGTCAGTTAATAAATACAATAACTTTAAGCAAATATGAGAAAATCTGAGTAATGTCCTTAGAATGAAAACACAAATCACACTCAATAGTGTGTTAGAAAAATACCAAACTGAAGAAAAAAATATGTAGAGGTATTAAAGAAACTAATCAGACTTATCTTCTCTGAGAGTAATGAATTTTATTATAGTGGCAGACCCTGTGGCGAATGAAGTGAAGGTGTCACTTGCAGGGTCGAAAGTAGAAGCTTTCCAGATGGCCTGGCATGCTAATAAGTATACTTTCCCACTCTGTGAGGAAGGCAAATAAACCACCTCACTCCTCGTTTTACTCAGTAAAACCTGTAGAAATTCAAACCAGCATTTTGGCTGATGATCTAAACAACAAACTCGATGAACACGTACGCTCAAACGAGAGGCAGTTCAACTTAATTTTCAAAAAATTAATTTTTAACGGATATCAAAGATGCATTTTATTATAAAATTGCTTTTCTAACAAAATCTAATAAAAAAATTAATTTTTTCTACGGCGTGCACAGTGATTCAGTGTAATAAACAATCGTTGTAAATTATATATATATATATATATATATTATTTTATTAAACATTATTTTCCTTTGTTTGCACCACTACATAAAAATATATGATAATGAACAGCCAAAACAAAACAAGATTAAATATAAACTCACCTCAGAGTATTATATTGTTTCGAGATCTTTCGCCTCTCACGGAGACATCATCAGGAATTAAAAGACACTAAACACATATATAACAAAAAACATTAAAACAATTATGGTCAACGACCACGTCAATTATTCCCTATATCATAAACCATTCCGCGCGCGGTTATTCGGTTGACCATAATTGTTTTAATGTTTTTTGTTATATATGTGTTTAGTGTCTTTTAATTCCTGATGATGTCTCCGTGAGAGGCGAAAGATCTCGAAACAATATAATACTCTGAGATGATTTTATATTTAATCTTGTTTTGTTTTGGCTGTTCATTATCATATAAATATATATATATATATTTACACTGTTAATTGAAATTTAGTATCTGTTATTATAATAATACAACAATTTCTCAATGTGAAGCTAATGTTCCAATACTTGATTTACTTGAAGTAGCGTGTAGTCATCACCGCAGTCCTACAGTTGGCCAAGAAGATCTCTTGGCCAGAGGCGCTTCAAACGTCTGCGCTGAGCACCCGGTATCGCCCTAATGTAGCCTACATGTTTTGTATGAGAGGGTTGTCATATAATTCAAATTTGTCATACATCGTTTTGTATAGTTGTTTCGCGACATCAATTACGTATCGGATTTGTAAGTCTTTGTGCAACATTGAGTTTGTGATGTAAAAGGGGCATTGGGTTATCGTTCGAAGAATCTTGTTCTGAATCGCTTGTATACGTTTCGTGCGTGAAGGTTTAAAAGATCCTCAAAGTTGAACTCCACTATGTCCAGATTGGTCTTAAGACTGTCTTGTAGATTATTAATTTGTGTGACATGTTTAAATTAGAACGTCTATAGAGTAAGCGTTTCAGTTGATAGAAGTGTGTTTTGAGTTTGTGGCGTGTGCGTTATATGTAAGTTTTCTGTCAATTATAAGCCTAAATAGCGTGTTTGAGTAGTGTGAGACAGCGGAATGTTATTAATGTAAACGATTGGGCAGTTTTTTCGTCTAAGAGTAAACGTCATTTGTTGCAATTTGTTTTCATTAATTTTAATTTTCCAAAGTTTAAGCCATGACTCTATCAGGTGTAAATGGTTTTGTGTCTTTCGAGTTGCAATTACAGGATCGGCATCAACCGCACGTACTGCCATATCATCAGCAAACATAACCATAATTGTTTGGATACAAGTTGGTATGTCACTGGTGCTTACAGAAAACAGTCGTATATGCATTATATTTAAAGCTATTATATTATATTTATATATATATTATATTATATTTAACAGCCTTATATATAGCTATATATTTTTTTTTAAATCTGAAATATTATTCGAAACATAAGTATTGGAATTTTATTCAAGCAAATAGGGTTAATCCGAGTTCAAATGGCTAGTTCATTATGCAACGCATCATACTGCACATTAATGTACAATCAGACAGTCCATAATCTGCATTAGGCCAATTGTAGGTAGTACGGCACAATATGATGGATGCAATTATTGTAGTAGAACTGAGGTGAACTAAATTTGCATTCAGGAAGGCTTCAGTACCGTGCCGGCAGCTGAGATAGGCTCGAACACCGACTGAATAAATGAATCGAGAGATGTATGGAATATTAATGCTGATAGAAAATTTATTTACCGAATAAACGTGTCCGAATTTCATGTTACTGTTTTATTGTAATATTGTATGTAGCTAGGTTTTTTGATGAAAACAGTATTATGTATGGTAGTGTTGTGGCCTAAATATTTTTCAGAACGGAGTTCGTGATTTGTTTCTATTATGTTCATATAGGTACTTTGTTCTACTGTACAATAAAGTACTACTGAATAGACTTCTATTACTTATTCATAATTGCGTATTGATTGTTTGCAGCATAATAAAATTTACAAACATATAATCAATTTTTGAAATATACATATTGTGACAGTTTTTTCTCAGGTCCGTTTCGGGATCTGGGTAAACTAATAATTAACGCAATAAAAATTTAATATTGTTTAAAAACTACAAGTATTTATTACTGTCTAAAAATTACAATTCATAATGAGTTTTATTTAACGGATATATGAGGTGGCTATTAAATAACGAGACTGACGTTGGAAAAATTTTATTTTTATTTTATACATAATCACTTACCACCTTCAATATACACTCCTTCTCTATCCCTAATACACTCCATGCGAATTTTCCATTGTTGGAAACAGTGCTGAAAGTCATCTTCTGTCAGCTACTTCAGGACACGTGCCGCTTTCTCTTTTACAGCTTTCACAGACTCAAATCTCGTCCATTTTAATACAGATTTCACCTTAGGAAACAGGTAGAAGGTAATAACATGTGATGAAACGTGATTTTTTACTTATGATCCGGAAACGAAGCGCCAATCCATGCACTGGAAGAGCCGAACTTCACCGAGAGCCAAAAAAGCTCGAATGAACAAATCAAAATTTAAAGCAATGATGTTTTTTTTTATATCCATGGGATTGTGTACCTTCACTGGATTCCTGAAGGTTAAATAATTAGTAAATATTACTATCTTGAAGTACTTTCTAAACTACTTCAAAGAGTAAGGAATACGCCTCGAAATGCGGAAGGACAAATCATGGGTCCTCCACCAAGACAATGCGCCAATGGAAGCTGTAAAAGAGAAAGTGGTACGTGTCCTGAAGGAGCTGACTTCCAGCACTGTTTCCAACAATGGAAAATTCGCATGGAGCGTTGTAGGGATAACAAAAGGATAACATGTTAGACACGATGAGAAAAAAGAGGGTATCTTTTTTCGGACATGTACTCAGAACACCAGAAACCAGGATCTTAAGACAGTTAACGGAAAAGTCACTAAAGGAAAAAACACGTCAAGGTGGATCTCAGAGATTAAAGAAGAAATGGACAAGCTTGGGCTTACACTACTCGACCTAAGAAACAAAACTGAAAAACTTAAACTTCTTCACACCCCTAACACCAGATTTGAAGAACCCCAAAAATGCACTAGAGTCTGTTCAGAGGCCGCAAGACTAGCAAGCTCCCAGAATATAAAAAATTACTGGGAAAAAAGGAACAATGCAACAAAACGGAAACTAAGACTCTACATTTATTTGATTCTAGTGATCTACTAAGATCTTAAAAGCAAAATAAAAAATATTTTACAACGTCAGTCTCGTTATTTAATAGCCACCCTCGTATAAATAGACACCCGGCTCCTTTAGGTAGCAGTACAACAATAGGCTGACCTACACTGTAGATAACCATTTGTGCGTTATATTTCTATTTCTATTTCTAAAAAACCTATTTATTATTATTATTATTATTATTATTATTATTATTGGCGAATTCTCCTTGGATAGAAGACGTTAAGCATTATGACTCAGTTTCGTCATTTGTTTTTCTTATTGGTCTAGTAGGCCTTCATTTTTTCCGAGAAAGCTTTTTTGCGGTTTTCAGACCACTTTGGTCTAAACTGCTTCTCTCTTGAGGGCTCTGAAATTTTCCACTTGTCTACCTTGTGACGGAATAAGTTTTTATTAAAAATTTCAGTTTGATGTATATTTGCGCTTTTTAGGTCCTTACGAATTTCGTCCAGCCAAGGTGTTGAAATTTTAAGTTTTGTTATATATTCAATTATTCTTTTTGTTAGCCTATCCTCCTGCAATCTGTTAAGATGTCCAAAGAACTTTAACCGCCTTTTACGCATGTCAATTCCAATGTTTGAATAGCTCTCTGTTGTTTTGTTGGATTGCAGCCTATACCCATCTTCTGTAAGTCGAGTCCCTCGAATTTTTCTAATAATTTTTCTTTCCTCCTTTTTGATTTCTTCGATTTCGTGTTTTCTGTTAAGTACTAGTGTTTCGCTTGCGTAGAGGACCATTGGTTTAATAACTGTGTTGTAGTGCCAAATTTTAGTTTGTCTTGACATGGATTTTTTGTTGTAGAGATTTTGAACTAATCCTAGAGCTTTTTTCATTTTTTGAAGACGATTTTGTTGGGAAATTCTTTCAAAACCTGTTGGTTCAATGAATTCCCCCAAATATTTGAAGTATGGAACCTTGTTTATTCTACCATATTTTGTCCTCAAGCTTATGATATCTATTTTTGAGGATATGAATTCCGTTTTCTCAAATGAGATTTATAGCCCTACTTTTTCAGCACATTCCTTTAATGTCTCAAGCTGCTTGATGGCGGTCTTCTCGTCATCCATTAATATAGCTAGATCGTCAGCAAAGGCGAGGTATGGTATGGAAAGGTTTTTTCTGGGAAAACCAAGTTGTACTGGCTTCCACTGTCCACATCTCTTCAGCTCTTTCTCCCATTCTTCCATGACTTTGTCCAGAACGACGTTGAACAGAAGCGGAGAGAGTCCATCACCCTGCCTTACACCTGTTCGAATTTCAAAGGGTTCTGAGATTTCTCCCATGAATTTTACTTTAGATTTTGTGTTAGTCAGCGTTTGTTCAATGAGTCTTCGTGTTTTAGTATCAAGTCCTCTTTCCTCCAAAACGTCAAATAGGGAGAAATATCCATTGAGTCGTACGCCTTTCTGAAATCCACAAATGTGCATATCAAAGGTTTTTGTCTGAGGGCTCGCATTTTGACTATAATTTTGAGATTCATTATTTGTTCTGGGCATGACCTATTTGGTCTAAATCCCGCTTGATATTCAGCTAGTTATGGTTCTAATTGTTGTTGTGCTCTGCTTAACAGTATAGATGACAGGACTTTGTAACAGACCGGTAAAAGAGAAATCCCTCTATAGTTATTGACATCAAATTTCTTGCTTTTTTATGTAGTGGGTGATTAAGTGCAATCTACCAGTCATCTGGGATTATTTCGGTTTGCCAAATGTTTTGAATTATTTTTGTAAATTCCTTAAGAGAATTCGGGCCTAGATTTTTCAGAAGTTCAGCTACAATTCCATCCTCCCCCGATGCTTTGTTATTCTTCAGTTTCTTAATATGTGAATAAATTTCTTCTTGTGAGGGTAGTACGCAGTTATTCTCTATTATTTCTGGTGGAATTTTTGGAAATTTGTTATTGGGTTCTGGACAATTCAGTAGACGTGAAAAATAAGAGGCTAGTTCCTGACAATTTTCCTTATTTGTCAATGCTAGTTTACTATCTTGTTTTATGAAACAAAGATTTTGTGGTGAGTAACCTCTGATTTTATTTGCAAATATTTTGTAAAAATCATCTGTATTATAATCCTTGAAGTTTTCTTCAATTGATTGTAGCTGTTCATTGACATATCGCCGTTTGTTTTGTCTCAGGATCTTGGATGTTTGTTTGCGGACTTCAAAAAATTTGTTTTGTGTTTCTTCTGTTTTGTTACAATTATAGTTTTGAAACGCTTGTTTCCTCTCCTCCAGTGCAATTTCACATTCTTGATTCCACCAAGGATGTTTTGGTTTTTTGTGGAGGGGAATCAATTCTTTGGCTGTTCTGATTATTTTTGTCTTGAATTTCTCCCAATCTTTTGCAGGCTGTTCGTCCCATTTCTCCGGTAATTTTGATTCTTTGATTTTTTGTATATTGAATTTTGGGATCACTAGTGGTTGTTGGTTATATCTTCTCTTAGGTGTGAATTTTATTTTTATTCTTGTTAAATAGTGATCTGAATCTATATTTGCACCTTTTCGAACTTGTATATCATGGATTTCTTTTTGATAATTGTATGATATTGCAACATGATCTACCTGGAATTCCCCTAAATGATGAATTGGTGATCGCCCGGTTTTTTGCTTTTTGGATTTTTCCGAAGAGAGGTTGACATAATTTTGAGGTTATTCTGTTGACACAGTTCAATCAACCGTGAACCATTCTTATTGGTGAACTTGTGTGCTGGATAATGTCCAACTGTCTTCCTGTACTTGCGTTCCTTGCCAATTTGGGCATTGAAGTCACCAAGTAAAATCTTTACATCATCTTTTGGAACTCCAGCCATCTCTGTTTCCAGTCTTTCCCAAAATCTCTCTGTTTTTTCAGGCTCTTTTTTATTGTCACCATTTGTTGGTGCATGCACATTGATGAACGTGTAGTTTTTGTTTGCATGTTTGATTCTCATAGTCATTAGTCGGTTGTTAATGGGTCTCACATCTTTTATTGAATCCAGAATTTTCTTGTCTACAGCGAATGCCATGCCAAACAGTGCTGCTCCCTTGCAAATCTTCTTAGTGGTACCACTTTTGAAGATTCTGTAGTTATTATAGTCCATTGTTTCTGAATCCGTAAAGCGTGTTTCTTGTAATGCAAGAATTTGTATTTTCTGTTTGTTAAGTTCTGTCGTGAGACTGTGTAACTGTCCTGTTTGAATTAATGTTTGAATGTTAAAAGTGCCAATGTAGCTATGTTTTTTCCGTGAAAGTTTGTCAGAGCACTCCGATTTGCTCTCTCGTATAAGCCCAGGCTCCCCAGAATCCGAACGCCTGGTTGCCGTTTGCCTACGGGTGGATTGGTTACCACCTGGGGTAATTTTGTAGTTACTTGTACGAGTCATGGTTGCTAAAAATAATAATAAAAATAATAATAATAATAACAATAATAATAATAACAATAATAATAAAAACCTATTTATTATTTACTACTAACTATTATTATTTACATTAACACCTTTTAAATCTTGGTCCTTCTCAAGAATTCTCGAACACTCTATCCTTTTAGATATCGTCATAATATTATAATGAAACTAAGCCCTAGGTTCATGCGGGATTTGGGTAAAATAAATAATAAACAAACTTTCTTTTAACAATTATTTGTTGACAGCAGGTATAGGGTTGTTCTTCATGCTTTAGTAGTGAAACACTTACTAGGCACTTGACTGCAATATTACTATTTTGGTTGTAACAATCTTTACCAAAATTGTATAATAATTTTAAAAATCGACGTATAATTCCTTGAAAAATGAGTCCAAACACGGTGCCATTGTGATAATCCTAAGCATTTCCGATTTCGGAATTCATTCTGACTGCCGTTGTTCAATAATATTAATACATTTAATAATAAGTTACAATGAATACTATTATTTTTTATAAATGTAACACTTATTACATCATATTCCGTTAATCTTATCAAAACATGTTTGATTAACACTGTCGTTTTTATAAAATTAATTAGCACTGAATTTATATTTTTAATTTATTATTTTTATTATGATATTAATTTGTACATTTATAATAACAATAATTGTTTAATTTATTATAATATTATGGAACAACGGTAGTTAGAATGAAATCCAACATGGGAAAAGCTATCACAATGACGCCGTGTTTAGAATCATTTTGAATCGATTTTGAAAATAATTATACAGTTTTGATAAAAATAATTACAACTAAAATGGTAGTATTGTAGTCAAACGTCTAGTAGGTGACTCACTACTGAAGTTGGTAGAACGCAGGTAAGGCAGGTAAGGTAGGTTTGTAAGGGTAGGTTTATGATCTACGTTCCACGGAGCTGTGGACATATTATAATTTTTAACTTCATCGTGTGGTCATAAGCACACATACAATGGTTTTTTTTTATTTTATAAAACAAGTGAGAAAAATTAAGGCATTTACTTTCCCAGAATTTATTTCATTTTGTGATTAATGCATTTATATGTATATATGTGTGTTCCTCATTTAGTAACGCACCGGGGGGTTGTTGAGGCTATTACTCTCTCCTGATGCCTTTCTTAAATTGGTGGTAGAACTACATGACGGTCTTAAAAAAGACTCAATTTAAGTGACCTCCAACTAAGCAAAGAATATTTCTGTTCATTACTATTTGTATGTAAACTAAATACATAGGTAGTGTATAATATGTTACATCGTACTCAGTCCATCTATGTCTTTTTTAATACAGATTATACTTGGGGAAAAAGAAATAGTTAATTTAGTTCATTACAGTTATAAAAATTCCAATTTGTTCTAATGTCTGCAGTTCATTCATTTATTACGTTTGAAAATTAATGGAATTCTTCGTTAGACTTAAATTATTTGAACATTTTTATGGTTTCTAATTTAATAGTTTCTTCTTCAGAATTTTATCAAAATAAAATAAATAGTAATACTCTTTTATACCGGGTGTCCATTAAGTCTGGAAACGGCTGAATTACAGAAAACTGAGCGTGACTATGTGACCAGAGTGACTTTGATAGCTTGTTGCACCAAAAAAACTATTCTTGGTGATATTTGAAATTTTTGTCCGCCATCTTGGATCCGTCATATTGGATTTAACTTTCTTAATTTAAATAGGATGATGGTCATATGATACATGATTTCGATCTAAAATTTCAAAATAAATTCAATGGCGGAAACCGGAAATCGATATCTTTTTTAGTTTTTGAGATATTACCATTCAACTATCCAGATCGGGGCAGAACGGCCATTCCTCCCTCCTCCGTCTTTGAGCCTACATAGACAATTTAGGTAGCAAGTGAACAACTACACATGAGATTATTGAAAATAATAAGTTTTTTAATATCTCCACTCGTTCATAAATAGGAAATTATTGTCATTAAGAAATACGGAAAAACAATTTAACGGCTGATTTATTGCATTATAAAACTACAGTATTTAATTTGTTACCAGTTAATACTTATTGTTATTTTTGTAAATGTTAGTGTTTATAAGGAACTAATTGTGAAAATGAGTTACATAATTGAAAATAAACTTACCAAATGCTTCTTGACTCAGAGTAGTGGTTTAAAGTGGCCTCCTCCTAATTATTGACAATATGATGTACGTGCGTAAAAACTAGTTACAGCATACGAATGAATTCCCTTGGGATTCCAGCAGCTTCATTTAGAATTCTTTGTTTGAGTTCATGTAGACTGTTAGGTTTCGTTCTGTAAACTTTGTTTTTTAAGTATCCCTAAAAGAAGTAGTCTAATGGACTCAAATCAGAAGATCTCGGAGGCCATTCAATTGCTCCTCTCCTACCAATCCATCTTTTTGGGAAAATATCATTCAACAAAACACGAACTTGAAGAGAAAAATGGGCAGGGCTCCATCTTGTTGAAACCAACAGTTGTTAACATCTTGTCCGAAATAATTTCTTACAAATGGAGTAATATGATTTCGAAGCATGACTTCATACAATAGTCTCATACAAGCAACTTCATACAGAAGAGGAGCTATTGAATGGCCTCCGAGATCACCTGATTTGAGTCCATTAGACTACTTCTTTTAGGGATACTTAAAAAACAAAGTTTACAGAACGAAACCTAACAGTCTGCATGAACTCAAACAAAGAATTCTAAATGAATCTGCTGGAATCACAAGCGATTAGTTCCTTATAAACACTAACATTTACAAAAATAACAATAAGTATTAACTGGTAACAAATTAAATACTGTAGTTTTATAATGCAATAAATCAGCCGTTAAATTGTTTTTCCGTATTTCTTAATGACAATAATTTCCTATTTATGAACGAGTGGAGATATTAAAAAACTTATTATTTTCAATAATCTCATGTGTAGTTGTTCACTTGCTACCTAAATTGTCTATGTAGGCTCAAAGACGGAGGAGGGAGGAATGGCCGTTCTGCCCCGATCTGGATAGTTGAATGGTAATATCTCAAAAACTAAAAAAGATATCGATTTCCGGTTTCCGCCATTGAATTTATTTTGAAATTTTAGATCGAAATCATGTATCATATGACCATCATCCTATTTAAATTAAGAAAGTTAAATCCAATATGACGGATCCAAGATGGCGGACAAAAATTTCAAATATCACCAAGAATAGTTTTTTTGGTGCAACAAGCTATCAAAGTCACTCTGGTCACATAGTCACGCTCAGTTTTCTGTAATTCAGCCGTTTCCAGACTTAATGGACACCCGGTATATATATATGTATATATATATATATACTCGTATATATATATATATATATATATTATTTTATAAAACATTATTTTTCCTTTGTTTGTATAGACTATATGATATATAATGAACAGCCAAAACAAAACAAATTAAATATAACACTCACCTCAGAGTATTACATACATTCGAGATCTTTCGTCTCTCTCGGAGACATCCTCAGGAACTATTACACTAAACACATATAACGTTTAAAAAAATATGGTCGAAGACCACGTCAATTATTTAGCTATTGCAACAACCATGCCGCGCGCGATTATTTGGTCAAATGATCTAATATTTTAACTTGTAGGCCTATTATTCTTGCCAACAATTTTTTTATTTCAAATAACAACCCGATTTGATCATTTCTAAATTTTTGGCGTGAATTAGCACAAAAATTCAACATGGCATTAATTTAGTGGTTCAATGTTTGTTTTAAACAATGGTTGTCAGTTGGCCACATGCAATGTTCGTAGCCCAACTGAAGTTACTTAATAATTCAAAACTACTTTCTACCAGCTGACTGACTAGGCTGGCACAAAGGCAATCAAAAAATTTATTTTGATTTTTCATCTAAATAATTACTGGAAAACCAGAAGCAGTGAGTAATCATTTACAAAGCCACATCAACTTTGTAAATTATTGGTTAAAAATTTGGAGGGTTCATTTCAATGCATCTAAACCAGTGCATATCACCTTTCTCTCCGGAAAGGCGAATATTCTCAATTTTTCTTTTAAAATAAACTGATATCACAAGGACAACAAGGTAAATACCTTAGAGTTCACCTAGATAAGACACTCATATAAAAACCAAAAGACTGACTTTGAACTCCAAACTAAAAGAACTATTGCGATTACTTGGACGCCGCTCTTCACTGACTCTAAAATCTAAACTATTACTACACAAAATTTATGTTAAATTAATATGGACCTATGAGCTACAAATTTATGGCTCAGCTAAACCGAGTAACCTACAAAAATTACAAGCCTTTTAATCAAAATTTCTACGTGTAATTACCTGCGCACCTTTTTATGTCAACAACAAAATTCTACATGATGACCTTAAATTTCGTTTATAAGTGAAGTAGTTAATTCCAGCTACAGTGTTTTCACAAAAAATTTCATGATCACCCCAACGAATTGATCACCAAACTATCGGATGAATCACTACCAGGGAATCCGCAAAACAGGTTAAAACGTCAATGGGCCTCAGATCTTCTGTGAAGTAATTTATTTTTTATTTTTCATTCTTCATTTCTTGTAAAATTGTAATTTATCATTCATGCATTAGAGAACATTATCTCATAGAAAATATACCAATGGGTATCACTGTTCGTTTTCATTTCTTTTTTTGTCATTTTTCCTTTACTTTTATCAAATTTTCTCGTTGTATTTTAGTATATAGTTGCAAATAAAATTATTAAAGATAGAAAAATAATAATTACTGGATAATAATTACTTTTGTAAATTAGTGAAATTTTGTGTAATTTGTATTTAGTTGTTCTGGATATTATCATAGATTAACTGAAGCAATGAATTATCCTAGTTGTTATTTAAGATTTTATCCGAAAATTTAATTTTCTCGCTACAGATAACCCATTGTTAAGGCCTTTTAATTAGAACAAATTGTTTTTGTTGCAATGAGTTGGTAAACTAATCGACTTAATACAAACTGATATTTAAATATGATACAATAAATTTTCTATTCAAATAAATGGTAGGCGGACTTTAAATAAAATATTTCATTCAATAAACAATTGTCTGACGAAATCAGAACTAGTTTTATTTGACATGAGGTTAATTAAGTTGTACAACATTTTATACAATGTTAATTTTGTAGAAACAATGGAATAAATAAAATGTATATTTAATTCTTAAATGTTACGAATATATTATTTATTTATTTATTGCGGTACTTTCATTTCTATTGTTTGCGGTACAGAGATGTGAATAATGTAGTTTTGAATCGTGGACATAAGTAAAGATGCAAATCTATTCGGAAAGGAACCGCCCTGTTTGTATTCTAGATGCTACTACTAATTAAGCACAACATAGATTTATTCCTCGGTTTAAATTGCAAAGTTCTCTCGACTCGATTAATTTTTTCATGGAAAACAAACGCGTTAAAATTAATCTTGAGAACGTAGATTTTAATTATCAAAATATATTTTATTCGTGTTCAGGAAAAATTAAATTCAGTAAACGTAGCTGTGCACTTTTTCACCAGCTGTCATTTAAAAACGGCTAACATTGTTTCAGTACTGTCCCTGAGTTTATAACCTCGGAATCAGTGGTGCGTTATTTTGTACGCTGTAGTTTATAATACTCGTATGATTTAAAACCCTTGATCATCGCCTGATTTTATATAGATAGGCTTTTACTGTTTATTTAAAAAAAACTATTTCAATGGAAAGTACTTAACTTTTCAAGACTCCAGAAGCCAAAGCTGTTGTTTATAGAAGGACATGCTTAAGCGCGTGTGTGTGAGTGGGAGTGATGGAGAGATAAAGGGGAGGGATAAAAGAGAGTTCTGAAACTAAACGTTTTTTATATTTCATTTTTTTATTACTGCGCTGTATCCTACATTGATAATAGGGAACCCAACACAAACATCTTCATCACAATCAGTCCACCGAAAGTAGTAGTTCATTCGTGCGATTTTTCACTTTTTCTGATTTTTTCAAAAACGGCTCCGACAACAATTTTTGTGTTCTACAAGCTAGGGTAAACGCCATATCTGCTGAAATTCTCGAAAGGCTTTGCCCTCGTGGCAAAAGATCAGCCGATTAAATCATTAACCAAAGAACAGAAGTGGTAGAGGTGTAAACAAAAATAGTCGGAGTTTCTCCTCTGAAAGTAATGAATTTCACTATACAGCGAGACCCTGTGGTGAATGAAGTTAAGATGTAATCTGCAGGGTGGAAAGTACATGCTTTTAAGAGGGCCTGGCATGCTGATAAGCCTATGCTACTTTCCACTCAGTGAGGAAGGAAATAGTTAACTGCATCACTTAGTAATACCTCTAGAGGTTCAAACCAGCCTTTTGACTATCGACCGAAAAAAACAATAAAAATCTTATAGAATTTGAACAACGTTAATTTTTCTGTAGAAGTATGAAAAACTACAAAAATCTTCTTTTAGTTTTCCATTTTCACGTGTTTATTGAAAGCGGATTGGCAACGGCGACAATAAAACATCTCAATAAAGTAAATTGTTTAGCTTCCTCAATTTTATCATGTAGGCATTTAGTTTAAATAACTGAACATGATAACTGAATAGTGTTGATATTTAAAATTGAAGTTGTATCTCTTCTGTGTTCGTGACAATTGAACAAAACAGTTTAAGTAGCAATTTCAATGAAAAAAAAACAGTGAACACAATTACAAAATTTTTATACCAATATTAAATCCAATCGATTTAAAATAGTTGCATCGTTAAAAAAAGAAAAAAGGATAAACCCTTCAATATTTGTCAACTCTTTTTTTGTTTTGTTTAACTATTGTACATTTTCAGCAAAATTCTTTTGTCAATGTTAGTCAACCCTCCCGGTCACTTGCAGTTGAATTGTTTGCAAAAAAATTAATTCCATATCCTTTATTTGAATGAATTCAGTAAAATACAAGCTTTTAATGAAATACAAGGTTTGCATTTTTGTTCAGTTTGTTTTTGGTATTTCTTTTGTACAGTTTTTAATTGCAAACTTGATCGTGTATTGCAGATTTTGATTGCAATTTAACAAAATTAGATTTTCTGAGTTCGTTAAGTATCAGGTTCTCTGTTCAATTTTAATATAATGAATTTTTTAATAAAATGTATAGATATTCCTTTGTAACATTTTATTAAACATTTATAATCTTTTAACAAATTTTTTAACGACTGGTAAATTTGTTAAAAGTTTCTAAAATTTGATTTACTCGTTGGAGCTTGCAGTCATCCCTGCAATCCTATAATTAACCCTCCCCTTGACCAGAAGCGTTTTAAACATCTTTGCTTCGGTCTCACTCTAGTGTACATGTATTATTTGAGCGAGTTTACATGTGATTCAAATTTTTCGTGCATCGTCCTGTTTAGTTGTTTCAGTAATGCATGATATATTATAAACTATTCTCTTTTAAAACCTTATGGATATACAACACATTCACGCATTCTAGCCTAGTCAAAAACATTACGCTTAATAGTTCAACCTACCTTTAAGTTAGTAACAAAACCTTACATACTAAATTGCAAATAATTTTCGTTTCAAATTCCATCGAACACCTATAGAAACGCTGTCACAACATGACACAAGAACACGATAACCTTCTTCTACGTTCACTTCCACCTTACCTGCAACCCCTGAAAGAAGTCTAAAAAGACGTAGGAGTAGAGACCTGCTAATTTAATGAAATAAAATTTCTTTAAAATCCGGAATATTTTTAATCGCAATTCTTGTGGAGTTACTTGGGTTGTTACATTAGTTTTACTATAGAAAATTAATCATTAAAGAAAAAATAAAGTCTTCGTTAAGAACAGGAAATGATCATAAATAAGTTTTAAAACAAGATGTGCTTACAATATAAATCATTTACTGATAAAACATTTATTCTATTTTATTAACAATATCAAGAAATTATACATTTTACTTAATATATAAAATTACTTATATCCTTTACTGTTCTGATGCCGAAAACCATGATGATGACGCAACATTTTGGCAGCGCCTAATATGACTTCTGTGTGGATAACATTTTTGAGCTTTTCTGGGTACTGCAGTGCTATTTCCATTGCTTTTTGCTGCTCTTGAACGTAAAATAAGTCACTCCGTGTTATATATTTCTTATTTTTCTTCAGAACCTTTGCCGGTGTTCACCATGATTAAGGAAAATATTTCCTTGTCTGTAAACTACAGACCTTCTCAATCAGATGACAGTCACTCGTTCTTATCTTCATCTGAATTTTTACATCCAGTTGAGCACTTGGTTTTTTTATATCTGCATCCAAGAAATTCCAGAATGGAGTAGCTATATTCAAGATAAAATTGATTAGACTAAATTTTAACATTATATTTTATTCAAACATGTTCACCAGTGTTTTTAACAACGTACAAATTCCACAATCCGATACGGCAAAGTATCTTGGCCTCCACCTGGACAGGCGTCTAACATGGAGGACTCACATATGGAACAAACGAAAACAGTTAAATCTTAAATACCAACAGCTGTATTGGATGCTTAATAGAAAATCCAAATTATCGGTACAAAACAAATTGTTAATTTATAAAACTGTACTTAAACCTGTGTGGACATATGGGATACAACTTTGGGGCACAGCAAGTCACAGTAACATTGAAATAATTCAACGGTTTCAGTCAAAAATACTTCGAAACATCATGGACTCACCTTGGTACATATCCAACACTATATTGCACAGAGACACGAACACTCCCACGGTACACGAAGCTATACAGAAATTTTGTACCAGTTACCAAACAAGACTTGAAAATCATCAGAATCCAGAAGCCATCAATCTCCTAGACAACAGTGGAACACACAGAAGACTATGCAGACCTCACCCTACAGATTTATTTTAATATGTGATTGTGTAATTTATTTTACATTCCTGGCAAGATCACTTCAACAAAATGGGAAATTTTATAGAGTAATACCAAGGGGTATTAATTACTCAAGATTTATACATACAACACATCTACTCATTGTTCTATGAGAGCAGATCGTAGATTTACAGTTATTCAAAAAAAATATTATATTCATTACTTACCATAATTTATTACCACGACTTACGTCCTTATTCGATTAACGCGTCATCCATTTGTATCAAATAACACACTTTTTGCCTCAGCGTTTACTTAAAAGTTTATATATTTTCAACCAAAACTTATTATTAAAAGAGAAATTCGTGAGATCAGTAAATATTTTAATTAATTTCATATTTTTAAACAAATTTAAATTACCACAACTTTTTAAACCTTTTGGTAAATTTTTGATGTATTTTCTGCCTGCATAAGTAGGTTTTTTTTAAAAACAATTTAGTGTTTTGGTTAGCAACATAGTAATCAACATTAGCTCAGTGATTATTCTACATGTGCAATTGTGTATTATACTGTTACTTAATTAAATACACTTGGCCAACCCTACTCCGATAATGCGTGCGTAATATTAAATTTACCTACTATTTTTGTTATTTATGCACATTTTTTCGGTTAATCCAAACAAATTACAAAATCCGAACTGGTCAGGGTGCCAATTAGTTCTAATTAGCGGGGTTGTTGTGTGTATAACTTTTACTTAAAATTGCCACAACAAAAATTACCATTCATTTAAATAATTTAATGTAACATTTTGATTAATGCAACAAAATCATGCATTCAAAAAATTATTCATGAATAAGATTCGGATAGTGTCCTAACTTAAGAAAATAATTAATATTAAATCAAATTTAATTGTATTGTATTCTATAAAAGATGGGGTGTACATAAACTTTTTATTTTGAATATTATTTAAGACAGTGAATAATTATAAGTTGTGAACACAAATCAAATAACGGCAACATTTAATTAGTTGCCGCTTTCACGATTGTATCACATTATTATAATGTTACGGTGATCCATAATTCAGTATCTTTATAATTTATAGCTGGCCCTCCTTCATAAATTGAGAGGCGATCTTAATTAAGAGTGTTCGAAGAGTCGGAAGAAAATTGTGTAGGCTTGTTTGGTTGTAAGATACGTCGATTATTTTCCATCTTAACGTGTGTGGTATGTGTCTCTAAGTACGATGTATGTGCGGGCAGTATTATGTACGGGTATCTCCCAATACACACACATAAAATTTATGTATGTGTTATAAATTCGTGTAGGTAAGTTAACTATATAGTTAAGTTAAAAAGAAAAAACATGATTGGATAAAAGTGTACGGAGCCAGGCACCGCAAAATGACATAATTATTCCCAACCAACATCGTTCCACCACCTTCATTAACAACCAGTTTAAAAAATCGTGCTGTAAAATTTTTATAGACAATGTAACACTACCGACTTGTTTCACATATCAATTTTAATATTTTAATCATTTCAATTCCGTATTCGTTTTAATATCATTTGTAAATTTATTAAATTTTAATTTTATTCTATGAATAGGCTAAGATTTTTTTAAAAGATAACCTTAAAAACATGTTTAATCACAGTAAACAATTTTTTCAGTTTTAAGGAAAAACAAATTTAACCCTTCGTAGAGTATTGACGGATATATCCGCCAAAACATTTCCCACACGTCGTTTTACTATACATATCCGCATGCGTTTTTAAATAATAATGGTCGTTTAGCAAATATACACGCATATTTTCAATAAATTAAAAAAGATTTTGACTAAAGAAAGCAAAAGGATTTCGATTTTGACTTTAAATTTGTCTTAATAGTCATAAAAATTATGCCGAAATATCTAAATATTCCAGGAAATTTGCATTTTCAGAAGCCGGGTTGACAGTAAGGCTAGCCAGTATTTCCTCGCTGCCACGAGGTCTGTTCGTTATAACTTAGTGTGGTACGTTAGTCCAATTTAACCTTAATATTTCTTAAAAATTTCGGTACTTGTAGGTTTGTATTTTCTTTTTGTTTTGCAAATATGTTTCATCTTACAAATATATTTTTTTAATCAGTTCTGCTTACGGATATGTCCGTATAAGTCATGGCACTCATGACAATATATTTTTAAAAAAGGGGTTTTCCCCAATCCATAAATATGTCAGTGACATGAAATTATTCCGTCCACTAAGTGTCAATACGGTGGCAAGGTTTAAGCTCTGGAATTCCTCCAAATCTATCTTAAGTTGTATGAAACACTGTCTGTCAAATATTGTATTGTGTAACAACCGAGAAGGGGTTTAATAAATTCAGATCGATTTAAAAATAATCAACCAAACTTAATTAATGAATAATTTACAGATAAGACTTACTTGAATATGAAAGCCAAATTAACAACTAGGTTATTAATTTGAAAATATAGAAATCAGTAACACCAAGAAGAAACAATAGCGACAAAAAACCCTATTTCTGAGATCTTTTGATACATAATCTCCCCTCGGACTCACCAGTAAACTGCAGGACCAGAACTTAAGTCCACCTGCTCAGCATACAGAGAGAGATTTATCCAAATTCACTATGAAAGCGGCCATCACGCCGGTGTTAAATTTACCAACTATATATATATAGTTGGTAAATTTAACACCGGTTGTACGCTATGCCTATTAATTGTACTATCACAATCAATAGATGTCAGCACGTGGCCTAATAAAAATTCATAACTGGCATTATGAACCATTATATTTCCAGTGGGTTGCTGCATTGGCATTTTTTTATTTCTAATAAATTCTAAGTTATGAAAAATACAATAAGCATTATAATTAAAGTTACATGAAATTAAATAAGGTATAAAAAATTTAATGAGCTAAATGATTAACAAAATCGTAAAGGTACACAATGTTTAAAAACATTTAAGTCTGTTGTCGGGGAGGTTGATTGTAAACGGATTATGATGTTCTAACTTTTTAAATAATTCTTGCAATGTTGTTTATATTCTTCTTTTGTGTAGAGTAGGTTTAGATTGTTGTGCAATATTTCATTGGTTACATACCATGGAGTTGCAGTGATCAGTCTCAGGCATGTTTATTGAAAGCGCTGCAGTATTTCTATACACAATGGACTAGCTGTACCCTATAGCTCTAACCCGTAAGTCCAAACTTGTTAGTGAATTACTTTACTTTAATAACTAATTTTGTTGAAATTTATTTAAAATTTTCTATTCTTACTTTTTCTTTGACCAATGGTGGTTTTTGATAATTTTATTTATATGTTTAGGTTATCACCCGAAAGCCTGGTTTGAACCTTTAGTTCTAGAGGCTTTACTAAGTAAAACGATGAGTGAGCTGGTGGTTTTCCATTGACTTCCTCACTCAGTGGAAAAGTATACTTATCAGCATGCCAGGTCCTCTGAAAAGCATTGAACTTCCACCTTGCAAATGACACCTTCACTTCATCATCACAGGATCTGGCTGTATAATGAAAACCATAACTCTCAGAAGAAATAACTCTGACTATACTCCATCCCATGGAACCGTGCAGCACGTCAAAACATAAATAAATTAAAATTATGATTAAACTTAGCTTAATCCATTCGAGTTAAAAAAAAATGTTCTTTGCTTATCAGATGAAACTTGCTATATACTAACTGAAACATGTATACTAAATACATTACTAGATTATTATCGTCGTCATTCATGGCTGTTATTGAGCCTGTTACGACGTTCATCTCTTCCTCGGTCTCTCCACTCCTCTTGTACCCTTTGATACATAAAGATATGCACTCAAAGGAAGTAGGCCCTGTGATATTCTAAATTTATGATCTGTCCATTGTCTTTTATACTTCGTGATGAGCTCATCTATTAGAAGAGTTCCACCTTCCTCACTCATCACCTCATTTCTGATGTGATCTTGTTTCGTACATCCTTTAACATATCTAAGGAACCTCATTTCAATGAGCGACGATGTTTAATTATTAATAAAAAAAATAACTAAATATGTTGCTCCTTTTTCTTTCTGTTGGCGCAGGTATATATATATTTTTTATTTATTTAACTTAAAATATTTACTTTAATTCATTTATTTAACGTCGCATCAACTGCAACGGTCATTAGCGACGACGTTGGGGTGTATCTGTTTACAGTGTAGGATGAAATGATTTTTTGTAACGTATGAAAATATGCCGTGCCTGAGTGGGATTCGAACCCATAATAATTTATTGAAAATATTTATAATATAAACAATTTTATATAACTTTATAATTATAATTTTATTGAAAATATTTAACGTTTAAATATAGTTTTTAAAAGGGTTAATAAACTGACACAGACTTTTAAAAATGAAAGAAAAATTTTCTATTTTAATACGATAAGGTAGACTATATTATATTCTTTAACAAAGAAAGAAATAAAGTTGCTCTTAAAACTGTGTGGATAGTCAAATTCTAGGTGTATCAGTGACGGGATATAAGTTGGTAGCTACTAATAGAGCTATGTGCAGGATCAGTAGAGCGTAGAGTCCAATAGATAAATGATAAGCAATGAGAAGCGACATAAAGATGCAACAACCTAACCCGACCGACGTCTTATCTAGCATCGGGAACCCAAACAGTTTCTTATAGCTCCGTTTCTGTCTCCGGTAACCCTCGCCTTACTAATATTAACCAACGCCATTTAGATAAGAAATGATATCCCTTCGGAAAACTAACAAATTATATCCGATCTAAAACCCACAGGTGTGTTTATTTCCCATCTAGTTTACTTTCGTTTATTTTTGATTTTTTAATAGTATGCCTACCATTAGTTACATTATAACATAGACACAAAGAAAGATCCTGGTATTACCCGAAAATGTATAGGCTACCCCAAAATCATACCAAATATTTGTTTTCATATTTCTTGTTTAAAATAATTTACTTGTGCAAACAAAGTTCGTGACCAACTATAATAACCCAAGAACTCCCGCGAGATAATTGTCTAAATTTAAACAGACCCCTTTATATTTTTTCAAGAAATTATAGACAATTAATTATGTATGAGATTTTTTTTATAAATTAGGCCTAGTGATTGTCCCACAAAGTTGAATTCTCGTTCATTAATAATACGAGTTCAAAAATAATTACTAAAACTATTCTATTAATAAACTAAATAAAAATAAACGTGGCCGCCTCCATAACGTAGTAGTTAGCGCGCGAACCTACCACACGGAAGTCCTGGGTTCGATTAATGTCCAGGTTCTGGACATTTTCATAACTCAAAACCTACTGATCTCGATGCATTACCCAATGTAATCGCTAATAACCAAGCAGTTGATACGGTTTTGAATAAAAAAAATGCAGGTGTATGAAAAGAATGCCATGATTTTTATTTACCCTGACGATATTACTAGCAATTTTGCCTGAGCTGTGCACATACTTGCTTGCCTCAGAAAGGTTGCGGTAATGAAATTTTCAAACATCACTGGAACAGTAAAAATTACTGTTAATCTTAGAATATCGGCCTACATAATGAATTAACGAACTGCATCTTTTAACGTACACAAATAATGTCAATTTTGTTTTGTGATTAATTTTAAGTAGTATTAATTTTAAGTAGTTGCTTGCCTCAGAAAGGGTGCGTTAATTAAATTTTCAAACATCACTGGAACAGTAAAAATTACTGTTAATCTTAGAATATCGGCCTACATAACGAACTGCATCTTTTAACGTACACAAATAATGTCAATTTTGTTTTGTGATTAATTTTAAGTAGGCCTAGTTTTTTTTTAAATGTTAGTAATTTTTATTAAATTTTTGTGTGTGGTGACGTGAGGTGACTTTAGACGATTCTGGAAGTTTTTTTCAGCCTATATTCTCAGCATTCGATCACTGTAGGCTTTTCTCTTTTCGTCTGACCACCCAGTGTTCTGATTTATCAAGGTATGTATTATCAAGGTCATGTTTTACCGATGCATTATCAAGTATTATCAATATAATTATCAAGATTTAAGTCATATTACCAATAACTACTAAATAACAGCCTGAATCAGTTACACAGGCTATTAGCCAAGCGGTCAAGATTACACATGGCTTCAAAACTTTTGACGCACAAGGCGATGCTTCAACCGACCTGGATGTATGGTAAAATTTAATTTAAAATTTAAATTTGTAAAATTTACAAATTTATGGTGCAGTAAAGTCATCAGTAATTTCACGAATTGAAAGTTTTCAAAGTAAATTCTTACGACTGATTACTAACTGCCCGAGTTACGAATCCAATAGAACACTACATAACGACTTACGCGTTCCTTACGTCAACGACATATTTTATCTGTATCGTAAGTTCACAGACAAATTTCACAATCATAACAACACCTTAATATGCAATATGAATTCTGCGGACCTACCAGGAATCACACATAGACGGCTGAACCGCCGATGGAGCACAGACATGATACATTAACGCAACTGTAACATTATTACGTACACAAAAATATAATTTAAATGAATACATTTATCGTTATCTGGTGAGCTATCGCTGGGTGGTATCCTCCTCAAAGCCAAAGCTCAAAGCCTCAAAGGGGTGGTGGTTTTTGAATTTTTTTGTTAATTTAGTTTTAAACGTTTTTGCTGGTTGTTCTTCTACAGTTACAAAATAAATAAGGTAATAAAAAAATCAATAGTTTACTGTACAATTATGCAGCGGAAAATATATAGAAAAAGAGAAACTGGCAAAAGAAGGGTATCGTGGCTTCGAAATCTTTGAATTTGGTTTGGGAAAAGCTCAGAAGAGCTATTTCGAAGTGCAACGAGCGAAGTAAAAATTGCTATGATAGTCTACAACATTCAAAACGGATGAATACCTGAAGAGAAAGAAGACTACAGAATAAAAATATATATAGTTCTTTATATCGATTCACTGAACTAATAAAGAAATGAGAGAATAATTTAAAAAATAGAAGTAAAATTTAAATAAATTCAGAAAATAATAATGAATACGAGAAGTACAAGTGAATATGAGAGAATTAATTTTGTATACTAAGTTGAACGTAATTTTGATTTTATTAAGTTGTGTTTAAACAATGAATAATGTAAATGAATGTTTAACTATTAATTTAAATTTTATTCGAACCTCAACTTTGTCGTAACACCATGTTTTTCTTATTTGTAATAACGTGTTTATTAATTAAATTCGTAACTATTTTGCATTCCAGTAACTACAAAACTGTAATCCAGTACCTTTACTGCTGCATTAGATTCCTGTTTACATATAATACGTTTATTATTCAAAGACCATCTTATAATTCATTAAAATACTTTTAAACTAAAATAAATTTTCTTTATTCAAAGTTTTATTTTGTACTTATTTAATTTATCCTCTAAGTATCTTAGTAAATTTACAATTTTAAATTAATTAAAATTAATGAGGAAGCGTTGTATTAAGCAGGGTGGTTCACGAAGAAACGAAAATACTTTGGATGATAAAATCTCCAAAAGATTGTGATTGTTAATACTGATGCTGTTAATACTGCCAATTTAAGAAACCCGTTTGCTGTATTTACCCAATAATACTTTTAATGTTTTTTTCCAAAATTTGTTGGTAAAATTATTAACTGTTTTTTGTTCAACTTTCTTGCGTTCAAAAGATCTTTTTAATTATGTATATTTTTTAAGCTATTTTATTTGAAGATATTCTTGATTATTGTACATGAACATCCTTTACAAAAGCCCATTTTTCTTCTCTTAATAAATAATCCGCAATTACCCATAATCGTCTGTTTAGTACGCTAGCATATAATTTTTAAGCAGTGTTCAGAAGACTAATAATCCACGGTAATTCTCTGGTTGCGTTCCAACTTTTTACGTCACATGTCAGCACACAGACTTCCTCTACGAACACGGAAATACAAACCTAGAGGGAAGCAAGCTTGGGAAGACCTAAAAAGAGATAAATCCCGGAACAGGCCATTCAGCATAATCCTTGACAGCATATGATAATAAAATTATTGTAACTTGAAATCCTTATTCTATTGTAGAGAACTAAATTAATCCTCTAGGTATCTCCACGAGGGTATGCCAAATTTGAAGAAATTATTTTATTCCTCTCGGTATCCCCACGAGAGAATGCCAAATTTGAAAGAAATTAAATTAATATTGTATTCTTTATTTACGTTGTATCAGCTTTCAAGCTTGATCTTATTATTTTTCATTTACCTTGTCCCTTATTTTATTCAATAAAACATTATTCATATTAAATCATTATAAGTTTTATTCAATTAATATATTTTCATAATTACATAATTGAACGAATGGTTATTGTTATTGTTTTCATACATCTGCCATTGAAAAGCTACCAGATAATCACTATTATTATAGAGTTGAATAATTTGTGTCACTTTTAATTACATGAACGTTATATTTATTACTATTTATTTATATTTACTATATATTATGTATTTATTACTATTTTTTAAGAACGAATGAGGGACCTACTCGCTTGGTTTGGGCTCCAGTCCCCCACTAAAATAATTTACAATTTCTATTTTCTTCTTCTTAGTTGCCTAGTAACCATATTCTGTTAATGTAAATTAAATAATTTTTTAAAATATTTATCTTAATCAGCTGGAATTATTCAGATTTATTTAAATAGATTCAAATGTAAACAACACCAGGTGTGCACTAAATTTGTCTCATTACACTATCTTCCTTTTTTGTTGGGCTACAATTAATATTAAAAACCTTTAATATTAATTCATACAGATGTTCATAAGATATGGGACATAATTCATGCGAAAAGTTAATAACTAATTCAACTTAGGACTGAACATAATATAAACATTAACTTTTTGGAAAATTAAGGTCGAATCATCTGAAAACGCCCACTTTATAAAAACTCTTAGAACTTAGTGAAGTTATATGTTTTTATAATTTTATATTATTGTCGGTAAAGCAACAACGTGAGTCAAGTCTAGGATCAAAAAACAAAAAATCGAACACTGAGGTAAGAAACATTCCGAATTTGAATGTATCTGCAATAACCTAAATCGGAAAATACGTACGTAGATAATGTAATATTTGAGAAAAAAAGGAGATACATTTTAATTTTTAGTCAAAGTATCTATGCAAAGATATCAGTTCAAGATATTACAGCTAATTGTAGATGCTCCCTTCGAAGTAACTAAAACCTTCCTACATAATTATCTAGGAATACATTTCGTCGATGACACTTTTCTATGATTGTACAGAGTTTTTGTAAAATAGTAGCACTTTTTCTTTATTCTCTTTTATAGATTCACAGACATACTTAATTCTAATTCGGTAAACATACCTTGACTTAACGAAGACGTCACTTGAGCACTTACTATCGGTTTCATAATCATAGACACCCGAGTTTGAACCCTTGCATCTCCAAAACTATGAATCAGATTTCAACATACTTTACATCAAAACTTAGCTCATTTTATTCTTCGTTGACCTATAATAGTCCTATATTTTTAATATTGTTTAAAATGTGTCATATCGAGGTTGGAAGACAGAAAGACCCGGTTTTTTGATACCGCAACAAATTTCATGCGTTTAGAGGCGTGTAACTCGATAATTATTTGACCGAAAAGGTTGAAATTTTAACATAACATAGACAATTATATTCTTACAGCGTGTACGAAATTTCAAATTTATGAGTTATTTAATTTTTGATTTATTAACAATATTCTGAACCCTTGCTACCTCGGTAACCGCTCGATCGTTCGGCACGGGCAAACTATCGTTTTATTCAGCGTAAAAATCTTAGTACAGACATATTAATAACATGAAATATCGATTGGCCAATGTTGTGGTAGAATTTCTACGATTCTGAAAAATAGATAAGTAATGCAGGGGGGTGGGTGTTACTATCCATGTTGCTAGTTTGTGTACGTGACATCCTGTCGGACTGTCTACCTGAATTGACAGACTGCATGTCAATTCAGGTAGACAGTCAGATTCAGGCAACATGGGTAGTAGCGCCAACCCCCGAATTACATATCAATTTTTTTAAATTCTAAACATTCTATCACAACATTGGCCAATCAATATTTCATGTTATTAATATGTCTGTACTAATTTTTTTACGCTGAATAAAACGATAGTTTGCCGAACGATCGAGCGGTTACCGAGATAGCAAGGGTTCAGAATATTGTTAATAAATCAAAATTTAAATAATTTATGAATTTAAAACTTCGTACACGCTGTAAGAATAGAATCGTCTATGATGTGTTAAAATTTCAACCTTTTCGGTCAAATAATTATCGAGTTACACGCCTCTAAACGCATGAAATTTGTTGCGGTATCAAAAAACCGGGTCTTTCTGTCTTCCAACCTCGATATGGCAAATTTTAAACAACATTAAAAATATAGGACTAATATAGATCAACGAAGAATAAAATGAGCTAAGTTTTGATGCAAAGTATGTTGAAATCTGATTCATAGTTTTGGAGATGCAAGAGTTCAAACTCGGGTGTCTATGATTATGAAACCGATAGTAGTTCCTTACCATATTTAAAGATGAATGGGAAAATGTTACCACATCTATTCACAATATATAATATATATCTACCGACAAAATTTCCTATTTCAAGCAGTGTACAGAATAATATTCTGTGCAATCAATCCTTTGTATAATTTTGTAGATTATAACAAACATCTCAGAATACACAACGGCGTTAAGTAACCTTTGATCATCCTATTATTTGTTGGTTATCTTGAAGAACAAATCGATAGTTTATGTAATTATGTACAAAATTACTATATTCTGACTGAAAATTGTTATGATATATATAACAATGCGTATAAAATTATCCCGGATCAATTACTTTTTTCAACGCTTGAACCAAAATGGCTTCTACTACCCAACTATTAGAGTTAGTGAACTGAAACTGTTCCATTCGCCGAATAGTCACCGGATGGTCGAGAAAATAATGGTTCTATAATATAGTGGTACATGGTATCGTCACCACTGCTATATAGTGTAAAGCCGCAAGATGGCGTCGTTACGCTCCGTTTATGCCCCCGTATTGGACGTACCACGCTTCACAAACCAACCTTGATACTCCTCCACCCATCCTACCTATACACAACCTATATGTAATTTTAACCGCTCCATTTCCCATCACTGTTACTTACTTTATTCTGCTGACATTACTTTTTGCATAAGTTGCTTATTTGTCACTGGGAAAATTTAGAGCACTGGAACGAGTAGACGGCTTCTGTTATCAATAATTTGTATTTATTTAAATTACCTACTTTAAAATTTACATTTTGTTAGAAATTTAAGCATTAACGTTTTTATTACCAATAATAGTTTAAAACTACAGAGTTGGCTTAGTCTAATCATAGCCAGGATTCAGCTGATTTTCGGAGACGAACGTTCCGTGGTTCAGATCCTAATAAAAGCCATTACTTTCATACGGATTTGAAAACTATACAGAGGTTACCGGTGTACTTTGATGGTTGGGGTTCAATTAACCATACTCGCTCAGGAATGGTCGGCAACACAACACCTCATTTACACGTCATGCATATCATCCTCATTTCATTGGGTTGCTTATTTCTCTTTAATTGAACATATTTATTGCAACGTGTATAATATTAGCATATTATTATTTTTTTTATCGTGTATATTATACATAGCATATATAACACAGTATACAGCATGTTGTTTAGGTCATCAGCCGAAAGGCTGGTTTGAACCTGTAGAGGTTTGAACTGTGTACAGGTTTTACCAAGTAAAACGAGGAGTGAGGTGGTTTACAAATGCCTTCCTCACTGAGTGGAAAAGTATGCTTATCAGCATGCCGGGCTCTCTGAAAAGCATATATTTTCCACTTTGCAAATGGCTTCACTTCACCACAGTGTCTGGCTGTATAATGAAATTCATTACTTTCAGAGGAGATAACTCTAATTAGTGTCTTTTACACCTCTGCCTGTTCTGTTCTTAAATGATTCAGTCATTTAAGTGGCTGACCATGTGATAAGAACTATTTATTTGTAATAATAACTTGTAACAGAACTATTTATTTTAGCCCTGCAACTAAAAAGCATACAACATACAGCATATAGCATATATGCTGTATGTACAGCGTATATTTTATTGCAACGTATATTATCACATTAGGGATTAAGATAAAATAATAGTGTTATGACGTACTTATTTTATTTCTAGAATTTCTCTAAAATCTGCTTGTTATAGAACAATAAGTATACTTGTAAAAATTAATCTGATATTAAAAGGTAATTCCCATTGGGGGTATCTTTTGTAAAACAACCTTCCGATTTACAGTGCCGTTGGATATTTACTATACATACAACGAAGCTAAATTTAAAAGAAACCCCTTTCATGAGATTACGCGTCTCATGGCTACTGGCAATTTTAAAAAAGCTTACCTTTTAGGATTTATGGCAAAAACCATTAGTGATTTCTGTATCTTTAAGAGGAATCAAATGACACTATTTTTGTTTGATATTTCCGACTTTAATTTCTTTACTTCCTGTTTTGGATCACTTCCGGTTAAAACCGGAACTTAAAATCCAATTAAGGCCCACTAACTTTTTCTGTAGATTACGAATCCGGAACCGTTTGTTACTGTCTCTTGTAGTTTCTGACATCTGGGTGTGACGGACGCACAAAAAAAAATGATAGATGACAATTTTTTAAAATCCCACCAAAACATTCAGGTTATGATACAAATCAGGGAAAAAACTCAATTTTATTCCTTCACAATGGGAAAGTAGTGTTAGACTCAATTGAGGCGTCCTGATGCAGTCCGAAGGAGTCCAACTCCCAAACGGAGAAGAAGAAACAAGAACAAGAAAGTAGAAGAAGAGCCCAGTAGAAGACACCGAACGCACCGTCCCTGGTCTACGCTACCGGTGGCGGACGCACATTCTAGCACTGGTTAGCCTTCGCTGACCCGGAGAGAACCGCCTCGGCCGCACTATCGGCTGACGGCCTACGCCGACCCAACACTGCGGGGCTCTGGGGGCCACCACTATCACGCTGCAGTGGGGACCCAACTGCCGCTGAACTTTTCGGGCTCTGCTTCCGACCACCAACAGTGGCCCTGAAAAGGGCCAACCACAAAACACATCCGGCCCTTTTCAGGGCCACCAACTACGCAAGCAAGGTTTTGCCATATGTCGTCGGCCCCGGTCGGCGACAATGTATATGTTAGTGACGGTATAATATGTAGATACAAAAATAAGAGAACTTAGAAATCTCATAAAGATGGTAGTTCTAAAATTTTTATTGCATTTTTTTTTGTAAACTATATTTTTGTGTTACATACCTTCATTAACTATGCTCTTTATATGAAAAGTAATGAGTAAGAAAAAGCTCTTTAAAAAATTTCTGTGTAAACATTAATTTGTATTACCTATTAATATTGCATAATATTATTTGAATTAATTTGTTCATATTTAGCAGGCTACCTGTTAACAGAGTCCCAGAGTACCAGAGTCCCTAAGTCAACGTAATACATATTAAGTTAGTTTTGCTCCATCATGGCTATTTAGTTATGAATATTACGGGTATCAAACCTGTAATGAATGTATATTGAATCCATGATCAAAGTACGTACAGTATTATTGAACTAGTTGCCTAATAGCAGCACTACCGGAGCTGAAACCATAACAGTAAGGTGCATACGAATGGACTGACTGAATGCTGTATTAATTATCAGTAATTTCTTTCAAAAAAATCTGGTGTGAAACACTCACACGAATTTCTCTTGCCTATGCAAATAATAAACAATATTACCGTATATTAGTAATAAAAGTTTAGAAATAAACAAAAAACTAACCTCAAAATACATACCCTAATTTTAATCATGAGTCAATGATGCAAGATGAAAACCAACCATAGTTTGGCTTAATAATACAGAAAATCAATTTTTGACGCTAAACTAGGCTCTGTAGAGAAAGTTGCTAAAAATAAAAGTTGTTGATCTTTAATTTATTATAAATTTTATTATGTACACTTTTGTCGTTAATTGCATACTTCCGCCGAAATCTTAACAAAACGATTTTTACAGATTTTCATGAAAAAAAAACAGAAAATCACTAATTACTGCTAAACTAAGCGTTATACAAAGAAATGTATGAAATAAAAAATGTAGCGTTTTAAATTGTCTACAATATATTATTATTATGTGCACTTTTGCACTAAAATCCATATTAAAGCTGAAAAAGAAAAAACATGTTTTTTCAACGAGACAACAGCCTTCTCAAGAATTTCAGCAGACATGGCGCCTACCGTATTTTGTAGAACATAAAAAATGTAATAAATGAGGCGATTTAAAAAATTGTAGCAGCCGTTTTTGAGAAAATCGCAAACAAGTGAAAAATGACACGAATAAACTACTACTTACGGTTGACCGAGTTTAATGAAAAATCTTCGTGTCGTGTCCTCTAGTAGTAGCTAACTTAAGTTTCTTGAGATATTCTAAAAACATGTTTTTTGGGTTAAGGGGGTCTGAAAACTTGTATATTCGATGAAAAATCGATTTCTAATAATCGACATGAAAACAATACCTTCCTTCCTATATATTCATATAAAACGTAGGCTATAGGAAGTTTGGGAATTCTGCTATCTAGGGAGTAAAATAACAAAGGATGGTGGAAGCACAAGTGACGCAAAAAGTAGCTCAAGCTAGAAGAGCATTTGAAATGAAAACAGCTTACTGACTACAAATATTGACTTACAGATTAGGAAAAATTTCTTAAAACACTACGTTTGGAGTGTAGCAATAATTCGGGAGTGAAACGTGGGTGATAGAGGCTGTCGAACGGAAGACAGAAGCTTTTGAAATGTGGTGTTATAAGAAAATGTTAAAGATTAGGTAGGTGGACAAAATAAGTAATTTAGTTGTTCTTAGGCGAGTGAATGAAAAAAGAAGTATATGGAAGCATCTTACCAGAAGAAGGGATAAGCTAGTGGAGCATATGTTAAGACATCCAGGCATTGGTCTATCAATAATTGAGGGAGTGAATTGTAGCGGGAGGCAAAGATTAGAATATATAAAGAAAATTACAAAAGATGTAGTGTGAAACGAATTGTGCAAGATAGAACAGCTTGAAGAACTGCATCAAACCATTCGAAAGACTAATGACAAAAAATATTCATAAAGGCAAGTGAAAGTAAAAATATACATAATTTATTTTGTATGTAAAATAACTTCCATATTTCAATAATTGCGAAGTACAAAAAAGCACATGTAAATGCTTAAGGTCAGCTCAGTCAATCAGCTGGTAAAAAGGCTCTAAAAATTGTTAAGTAACATCGTTCGGGTGAACCAATTTTGTATAAAGACTTGCAGATTTTGCTTCGTACAACCTCTATTACTCTCTGGTTAACGTCTGGAAAATTTTATTGTATAAAAAACTTACTATTCTGTTCCTCATTTTTTTGTTGACTTTAAAAAAAATGAGTAAACAAAAAGATTATTAATATTTTAATATTATTCTAATTTTAATAAATTATTTTTTGCATTTTATACAATAAATATTCTAATACCATGTACATTATAATGTAGGCATATTATGAAGACTACGGAAATCGCAATCGGGTTGAGCACGCGTAATTGTTTTCCCCGTCAAACGCAAAACTTGTTTCCCACGACGACCGCATACACCCAACTTGTAGATTACCTGTCTTAAACAACCTTTAATAATCATGAATATACACGTACATTATTTGTCTGCTTTTACAAAATAAGTAATATCGTATTACGAACGTGTAGGTCTATTTTATCTTGACGTTAAATTGTGGAAAATACGTAGTACTGAATGTGTTAAAGATTAAATTGTACAAATTGTTACACAAATCCTGAAATTAATATGTAGATTAATGCTATAATTAATCATTTATGTTCAAGAATCTTCATTCATATTCTACAATTACCATTTGAGTTCATACCAGTTTTGTACACTAATCCTGACATTTTGTCACAACTATTATACGTAAAATTAATGAAATCAAAATATGTTTGTTTTCTCAAATTGACTCTATTCAGATTTCGATATAATTACAATAATCTCTCGTTTATTCATGGTAATTAATGACACCATAACCGGGGATAATTCTCGAATATAAAAAACCATAACAAATAAGACTATTCATAGTATTACTGGGAAATATTTTATCATAATACAGGCCTATTCTGAAGTACTCACATAACTTTCTCTTGCCAATGCATATAATGAACAATATAACATATAAATAATAATAATAATAAAACATTAGAAATAAACAAAAAACATAACCTTATTTTAATCATGAGTGAATGACGCAAAATGAAAATCAACCGTAGTTTGGCTTAATAACACGGAAAATCACTCTTTTACGCTAAACTAGGCTTTCTAGAGAAAAATTGTTTAAATAAAAGTTGTAGATCTTTTAATTTCCTATAGATTTGATCATACATTTTAGTCGTAAAATGCATACTACGGCTGAAATCTTTTAAAAAAATCTATTATTTTACACATTTTCGTGAAAAAAAAGAAAATTGCTAATTACCGCTAAACTTCTTCTGTTTCAGGTGCCCTCTCCATTTCGGAGGTTGGCTATCATCATGGTTAGTCGTACTTTGTCTACTGCTGCTCTTAAAAGGTCATGCGACAAGCAGTTAAACGCTTCTCTCAGGTTTCTTAACTAGGATATTTTTCTGCGTCCCACAGAGCGTTTACCAACGATTTTTCCTTGGATTATGAGATGCAGAATCTCGTATTTAGGTCCCCCCCTCGTGATGTGTCCAAGGTATGCCAGTTTCCTTATCGTTATGCTTTGCAGGATTTCCGGCTATTTCCCCATTCTTCTAAGGACTATATTTGTGACCCTGTCTGTCCACGGTATTCGAAGTATTTGCCGGTAGGTCCATATTTCAAACGCTTGTAGACGGGTCTCACATTCTTTGTTGAGTGTCCACGCCTCTACCCCATACAAGAGGATGGGAAAGAGGTAGCACTTCAAGAGGCGGGTCCTGGTCTCGAGGCTCCGCAGTTGACTCGGGTGCCCAGATAGTTATACGTTCCAACTTGTTCGATTCTGTCTTGCCCAGCAAAAAGTTGTTCTTGTAGATTGTCACGTTTAGTAATGACCATGTATTTTGTCTTCTTAGCGTTTAATGTGAGCCCATACTCTTCACTGCTTTTAATTATGTTGTTCAGCATTCTTTGCAGGTCTTCTATGCTTTCGGCGAGCAGTACCGTGTCTTCTGCGTATTGCTGGTTGTACATCTAAACTAAGCGTTATATAAAAAAAGTTTAAAATAAAAGTGGTAGGTTTTTATTTCTCTACAACTTTTATTATATACATTTTGAGCTAAAATGCATATTAAAGCCGCAATCTTAAAAAAACCATTTTTTTCTAGGAGAGCATAGCCTCCCCAAGAATTTCAGCAGACATGGCACCTAACCTAACTTGTAGAACATAAAAAAATGTAGTAAATGAGCCGATTGTAATAAAAACGTAAGAGGCGTTTTTGTGAAAATCGCAAAAAAGTGAAAAATTACACGAATAAACTACTACTTCCGGTTGAGCGATTTTCATGAAAATGATTGTGTCGGATATACTTGTAGTACCTAACTTAAGTTTCAAGCTCGTACGATGTTCCGTTCTTAAGATATTTTGTTCACACACACACACACACACACACACACACCGACCAATCGCTAAAAACGTGTTTTTGGGTTCAGGGGGTCTGAAAACGTGTATATCTGGTAAAAACTCGATTTCGAAAAATCGACATGAAAACAATACTTTCCTTCCTATACATTCATACAGGCAAGAGAAAGTAAAAAATTGGCTCAGGTTTTGATTCTGTAATAAAACAAGTACACCCTATCTATGAAGTGAATCCCTAACTATGAATGAAGTGAAGGTGTTATTTGCAGAGTGGAAAATATATGCTTTTCAGAGGGCCTGGCATGCTGATAAGCGTACTTTTCCATTCAGTGAGGAAGTAAAGTTTCCATTCAGTAAGATGGTAAACCACCTCACTCCTCGTTTTACTTAGTAAAACCTATACAGGTTGGTTCAAACCAGCCCTTCGGCTGATGACGTAAACAACAACAATTCCTCCATAGAAACAATAAAAATTATTCTATTATTATTATTATTCAGAGAAAATTATTATTATTATTTATTGTTTCTGAAAAATGATATTATCATTTTTCAAAACACTTTCGTTAAATAAAGGAGATCAAATTTTAAATCTGGCAGTTGAAATGGTGTTGAAAGAAAATATCTTCATTTAAAGAACCTACCTAATTAGTTTATAGTTTAATAGTTCAAACTAAGTTTTGTATTTCAATGTTGAATGTGGAACGAGGGTGCAAAATAGATGCAGAGTTGGTAGATGGGTGGGAGTTATTGTAGGCAGTCTGAGTCATAAAGCTGGCCATAGATCACATCGTTAGGGCAGAAGCATCTGTCCTGCACCTGGACAACCTACTACCCTAACCCATCGTTTTAATTCCACCACTACCCTCCTTATCTAGTACGGTCCTAATTAACTGCACTGGATATATTGCGGTAACGGGCTTCTACCATTTCAACCCCCTTTAGTTTTACCCCCCAAATTCCATTCTCCGTTTTGTAGCAGTAGAACTTGCTAAATGCATTGTGACAAAATAGAATATGCTTTCATTCTAGCAACTAATAACAATATTAAAAAAGTTTAAATTTATTTATGTCACCGGATGGCGACATTAAGTGGCGAGTTGAAACCATTAATTTCTGGTGGCCCTGAAAAGGCCCCTTTAAACGGTGGTCGTCTTGGCGAAGCGTCGGTCGTAGTCATCGCGGCGGTCGAGGAGCTGGGTGACATGGCGTGTCATCGTCCGGCGGAGGCGTCATCTTCTTCCCTCGCAGTAGTGCGTCGATGGCTGCTTCGTCAGATCCGGTGGGGGCAAGGCTCGTTCGAGGGACCGTTGTGGGCTTTGCTCGCGGCAGCGGGCAAAGACGGTCCTGGTCGACGGCTTACGGTGTCGGGTCGGCGAGCGGAAGCATCATCTTCTCTCTTGCGGGGTCGTCGATGAGTCTTTATTGGATTCCAGTAGCCGCGTGCCGATGTAAGAAGTCTCGTCGATGCTGAAGACTGGCGTGGAATCGAATTCTTGTGTGGATTGGAATTATATCTCTTCGAGCACAGTGGAGCGCTCTTTATGTAGTCGCCGAGTGTGCTGTGGTAGGGGGCGGTTACTGGCTCAGACTTGGTGACAAAGGTCTCTGTCGGTGCACCGCCACAGGTCTGCTGCCCCTTTCGGAAGTATTGGCGGTTCGTTCTGTCGCTAATTCGCAAGCTTTGATATCCGGCAGCCAAGTACCTAATCAAAGGGGACAACTGTGACATATATTTTACTTTTTTTAAAACGTGCAAATAAAACTTACGAGAATTTCTTAAAATTTGTAATTTTTTTAAATACCGTATTTCCTGGATTCTAAGACGCTTCTTTTTTCACAATTTTATACCTCAAGAAGCAAGGAGAGAAGTGAGGTTAAACCAGTATATTAGCTTTCTAAACTTCGTATGATAAGATTAAATAAATTATCTTTTAAAATTAAAATAAAATAAAACTTTATAAATAATTATCGGAATTCGTAGAAGTGATACGCTCTCAAATACAATCTTTGATTTTGAAACGCAGCTTGTGAATTTCCAGCGCTTAACAATATTAACCAACTCATACCCGCGCATAGGCTAGACCTATGCGGGTATTAGAAAATAAGATAGGATAATATTCATTGTATTGTTTTTGATAATGAAGAAAAAATAAAATAAATATGCGGTTTGCAGAATATCTATTGTTATTAAATATCATGAATCGTACTCGCACTTTCCATAAAACGGGGAACACTGTGTAACCTCTTTTATTAACTTTGCGCTCTTTTCTACTAATTAAGTTTTTTTTATTTTGAGATCTCATAGAATCACTCTAGTTCAAGTTTAGGTCTGTTCCAGTGTTGGGTTTCTTTGAAAAGCGCGCTCTCTTAAGCGTGGCTTCCTTTCGTTTGGCCCATATTTTCTTAAAACGTTCCGAACTCTGTTTCCGGTCTTCGCCGGTAAACACCCTGGTGTACACTCTTCTGGTTTTTGATCGAATGTTACCATATTAGTCTTGACTAGTTGGTTGTACTTAGCTGATTTTGTTAGCAAGTCTTGTTTAGTGATTCAAAGTTCCTCCACATCCCACTGTACCTCCTTCAGCCACCTAGGTCTCGACACCTTATTCCAAAAATGGTTGAACAGCCAGTTCACGAGTCTAGACTTTTCGGCTCTGAGTATGTGTCCTAGGAATGATATTCTTTTCTTTCTAAAGTTATTTGTCAGTTGGGGGATTAGTTTGTAGATTTCTTTGTTTGGGATTAACCGCCTCTGTCCTTCCACCATGTGCCTTTTGTTCATGCACTTCTTAAGTATTTTTCTGTTAATTTTCTCAATTCTATCGGTGTGTCCTTAGCGGTATGGCCCGAATAACGTTTCGCTGTAATAGTGGATTCCTGGGAGATAACTAATTAAGTTATAATAGTTAAACTTTCAAATTTCATTCTTTTTCTTACGCTTACACACATCTTTATAACTATCCCTAACTAATATTAATTTATTTTAATTCGTTTTCCTTGTAATCCAGTTCTTAATGAGGATTATGTTATAATTAGACTGCTTCTAAATAAACAAAAGAACATCAAGATTCTCATCACGAATAACCCTTTAATAATCGTCTCTTGTTCCGTTCCGATGCATCTTTGACAGATTTATAAAAATAATAATTTTTGATCTTATTAAGAACAGGTGCTTCTTCACTGAAACTACTTCTTGACCACCCACTTTGAAAAAATAAATAAACTCTCCTTTTTATCTCAATTATAGAAATTCATAAAGTTTTCTTTTTATTGTATAATAAAATGCATGATACATTGATATATTAATAATATAAATATATGAAAAGAACTTTATTACTCCTATAAATTACCAAATATTATAGTTTAATATGTGGGTAGTTGTAAATTTTTAAATCCAAACAACTATTTTTAAATCATATTTTATTATCAAAACTTGTGTTGAAAGATTTAACAATAACATGACTTGTTTTGCATTTGACTTATGACATAAATGACTTTTTTATAAGGGTTTAAATGAGATTTCTTCAGAAATAAATTTTTAAATACTATTTAGGATCCGTAAATTTCAGTGATAATTTTTTATGGATTTTTCCACTTTTTTTTATGACCCACCGGGTTGGTTTAGTGGTAAAGTCGTCGCCAGCAGCTGATTTTCGGAGGCGAATGTTCCTGGTTCAAATCCTAGTAAAGGTAGTTACTTATATACGGAGTTGAATACTAGACAGAAGTTACCAGTGTACTTTGTGGTTGGGGTTCAATTAACCATACTTTCTCAGAAATGGTGACCTGGGTCTGTACAAGACTACACCTCATTTACACGTCATACACATCATTCTTATCTCACTGGGCCATAGGGTTGCTTATTATTCTGAATTGAACAGATTGCAACGTACACACATTAGGGGTTTAAAAATTTATGAATGCTTAAAATCAAGATAATTCAATTCAAGGTCGTTCATAACACATTATAATACTGTTGTTTCTTGAAATTTTTTTACCGAATATATTTCTTCAAAAATTGTAGGCCTAATGTTAAGGTTGTTTGAATGTATCACAAAAATAATAAATAAAATAATTTAATCATTAGCGTAAATAATTAGTTAACCATTGAAACGCTTATTTGTATCAAATAACGTCAAAAATGAAATTATTATTTATTTTTCTGGAAAAATGAATTTCAAAAAATTCCCAGATATCCAAAACTATAAATATCATCCGATTTGGGATGTAGAAACATTCAAATAATTCAGAAAATAAGTAACAAAAGGTTAAATCACTAAACAACAAATTCTACGTCCAATAAAATTTTTCTTTAGCGATGGAATATTATTTAAAATAATGACATTTCAATACGTAGGACACCTTCAGCAAAATTGAGCGCAATTTTGCTCATCAAAATCTGCAAAAAAATATGAGATTCCTTATTATTTCGGCCTAAGTAGCCTATTCATTTTACGAAAAAAGTGTATATAATCAAAATATACATGAAATATTAAAACCTATAAATTATTTCATGCATTTTTATGCTCTATATAGGTTAGTTTAACTTATATTAGTGATTTTCCGAGTTTTTAAGTCCAACATAGATTGATTTTCAATTAGCGTCATTCACTTATTATTAAAATTAGGTAGTTGTTTATTTAGGTCAACAAGTGCCCCTTGTTGTTTAGGTCATCAGCTGATAGGCTGCTTTGAACGTCTAGAGGCTTTACTAAGTAAAACGAGGAGTCAGATAGTTTACAAGTGCCTTTCTCACTGAGTAGAAAAGTATGCTTATCAGCATGCCAAGCCATCCGAAAAGCACCTACTTTCCACCCTGCAAATGATATCTTCACTTCATTCACCACAACGTCTGGCTGCGTAATGAAATGCATGACTTTCAGAAGAGATAATCCTGACTTGTGTCTTTTACATCTCTACCTGTTCTCTTAAATGTTTCAGTTATATAATTGGCTGCCTATGTGATAAGAAATAGAATTTTTTTGTAGCCTATTTATTGCAGAACTATTTTCTTTAGTTGTAGAAACTAGCAGATCGAGTGCAAATAATTAAACACTTTTCATTTTACATTGTTTATTATAAGATTAATCGTAAGTTATAATAACTTTTTAATTGATAAGGGTGAGTCTGTGAACGTTTCACACTATTTTTCTTTTTGTATTTCTTTGACTACTACAAAATTTTTGATTACTGTTATAGTTATTACTCAATTAAGAAATTATAATATTTCTAAAAAATTATTTTAAAAAAATACTAAGATATTTTTGAATTTTAATCTTTTCTGTTTTCATATAGTAATTTTCTACCTCCACTTGTCAGGTTATACTTTTTCTTCTTTAATTAGGCCTTGTATTAATACGATATAATATAAGCACATGTTAATCTAAATCCTGATAATGATTAGGTTTAATCTTTCGAGTACACAGATCTACGATGTAGAAAGTAAAGTCATGAGAACAAAATTTTAATTAACTAATGTTAATCATTACAGTTAATTTTAAACCTGTTCATGCTGATAATAAAAGCGTGCCTATATATTAAATGTAAAATTAAGACGATTGTCTACATGCTTCGTAGAATCTTAAAATGAAAGATATTGACAAAGTAGAAAAGGGACGTTTTCTGAGTCGAGTTGGCAATATTTCAGACTTTGTATTTCACATTCACCCGTAAATGTTGTAATTTACTGTTGTACTGAACTTGCATTATAAAATGTCTCTTAGTGTTTTCTGCTCAACCAAACATTACATAACAATATTTGTAACGAAACTGATGTCTGCAAAGGAATGGAAAACAACTGATACTTTTCTACTAAAATGTAGTAATTTTATCCAGCCTTTACGGCATAAATTTACTCGAATGATAAATTATTATTTGATCATTTTCCTTGTGAATTATTTTCTTTTTTGGGACAACTGAAAATAAATTTTAATCATTTAAATAATTCAAATACTTAGCATGAAAATTTATCGTTGACCGCCTCAATGACTTACCGTCAGTGTATACGGTAAAGCTGAATTTAGCATAGTTTATTTCCAGCTAGACAAAGAGGTGTATTTCTGCTAAAACAGCTTTGTGAGCAGTACTCTAATTATTTCTACCGATAAGACTAAAGTAATGGCTTTTAGGGGTATAGTACCTTATTCGAAAGTGAATAGTATTGGAGAACAGAGTATTAGAGCAAGTTTCACATTTTAAGTACTTGGATTGTGATAAGACGTATGATGGGGAATTTGATGTAAAGATGAAAGTTTCTAGGTTTCAACGTGTTTGCAGTTACATAAATAGAACATTTAAGGCAAGGGCTCGGAAAGAAACGCAGCTGAGGCTGTATGATGTAATGGTATTGCCTTTTTTGTCGTACGATAGGGAAACATTGGTCCGAAGGAAATTTGAGCATAGAAAGTTGGAAGCAGCTGAGATGTGATTTTTGAGATCTGTGTGAGAAGCAACACTTAGGGATTGCATCAAGAGTAAGACAAACCGGCATGATTTGGGTATAACAGAAACTGTGTGGCAGAGGATTTGAAGGATATAAGGAGAGGTGGTTACAGCATGTAGTAAGCCGCATGCCAGAGGATCGATATCCGCTACCGGCCTTATATTTCCGTTCCCAAGGAGTACGGTCATTGGGCTAACCACGAAGAAGATGGATAGCAGTGGAGCAGGCGACGTGCCTAATCCGTAAAGGCGGAAGAAGAAGAAGACCAAGAGGGAGGAGACAGAGACTTTTTTAATGATACAATTGACCTACTGATCAATTACTCTGCCCATAACAGAAAGGTGGAGTGGCAAATTATTTACACTCAATCTGTTCGTTGCAGGGCTAAACTAAATAGTTCCGTGTCTTATCACATGGCCAGCCAATTAAATGACTGAATCATTCAAGAACAGAAGAGGTAGATGTGTAAAAGACACTAATCAGAGTTATCTCCTCTGAAAGTAATGAATTTCATTATACAGCCAGACCCTGTGGTGAATGAAGTGAAGGTATCATTTGCAGAGTGGAAAATTTGTGCATTTCACAGGGCCCGGCATACTGATAAGCATAATTTCCCACTCAGTGAGGAAGGCAATAAACCACCCCACTCCTCGTTTTACTTAGTAAAACCTCTACAGGTTCAAACCAGCCTTTCAGCTGATGACCTAAACAACAATCTATTACTCTCTGTACTCGTTCTGTACTTTCAATTATTTGATACTGTTTTTTTTAACCAAATTGACAATCTCACCTAGAATAATCATAAATCATAAGGTTTATGAACTCTAAACACTCGTAAACATATAGTAAAGATTGTTTTTGATTAACGATAACAGAAGGTTGATTTGAACCTAACAATGTGCAGTAAATTTCGTTGTACACGGGGATAGTAGAAGAGGAAAGTAGGTCAGGATAGTTATATATTGCCGACATGGTGGCATTCCCCCATTTGTTTACGTAATTTCTTTTGATGACTAACTAGGTCCACTGTCTTATAATATTAAACGTATTCGAATTTTGAAGGACGTAGATAGTAGACTTAAACGGCCGACGAGCCATGTACCCATAAGTCAAGTAGCCTTAAGTAAACCAAAGAAAATAAGTAGTTTACCAATTTCTTACTGGATAAAAGCATAACTTTTCGTGATTACGTCACACACCTATTAAATCAGTTTGAGAGTCTAAATATTTGGCTCAGCGAAATTTAGAAACCTTAAACATTTACAAACGTTCCAGTCAAAATTTCAACCTCTTATATCAAGAGCTTCATATAATGTAGGCCTTAACAATGATGCCCTACACTTCGATTTTAAAATACCTTACGTTCAAGATACTTCCGCAGCCATACCACCACAAATTCTTAACAAAACTATAATTAAACCCAAATTCGAAAATTCCACCGTTTTCACCTTCCTGGGAATCCAGCCCGACGCTTAAAAACAAGTTGGAATAGACCTTCTCCATTATGCCACTCCACTATGTTTTCACCCTTAAGGTGAAAACACGTATAAATGTGAGTGCATAGTAGTGCTTGAAGCGGCGATGTATGCGTCTACGAGACTGGACTCGTCACTAGAGAAATAAGCTCGCATTTCTTTCCAAGCGTCCGTCTCTCCACTACACACATTGTTGCCTGAGTGAAAACAATATAACCTCAAGGTTATGAGTAATCTTTCTTCCCGTTCTATTGGCTGTTACATAAAGTTTGTGAACTTGATAGTGATTCGTGGAATTATAAGATTTAAAATGTATTGAAATGTACTGTAATTAATCCTTACGTAGCCAAAAAAGCAATCGGAAAACTGCTTATGTTCTTGGAATAAGTGGTGATAAGTTTAGAGCTGCATGTTTAGAGCGTTGCTTATTTATAGAATAAACTGCTTCTGTACTAATTCCTGTAATTAAAGAGTAGAATTTTCAAACAAAATTTAATCCTCGCTATCAGAGCACATGTTGAAGGCTGGAAACTACTTATAACCTCATAGAATGCAATGAAAGCGTTGTAGGCAGCAACTCTTCACTATGTTTTGAAGACGCGCTTCTAGCATCGATGATCATTTTTCTTACAGCTTGATTCGCTATTTAACTCTACCATCGCCGCTCCACTATTTTTTCACCCTAACCTTAGCTACATAATGAACGTAGTGGAATAAACATTACCCACTATGTAAGTAAACTATATTTATGTAGTACATGTTTTTCTTTTAAATTTATTATTATAGTATACCCAAAGATATACCACTAGGTATCAAGCTTCGGTTTTTGCTCCTTCTTTCAGGTTATGTTTTTATCTCGTATTTTTGATAGTGTATTGTATAGTGTTGTAAATTTCGAATAAAAATTAAAAAAAACGTGTTTAATTTTTAGCAATAGTGAATTTTATAAGACGAGATAAAAGAAAACATAAGTTTAATTATATAATATTCTGAGGTGAGTATTATATACAATTTTTGTTTTGTTTAACTGTTCATTATATTATTTAAGTTTATTTACATCTAAATCAAAACATCTAGACTACAGAAGCCTTATTTGGTAAGAAGGTATTCAATTTTGGGTAACATCCCAAATTGCTAGTGTTTATATCTTTCTATAAGATGGGGCTTGCGTAAATAGGGTTGGACAAACCCGCCTCACTGATGTCGAATTGTTTTCTAAAGCAATTCACTTAGCATAACAGTGGAGGAGTAAACCTGCCTTTGCTACTGTGTCTAACAGGAAGGAAATGTTACAATCCGTATTGCAACAGTCTATAATTTATATCCTCCTACTTTAATTATTATTATTATTATTGTTTCTAAAATGATTACGCCCATTAAAATTATTAATTCAACAGTAACGGTTCAATTATGTGTACTGTAATAATTAATAAAACAGATTTCGTTAAAATTATGCAGACAGTACATCAGTAAAACTATTGTTAAACTAAATAATCAAACATTCAGGTTGCTGGCATTACGGTTGATTTCTATGACATTTTCGTTCAAACTATTCTGCAAGTTTTACATATTATAAAGAGTTATTTACTCTATAATTTTAGCTACAAAATCAAGTTAATGGTCCTTAGTAGATACAACATTGGTAACGTTAACCTGTACGTTTATTTTTACGTCCATGACTAAGCGATAGAAAAAGTGAAGCAAACGACATAACTCAATGCTCTTGTGAATGATGATTGTCATAACTCTCAGGAAATCAAATGTAGGATTGGAAAAATACGAGCCGCCTTCAATAGTATGAGGAATGGGTCCGAAAGTAATAATTGTTATTTCGGCATTAAAATTCGTCTACTGAGATCTTTTCCATTTTACTGTACAGTGTTGAGTCCTGGACACTCTACCAGTATATCACTAAAACACTGAAAGCCTTTGAAATGTGGTTATATCAAAGACTCCTGCGGATGTCATGTAAAGACCACATGATCAATGTCGAAGTCCTTCAAAGATTAAAAAAGTAAAGAATTTTTAAATGCCATCAATATTTACATACCTTAGACACATAATGAGAAAAATAACAACACATACACCCTACTTCAATCCATTATTCAGGGCAAGAGTGAGATTATACACGGCAAGAGTGGCCAGGGCCGAAATAGAATTTTTTGGCTGCAGAACGTGGTACGCGAAACATTTAGCGAGTTTAAATTTTTTTTTTAATGATATCTCCTTTTATGTCCAATTTTTAAATTACCTAACATGGCTTCGTAACTGAGGGGTTTCCAAAATTTCTTCGAGAATCCTTTTAAATTTAAAAAATTAACTTTTGATGATATAACAATATATATGACAAAAGTATTTTAAAAATTTAAAAAAACTGTTTCAACAATTTAGGTTAATACATACTCTATAACAGCACAACACAATACATCAGTGTCACCTCCGAGAAAAGTGTAGGGAACTTCTGTGGCGAGAACAGATTCACGTATGCTTTCAAACGCTTGATAGAATAATGTGACATGATTCAACCACACTTATATTTTTGTGCTTAGTTTCCTTAATCAGAAGTTTTGTCGAAAAATTAACAAAATCTGTCTAAAGAAATTATTCAATAATCTGGCTGAATAAAATTACATTTATTGTAAAAACTTTTAAATTAACTTTTAAATAGTTAAGCTGAAAAAGTAGTAGAAAACAGTATTAAAAATTAAATAAAAAGAAAACATAATACGAGGTGTGGCTATTAAATAACAAGACTGACTTGTAAAAAAAATTTATTTTTTATTTTATACATAATCACTTATTGTCACCTTCAATATACACTCCTTCTCTATCCCTACAACGCTCCATGCGAATTGTCCATTGTTGGAAACAGTGCTGGAAGTCATCTTCTGTCAGCTCCTTCAGGACACGTGCCGCTTTCTCTTTTACAGCTTCCACTGACTCAAATCTTGTCCCTTTTAATGCAGATTTTACCTTAGGGAACAGGTAGAAGGTAATAACATGTGATGAAACGTGTTTTTTTACTTATGATTCAAAAATGAAGCGCCAATCCATGCACTGGAAGAGCCGAACTTCACCGAGAGCCAAAAAAGCTCGAATGAGCAATTCAAAATTTAAAGCAATGATGATTGTTTTTTTTATCCATGGGATTGTGTACCTTCACTGGGTTCTTGAAGGTCAAGCAATCAATCAATATTACTACCGAGGTACTTTCTAAACTACGTCAAAAAGTAAGGAAAAAACGGCCCAAAATGTGGAAGGACAAATCATTGGTTCTCCACCAAGATAATGCGCCAGCTCATTCCGCGTTATCTGTCAAGAGGTTCCTAGCCAAGTACAGCATCTCAGTGTTAGAACCACCTTATTCACCAGAGCTTGCACCATGTGACTTCTACCTGTTCTCTAAGGTGAAATCTGCATTAAAAGGGACAAGATTTGAGTCTGTGGACGCTGTGAAAGAGAAAGCGGCACGTGTTCTGAAGGAGCTGACAGAAGATGACTTCCAGCACTGTTTCCAACAATGGAAAATTTGCATGGAGCGTTGTAGGGATAGAGAAAGAGTGTATATTGAAGGTGACAATAAGTTATTATGATTGTATGAAATAAAAATAAAATGTTTTACAACGTCAGTCTCGTTATTTAATAGCCACACCTCGTACAAGAAATAAAAATTATATTGTTTTTAAGTACTATTACTTTATCAAAACTATTATTACCGTCTATGAACAATGCAATTTTGTAAAAGTTCAAGAATTTATTAAAATACTTGCAAAAAAAAATTAATATTTTATTTGGTGGAAGAACCACGTCATGGTTTTGCACAGAATATTTTTCTAACTTAAGTGAAATAGTGATTCATGGAGTTATGAATGAGTCACGTGTGAGTTAAAGTTAGCCGTCTTTATAAAGAGATCAAACGTGAGTAATACATGCAGGTTTATAACTTAACATACACGCAACACTAGCTGTTATGGAAATTATTATTAAGTATTGTATGGCAAAACATAGAATTGAAATCTTATTAACATATTTTAAAACTTGTATTAACAAGATAAAAATATATTTTATTGTATTATTGTAAAAACATTCAACAAAATTATACATTCACTGATTAGAAATGAAAAGGGGTAAAATACTAAGAAAAACCTTCACAGTAATCCACTACATGGATATCTTAATATTGTAATTTAAATATTTAATAGTAAATATTTTGTATAAAAACAATACTTAGAGAGGTTTCTCTCTTGCTTTACCTACGCTTTTACCGCCTGTGCGGAATAAGGGTTTAACGCCCACCATTCCTACCCGTTATTTAAGTTACAATGTCATCAATAAATCACCTATTCAGAGTTTGTAATCTCATTAAATGGTTATTAGTGATGACTTGAGATATTCTAAGAGAATATTTTGAAAAACAGTCTTTCTTTTTGTTATTTTATTTTTCAACTGTACAAGTACAACCAGCAAAAATGTTCTCAGTGTGTATTAATTGAAAAAAATCTAGTATGAAACAGTCACACGACTTTTTCTTGCCATTGTAAATGGTTATTCATAATACTTATATTAAATCATGAGTAAACAATGTAAATGAAAAACATAACCTTATTTTAAACATGAGTTAATGGCATAAAATGAAAATCAACCTCTGTAAGACTTAAAAACACAAAAAATCACTAATTTAATAATAAACTAGGCTCTATGAAAAATTCTTAAAAAAGACGTTGTAGGGTTTTAATTTCCTGCAATTTCAAAAACACTTTTAACTCTAATATTCATAATAAATGAGGCGAGTTTCAAAAAATCGTAGGATCCTTTTTTGAGAAAATCGCACGAATAAACTCTATTTCCGGTTGACCGATTTTTATTAAAATTTTCATGTCGGGTCCCGTAAGTTTAGAAAAAACTGTTATTTTCCTTTCTTTTAATCTTCTCTTCGTAAACGTTCTCATTGACTCACTCACTGATTGCTTCCTGATCCCGAAAATCGAAAGAACTAAAATTTAGCACATTTGTTGAAAAGTTTAGAAAAAACTGTTATTTTCCTTTCTTTTAATCTTCTCTTCGTAAACGTTCTCATTGACTCACTCACTGATTGCTTCCTGATCCCGAAAATCGAAAGAACTAAAATTTAGCACATTTGTAACTTGGGAAAAGAAAAACTAAAACATTTGTGTTTTGATCATTTGCACCTAAAGAGTAAAAACAAAGTTATTCTAAAAACTGTATTATTTCTATTTCTTGGCGAAGATATACAGTTCCAAAAAGTATTTTGCCCATTTTATGAGAGATACTCAAAAGTTTGAACGTTTACATTTTAACAAAACCATAAAAAGGTTGTAATTACCTTCAAAATTAACTGCAATTTTGAAAATCGGTATTAACACTCTTTAAATTGTCACTATTATTATACTGGGTTTACGATTGACCATGATGAATTAGTCACTCCATTCGAGATTAAAGTGTTTTTCAGAAGTACTCCTTTCTCTCGCACGGCGCGTGTGCGTGTTATCCGGCGTGCAATAGAAAGTTTTACTGTGATTAGTCTTATACATAGGCCTTTACCTAAAATGTATATTATCATTCGACTTTTTAAAGAAACTTTACTGCGCTGTTAAAATTCTAGATCAGCGGTAGAAGTCTTTTTGCTCTCTTGTACACTTTTTTAGACTTGATATTTCCAAGTGATCCTTCCTCTATTAATCCGCCTCCCCACTCATGCCTCTACCCAAAATTTGAGAAAAGCATTTTTTCTATTTTTTGTATAAACATTCGTAGTTTTAATTAAATACACAAACAACTCAAAATAATCGAACTAATGAGGTTTTATTCTGTTCTACATTTTACAATTTATTTTAATTTACCACCTGAACATTAAAACAAATCGTAAATACACAAATAAAATAATTTGTATCTTATTGAGAAATAAATTTCATATAATTATTTTGGCATTTATTTTTCATGATATACAAATTTTCATCCTTATAACACTTCAACTTTATAAACAAAGCATAAAAATTCACAAATCTAGAAACATATTTTGAACAAAAATTTTGATTCTTAATTAATTAATCTATAAACTAGACTACCAATGGTAACCTAGATTATTCGAAAAATAATTTTGGATATCCGAAATTGGTTTGTCCTCATTACTTCAGATAACCTGAAGTTGATTGTATTATAAAAATTCCGTATTGCGTAGAAATCTGAAAATTTATTTCGTTTGAAGAAAGGAAACATATTACGTATTACGGTCGTACGTGTATGTATCTATGTAATATTACACAGTAAAATCTGATCTGTAATTACCGTATGTACTGTATGTGTACATGTAAGCACAAACTAGACCCTATGTCATAAACTTTGTCACTACAAATCCAAACTAATTAAACATGTTAAGTAGGATAATCATGTTTTGTAACACGTTTCAACTATAAATTTCAGCCTAGTAATGCCCATTTATATGAATTCGTCCATCACTACGATCAGAAGCCAATAGTAAATTCTGTATTTACAATACAATGAAAACACCTCTCGCACTGCCCATTCATTAAGCCTTGTTTTTAATCAATGTTATTACTATTGACATAAACCAATTTCAAATTGAATTTATTCAAATTATTTACGCAATTTATGCAAGCCGGCGAATCCTCTGTTTAATTTATTTCTTTTATAAATAAACAGAATGTGTTTCAGGTTGGATGTACAATGCATTAATTAATTATTTCAGACAAAATATTTGAATAATGAAATTATTTAAATATGAAATTTGTCTATTCGTGTAAAATGTATACGCTATTGTATATTTTGTATGTTTTACAATAACATTGAAGTTTTTAGTTATTGTTCAATGTGAGGAACAGCCGTTTACAGTAGATACATGCAAAACAGCTTCGTTTAAACCGACCGCTGGTGGCTGGATGAGCCATTCGCTGTTTCATTTCATGAATTCCTATAGAACCATTTTTTTCATGTTTACTGACCGACCGTTTCGTACATTAAGATCAACGTAAAAGGTGAAGGGTGAGCTATAAAAACTCCAGCCTCACCAAGAATCTAACCCTGTACCATTAGAAAGCATTCAATGGCTGACATAAGTAGATGTTCTTACACTGTTGCTTTGAGGAGGACAACACCCAGTGATAGATCTCCAGATAACGATAATTGTGTACAATTTTAATTTACATTTTTGTACACGTAATTAATGTTAGAGTTGCGTTAATGTATCATGTCTCTACTCCATCGGAAATTCAGTCGTCTTTGTGCGATTCCTGGTAGGTCTCCAGAATTCATACTGCAAATTAAGGAATTATTATGATTTTGAAGTTTGTCTCTGAACCTACTGTACAATTTTAGACATGTGTCATTGGCGTAAGGAACGCGTAAGTCATCGTGCATTATTCTTTTGGATATGTAACTCGGGCTAATAGCGCTAATAAGTAATCAATCGCAAGAATTTACTTTGAAACCATTGTATTCATGAAATGACTGATGGATTTGCTGCACCATAAATTTGAATAGCGTACATCCATATTGGTTGAAGCATCGCCTTGTTCGTCAAGAGTTTTGAAGTCATGGGTAGTTTTGACCGCTTCACTAATAGTCTGTTAAACTATTTCAGTCCGTTATTTAGTAGTTTTCTCTTTTTTTTTGACGTGCTTGTTTCAAGTCAACCTGCCTAAATATAGCCCAAGGTACCGAACATCATTTTCTTGCGGAAGAGGTTGATTGAATAAAAATAATTGAGGAAATGTTTGTCGATGAAGGTATTTTAATAGTTAACATTATTAGTTCACCTTAACCTTTACTAGCTCATCCCTGAAAATTATTTCGCACATTAGGCTACCAATTTATTCTTTTAATATTGTAAAATACAGAAAAGACCGAACAATAAGACCGGCGAAATCTTGCTTGACGAAATGCGAAATCTTGCTTGTTTACTTCCGCTGCATTTGTTCCGCTCCTATCATAAATGACTCCTAGGTATTAAAAACTTTCACAGCTTTTCACTACAGCCGTACCCAGCTGAATATCATTTCCTTGCTCACCAACAGTAAGGTGTTCAGTCTTGCTTACATTTATACTGAGGCCCCACCTTTCATACTTCTCCTGCAACGTCCTCATCGCTGTATTTAAATTATAATATAATAAAAAATAATTATAAATAATATAAAAATAAAGAAAACAATTTTTTTATCTTCCCATCTCATCAGAATTAATAATCAAAAATAGTATTTATTTAAATGATCGGTTTTTAAGCTTTGACAATTTATCTGTTTTAATTATCATGCCAATACGTAAAATAAAACATAATAGTAAGTTTTTGCCGATCCAATGTTTGTCAGTGTGCGTGAGTAAAATACTTGCTTACATGAGTAGATTATTAATTAACAGCGAAAGAAATAAAAAGTTGACAGTTTCCGTTGGCTGATGATGTGGATGTGCGAGTGGAGCGACAAGATGAACATTGATAGGGCAGCCAGGAGTGTCGACCGCACATTTCCGTTTTCACTCATTCCAAACCAGCGTCAGCCCCGTTTGTCATCTCAGCTGTCAAGAGATTAGACCATTATTAAGGAACAGGAAATACATACATGAGGACCAATACTGTAAAGATCAAAAAGAAAAAAAGAAAATATAAATAGACGTAAGACTTTTAACAAGCTTTGTGACGTAAATAGAGATATTCATTGTAAGAATTGATTTGATATAGTAATGTAGCCTAATGAATTTTTTAGATATCCTAATCAAAAATAAATCAATCGTTTCAAGTAAATATTGATAAATTAATTAATATATTCAGCTAATCTAATTTTTATCTCAAAAATCTGATATTAAAAAACTCATCCTCCAAATTTCAAAGTTATCATATCCGTTATTCAACAACCACCGTGAAATACTGAGAACGTTTTCGCCTTTTGACCATATTTATAAATAATCACTACATTTGTAAAGTATTGCAACCAGCAGTATTTATGTAAATTGCCTCTCGTAATTTAACACAATATAGCAAATTTGTTAGACAATAATTGTAAATATTTATCTATCATTAAACATCCTATCAGAATTTAGATTCCGGAAAGAAGAATGTATAGTACACTTTACCATATTGAATGATAAAAAAATAGTAAGTAGAAGACTGTATTGTAAAACAGTAGTAAAAGTTACAACAGAAAAAGGCATGAATATTCGTGGAATACTAATTTGTTCAGAATTACATTCTTTGCAAGTTTTCTTTAACTTTTATGTATTTATTAGTCATTTAACAAAGTTATTGTCGTTCAAACCTAAAACAATTTGTTATTAGACACAGTTTTTTTTTCAATTTTATGTCAAAAACCTTAAAAGCCAAAAAATATACAGTTGTGCGACCTATTTTATTCGGTTGTTCAGGTTAAAAACAACTGAATTTGTCCCTTAATTTACCTTCTCAGAATTTCAGCAAGTCCTAATTTCACCGAGGGTACTGAGTTCCGGAAGAAATTTTCGCTAGCTGTATCTCGCTACCAAAACGTTTTTGGAATATGCAATATTAAGGTTTTTTCTTTTGGCCTGTAGAGTGAACTTAGAAAGCAACGGTAAACCTTCGTGAATCCCCCAGTACGGTATTTTTGGTGGACTCAACTAACAAATTTGCCGAATTCCAGCTACCTCTATATTCCGATTCACAAAAGAAAACTCCTGTCTTTAAACAGCAATATCTTTTGAACTGTGGTATGCAAAAAACAATTTATGATACATCAAATTAAAGCTTGTTTTATGGTTGGTTACAGGATGTAACCAACCATAAAACAAGCTTTAATTTGATGTATCTTAATTGTTTTTGTATACATTAACATTTTGGAAATTAGTAGTGTATTAAATATAACGAATTACGCATAAAAGTAACCCTGTTTTTAACCACTTTTCTAGTATACCCAACTTCAAGGTACTATTACTTTGTTCTTGCGTACTTTAAAATATACAGGGCTGCAATATGTTAATGTAATCCAGTAACCAACTATAAAACAAGCTTTAATATGATGTATCGCAATTTTTTTTACACATAAATGTACAAAAGATATTGGTGTTTAAAGACAGGTGTTTTTTTTCGTAAATCGGACTATAGGTGATTTCTTTCTCTATTTCTGGGTGATCAAAAGGTTAGAGAATTAGTGATACGTGAGTAAGTGATTGAATGAATGAATGAGTGTATCAGTCGGGTAGTGAGGACTTTCGCATATATATGTACAGATAATTCAACACTGATTTTCTATATGATATGGCAAGTAATTAATTTGTAATTCATTAGTGATTGTAATCATAACTACGGATGTTACATTTAATAAACTTCATGATTCACACGTAATGTCTACATGGAGTAGGTCTATTATAACATATTGCTAGGATTGAGGTCAAAACGGACATACGTAGTAGTTTGGGTTAGTCTAATATCACAATATACATAGGTACGGGTATAATATCACAGGAAATGTATTTCCATGTAACTAAATGCATTAATAGCACAGGCGCACAAATGCTGTTCGGCTTATCTACAAATGTTGTATATGAGGGTCTCTCCATGTCCTAGATAGGTTAGTTAGTATAGGGCTTTTCATTTTCCAAAATATTTATGCAACGTTATTATATTCTGCTATTTAATACTATGGGTACTTATCTTTGCTATCTAAATTTTGCTTTAATGTTTCTCTTCTCTGTCATTATAAATAACAAATTAATTCGGTTTTAAATTTTCTATTTTTGTATCATTTTCATGTTTTTATATTTCTTAAAAATATCATTTATCTGATTAATTAATATTAAGCAAATATTGTAATCAGCATATACAGTGATTTAGTCGGTTAAACAGTTAGAGTAATGGGAACATTTAATTTGCCTTACATTTTAGCAAATCCACGAATTCTTATTTTAACAAAAACAATTTTGTCTCTAAATAGAATTTTTCCAATCTATATTCATTGGGAATGGTTCAAATACACCAGAGAATTTTTAACTTTTATTACTTATTACTTTCTCTTACCCTATATAAATGTATAGGGAATGAAAGTACTATTGTTTTCATGTCAATTTTTCGAAATCGAGTTTTCACAGAATATACACGTTTTCAGGCTCCCTGAACTTAAAAAAAAACATGTTTTTAGCGATTGGTTTATGCATCTGTCTGTGAATATGTGTGTGTTTTAAACATACATACTTTTAACTAGTTCATAAAATTCAGCGATCATAAAATTTCAACCCTTTTGAGATATAATATTTTTACCTGTAAAAAACCACAGGTAGGCGGCCAGAAAAAAATACAGCGTTTTCGAGCCTATATTTATTGGAACTTCTTACATAAATTCTGAAGCCAACGTTTGCATGAATTTCAGGTACATTCTATATAACGCCAAACAATTCAACCAGTTTACAAAATTATCCCATTTATATTGTAGTAAAGGGTTTTAAATAATTCCTAGTTTACAATATTCTATTCACAAGCTTGAAAAAACATTCATTTAACAGTTCACAGTTTTTCTTTAACAACTAAACATTTTCAAGAACATTTGAGTTAAACTGCGTGATTAAAAATTGAAACAATTTATGAAAAAAATGATGAATTTAGATTCACAAATTTATTACGATGTTCAAAACGTTAAAGTAACAATGTAATCACTATTAAAATCTTAACTGTTTGTTAAAACATCCAAACGTTTTCAATGCGTTATTCAACAATTAAATAAATATTATATTGTGATGTGTTATAATTATGTAAGTGATATGTGAATAAATCACTGTTGTCAATATTTGTGGGAGGTGAAGATACATTGTATAACAAGTTACAGATGTTTATAATACGACTACTAATTAATTATTTATTGATAGACATAGAGGTGTTATGTTGTTCACACAAACAAACACGTTTAAATTTTTGTGTATTTTTGTATGTAGGTGTTGTTCGACTGACAGACAAGCCTCAGGGCAGTTCGGTTAAACATTGTTTCAATTCCAGCTATTTTGCGGGCGTGATTTACTGCATCGAAAGTTAATAGGATTTTAAAATAGTTTGTTTTGGGTAAACTATTACAACACATGTTGGCGGGCAATCTCCGGGGCGTACCATTCATCATAGCCGTCACCTCAGCCAACTCGTAAATAACACGACGTCACTCCAAATAGAAGAATTCGCCCCACTATTAATTTCCTCCCTCGTGTCAAGTCCCCAGGGGGATGTTGCAACGTTTACACAGTTATGTTCCTGTGATATCTACACTCACCTTAACCTTAAGTTGTTTAAATTAAATAATCTCATGTTTTATTTAATATTGTTACTATCTACAATATATTGTATCTACTTTCTCTCGCTTCGCATTTGTAAATATTTAATATTATTCATTGATTTTACAGTATCGTGTACTGAAATATTTTGAGAAACTAAACTGTTTTATTGATACAAACTTTTACAGTATTTATCACCTGTAACTAAAAATTGTTGCTGTAAACTTTTTAGCGCGCATACCTGCAATATTGTTGTTTAGGTCATCACCCAAAAGGCTGGTTTGAACCGGGAAAGCTTTTACTGAGTAAAACGAGGAGTGAGATATTTTACAAATGCCTTCCTCACTGAGTGGAAAAGTATGCTTATCAGCATACCGGGCACATATTTTTCACTCTGCAAAAGACACCTCACTTCATTCACCACAGGGTCTGGCTGCATAATGAAATTCATTACTTTCAGAGGAGATAACTCTGATTCGTGACTTTTACACTTCTGCCTCTTCTGTTCTTTAATGATTCAGTCATTTAATTGGCTGATCATTTGATAAGAAACAGAACTATTTATTTTAGCCCTGCAACTAACAGGTTGAGCGCAAATAATTTACACTTCACCTGTCTGTTACGGAGAGACCTACAATATTATATCAGTGAAATAACTTTAGTTCATTCAACCAGAGATTACAGTAATGTATATATCGTTAAAACTGGCGTACCGTTTCATGGGCAGCTGTTTAATTAACAATCTATCCATAGCACATATTTTACGGATTGAATATCAATAAACACTGTTATTGCCCATACGAGGCTGGTAAAGTGTTAAATTATTGGCACTCAATCTGCTTGTTCCAGGGCTACAAAAAAATAGTTCTGGTTCTGGTTCTTAAGCATTTAAGAAAAGAAGAGGCAGAGGTGTAATAGACACTAGTCAGCGTTATCTCCTCTGAGAGTAATGAATTTCATCATTACACAGCCAAACCATGTGGTGAATGAAGTGAAGGTGTCATTCGTAGGGTGGAAAGTAGGTACTTTTCGGAGGGCCCGGCATGCTGATAATCATACTTTTCCACTCAGTGAGGAAGGTAATTGTAGACTCCTCTGTTAGAGCAGGGGGTAAACGAGGAGTCAGGTGGTCGAGGAGGGTGGGTAGTGAAAAGGCTAGCCTCTAGAGGTTCAAACCAGCCTTTTGGCTGATGACCTAAACAACAACAAACGCTTTGAATGAATATAGCAACGAACATGTGAATTGGTATAACTTACTGGTATTTGGTCGGTTATGTGTACAGTACCACAGCCACTGGCTAAAACAGTTGTTCACGTGAACTGTTTACTCTCGACTTTAATGAATATAGTATAAAGATTACAGAAAGCGGGCATAAACAATCGGGAAAAATTCGGAAACATATTTAAAAAAAATGAAAATAAAGATGAATTTTGACTAAAAATCAAAGTAAGGAGAGGAAGAAAATGGTCAGAGGAATAAAGGAGGAATACTGTGAACGCATTAAGATGATTCTGAAGGAAGGATAGATGGTCTGCAGACACAGGAAAAAACATAAAAACATAAGAACATTCACGTTCTTCCGCTCTCTTAAATGAGGAATAGACATGAATAATAATAATAATGCCATTTTTTTATAATAATAATTTCCCAAAAAAGTCCGGAATCTTGTCCCACCAACGTTCGATTAACAGTAGTTTTGTTGTACACTGAGGCTAACTATGAAATTAAATTTTTGTTTCCCCTATAGAATTTTATTTTAAATATATTGCACTTACTTTAATTTGTAGTCATCGTTTTAAAATAGCCAGAAGTATAAAATTAAGTAAGCAGAGGAAAAAATAACATTTTAATACCGTATTAACATAAATCATTCCTTTTACATGGAAGGAGAACGAAAATATTAAATAATCACTTAAAATAATAAAAACAAACGGATAATTTGGTATTACATGGATGTATATCAAGGATGTAGAGATACAAAAACTATAATGCTAAAAAAACTATTTAGCATACAGACAGATTTCTAGACAATCCTCCTTAACGACTAAAGAGATCATGGAACAATAAATATTTAGTTAGTCAAACGTTAGATTTATATAACTTTAATAAACATAATCCAAATAACATGATAAGCATTTAAATTAAAGAAATCTAATACTTTTACTATCAACGTCAATTACCTAAAATTGTACCGTACGTTCAGATACAAACTTCAAAATTATAACTGTTTTATAATTTTTGGTACTTTTTTTATTGAAAAATAATATTTGTTATTAGAATATTGTAACATTTTATAAAAATGAAGCTAACGGTTCCAAAACTTGAATTATTGCTGAAGTTTGCAGTCATCACTACAGTCTTACAAATGGCCAAGAAGATTCCTTGGCCAGATGCGTTTAATCGTATGTGCTGAGTAGGGCCTACCTGATACTCAGCAGTTACGTGCACAAAAATATAAAATTAAATAGGTGATCTGCTTCTACAAATAATTTTTTAATTAATTGTTCACCGCCATTAGTCATCACACCTGTCGTATTTTATTACGGAGAAAAAAGTGAATTTGTATTTAAAATAAGAAATGAGTTTTCTTAAAGCACTAAGCAGATAAATGGGTCAAAATTTTTAATCTCTGATTTACAATAATGGAAATTTAATAATGATACGATTTAAACGACAAGTTCGGTTTAAAAATACTAAAAATCGGAAATCAATGTACATTTCCTTTATAAATAAAAATGGATTCACACATCACAATATTGTTATGAGCGATAACTTAAATAAATATTGCAGATATTAATCGTTGATATACAAAATTACTAACTTAAGGGCTTAAATTAAACCGATATAAACATCATTAAATTTTATTGTTACTCCCATTTTATGTTATTTTATTTACTTATAAGGTACTAACTAGTGTAATACTGCATACAAATTTGTTTATTATACTATAAATAAATATTCTTAGTAATATAATATTTCCCCGGTTGTTAATTACTTTAATAACTCAATTCCACTGTTATCTTTCATTATACATCAACATTTTAGAATATTAAATTGTAACCAATAATTAAAATATATTGTTAAATTTATTGTTTCAGTAATTATATAATTCACACTTGATCTTTTATTACATCTTAATTAACGTAATTATTTTAATAGCACCTTAATAATAGTTGTTGCTGAGTTTATTTGGTAACTGTATTTTAGTCTTATCTTTTTTATAACATTGTAAAAATTTAGATAAAGTCATAAGCAATCAACTCCTGTTCATGCAAATTTGATATCTTATTTAAGTAATTAAAAAATAATGATGGTATATTTCCCCTGCATGTTAGTTTTACCAGCTAGGTGGTCTTATTTTTAACATGAAACTTTAAACTATTATTATTATTACTATTATCGACAAATTTGTTCCCGTCTGGTGAAAATTTCTTGCATCGTTACACTGAAATTATTCCTGGTTATTAACATTTTTTTTATAAATTTTAATTATTTTAAAATTTAAAGATTAATAAAAAATTAAAAACTTTTAATTATTAAAAATCCCTTTCATGATTCAAAAACGACGCGTCGCATAGCTGGTGACAATTATTAAAAAGGCTTAACTTTGATTTATGGTAAAATTCATTAGTGATTTCTATTATCTACTCTTTAAGAAAAATCGAATGGTACAATTTTTCTTTTTAAATTCCGACTTTGATTTCTTTACATCCGGTTTTGGGACACTTCCAGTTAAAATCGGAAATTGAAACCCAATGGTATCTGTACCTACTCTTCAAGACGAATAGAAGGAGACTATTTTTGTTTTCAAATTTCAAATTCCAGTCGAAACTGGAACTTCAAACTCAATTCGGGCCCACAAACGTTTTATGTAGATTACTAATCCGCAAACCGTTTGTTGCTATCTCTTGTAGTTTCTTACTTTTGTTTCTTGACTTCCGGTTTTGGGTCACTTCTAATCAAAACCGGAACTTCAAACTCAATTTAGGCCTGTAGCATGACATTGACCTATATTTGGATTATTGGTCACGGTCGCACAGATCAGTTTAACCACTACATTTTTAATAACAAGTAAAACCATTATCAAGATATACTTGATATATATTTATAATATTTCTTTTAATAATATGAATAAATTTTGTAAATTAATAATACTGGCATAATCTAAATTATATTCTGTATTTAATTATTCATACCAGTTAATCATCGATATTAAAAAAAATTTATATGATTATATTTAAACAACAGCGAGGTTCAAATCAAGATTGGCGTGAGTCAAAAGTGTAACTAAATTGTGTATTGTTAAATAATTAAAGAATCAAAAAACGGAGATGAACAATTAAATAAGTGATGTGAATAATTATAATAAAATAAATAACGTCGTTTAAAAACAATAATTTGAATTTTTACGAACAATAAAAATTATTAATCAAATTTTAAAATCTAAAGTGATGAAAGTAAGATCCGGCCATAGCGTCGGTGCGGGACGAGACGATTGATGAGATGACCACACTGTAACGAGCTCCAATTAAAATCAGATTTATCAAGTAAAATTTCAAAGAAGACTAACATATTATATAAAAATGAATAGAGGAACAAGTAAGACATCATAATTATTATTTATTTAAAACGAACATTCAAAATTTATTTAAAGAAATCAATGTAAAATTTCAATAATTCAAGTACTATTAGGACGCCATATTCATCAACTCAACAATACAATTATATTTTAGCAAACTTCGTAAAATTAAACAACCGGTATGATCGATAAACAATATTCATAAATCATCTATAAAATTTTAATAATTAACCAATACAGACCAGTATTTGATTTAATTAAAATTTAAAGATCTATTTGTAATTTTTGTTTAGGTTAAGATTTTCATTGTTGAAGTAAAATAAAAATTTTTATACTCAAATAATAATAAATTAAAATCCCTGAGATATTATATCAAATAAAATAGTAGAGTCAATTTGTTGTTAAATTCAATATTCATAGAATCATTTATCAAGTAAAAATTAAAAGCATTTAAAACTAAAATATATTTGTGTCAATTTATTTCTAACCCAGTTTATGTAGCGTAGCTGTAGTGAACGCTACAGGCCCAAAAACTTTTTGTGTAGATTACGATTCCGGAAACCGTAATTTGCTATCTTTTGTGGTTTCTGATACCTGGGTGTGACGGACGGATCGACTAGAGATGACATTATTTTTAAATATTGTAACCAACAAGAAGATAAACATTGAGTTTAAATTTGTGTCACTAGAGAGCAAGCTCCTACTGTACAAAGTGATATTGAAACCGCTGAGGACTTATGGGTTACCGCTTTGGGGACCAGCTGCAAAATCGAACCTTGTTATTATCCACCGATTCTTGTCGAAAGTTTTACCGATAATAACGAATGCTCCAAGGTATGTGACAAATGATGTGTTGCATAGGGACTTTCGTGTCAACACCGTGAAAGGAGAAATTACGCAGCTTAGTTCTAAATATCAAGTAAAATTATCAGATCACCCAAATTCTTTGGCGCTTAATTTACTTGATAATAGTGAAGACGTAACACGACTAAAACGAATAAAATTGCTTGACCTTCCATTTAAATTTACCGACTAACCTACATTGTATTCCATATCAACATCAATATCGTCAACATCATCTCTGTCAAAATCATATTCTTCCTCTACGCATTTTACTATCACCGCTGTTAATTTTGTTACCTTTTCTATTACTGTTATTCATGTTTTATCTAGTTAATGTTTTCAAAATATATAAATAATTTTGTTTTTCTTTTCGAAGCAATACCATTTGGTATTGTCTTCGTCATGTGAACACTTTTATGTTATTTACTTATAGTTTTTTTGGTTTTAAACTAATTGTAAATAATCCCAGATGTTAGGAAAAAATATTTGTGTAGTTTTTTTTCTGTATTTTATCCTGAATTGTATAATACTAACAAGTTAGTGAAAAATTAATAATTTTTTCACCGCTCAATCTTAAGTTAACTTTAGTTGATTATTCATGTATGGTATTGGTACAGACAGTATTGGATAGCACTGATATTGGTGTAACATATACAGGAGGCGTTTGTTGGAAAAGAGGGAGAGTCAACTCTTTAGCGTTTGTTTATTTCTTTGGGGTTTCTACGTATATAAATAGCTGAAGTATAACTTTTTCACTCGTTTTATTTTGCAACTGTATAAATACAACCAGCAAACCTGTTTACAAAAAAAAGTGTTAATGGGTTTGAGGATGACGCCCCCCTGTGATAGCTCTGCAGATAACGAAAAATGTGTTAAATTTTAATTTAATATTTTTACTCATGTAATTAATGTTAGAGAGTTGTGTTAATGTATCATTTCTTTGCTCCATCGGCGTTTCAGTCGTCTGTGTGCGATTTCTGGTAGATCTGGTGAATTCATGTGTTATGATTTTGAAGTTTGTCTGTGAACGCTCGGTACATCGAAACGGATTTTAAAAATGACTTATAAATTAAAAATAAATTCTTTTCCAACCTAGCGAACTTTGTCAGATTGAACAGGTAGTTTTTTTAAAAACAGAGGTAAAAATTCCCTCATACCTTGTCATTTTAATTTTTCGATCAAATGCAATTAAGTGCAGCAGGGGTCTGCTGTTTTAGGAACTATTAGTTTTCATAAATAAATGAATTTATTAGTAAGAAATAAATATTTAAGAAAATTTCTGCGACTTGTCAATGGATAGGGCTCTCCATGCACGTCAGTAATATTATGTCATTCATTTTTTCACCCACCATCATTCTCATTGGTTGTTTAATTTTGAACAGTCATGACGTTCGTCAACAACGTTGAAAAAAATTATTATTAATATAACATCAAGGTGAATGAAATACTGAAAATCCGAAAACAGAAATTAGTAATCAAAAAGAAAATTAAGTCGTTTTCAGTTACTAAAACAACTTTAAACATTTCTGCAATTTCTTATTGCAGCTCACATCATTAGCTTTATTTTACTGTAGCCTTTTCTTCTGTCTTCCATACATCACCTGTTGAGCTTTAACTCTTCATATAAACCCACAGAGTCAGTAATCTGCACTTAGTTTGGTATAAAATCTACAGTACGTTTTCTCGGTTCATTCTAATTTTTCCAAGTTCTGTTCTGACTTCCTTTTTACTTTCTCTTGCCTATATAAATAGGCTATATAGGAAGGGAAGTATTGTTTTCATATCGATTTTTCGAAATCGAGTATTCACCGGATATACACGATTTCAGACCCCTGAACCCAGAAAAGCATGGTTTTAGCGATTGGTCTGTGTGTCTGTGTACATTTTTTTTATAAATTTTAATTATTTTAAAATTTAAAGATTAATAAAAAATTAAAAACTTTTAATTATTAAAAATCCCTTTCATGATTCAAAAACGACGCGTCGCATAGCTGGTGACAATTATTAAAAAGGCTTAACTTTGATTTATGGTAAAATTCATTAGTGATTTCTATTATCTACTCTTTAAGAAAAATCGAATGGTACAATTTTTCTTTTTAAATTCCGACTTTGATTTCTTTACATCCGGTTTTGGGACACTTCCAGTTAAAATCGGAAATTGAAACCCAATGGTATCTGTACCTACTCTTCAAGACGAATAGAAGGAGACTATTTTTGTTTTCAAATTTCAAATTCCAGTCGAAACTGGAACTTCAAACTCAATTCGGGCCCACAAACGTTTTATGTAGATTACTAATCCGCAAACCGTTTGTTGCTATCTCTTGTAGTTTCTTACTTTTGTTTCTTGACTTCCGGTTTTGGGTCACTTCTAATCAAAACCGGAACTTCAAACTCAATTTAGGCCTGTAGCATGACATTGACCTATATTTGGATTATTGGTCACGGTCGCACAGATCAGTTTAACCACTACATTTTTAATAACAAGTAAAACCATTATCAAGATATACTTGATATATATTTATAATATTTCTTTTAATAATATGAATAAATTTTGTAAATTAATAATACTGGCATAATCTAAATTATATTCTGTATTTAATTATTCATACCAGTTAATCATCGATATTAAAAAAAATTTATATGATTATATTTAAACAACAGCGAGGTTCAAATCAAGATTGGCGTGAGTCAAAAGTGTAACTAAATTGTGTATTGTTAAATAATTAAAGAATCAAAAAACGGAGATGAACAATTAAATAAGTGATGTGAATAATTATAATAAAATAAATAACGTCGTTTAAAAACAATAATTTGAATTTTTACGAACAATAAAAATTATTAATCAAATTTTAAAATCTAAAGTGATGAAAGTAAGATCCGGCCATAGCGTCGGTGCGGGACGAGACGATTGATGAGATGACCACACTGTAACGAGCTCCAATTAAAATCAGATTTATCAAGTAAAATTTCAAAGAAGACTAACATATTATATAAAAATGAATAGAGGAACAAGTAAGACATCATAATTATTATTTATTTAAAACGAACATTCAAAATTTATTTAAAGAAATCAATGTAAAATTTCAATAATTCAAGTACTATTAGGACGCCATATTCATCAACTCAACAATACAATTATATTTTAGCAAACTTCGTAAAATTAAACAACCGGTATGATCGATAAACAATATTCATAAATCATCTATAAAATTTTAATAATTAACCAATACAGACCAGTATTTGATTTAATTAAAATTTAAAGATCTATTTGTAATTTTTGTTTAGGTTAAGATTTTCATTGTTGAAGTAAAATAAAAATTTTTATACTCAAATAATAATAAATTAAAATCCCTGAGATATTATATCAAATAAAATAGTAGAGTCAATTTGTTGTTAAATTCAATATTCATAGAATCATTTATCAAGTAAAAATTAAAAGCATTTAAAACTAAAATATATTTGTGTCAATTTATTTCTAACCCAGTTTATGTAGCGTAGCTGTAGTGAACGCTACATAAATTTTGGCGCCCAACTTAGTGGCAATTAATTAATTAAAAAATAGTAGAAACATTAAATTTTTCGCCGCAACGTTTAGGCATTTTGTATTTTAAAATCGTGTTTTACTTTCTAAATTAATTAAAATAAAAGAATCCTAAAATTATTTTTATTTATTATTGTTTGAGTTTGTTTATTGAGTACCATGGCTAGTATAGAGTTAAGATCGGGAAGGCAATTAGGCCAAAATAATGATAGCGATAATGGAGAGAACAGTGATAACGAGAATAGGCAAAGTACATTAGATGATAAATTTGACCGAATGATGAATATGATGATAAAAATGAATACGGATTTAAATGAAAAAATAGATAAACAAGCGTTAGAATTAAAAGTAGATTTAAAAGATGATATGAAAAAACAAATATCAGATTTAAAAACAGAATTAAAAGTAGATATATTAGATTTAAATGAAAAGATGGATAAACAAACGTTAGATTTAAAAACAGAATTAAAAGATGAAATAAATAATCAAAATGTAGAATTAGTCAATAAAATGTCAAATTTAGAAAAAGGTTTAAATGAAAAATTGGAAAAACAAAGTTTAGATATGTTAGATATGAAATCAGAAATAGGAGAAAAATTTGTTGAATTAAAGGCAGATGCAAATAAAAAGTATTTAGAACAAAGTATAGTTAATAAGGAACTTACTAGTAAAATAAAATCAGTAGATAGTAAGATAAATACAGTACAGAGTGAAGTAAATAGTAAGTTAGATCAGGTTAAGTCCGATATAGAAAACAAAGTAGGTAGTGTTAGAAATATAGTGAAGGATGAGATTAAGAATAAACTAGGCAATGTTAGAAATGAAATAAAACAAAATATGGCAGCAGTAAACAGTGAATTAGATGAACTAAGGAAAGATAAGTCAGTAGGTATTGATAATAGTGAGTTTTGTGAAACGATAGAAAATATAAATGAAAAATTAAGAGAATTACAAAAAAATATAGAAGAAAAACCGATGAATGCAGTAGATCAGAGTATGAGTTCACAATATGGAATGTACAACTATAGTAATCAAATGTTTAATAGCTTAAAGAACCAAGAAATTCCAAAGTTTACTGGTAATAGTAGAAATCCTTTATTCGAGTTCGAGAAAATAAAAGATTATTTATGTTTATATGGAGAAATGTTTTATAGGTTAGGTCCATGGAAAATTGTTAGAAGTCTTTTGGCAATGTCATTTGTTCAGAGTGCAGGTATTTGGTTGCAGACAATATCACAGGAAGTGAATAGTTGGGAAGAGTTTGAGGTTCAATTCATGCAAGTATATTGGAATGAAAATGTAAAAAGAAGGGTGAGATTAGATTTAGAAATAGGTAGGTACAGAACTGGAGGTAAACTTAGCTTAGTGGGATACTTTCAAAATAAATATAATATTGCAAAGTTTACACTGACAAGTATGAGTGAGGCTGAAAGGATAATAACTCTATCAAAGCACTTCAATGAAAAAATACAAGCTGCTGTATTAGTTCAGAAAGTAGACTCATATAGTAAAATGCTACTGATTTTACAAAACTTTGATGAAATGGAGAATAAAAACAATAATGCAGAACAAAATAGAAACACATACAAACCGAACACTGAAAGAATAAATCAGAATGATAGTAGTAACAGATGGGATAGTAATTACAGGAATAGGCAAGTTAGTAATTTTAATAATAATAATAATAATCAGAATAACAGAGGCAGTCAACAACCTAGATATAATAATAATAATTACAGATTCAATCCATATAATAACAGTAATAGAAATGTACAATATAATAATAGTAGGCCAAATAATAATAATTATAATAGAAACCATAATACTCAGAATAAAAGTGAATATAAGGTTACTAGTATTAAGAGCAGGTTAGATAGTTATAGACAAGGTGACAATAGGAATACTAGGGATAGGCCTAATTATCCAATTGAAGCTAACGTTAATGTTATACAAAAATGTGATGAGAGTGATAATGAACAAACTAGAACAGAGAATACAAAAAACATGTAAAGCCTGAAATGATTGTACAGGTGTCTGACAATACAGATGTATCATTGAATAGGCCTGATATTATAATTCCTGTTAAAGTTAATAATTTTGGAAAGGGTATAGTTAGCTCAGTGATTCCAGAACCGAATTTTTTCTGTGAATTACCTTTTCATGTTAATATAATGAATTCAAGTTATCCATGTGATGTATGCCCAGAAGTAAGTGTATTAGTTAACAAAATAAAGTTTGATGTTCTATTAGACAGTGGAGCACAATTATCTTGTGTTAGTTTAAATATGTATAATCAAATAAATAATGGGAAGTTTAAGAAACAGATAAGTGTATTACCAATAAATAATATACAATTAAAAATTGCTAACAATAAAACAATTACAAAGATTAACAAACAAATTTTGTTACCTTTTAACCTGAATAACTTAGATTTTATTGAAAATTTTATAATTGTACCAAATTTAATAGTACCAATAATATTAGGTTCAGATTTCTTTGTTAAATATAATTGTGTGATAGATTTCCAAGATAAATCAATAAAACTACATGTAAATGACAAGTATGAATCTATTAAGTTTAATAATTCAGTAGAAAAACAAGGAGTAGAGTTTATGTACGAGGAAAATGAACAGATCAAGTGTAAATATAATAATTGTATCATAACATGTAAAGCAGAACATGATAATTTGAATAACAACGCGGTTGGGTATAGTAGGTATAATAACACAACTATTATTCATGATAGGCCAAATTTAAAGAATAAAAATGAAATAAAAACTGATGAAATAGTTACAAAAGTTTGTAATATCAGGACAGTCAATGATGGATCTGATATTGTCAAAATAATACATAATAAGGTTAATATTATTAATAATTTAAGTGTCACTGAGAAAAATGAATTAGTAAAATTATTTATGGAAAATAGAGAAATTTTTAGTCAGTACCCAGGTCGATGCAATAAATATGTGTACAAATTATATTTAAAAGATAAAAATGCTGTAGTAAAAAGAAATTATCCAGTACCTGAAAGCTATATGAAAGCTGTAGATAATGAAATCAAATCTATGTTAGAGTTAGGAATAATTGTTGAGTGTCAATCTGAATTTATAAATCCATTAGTAGTAGTTAAGAAAAAGGATGGGTCAATTAGGTTATGTATAGATGGCAGACCACTTAATGAAAAGTTGGTATCTGATAATTTATCTATGGAATCAATGGAACAACTATTACAAAGATGTACAGGTTGTAATTTATTATCAAATTTAGATCTAAAATCAGCATTTTGGCAGGTACCATTACATAAGGATAGCCAACAATTTACCAGTTTTATACATAGAACTAAACAGTATTGTTATACAGTAGTTCCGTTTGGTTTAAAAGTAAGTTTAGCAGCCTTGATTAGATGTCTTAATGTAGTTTTTACTGAAGATTTAAATAATAACATGTTAATATTTGTAGATGATATTCTGTGTTTGTCAAATAATTTCAATCAGCACATTTTGTATTTAAGTAAAATATTTCATAGGCTTAAAACTTGTGGTCTAACTATTAATTTAGAAAAATCAAATTTTGTAGCTAGTGAAGTGAATTTTTTGGGTTTTAAATTAAACAAAGATGGTATTGTAACTAATAATGATAAAACTAAAGCAATATTAGATTTTCCTTCACCTAAGAATACTAAAAACTTAAAATCATTTATTGGAATGACTAATTTTTATAACCGTTTCATAAAGCAATATGCTAATCTGGTACAGCCTTTGTTACATTTGACAAGTAAGAAAATTAAATGGTATTGGAATGATGAATGTGAGAAACAGTTTAAATTAATTAAAAGTAAGTTTGTAGATACCATGATGCTTAATCATGCAATGAATGATAGAGATTTTTATTTGAATACAGACTGTAGTTCAGTTGGAATAGGTGGAGTGTTGTATCAGTTAGATGATAATAAAGAACACAGAGTAATAGCATTTTTGAGTAGGATTCTTAAAGAATCAGAAAAGCATTATACTGTTTATGAACAGGAATGTTTAGCTTTAGTTTGGTGTTTAGAGAAGGTTAGATGTTATGTGATAGGTTATAAAGTAAATGTTTTTGTAGATAATTTTGCTTTAACACATTTAAACACATGTAAATTTTTAAACTCAAGATTAACTAAATGGATACTTAAATTACAAAATTATGATTTGAATATACAACATTGTAAAGGAATAGACAATAAGATAGCTGATATTCTAAGCAGGAATTTTCAAAGCAAACAGGTAGAAAAGATACAAACATTTAGGTTAGTTTCATTTAAATTCATTGTAGATAAAAAGTTAATTAGTATGTTTAAAAATATTGGTAAATTACAAACAGAAGATCCTAAATTAAAAGAAATTATCGATAAACTCACTAATAAATCAGAAAATAATAATGTTATTCAAAATTTAAAATCAGTTTATTATATTCATGATAATGTTTTATATAAATTAGTTCATAATGATTATAAAATAATGATACCTAATTCAATGTACAAGATTTTAATTTGGCAAACACACTTAAGGTATTCACATTTAGGTAGTAGAAAATTATTTAAAATGTTATTTGAAAGTTTTATTTTTAAGGGAATGCATAAGATTATTAAAAGCTTAATTAGAACTTGTGAAGTATGTCAAAAATGCAAGTATGATAATTTTATAAATCTAGCACCATTAGGCCATATAACTGTAGATAAATGCAATGAGTTAATCAGTATAGATTTTATTGGTCCCATACCTAGATCTAAAGGTAATTTTACCTACATACTAGTTATCGTAGATTGTTTTAGTAAATTAGTAACTGTTTATCCCTTAAGAAAAGCTAATACCTTAAGTACTATTAGGAAATTGGGTATGTATTTAGAAAAACATGGTAATGTTAACAGAATTTTGACAGATCATGGAACACAATTTATTAGTAAGAATTGGAAAGAATTTTTAATTAATCGTGGTATTAAACATGTGTTATCTTCAATACGACATCCTAATTCTAACCCAGTTGAACGATACAATAAAAGAATTATAGAATTACTTAGAACTTGTATCTTTGACAAACACACCCACTGGATTAAATATCTTGATTTTGTTGTAGAAGCAATTAATAACTCAGAAAATGATGTGACTAATTTCACACCATATTATTTACATTTTGGTCAGAAAAGTGATAGATTTTGGAACAAGTATATTTCACAAATAACAGATAAATCTGTTCATGAAAACAAAGAATTACAGTATCAAATAAACTTGAAAATAGCTTCTGAAAAAATAATTAAACGAGCAAAGCAGAATAAGAAATGTTTTGATAAAAAACATACAAAATTTGTGTATTTTGAGATTAATGATCTAGTGTATTTAAGATTAGATCATAAGTCATCATTGATTGATAAAGTGATCAGTAAATTTTATATTTTAAAGGCAGGACCTTATAGAATTCTGAAAAAATTTGGGAACAGTACTTATGAAATAGGCGATATCAAATCAAATAAAATAATTGGACATTTTCATGTTAGTAAGCTGACTAAATATATTAAACCTGAATTTTGAGGTAAATGAAGCCAAGTAATTGACACTAAACAATAAATAGTATCATTAAATTATACATAAATTATATAATTAGAAATAAGTTAATATGTTGAGCAGAATAATGTAACCAATAAACTGCAAAGATAATTTATTTAATTTATAACCTAAGCTGACGAGTATGTATCAGAAGTAGATTTTATTTTATTTTTGTATATTATGGATTTAAAAGGTATAATTTAATAACATTGAGTAATTATATTCATTTATTTATTTTAAAAGTTTAATATTATGTATAGTAGAAGTGTAAATTTATAAACATACTATTAAAATTAAGATATTTTACATATTTATCATAAATCATCAAATTCTCTGATTTTGTACAATAATAATGAGTATAAATCATTATAAGTTGAATTGAAATTAAGTTTAATATTAAAACACTCTTTAATTTAGCTATTTAAAGCATATTTAATTGGAAATTATAACATAATAGGTGTTTGATTGTTTGTTCATTATGACAGGAACATGTTACAATGTAGGCCAAATTAATTTGGAAAATTTCACTTCATATTAATATAAATCAACAGAATGAGTTGAAATTCATAGAACTTAAGTAAAATAATGTCATTATGTTAGTCTATAAGTAAAATTACAAAAGAAGGTTTATTATTTTAAATATTAGGAAAATACTAATATGTCAAGATGTGACATAACCTAATTTTGTTTGTTTATTTACAAAGTGATTATTTTTGTTTCTTAGGTAGTATTAAGTATTTATAGGTTATGTTTGTTAATTTAAATGTTTATATTTATAATTAAATTAAAATTTCCAAGGAGGAATGGTAATATAAAGTATTTATTTTTGTTATTTTTAAGTATCAGCTGATTAAGAAAACAATCAGTGTGTTACAGTTTATTTTCTAAGTATTTATATATCTATAGGTATTTTATCATTTATTTCTATTAAACCAAAACCAATAGACACTAATAGATCTTCACATAACAACACTTAAATAAAATTTCATGTTCACAATTTATAGTTTTCGTAAGTAATTTTAAGAGTTAGTTTATAAACAATAAATGATACTCAATAAACAAAATTGTAGATATTAAGTACGTAATTTGAATTCAATGTATATTTTTTATGGTTTATTAATTTAAAATTTAAAAAAAAATTTTTATTTGAAAATAAAACTAATTTTTTTTAAAATATAGTGGGGGAATAATGTAGCATGACATTGACCTATATTTGGATTATTGGTCACGGTCGCACAGATCAGTTTAACCACTACATTTTTAATAACAAGTAAAACCATTATCAAGATATACTTGATATATATTTATAATATTTCTTTTAATAATATGAATAAATTTTGTAAATTAATAATACTGGCATAATCTAAATTATATTCTGTATTTAATTATTCATACCAGTTAATCATCGATATTAAAAAAAATTTATATGATTATATTTAAACAACAGCGAGGTTCAAATCAAGATTGGCGTGAGTCAAAAGTGTAACTAAATTGTGTATTGTTAAATAATTAAAGAATCAAAAAACGGAGATGAACAATTAAATAAGTGATGTGAATAATTATAATAAAATAAATAACGTCGTTTAAAAACAATAATTTGAATTTTTACGAACAATAAAAATTATTAATCAAATTTTAAAATCTAAAGTGATGAAAGTAAGATCCGGCCATAGCGTCGGTGCGGGACGAGACGATTGATGAGATGACCACACTGTAACGAGCTCCAATTAAAATCAGATTTATCAAGTAAAATTTCAAAGAAGACTAACATATTATATAAAAATGAATAGAGGAACAAGTAAGACATCATAATTATTATTTATTTAAAACGAACATTCAAAATTTATTTAAAGAAATCAATGTAAAATTTCAATAATTCAAGTACTATTAGGACGCCATATTCATCAACTCAACAATACAATTATATTTTAGCAAACTTCGTAAAATTAAACAACCGGTATGATCGATAAACAATATTCATAAATCATCTATAAAATTTTAATAATTAACCAATACAGACCAGTATTTGATTTAATTAAAATTTAAAGATCTATTTGTAATTTTTGTTTAGGTTAAGATTTTCATTGTTGAAGTAAAATAAAAATTTTTATACTCAAATAATAATAAATTAAAATCCCTGAGATATTATATCAAATAAAATAGTAGAGTCAATTTGTTGTTAAATTCAATATTCATAGAATCATTTATCAAGTAAAAATTAAAAGCATTTAAAACTAAAATATATTTGTGTCAATTTATTTCTAACCCAGTTTATGTAGCGTAGCTGTAGTGAACGCTACAGGCCCAAAAACTTTTTGTGTAGATTACGATTCCGGAAACCGTAATTTGCTATCTTTTGTGGTTTCTGATACCTGGGTGTGACGGACGGATCGACTAGAGATGACATTATTTTTAAATATTGTAACCAACAAGAAGATAAACATTGAGTTTAAATTTGTGTCACTAGAGAGCAAGCTCCTACTGTACAAAGTGATATTGAAACCGCTGAGGACTTATGGGTTACCGCTTTGGGGACCAGCTGCAAAATCGAACCTTGTTATTATCCACCGATTCTTGTCGAAAGTTTTACCGATAATAACGAATGCTCCAAGGTATGTGACAAATGATGTGTTGCATAGGGACTTTCGTGTCAACACCGTGAAAGGAGAAATTACGCAGCTTAGTTCTAAATATCAAGTAAAATTATCAGATCACCCAAATTCTTTGGCGCTTAATTTACTTGATAATAGTGAAGACGTAACACGACTAAAACGAATAAAATTGCTTGACCTTCCATTTAAATTTACCGACTAACCTACATTGTATTCCATATCAACATCAATATCGTCAACATCATCTCTGTCAAAATCATATTCTTCCTCTACGCATTTTACTATCACCGCTGTTAATTTTGTTACCTTTTCTTTTACTGTTATTCATGTTTTATCTAGTTAATGTTTTCAAAATATATAAATAATTTTGTTTTTCTTTTCGAAGCAATACCATTTGGTATTGTCTTCGTCATGTGAACACTTTTATGTTATTTACTTATAGTTTTTTTGGTTTTAAACTAATTGTAAATAATCCCAGATGTTAGGAAAAAATATTTGTGTAGTTTTTTTTCTGTATTTTATCCTGAATTGTATAATACTAACAAGTTAGTGAAAAATTAATAATTTTTTCACCGCTCAATCTTAAGTTAACTTTAGTTGATTATTCATGTATGGTATTGGTACAGACAGTATTGGATAGCACTGATATTGGTGTAACATATACAGGAGGCGTTTGTTGGAAAAGAGGGAGAGTCAACTCTTTAGCGTTTGTTTATTTCTTTGGGGTTTCTACGTATATAAATAGCTGAAGTATAACTTTTTCACTCGTTTTATTTTGCAACTGTATAAATACAACCAGCAAACCTGTTTACAAAAAAAAGTGTTAATGGGTTTGAGGATGACGCCCCCCTGTGATAGCTCTGCAGATAACGAAAAATGTGTTAAATTTTAATTTAATATTTTTACTCATGTAATTAATGTTAGAGAGTTGTGTTAATGTATCATTTCTTTGCTCCATCGGCGTTTCAGTCGTCTGTGTGCGATTTCTGGTAGATCTGGTGAATTCATGTGTTATGATTTTGAAGTTTGTCTGTGAACGCTCGGTACATCGAAACGGATTTTAAAAATGACTTATAAATTAAAAATAAATTCTTTTCCAACCTAGCGAACTTTGTCAGATTGAACAGGTAGTTTTTTTAAAAACAGAGGTAAAAATTCCCTCATACCTTGTCATTTTAATTTTTCGATCAAATGCAATTAAGTGCAGCAGGGGTCTGCTGTTTTAGGAACTATTAGTTTTCATAAATAAATGAATTTATTAGTAAGAAATAAATATTTAAGAAAATTTCTGCGACTTGTCAATGGATAGGGCTCTCCATGCACGTCAGTAATATTATGTCATTCATTTTTTCACCCACCATCATTCTCATTGGTTGTTTAATTTTGAACAGTCATGACGTTCGTCAACAACGTTGAAAAAAATTATTATTAATATAACATCAAGGTGAATGAAATACTGAAAATCCGAAAACAGAAATTAGTAATCAAAAAGAAAATTAAGTCGTTTTCAGTTACTAAAACAACTTTAAACATTTCTGCAATTTCTTATTGCAGCTCACATCATTAGCTTTATTTTACTGTAGCCTTTTCTTCTGTCTTCCATACATCACCTGTTGAGCTTTAACTCTTCATATAAACCCACAGAGTCAGTAATCTGCACTTAGTTTGGTATAAAATCTACAGTACGTTTTCTCGGTTCATTCTAATTTTTCCAAGTTCTGTTCTGACTTCCTTTTTACTTTCTCTTGCCTATATAAATAGGCTATATAGGAAGGGAAGTATTGTTTTCATATCGATTTTTCGAAATCGAGTATTCACCGGATATACACGATTTCAGACCCCTGAACCCAGAAAAGCATGGTTTTAGCGATTGGTCTGTGTGTCTGTGTGCGAACAAAATATTTCAAGAACGGAACATCTGACGAAGTTGAAACTTAAAATAAAATTTAAGTTAGGTGCCACTAGTGGACCTGACACAAACATTTTCATCAAAATCGGTCAACCGGTGGTTGTTTATTTTAGTAATTTTTCACTTTTTGCGATTTCCTCAAAAACGGCTGCTACAATTTTGTTTTAAAATCGTCTCATTTACTACATTTTTTATGTTCTACAAGATAGGGTAGGCGCCATGCCTGCTGAAACTCTGGGGGAAGCTGTGCTTTGGTAAATAAAAATGGGTTTTTTAAGATTGCGGTCTTAATAAGCATTTTAGATAAAAAGTGCAAAATCAAAGTTGAAGAAAATTTAAACACCTACGTACAACTTTTATTGAATTTTTTTTTGTATAACGGTTAGTTTAGCGGTAATTAGTAATTTTCTGGTTTCTTTCATGAAAATCTGTAACAAATGAATTTTTTAAGATTTCGGTCGTAGTATACATTTTACGACAAAAGTGTATAAAATCAAATTCATAGGGAATTGAAAGATCTACAACTTTTATTTAAAGCATTTTTCTATACAGAACATAGTTTTATACAGCCAGACCGCTGTGGTGAATAAAGTGAAGGTGTCAATTGCAGGGTGGAAAGTAGATCATTTTTAGAGAGCCTGGGATGCTGATAAGCATACTTTTCCAGGATCTTCTCTGATAGATGCCTACTACTATTAACTCCAAATTCCCCTTGAGCCTGACATTACTATTGTAGGTACTGCACGATATGAGATGGTTGGACTACGGCGGTTAGGTCTAGTATGAAGGCGGAAATGGTTATTCGCTATTTAACCGACGTTCTGTTAGTATCTGTTAGCGTACTGTATTATTGTATATTTATAAAGATATGAGTAACGAATTTCCTGGAGTTAGCTGACACTGTACGAAATGAAGATGATGCCGTAGTTCTTCTGCAGCACAAGGAATTACTTCATAATCCGCGTCATTGCTGTAATGGTCACGACATGCTTTTACAATAATTGTAAAAGCATGTCGTGACGAAGACGGTTCTCTAATTATTAGAGAACCGTCTTCGTTAGAGTTGCGGGAAGAAAACTTGCTGAGAATATAAACACCGTCGACATGGCACATGGTTTGAAAATTCCAAAGCAAGCAAATAAAACATCAAAAATGTTGCATTTATGTTCAATGGATGTGTTCGTGCATATACTCACATAATGAGAGAACATGTGGTGTGTAGTGCGAAATTTTATCAGTAGTGGGATAACTATCACAAGGATGGAGTTAATAGTGGTAGGCATACAACAGAGAAGATCCCTTTTTCATTCAGTGAGGAAGGCAATTGTATTCCACCTCACTCCTCGTTTTACTTAAAAACCATTTGAGGTTGAAACCAGTCGTCTTTCAGCTGATGACCTAAACATAATTAATCATTAGAGTTATAATTACATTTTCTCCTAATGTATTTATTTTATAAAATGTTTTAAGAAATAAGAAAAATTATTAATTTTTCATCAGAGACTAAATTAAGGGAAATTATGGCAAAGAAGTATTGGAGGGGTGAGATTAGCAATGAAGATGGGAACTTTACAATTTTTATTAAAATTGTGAACATACTAATAGGTCTACCAAGACCATTAATATTTCTAACACAATACATATTTTAAAAGAAAGTAAAATTTACACTCTGTTTTTCCACCTCTGCAAAAATATATTATTATGTCTACCGACTATAAAGAAATCTAGGTTTACGAGCGTTGTAAATAACTCTCATAATGTATTATAATAACAGTTACCAGCATGCCCCAAGATGTTGCAAAGACTTACCTTACGTTAAAATACAATTTTATGAGCTTACTGTTGTTTTTATTATTATAAAAAATATACTTTGATAGACCGGTTCAGTTGAATCTCATTTTGTATGACTAAAAATTAATTTTTTTAATCCAGGTAAAATTTAAAATTCCTCATTTTTTACAGTTTTTTTTAACTCATGAATTTTATCTTAAATTAAATTTTTCATGAATAATATTAGCCTACTAGCAACCTTGGCAGATTATTGTATGTAGATTTTTTTTAAAATCTGCTTTAATTTTGGTATGTTTCATGAAGAGTTTACTTAAATAGTAACTCTCGATAGATATCCATATTAATCCCTAATGTGTGCACGGTGAGAACAATAAGCAATTCCATGACCCAATGAGATGAGAATTATATTTATGTACGAGGTGTGGCTATTAAATAACGAGACTGACGTTGTAAAAAATTGCATTTTTATTTTATACATAATCACTTATTTTCACCTTCAATATACACTCCTTCTCTATCCCTACAACGCTCCATGCAAATTTTCCATTGTTGGAAACAGTGATGGAAGTCATCTTCTGTCAGCTCCTTCAGAACACGTGCCGCTTTCTCTTTTTCAGCTTCCAGAGACTCAAATCTTGTCCGTTTTGATGCAGATTTCACCTTAGGGAACAGGTAGAAGTCACATGGTGCAAGATCTGGTGAATAAGGTGGATTATATAACACTGAGATGCTGTACTTGTCTTGGAACCTCTTGATAGATAACGTGGAATGAGCTGGAGCATTGTCTTGGTGGAGAACAAATGATTTGACCATCCACATTGCGGGGCGTCTTTTCCTTACTCTTTGACGTAGTTTAGAAAGTACCTCAAGGTGTTAATATTGATTAATTGTTTGACTTTCAGGAACCTAGTGAAGGTACACAATCCCATGGACATAAAAATAACAATCATCATTGCTTTGAATTTTGACTTGCTCATTCGAGCTTTTTTGGCTCTGGGTGAAGTTCGGCTCTTCCAGTGCATGGATTGGCGCTTCGTTTTTGGATCATAAGAAATAAACCACGTTTCATCACATGTTATTATCTTCTACCTGTTCCCTAAGGTGAAATCTGCATTAAAAGGTACAAGATTTGAGTCTGTGGAAGCAGTAAAAGAGAAAGCGGCTCATGTCCTGAAGGAGCTGACAGAAGATGACTTCCAGCACTGTTTCCAACAATGGAAAATTCGCAAGGAGCGTTGTAGGGATAGAGAAAGAGTGTATATTGAAGGCGACAATAAGTGATTATGTATAAAATTAAAATTAAATTTTTACAACGTCAGTCTCGTTATTTAATAGTCACACCTCGTATGACTTGTAAATGAAATGTAGTCTTGTACAGACTCAGGTCGAACCGTTCTGAGAGAGGACGTTAATAGAGGAGGTTAATTTATTTCCAACGATCAACGTACACCGGTAACCACTGTCTAGTATTCAAATCCGTATACTTTTACTTATACTATATACTTTACTTTTACTATACTGAATTCACCGAGTCTAGACACAAGCATCAACAAATACATGCGTTGTTCACATGATATTTGTACTGCCGGTTGCGTAACTGAAGCCGGCTATTGGACAATGAACCGCACTTACGTAAAAATAATTCCTTTCTTTCCTTCTAAAAATTTAACAAATTTTCATGATCTATGATCTATTTTCATTAAAAATAACTCGTACTGGGTAGCTAGGGATAATCCAACAAAGATTGGTGTTAAAAGAATGCATAATGACCTTGGTTATGCTTGGCCCTTGACCTTGGTATCAATCAGCAGCTATCACGTGATCCATTTCTTTACTGCCTGTCTCTAGACTCGGTGAATAGACTAGGATTTGAACCAACAATCATCGTCTCCGAAAATCAGCTGACTCGTCGTGACATATTTTTCACTAGACCAACCCGGTGGGTTAATTATTAAACAAAAAATAATTTTTTTTAATTAAATTGTTATTGAAACCCACCGGGTTAGCCTAAGGGTAACGTCGTCGCCGCTAGTCAGCTGTTTAACAGTGATTTTCGGAGACGAAGGTTCCTGTTCAAATCCTAGTAAAGGTAGTTACTTTTATATGGATTTGAGTACTACAGTGGTTACCGGTGTACTCTGATGGTTGGATTTCAATTAACCATACTCTTTCAGGAATGGTCGGCCTGAGTATGTACACGACTACACCTCATTTACACGTAATATACATAATCCTCATCTCATTGGGTCTTGGGATTGCTTATAGCTCTAAATTGAACAGATTGCAACGTACACACATTAGGAAAAAAAATTTATTATCGGGATTGTACATTTTTGACAGTCACTGTATTTCATCGCTGCTTCTTGTTGTTCACTGGTTTGAATTTAAAAAGGGACACTTTGTAATAAGTTCATAGTTGTAATTCAGGCGGTAATCTTACCAAGGCAATTGTCCTAGTGGTGTTACTTATCTTTGAATAAATACCTTCTATTGGCTTACTGACTTCTCGTAAACGATTTCATTAAAATAGATTATTTATAAAATGCTCAGTTTAATCGTAAATTTTATTTTAGTATCTGTTATTTTTTATTTGTTTATTTTTGTGGTACCTTCATCTTGATTACTATCAGTTTTGGAATCTTAAAAGTTTTTATTTATTTGGATTTAAGTTTTACAAGGAGTTTTCGCACCAACTTCTGTGTTTGTTAAGTACTACTAAGAGTTGCAGAACAGAATCAGTGGGTTTTAACGTGTAACAATTTTCAGAGCCTGGCCGGTAATCGAACCCAGGATCTTCTGTTTTGCAGAGTATAATATAGTATAGTGCTTTAACCATAAGCCGTTTAAATTTTCCCTTCTATTTCGTATAGCTAAATGATAATCACTACTTCGAGGTGAAAACATTTGACGGTAATTCGTTAACTGCGTGAATATCACCAGAATCGATTAATCTCTTACAATGGTTAAGAAACGTACACCTATGTACCGTATGCATATAGAACTATACTCTTCTTCGTCAAAGCTTAATAAGTTTATAAAAACAAGTATTTTTACTTGATGATCATTTCCTAATAATAATAATTGCTAAAACAATATTTATTGAATAATTCCATAAGTGTAAATTAAATTACCATTTTATTTTTTATTATTATAAAGGAGCACTTGTAAAAATTGTTCTTTATTTTGTGAATTCAAATTTGACAGACGTGTAGTAGAGTTTTTATTTATTGATTCATGTAATAACGTTTCTGAAATGAATATTAAAACATATTTATAAAACAATAATTTATTCATTTCTGTTATAAATTTAAATTGTGGTTTAATAAAATTAAACTAAAACGAATGTATGAGTACTAAACGTGAAATAATTTAGGTACTAACCCGTCTAATAGAAGGCGGTTTAATACAACGTGTAAAGTGCTTTAATATGACAATTGTTCTGAGATAATGTGAAGCATTATGAAATTCAGCATCTCCATGTATTACACCCGGTTGGATCCATATAAATGCGAGTTGTAGAGAATGCTGAAATAATAGGAAAAGGTCTGGGGAATGACATAACGATTTCTCGACCCAGTTTAAATGGTTCTAATTGGTTCCATCGTGGTCGGTTCAACAAAATGTGTTTCTGTGTGTGAGTGTGTAGGCTTAGTATTTGAGTTTTCGTGTGTTTGTGTTTTGTGGACATGTGGTAAATGGGCAGAATTGTTGTTTCTCTCCATTAGACTCATCTATACCAATCCCCGCCCGGCACGAGCCAAACTTACAACCCATTTAAAATCAACATTTTCTCGTTAATGAGCTCGTTAGTAAAATTAACAATGCGTTTATGTAACCTATTAAATAATTCTACTGTTATCAAATTATCGGCTTCTATTTATTAATGTATCAATAAATTTCATAGATTTTACAATTAAATCGTTTTATTTGTACGTTACTAATGAAAATCTATTGTTATTATCCTAAAAACTTCCTTTTTATTCTTAGACAATCGTACACAGAAATCAAAAAAGCATTCTCACTTATCTAAAAATTATTATGATCTGTGTCTATCAGCGTATAACGTTTGTTATATTATAAAAGTAGGAGTTAAAACTGCTACGGAAGATAATTGTAAGATTTTGAGATCCGTTCTTAAATAATAACTAGCTCACTCGTGGCGATTAATTCGCACAATAATACTGATTTATTGTTAACAGTTAATTTCACAATTACATTTACAATTACTTTTATTTTGCGATATTTTTATCAGCGTTATTTATGAAGAAATGACATAAACACCTAAATAAACAATTCCTGTCACCATAACGACCCTTCCAATAAACCTCAACTTCACAACGTCGCTACAGGAATAGTGTATCATCAAAACTTTATTTAATTATTTTGTTGTTTACTTTGGAAAATCTCGTTACGGCGTTTCCCAATTTTAATTTTTGGAATTTTTGCAGATTTCCAACAGTTTCCTCTTTCAACCGTTCCGTAAAACTCTGTATTAAAGGGCAAACAGAATCTTCATTTAACATCATCTAATCTTTTAATCATTTTAATCATTTAATCTTCATTGGATTACATTTTGCGTTTTAATTGTAGATAAGCTGGCCCTTACGAATAATTTCGTACAATAATTTATTATTAACAACTAATTTCACAATCAAATTAACAATAATATAAACAATCCCGTTATCATAACGACCCTTAAAAAAACTAAACTTCGTAACGTCGCCACAGGAATTTATTTCGTTTGTTTTTTTGCTTCAACTTTATTTTTATTTACAACTGTACATTTTTGTTAAAGCACAACTAGTAAATGAGATGGAATGAATGAGGAATAGTGGGAATGTGACATGAATGAGAATCGATCCAGTGACCGATTTCGGCGTGAAATTTTGCAAGGATGTGGTGCAAATTTTTTCAATGATAGTGATTCATAAACTATGATGGATAATGTTTCTTTTTATAAAACGACACAGGCATGATAAGTTAAATTGAAATAATTTTTTATAGTGGTCGGAGAAGATCCTTATTCCACCTTTGTTTCTATCGTCTGTCAACAGGGATATCGTTAGTTGAAAGAGATTGGACATTTGGATTTATGTGGTCAATTGTCTTTGTGTGCAATGAGTTGTATGTTGCGTTGACAATTTCTCGAACCATTGGCATTTTTAGGTGTTTGTGAAGGGTATGATAGGTTACGTAATAAGGTGCGTTTTTTATTGCTCTAAGTGCTTTTGACTGGTGTCTTTGAAGAGTATTCAGTGTTGTATTGTGACAAGCTCCAAAAATTAGTCCACCATATAGCCAAATTGGCCGTACTAGTGATTTATAGAGGATGACGTTTAAGTGCAGAGGTTGTGAGCACTTGCGACCTATTAGCACATATAAATTTTTGTTCAATGTTTATGTCACTTAACCGTTTTACGTATCTGAAAAAAATACTGGAGCTGAAAATATATTTGAAAATAAACCGTATTTTAGACAATGCTTTACGCCTAAATGTTTAGGAACTAGTCAAAACTACATTACAATACATAAATATATATTTTAATGATCAGTCATTAAATTTGAATGGATGTTATTTCCTAACTACGAACACAACACCCACTCTTATCCGTTTTGCTTCGGATTTTTGACGATACAATTATAACTGATCTAGGTATGAGTTATCACAGACAACGAATATCCACCCATTTTTTGATTCTGAGGCAAAAAGTTTCACGAATTACAAAACTTTATTTTTTTCGTTAGAGTAAAATTTACTTTATAAGGTATGAGTAATGTAAATATAATTTGTGTTTTGCTATTAAATTTATAATTTTTATAAACGTCTCGTAATAAAGCCTCTAGCTTGATTGGCACTTACCGTTTTACGCGTGTGCTGTTCATGTGAAAAGAAAGTGGCTTACATGGATGAGTTATAATAATATAGGAACGTTTCGTATATTATACATTTCTGTGTATTATTTTTTCTTTTTTTAATGCATTTGTAAGTACTGCTAAGTATCTCTAAGTACTGCTAGTGTATCTCTGAGTACTGCACCAATTATTAAGTATTTATTTTTATCTTGTAATACGTTCGATTTTCCCAAGCGAATTTACATGCTTTCAAATAAATAACTGCTACTGTTGGTTTTTTAATTAATAGTAGATTGCCTCAATTGTCCGCCAGTTGCACATTTAGGTACCTGCTGGGATCAATCAGTATTCAATAATAAGCATTTAGTAAACCGTATGAGGGTTTACAACCGAGGGTTCCTTAACTTAATTATTGAGGTGGTCTGAAAACTAATTCAGTGTTTATGAGTGCTGTTGATTAGATTACTTCTAATTGTATTATACTAGAAAAGTACTCTATCGTTTGGAAAACTGTTTTCTTAGTAAATAGTAATCTGTTAATCTAAAATTTAAATTAGCACCTAATTATCTGGTCTATATTTCGTCACTTTTAGGTTCCAATCTTCTCAATAATTTAAATTATCATTTATAATTGATTTTTAGATTATAATAGGTAACGACGCCAATATTCTACGGAATTCTGCAGGTTTCTATGAATTCAAGCCAGGGGGGTTTGGGGGCTTAAGCACCCCTGAACGGAAATTTAAATTTCATTCCAGACTAATATACCGCGGGTCCCTTGTTTGATTCTCCAGATTTAGCCCCCTGAAATAAACAAATCTCCAGATTCGGTTATGTCCAAAATCCCTCAATCAAAATCCTGGTTATATATTTAGAATTCTGATTGCACATTTTAGTTCAGCTTTTCACCTCTCCAACAGTAAACAAATACAATTTTTTTATATTTATAAATAGTAATAGGAGGATTGTAGGAGAAATTATTACCATTTTTTGCAAATTGAAGTTTTTTGTTAGACTGGATTTAAATCACCTCGAAACCCAAACAGTCGCGTACTCGACCGCTAAGCCGGCAGTTTCCGATTCAACCCTCTTCAATTTTTTTTTATATCAACAATATAAAAAAGAACTTTATGTATTTTACAACCAAAACTATTTACAAAGGAATTCATGTACACTGTAAAATGCTTCATCAATCAAGTATTTTTTAACATTTTTCTTCTTCTTCTTACTATCAAGGATTAGGCATAAGCCTGTTCCGAACTCACAAACCATCCAATACGTCTACACAAACACGAGACACTCCAGCCCGTCCATATTGACTACTACCATCTTCTTCGAGGTCTTCCCACCTTCTTTCTTCCAACTGGAACATATTCTGTCACTTTTAAAGGTATTCTATCCTGCGGCATCCTCTCATTTCTTCTTATCTTCTTCATAAGGGCTTCTTAGCATTTTTTTAAACAAATTTAAATAATCATAACTTTTTAAAGCTTGTACCAATTTTTTGATATATGTTCTACCTGCAAAATTAGGTTTTTGTTCAAACAATTTATTATTGTGATTAGCAACGTAGTAATCAATTCTGTTTCGTCTGTAGTGGTTGTGGACATTGAAATTCTGTAAAAAGCTATTTTGCTTTACGTACGTTATCACCTCAAAGAGTACAAACATGAAACATATTCCGATAAAATTAGAATAAATAATTTTTATAAAATCAACATTATTTTTATACATTAACATTATCTAATTAACATATATTTTTATAGATATTACAATCCAACATGATATAATTGTTAGATTTTGTAGTAATAGTATGTACAGTCTTGATGCGATTTCATTTTTATACTTTCAATAATACATCATTAAAGATATTTTTATCTCAAGAAATTGTACGTTTCATTAATAGAACGTTACACTGTAAAGAAATTTCTGCATTCAGTTTTTTTTTAGAACTTCTCGTACTGTACTTAACTTATATGTTCTGTGAGAAGAAGGTAGTATAAGACCATTTTATATTGGTTTCAAATAAATGCAATGCTACATACTAATTGGAATTTTGAAAGCACAACTTTCTTGTTGAATAGTAAAAGTACTAGAAAAGTACTTTTTAGTCGTCTTATTCTTCTTTTTCGTTTTGTATAAACCATTTCATCCACATTTTCAAAAAATAAAAACTCATTCAGAAGCAGCTTTGTTGTTATTCACAATACCAACCTGATCGTTTAGAAAGGTACTGCAGTACTTAAAAGTTCACAAAAAACTTATTTCCACTTTCAAAACGATTTAATAAGGTTTCTGACTTACCAGTATCTACCCCCTATTTTTACTTTGCTATAAAAGTAAATTATTGATTTATCGTTTTAAGAACGTTATTGTACGATTCCCACGAATTTTAGCAAAAATTACAACTGCAAATAATTATTTATTACTTGAATAGTAATTTCCTTATTGTTATAACATTTGATCATTAATTTCATCAGTAGGATCCGTAAATTTCCAATGTACATTTCACCGTGAATTACTAAACCTGTACCTTTCAGGTCCAGCCACTCCTGATGACTCTTCTGAAATGACCGTTAAATGTCTAACCCGATTGCTAAAAAAGTAAACGATTAAATTATTTAAACTTATGTTTGAACGACGGCCTTTGTAGCTTGGTAGGCTACAAAGTGACAAAGAGGAAGGCTCTGCGATCAATTCCCGGCTAGAATCTGAAAATAAATAATCTAGAACCTGAAAATAAATATATTAAAACATAAACTTAAATATCATATCCTATCGATCTACGAGTAAAAACTTGAGAAACTTTTCCAAGTTTTAAAATAACTGTTCTCTGGTTAGTTTTTCTGTTCTGTGCTCATTAATTGAATTAATTCACATAAAGTAAAAATATCCACTTAGTATTCGCTAAAATATAATGTAAAGTAGTTTTAGTTATTAATTTAAATTAATTAATTTTAAAATTTTTTATTGCTATTAAAATAATAATTTTTATTATTATCATTATTATTATTATTATTATTATTATTATTATTATTATTATATATATAATATATATATTATATATATATATATATATATTATTATTATTATTATTATTATTATTAATCCTTAATTATTATAATCCTTGGTCGAGTCTATTTTACGCTACGGAGTTCAAATATGGGGTGGTACGAGTATGGTTCATATAAATAGATTAAAATCTATGCAATTAAGGATTTTAAAATTGGGATTAGGTACTAGACATGTAAATGATAATGAATTGTTTGAGATATTTGATACACTACCACCAGATAAATATTATAAATTCTTAAATATTTGTAAATACTATAATAATGATAATTACAAGCAAAAAGTAGAGATTCCATACTCTGTTAGACGGCAACTTTATATTATACCTAGATTTTTTAATAATTATGGTGAAAGATCGCTAAAATGTATTATTCCATTATTGTTAAATAGTGTGCCTGAAAGTATCAGTTTGTCAACAGATACGCAAAAATTTAAAAGAAAAATTAAATTGTGGTTACAAAATATGTGAATTTATTAAATTGGTTTTTATTAGATGTTTTTGTACTATTTTTTGTTTCATCTGTTCTTCACAAAGGCTGCTTGTGCGCCTATGCTTTTTTACATTGTTAACAAGTTATTAGTATTAAAGTGAAAATTATTTTAAAGTATATTAAACATTCATAATAGTTGCAAATATGTATACTTATTTTTTGTTATATTTGTCTTGTATATAATTTTAACTGTATTTGATTGTATCATGGGCACCTGATGTTAAGTTCCTTGAACTTATCAGGACCCAAAACTACTAATTTTCAATAAAGTTATTTCTATTTCTATTTCTATTTCTATTATTATTATTATTATTATTATTATTATTATTATTATTATTATTATTATTATTATTATTATTATTATTATTATTATTATTATTGATATTCTTAATAAATTTAATAGTGTTTATCATTTGTATTCAATGTTTTTAAAAAAAAAACTATTTAACGTAATTATTGTACCCATTTTCGACGTTACAATAGTATTTTTATATTAGTTATTAGAATTTATTAAATTTTTTTAATAAATATTTTTATATATCTCGTTTTTATACCTGCTCCGAATGCCACACAACCGTTTGCCACTTCAAGCCTGGATGTCCAAACCAGATGGTAGAAGGGATGTGGGTCGACCGAGGAAGAGGTGGAAACCGGAACAGGCTCAATAGCCTAAACCATGACGGATGATGATGATGATGATATATCTCGTACGCAGACAGAACTCTTCGTGAAGAAAAGTTTTTGCATATACGTATAATGTTTTTAGTTAAAAATATTTTTTGTAGCTTAGTATTGTAATAAATTGTAATGTACGTACATTTAACTAAATTAAATAAATGTATGTTCAAATACACCTTTCCGTAATCCACAGTAGTTACTACTTATAACCAAACTGTTGCTAGAAAAATATTAATACCATCATCATCATCATCTGTCAAGGATTAGGCTCATTGGTCTGTTCCGGTATCCATCGTTTTTAAGGTCTTCCCAAGCCTCGCTTCCCTCTAGGTTTATATTTCCATGCTCGTAGAGGAGTCTGTGTGCTGGCATGCAAAGTCAATGGTCGCACCAATTCTCTTATATGTTACCGGTACCTTTATTTTAAATACTAGATTTTATTGATTAACGCTTTCGTATATCTATACAAATTTGGATAAAAGATTTATTAATGCTAAAAATCCTTGCAACAGAAACCCACTTTTTATAAATTCAATTTACGTTTTCCACGGTATTCACATGTGATAAGAGATGATTATTTGAACACGTTTAAAAATTCGAATACGTTTTTCTGGCCGAAATAAGACGTAGTATAGGGATTCATTATTCACTATGATTAAATATTTATTAAAATCTAAACGTATCTATCTGATAATAATTCTTTTTCTACGTTTATTTTGGAGACAGGTATTCTAAGGTGGAATTTTCACAGTTGAACGCATCATTATATCATTAACTTAGATGAACTTGTTCAGTACACCGCATTTTAAATAAAACTGTCAGATTAAAGAAGGGGAAATAGGTTTTGAAAGGTGTCCGACCCTTACAGTTGCGGCGTGAGCCCTGATGACATGTGAATATAAACACACGGAGATCCGATTTCAGTCTTTGTGTGTAAAGTGGGATGAGTTTTACTCTGGCCCAGCGGAAATCGTTAATCTAAGCTACAGCGTCAGAAGCTCTCTCAGTTTGGTTGGTTAAACAGTTTATTTATTTGCTGTCGTTACTTAAACCTGAACTGATCGATTCAGTCAACTTTATAATTATTATTCAAAGCTTTACGTTTCTATTTTAATTTATTAATTACTCCACAAATAGCTAAATAAATAGACAATTTTATTATTGTAATGCTATACTTTTACTTAATGTTTCGTGCTAAATGAAATCGAATTTTAAGCAGTCCTTGTGTTTTTGGAACTGAAAATATTTTGCGCATATAGACCACGCAATAGAAGTTAAACTTTTTTTGGTAGTTAAACTTCTGGGTTAAAAAAATAAATAAATGCAGTTTGTTTAAAATTTTATCTTTTGGAAGGATCAAATTAAATTTTAAATCTGTTTTCAAAAGTTTATATTGTATTTCAGATAATTGTCAAAATTGAATAGCTAATGTACCAGGTAGTAGAATACATGTACCCAGAGAGCTTTTCTTCATCTCACATCTTATTTCCAAAAAAATAAAAAATCTCCGGGTCGACCGGGATCATAGGATAGAGAGGAGGTGATGGGTTGTAGAAAGTAGGAGGCAGAGAAATCTGTAGAACTCAGTCAACGTAATGCAAAAGTTAATTAAAATTTTCCAGAAACCATAATAAAATTTCTTGTTAGTTGATAAAATGTAAAAGTAATAGTGTAGTAAAATTTAAAAAGTAAATACTTAAGTAGGATTTTATATTCGATTTTTATCTTCGGCATTCATCAGCATCAAAGCCAACTAAATACACGAAAATAGTCTACCTGCGTAGTGTAGTTTTTAGCTCACTAGCATACAAACAGATGATCTCGGGTTCGATTCCCAGCTAGGTTTCGAAGCCACTACTCTAGTTCCATAACCCACAGTAGTCTTAATTACCAAGCTGTTGATGCCACTATTAATTAGTTAGGAAAAGGACAGGAAAATATTCCACGAAGAAAATTTACGATTTGAGTAAGGTTAGGTGCTTTTCTATTTTGCACGAAATTGTAGGTAGGTACTATATACATATTTATTGATCACAACTGGTAATCCAACCCAAACTTACTATGTATGACGTGTAAATGATGAGCAGTCTAGTACAGACCCAGTACGACCATTCCAGAGAGAGTATGGTTAATTAAACACCAAACATCAAAGTACACCGGTAACCACTGTCTAGTATTCAAAAAAATTTATAAAAGTAACTACTGTCTCTATAACTTGATCGCCTCCCACCGAGAGGAGCAGAATCGGCCCGCTACTAGCCTTCTCAATAACACTTTATTATGTACCAAATTCCAATGTACTAGTTAGTAGTAGTACATAATGAAATTACTAGGATTTACTAGGATTTTAACCCGAAACCTAAGTCTACGAAAGTCAGCTGACTCGCAGCGACGATGGTACCTCTAGACCAACCCGGTAGGGCGTGTTAATGATGAGCGATTTCGATTAGAACTCGAAATATCGCTGTAGAATCTTTCTTTGTATTATACAATTTTAATGCGTAAAGAAATATTATCTGACGCTTTAAACGAACTAAATATATTTTTATTAATTTTTACAAATTCATTGCATTTTTATTTTGATGCGTTTAATACATTACATGATGATGTTAAATGATCAATCACGAAGAAAACTGTATTGGTAACAAGTAAGTACATCGGTACATGATATGTCATGTTAAATTCAAAGGCTTTAAAAATTGTTAACTTTATTAACATTCAAGTAATTTAATTTACCGAAATTATTTAAATTAAATGACGAAATTACGGCCAAAGTAAATATTTCTTGTTTAAGTTGTAATCTTCTAAAGAGAGGTAAAATATCAAACTATTGTGTAATAATAACACTCCACTACTCAACACCCAAACTTTACGTACTACGAGTTTACCCACAGTTTGGATCAGAGAGTCTGGGGAGTTGAAAGAGGTGTTGATCCAGTGTTGACGAGGGGAGTAGAGGAGCTTCATCCAACAAACTCTGTTTCCCTTCTTGGGACTTAGACCTACTCTCTACTTAGTCTGATGTACTCCTAAGGCGTCAAACTTAAAGCGTTGATCAACTGAAATTCACTCGGCTTATTATTACGTCAACAAAAATTATTTTTACTTCTGTAGTTTTGTTCACAGATTCAAACTAAATTATATAAAGCAAACACGTTTTGCACGCAACTTTCTAGATTAATTCAGTACAATATTATAATTTCCTTTGAACCAAAATCATATTTATTAATTAATCACTATGAAAACAAAATTAAAGTGAATCATTTAAAGTTTCTATCTTAATTACAAAAATTAAATATGTTTTTTTTGGCGATAATATAAATTATTAATAAGTTAACACTAACGTTACCTTTTCTGCGAAGATTACATCATGCAAACATTTCTTGGATCGCTTCACAGGTTCAGAAAAATTCAATTTAAACTGTAAATCGATTGCTGACTGGTGACTGGGTCCTTTTTTTATTATAGTCCTTATCCGTTCCGGATGTTACCGATCAACATGGATATCTTCACTCTGTCGGCTGCAATTGTGAGCAATTCGCTGGATGATTTTCCGTATTACGCCCTCAGGTTCTACAATCGAAAAATTCTCTTTCGCCCCAGGCCTCGCTTTTCGTGTATCTTTCCCTGAATGATGTATTGAAGTGAGGCGTGTCTGCTGTTATTTTTCATTATGTGTCTAACGTATTGGATCTTGCGAATCTTGATGGTGTTTAAGATATCTTTACTTTTGATCACTCTTTGAAGAACTTCGGCATTGGTTATGTGGTCCTCCCATGATATCCGCAGGATTCTCCGATACAACAACATTTCAAGGACTTCCGCTTTTTTAGTGCTAGCCTGATGGAGTGTCCAGGCCTTAACACCGTACAGCAGTATGGAAAAGATGTAGCAACTCAGCAGACAAAATTTAAGAAAATTTTAGGTGACTTCTCTTCTTCTTTAGGTTCCTATCAATTCCGGATGTTGGCCACTATATCAACAATCTGAACCTTATGCACTATCGCTTAAAACAAATGTGTTGTCTTTTTCGTGTACCACTTCTCAGTTTTTCAACCAAGAAATACGTCTCCCTCACGCCACGTTGTCGAGCTACTCTTCCTTGTAATATAGATTACAGCAACTTATTTATCTTTTCTCGTTGCGCATTACGTATATGTTCTAAATACCCGAGCTTTCTAATCTTTATCGTGTTCGTGACTTGTTTTGATTTCTGCATGAGTCGCAATACCTCCTTATTAGACGTTATCCACCCAGGAGACTCTCAGCATTCTTCTGTAGAGCCATATCTCAAATGCTTCAAGTATTTTACTCATTAAATCATTTCAAGATCAAGCAACATTAAGGTGACTTGTCATGATAAGTAATTTAGGTGACTAGATATTGAAAAATAAAATAAAATTTTCTTAAAAAAGATTTTTATAGCAGTTTCATTCATGTAATTTTTCCCACTTTCACTTTCAGGGCGGTTGACTGTTTCGCTAGTTTTTGTTGACCCTTGGTATTTTATTTCCCCAGCACCCTCCGACCTACATCAGCGAGCGTTCCCATCACCAGCGGCGGCTTCCGATAACTGTTCAACCAACAGTCAAGGGCAGTTTCTTTTTTTGCAAGGTAATTAAATATAGGTTAAAAATTATTTTTTTTTTTTACAATAAATAATATGGAATGTTTATCCTTTCATATTCTAGAGGTTTCTTTTTCTTAGTTCAACCATGAGTACATTTCAGTAACCATTCCTTTCAATGATTTTATCTAACCTTTGTCTCTGCCCTCAGGATTGAATGAGCTGGTGGTTTAAAATAGACAAACGCGAGGAGTCAAAAATAATGCTTGTACTATTGTAGTCGATGACATCATTCCAAATTATATACTGTAGCTATCAATAAGAGTGGCATAAATGTATTGAACCGATGTTATTTTAATGATTAGTACGATGGACTTTACACCTCACCAGGGGTAAATCTTCGACAAATGAGTCGTACACATTTATTAAATTTTATACCTTTCATTGTTTCTCACAAGTCTGGTTAATTACTCAGCGTCTAACCATTGAAATATTCTCAGTTAAATCATTATGACCCATAATGTACTGGTAACGCGCTATAAGTTGACGATTGCACCTATCATGCGGAGGGCAGTATACTGTCTATCCTACTTACATCGGCCAACCCGAAAGCATAAGACATGTATCAAGCGTGTAACTCAAAATGTAACCACCACAAACACTTAAGTAATAAAATTCACTTCATGACCCGTCACACTAAATAAGTAAGGAGGAGTAATATAATTATTTAAAGAAAGTGAATAGTTTAAAATTCAATTGCAATTTAACATAACTTTACTGGAAATAAATATGAAAACCTTAACAATACAATAACATTTTGAATTACCGTAAATTACCGAAAAACTAGTATTACTCACGATAATAAGCTCGCATCGACGGAACTCATGGACTAACTAGTCTATCACTTCAAATGTCAGAGTGCAGTAATTCAGCTTACTGCTGATGACCAAAAAGAATACTAAATATAGCTTAGACCTAGTATTATGACTTATTTAGAATGAATGTTTATTATTTAGGAAAATTATTAAGAATCAATAAATAATACAATGGGATGTTTATAAAACGACATAATTGTAAACATAATAAATAACGACATAATAATTGTAAACATAATAAATCAATGTAAAACTGCAATTTGATGTCATGGTTAGAGCTGTCGCTATGATGTATTTAGAAAAGCAAATATAGTAGCACTCCACCCCCCCCTCGTATAGTCCAGTCTTTCTCTCGCTGACGATCGTCAACGTATATTGCATTATCAGTACCTGATTTCTTCCTTCCCACTGCTAACCTTCCAATGAATTCTTTCTTTCATCTTATTCCCAGTAAGACTTAAATATTCGTCTTTTTCTCGGTCCAGGTTTACTCATTGATGGACGCGTGGTAAGGAAAAGAATATTTAGGTGAAGTCGGTTCAGGTTTATTTCTGTACAATGAGTTTTCGATAACCCCCTATTACAAAACATCATCTTGTCTGAATGTTTCTGTACATTCTAAGCAGGAAATAATGTGTACACAAGAAAGATCAATTGAATGCACATAAATAACCGGCAAGTGACAAGCTTACTGAAAGGGAAGCTATAAAACCAGCACTTATTACTCAACCCTTTGCCTTTTCTAGAGGGATGTGCCGTTGAACCCCTAATGGGAGGGTTAATGGTGAACTGCATATGCTCACTCTGGAAAAGGGATGCTATTTCTTGGCAGACTTAGTTTTCCCTTGTTCTATTTTCAGGCTGAGCTGGGACTACTATATTTAACATAATAAATCAGCATGTTACGCGAATGAATATGTGTGCATGTGTACCAACTTGTAAATGTAGATACGTAGTAATCCTTGTATCAAATTTCAACCAAATGAATGTATTAATGGTAAACAACAAAATATATGTTGTAAGTAAAATGGTGAAATTATTCAAGCAACACTAATTATAAAGAACACAAATTTTCTTGAGTTGTAAAAATAATAAATTATCTTGTGAATTAAACTTGGTGGAAAACTGTAGAAATATTTTAAAATCAAGTTCACCATGAACATGACAGCATGTAAAACTTATTCCAAATGTTAAGCTTTTACAATTTTTTATGTAGTACAACAATGGTTAATTTTTAAAATGTAATAACGATGTGGTTAAAATAACTACGGTGAATCATGTAACGGTGAAGAACAAATTTACAAATTTTACAAACTCTGGCAGGTAGTTGAACAAATATTTAATTATACTACCAAAATAGTAACTATAATATACATTATTTTACAAAAAAAATTGTTACCACACGTTCTTTGAATATAAAAATATATTTTCTTTCGTGATTGGCAAGGGTTTTTAGCTACACCGCCATTTTTTACAGCTATTTAACCCAAACATTTATAGAACAGCCGGAACAACTAGCCTATATATTTAGAAATAATTTTGATATTTTTGTCCTTAGTTAACATTGGGACAAAAAACTATACAAAACAATTGTCACTATTGTTTCGTTAACTCTAACAAAATCGTTTCTTTGGTGAGTACGATGAGCTTCTGTGACCAGTTCGTTGATATCTAGAGCTGTTTAACCCAAAAATAGGTTATCAGGTAGGTGGAGTGTTAAATTATTAAAACTCGATCTACTAGTTCCAAGGCAACAAAAAAATAGTTCTGTTTCTTATCACATGATCAGCCAATTATATGACTGAAGCAATAAAGAACAGACGAGTTAGAGGTGTAAAAGACACTAGACAGAGATGTTTCCTCTGTAATATAAAGATTACACAGCCAGACCCTGTGGTGAATGAAGTGAACTTGTCGTTTACAGCGTGGAAAGTAGGTGCTTCTCGAAGGGCCTGACATGCTGATAAGCATACATTTCTACTTAGTGAGGAAGGCTTGTAAACCACCTTACTCCTCGTTTTACTCAGGAAAACCTCTAGAGGTTCAAACCAGCCTTTTGGCTAAACAACCTGAATAACAACACTCTCGGAGAACGGTTTTCAAAAATAATTTTAATATCTATACTATCAATATTAGGACACCGTATAATAATTTGTTCAAAGCAAATTTGGTCAACCTAAAAACGGAGTTTCTTCAAACAGGATGTAACTAATTTTTATTGGTTAAATAAAAAATCAGGTAAATTATTATAAACATTTTCTCATACGTGGTAACCAAAATATCAATCTCTTTAATAAGAGGGAAATGTGAATTTTCCTTTCCAGTGAACTTGTTAAAAGAAATATCTGGCTTTATTCGGAAATATAAGTTGGTTTTTCACTATACGAATTATTTAGTTTACAGACTTAAGGTTCAGGCAATGTTCAAACCATATGTTACCAATACGGCGTAGCCTGTTATCAAAAAACCCTGATATTTATATAGCTTAATTTGTCATATTTTTGGCTTGAAGTCATAATTCGTATGGCAGAAACCAACACCCGCAATATCCAGGCTGTGTTGGAATGAGGAAATGGATGTGACAACTTTTCATTTATCCGGGAGTCAAACCCAAAACTCCTGTAAAAAAATTGTGCTAGCTAAAACGCTAATAGCTAGATTTTAAACATATATACAGATAATTTTCTTCAATAAAAATGATACGAGTAAAAAATTAAAATAGTATTGTAAACTAAATGTTTCATATTAAAATAAAACACGGGTACAATTCTTTACTATTGAAAAAGAATTTAATAAGAACAGTTTGCGTATTTATTTTAGCAGAATCATATAAGTAAACTGCGTTTATATATATCATTTATTTCCTGCGGGATGAAAGTTGAGTTTGAAAAATTATACTGTGAGATGGAATATGAAGTGTGAAAAGGAGCAATAAACTTTTTAATGCACTTAGACACGTTACTTAAAAGTATCATTTTAACAAAACAACATTCCAAAAAGACAGACAGACAGTCCATTCCGACATTTGAAGATGTTTTTAATAATGGAACTCTCTTAGATTAAAATGTTTTAGAATATTTTGGCATTTATAATTTCATCTTCTCACAAATGGGAAACATCATTCTTTTAGAAAGAAATTCTTTGTTTGGTGGAAAAGAAGTTCGTATATTTATCTGAAATTATCTAGCACGCCAAAAACAATTCGTCTCCATTACCTTCTGCAGCAAGAAGCACTTCTTTTCTCCATTTCATCTTTTAAATTGTTCCTCATTCTCTCGTATTTACTCCGCTTTTACAGACAACCACAAGAACACAATCTCTAAAATACTTTCGTAGTTTATTGAAGCTACTGTATCATACTTCACTGACAATATGCCAGCATTTTCAATTTAACATTAGTAATATTGGATCTAATGTTCCGTTTTATTGTACACAGATAACTGACAGAAATATGGATGAATAATTCTGCACAAAATGCATGGGGTTCTAATGAAAAAATTTAAAAAAAACAACTACTTCTGTTTTACCTGTTTTCTGTTAATTTTTCTGAATTATCATTATTACGCTGTAACATTTACCATTAATAACCAACCCACGTTATTTAAAATAATTACTTAAAATACTATTTGTAGCCTATCTGTATTATTGTATTAAGAAACAATCGTTTTTAATTTAAATAATCTAAAAATTCTTGCGAATACTAATGGTACTTTTAACCAGATTATAAAAAAATAGTAAAACGTCGCAAATTTGATCAAGTAAATTTCAAAACAAACGATTTATAAATTTCATATAAAACAATAATAGCTGATTGATTTGTGGGCTGAAGACATCGTTCTGTACCAGAATTTTGTATTTCGGTGTTTTAGAACAACAAAATAATAAACTGTTTAAGATTTTCATTAATTAGTTGACTATTTGTGGGTATGGGATAAATGACAGTAACCTATATTACTTCAGTTTGGTGGAATAAGTTAAATCCACCAAACCTTTTCTAATGTAAATTACTTTTCTAGATGATTGTTTGCTTTTTAGAATAAGGTTGCAAGTGTTACTCACTTTTTTATTTACTGCAGGAACCCTACAACCTGTCCACATGGAACAAAGAGCAAATAAGAAACATATAAAAAAATTACGAACAAAAAATTCAATAATTTGAATTTTAAACTATCAGCCGAAAGGCTGGTTTGAACCTCTAGAGGTTTCACTAAGTAGAAACGAGGAGTGAGGTGGTTTACTATTGCCTTCTTTACTGAGTCGAAAGAGTATGCTTATCAGCATGCCAGGGCCTCCGAAAAGCACCTACTTTCAACCTTACAATAATGACATCTTCACTTCATTCGCTACAGGGTCTGGCTGTAAAGTGCAATCCATAACTCTCAGAGGAGATAATTCTGAGTAGTGCCTTTTACACCTCTACCTCTGCTGTTCTTAAATAGTTCAGTCGTATAATTGGCTGACCATGAGATAAGAAACATAACTTTTTTTGTAGGCCTGAAATAAACATGTCGAGTAAAATTAATTACTAATTTATTTAATATGTTTAACACTCCACCTACGCCCGCTGCGGGTGAAGAATAAATTTATAAAATTATATACTTAAAGATTACACAAAGGTAATTTTGTTGTTTTGATTTTGTGTACTATTAACGAGTAATCCCACCGGATTGGTCTAGTGGTAGAGTCGTCGCCAAACTGTTTTGCAGGTGGTTATTGGAGACGAAGGTTCCTGGTTTAAATTCTAGTAAAGGTACTTACTTCTATAAGGATTTTAATACTGGACAGTGGTTACCGGTGTACTTTGATGGTACGGGTTCAATTAACCATAATCTCGCAGGAATGGTCAGCCTGAGTTTGTTCAATAATAAATATCATTTACACGTCATACACATCATCTTTATCGCATTGGGTCATGGGGTTCCTTGTTCTTCTTAAATTTATCAGATTGCAACGTACACATATTAGGGATTAAAAAAATATTTTCAAGTGAAAATTTTTGTCTAGATATTTTTGTCTCACCTTACTACGAATTAAAACTCACTCATTGGTCTAAACGTTAAATAGATCAAAAATTATTTTAAACTATGTAAGCTTTTAAAAAATAACTTTCCGTACCCAGGATTATTTTAACGTAGTTTATTACCTTTTCCTAGAAGATTGAAAAGTTCCAAAAAGCGATTGAAAACACAAAAATCGTATTGTGGTTGCACCAGGAGCTTCTACAGAATGTTCACTGCAATTCTTCAGTTTCTTTCATAAGTCAATAAAGGAAAATTACATAGATACTTAAATTTTAATGCTTAACTGCTTAAAGCAAATTCTCTTTTAAAATTATTCCAAAATACTTTCAGTTCAGAAAAAAACATTGTTCCATACAATAAGGAAGTCGTTTTTTTCGTTATTTCCAATTGTAATTTTAAAGAGAATGGATACTTTATGCAAAAAGCTCTATCTACTTATTCTAGGTAATAAGCACATGTGCTTATTGAAAGTTGAATGTCAGTTACATTTTATATTATAATTATATGTAGGTTGTGAGATTTCGAATATTTAAGTACGAATAGATCTGAAGTATTGTTCATGATTAAAATAAAATAAAACTAAAGAAAAAGGCATGTTAAAATGTTCATTATTTTTATTTTGTTTAAAAACCAATTTGTTTTCAAAATTTTGGTTTATGTATGAAATAATTGAGTACTGAATGAAATATTGCCTATTTGTCAGTTACCAAAATAAAAATGAAAATATTTCCTATGCGTAGGATTAAAACGTTTTCGTTTGTTCGAATCGTTTATTTTCTTTCTTAATATGAATATTTTATTTTTCTAAAAAGGATGTAAGAAGAGAGTTATTTAAATTATTATACTGCTATAGGTAGGCGGGAAACTAAGAGAGAGATTTGAGAATATTCATTGTTTCTCAAACGGTGCAATTTGTCATCTCAGCAGGATGAAGTCGTGCTAGGATTTATGTCATCTTTTAGGGGAAATTGCCAACCGTTTTGTCAAAACCACTAGCTAAAGACACCTGCGTTTATGATACATCACTACTGTAGATTTATTCAAATATTAAATGCAATGAATACTGGATGAATGATGTTTATTTAAATATTTGGCTCTCTATTAAAAAAATATCATACATTGTGGATTTTTAAAAAAAATATTTTTACATGAAATTATTTGTACCTTTAAACTAAGAATAAGATCTCAAATTTAAAATTACTCGTATTTATTGGTTCCAGTTTTACCGAAATTTATTTCGATGTAAATACAGCGTCAAAATCAGTTTTAAAATGAGTAGTGTTGTACTGCTTTAAGATGCTTCATTGTGAAAAAAGTTGTTACCTGACCGTTTGTTTATTTGTTTTTTTATCTTTATTCTGTTGTCGATAATTATTTTAATTCCAAAAACCCTGCATCATCTTCTTTTATACCGATTGGTAAATGCTTTATTACGGATTTAAAGCAACGAATATTATTAAAAAATAAATGGATGCACCATGAGAAAATTGAATAAGTAAAGCTACGTTTCTTTGCAATAAACTAAATATTTAATCGATAAACTACTAATAAAATTATCTTTAACCTATTTAAAATAGCCATTCTTTTTCTGCCGCGACTTTAATAAAATTAAAAATTATAAAAATACCCTTAATTTATGCGAAATGAATTTACCGCAACTAAATATGTTTTCCCTTTCTTCTTCTTCTCCTCGTTTTTCTGGTCACTCCTCGTTCTCCTAGTCACTCTTCGTTCTCTTGGTCACTTCTTCAAATACCTCCTCTTTCTTAAACCACTATTCCATTCTGAAGTCCCAAGGGAATTGAATCGGTTTCCCTAATCCAAAATCAGTAAACTTCTGGTCGACAAGGCTTCCTCTCGTACCAACCCTGTTCAACCAACTTGGAGGGCCAAAAGGAAGGAGAACCACCCAATGATTGGCTGTAAATTGGCAGGTGAAAGAAAGGCCCACAAACATAAAGGGGGAAATACGCCCGTCTAAAGGATAGTACCCCGAATCAGATGATTGACAGTTGGCTATATTTACAACTTATTGTCTAACTACTATTTTAATTTATCTAATTTTAACAATGAGGTTTTTACTTTAGTAATGGAAGTTACGGTAATTATGAATACCAAAACTTTCATTGTTTGTACAATTGTATTTTACAACGGTACAACCCCTAACTTGATTTCTTCTTTTTGCTGGACCTTTCCCTTTTGGTTGAATTTATGCATGTATACCTAATGGCACTTTCTCATGTAAGACGATACTCTTACATGGCACACAGCTGAACTTACAGCTTACAGCTGTACAGCTGAACTTACAGTTGATTACAGCTGGCCACTATAGGTTTCCCCAGTTATTACATGTTAATTGAAGAGGTTAGTTGTTGAAGGTGCTGTGTAACGAAAATATAGTTTTAAGGTAACTACGATTAAGCTTCTAAGGCTCCCTACTTTTTTATAAATCGTCTAAATTCTTTCATTTTGGAATCTATAAGATAATTTATACAATTCAAATTTCTTCAAACCTTATTCTTCAACAGCATTGTCTTATGCACCTCCACCCACTACAAATCTGTACATTCATTATTTCCAGAGAATAGATGTACGGTATTTTAATAACTCTAGGCAAAAATTTTCTTAAGGAAATGTTTTTTACTTTCTCTTACCCTATATAAATATATAGGGAAAGAAAGTATTGTTTTCATGCATATTTTTCGAAATCGAATTTTCACCGGGTGTACACGTTTTCAGGCCCTTTGAACCCAAAAACCATGTTTTTAGTGATTGGTCTATGTATTTGTGTGTGTGTCTTGTTTTTGTCGTGTGTGAAAAAACTCAAGGACGAAATTGCATCCGAAGTTGAAACTTGGAACTTAGTAAGGTATCATAACGAGACCCGACACAAAAATATTTCATCAAAATCGGTCAACCCGAAGTATTAGTTTATTCGTGTAATTTTTTACTTTTTTGCGATTTTCTCAAAAACGGCTCTTACGATTTTTTTAAACAATCTCCTCACTTACTACATTTTTTATGCTCTAGAAGATAACGTAAGCGCCGTGTCTGTTGAAATTCTTGTGGGGTCTCTGCTCTCGTGGTAAAATATGTTTTCTTTTTTAAAGATTGCGGCCTTAATATGCATTTTAGGGCAAAAGTATATCTAATATATGTTGTAGAAAATTAAAAACCCTACAACTGTTATTTCAAATTGTTTTCTACAAAGCTTAGATTAGCGTCAGATAGTAATTTTCTGTGTTTTACTCATCAAAAATAGATAAAAATGAATTTTTTTAATATTGCGGCCATAATATGGATTTTATGACAAAGGAGTATAATTATTATAGTTATTGGAAATTAAAAAATCTATTACAACTTCTATTTCAAGCATCAGTTAGCAATTTTCCGTATTGTTAAGTCGAACAGAGGTTGATTTTAATTTTGCGTCATTCACTCATGATTAAAATTAAATTACGTTTCTTAATTTTACATTGTTTATTAATGATTTAATATAAGTAATATGTTTTATTATTTACATTGGTAAGAGAAAGTCGAGTGAGCGTTCACATCATATCTTTAAGAAATACTTAATAGATTAAGTGATTGAGGCAGTCAGTCAATCAGTGAGGTCTTTGTAAATATAAAATATATAAAAAAGTAATAAAGATATTTATTAGCCAAAAAATACACAATATATTATTAGTTAAATAAGTTACTACAGGACTGTTATTTTTTGCCAGGTGCAGCCTTTTCATTTATATTATTTAACGAATCAAATAATGAGTTCTTAAAGAAAATTATAGGTTCATTTGGCAAAAGTTTTTTTGTTCGTGTAAGGTACTAAAACAAAATAATTAAGGCATAAAACTGTTGTGTAAATATAGCCATTCATATAGTAATAATCTTCTTTTCGTGCAGATAACATCACAAAACTATCTTCCTTCGAAGTTAATAACATAATTAAGGTACATTGTTAATGATCAGATGCGCAGCTGGTAATCTTTGGTTTAGATTTTTATTTTTTTTTTTTGTATAGGTAAGTGTAAAAACATCAAAGTTATAATTCATATCTGAACAATATAGAACAGCTGCAAGGGTACGTCTTTATATAGTGTATCTACCACACCAAAGTGTGTGGTCAATATTCGTCCTGAAACACATGTTCTACTTTGAACACTCTTCACATAAGGTTGACTCTCGTTCGTTTAGTTGGTATTTATCTTGCTCTTCTAGTAAGGATCAACATAATCTGTGTTCCTTCTATATCAGAATAAACCCATGTACGACTACTCTTTACACATACTACTAAACGCAACAGATTATTCGTCCTAGTTATTCTTCACTACTACACATTCAGATAACATTCAAAACTAACGTCCAAAGAAAACACTTGGACGTACTTCAGAATATTTACACATTCGAAATGCTTGATGTAAGTACCACAGTTTCGAAATTGTTGCTGTTCAAAGTGTATTTATTTTACGTACCATTTTACTTAGTTATTAAAAGTACTTAAAAATTATTTAATTATTCATCAAACATTTTATTTATCGATTTGTAATAAGAATTTAATAAAAATAATAAATAAGATTGAATTATAATTTAACAGTGTTTACAAAGATCACTGCTGATCTCGTTTTAATCTGTTCTAAATTGATTATATCCGTTGTTAATAAATTGCTAATTTACTAACTGTGACACCTCATTGAGGACGGAGCAAAACTGAAATTAGTTAATATTGTTGTGCTATTGTCCTGAATAATATTCGTCCTGAAACACATGTTCTACTTTGAACACTTTAGGGTCTTAAAAGTTAATCAACTTTAAACAATACTCAAAGCTCTTTTTGCGGCTCACATCTTCAGCATTCTTTCACTGAAGGTTTTCTTCTTTTTTCGTTCGTCTTCTTTTACGCTTTGGCACTTCATTGATACACTTAATTCTATGTTTCTTCGCTCATTGTGATTGTTTCAAGGTTCTCAAAAGAGAGTCCGACTCGAAAAATCAAAGAGAATCGATTTTTAGATTTTAACACACTAATATTTTGAAATGTGCGTTTTAAAATTTTACCAGAACCATTCCATTTCCATCGCAGCTAGAAATATTTTTCTTGTATTTTTTAATAAATCAAGTATGTTCTGTTGTTTTTATAAACAAGTCCATTTAGTATTTTCCCGTTTTCTGAAAATTAAGTTTTTTGGCGTATTCCGCGTTTGTTCAATATATAAGTCTTATCTCGACACTCTTAACACACTTGACACACTTAACTCGAGGACATTAAAAAATAAGTAAAAATATTTACGGTTTGAGACAAAAGTGTTTTGTGATATTTACAGAACATTTAAAACGCTTGGGGAAAATTGGTTTTAAAACCTGATTTTATTCCAATCAACAAATTCCTACGTAAGGAACTAAAATAGAAGTACGTACAAATTAATAAATTGATTTAAAATTCTATAATTTAGCCTACAGGTCTTGAAAAATGTGACAGAAAGTTAACATTCAGTCACGTACAAAGTTGGACTTCTCTTCGTCACTTATCCGACACCTAATATGTATAGTTAATATCCTAAAAATTTGTTTTGTCAAACAATTGTGGTCGTTTCAGTACAGACATATGTAGAATTGAGTCTATGTTTGCCTTTAACAGTTTAACTCGTAAAATGTCCGTCCACAGTCTTGGGGATCATGTTACAGAAATTATATCTTTCTTAATTTATAGGTAAAACGAATAAAGTTTACTTTCTCTCAAACTCACCGCATTGTACTCACACAAATAATCGTCATTCAAACCGTACTGTAATGGTATTAAAACCTCAGTCCGTACTAAATTATACGGCTGGTAGATTTATCAGGAATTACCCTGTACATGTACAACCTATTACGATGACATAGTTCTTGACATAGACATTCTGGTCACACTTTCTCTTTCCACAGCTCCAAGTAAAGTAATCGCTAACCAGTCACAGTCTTGATATTCGAAGTTTTGGTCAACTGCAACTCCTTTTTTTCTCCGACAGTCAAAGTAAGTGACTTTTCCCAGAATTTAACGCAATGCTCACTGAGGGGTTTATGTTAATATTAAATGTTATATTTATGTTATTTTAATGTTGTTTAAACGTGCACGTAAAATTCAACGTATATTGTTCATTATTTACATTGGCAAGAGAAAGTTGTGTGAGTGATTCACACCAGCTGTTATAAATTTAGCTTCTTGATAAGCTTGAAAGTGGAAAATTGTAGCTTCAATGGCAAGGTTCTTCATGGTAATTAAGTGAGTCGATCGTTCTTACATTAAAAAATTGGTGTGAAACACTCACAACTTTCTCTTGCCAATTAAATAATGAAGAATATAACCTAGGTAATATTAGTAATAATGAATTAGAAATAAACAAAAAAAAAACTAATCTCAAAAAGCATAACGTTATTTTAATCATGAATGAATGATGCAAAATGAAAACCAACCTTAGTTTAGTTTAATAATACGGAAAATCACTCTTTCACGCTAAACTATGCTCGGTAGAGAAAAATGCTTTAAATAAAAGTTGTAGATCTTTTAATTTCCTATAATTTTATTTATACACTTTTGTCGTAAAGTGCATACTAAGGCTGAAATTTAAAAAAAAACATTTTATTAACAAATTTTTATTAAAAAAAAAACTGAAAATCACTAATTACCGCTAAACTAAGCGTTAAAGAAAGAAATTTTAAAAACCCATTTTTTAATAAATTTTCATAAAACAACAGAAAATCACTAATTACCGCTAAACTAAGCGTTAAAGAAAGAAATATTAAAACAAAATTTGTAGATTTTTAAATTGTCTATAACTTTTATTATACACATTTTTGCCCTTAAATGCATACTAAGGTTGTAATCTTAAAATAAAACATTTTTTTCTACGAGAGAACAGCCTCCCAAAAAAATTCAGCAGACATGGCGCTTACTCTATCTTGTAGAGCATACAAAATGTAGTGAATGAGGCGAATTTTAAAAAAATCGTAGGAGCCATTTTTCAGAAATTTTTAAAAAGTGAAAAAAACAAGAATAGACTACTATTTCCGGTTGACCTATTTTGATGAAAATGTTCGTGTCGGGCTCTCTAGTGGTATTTAACTTAAGTTATAAGTTTCAACTTCGTGTGATGTTTTGTTCTTGAATTATTTTGTTCACATACCAATCCCTAAAAACATGTTTTTTGGGTTCAGGGGGTCTGAAAACGTGTATATCCGTGAAAACTCGATTTATGATAATCGACATGAAAATAATGTTTTCCTATATATTCATATAGGCTAGAGAAAGTAAAAAAAAACGTTTAAAGAAGCGTTCAAGAAATCACTTCATATTCCGCGAAAGTTACGTCTGCATGTTGCAAACATTGAAAAACATTTGATTCACATTTTCTATTTAACAACCACAACCTCGCTATTCCCATATGGGTTTGGTTTCCTGTCCGCGGAACGTAACCCGCGCATAAAGCGGAAGATTACTGTACACTTTTTTAATTAACTCTAAACAATTACTGTTCAATTGTGGCAATAAGATGTCTGCTACCGAAACCAATTAGTACATATAACTTTAATACAGCTGAATTTCTATTAAATAAAATACAACTGATTTTATTTGGAACACATTTATATTTGTTTTTCTTAAATACTTATTTATATACGAACGCATTTATGTACTTCTCTGTTATTTTTTATTCAGTACATAAACCTTTATTGAGATAAACTTAAACAATTTTACATTTGAAATATTTTACCTTTAATAAATATACGCTCTCCTTCAACAAACTTACAAGTTAATGATAGGAAAAACTTGCCAAAGGAAAAGTTAAAATATGAAGTTAAAACAAACAACAAACATCAAAGTGAAATTAATGTTTGTAACTTATTTAAACTGAACATTTCTAGAAGTATATAATTTAGTCCACAAATGCGGAAAATTTTATGCGCAACCTACAAAATAGTTGATGTGATAAAATTTTGTTTTGAAAAGAATTTTAATATAAATATAAACTAATGTACACTTAAAGACTCCTCTGCAGGATTTTGCATTTAGTTCTTGCAAAACATTTACGAATCCGTTTATTTAAGTTACTTATTACAGTTTTTATATTTCTTTTGATGAGATTTCTTTATTACACTTTTATAAAACATTCCTTATTATAAATATTACTGACATTTATTTTTAAGAACATCCAAAAATAGAGAGTATGGTAATCTATATTTAAGGTTAATATAAAACGGAAGTTCATTCATTCGTTAAATAGGTCTCCAAAATAAGGTCTAGAAACTTGAAATTTGGAATTAGGTTTTAATAAATCGTAGGTATGGCCATAACAGGCAGGTGGAATGTTAAATGATTTACGCTTGATCTACTAGTTCCAGGGCTACAAAAAGTAATTCTGTTTCTTAATACATGGTCAGCCAATTATACGACTGAAGCACTTAAGAACAAAAGAAGTACTGGTGTAAAAGACATTAGCCAAGTTAGCTATCTCCTCTGAAAGTAATAAGTTTACTTATACACCCAGACCCTTGGTGAATGAAGTGAAGTTGTCATTTGCAGGGTAGATACTTTTCAGAGCGCCTGACATACTAATAAGCATACCTTTCCACTCAGTGAAGAAAGCTATGGTAAACCACCTGGCTCTTCGTTTTACTTAGTAAAGCCCTTAGAGGTTCAAACCAGCCTTCCGGCTGATGACCTAACCAACAAATCATAGGTGCTCGCTAAGAAACTATTTCAAAAATTTTACTTTTAACAGAACAAGTGAAAAAACCTCTTTCGAGTTTTTTAAGTTACAGCTCTAATGTCTATTTCAGGACAAATATAGGAACATAAAAAGTTTTTTTTTTTTTAATTTTTATTCCATATCTTATATGTAATGATTTTATCATCCATAATTTAACCAAAATTTTTGATTTTCTGCAAAATCGCATTAAAATATTATTTAACAATTAGGTATAGTATTGTGTTGAATTGTAGGTTAAAGTTACAAATAATGAGAAAGAATTAAATGAGATTAAAAATTAAACGCTTAGTTTAGTGTGAATTTAGGATATTCTGCAAGAAACTGTATATTCCATTAGTACAGTAAAAAAATTCTTCAAATCCTAATCGGGATCTGATATAGATTCTTTACTTCCGTGCTAAGCATTACCGATTGATAGACATTTTTTATGATGCATTTAGATCATTTTGATATTTATAAAAAATAACCATTAATTAAATCAAATTGATAGTTATCGATCCTAAATCTTCTTTTCGGTTAATCTTAGTACATGCACACTCTAAAATAAAAAATAATAACATAAAACCAGAACTATCCAATCAGTTTTCTTTCTTTTGTTACGTCTCATTGAATATACGACGGCTCGTCATTCCACCTACACTTTTAGGAACGATCTCATTTACTTTTCACAGTACCCGTTCCACCAGACCGTCCGTACTTTTTCCAGTACTATCAGTGATCTGAAATAAAAATAAATTACGTAGGAAGAAAGCCGTAGACGATTATAATGTTAATATGTATATTTTATAAATATTGACATGTTTATGAGTTATTGACAGAATGATACTCAGGTATGATCGTAAAATACCGATCATATCTTTCATTCACTAGTAAAACACGCCCACCATATTCGTCTGGCATAAATATAAATTATTACAAAAACAAAAAAAACATATTACGATTTTTATAGGTACACCTACATCGTATAAATATTGTTATTATAAAAATTTATGACAGCCGTACAATAATAAAAATTTTATTAAATTATTTTATGAATGAATAAATTGATTCATTTCATTTTTTATTATTATTATAACAACATAACTGATGTAATATTCATTTGGATGAAATTAAAATATTTAATAAGTTTTGTAAATTACTGTCATAATTTTTTTATAGGTTTTAATATGATAATTTATCATGAACGTTAAATTTTAGTACAGGAGAAATTAATAAAGCAAGAATCATAGTCTCTATTTAAAACTCAGAAACTCCTCCCTTACTCACTTATCAGTAACAACCCAATCAGGTATTTCAGCACATTGTTTTCTTAGGAATTGAATAGAAGAATTAAACCATTTACAATTAGATCACTTGAAACTAGCAAGTAAAAAGGTTTTGACAACCCTAAAGCAGTAAGACACTTATTACTTCTACACCTCCCCGAAGAACTACAATCCTGAAAATCGGTACTGTGTACTATTTGTCTGTGGAAAGAAGAGAGTTGGCGAAGAGTTGGCAAAACTGGCTGTATACTACCTTTCCAAAAATATTTTCGTTTTTTAATACTACATAAGATTTATTGTAAATGCACTTGTGTAAGAGAAAAATGGAGGCGTATATTTTTCGTCCAGTGAAATTTTCAGGTACATGGAACCGTTAAAAATGTATTGCAAGTTTTTCGGAAAATTCAATTTTTTTGAAATTTTTTTGTTTATTTCAACATTCTTTTTTTTACCGAGCAGAATGCAGGGGAATTTCGTAAGCGTGTCTGTGATATGTCAAGAAGGATAACGTAATGAATAAAGAAAAATTTTATTCATGGATTTGAACAGGACGGGACGTTTTCTTCTAAAAAAAATTAATTTACAATTGGCGTAAAATTACTTATAATAATTGGCTTTATCCTTTTTCACATACAGTATAACAGGCACACATAAAAAATTTCCCTTTATACTGTTGGGCAAAAAAGAAGATACGACGGTGATTTTTTTTATTTCTGTTTAGGAAATTCACAATTCGTTGGAAACAATCAGTGAATGTGATAACACAAACTGTGGAAAAATTAACATGGTAAATAAACGTGAGTGGAGACACAGTCCAGTGACAGAACTCCGACGTAAATAGATATAAGTGTAGCAATAAGTGCAGCATTTAGAACACTGTAATGGATAGTCAATTACAGTGCTACATTAATAGATGAGGTCCCGGTTCCATCGACGTTTTAGACGTTTTTTGGATTGTTTGGGAGAGTCTGCGTAGCCACATTTGAGATCAATGGGTTATCGTGGTTCACGAGTTTCTTCCTAAATTTTGTATATAGTTTTAAGAAAACGTTATTTATGTAGGGTACGTTTAGGTCTGAGTGTAGCGTTTTATTGGTTACATAATAGGGGTAACAACGGTGTAAACGAAGAAATATCAAAAATTTCAGAAAAACGGAATTTTCAGAAAAACTTGAAATAAATTTTTAACGGTTCCATGTACCTGAAAATTTCAGTGGACAAAAAATATACGCCTCCATTTTTTCTATTATATAACTACATTTACATTCATTTTTATGTATTAAAAAACGAATGGTTTTTTAAATGGTAGTATACACCCAGTTTTGCGCCTCTCCGTCAATTCTCCTTTTTCTACAAATAATCTGCAAGTAATCTCCAAGCGATATCTAGTAAAGAATATAGAATTTTCAGAACGACTGGTAAAACTTATCTCTGTTCCAAAATTTTTATTCACAAAACTCTTTAAAGATCATTCTAGATTCATGGTACCTAGCTCTTTGGAGCAGCTGCAGAACGTAACTTAAGGTCGATCCCAACCTTTCAGTTAAAATTCTTTAAAGACTTACTTCCGTCGCTCCTTTTTATGTAAGCAATGAAACCCTCCACAACGATTTCAAAATTCCGATAGTAAAGGAACTAGCCATATCTTTCTATAGTAAATTTCGCGAACAACTGTCCCAACCAACTAGCTCATAACCTAGCTACAAGGAACTTCTTAACTGTACATCTAAACCGATAAAGAAGCAGAGATGTTTTGCTCTAAATAACGGTCAACATCCATAGTTGTAAACGGAGAATGTACCACTGGATACTCTTCTCCTGAAAGCAAACTTCCCACCGCTCGTAAATTAAATATCATATTCGGAGTAGCCCATTGTACAGTAACGTAATCAAAATTAAAGCCATAAAAACAAACAGTTATTGGGAGCTAATCGTCAAGAAAAAGTTTTTTTTTGGCTTCAACTTTATTTTAATTTACTGTAATAATTATTTTTATTTTAATTTAACTGTACAATTTTTAAAGCACAACTAGTAAATGAGATAGAATGAATGAGGAATAGCGGGAAAGTGACGTGAATGTGAATCGATCCAGTGACCGATTTCGGCGTGAAATTTTTCGAGGAATGTGGTGCCAATTTTTAATGATAATAATTTAAAACTATGATGGATGATTTTTTTTATGAGATGATTTTCTTTTTTATGAAATGAAACGGGCATGACAAGTTAAATTGAAATGTTTTTTTTTGTTATTTTTTAGGAGGTCGGAGAAGATCCCTATTCCATCTTCATTTCGGTCTTCTGATAACAAGAAGAATAAGTTTGAAGAAGTTTTTTGAATAAATTATCTATTATTGCAGTTCAATTGTAGATTATATATAAAATTATAAATTCTTAATTAAAGTTGTTAATTACAATAAAATTAATAAATAAACAATTGATTTGAATTAGTTGATTTTGTTAGGTAACAATATTGTGACCAATTTACTATTGTGTGTGATCTATTTTTATTTAAATTACATTTTAATGGTCAAAGTTATTGAACTATTAACACACATACAAATCTACTTAAACTTTAATTCAACCATTTCACCACATCCATAATCCGCTTAATTTACTTCTAACTTTTGCAATAAACAATTGTTTAAATACTGTGTAAAATATTATAAATAGGTTTTTTATTATCCAGATTTTACAGATTTAAATTATAATGATTTCTGTTGTAAATGGTTACTTACTTAATAACAAACTATTTCCTAATCACGAACAAAACCCATTAAATTCTGATTTAATGATAAAATGTGATTAAGTTTTTATTGCCAACTTACATGAAAAACAATAATCTGAATTCTAAACTTATTAAGTTATTTTGTGTATTGTATAATAAAGAAATTAGTATAAATATCGATATTATTTCTTGTAGACCGTTTTAGTTTTTAGGACAGAAACAATAAATACAGAATATTTACCGTAGAATTGGATAGGGACAAACAAACTGTAAAAGACTGTACCAAATGTCCCCTGCTGAGGGAAACGTTTATGGTTTGGTTAATAAATAATTCGGCAGGTCGATCACAGGGGGTGTGCTTACTGCATGCAGTTAGGGGAGCGTACTCTGGAGCGTCATTTTCAGGCTCGTATTTTTGGTTCATACTACTTCTGAAGATTTTATGGCAACGTGCCGGCAGATGGATTGTTATAAAAATGACAGAAAATATATCGGGTTTTTTATCCTCAAATGTATGAAATTCATTTTTCTTTTTTATTCATTTCACGACCTTTTATTATTCAAATAATAATACTCCTCATAGAAAATTGGATGAGACACTAAAGAATACTGTAGAATTATTATCGTAAAAATGTAGTAAACAAATTCTGAAAAATTTGGGTTGGTACTAATATACTGATAGTTGTTTTTGTCTTTAATTTGTATTACGGTATTGTACTGAACAATGATAGCTGAACGATGATATTTATTTATGATAATTTGATATTTAATTTGACGAGCGGTGGGGAATTTTAATTTCAGGAAACCAGGTACCCAGTGGTACACTTCCTGTTTATAACTACGGGTGTTGTCCGTTATCCAGACCAAGAGGTCTCTGCTCCATTTTCGCTTTAGACGTCACATAGTTGGGAAGTTTCTTGTAGCTTACTTTTAGGAGAAGAGGTACCCAGTGGTACATTCTCCGTTTAGATTTAGGTGTGTTGTACGTTATTCAGAGTACGAATTCTTCTCCATTTTTGCTTTAGATGTCGCGCAGTAAGGAAATTTTTTGTAGCTAGATCACGGGCTAGTTCGTTGGGATAGTTATCTAGTCGTTCGCGAAATTTACTTTTGAAAAACACGGTTAGTTCCTTTACAATCGGAAGTTTGAAATCTCCATGGAGGGTATTATTGCTTAAATAAAAAGAGCGCCGGAAGCAAGTCTTAAGAATTTTGACTGTCAGGCCAGGATCGACTTAAAGTTACTCTCTGCCGCTGCTCCTAAGAGCTGGACACCATAAATCCAGATTGGTCTCAAAAGAGTTTTGTAAAGTATAATTTTGGAACGTAGGTTCAATTTTTATCGAGGGTTAATCAATCAGAAAAGTAGCTTCTGGTGGCGGTTAAATTACAAACGTTTTGTACGCAGATGATGCTTCCAAGTTAGTTGCCTGCCAAACCACAAGTCAAGATATCGCACCACTATCGCCTGAAGAATAGAACAGTACCACAGGTGGAAAAGTAAGTTAATAACTTTAAATTTGCTGAATGATGGGATAGAGGTATGGCATGAATTGTATTAGGAATTTAATCACCCATGTGTAGCTAGAAAATGTATAAATGTTGTATCTCTGAGTATACACTATAAATTTTACACTATTGTATAAAATATTGTAAAAATATTTATTTAATTTTTGTAGATATTTACAGAGAACAAAGTCATTATCTCGATCCAAAAGATGCGACAATTTTGATGTCACAAAAGACTGGTTTTTATTAATAATTTTGTTACAAAATTAAGTGTAGTCTAATGTAATATAATCTGATGATGTAATGACATGAACTTTATTCATAATAAGTGTGTTAAGTAGGTCTCATATTGGAATAATATTTTTCGTTTCCAAGTGTCATGTACAAGTTCTTTTCATATAAAGTAATAAATTGTATTCAAATCGGTCTACCTACGATCATTTTTTATGTGTTGTCTTATTTTCCCTGTTGTTTTCGTTCTTGAATATTGTAATTGATTTATGTTAGTTGCATTTAGCTTCTCGAGAAGATCATTTAATCTGTATTAAATTTTAAAAGTATGTTGTAGGGCCTATCATTTAGATTCATTTTGTTGAAGACCCTACAACAGTATTGTCTGTATAAGGAAGTGAATAATTAAAATCAAAGTGCAGTGCAGTGCAAAACATGGGACGTTGTATAAGATTCTGCGGCCTAGCGGGGTTTCCTAATAACAACATAAATCTTCCAGTCGGTTAATAGGCGAGTTAGGGTAGGGAACACTGAGACAGAAACCGGGGATGTGGATGAAGAGGCAAAAGGGGATGGCAAGGAGCCAGAGAGTTGTCTACTACCGCACCCAAGGGGTGGTCATGGGGGTTGCTTAGCTACTGCGGGTCGTCTACGACGCGGTGAAAACTCCCGCATGCTCGCTATTAAAAACAAACCCGCTTTTCCAACTCGTCTGCTAACCTTACTTTTCTTATTCCACGTGTACTTAAAACCATGATTCTTTCTGCTGTCATTTCGTTTGTTTCTTTTTGTGAGTTTTGTTCTTAGAACACGCTAGGTCTTAGTACCTTTTTTTAACGATCTTTAGTCGTTTCCTAATATTGGCCTATTTGTCTGATTGCGTTGAATGAACTCCGACTGTTACAATACCAAGTTTTTATTATAGTGTAAATATACAAATTGCCATATTTAAGGCCTCATATTATCAAAGTGGTTCAAAGAATTTTATTTACTTGGATGAATTTCTTTAATTTTATATATTTTTTCTTAAATTATAATATTTAAATTTGATAAATACTATTTTAAATATATTTGTAGCGTTCAGAATTCAGCTAGATCGGTTTTTAAGTAAACAGCTGATCATCAAAAAATATTTAAAAAAAATAGGAAACCTGCACAGGGCTGGTCTAGAGGTAAAGTCGTCACCGCGAGTCAGCTGTTCAACTGCTGATTTCCTGAGACAAAGGTTCCTGGATCAAATCCTAGTAAAGGTAGATGGTTGGGGTGCAATTAACCATACTCTTTCAGGATGTTCTGCCTGGGTCTGTACAAGACTACATCTCATTTACACATCATACAATCATCCTCATTGGGTAATGGGGTTGCTTATTGTTCTAAATTAAACAAATTGAAATGTACACAAATTAGGAATAACAAAAAAAAAAAATTTCCAAATTCCCAGTTTTGACAAATTTTAGTATATTTTACAAACTAATTACAAAATTAATAATGTCAGTTGAAATTAAAACAATTTATTTAATCCTATATGAAAGTATAAAAATATTTTTATATTTTTAAATAATAAAGTTTTAGAATGTGTAACAATAAGATTTAGGCTAGCGGTAGAACACCGTAATCATCATACAATCATCACAAACACCGAATATCAGAAGATATTAAAAAAATATTTTTATTATTTTTCAAAATTTATATTTTAAACTTTTCTTTGTCTAAAATTTAATCGCAACAATAATAAATTCAGAAGTAAATTATTATTCGTTTACAATTTTCATTTTGTTTTATTTAGCATATTGTAGCATAATCGTAGCTCAAAATAATTTCGATTTTTAATAGAATTATTTCGTGATTCTGAGTTACTAGCCGAACAAAGCTCGTTGGGAAATTAATTAGAAACATATAGGCTACATATTTTATTATAACCGAAGTGAAAGCTTTAGACTTTTCGATAGGATTTAGGAATTTGTAACTAGTAGTAACTCATTCCTATCGTCTCACCATAATCTCGTAGCTCTACAGCTATTGGTGGACTTTGGCTTCCTCCACAATTCTCCTCTGATATTATCTACTAGTTGCTAGCACTTTCCATCCTCTTATATCCATCAAAACCAAATATTTTGTATCGTCCACCCATTCACCTCTTCCAATAATGGTCGTTTCTTCATGTCTTGTACAGATTTTCCTTCCATATCACCTAAACCATCCTCGTTGATTACATTCTCGCAATGTACCCCAACCTTCTCCATCTTTGGGTCTTCAAGAAACAGACTATGTCTCTGCCTTCAATAAAAGGATTTAGTTTCTCATTTTCAAGTACTCTTTCCCCCTTACTCCTTCCCTTACCGGTCCAAAAACTGTCCTCAAAATCTATCTTTCCAACATTTTTACCAGTTGCAATCGGTTTCTGGCAACGTGCAAGTTTCAAACCATAGGGGATGAAACACTTATGGTTTTTTTATTTTCTTAATTTATTTATTTATCTTATTAATTTATTGTTAAGATGTAGACAGCTGATATTCAGCATATTTATTTCTTTTGGGATTGAATCAAAAATCTTAATACTTTTCATTTTGATCACTATCGCTCCTAAGATGCAAAAATAGGGTGGCTACCCTAAAAAAATACACATTAATTTTGCGCTTTCCTGACAACCTGCAGTAATAAAAATCGTCATGCCTATTTTGTGAGCCATCCCTTGGCCCTTGGTAAGCCACCCCTATAGCCTAAAAATTATGAAAATGTTCCTTTTAAAGGGTTAAAAGGGTTGTAACGAACGACAAACAAAAATTCTTGAATTTCACTTTTTTTAAATTATTGTAAGTTTGATAATAGGCATTTATTTCTTAAAATGATACCTAAAAAATGAAAGAGCGAAGAAACCAGTAATAAACAAATTATTTTCAATAAATAAGTTATTTAAAGATCCCTTCTGATGCCCGCGGTAAGCCTCGCGCCGCGCAATTGTTATTACTTATTCATATGAGTTATAGCAATGCTTACACGAAAGGAAACAATTCCATAAGTGCAACGCATCATTTTTTAAAGTTTTTTTTGTAAACTAATTATTTAACCTTACACGTAAGTTTCTGTATATAATTTGGGTCTCACTCCACAATTTATTTCACCAAAGCTTGTGATTTTTTTTGCAATTACAGTTGTTACTTCAACACTATTATTAACTGTGAAAAAATTCAATTTGAGAATAATAATAAAACTAGGGCACAACTTTATATCGTGTAAATACTGACTACTGACGTAGTCCTTGTCAACATTTCTTATAAAATTATTACTTCTACATTGAATTGCCACGCAAGGCTAATAAATAAATAAGAAAAAACAAATAACATTTTCTTTCCCAAAATTTAGCCTAAGATTTATTTTTAATATTTTATAAGTAACTAAAAATAGCTGAACTATATTGCGTGATTCTAGTCAATATGTGTCAGTAAAACAAAAAGAAAGAAGTAAGTCTCATATGTAAGGTGAGTTTTGTGTGTGCGTGTTTAAATTCACATAGGTATGTTCTTGTTGGAGAGAAAAAGAATTAAAAACTAAATTATTAGATTATGTTACAAATGGGTGGCCTGTTTTGCTCCAGTTTTAATAATATTTATTTATTTATCCACTCGCAGTTACTAAGTATAAAATCTACTGCGTGTTTAAAAAGAAAACTTGTTCATTGCTTACTCGCAACTTTATTCAATAAGGAAGTACAGCAGTCGAGTTGAAAATTATATAACTCTATTTCAACATCGTCTTTATGTTTTATGACACTTAAAAATGTAATCGTCGAAGAGAAAATTTTATTCGATTCAGCTCTTATTTTTATCTTTCTCCAGAGAGATGTTTAGAATTATTCATACATCACGAGACTTACAAGACTAGTTTTAGTTTATATAATAAAATAAAAAATCTGGTGTTCACACAAATTTCCCTTGTCAACGTAATTAATGAAAAATATAACTTATTAGATAATGATCCTTGAGAATGAGCGAAAATTAGTAGCGCACAAACGAAATATTGGAGGACCAGTTTACATTTTTTATCGAAGGATAAAAGAGCCCGTAAGCGAAAAAGGCGTTAAAACGTTTGCATGAAAGAAAAACAAGATACAGAAAATAAATGAATGGAAGATTTCTCACTGCTAAACAAAACGTACACTAACAAGATTTATTAAACAATTAATATTGTACTTACATTTCAGTAGAAACTTCGATACTCATTGCACGCATACGACTTACAAACTTCACAGAATATAAAATAAGAGTCCGTATACAGCTCCTGTTGTTGTTTCACTAGCTTAATCACACACAACATAGTTATAATAATAATAATACTAATAATAATACTAATAATAATAATAATAGTAATAATAATAATTGATTTCCATTCAAACATAAGTACAATACATTTCGTAACATCATACAACAGAAATTAAACAATTCAAAACCGTACACAACTATTCAATAAAATTTGTAACCTATACATAAAATAAAATACACTTTACATAGAATGGAAATTAGGTACCTCCAAAGGTTAATCCTGACTTGGAGGTTACCATTACTTACAAATAAACTTAAAAACGAAACGAGAAAAGACAAAATGACACTTACTGCAAAAAAACAAAACAAAAAACAATACAGTAAATAATTTTGTGCCTACTTTAAAAGTTCTAAGAAAAATACAATAAAAAACTTAAATATTACTCACATCCAGCGAAATACAAATAGTAGAACATAAAATTATTATGAATTATGGTACACCACTTTATTGAAACTAAAACATAAAAATTAAATAATATATCTACCGATTCAATGAAAGAATTATTAAGAAATACTAAAGGTTCTTAAATATTAATATTATTAATATAGTACGTCATAAGAAAGGAAGCTGACCAATAGTTGAAAAAATATTTGTGCAAATGGAATTTCTAATCATTTTTTTCAATAAACATTAAATACTGATCACAATATTGATATTATATTGACAATACAATATATCGGATTTAAAGGCGCGGGGCTTTTAAATGTATGCTAACTTTTCGTAAAACCTTACATAACTTATATTTTTAATCATGAGTAAATAATATAAAATGAAAATAAATAGCCTAATTTTAATTATTAGTGAATGACGCAAAATTAAAATCAACGTCCGTAGGACTTACAGTAAAAATACGGAAAACTAACTAATTGATGCTAAGCTAGACATGGTAAAAAAGTGGTTTTTTAACTTTGTATAACTTATATATCTTTTGTATTACTGCTATAATATGCTTTTCTCATATAACGCATACTAAAGGCCTATTCCTGTGATGCTAGTTCTAGTGTCGTGGGCGTCATGAAACGTTGCTAGTTACTAATAAGCTGCTAGTACTAGCAGCTAGTAAACAAGTATCGTGAAAAATGTCACCAACACGCTAGTAGGTTCTGCTGGTACTAGCAGCTAGTAAAAGCATCTGGTGAATTAGCGCCGTGGGAATAAGCCTTTAGGCCGCAATCTTAAAAACCCCCGACTTTTTAACGATTTTAATGAGAAAAATACAGAAAATCACTAACTGATGCTAAACTGAGCGTTGTACAAGAAAATGAGGTTATTATAGTTTCATTGGTACATTCATTGGTAGGCCAGAGAAGATTGGAAACTGCTTTACAGGCAAATGTTACTCTCTTAGAAGATCCTACACTATTTTACAAAAATCTTCAAAAAAATAATTTACATCGAGAGCTCAGCCCTCAAGAATTTCCACAGACATACCGCTTACCATATCTTGTAGAGTATAAAACATTAATTCAAATTGAATGAAACTTATTTGTGGGTGAGGTGATAGCCTTTATAATACTCTAATTTCATCTTATGTTTCTGTATTACAGACGTTCATCTCAAGAAGTGCTTCCATGCTTTAGAAAGTGATCCATCGTGTCACATTACCTTGCTGCCTTTCGCCTAAAGATTCAACACCTTGTAAGGTACCACACGTTGAGCACCAAAATGTAATGTGCCCGGTTCCAATTAATTAACTACCCTAAATTTAAGCTAGCCAAAAATGGAGTTAAATAAAAAAATCAGAATTTTAAGGTTATGCTGAGAAAAACAAAATTTAATCATATAGAATTTAGATTAAGATACAAAAAAGAGAGTTTACTTAGTAATACATTAAATATTTTTTTTAATGATTTATGATTTGATTCCTTTCCTTTTTTTAAGTAATATTAATTTAACAGATCTTAAAGTTTATTTATCGTTTATTTTAAAATTAAAAGGTTTTACCACAATTATTGTCCATGCTGTTCACTTTTGATCGTTAGTTTTGTTGTCTTGTTGGAGGTTCTTAGTTCATGTACTCTTCTTGATGATCTAAGACCATCCTCAAATAAAAAATGGTTTCGTTGATTTATATATTCAACAACTCCATTAACCTTCGTTGTTCCATTGTTCCTTCACTCGCGCATTTATATTTATTAATTATAAACTCATTAGTTGAAATTTAACCGCACTATTTTATATAACCTTTTTGAACATGAAGCCGAATTCAAACCCAGTTGATTTACGCTATTTATTTTGTTTAATTTTTATCACTTTGGATTTACTGTTCATCATGTTTCAAAGATATATAAAACATTTAAATAGTCATTAATAATATCCACATAATTTTTGTTTATCATAGACAAGGGGAAACTAGCTTAAAACATCATTATATCACACACACATGATTTAGGTTGGTACCATTACTTGCTATACCATATTTTCTACTTGTGTGATTAGTTTTGGTACGAATGTTCCTTCAATTAAAGAAATCCAGTATTCTAATTTGCTACAACCTGAGAGGAATTACAGTGGCATCTTTCTTAACTGATATTTCTCAAAATCGACTCTTTTTTTTCAAAAAGGTTATTTATTTTTAGTCCCGTTAACTACTAAGGAACCTGGGTCATCAGTATTGTAATCAGCCAACAAAGCGTATTAGTATTGTTATCAACAGCGTTTAATAATATTTTAATTTTAGTTAGGTAACAAAAGATTTAGTAATTTTACAAATTGCAAGATCAATATTTTAATTGCAATAACAATTCTTACTGATATTAATCTTTTTTTATATTATTGTACTCGTATTTAAGTTATTCGAATTACTAAATCGTTAACTACGATTTCAATTAAACAATATAAGGTGTATTGTACACGAACATGCATACAATCGTAATCAAATCTAATGTTACATAGACCGTATTATATTCTCTCTCGACTAATATTCGTAACAAAGGATAATACGGAACAGTTCTACCAACGTTATCGATTAAATTCAAGTAATAATAAAACTGTGTTACTACATCAAACCTACTAAGGGAGTTCAATTAACTCTGATTAACTTAATCTGAGATATCAAATGCCTTTGATTCGTATTCATATTGCTGCACTATTGAACCCTTCTAATGTCTCATGTTATATCTTGAGTTTGATACTGCTGCTGTATTGAAACCATATTCATATATGTTTCTAATGTACTACGCTTATGAACTCTCTTTTTCTCTGTCTCACACACTCACTCACAGATAATTGAATTTAACTTTCAACTCGTGCCATTTGCAACTGAACTGCAAGTTAATTAAAAGCTTCGGAACAAAACTAACTGTTACTTTTCAAATAAAATATGTAAATATTTTTCATTAATGCTATTAATGTATATGTCACATTAAAGATATCGACAATTGGTAAATACTATTGGAACCAGACTACTTGTATGACAGTCATGGAGGGCATATAGATGAGGTGAAAATATTGTGTGGAGTAAGGCAGGGCTCCATTCTTTTACCTTTATATTCAACTTTTCTTTTTCTGCTTCTGCCTTTCAAGGATTAAGCATCTCTCCCTGTTCCGAATCTCTCAAATCTGCCCATCTCTTTTTCGGGCGTCCTCATTCTCTCTGTCCCTCTTGTTTATACCCTAGTATTTGCTTAGCTATCTTATCCTCCCTCATTCTGCTCACATGCTCCAACCACTTCATTCTGTTCTGAGATACCCTGTCGTTAATAGAAAAGACGTTGAGTTCTTTCTTTATCTCGGTATGCCTGTAAAGATCTTCTCTACTACACTCACACTTTTGACGAAGAAATTTCATTTCAGATGCTTGCAATCTACTGTACCCAAGTTTTACTGCCATAGTGTAAGGTCGGCAATGTTATTGTTGTAAGAAATTCAACCTCGTGTTTTACTGGCGCTATTTTTTAAGGTTCGGTGAATAATTCCGCATATTTTCTGAAATCGGTGAATTTTATTGTAAGCATCTTTATCCTGTTGGTTTGTAATGTCGTAACCTAGATACTGAAAGGGGGATATCTGTTCCAAAATATTATTCTCTGTAATAATTTTGATTCTGACTGGCTCGTTACCCCTGAATGCCATTACCTTTGTTATCTTTGTCGAAAATTGTCAACTTATAAACTCGTATAAATGTTCGGGTCATTCAACTTTTATTCTGAAGAAATCTTTAATGAAACATTCCATGGAGTGGACGAGGACATCTTGCTTAACGCAGTCAGGTTAAATAACATTAGATATGCTGAAGACACCATGGTACTGGCTGAAGGTTTACAAAATCTTGGTTGAAGAAACCTTAATAGAAAACCTTGGTTGGATGGTTTGGAAGCTTTACAAATATGGTGGGTAGGATAGCACAGTGCAGTCAGCGGTTTGTTCTCAGTATAAACGTTTAAAAACGAAGTTCGTAATTAGTAGAGGGTATATTAACGGATCTCACCTTACAAAAGTAAAGCAAAGAGAAATAAGTGATTATTGTGTAAATAAAAAATTAAACACTTGTAAGTATTTGTATATGTACGAAAACTGTTCATATAATTGTAGTGTGTTTCTGTATAAAAAAAGTATAGATAAAAGGTAAATTTTTTATTGAATTTGTTTTTATCGATTCCTATTATTTCCGGTTTATCCGAGTTTTTGATTTTTTTGAATCACTTCCGATCGCAATTATTCCGGATAAACGATGTAGCAATGTACTTACTTGTATGACTGTAATGAGCTCTGACAATATTTATATTTTTTGTCCATTACCGACCAGACATTAGAAAAAACGATAATGTTCTACATTACATTAACTTCGAATCACAACAAATACAGTAGAGTACCATTAAATTTTATCACTGTATTTTTTTATTTTTGTAAATTATTTTGCATTCTTGTAATAAATTTAAAAGTTTTTATTATAATAAACATAAAGAATAACACAGCTATAAAAATATGTATTATAATATATTTATAATTTATTTTCTTGATAATGGAAGTACCACACGAATTTAAACTATAAATTTTGATTAAAAACTAATTCGAATTGCCCCATATAGAATTACATGTTTCTTTTTAGTACATAATGTATTTCGTTTATTATTTAAATCGTTTTACATAACAATATAACGTGGTTTATTCCATTAGGATTACATAACAAACAATAATGGAATAATATTTATTCGGTTTAACTACTATTTGCTTCCATTATTACAGTGCTGAATAACCATTATTATTAATTTTTATAAATCATGAACATTTTTATTATTGCATAAAATTCTCATGGATTGCTAATATAATATCTAATACAGTAGTTACAAAAAATATTTTATTATTTTTAGTACAATTTATGTAGTGTAACATGCGATTATAATGAAATGTAATTTTCTATATATTTTATTTTTAATATTGGATCATCCGGGTTCGGTAGTTGTATTACAAAATTATATTAACGTACCAACTTTTAATCAAGATGAAATTTTCGTAAGTACAATGATATATTTTGTAATACATTTGTGAAATTATTTCAAATTGGAATGAGTTATTATTATTTTGTATTAGTACGTACTGTGTGGTAAAGATTTGATTATCCCTTGCGGAGAGGAGCAGAATCGGCCCTCTACTAACTTTTTAAAAAATATTTTTATAACACTGTAAAATACTACACATTATATAATATTATTATATTAGTAATATTTAAGTATACACATTTCATTTAAATACATTATATACTAACTGTGAATACACTAATCTACAATCAATAACATCTTCAAACGCCAATATTTAGAGGTCCTTAACTTTTGAATGGATCATCAAAATTGCGTGATACTTTCAATTAAAGTAAGTTCACTCTTTAAACTACATTTCTGACGTTGCATGTATAAAGAGATAATTAAATACGCCGAAAACTTTCTCGCAACAAGACTTTTTCAAGTCCGGGCGTACTTCAACCAAAATATTTTACAAAATGAGTGGCTACAGTATTGAAATCACTAACAAATATACACTTTCATTTGATCTGTAAGTATTCTCGGTTTATCGTGATCCCGTATATGAAATTTTATTAATCAGATCTCCAGTAATAAATAATCATCGTGGAAACGAAAAATCGTCTTATTTCGCCGCCGTTTATTTTTTCTTCTTAAAATCACTAATAACTTTTTGACAGTTTCATTTATCATAAAAGTTAGTAGGACAAAAAAGATGCGTGTCATGATTTTACATAAGACTAGAGCATTTTACATTGTTATAATTTTTTTTTTTTTTTTTAAATGAAATGTTATTGAGAAGGCTAGTAGTGGGCCGATTCTGCTCCTCTCCGCAAGGGGCAATCAAATCTTTGCCACACAGTATTATGTTTTTGACAGTTTATTTATCTATAGCTACTAAAATACAACTAGTACATCTGATGATTATCTGTTTAATGAAAATTACATTATGACATTAATTATATTATAGTGTGACATAGACAATGGGCTTTGCAATAGTGTGATGGAGTAATTATGTTTTTATAATAATAGTTTTTGTATTAAGTTTTGTCAACATCAGTTGTGTATAAAGTTATCATCTCGTGTCGACTCTATTCATTTGTTGATTTTTTAGTCATTCTTGATTGGGTTATGATAGTTTTTATTAAAAGGCCGCTAAGTTGTTGTGGAACAGATTAAAAATAGCTGCGAGATATTCTGTGCTATTAGTGAACCACTGTAGAGAGTATTAAATGAGGTGAGTTACCGAAACGTTTCGTGTGTCTACGGTGTGAAATTGATTCACGTACAGTAAATAGAGAGCACAGTATTCACGTAAAAATTATTTTAATTGTAATGGTCATCTTTTCATGTCAAGTTAATTTTAATAACATGTAAAAAATAAAAAATAAATAGAAAATAATAAATTAGAAGTATAAATTCAGTTTACAAATCATGTTATCATTTTATTGTTAATAACTAGCTTTTATACTGTTATGATTTGTTGTAATTTATTAATTTGTTAATAAGTAGTAATTATAAGTTTGGAAATAGTTTGTTTATCATTTGTTTTTATTTATTTATTGTTTAAAAAAGTTAAATTTAATATTACGAAATATTTTTAACATTAAAAATTAAATAATATATAAAAAAAGAATTGATTACTAGCCTATGATATTGTTAAGTAAAATGTTAATTATATTATATATGAATTTATAAAACAGTGTATTATACTTAATATAAATTCTATTTTTACTTAGAGTATATTAGCTTTTATAATACTATTTTTATATTACTAATATAATTACATATTTAAAATTTTTATAACACTTATATAGAAAAAAACTTATTATTGTAAAACTGTTTGAGTATCATTTAATTGTATTATTTTTATCACACTTCTAAAATGTACTTTTTCATTTTGTTTTAGGTATGCGGACATATTTTTAACATTTATTTATATTTTATTTTGTAAGAATTGTAAGATTTTTCTTACAGTTATTTTTATGTTATATTAAAAATTAAATTAGTTAATTATGTTAAATTAGATTATTTACTTTGTTTATGTAAAATTTAAAAAATTGTAATTGTACTATTTCGGTCGACAGACTTCGGTCTAATGGAATTATCATGTATTTTCGTATTAAATAAATAAATAAATATTTCGCGATAAACTTACTGAACAACAGAGGCTGTACCTTTACACGACATAACACAATGTGTTTGAATTAAGTAGCAGATATGATAATGATTAACTTTTGAACTTAATTACAATTGTTTTTTAATTTAAAATTCTTACGAAATTTATTTTATTTTAATTTTTCTGTAACATTTATTGTAAATGGATAATAATATTTTATTTTGTGTTTTTCTGTGTTATCTTTTACTTATTGTTCTTTTTGTTCATATACAAGAAATGTAATTTGGTGTCTGCTATTGGTTTCATAATCATAGACAACAGAGTTTGAACCCTTGCTTCTCCAAAACTATGAGTCGGATTTGACATACTTTGCATCAAAATTTAGCTTATTTTATTCTGCGTTGACCTATAATAGGTTTATATTTTTAATGTTGTAAAAAATTGTCATATCGAGGCTGGAAGACAAAATGACCGGTTTTTTTCTACCGCAACAAACACCGGTCTTTTTGTCTTCCAACCTCGATATGGCAATTTTTAAACAACATTAAAAATATAGAACTATTATAGGTCAACGCAGAATAAAATGAGCTAAATTTTTATGTACAATGTGTTGAAATCGGACTCATAGTTTTGGAGATGCAAGGGTTCAAGCTCGGATGTTTATGATTATGAAACCGATAATAGATACCAAAAGAACCCGGCATTAGCGTTACAATATTGTTATAGGTTACTAAGTTAGCCCTCTAGAATACTTAAACAGAATTTTCCAGTGAGTTCCAAACAGTTAACACAGTACAATCAACAACGTAATTATTAAAGTGTGTGAGTGCTTTTACATAAAAAAGCAAACGTCAACATAAAATGGTTACTCTATACGTTTACATAATGTATGCAAATTTGCGAGTATAATGTAACTGACTTGCAAAGGTTAGCTTAAAAAAAGCTTAAATTTGATTAATTTTATGGTAAGTTTAAAAGCAAGAATAATTTTTTATATGAGATGTCTATTTTGTAAAATAAATATTAGAATGACTGTTATTGTACCGCAAAAGGTTTGTATTACAGTGGTGGTAGTATATGTATCTAAGTGTGCAAGCTTATATGAGAGAAGTTGAATAAGAGTTCTTCCATTCCACAGCATACAACACAAGCTAACTTTGCTACAAGTCAAGTCCATATAAGTCAAACGGAGAAGATAAATTTGGCGATATTTTCCCAGGATAAGTTATAGAGTTAAAGCTGGTGGTGGTGAACGTGCGGGACCATCCAACAGACGTTATAGATTGTTTTAGCCAAGACTGCCCGCCATTTTTGCCAATTTAGTAAGAGTAACGTTTGTAAGGAGGGGAAATTGTGAAAAACGATGTGTAATATTTTTAACGACTTGAGCGCCCGGCCCAGGTTATGACGAAGAAATTATGTGTGAAGTCTGCTGGTAGCGGCTTGCTGGGCTAGTATACAATGTCATGGTTTGTTATCTTTTGAGATACACTTACAAAAACATGTTGCTAACTCGTCAGGGAATAATTTATAGTACATGTACGTGACGACATACACCGTACTAAAAAAATACATAATAGTTCATAATAAATGACACAAAATTATTATCTTAATTTGTGAAACATTTTGACACGATAAACTATTTATATTATTTGAGAAATTAGTCGCAAATTTAAAAAAAAAACTCCTAAACTTGTTAAACCAATTTACTTATACTTTAACGAAAATGTATCACAAGGAAATTTCAAAACATTAGAATTACAGAACTATTTATTTCTATCTAATTACTATTTAAAACAAGTCACAACATGCAATTTTACTGTCAGGATAATGTTTTTATAATTATGTTTAATGTATTTTTTAATTATAAAATATATAAATATACCTATGTTTTTATGTTTTAATTTTTCCATTTTTATTTTTTATTGTAGGCTACAGGTTTAGTCAAAATTTAAAATTTCACATTAATAGTTTTTTTGAGTTGTTCACGTAGTACTCATGTAAAATGTAATTTTTTAAGTGCAATCTTTTGATAAGACATTATTTTTCTGATGGAGTTTAATAGTTTACAAATTCTGAATTTTAAATTGAAAAATCCTAATGATATCGAAAAGTCCCTAAATGAACCGACTTTTGAGTCTCAAACAATTTTTTTTAAATTTAATTACTTCAATAAACTGTAATAACCTAAGTATATTTATTTATGTATTTTAATTTTTCAAAAAATTTATAATGCTCTAAACTTCACTGTATTCATTAACTTAACTTTAATAATTGTGTTTTCTGTTTAATTCTGCAATGTGTTGTTCTATAATTGTGTACCAATAATTTTATTGTGAAGATTGTTGTAGTCACTAATAACCTTTCGTATTAATGTGACTTAAAACAATAAATAGAAAAAGATATTTTTTGTAAATATTTAATTTTGTTTATCATACTTATTATTTGTTCAAATTTTTAATTTGTACCTTACTTTTTTTTCTATGTATTCAATGTTATCGTTTTTTTTGTTTTTTTTTATTAATTTTTTTATATTTGTTCTCGAATTTTATTAATTCTTTTTATTGTTCTACTCTGGAATCATCCACTGGGACCTATTCTGTAAAGAAATTTTTGTTTCTTCATTTCATTTGTTTATTCCAAAAATTAGTTTAGCTTTTGATGCTATATTGCAAAGTTAGTAAATAAAGAATAAAAATTAAAAGGAGCTTTATGTTTGTATTCCATTTTTATTTTATGTATTTCAATCGTAACTTTCGTACAAATACCTTGTTTTTTAACTTTTTAGTTTCCATTGCATAAATTTATTCAAAAATGTAATTAGTTATTTGAAGTTTTACCACTAACTTGCATTTCTTTCCGTGAAACCTTAAGCTTTGCGAAACTAATTAGTTTCTTTTCCATCGAAATCACATTAAGTAATCATACACATACCAGTTACCGCAGAGTGAGGAACTAATAACTGAAGAAAAGTGAGTCGTGACATTTTTAATTTTTTTTTCTTTGTATTCCCAAAGCTAGTTTAGTAGGTATTTGTTTATTGGTTTGTAGTAATAATTGTTGAACAAATTTTTGTCTGCTTAGCTATAAAACAAAAATCTCTCCTCATTTTACTTAATTTTGGAAACGATTTCGGCAATTTTATCGATTCCAAAAAAGTTTCCGAAAAATGGAATGGTGCAAAAGTATTTTGTAACTATAAAAAAAGGTTTTGCAAAAAGTTTTCTTAATTAGGAAAACAATGTTAAATTTAAAATGTGTCTACAACAGTGAAAATTTGAGCTGTATGAACAATTCGAATACAAAATTTTCATTCATTTTATTTTTGAAAGTGATGGAAATTGATATAATTATTATACAACTGTTATTAAAAATACCACGTACCACGTTTTTTTTCATCTGCATGCTAGGTACAATTATATAGCTCACTAATTTTATAAAATGTTTACCACATGAAGTACGGTAGGTGATCTCATAGTTAACCTTGTAATTTACTTACCTTCACTTCCATGATATACTTTCCACCATTAACAACTCATTTCTGCATTACACCCTTAAATATAATTTAATGTATTCCTGTAATATTTTTAGGAAGCATGTCATATAATTTGGGACCCAAGTGAGAGTATTGTCGCTCATAGAGCACGTTTCTAGATTTGTCTTGAATAACCAGGTTCTTGATATTGTTTTTCTAGATAAGTGATAAAAAAATACAGAGCTAACTAAGATTAAAAACCGGGACCCCGATATAGAAACCACGGAAAACTACATTAACCCGTACGTAGCCTATAACTAAGAGGTGACGAAGCTTACTTAAATTTCATAAATTTATATCTCTCTTCTACTTAACGTACGGAATTTAGCTTAGTTGTTCATTCACGGTGAATCCTGGGACTTACAGACCCTACTACATGCCACTATGGTCAAATACAATGTTCAACATTTGCACTCCAATTGAATATCCTTGTAAAATTTCATATTCATGTGTGAAATCATCTGACGTAACAAAATTAATGTTTTCATTTTCTACATGATATCATCCCTTTTAAACAAGTAATTAGTTGTAATACGGAAACAAAGAACTATTGAAAATTTTTATTATAACTATAAAAGGGCAAATAACTAATCTGGAAGTACTTTTGGCAAGCTAGGGTAACAAAAGAAGGCAGTATGGTCAATGGATTAGAAGAGGGCAGTTACTGCGAGTGGTGATTCGGGAAGAACCCCTGAAATATGCTGGTCATTACTTGCGCTACTCTCTTTGTCTTGCCAAGTCACCCCTCTTGTCTGAAATTCTTTCCTTGAATCCAGACCTCCCTCGTAGCTTCACCAAACCAACTACAACACACAAATTGAGTTTGGACTTTTCCCCTTTTCTAATAGGCGCATCATAAAAGTTTGATCAATCAGTCACACGATCCAGACCCGAATTGAGATTAATAATTGAAATACTTGGTGTCTTTATTGTATCATACTATATTCCCTGTAGAAAAAAGAACATAAAATATAGTCACACTGACTATAAAGAATGGGAAATACTTTAGTAAATTGAGATAATATTTTTTCTAGTTCTTTTAATACAGGGAATAGTCCCAAGAAGGTCATTTTGAAAAAACTATACTAGTTATTAAATAGCTGAGAAGAATTTTAATTCGTACTGTCATTTTTCTTTTGATTTCTTTATGAGTTAAGTCGTTAACATGACTTCAATGTACAATAATTACGAATTACTTACAAATTACCATCGTTTTTACCTCATTTAATAAAAAACCCCTTTCAGGGACAAATTTTTAAGCACTGTCAATTAAAATCGCTTCTCTTACTACATAACGCTCTCAGAAGGAATTTACTTTTCAGTTTATGTACAATCTTTTAATGAAATAGCAGTTAGTAAATACGAAATTGTGAAATTTAACATTTTTTACTTGTATAACTTGTTGGAATTAATACAGTTGTAGCATCCACACTAGTTGCTTTGGAAGGACGTCTTTTGCCATCAACGCTTGAACCTATTCCGCGCATTAGTTGGTAGGTATCGCGAATTGAATGTGAAATAAATTATAAACGTATTTTAAAAATCTATAGAGTATGGTAAAATTAAGTCGTTCTGTACTACACTATTGGTGACATAGTAAGGAACATTATGTTTTATTTACGTTATTGTACTTAGTATTGTGACACTTATCTCTAAGTTCCGTTTCGAGATGTGAGTAAATTAAATAATAACACACTAAAGTTTAAAATTTAAGTATTTACTACAACCTAAAAGTTACAATTCATGAAATGACTAAAATCTACAAGTAAATTACAATTAAATTACTTATAATATATAACAAACTAATTATAATTAACTAATAACAATAAATAAACTTAACCAATTTACTAAATACTACTTACAAAAACTGACGTAGAATAAATAAACGTTAAACAATTGACAGTAATTCACAGTAACGTTGATCTCCTCTAACGAACTGTTACGCAGTACTCGATTCGCTCACTCAATCAAAGACAAATCGAAACTAACCCAAAACGCACGTGCTCCCTTATATAAATGAGCTTTGGAGATTTCGAGAAGGACAGAGATTTTCGATTTAGCAATAAAAATACAAAATTCTTATGACGGCTTCTGGATAAATCGTAACAAACTGTAACCAAATTAGGATTAAATAGAAGGTGTTACAAAAAGGCCAATTATCTAAACAGGTACCCGACTCTTTCACAATACCCGTACAAAAATAGGCAGGCCTACCTGTTCTACCTACATAACCATTTGTATTACACATAATATTTTTAGTTATTTTTTGGAAACCTTACTATCACTCTTATTATATTTACATTATCGTTTTTAAAATCTCGGTCCTCCTCGAAAATTCTCAAAGAGACATTCCCTGTAGATATTGTTACAGTGTTTTTTTCTGTATTGCTTGAATGTGTTTTGTTTGTGTCCGTTTATCAAGACCCCATAAAAAATTTATTTATCGATATTACTTTTTTTAATGCATAAAGTGTCCTTTCATTACACATAGTTACATAGTTTGGACGCTTTTTGATACCTTAAAGTACAAAGATAAGTAATAAAACTAGACAAAAAAAATTAAATATAATTTTTTTCTCATATACCCAGGTATATAGGTTAAACAATAATGAAACCTCTGCTATGACATCGTTAAACCAGAAAAGATTCCACGGCTTAAATTTATTCAATGAGTTCAAAAGTTGTTTTACAGTAATATTATTTAAAAAGAAAAAGAAGCATAATAATATTGCTAGTACTGTACGAAATTCCTTTTATAAAAATTGTAAATTTCATTTTAATGATGATTTTAACAGTAGGCTACAAAAATAAAATTATTGAATAAACAAGACTTCGTGACATCTACCGGGATGATGTCCTCTCTTAATTAAACACCTTAATCTTGTCCAGTGTTTTTTATTATGTACCTAAATAACAGCGTATTTACTGTCCGTTATGTAAACTTCACAGTTTAGAAAAAAAAATCTGATGTGAAACAGTTACTCGACTTTCTCTTGTCAATATAAATAATGAACAATATAAATTATGATAAAAATATAAACTAGAGGCGACAAATTCGCCCCTAGACCAACCCGAATGGTTAAAATCAATAGCAATTTAAACAAATATTTTACATAAAGAAATCTGTAATTGAATAACAAAAAATAGTATTTTAGTTAATACTTTAAGAAAGAATTACCTATATTAAATATTATTTTATAGTTACGTAAATAGTATGAACTCTTAAGAGAAACTCCTGAATACTTCACTTATAAAAAATAAAACTAATATAATTCAGTGAGAGAATTGCCGGCTTCACTGGATTGTGTTTTGCATATTAATAAAACTGGACGTGCAAGAATTTTATCGTAAAATATGATAATTATCTAATCTGAATACTATTATCATTTTCGTATTTCTTCTTCATAGCTAAGAAAAAATTAAGAAATTTTCAACCTGCCATGACAGGTTAAACCATGAATTTTTAATCAACTATTATTACTACTTTTACTTGTCTTTCTTATCTAGTTGTTAACCCAATCATTAAACTGTTTCAAAATGAAGCGATTAGAATTTTGGTTAGTACAAGTTACTAATTATTATCACAAAATTTTGAAAATGTTAAAAAATACTGTGTAGCCCTATAGTTGAAATATATCTTTCCCTACTGTATTTAAATCATCATTATTATATTTCATAAAATTAATACAGCTATTGTTATATCAATTTACATTATACAGGAAACTTCAGATATCAAAATTAATCGAAGCGAACCTATTTCTGTTAACCAAACTTGTTGGATAACGAGTAGAGTTTTATGAAAAAATTTTCCCAGAAAATAAAATTTGGTGTGGCAAGATCAAAATAATATTTTTTTTTTAATTTTCTTCTAACTTTAATGTAGGCTTAACCTAAAGTTTAGTACTACGATAAACGTCTTATTTTTTAATGTCATCATATTTTTAACGTCTAAGTTTATTTACAAACAGTCTAAAAATTACTATAAGTAAATACTATACAAGTACTCTCTGTCTATACTACCCGTTACTAGCCTTCTCAATAACACTTCATTATATATACCAATTTCAGTGTACTAGTTAGTAGTAGTACATAAAGAAATGTTATTGAGAAGGCTAGTATCGGGCCGATTCTGATCCTCTCTGCGGGAGGGCATCAAGTTGTAGACAGACAGTATTTACATGGTGATGACAATACCCAATAGTATTGCTTACAAAATAAAAACAAAATTATTTACACTTTCTGAAAACCTAAAATTTAGATATTAGGAGAATCACACTAAAAGACAAATCTAACAAAAGTGACAGAGATGAGAATACATAGAACAAGAAGAAGAACATCATTATTATCATCATAGCGAATAATATGAACTTACGTTTATTCGCTAAATCTGATCGGAAGGTCGGGTAACTTTATTCGTACTTATGTACTGTACTGCCGGGCGCTCAATATCACCATTAAGCAGGAGAAATGCTGCAGGGTAAAGGCTCCACGACTCTGCAAGAGAAGATATTTTTTCTCCGGCGAGCCGAGGGTAATATCCTTTCTTTCGCTTACTTCGCTGCTATGTTTTCAAATTGTCTTGCACAGTGTTAAGGCTTGCACTTTAAACTGTGATGGTATGAAACGACTTGAGGTGTTCGAGATGTGGTTCTACAGAAGATTTCATGGTTTTAAAAACTCTGCAACTCCGAAATACACTAATGGTAGATAGGAGCACTGAAATTATAGACACATTTGAAAAAGGAAATTGGAATATTTTGAACACGAGATGAGAGGTCAGAACTAATTGATTATTGCAGAATATCATACAAGGAGATTATTACGTAAATTTGGTCCAAGTCGAATACGAACGTCGTGGCTAAAACTTCACGGGACTGTTACGGTGCAGATACGAGTGCATTTTTTAAACTGGCTGCCAATTAAGTCTAAATTGTTCTGTTATGGTTACCAACGCTCTGAATTGACATGATGCATGAAAAAGGAAAAGAGCTGACCAAATCAGCTACCGCTTCGCTCAGCAGCTCCGCGCTGCTTTATTACTTTTGCACCAGAAGATCAACACAAAATCAGCCGCTTTTGGAACCACCAACCTACCCAAAATTTTCAGAATACAACTCCTTTTTTCCCATTCAATGACACTTCTATACCGTTCAAAACATATTTTGATATGTGTTTCACTTATTTATCTTAAATGATTTTCAATATTTATTTCTATTTATATATTTATTTTATATTTATCTATTTACTTTATAGCTACAGTATTTCAAACCGCTTAAAATATTTTTATCAAAAATGTTAAATTAAAAAAAGTTAATTAAATAAAATTTAAAATGTTAAAATATTTTTATTAAAAATCGTTTTGGTTAATCCGTTTTCTTATAAAAAGGAATTTACTGTGTTATAAATTTGAATTATTAAGACCATATTGTGTAAGTTGCTGCTCGACGAATTGATCCGTTAAAGAAGTATGCTCGGTCAAAATTTTAAGTTAACCCTGACTCTTAAAAATTTGAAGTGTATTTAGGATGCAGGATTTCCTATGACAAAGATGATGACGTGAGTGAAAAACTAGCAAAATTCAGCGTTGTATGCGGTTCTATTCGCAGGACAATAGGAAAAAACGAGACAGGAAACCCAAATAAAATTTTATAGAGATTTTATTTCGTATGTGAGTGAAACATGGGTGTCAGTACAGGGGAATGAAATCTCGTATCCAGGCTGCTGCATTGAGATTTTTCAGGGAGTCAAAGGTTGTACCCCGAGTGCGTAACGAAGCTATACGCGCCGACTTAAATGTTTAGTCACTGTGTGAAACGTTAAGAATGTATAAAAGAAACTGGTGCAACAATTTACTTCACATTCCAGCACACAGACTTCCTCTGCAAGCATGGAATATTAAATATAGAGGGAAGCGAGGCTTGGGAAAACCTAAAAAGAGATGGATGCCGGAACAGGCCTTGAGCCTAATCCTTGACAGATGTGACGATGAAATTAATTTGCTTAATTATGAGTTTCCATGTTAAAAAAATTTCAATGGAATTTTAAATCACGTGTTACAGTGAGAACTGAATAAATTAAGTAAAATGATAAGGTTATATGAAATTGGAATACGCCTACATATAGTTTAGGGTGTATTCTCGTACACTCTAAAAACATTATAAAATACTAAGAAATTTGTGAGTTTCTAGAAGTATCTACAGCAGATTAGATAAGATCGACCCATGTTCTAAAAAAAATTCTTTTGATTAAAAAAAAAGTTGCATCGGCCGGGAATCGAACCCGGGCCGCCCGCGTGGCAGGCGAGCATTCTACCACTGAACCACCGATGCTTGTTATGAATAGTACGATACTGCGTTTTCGTTAAAAAATAATAAGTGAAAGGTTCATCACAGTAAGGAGATGATAACCTACTAAACGTACTTACATGGGCTTACATAGGTAAAGAATTCACAACACAGTAATGTCACCTTACTGTTTATTAGTATATGTTTTAGTATTAGCACATCTAAATTTTGAATGTATAAATATATTATTTGGTAGAATTTATAGTATCATGAAAACACAATGTAAAATAAATTCATGAAATGAATAAAGAGAGAAAAAAATATAATACTCTTTATTCAAGAAATTCACGATCTGTTAGATACAATCAGTGAATGTGATAACACAAAATATGAAAAAAATAATATGATAAATAAACGCAAGTGGAAACACAGTCCAGTGACAGAAATTCGACTTGAAGAGATAAGTGCAGCATTTAGATCACTGTAATGGATAGTATTACAATTACAGTACTACGTTAATTGATGAGATCCCGGCTCCATCGACGTTTAAGTCGTCTTATTGGAGTGTTTGGGAGAGTCTGCGTAGCCAGATTTGAGATCAATGGGTTATAGTGGTTCGCGAGTTTCTTCCTAAATTTTGTATTGAGTTTTAAGAAAACGTCATTTATGTAGGGTACGCTTAGGGCTTGAGTGTAGCGATTTATTGGTTACACAATAGGGGGCGTTAACTATCCCCAGTAAAAGCTTTGATTGAAAACGCTAAATTTTTGCTGCGGCATTATTATATTATAAAAAAAATTCCTGGCAAATACTAAAAATTTATTAAGCCTATAATTATTATCATTATTACGAAATCGTTTATAAAGGTTTTTATTTCAAAAAACAAACTATAAACAGAAGCTAGAAAAGATCACAGTTAAAAATAAGTTATAAATAAACGTGAGCAATGCTAGATTTGTGTTCCATCCTCGTTTTTCATTGAAACAATACTTCTTTATATTGTTACATATATGAAATAATTATGTATTCCTATCATGCAACGACTTACAAGATGAAGTGAGTATAGTTTGTACTCCTTTAGCTGTACCGAAGAGCACCAGATAGAGTTCTTTACATTTTACAGTTATCGAAACAAACTACTCCCCTTAAAACATATCCTGCAGCATGGTTTCATTGAATAAAGATGAACCGACTCCAGGATTCCTGTAAAACGTTGTCCTTTATTGCTCCAAGTTAGGACATTAATTCTTCCTTACCGAAGGTATTATCGTGAACTCTTCCACCCTTCTTCGTCCTTTTCTTTTACTTACTCCTACTCCTTCTTCAATATAATTTTACAGAACGATCGACCCAGAATATTCTCTACAATATCCGTGGCATTTATTACAACTGGCAGTATTATTATATGAAAGAGATTTTCAATAACAATTTTAGTTTTATGATGCCAATTAAATTGCTTTGGGTTTATTTTGTTTTATTTTTATGTTTACAGCATTATATTTTAATATTCTCTGTGGTTTTCAGAATGGCTTTTTGGAACTACAACTAAAATGGATTTTAGTACATTTTTAAGTCACGTAGTGCAGTGAATTAAATGATATAATATGGTTAGGACAATGGATTGATTTGTGATAGGGTTACCATAAATCCAGGTTTTCCTCGGACAGTCCTTGTACATTTAGCCTGTCCACAGGCTAAAAAAGTAAAGAATAATACAAAAATAAATTTAATATTAAATATATTATTAATATTTAATATAAATATTGCCGGCCGCATTGGCGTAGTTGGTAACGTCCTTGCCTCTCACCATGCGGTCGTGGGTTCGAATCCCACTCAGGCACAGCATATTTTCATACGTTACAAAAACTCATTTCATCCTCCACAGTTACATCCCAACGTCGTCGCTAATGACCACTGTAGTTGATGCGATGTTAAATAAATAAATTTTAAAAAAATGTAATATTGTCATGTGTTTAGAAGTTTACAGATTTGGGAAAAATAAATACCCAATATTTTTGTTTTGGTTAAGGAAATCACATGGTGAAACTATACTAGTACAAATATTTCTTTCTGTGGAAAGATTGAAGCATTGCACAAATGACGTAAACAATGTTTAAGTTGGTTTCACATTTTGATTTGTGTTCAGGGTTGGTTAATGCCATGGTGTTGTGGATTGTTTTTCTGCACGTCTCATACGCAAAATTTTACTAGATTACTGAAATATCTAATTGGGGGAATTAGGAACTAGATGTGTGTATAGTCATAATAAAATAATTACCGGTAATACTATATTTTTAAGCTGTTGCACTAAATATACGAAGGTGTATTGAAAAGTAATGCCTCCATCACTATAACTTGTTTGTTGTGTTGTTTAGGTCAACAGCCAAAAGGCTGGTTTGAACCTCTGGAGGTTTTACTAAGTAAAAAAAGGAGTGAGGTGGTTTACTATTGTATTCCTCTCTGAGTTGAAAGAGTATGCTTATCCCCATGCCAGGCCCTTCGAAAAGCACCAACTTTCCACCCTTCAAATGACAACCTCACTTCATTTAGCATAGGGTCTGACTGAATAGTGAAATTCATTACTCTCAGAGGAGATAACTCTCTAACGTCTTTTACACCCCTACCTCTTCTCTTCTTAAATAGTTCAGTCATAAAATTGGCTGACTATGTAATAAGAAACAGAACCATTTTTGTAGCCTTGGGACCAGCAGAGTGTAATTAATTTAACACTCCACCTGACCGTTATGGGCTTTATTAGTAATGTAATGCTTTAGTAGTAACTTTATTAGTAATGAATATATTGTTTGAATATTAGTGTAAAATGATAGATTAAACTGTCCCCTATTCACCAATATAATCACTTTTCCACATAATCGCCATTAACAGCGACACATTTACGCCAATACTGCGATTTGGAAATGTCCGCCAGGGAAGAAGTCTGAAGTTTTCGTACGTCACCTCCGCTTTCACCACTGCATCCGAAAAGAAACGCATGCCCGAGATGTTGCTTAAGCTTTGGAAAGAGAAAATAGTTACAGGGCCCAAAATCTCGGCTATAAGGTGGATGAGGTAAAACGTCTTGAAACTCAAGCTTCTCTAGTGCTGTACACGTTTTCAGACATGCGTGAGGACAAGCGTTATAATGATGCATAATAGGCTCTTTTTCTGGACGAACCCTACCCTCGCTTCAGATTTGATAGGATAGCAACATATTGTTCAGAGTTGACAGTACTGCCACGTTCCAAAAGCTCCATAATATGAACGATACCATCACAATCCCAGAAAACGGTAATCATGACTTTCCCGGTAGATGGCATTGTTTTGCTTTTTTCGGTTGCGGCTATGAATCGCCGCTAGGGGACCTGTTTGCAAAGAGTTCCAGTACATGACTAATTACGTTTGAGACTGTCTGGCCCATCATTATAATAGTTATAGCGATGGAGGCGTTACTTTTCAATACGCCTGTGTATAGCCTATATACTGTATACAAAGAAGTTAACGTAACAACAATACGATTCTTTGTTATAAAATAATAAGAACGACAAAATACTTTATTCAACTTAACAGCGCAAATTAATATCGAACGAGACTGATAAATGATTGACTAGTGTTCCCCTATTTATATATAAGTTGCTAAGTTAGATTTCTAGAAGGTTCCTAATATAATGTTCCAGAACATTCCAAACAGGTAACCGAATATTTGTACTAACAATAACATCATGTGTGATGGTGGTTATTACAATAAAACATGACATACGTCAGAGTATAATTATCTATGTAGAAGACCTATGAATAAGTTCCAGTATACAATGTTGTTATATTTCTAATACCCATGCATCGAAACGAAATATTGCTGCAAACGTTTAACTACTTCACTTGACTTGGTTACACAAAACATATTTTGAGATTTAATATTATGGAATTTAAGAATGGTTCTTTAATTGAATTATAATGTTTGAATTTTTAAATAAAAGCTTTAAATTTTCTTTTAAAGTCGAGAGTAATTTAAAGTCAATCCAGGTCTTTCAATCAAAATTCTTAAAACTTGCTTCTGGCGCGCCTTTTTATGTAAGCAATAAAACCCTCCATGACGAATTCAAAATTCCTACAGAAAAAAAGCTAACCGCGTCCTTGTAGAGTACATTTCACGAAAGACTAGATGACCAACCAAACCAACTAGCTCGTGATCTAGCTACAACGAACTTCCCGAATGTGCGACGTAGCGAAAATGGAGTAGATACCTCTTGGTCTGAATAACGGACAATTGCCGAAGTTTTAAAAGGAGAATGTACCACTGAGTACCTCTTCTCCTTCAAGTGAAATTCCCCATTTAAATATTGTATAGGTACAGAAGTTGTGCAGCTCAATGTACAGTACCGTAATAAAAATTAAAGACAAAAAAAGCTTTAGTCTACGAATATTTTTGTAATAATTACACGATTTCTTTAACAATAATATCATGAACCGGTGTTTTTTCGTCCTTAGTGTTTTTCTCACAGTTCAAGGATTGCTAAAAGAAATACGGTAACCCAATTTCCATTATCTGCCACGCAAGGTGTCCAATCTAACAACCAATGATAAAGAAAAATTCCGCGGCAGAAAATTTAAAGTGGATGCGTAGTTATGAAAATAACTCTAAATACTAATATAGCCTACTTTCTTTGTTGTTTATTTTTCCAATGAGGTTATCCTTCTGTGTAAAGACGTTACTTTAAGGCAGGGCTTTGAGCTTAACTAATAAATGTTTTATGTGAGTTTTAAATGGGAATTAAAATAACCATTCTTAATATTTAATGCATTCTTAAAACAGACTTTGACAAATGTGTTGACGTTTAAATTAGATGTATATAAATAAGTTTGTTTTAAAAAACGGTTTAAAGTGAAGGAGTAAATCTTTTAACGTTGTCATTTCTATCAAAAATGACAGTTCATAACAGTGTGACTTACTCCTACAATTGGGTTCGGTATACCCTACCGACAGACGTAATCAAAAAACCGTAGCCCTTCTCGCTCGTTCTTCATTTAGCTAACTGTATGCTACTGGCATGTCAAGACAGCTTAGATTAAAAGAGCTGACTGTCGTAAGTTCTTCACTAGTTAAAACTAATTAAAAAGTTTTAAAATAAAATTAGAACTTGCTTCAACGTTTAGTAGCTAACACTGCAATACGTACGTTAGTATTAAAGTTAAAATTCACTTAAGATCAAAAAGTTCTATTCTCTCGTACGATCCATTTTATTATTCTTCGCCCCAAATATTTCTTGATAAAGGTATAGTATGTCCGTAAAGTATTGTGTGGGGTTTAAGCAATATATTTTAAAAAATAACAATAATCAAATTATTTTGTAAAAGTGTGCTGATTTCAGTCAAGTCATTTGGCTAAATGCTACAAAAACGTAGATTTGTGTATGTTTTGTCATGTAATATTGTGTACAACCATTCACATATTTTAATATTTATGCTGTTATTTGTACTGCGTTAATTATTTGAAAGGTTCTGGAATATTAAAGCTGTAAACTGTCTGGAAACTTCTAGAAGGCTAGCTTAACAACCTATAGTATAAATAGGTGCGTAGTAATGAATCGTCGAGGAGCCTTGTTCAAGTATTTGTTCTGTTAAGTTAAAGTATTTCGCCGTTTCAGAGTTTAGATATCTTATCATTTTTTATTGTAACGAATCGGTACTTCTGTGACGTAACGTCATTTCATCAAAAAATTATATATTATAAAACAATAATAATTATGTAGTTTTAACTACTTCACTTTGATATATCAATCAAACTTCGAGTCTAATATGAACCTGCTCTCCAGTGATAAGAAACGTGAAATAACAGTAGCTAAATTGTATTATCACATAAAATTTTGAAAGCCCAAGTACGCGTATTTAGAAAAATCTATTAGTATAAATGTATTATTTCTCACATTCTTTTCTAATATCAGTTCCGTAGTTTTTGCTAACTAGGATTTTTGAAGATAAAGATGCGGGTTACTAGAATTCCTTATTTCAAATACAAAAGCTTTCTTCAATTTTTATCAGGCAGTAAAACACTTGAAATACATTATCAGACTTAAGTGTAGAAAGCTTAGATTTTTTAATTCTAGAAATCTAGAATAATCAATGTCGTTACGAACGTTAAATGGAAACATGAAATTAAATCCTAATGGCGTCAGCCAACCCAATCAGTCAGTTGTACAAAATTATTATTAAGTAACACCGACTGGGCAAGCGACGTTGTATGGTGACCAGCTGACAGCCAATCGTGAACAAACTCTACTGGGGTCTCTGTTTAAACTCATGCCTAATCCACGTAAAAAAATACAGCAAAATGCAGCAATCAAATTGAATTTGTTCTCAATAATGTACAGTTCCTGATGACAAAAATAAAAGCGAAAAAATTCTGAAATATCCTCAACCATCGCTTTGAAATGTTTACTTAAATGACTGCATATGTTTAAACAAAATGAGTTTAAATGAGTTTACTATAACATATAAATCTCCATATTAAGATTTAATACTCAAATTTTAATAAACTTTAAAGAAAACGTTTACAGTACAAACTTTTCTCTTCTTGTAAGGGAGACTGTTTGATTGCAATTACGACAACCGTTCATAATATTTTATTTCGTTTCGGCTAAATTAATAAGCAATTCCAATATTTAATTGATATGCTTATACAGTTAAATTTGTCTTCCATTTGTTTCTCTGCTGACAAACGTTATGTAGTGTCGGAATAGGTAATGAAGAACATCAGGTGTGGCAGTCATTGTTACAACAGGTGTTTCAAAACACTCTATAACTACGTTATTCCTCCTATTAAATTCCTTGTATTTAATATAGAATAATACCATGATAGATATAAATCCAAATAATTAAGTTTAATATGAAAGGTTTATTTAGCAGTTATTTTCTGTTTATAAGTTTTCGTCTATAATTCCGAGAAGGCCCGTTGTGCTGATCTCCAAGGAGACCGGCGTAGGCAGCGCGTGGCTGTGGCGACGGCTGCAGCATTGCTGGCTGCTGCAAGTCCCAGACCATCTTCATTCTTTATCTCGTGGATGTAGTCGGTTGATCTTCGTCGGAGATGTAGATCGTAATCGTCGTCGTGGCGGTCGGGGCTGGGCGACACGGCGTGTCATCGTCCAGCGGAGACGTCATCTTCTTCCCTCGCGATAGTGCGTCGATGACGGCTTCGTCGGATCCGGTGGGCGTAAGGCTCGGTCGAGGGACCGCTGTGAGCATCGCTCGTCGCAGCGGGCGATGACGGTCCGGTCGACTGCTTACGCTGTTGGGTCGTCGAGCGGAAGCATCATCTTCTCTCTTGCGGGGTCGTCGATGAGCCTTCGCTGGAGTCCGGTAGCCGTGTGCCGATAGTGGACGTTTTGTCTGCTGTCTGGATCGGAATTGAATCTCTTGGCTCAGTGCAACGACCTTTTTATAGTCGCCGAGAGCGCTGTGGTAGTGAGCGGTTACTGGCTCGCCCTTGATGACAAAGGCCTCTGTCGGTACGCCGCCACAAGCCTACCGCCCCTCTCGGAACTATTATATATATATAAAAGGGGGACGACAGTGATAATATTTGCAGAATAATCAAACCGCCCTATTGCTACCAAATAAAATAAGTTTGATATACACTTCTATTGTTTAAACATAATATATTTATTTGAGGGTCACACAGTGTTTCGACCGAATTGTAAATAGGTTCCACATATGAATTTAATAACCCATTCAACATGGTAAAACTATTTGAATAAATCAGTTTATGATTTTATGACTTTAAGTTTCTTCCAGATATTGGCTGATTTTGAAACTGCACAAATACTTGAAGGATGAACTATACTTCAATGAGGTTACTTAAGTTTGATGAAATTGTGATCATGTACAATTGTACAACGCGAAGTATACTAACTTTACTTGAATTTACTTTAGAAGAGCAAACGCTTCACATGAGTACTTGCTTTTATTAAATAAAATGTAGTACAATGCTATATCAAATAGTACACTTCATGATCACACGATAATAGTGAACGTTAGGAATCAACGGGGAATTAAGAGATATAAGTGCATTTTCTAATTCACCCTCCGGCAAATCATCATCAACAAATTATTCACGCCCTTATTTCACTTATTCTGCTAATTCTATATAAGCTTCAATTTAGTAAATAAACGATTCTATTATAATACTGAATTAAATATTCATTTCATCTTATATGAGTTACTAAGTTTTTAACTACCTAACTTTGTCTATTAACTTTGTTTTTAATCTTGTACGTTCTCTTCTTCTTCATGTAGCATCTCCATTACGAAGGTCTGCTAGCATCATGGCAATCCTGACCTTGGAAACTGCAGCTCTAAATAGGTCGATGGATGACAAATTAAACCACTCTCGCAGGTTCCGTAGCCAGGAGATTCTTCTTCTTCCAACCGATCGTTTGCCCATAATCTTTCCTCAATGATATACTCAATGATATAACGTACTTTCTTAAACGTTAAAAAAATATAATTTTTTATGTACTCCATTAATATCAATTTTTGTATTTTCCCTCATTATTATTGCTTTAGATTTGTCTAGCGGTTTTAATGTAATTATTGATTTGACATTTATTAAAAATTTGCGATATTATTTTATTGAAAGTTTCTGTATTAAATTAAAATTTACGGAATGTTCTGTAAAATATAATATTTTTTTATCATCTTCCTGAGAAAATATCTCAAAGTACCTTAAAACTATTTGAAACCAGAGTTCACTTTGAAGCTGAATGTTTAATCTTAAATCTAAAAACAATAAGTAAAAAAATTTAGAGAAAAGAAAATTTTGAGTAAAAATTTCATTCCATAATATTAAATGATAAAACGAAGTCAAGAAGTAGAGAAGAACTTGTAAGAACGTTGACTCAAAGACAATGCAGCCTAAAATACTCTACAAGGCAATATCTGTGATTATTATGACACACCCAAACCATTTAGAATGAGATCAATAGCGTAAAAAATGATATTCACGAGATGGAGTTTACATTTGAAAATGTAAAAAATGTAAATTTAACGAGAATTAATAATAAGGAGTCCAAAGGTGTTTTTATAATAACCCCGATAGTTAAGTGTGGGGTTGAACGTAGATCTCTTTGCCAACTATTTATTTATTTATTGTTTTTACTTTTTCAATTACAGTATTTCAAATACAAGTCAAAAAAATTAAATATTTAACTTTGAATTTTGATTTTTAAACTATAGTACAAAAAATAGATCGCTAATAAAATTTTCATGATCATAGTCTATCCAAATATTCAATTTTGAATTTTAACATTTCATGTTTTACTGTGTTAAAGTTTAGATCTGTAAAAATAAATTTAGGCAACTGACGAAAGAATATTGACAAAAATACAATATGAAACCATAAAAATGAAGGTATTTTTGAGTTTCTTATTAAGACAAAACAAATAAAAAATACCGTTTTACTCTTTATGTTCATAATTTATACCGTATACCTTATTTTTATTTTTTGTGAAGTTATAAAATAGTAGGTATTTTACACTGCTTTCCGTGAAGAATAATTTAGACATTTATTTTTTAAATTATCTATAGTTTTATTTCTATATATTATAACACTGTGACAAAAACTGTTTGTCTGAACGCGAGTGTCTTAGAATGACCGGAAAAGCTGGTCTAAGAGAAAAAGAGAAATTTGAGATTGTAAGATAATGGGTCCAAAGAAAGTAAACGGATAATACAGAATACGAAAATGAGAATAAGTGTACAAGAAAATCGAACGTAAACTATCAGAAGACGAAGTCTAAAATTCTGCGGAGGCCTTTATAGAATGGATGAAAAACTGTTGACAAAACTTTTAAGTCAGTAGAATATAAACCTAAGGTTTCGAAAAAGTGGTTTAAAGAAGTCAAAACAACCTAAAAAAAACTGGAATGAACCCTGGAGTGAACCAAATTCAGACAACTAATTACTGACATTAAGGACTCCCACGATAGAAAAAACTGAATACTGGATGAATGAAAGAAAGGATAAAACCCTACAGTAAACGAATGCTACGAATATGTGCTGAAAAAGAGCTTCTAGAAAACTTCTGAAATTAACGCGGTCTAAAATTGGTCCTACACAGTGAAAAATATTTTTACCATTCGAAATGTTATTCGAATGGTATTCCAGATTCGAGGAATGTAGCTCATCACGAAATATAAAGGACAATGGACAGATTATTTATTTAGAATGTTACAGGACCGACTACCTTTGAGTGTAAGGATTTATGAACCAAGGGGTAGAAGAAAAGTGGGAAGACTGAGGAAGAGATGGAAGCAGGAACAGGTTCAATTACAGGTTCAATTATATTGTCTATGACGGACAACGACGATGACTACGAAATTTTATAACTTCTAGTAGTTTCAATAATTTCTGAATTATTTAATAGCAAGATATTTTAAAAGTGATTTTGAAAAATAATTTTGTATTTCATGTAGTAATAGTAAAACCCACGAGTATTATTCATGATTTTTATTCAAGTATTACTGTTTCTAATACTTCATGATTTTTATAAGATCTATTAAAGAATAATAAAAAAGGACATCATCATGCGGTCTTGGGTTTGTATCCCACTCACGCACGGCATATTTTCATACGTTAAAAAAATAATTTCTTCCTTCACAATTACAACCCAACGTCGTCGCTAATGACCACTGTAGCTGATGTGACGTTAAAGAAACAAATAAAGAAAGAAAATGACTATTAAAATATTATGGTAAGTCGTTGGATAATATTTGTAAATATATGGAATAGGAAATAAAACGGTATGGATTCTTTTTATTTTTATGGTGCCTGGCCGTTTCAAATATCAGCGATCATCCTGGCTATGAGGAACTTGTTGACAGCTTCTCTGAGTAGTTCAATGATAGTCTTAGAAAACCACATTATTAGATTCTTCTACCATGAAATTCGTCTCCTTCTGGGTCCTCGTTTCTCTTTTATTTTCCTGTAGTATGGATAGTAGAAGCTGGAATTTGTTCGCACTTCTCATAATATGACCTAGATACCCGACTTTAATTTTCTGGTTTAACTGTTCTCATGACTACCTTTACCTTCTTCATTTGTTCCCGAAACTGTAATATTAGTTATTTTGTCTACCCATGAAATCCTCAAGCTTCTTCTATCAGACTACATTTCGAACATCTATAGTTGTTTGTGTGTTTCCTCAGTTACTATTCGTGACTCTAACCATAGAACAATACTGAGTAAATATAGCTTCCGATGAGTTTTAGCTTCAATCGAGATAAGGGTTGTGGCTCTTAAATAGTTTAGCCATTTTCATAAAGACGACTCTGGCTTTTTATATACTGAATTTAATTTCCTGATAATAGTCCCGTTGGTCATTGATTTGAATTCCAAGGTAGATAACTTTTTTCACTCCTATTTGTGTTCCATTAACAGACAACTGGCAAAGATATGAATAGACAAGAATAATTTATTTCAAAGTGTATGATAATATTTAATAGATAAAATATTATTAAATATTTTATTACTTAAAAAATGTGAATCATTTAATTTTAATTCTTCAATTTAATAAAACTGATTTATCCTTAATAGTAAATCCAATTATGGATTAATCATTAAATTCTAAAGTTGATGTGAATTGCAATATTTTAATTAAAATTAAAAATTGTTTGTAACTTTGGTCGTGAAGTTTTTATTAATGTTAGACTTATGGTGATCTTAAAGGCTAAGTTTTAGAACTTATGCTAGTTGAAGTATACTACGGTAGCATTAAACTTGCATTACAGTTCAGTTTTGTAACGAATAGAGTAGTTAAGTTGAGAAGGGGTAACTTGATGTCCTTTATGTCAACAGTTAAAGATTGCAATAATAAAGACCTAAAATTTATGTGACATGTATCAACAGGACACCCACAGTACTAAAAACAAACTCATATGTTTCTTATTTAAAACTGCTAAGTATTTTATGTTGAAAACTTACAACTTTTAGTGAGTTATCACATTTCGAGTCGATAAATATTGTAGCCATCTCTTAGTCTTCGGTCGAGCTGTGGTGAGAACATTTAGGACCGAGATATTTAATAAATCATACGTATAAATCGGCATGTAACTATCTTCATTTATGACTTTTAATACATCTAAATTCCTGCTGGGTTCTCCAGCGTTAAAAGATGGGAGATGACCGACGAAGGGCCTCTTTTATAATAAATATACTGATGCTGTTAAGATATGGGGAATTTATGCACCGGTATACAATTATTTACAACTTCATTATAACAGCTTTAATTGTAAATTAAAATATTTTATTAATAACAGTTTAAAATTTATTCCTAATATAATAACGAGACATACCTTGCAGTCACGTCTTGCAATATATCTTAATATTATTCTGTTTTATTATAATTTTATCCATTATTTATATGACAAAGGCCGTGAATCACAAAATACGTCTTCCATTATTTCGCTTTACAATATCGTTATTATTGTGGATAGCAAAACTCTTGCTTTACTACACTACTAAAAAAATTGTATCCTACTTTAAATAAATTCCTAGGTAAACACTTACTGAACTAATAATATAACAAATCTTATTTTATAATTACTTATGTTTGACTTTTTGCTGATTGAAATAACGTAAAAAAATACTATGCTATATGTCATTAGTTTAGCCCTAACAAAAATTAATATCTACGCAAATAGCGACGTTTTTAGCTATTTTATTTAGTTTGCAACTATATAAAAACAACCAGCAAAATTGTTCACAACTAAATTTAAAAAAAAAACCAACCGCGTTAATGGCTTTGAGGAGGACACCACCAAGCGATAGCTTTCCAGAAAACTATAATTGTGTTTAATTTTAAATTGTATTTTTGTGTACATAATAAATGTTACAGTTGCGTTAATGTACCATGTCTCTACTCCATCGGCGTTTCAGTCGTCTTTGTGTGATTCCTGGTAGGTCTGCAGAATTTATATTGCATATTTAGGGAGTTATGATTTTGAAGTATGTCTTGGAACCTGCGGTACAGTTTTAAATATGTGTCGTTGACGTAAGGAATGCGTAAATCATCGAGTAGTGTTCTATTGAATACGTAACTCGGGCAATTAGTAATCAGTCCGAGTTACGTATCTAATATGGAAATAGCTACTAAATCTTTTCTCTTAGTTCGCTAATTTATTTTATTTTATCCCTGATTGTTATGCACATTAACGTTGTTGCTGTTTAGGTCAACAGCCGAAAGGCTGGTTTGAACCTCTAGAGGATTTACTAAATAAAACGAGGTGGTTTTCCTTGCCTTCCTCACTAAGTACATAAGTACCCTATGCTTATTAGCATGCCAGGCCCTCCGTAAAGCATGTACTCTGCTTCCTGCAAATTACACCTTCACTTCATTCACCACAGGGTCTGGCTGTATAATGAAATTCATTACTTTCAGAGGAGATAACTTGACTAGTGTCTTTTACACCTCTACCTCTTTTTTTCTTAAATGCTTCAGTCATATAATTGGCTGACCATGTGATAAAATATAGAACTATTTTTGTAGCCCTGGAACTAGCAGATCGAGAGCAAATAATTTAACACTCCACCTGCCTGTTATGGGCGAAACATTAACGTTATGGCAGACAATCAAGGGTGAAAGATATAAATAAGTGATAAAAAAACTCAATACCTTACCGGACTTCGAAATCGGTACTCCTGGAACAGTTGCTATGATCACTGCACCAAGAGGCCAACGTTGTTTTAGATAATACTATATGGAAAACCAATGTAACCTCACTAATTCTCTTAATAATATTAGTCAAGTAATTTTTATGACCTTATGATCAACTAAATTCTTTTTTATTTCCTTCTTTGACTACATAGATTAATATCCCACTTAATAAATATAAATACATTTTCTGAAGTTAGTTAAATATTTGGATTTTATTGTATCAAAATTACAAAATTCTTTTAAAATAATTGTGTTAAGATTCCTAATTCTAGATAAAAACAATTTTATAAAAATATTAAAAACCCAAACGTAACATTTAATAGAATATTATTCGTTTGAGAGATTGACAAAATACAGTACTTAGAATAATGATGCCAGTGAAATAAGATATATGATATGTGATTTTTTAAAGAAGTACGTCTTTAATATTATTTTTTTTAAGTCGAAGTTTAAACAGTAGATTGTAATGCTTATTTCGAGACCCTGGTTGGAAATCGAACTTAAAACCTTCACCTTAGTAGTCTGAATAGTCTGTCTTAGTAGTCATAATAACCTGTTGCACCTCGTAGGCCGCCATAAACACTTTTTTATTAACATATCTGTTCCATAGAAAATGTTCAGTAACAGGAATAACGCTTTAAAATAAGTAACGTAAAAAGGAAATAAGTTATTCCCACATATTTTCACTTTAGATCCTCAATTTCCCAAATTTACCTATTGAATTTAGTTTTGATGATAACAGAATATTATTTATTAAGTAAAAGTATGTACTGTCTGTCTATAATTTGATGGCCTCACGCAGAGAGGAGCAGAATTGGCCCGTTACTAGCTTTCTCAATAACATTTCATTATGTACTACTACAAACTAGAACACTGAACTTGGTACATAATGAAGAGTTATTGAGAAGGCTAGTAGCGGACCGATTCTGCTCCTCTCTGCGACAGGCATCAAGTTGTAGACAGACAGTAGTAACTCTTCACCTTCTTAAACTTTAAAATGACGATTTTCAAGGATTGATTTTATTCAAATATAATTAGAGTAAGAAATAATTAATTTTAATTTTAAAACAAGGCCTTTATGCCACACTATGTCAAAGACTGCAAAAATGTCTTGAAATACACCTTTCGTAAACTTCCGTCTCTCTAGTTCGTCTACGATGTCTACGAAGTCTACAATGTAAAAATTCGTAAAGATGTTGAAGCAGTTCAGCAGACGATTCACAGTACCTTAAATATTATTTGAAACAATTATTATTATTAAATTTAAATTGTTTAAATATTTAAACGTAATTATAATTTTTAATGTCAATATCTAGCCGATTTTGTTTTCCCAAATTTTTCTATTGTTAATTCCGAATTCTGTAGGCTATACAAATATTTATGTTTAATTATTATTTAACTGGTATGATAGATCAAATCGTTAGACTACAAATGAGGAGTTACGTGTGTTTATTTTCTTAAAATTGTTACTGACTGTAAACATTTTAAACATTATATTTATTTACGGAATTTTAAAAAATGTTTAACTTTTGAGTAATTTCGAAAAATTTTACTAGTAGAAAAATGACTTGTTTATTCACTTTTGAATATTAGTAAACTCATGAAATATTTAGTTCAGTACATAACTAACTTAATTTTGTATTCACCCAAACTGTCTCCGTTGTTTTAACCAAAACAAACTTTGTTTAGGGTATTTCTTGCCTGCCTACCTTTACAATACTATATTTACTCAATACTGTTTATCTGGTTTTTATTTACCAAATAAACCAGAAATGGATTTCACGTGTTTATTAAGGCGAAGTAAAGTAATATTTTACAAAATGTATAATCAAACAAAATATAAAATCAAATATTTACTTCGTTTCGGTTGATTGCTTTAAAAGCCACCCCAATTTTAGGTTTTTAAAAACAATAATAATAAATTATTGTTTAGTTCCAAACCGAATCATATTAAGTGCAAATAACAATCTGAACTCAGTTTTAATTCAGTAACTTAATTTAATGCATACACATGTAACCTCTTGCTATTATTTTACAACTTCAAAAAAAACTTGGAAGACATGGCTTGTACTGTTTTCGCCTCTCACACTCCTGTGTTTCTACACTATTCCCGTACTTTCGATCCAGCTGTTAATATAGTTTCATGTAGTTTTTATGTAGTTTCTGTGATTAACTCGTAAAAACAAACAAACGTTTATTCTTTATAATAATGAGTGATTTTTAGTCCTGTTACACAATTGTTTATGTCTGGTAATTTTTTTTCTTAGAAAGGGAAATTTTGTTTTCTGACACGAAGTTGGTAGCCCTACTCAACCGGTATAGATACGGCAATGTGAGTTGATTCTTCTTGAGCTGTGCAAAATGTTGTGCCGTTTCCGGTCGTGTTACGAACATAATGTCTTTTACCCTAGAACAACGGGCTTTCATTCTTGAACAGTATCTTCCTACGAAATCATACGCGAGTGTAAAAGGATCTTTCAAATTAAATTTTCTGATGTTCCTTCAACAGAAAAATGTCAATTTCTAGGCTTACAAACCAATTTTGAGAGACAGGTAGTGTTTGCGACAGAAAACGTAGTAGTAGACCAACTGACGTTTTAGATAATGACGTTTTAGATAATGTGAAAACAAAATTGCTCAATTCTCCACGGTAAAGTTTACGAAAACATTCATCGAAAGTGGGTTGGTCCTTTTCAAGTGTTTAGAAAGCTGCTAAAAACTTAATTTGTATCCGTATGGCGTACGATTAGTCCAAGAGCTTCAGCCTCCAGATTTAAACAAGTGATTGCAATAAATATTGCGGTTGTTTTAGGTCTTTTGTCAATGATAACAGAATCGAGGTTTTAAACAGTGTTAATTAGAAATTGACTCTTTTCTGGTGGCGGAACACCAACAAATTTAATTTGAGATGATTCTTTTACACTCACGTACGATTTCGTAGCAAAATATTGTTCAAGAATGAATACCCGTTATTCTAGAGTAAAATAAATTCTGTTCGTAACACGACCGGCAAAATTTTTACACAGCTCAAAGAGAATCAACTCCCACTGCCGTATCTGTACCGGTTGAGTAGGACTACCAACCTTGTGTCAGAAAACAAAATTTCCCTTTCTTAGAAAAAAATTACATGTTACCATTGGGTAACAGAACTAAAAAATCACTCTGTTTTAATACAGAAAATAAACAGTTTTTTCTTTCTTTTACTATTCCAAATGAAAATCTGGTCAGTCTCTTTCTTACGTTTTGGAGTAGTAGTAATCTTTCCAGATCATACACCAAATTTTTATATCATGATATTATTTAATTTATTTTACATGACGATAAAGTTTATAAAAAAATGAAAATAAAGCTTTTTTATATTGGTTACAAATTTCCGTTCTTTATTGCTGAAGTTTTGTTAATAAATTTGATTTAATTCATTCACAAAGTACAGTAGTCAAAATAAGTCTAAAAGTTGTATTTGAAATAGTATTGTCTCAAATTTCATGTATTATTTCCAACACTAAAACATTGAAACGGTTTATTTTCCCTATACTCTGAAGTTTCTAGCTAATAAACGGTTCTATATTAAGGTACGAGCAATAGCTTTTGATTAAGAGAATGTTTCAGCTTCAGGAAGCTGTAAATAAATAAGGATTCTCCATTGATATTTATGAGCGGGATTTTAAATAAATACGGTAGTTAACTTCAAAAATTATACGTATGATGTATTTAAACATGTTCATTAAATTGTTTAAATTTTCCCGTTTATTTATTCAGAACAAAGTTAGTTATAATACGATTAGAACTATTTTACTTTAACGTACCGGTCATCTCTCAACTGTATTATAAAATGAAACAGAGATTTAAGTTTTACTATATATAGTTAAATAATATGATTACGAAGAACATGTTACTGTTATATTTTTATATAACTTATTTTAATTTTTCAACTGTTTAAATGCAACAAACAAAACCTTTCAATGTCTATTAATAATAAAAAGAAAACAGAGAAGAACGCATTAATGGTTCAGAGAAGGTCACCACTCAGTGACAGTGGTCCAGATAATTACAATCCTGTTAATTTAAATTTTTAATTGAATTTGTAGGAGCCAGTAATGTATTAATGTATCATGCCTTTGCTCCATCAGCGTTTCAGTAGTCTTTGTTCGATTGTGGTAGGTCGGAAAATTTATGTTGCGTACTATGGAAATGTTATGCTTTTTAATACTGTCAAATATGTTACGCGAGTAAATAATATAAACAGTAGTGTTTGTTAATGTTTGAAATTAAAATATATATTTAATTAATATTCCTAATTCCCACTTATTCGTTTGACTTATTTATCTTAATTATTGTTTTATCTTTGTTTTTTATTTTGAACTATAATAATTAAGGTAAGATAAGACTAAGATAAGATTAAGGTAAGGTAAGGTAATTAATTAAGGCTATGTGATGGTTTTGACTGAAAATTTCGATTTTCGGTTTTTTATGTTTTTCAATAGTTCAGCGGTAGATCTACAAGAAAAAACATTAAATTACGCCAAAAACGTTATTTTAATGGACAAATTAAGTTTGTACCGGGTCTCCCCAGAAAAATCATCATGTAACCAAGAACGAATATTTTTCATAATTTTATACTGATCGTTTAAAAAAAGGGAATTTTAGTTTTCAAAAATATCTGCATCACATTTTTAACATTTTCAGCTGTTGTTTCATCTTTCTACCCAACTGTTGATGGGAAATTTCTTTATGTGTGTACGTTTTGTTTTTGGTTTTTCCCTGTTCTCGTAAATTTTAGATTTTTAAAATTTTGGGAACATTTTCCTCGGAAACCATCAAACCTACCGAGCTGAAATTTTTACCAGTTATTCATCTTGTACACGCACATATACCGGCATTTTTATAACTTCCTTAAATGCTCCAACAATTACTAATATGCAAAAAACGTAGAAAATTAATTTATAAAAATCTATGTGATTCGTTATTTTGTTTTTAATTTTATCGTCAGACAGATTAAATTAAAAAAATGTCAGTAGCTAAAGACACCCGACAACCAAACGTATGTAAAGTTTTATCCTCCTATCTTTTATCAGTCCTTTGAAAAATGTACCTAAAAATATCAAATTTAACATTGGTGGGATACAAAGTGCAGTCTCCCCTTAAACATAAAATTGATTAAACACCAGAAAATGCCTGAACAAGAGATGTTTCTCTGACGGGATCTGGAAACCCGTCCCGAACAAATAATTCTATAAGAATTCAGAACCTCTAGCAGACCGGATGAGGTAAAAAAATTCTTTCTTTGGACATCTCTTGAGGATTGTCTCGACCAGAATCTTCACACGGATCAAATTTTTACTAAACAGGAAATCTCAGCCCCACGAAATCCAAATCTCACTTAAAGACCTGAAAAGAAAATCCAGAAGTTACCTCAAATTGAACAACACAAGACCAAGAACGAATATTGAGCCTATTGAACCTAGTGCAATATTATTCCTGGTACATGCTTAAAATTAAATTAGATTGAACTGAAGAGACCGACCAAACGACAAAAAATCGTTTATTCCGATGAAGAATTCCAGAAGAGATCAGAAAGACTGAAGGAATACTGAAGAAGAATCAAGGAAGGAAACATCAGGAATTTTCTTCTTTTTAATGAACTTATGTAGTCCTATGTGGCATTAAAAAATACAATAAAATAAACTTGGAAACTTAAAAACAGTTCATTGATTTATTCCCTTATTGACAGTTTATAGATAATTTATTTACATGGAATGGGTATGATGAAGAAAATATATTTCTTGTTTTTAATTAATTAGGTATTTGAATAAGCTTCGGTAATCACGACATATTCTAACGACAAGGAAACTCTTGTAAGGGTAAGATGATACTCCTGTTTCATCGTAATCTTAAAATAGAATTACCGTCAAATTACTGACATGTGGAGCTTCTGCAATATTCTTGAAAATTAGGATTGAAACACTTACAGCTTCTTCAAATTGTCTCAGTTTGGTTTTCAGGGCTAAAAAAATAGTTAAAAAATTATATGACAGAAGCATTTAAGAAAAGAAGAGATAAAGGTGTAAAAGACACTAGTCAAAGCTATCTCCTCTGAGAGTAATGAATTTCATTGTACATCTAAACCATGTGGTGAATAAAGTGAAGGTGTCATTTGCAGGGTCAAAAATAGTGCTTTTCAGAGGGTCGGGCAAGCTGCTAAGCATAAGTTTCCACTCAGTGAGAAAGGCAATGGTAAACCACCTCACTCCTCGTTTTACTTAGTAAAGCCTCTTAAGCAGGATTCAAACCAGCCTTTCGGCTGATGATCTAAACAACAAGAACTACAAAATTGGTTTTGTTTCAACTATATGAAATTAATTTTTTAAATTAAGAAACTGAATTTTAATACAAAATAATATATTATTCAAAGTTGATGTATAGAATGTAATGGTGTAATAAGTGACAAAAAATTACCCTTCATGATTACGTATCTACTTAATTTCTACTAAGTTAAGAAGTCGTTCGACCTATTGAGCCTAGTGCAATATTATTCCTGGTACATGCTTATCGTGGAGTTTGTTAGTTTGTTGATTCCCGAGCTCGGGTAAAGCGAACATAGGACGGTTGTGGGGGTGTTCAAGTGTACACGAATGTCGCATTCTAGTAAAGGACTAATGTCAACACAGCAGAGGGCCGTCCTGGTGAGGATCCGTACAAATAAACCGTTTCCAAACTCTGTTCGAACCATTATTACTGTTTGTACTCCGGTCAATATGTTAATATACCACCGGTAACTTTGTCCAATACACAAATCATCCTGAATTTATGACGCGGCATTCCGGTTAACGGGTTCTGTATTACCACAAAATTAAACAGTACCCTCAGTGAGTTTGCCTCTCCGTTAAACCGTTTGTTTGTTTGTTTGGACAGACCTAGCATATTGTAGGCCCGTCCAGTAGCTTAATACATACATTAATAAAGGATTAAGTACGAACTAGACCTAAAATTTTAAGTAAATATTCGAGTAAGTTCAAAATAAGACGTTAAACTTTTGAATGAGAAACAAATTCTAGATGTCCTATTAAAATATATCTGCACCAGTACTTACTGTAAGAACTTACTGTTAAAACTTACTTACTGTAAGTTTTTTTTTTTGAAACAGTGTAGTATTTCTTTTGCAATCAGTTAATAAATACAATAACTTTAAGCAAATATGAGAAAATCTGAGTAATGTCCTTAGCATTAAAATATAAACTACACTCAGTACTGTGTTTCAAAAAGACTAAATGTGAAGAAAGAAAATATATTTACAAAGTCAAACTTGATGAACTGTGAATCAACATCTTGAAACACAAAGTTGTTGAAGTTGGAGATGACGATGATGATGACAGAGATGAAAACAACGCCGATTATGAGATGACGATGATAAGAGTTGAAGTAGAATAGAAAAAAAAAGTTTAAATGATTAACAAAATCGTAAAGGTAAGTCTAATGGTTCTAAACGTTTCCGTCTGTGAGTATCTTTGTTGTTGTCAAGGAGGTTAATCGCTAATGAATTCTGATTGTCTTTTAGTTTTTGTAAATGTTTTTCGCTTTGTTGTTGGATTTCTTTTTTTATTAAGTTCAGGTTTAGATCGTTGTGTAATATTTCATTGGTTACGTACCATGGGGCTGCAATGATTAGTCTCAGGCATTTTGATTGAAAGCGCTGCAGTTGTTTTATATTTGATAAACTAGCTGTACACCATAGCTCTAACCCATACGTCCAAACTGGTTTGAGTATTAGTTTGTATATGAGTACTTTATTTTCAAGGGAAAGTTGAGGCTTACTGTCTTAGAGCCAGAAGAGTTGACGTAATTTCAGCCCAAGTTGCTTCGTTAACAATTATATATATATTTTTTAAGTTACTGTGAGTTAACTATTATATTTTTCACTCAACTAGAAACAGCGTTCGAGAAAAGAGATAATTATAGGTTTCAAATGCTGTCCATCTTACTCAATGAGCCTTAACTTTTCTTAAGTTTTCTGCCTTAACTAGTTAACATATTGTGACATTTATCTCTAAGGTCCATTTCGGGATCCGGGTAAATCAAATAATTAACACACTAGAGTTTAAAATTACAAGTATTTATTACAAGTAAGAATTACAATATAATAATTGATTACAATCTACAAGTATATTACAATGAAACTACTTAATAAACAACAAACTAATTAAGCTATAACTAGCTAATACAACAAGTAACTTAACTAATTTACTTAATACTACTTACAGAAATGACACAGAATAAATAAAACCTAAACAATAGCCAGTTATTCGCAGTATCGTTAACCTATTCTAACGTACTGGACTACCCGTATACACTATTGAATACGCTCACTCAATCACAGACAAATGTAAACTAACTTCGGACCATAAACAACTCGGCGCTTTTATAGGTGGGCTAATGGAGAGTTCGAGAAAAGACAGAAATTATCGATAACATATGTAACGGTACAAAATGAATTGACAGCTGGATGTGTTTATGTTTTGATCTATTAAGTAAATATATAAATAAAGACAGCTGGTTGAAATTAAATATTCAAAATTATTTAACATTAATAAAATTTTATCCAAACAAAAGTCTCGTTGCTAGGCAACTAGAGTAAAGGAAAAGAATTATAAGAAATTATTTCAGTGTGGGACTGAAAATCAACCAACGTAGTAGGTCCTACATTCGTACATTCGTTCTTGATTAAATTATAAAATATATATATATCAATATAAAAAAAACTTATAAAATGATAATGTAGCTTATGAAGGATTAGAATAATGTATGTATTATATTGATTATTTAAGAAAAGAAAACATTATATGGACGATTTACAAGAGATTAAAAGATTGTAGAATAACATTATTAAATGAAAGAGATTATACAACAAATATTTATGAAATGTATTGATATGAACTTATTTAACGTAACAAATTGGCATCCCTTGTGGGGATATTAATCATATCATAACAAATTGGCAACCCTAATGTGGGAAAGGATTCACGAATTCACAGAGAAAAGAATCTACAGATTAAATTAATTAAAAAATTCAAGAATTTAAGGAAAATTATGTCAGAGGCTGATAGAAAGAAATGCAGAGATCTTCGCGTCACAGATCTAAAGTTGGAGCTCAGAAGGCGTGGTTTAGAAGGAAAAGGTGTAAAAGCAGTACTCATGGAACGACTTCATAAGGCTTTAACTGATAAAGACCATAATCCGGATTCATATCTGTTCGAGGTTGTTTCTTCTGCAGCTGAAAAGAAGATGACTCCATCTAAGAGAGAAAAGGAAGGTGATGAGGATGAAGAAAATGATTCGTCAGAAAATGAAGACGAAGACGGAGCCGACGTTGACGACGTCGATATAGATCAGGAAGCAGGTTTAGTGGATATATCACATGACGAGATAGGTATATGTAGTAATAACAATAATAATAATAATAATAATAATAATAATCAAGACAATATAACCGCGAATATGTTTCAACAACTGATAAATTTGATAACTCAACAGGGAAAAGAACAGGGAGAGATGAGAAGTTTAATAACTCAACAGAGTAGCAAGTTAGATAAACAAGGAGAGAACATAAGTTGTAGAATAGATAGTTTGAGTAATGGTTTAAATAAAAGATTAGATAAACAGGGAAAAGAGATCAAAGAGTTGAAAGAAGAGATGAAAAAAGATAGTTTTAAAATAATTGAGAGGCTTAGCTTAGAAATAAAGAAAAATTTAGAGGATACAAATAAAAGTAACGAGAAAGAAAATGCTAATTATTTTGAAAAATATAAGGATATGAATAAAAATAATACTGAAAATATAGGTAAAACTACTAATCCTGTAGAAAACAATGAAGTAACCTTTGATAATACAATAAATAGTGTGGTAACTAATAATAATTGTACCGAGATGAAAGTAAAACAAAGTTCAATTGATTACAGTAAAGATGTGGATAATTTTCCAATTGATTTAGGTCTGAATAGTGTCAAACAGTTTTTTAATTCTCCTATAACAAGTTCCATAACAAATGATAGGATAAGATATAATAATAATAATAATAGTGGACAGTACAATGAAACAGAGGATGATAGAAATAGTACTTTAATGTTAGATTTTGTTAAAAATAATACAATTAACAAAACTGAAGATATGGTTAGCAATATATTTAAGCCTAAAACATCTTTGAAGAATGTTGTCAAAAACAATTTAATTAATAAAGTCAATATTGGTTGGAATTTACAAACCGAAAGAATCAATAACCTTGGTAAACTTAATGAATCACTAATGAGTTTTGTTAAAGGTAATATGCCTATAATAAATGTTGATGCTAGATATACTAATCACGATAAGTGTGAGAACTTTTTATGTATATATGTTGTTTGGTTATGTTCAATTGTGTTCTTGTTTACTAATTTATTAACTTGTGTTCTGTTAATGTTTGTGTAGTTAATAAAATATTATGTAAAAAGTTTTATACATAAAAGGTAGTTAGTTTTAATGAAATGATCAAATCGGTATTAAGGTTAGATGATAGATGTGCAATGATAGGCACAGTCTAAAATGTAACGGATATATGAAGTTCAGATTATAAAAGTTCGTTTAGTTTTTAATGTGTTTTCTGTATAGTTAATAAAATATTGTAAGGTTGCTTAGCAGGACATATTTAAAACATTTTGGCCAAATTTTATGACATTTAAATTTATCAAAACAAATTCAAAAATATAATTTTAGTTAAGGGCAAAATTTTTCTTTGTTTTTCAAAATTCTAACGAGGGGGTATTTGTAACGGTACAAAATGAATTGACAGCTGGATATGTTTATGTTTTGATCTAATAAGTAAAAATATAAATAAAGACAGCTGGTTGAAATTAAATATTCAAAATTATTTAACATTAATAAAATTTTATCCAAACAAAAGTCTCGTTTCTAGGCAACTAGAGTAAAGGAAAAGAATTATAAGAAATTATTTCAGTGTGGGACTGAAAATCAACCAACGTAGTAGGTCCTACATTCGTACATTCGTTCTTGATTAAATTATAAAATATATATATATATATCAATATAAAAAAAACTTATAAAATGATAGTGTAACTTATGAAGGATTAGAATAATGTATGTATTATATTGATTATTTAAGAAAAGAAAACATTATATGGACGATTTACAAGAGATTAAAAGATTGTAGAATAACATTATTAAATCAAAGAGACTATACAACAAATATTTATGAAATGTATTGATGTGAACTTATTTAACGTAACACATAATAAAATACAAAATCCTTCTGATGGCTTCTGAATAAATCTTAACAACTGTAAACAAACTATGATTGAATAGAAGTTGTTACAAAAAGGTCAACTATCAAAATAGGTATCCAACCGGCTCTCACAATACCGAGTGAAAACAAAAGCCAGACCTAGCTTTACTAGAAAAGACCATTAATACAACACATAATATGTAACTACTTCTTGGAAAACGCTATTTATTACTATTGTTATTTGCGTTAACCTTTTTAATCTTTCGGTTTTCTTCGAAAATTCTCGAACTCATATTCCCTTTAGTTATCGTCCCAATATTTTAAAATAATTTGATGTTTATAGTTTAAAATTTTTATCAGAGGTTTTCAGAATTACTCTTATAGACTTCAAATTATATTTATTTTAAACTATTCTACTTGAAATTGTTAAGATCGATAAAGAATGTCATTTCCATAAACAGAATTACTTTACAATCTTATTTCGTTCTTACAAAAAATGATTAAAAATTCAACGCGAATCTGTATTTAAGTATAAATTCATTAAATTCTTAAAACCATTAAGAATGAAATTATAATAATGAAGAAATTGTTTGTTATTGACAAATTTGCTTTGAATGGTCTCCGTTTTGATCAATGCGTAATTTCACTCAACGATCCATTCTTTCCTAGTGTGAGTCATAACGCCAGGAGTATCCGTAACATTTTCTGCAGCTTTTTTTTTCTTAAATTGTTTAATGTGTTAAACCATTTTGAATAAACAGTTGACTTCATCCAACTCCACGGGAAAAATTGTGATAGTGTGAGGGTAGTATGTCTTGTTGGCTAGTAAAATCCAGCGACTGGATTTGTAGAGTGAGATTATATGCATTGATCAAAACGGACGTTATTTCAAGCCTTCAACTTTACCGGTAAGAAGCATAACTTTATTATTTTACTTTCATTCTTCAAAGTTCTCAAAATTATGTTATATGAAATAGTCAATAAACTGCTATTGCCAATCTACGGAAACATTATTTCATTCTGTTAAAAAACCAGTAATTTTTTTGTATCAATCTATTCTGTTTTTGTTATTATTAGAAGTCAAATTTTAATATCTTGTATTTATATTTTGCTTGCTTAATTTACGTCGATTGTCTCAGAATTTAATTTTCTACATGTTGAAATAAAAAATAATAATGACTTAATTAAGAACATAACAAGGTTATTTTACGTTAAACCTAAAAATATGTTATTTTCAACCCCTAATTTTTGTGGTTCATGTCAGACATCTTTAAAACTATGGAAGATGCAATCCTGTGTAGGCCTGTGTATTGTTTCACTAAAATTTTCAAATTAAAAATCACAAAATTCCACCAATTTTTCTATTGGTGGAAAATTCTTAATTAAAGAATTAAGAGTTTTTTTTTGGCTACATTTCATTGACGTATTGAATTCCGGGCGAAATATTTCGTCACCTGTAACTCGCTAACCAAGCGTTTCCAAACTTGTAAACCTATTCCATTCCACTCTATTCTATTTATATTTATATTCCTATCTATTATTTATTATTTCTATTTTCCCGGACCTATTTTTTGTCTGTATGAATTTCTTCTTTTAATTATAGAATCAGCTCCCTAGAGATTGGCGTTGACTTTTAAACCACCCTAAGAACAGAAACTACAATATTTTTCCTAAACAATTACAACTTCTTTTTTTACTAGAGGTAAATCAAAACTTTTAATATGCTCATTTAACTCATTTAAAAAACGGATATGCAAAGATTGTTCCATTAATAGACGATCTGGTTATTTAGTTTTTTATGGCTTTTTAATATTATTTTTGCGATAAATAATGACGTAATTAAATACATATTTTATTTGCGTGTTATTGCAATCACGCTTTATTAAACTATAACCCACGTATGTTCGTGTTTTGCGCGCGCACGCAATGTGCATATGCTACCTCATTAGAAGAATTAATAAAACCGGCTTGCAAACCCACTCCGACTTTGTTGAAAGAAGGGGTGTTTGTACACGCGACTGACTCCATCGTACCCCACTCTCTTTTGCCCGTTCTACAAAATCCCCTTCTTTATTAATTCCCACAATTCCATTTGAAACGAGGTCCCATTTTCAGCCACAACAACAATAATAATAATAACCAACGTCTATCTGGTTTAGTCTTGCCAATTCGCATTTATATAATGAAATTCAATGTTCATAATGAAATACAAGACTGGTCAGTTACGCCAGTTATAATCTAACCGATTATGATCTGACCCTTTATCGCGTGTATGATTCACACCCCTCGTTCCTCAATATTTCTTTCATTTTATTTTCTATTATTAAAGTCTATAAAATCACAATGGAATTTATAATCGTTTGCAACCGAAAATTGTTCCAAATTTGTAAATACAAAATGAAAAACCCTCACTCCCTCACTCACCGTTCATCACTAATTTCTGCCTTCCCGATCACTTAAGAAACTGAAATTCAGAAAAACTGTTGCATTTGTATTTCGATCACTTGCCCTTGTGTAGTGAAAAAAGCTGATTACCCTAAGAAATACATACCATTTCTAAACTTTTCCAAAGAGCTAAATCTAAAACTTTACAAAGGTTGGACTTAACTTTCTAAGTACAGCACACCCAACCTTCAGAAACTTCAATTTTTTTATAACTAAACAAGGCTTCGGCTATAGGACTTTTTTTACGTTCAGTTGTTTTGCATATTAATCCTAATACAGACAATGAAGGGTGACAGATAAAATGAACGATGAAGAAACACCCTGCCCATAACAGACAGCTGGAGTGTCAAATTATTTAAACTCAATCTGTTCGTCGCAGGGCTAAAATAAATAGTTCTGTTTCTTATCACATAGTCAGCCAATTAAATGACTGAATCATTTAAGAACAGAAGAGGTAGAAGTGTAAAAGACACTGATCACAGTTATCTCCTCTGAAAGTAATGGATTTCATTATACAGCCAGACCCTGTTGTTAATGAAGTGAAGGTGTCATTTGCAAAGTGGAAAATATGTGCTTTTCAGAGAGCCCGGCATGCTGATATGCGTATTTTTCCACTCAGTGAGGAAGACAAAGTAAACCACCTCACTCCTCGTTTTACTTACAAAATCTCTACAGGTTCAGACCAGCTTTTCGGCTGATGACCTAAACAACGAAGAAATACCACACCTGACCGGAAATCGAAAGTTTTTGAATTAAAAACCTTCAAGATAGTAGCGATTTTGAACAAATTTTCAACTGAATTATCCAGATGAAGAAGAGGAATATGTGTTAAATAGTAAAAAAAGTGTTTGTTACGAAAAAAGGCAGTTGAGTTTACACTGCGATATTTTGAAGAGCAAGGCATTAGCACCGAAATAATGTTCTCCGTCACCTTCAAGACCAATGAACAACAGTAACAAAACTGGAAGACAAACAGAAATTTCTTCTCTCATGGAAAATAGGCTTACCTCGTTAGTTTTTTCCTATTTTTTTCATATTATGTTTACAATATATTTTATTTTCATTTATGATTACGCTATTACCTATTTTTTTACAATAATTTTGCAGAAGTAAACACAGTTCTGTTAAAATATTTTGCAAACTCATCATTCAATTTGTAGGCCTATTGTATTGGGATCTTTTATGAAATCGTTAAAAACTTGCAGTAGTTCTTTTCATAAATCAATAACAAAAGTCATTTTTTATAAAATTTAAAATAATTTCTTTATATTGTCATTTATTTTAGTCATTTTTGTCTTTATTTTAGTCATTTTGCAATTCATGTTCAAATGAGTAAGATTACTGGTTTTATGCTCATTTTTTATTACTAGACAAACACGAGTTGCTGTCAGCCTGATTGTGGCTGTAAATTTGGCCAGCAAGCATCAACTTTCTTCAGAAAAAATTGGATAAATGTCTTACTGACATCACCAGTTGCTCTAGCTTGAATACGGCCTAAACGTAAAACAATTCACGTAAAATCAACATACAAAAGAAACTAGAGCTCGCGGTCCGCTAAAAAGAGTCAGATGATCCAAGTCTGCCAGTGGGTGACCACTGTTTTAGACAGTTGCCTATTCAGTGAGCTTTCTGATTTCCATAGCGTAGAATATTTTACTTTTCTGTCCGAACCATTCGTGTACGGCTTTTTTGACCGATTTGTTGTCGCCGATTTTCTTGCGGCGTAAAAAGTCTTTGAGCAAGCTAATCAGATGGGTGGAGGTCTGGGTTGTTTGGCAGATGTGGAAACACCTCCCAACCCAGCTTCTCGGATTACAGGCATCAAATCTCAAAAATCTAGACTGGAATTTGAATAGATTTTATATGAAATTTGAAAACCTACACTTTTTATAACTTATGAAATAACATGAACATGTCTTTTATTATTTTTTTTCTTCTGCTTTTCAAGGCTTAGGCAACTCTGCCTTTTCCGAACCTCTTAAATCGGCCCATCTTTTTTAGGAGCCTCCTTGTTGTCTTTTACCCTCCGGTTTTCAGCCTAATGTTCGCTTAGGTATTCTATCCTCCTTATTTTGTTCACATGCTGCAACCACTGCATTCTGTTCTGAGATACTGTTGTTTATAGAGAAGATGCTAAGTTTTTACCTTATCTCGGTATTCCTGTAACGATCTTCTCTACTGCACCCATACTTATGTCGCTGAAATTTCATTTCAGATGCTTTCAATGTACTCTCCTCTCGCTTTGACAGCACCCAAGTTTCACTACCATAGAGTAGGATCAGCACTGTTATTGTTTTATAAAATCTCAAGCTTGTTTTTTGCTGGTGCTTTTCAACGTCCTGTGGGTAGTTCCGTATATTTACTGAAATCGTTGAGTTTTATGATAAGCATCTTTATCCTGTCGGTATTTAATGTTGCAACCTAGCAACTGAAAGTGGGATATCTGTTCCAAAATATTATTCTCTATAACAATTTTGCTTCTGACTGGCTTCTTCCCTCTGAATGCCATTACCTTTGTCGTCTTTATTACAACTCTCAATATTCTTTGCATAATTTGTTCAGCTTGAAGAATTCTCTCTACATGCCATCTTCATGAAAATGTATTAAATCAATTTAATACATTTAATATAATTTATATATAATTTAATATAATCAATTTAATACATTTAAATCAATTCACGATTGTATTAAATCAATAAAATTGTGTATTTATTTCCAATGAAATTAATATGTGAGAGTGATAAAACAAAACATTTGTTTTTTTTTTATTTTTTATACATGTATAGTAGCTATATTGAAGTAGTGGAATTCGTAAAAATTATAAAATCAATGTAAAGCTATGCTATCCGTTAAATGGAATGCGTTTTCATCGATGCATAACGTATAATACAATACAGAGAAATGAAAAAACGTATTGAAATGAATGCATATTGAATATTAGGTGGAGCTGGTTTTGTTACAGGGAAAAGATTTAACTAACGGATAGAATTGAAGTAAACAAATGAGTAAAAACACGAGCAGATTTTCAGTTCACACTTTGATACGTGGAAACTATAATAAAATGCAATAGAGAAGCCCTTGTTATTTTTTTTATTTTGCTTTTACCTTGCAGCATGTTTAATTAACTTCACCAGTTCCATTCAATCGGTTTTGACTTTGAAATCAGTGTTTCATGATTTTATGTTTCATAGATTAAATAAAATCTGTTTCTGTAATTTCGTTACTACAACTGTTAAAGTGTATACAGATTAAATAAAATGATATCATCGTTGATATCATTGTGTTAGTGTTTTGTAGAATCAGTTTTAACAATTTAAACGATTTTATATATACGTATAATTTTCTATGTGTTGTTTTTTGGTATTATCGTAGAACTAAAATTGTTTTTCAGTTTAGTTAATGTAATCGCTTTAAAAAAAGAAGAAGAAAGGTAAGGTGCTTTGTTTAATAGAATATTGATCGCAGACAGATGGCAGCCTCCTGGCCATTATTCCAAGCCATTTGAGTTGCAATATAGGCGCCTCCCTCAACCAAATCTACTAGTACAACCCGAGTTGTGTGCCCCAAGCCATCACTGCCCAATTAAAACTGCACCCTATACGTTTGCTAGTTTAGGACCCACTTCCTGTGAATCCTAAATGTGTTTTTAAATTACCTCGGTTGTTTTATATTGTTTTATATGTCCCTTACTTACATATACCGTACTCTTCCCTCTCACGATACTGTGAAGAAATATGCTTAGAATGTGATCTACAGTGAAATTCACTTAAGGGATCGATCTTACAAATATACCATATACATAAATCTCCTTGAAACCTATCAAACAAACAATATACTACATGACTCAATTAATTTTAAATTACCTAAGGTTCAAGACATAATAAAAACAAAATTACATTTTAAGAACATACATTCTTTATACGAAATATAACATTCTGTATTGATTGTTTGGAATAACTTGAAGCTTTAAGGGAACGTTGATGAAGTAGATGTAGGGGACAGAATGATTGAGAGAGATTGCTTACTACTAAAAATCTCGTTTTAACGCTGTAAAAAAGAAACAAACTTTATTTTGCGTACGTGATCCCTGTAATCTGTATAGAAAAGTACCTTACATAAATACAGATTTCCTACCTTGGTTGATTATAATAAAAACAAGACATAATCTTTTTCTTTTAAACGAATTTTATTATTATTACGTTCTCTCGCCCTATAGGAAGGAAGGTATTGTTTTCATGTCGATTATTCGAAATCGAGTTTTACCGGATATACAGACCCCCTGAACCCAAAAACTATGTTTTTAGCGATTGGTCTGTGTGTGTGCGTGTGTTTGTGTGTGTGAGCGCGCACGTGTGTGTTTCTGTGGGTCGGTGTGTGTCTGTGTTTATGAACAAAATATCTCAAGAACGGAATACTATACAAAGTTAAAATTTGGAAATTAACTTAGGTACTATTAGAGGACCCGAGTACAGTGGGTTAAGGAACTGTAATGATGGGTTTTGGCACGTAATAATTATCAGACCCTAGCCGGAAATCAAACCCGGAACCTCCGCTTAGTAAACTAGCTCGCAATCCACTACGTCGCGGAGGCAGTCATTTTTAATTTTACGTTGTTTATTAATGTTAGGTTATATTTTTCATTACATTGGCAACAGAAAGTCGTCTGAGTGTCACACACGATTTTTTTTTTTTTAATTGTAATAATGGATATGAAATGAGAAGAGAAAATTCAATTAAAACTATGTTAGAATTGTAGCAATAACACTGTGAAATAAAGTAAAACAAAGGGAATTTATATTTTATTAAATATAAATACTTGTTATTAGTATTAGTAGGCTATTTTACATTTTAATTGAATTTACTTTTATGATTTTTTTTTATCCGTAGTGAATTTTAGAAAGGTTTAATCCCTATTTGTACATAATATAATTCATAAAAAGTATTTATTAAAAAATAAATACTTAAACTAAATATTACAGTTATAACTATGAATTACAGTAAACTACTTAACTTACTAATAAAATACAAAATATTTTAAAAACTTAAGTATTAACAAAATTTACCTGAAAAATATGGGCATTTACAATCAAATAAATTATAAAAAATAACTTACTTACAGTTGTATGCATTTATATTAGTAGTCCATCTATTAACGAAGAATCCCTGTTACAAAGGATCTTTTCTCATACGTGACAAACCGGTTCTCCACAACAGTTGGTAATACACTGATTTACTTCACCAACTGTTTACTACTTAATGCCCGAAAAGGAGAGCCGGCTTCTTTGAAATACGAGAAATTAGATTATTCCAGATAAATGAATACACAAAAAATAATAGAACAATCGAAAATAAATAACAAATTAGAGTATAAATTACAATAGAAAGAACATAATAACCCCTATTGAAGTCTTGCATTCTGTACTAGATAAATCAACAAGTGAATAAAGATTAGTGCACCCGGCTGGTAATAAATAACATCAGCCACACAAAACCAAAAACACAGCAGCGATATTTTCTTTTATCTTTAAGGTTTTAGTACGGTACTGTACATTGAGCTGCACAACTTCCGTATTTGATTTTGAAATGGCGGTGGGGAATTTCACTTTAAGGAGAAGAGGTACCCAGTGATATATTCTCCGTTCAAAACTTCGGGTATTTCCCGTTATTCAGACCAAAAGGTCTCTACTCCATTTTCGCTTTAAACGACGCACAGTTGGAAAGTTCCGTGTAGCTAGATCACGGGCTTGTTGGTTTGGATGGTCATCTATAGTAGGTCTTTCGTGAAATGTACTGTACAAGGACGCGGTTAGCTCCTTTACTGTACGAATTTTGAATTCATCGTGGAGAGTTTTATAGCTTACATAAAAAGGAGCGCCAGAAGCAATAATTCTGAAGAATTTTGATTGAAAGACTTGGATCGACTTTAAATTACTCTCTGTCGCTTTTCCAAAGAGCTGGACACCATAAGTCCAGATTGGTCATAAAAGGGATTTGCATATTAAAATCTTGGAGTGGAGGTTCAACCTTGATCGAGGGTTAATTAAGCAGAAGAGGCGGCGGTTAAACGTTTCGTACGCAGATGATGCTTCCAAGTTAGTCGCCTGTCAAACCATAAGCCAAGATTTCGCACCACCCTGGCCTGTGGGATATGAATGTTATTCAGCATCATAGACAAGTTTGACGTCGAAAAGTGAACGTAACCTGTGTTGATTTAACTGGGTTCACCTAAATACGCCAACGGGTAAGCCAGTCCTGTATTAATAAAATATGTCGCTGCGCCAGCATGCAATGAGCAAGCCTCATCCACGCTCTTATCCCGTACAAGCAGCAATCTAACCGGGAAAATGTTCATAGTATTGTACACCTATAGATGAAAGAGTTAAAAGATTAGTCGTTTTGAAATGAACATTTTTAACTTAAGTTTCTTTTAGTTTCAATAGTAAAATGTATTTAAAAATTATCACATTTTGACGCAACTTATATTATAATGGAGATAAAACGTTTTACGGGTTTCTTAGCGTGTATGTTTTATAAAATTACATAAATTAACCTTGATATCGTTTACCTAGTAGTAAGGATTCTATACTAAAAATTTCTTGTCATAACAAGATCATTTCTAGTACATACTCGAGAAACTCACCATATATAGAATTTAATTTAAAATAAAATATTTATTTATTATTCTCATTTCGAATAATACTTATCAATAAAAAAGAATTATAGCTTGTACATGAAGTAATAAATTTTTGCGTGAGTATCATAGTATGATTTCATTCAGCTACTGTTTACAACGTTACAAGTTTTCTTAACGAGTTACTTTCTGTAATAAAAATTGAGATGAATTTAATGTTAGACACTTTAAAAACGGATATTTGAACATAAAAACTGATATAAACTACGTAAATACACCTTGCTCTCACAGCTTCTAAAATAAAACTGTTGCTAACTAAAGCAAACGTTAAACTTTCAGCCAATGTAAAGTAGTACCTTTTTTATTTCAATAAAATAATGTTTTTAATTTTCTACCGTCGTCTGAAACATAAAGTTGAACAGTGTAATAAATATAAAAAAGGACGTTATGATTTATTACCGTTTTCCTTAATTATGTCAGTATGTAGTCTCTACATGATTTTATATTCTAAAACTACTTATATGTTTAATACTGAAGGTTAATATTTTATATTGCTGAGAAAATAATGTTGCAATTTAATAAGTCTGGCAAACATAAGTAATTTAGTTAACATAAATTTCTAATAAACAATTTTTTACTTTCTCTTGCCTATATAAATAAACTAGAGTGTTTGGTAAAAGGAGTATAAGTCAAAAATTCATAATTTTCAGGAGACACATTTTATTGATTCTAATTTTTTAAAAACATCAATTACATTTAACTTAATGATTATTAATATGATTATTTAACAATGAATTGTTGTGTGTGACTGAAGTTATAAAACTTTTAATATTTACAGAGATGCATGACTTATACTATTTTGATCAAAAATTTTACATGACTTATACTATTTGACCCTGTGCTCTAAATTCAGCTGTTGAATAATTTTATGAATTTTATCATACAAATTTAATAAAATTTGGTTAATCTTTTTTTTTATTTAAGATGCCTAACAAAAGTACAAAATATGTCTTTGTGCGTGAAACATAACTAATGTATTTTCAGCTTTCTGACCTAGTTAACTAAACTAAACCAAGCCTAACGATTAAAACTAAAGAAACAATACAAAAAAATCATTAAATCGCCTATTATTTAAAAAATCTATCATATTAGAAGTTCACAAATTTATTGAAACTAAATAAAAGTAGGTACATTTTTGTAGAACAATAAAATAATGGAATGATACACATTTTTACTAAAGGTAAAATTAACGTTTAATAGTAATATTTTCTTAAATAAAAATCTTAAAAATATTGTAAAATAATAAAAATAAAAGATAGTGATAATTGTAATTTAAAATAAATAAAATATAAAGTTCAATTTAACTGATAAACCTTATGTGAATTAAAAAGTTTAATCATCTTCTTCGTGTCCTTCAATATCCGGATAAGTGTCTGGTGTTCCCTTTGATGATTTTAAATCTTTATAAAATTGGTGAAACACATCAGGGATATGTTCAAGTAACTGAAGTATATCCTTCTTCTTTGCTTCAGAAATTGCCAAAGGAGAATTGTACAGTTGTTCTGGCTGCAGTTCTTTGTTCTGGCTCAAGTAATCTAGCATCACTAATTTTATTTGCCGGAGTTCTTCGGCCTCTATTATCACGTTCAGGTATCCCTGACAACTAAAGAACTTTATTTTTAATAACTTGAGTAATAAACATGTTGGTTTCGCCCAGAGTGTCCATAAAGCATTTTCTACACACCTTTGTACGTTCCCCATTAATACAAAAATGAAATGAGTTTGTTGCAGTCCTATTATGCTGTTTTTCTGGGTCGTTAGTTCTTTTTCGGCTTGTTGCAGGAGATTTGGTATCAATTAGACCACATAAGTAAGCCACACGTCCTGTCCCTTTCTCCCATAGACCAGTACTCGTCAAACAATAATTCTTTGACCATTTTGTTTCCCACTTGCTTTTCCAATTTTTCCTTGCATTTTGATCTACACATACGAATATCTTTAGAGACTCGACCGACAACTACTTTCCCCTTACTAGTAATGTATTCTTTGCCACTGTTACGACAATATTTTCTTTCTAACCTAATTTTACGGCAGAAAACACCTTCTCCTTTTGCACTACGTTTTCTTTTCTTTAAAATATTATTGGAATTTTTTTCCGTCTGATTTTCTCTCAGATTTTTAGAAATTTTAGAGTCTAATGATAATTCAATTACTTCCGCATGATTGTTATTAATAATTTCATTACCATCAGAAGTATCAGCTGCGGTTTTAATCAGTAACAATTTTCTTTTTAATTTCTTAGGTGTTCGTTTATTTGATTGTAATGGAATCTCATCTTCAGAACTATTTGTATCTTGGTCGCTTGAGGGAATATAATTTACATCAAGATCTATGTCATCACTTTCAGAAAAGATTCTTCCTACTTCAGTCAGTTCACTATCATTAAAACTAACCCTAATTTCTGACGTACTGACAATGGATTCTTCTATAATAAAGCCATCTTAATCTGTTCATCATTAAGATCAGATGATCTGTCAGACATAGATTCATCAGAATCTGAAAATAAATTAAGATAAATAAACATGATGAACAGATATTTGGGACCAAGAACTTAAACCTTCTTAAAATAGGAGGAAAACAATTACCTACTTTATCTAGATAATATTCATTTTGTTGGCTTCAAATTATTTGTTTTTCAGAAAAGGACGATAATTTAGTTAGATCATAGCACAATGATAGTAATAATAAGCTTCTTTATAATTATTTATTGGACTGGAAAGCAAATTTATTAGAATATTCTGAAATCAGTAAAATACATTAACCAAAAACACAAAGTAATCTGTTTTCAGAGTTCATTGCGGATGTTTACAACTTCTTGAACCTTTATTAGTTTTATAACAACAAAATAAAAGAAGACAACTGAGTGTTTATAAACAACTGAGGTTATAAGAAACGAAAATAAAGGGCTTGATTATGATTATGAAATAAGCAAGCAGTATGAAAAAACCTGATCTTCCATCAGAAATAATAAAAATATATTGTATGCAGTTATTCATAGAAATTATTTCAGAAGACAATAATAACCAAACCCGTTATTATAAGGTTTCCAAATTTCCTAACAAGGTTTAATAACGTTTTATAGGTTAACTTTGAATTAATGTCAATACATACCTTCATTTGTCAGGTTTGCTAATGTCATACTGAACTGCGTTATTTCCCGAAAAGACATTTTACTTATTGAACTATAAAGCACAATTACGTAATTTATTTTTAATAAACAGTGAATTCAAAATACGTTTACAATATTAAACGCTTACATACACACAGAACAGATTAAAACAATGCAACAGCTGATTACCATATGATTTGTTATCAAGCACAACCTATCCTAACTTACGACTTATACTATTATGACCAATATCTAATTCTCGTAATGGTGACTCTAATAGTATAAGTCAACATATACTGTTTTTACCAAACACAAATGTAAGGCTCAGAATTATATTATTTAAACCAAACTGAATATCTCTTCGAGTATTTATTGTTGACTTATACTAACTAGACCAAAAAAATTTAGATTTTTTTTTACATCTGCTTGTTGACTTATCTCATTTTGACCAATTTTTGACTTATACTCTTTTTACCAAACACTCTAGTATATAGAAAGGGAAGTATTGTTTTCATGTCGATTTTTGAAATCGAGTTTCCACCGGATCTACACGTTTTCAGACCCCCTGAACCAAAAAAAATGTTTTTAGCAATTGGTCTGTGTGTGTGTGTGTGAACAGAATATCTCAAGTATGGAACATCGTACGAACTTGGAACTTGAAACGTAAGTTAGATACCACTAGAGGACCCAAAACGAAAATTTTCATCAAAATCGGTCAACCGGAAGTAGTAGTTTATTCGTGTCATTTTTCATTTTTTTGCGATTTTCTCAAAAACGGCTCCTACGATTTTTTTTTAAATATCGCCTCATTTATTAAATTTTTTATGCACTACAAGATAGGGTAGGCGCCATGTCTGCTGAAACTCTTGGGGAGGCTGTTTTCTCGTTAAAAATGTTTTTTTTTTTTAGATTGTGGCTTTACTATACATTTTAGCGCAAAAATGTAAAGTAAAAGTTTCAGATAATTTAAAATCCTACAACTTTCATTTGAAACATTTTTTTGTATAACGCTTGGTTTAGCAGTAATTAGCGATTTTCTGTTCTTATTACGAAAACGTGTAAAAAATCCATTTTTGTAAGATTTCAGCCTTAGAATGCATTTTACGACAAACGCATATGTAAAAAAAATTATAGAAAATTAAAAGATCTACAACTGTTATTTAGGGAATTTTTATCTACAGAGCCTAGTTTAGCGTGAAAGCGTGATTTTCCGTATTTTTAAGGCAAACTGAGGTTGATTTCATTTTGCGTCTTTCACTCATGATTAAAATTAGGTTATTTTTATTGAGGTTAGTTTTTGTTTATTTCTAATGTTTTATTACTAATTTTCAGTTATATTGTTCATTATTTGCATTGGCAAGAGAAAGTTGTGTGAGTGTTTAACACCAGATTTTTTATCTTGTAAATGTATCAAGGGAACGCATGAGTGCAAATATTTTACCTTATTTTTTTTTTAGTCTGCTTGGGTAAAGAAACTTTAAAGTATCATTAAAATTGCTCTTAAAGAAAGTAACAAAATTTTTGTTACAAATAGCAAATTGAATTACAAAACTCTATTGTTCCTTTCCTTTCTGAATTAAACGAATTAAATTTAAATTTGATTAATAAGAAGCACCGGTAACTGACATTAAAATTTAAATTAATTAACAACCAAGCGAACGATGTACTCAGAATTACACTGAATGTTGTTACAGACTCAATTCTTTCTGTGCGTCGTATAAAAATCTAACATTAAAATTTTATTTTTATAATGCTTTCACAGATGTAAATTTTTAACAAGGTTTTCGCAATCAGTCTTTAAATGTAAATATAAACTTTAAGTAAAAACGATAAAAGTGTGAATTATAACATTTTTTAAATGAAAAACAATACTAACTATTGGGTTTCAAAAATTTAACTACACAAAATTTAAAAGAGTTAAGTTTATAGTTACTATAAACTAAACTCTAAACTATATACATTGATTGCGAAAGGATTTTTACAGTTTTTTTAAATTTTTTAATTGTTTATGCTAAGTTCTATAATTCCTATGCTTTTAATTCTTGTTGTGCAATATTTTCTTGGTTAAATACCATGGGGCTCCAGTGATTAGGTTGAGGCATTTTGATTGAAAGCACTAAAATACTTCTACATTCGATGTACAAGCTGTACCTTGTAGCTCTCACCCGTAAGTCTAATCAGGTTTCAGTATTACTTTACATAAGAGGACTTTATTACGAGAAAATTGAAACTTACTACCTAAGAGCTCAAGTTTTGTTTAGTGATGATTCCTACGTACGTCTTGACTTAGGTAATATTCTTGACTTAGGTAGACGTCTTGCGTAGGGAATGATATGATGTGATAAACAGATGAAGAAATTCCAGATCTGACCGAGAATCGATCCCGGGATCCGAGTATAGAAACCAGTAACGGTGACTGCTACAGCAATTAGTTAATAAGGCTTGTTGAGACTTCTAAGTATTACTCATAAGTTGACTTACTTCCTAAGAGTCACAAGCCCAAGTTATTTTTTTATAGTGATGATGCCTACATAAGTCTAGGCTTTTGTGCGTAAGTAATACGAGATGACATACTGATTGAGAAATGCCAGACCTGACCGGGAATCGATCCGAGGACCCAGCATAGAAGCTAGTTATGGTGCCCACCACACCGACTTGTTAATAAAGAGTATGTAGTTTTAGTTAATTTAATATTGCGTCAACATTTTGATTATTAAAGATTACTTCGGGTTAAGGAATTGTGGGTTTGAAAGCGTTATAATTTTCCAGAACCTGGCCTAAGTCCTTCACGTTGCAGCGTAGCACGATAACTACTATTCCACGGAGGCGGCCTAATAATTTTTATATAAACTAAAATTCAGTACAGTTGCTATATATGCTAAAATAAATTTGTTTTTATTTTTTAAAAGTATTTTGTAACTTACGTTAAGTCTGTCCTATGTATAACTACGGACTACTCAAAGATATACCAGTATAATTTACCTGTTTTAACTATTATCTTGCTATTTTTGTTTGTTTTTTATCATACTTAGTGATAACAAATATTGTGTGTATAGTTCTAACGTCATGCCAATAACGGGTAGCTGGAGTGTTAAATTAATGGCACTTGATTTGTTGGCTCCAGGGCTACAAAAAATAGTTCTGTTTCTTATCACATACTCAGCCAGTTATATGACTCAGTTTTTTAAAAACATAAGAGGTAGAGGACATATCCCATCAGACAATGACTGTAGACAGATACGCAACAATTTTAACTAATCACATAGTTCCTCTTCTTTCCCAGGCGAAGATGCAGGACGTTTTTTCCAGCATGGTGGAGCTCCTCCATATTACACTAATGTGGCCAAAACGGTTTTAAACCAAAATCTTCCTAACAGTTGGATAGGTCATGGCAGCGGTTTCATGAACTGGTCTCCAAGATCGCCAGACTTGTCTGTTAGCGATTTTTTCCTATGGAGCTGTTTGAAGGGAAATGTTTACTCTCACACCATTGCAACGGATGATGAATTAATGAGACTGACTGAAGAGTAACTGCTATTGAGACCTCGGTATTTTTTTCAAAAAACGCTTATGACTCATTTTTCTTTCTTTGCTATCAGTACATAGCTATTGCTGGACATCAGTTCGAATAAAGGTTAATGAAACAAATTGTGTTCATTAATCATTTTCATATTTCTTTCATTTCTCTCATTTTATTATTTAAGTAACATTGTAAAAAATCACCAATTTGAAATGGTTATAGAAATTAAATTACTGTCCTTCACTTTGTTTTGATTAATCATAAGCAACTGAAACTCGAGGTAGCTACATTTTTCATATATCTATTTATTATGACTAAAAAGTATCCAGTCTGTAGAGAGTGCGATACGTCCGGCGTATTATTTCAAAAATAGCAATCTCTTCGTGGGACACCCGGTACTTCAATGATAACAAATTAACTCTTGAACTTGTAGTTAAAATCATATTGAATTAAAATTGATTATTAGATTGTTTATATTTTGATATAAATACATTTAAAACAAATTAGATAAATATTAATCAAAATGATCCAATTACGTGCCCAATTAAAAAATTAAAATGTAAATCTTTGAAATTAATTTGCTGTAAATAGAGTAGACATAATATAAAAACATATTTGTATTTAACTAATTGTTATATATTCTAGCACGCTAACAGTAAATACAGATAAAACCTGCAGGTCTCCGCTAATTGGATATAATTAACAGGTTTATGTCGACGAGAAATATGCATTAAGGGTTTACAAGTTTAGCGAGGGTGCAGAAATCGATGTGAATAATTCACATGGAGGAAGGTTTCTGTGTACTGTAGTGAACAGCTAACTCAGTCGATCACCAACCATTATAGGTCTGCTAGTGCTATGATACCTAAGCAACCTTAGTAAGAGTATGTAATGCAGTTTACCTAATCATGCCCCTGCGAATTTTCGAATTGATTGATAAGTTTTCCAGATAATCAATCCTGTTCAACCCCATATTATACGTACCGCACCCTTCACTTATTTTTCGTTTTTATTTTTATACTTTTCTTTTTGATGGTTTATTTACTTTAGCCAGTTATTTGTCGGTTCGATATTTAACAAAATTTCCTCTTTATTGCGATTTTCAAACGGATTTCTTTTTGTTATCAACTTAAGGTATTTCAGTTATATTAAACCAAATAGAAAAGAAAATTATAAAAGATTGATTTTTGTGTTTTAGTGGAAAATTTTGCCCACAACGGGCAGGTGGAGTGTTAAATTCATTGCACTCGATCTGTTGGTTCCAGGGCAAAAAATAGTTCGGTTTCTTGTCACATAATCAGCCAATTATATGACTGCAATATTTAAGAACAGAAGAGGTAGAGGTGTAAAATACACTGGTCTGATTTATCTCCGCTGAGAGTAATGAATTTCACTATACAGCCAGACCCTGTGGTGAATGAAGTGAATATGTCATTTGCAGGGTTGATAGGCCTAGTTGATGCTTTTCTGAGGGCCTGGCATGCTGATAAGGTTACTCTTTCAACTCAGTGAGGAAGACAATAGTAAACCACCTTTATCCTCGTTTTTACTTAGTTAAACCTCTGGAAGTTCAACCAGCCTTTCGGCTGTTGACCCAAATAACAATGAAAAATTGACATGAAAAATGTAACTCGCTGTAAACTACCTTTACAAAATAAAAACACTTATTGTACACATATTTTGGTGCTAAATTTTAAAAAGCTATCGCACGAATTTTATTTACTAAATATATAAGTGTGTTGGGTACCTCCGTTTTCTACTGTTGTTAAGTGAATTGATAGAAAAGTAATTATTGTGTGGTTTAAGCCGTTTTTTTATACCCTTAACTAAATTTTTGAATTTCATCGATTTTTAAAATAAAACGATCATTGTGGATTTGATTGTTTGTAACGTACTAATTCGCAGCTGTTGGAGCTCTGAGGATTTTTGACTGAAAACGCTAAATAATTTTGATACTTGAGTTACTGGAAGTGCCTCATAACTGGATGCCGTAGTTCCAATGGGTTTAAATTCTGTTATAAAAACTAAAAGTGTACTTTGAAGCTACAATTTTGGTTTCGGTCCGAGTACACCATAATAGAAATTCTTTAATTTTAAGTTTAGCTGTTTCCGTTTTTCAGAATTTAGGCATCTGTCTAGGTATAATCCGAAAAATTTAGTTGTGTTTGTGTGTGTGATATAGTTAGCTAAAATTACATATGAAACATTTTGATGCCGAACATAATTTTTATGAGCTGCACAATATCCGCATGTGATATTTAATTCAACTAGGCGGTAGGGAATTTTACTTTCAGGAGCGAAGGTAACAAGTGGTACATAGTACATTCTCCGTTTAGAGCTATGGACAGACGACTAACCTGGCAAACACACATCCACAATACGCGACTGACTTTGGATAAAAAAGTAAAACAATTATACCACCTCATAGGACGCCATTCCCGATTACCGTTACGTTCAAAATTACTCATTTATAAATCATTCATTCGGCCAATTTGGACTTATGGAATTGAAATCTACGGAACAGCAAAGCCAAGTAATATCAGAAAACTACAGGCATTTCAATCAAAATTATTACGACTCATCACCAATGCTCCATTCTACATTAACAACAGAATACTACATGACGACCTCAAAATAACACACATAAAAGATATGGCATACAGCTGCTACAGAAGATTCTTCGGAAAACTTCAAAACCATCAAAATCCATACATCAAAAACTTATCATCTCGTACTCTTCCTGGAAATCCTCGCCGGCGACTTCGCCGTTCATGGAATAGAGACCTGCTCTTATAAGACAATGACTCGTGGCACCTACAAAGATTAGCCACTGGGTCTAATCTTTGTTATTGTAAATTTTCCTATGTTAAAACCAGCTCATTTGCTTATTGTAAAATTTTACAGTTGCAAATAAATAAATAAAGAGAAAAAAAAAAAAAAAAGAGCTATGGATGGGTCCGTTATTTAGACTAAGAGGTCTCTGCTCCTTGTTCGCTTCAGACGTCGCACAGTTGGAAAATGTGTTTAGCTAGGTTGTGTTTAGTTAGTTGGGATGATTATCTCTAGTCGTTCGCGAAATTTACAATTGAAGGACGTGGTTAGTTCCTTAACTGTCGGAATTTTCAAATCGTAGTGGAGGATTTTATTGCTTACATAAAAAAGCGCCAGACGCAATTAGTCTTAAAATTTTGAGTGAAAGGGCTGGATCAACTTTAAGTTGGTTTATTTCTGTAAATCAAAAGATCTGGACACCATAAGTCCAAATTGGTTTCAAAAGTGTTTTGTAAATTAAAATATTGGAACGAAGGTTTAATTTTGATCAAGGGTTAAAGCAGAGAGTAGCTTCTGATGGTGGTGAAGTGCTAAACGTTTTGTATGCAGATGATGCTTCCAAGTTAATCTTCTATGAAACCACAAGCCAAGATGTCTCGCTACTCTCGTTTGTCTTCGTAGAAGAAATTTTCTTCTACCTGTTTTGTATAAGGTTTAAGTGATGTTAAATTCCGGTAGTGTCTCTAATAGGGTTTTGATGCTCAGAAAGAAAGTTTTAAGAGGACCAAAAAGGGAAAAAAGTGTCTGGTTATAACATTATTCTAAAAATATAAATCAGAAATATATAAAAAGTTATTATTGGATCTCATTAGAATTTTTGACATACTTTTCTCTACGATTTTAAATCCACAAATATCCAATATTTTATTTTTAATTTTATGCCCACATTAAAGCACATGAATCAGTCCATACACACTTAAGTCCTCAAAGTACAAGCTAGAGATTTGGCTAACAGCTTCCTCTTCTGGTCCCAAAATCTTTTCATTCTCAACGACCTGGCCGCCCTTTGTTCACCAGTTATGGTGTATTGTTTTCGTTCAAATGTTTCTAGTCTCATGTCTCTGTTCCTTAGAATCCTTTTCTCCTCTCTGTCAACAATTTGTTGCATCGTTAAACGTAACTGCTGTAAATCATTCTGGACTTCTTTAAACCAATCGTTCTTGATTTATATCTCTAAGTAGTAAATTCTAAGTAGTTGAAGAGCTATTTCACTAGCCTGGTATCGGGTAACCTTGGTATATGACAGAAAAAGGCTATTCTCCGTTTTCACATTGTATCTACAATATTTGTCTTACTTTCCCGATACAACTTTGTTTGGTAGCAATCTCCATTGTCCATCCACTTGGTGTTTTTGTTTATGATTCTTTTGTCTGCCATTTATACCTTATCTATCTTTGATTTAGTGTCAAACTTGAAAATTTATTTTTACAACTTCAATTAATTTTTACTTTCTCTTGCCCTTACATATAGATACGAATATATAGGAAGGAAAGTATTGTTTTTATGTCAATTTTTTGAAATCGAGTTTTCACCGGATATACACGTTTTCAGACCCCCTGAACCAAAAAAAAAACATGTTTTTAGCGATTCGTGAGTGTGTGTGTGTGTGTGTGAACAAAATATTTCAAGAATGGAACATCGTACGAAGTTTAAACTTGAAACTTAAGTTAGGCATCACAAGTGGACGCGACACAAATATTTAAATAAAAATCGTTCAACCGGAAGTAGTAGTTTGTTCGTGCGATTTTTCACTTTTTTGCAATATTCTCAAAAACGGCTCCTACGAATTTATTTTTAAATCATCTCATTTACAACATTTTTTATGCTCTACAATATGGGGTAAGCGCCATGTCTGCTGGAATTCGTGTGAGTCTTCACACCAGATTTTTAAATATAAAATATTTTTGTTACAATTTATTTTATTAATATAAGATATTTAAAATTGAACTTATTAATTTAATAATGTATACATTACATTAATTAGGGCGACAAAAATTGTTATTTTTGAGCTGCATATAAATTTACAGAATCGTCTGCATGCAGTACATTGTAAAATATTGCCAGACTACTGAATGTATTAACATCGGACTAATAACAAATTTCATCAGGATAATAAATGTCCTATTAAACGTTATAACTCTAATTGGATTGTGGAAGCCTTTAACCGAATAAATTTCCTCTTCTTCCCGTGAGGATCATTTCGGGGTTTTAATAATAGTTTCAATAATTCCATTCAATATAATAACTTAACCAAATGGGCGTAAGCTTTTATACGTTATTTATCTATCAGCCAATTGGATTCCTCTATTAAAATGGTATATCGTAATTTCTAAAAAAAAGAAATTATAAAAAATACCGTTAAACAAAAATACCCTTGCATTTTTTTATGTAGGCCTGCTTAATGCTATCTGTAAGCAATAAACAATCTAAACGGTTTTTAAAATCGTAAATATATTTTTTAATTTTCTAAATGTTATCTTCACTATTGGGTTATATATAAGATGGGACAAAATAAACCCGTGATGAATTTTAATGAAGATAATTCTGTTTAAAGATATTAAACTTTAACTCAATCCTGCTTTGTATTCGGTTTTATCTAATATTTTATTCAGAAATATATTTTATGTTAACATTCAGATTATTTGCGAAGATTATATTTGTTTGTTTTATTCCATGAATAAATTTGAAGTCCAACTTTCATCTTTAACCGTTCTAATTTATAAGTTTTGTTTTATTTATTAATTCAATTCTTAAATTTATGGGAAATTCTTTTAAATATTTTTTGGCCGTTGACGTAAACTGACACATCAGACGTAAGCGATGATAACTAAATGACAGACTGAAACAGTTACAAGTATCTTTTCCAAGCGATCAAAATTATCCGTGACGTCGATTCTTAATGTACATGGTAAAGATCCAACCAATCGACATTGATCAGTACATTGGCCAGATTTATGGCTCAGCAAAGCATAAATACAGCGTTTTAAAAGTAAATTTTTTGTATCATTGGTAATTCTCCGAGTTACGTTTCCAATAAAAAAATTACACGATAACTTAAGCCTCCCTCGCATCAACATCAAATTTCTAAAACTGTAACGTAGTTTCAGAGATAGACTTGAAAATTATATAATCTCCTAACATTTATAGATTATCCTGTGCAACCAAAAATCGCACAAAGCCGACCGAAACGCAAATGGAGGTAACATAATACATTAGAATTACAATATTAATAAAAATGTAATTCAAAATTTGAATTAACGCAATTTTAATTTGATAGAAACTGTCACTGTTAATCGACAGGATGGTCTCCTCCTAGCCATTACCACCAATTTTTTTTAAATTTTATTTAACATACACATTCTGAGCGTTTATGCTAGTTGTCTCTGTTAAGGTAATCGGCAGAAGGCTGGTTTTAACCTCTAAAGGCTTTACTAAGTAAAACGAGAAGTGAGGTGGTTTACGTATGCCTTCTTCACTTAGTGTAAAAGTATGCTTGTTAGCATGCCAAACTTTCTGAAAAACATCTATTTTCCACCCTGAAAATGACACATTCACTTCATTCACCTCAGAGTCTGATTGTATAATGAAATTCATTACTCTCAGAGGAGATAACTCTTTTAGTGTCTTTATCTCTTCTGTTTTTAAATGCTTCAGTCATATATTTTGCTGACCATGTGATAAGAAACAGAACTATGTTTTATAGCCCTGGAACTAGCAAATCGAGTATAAATAATTTGTGTTGTTGTTTAGGTCATCAGCCGAAAAGCTGGTTTGAACCTCTAGAGGCTTTACTAAGTAAAACGAGGAGTGAGGTGGTTTACCATTGCCTTCCTCACTGAGTGGAAAAGTATGCTTATCAGCATGCCGGGCCCTCTGAAAAGCACAAATTTTCCACTCTGCAAATGACACTTTCACTTCATTCATCACAGGGTCTGGCTGTATAATGAAATTCATTACTTTCAGAGGAGATATCTCTGATTAGTGTCTTTAACACCTCTACCTCTTCTGTTCTTAAATGATTCAGTCATTTAATTGGCTGACCATGCGATAAGAAACAGAACTATTTATTTTAGCCCTGCAACTAACAGATTGGGTGTAAATAATTTGACACTCCACCTGTCTGTTATGGGCAGTTATTAACTGCCCATAACAGGGCAGTTATTATCTGCCCTGTTATAACACTTAATTTAACACAATAAATTAATTAATATAACACAATAATTTAACACTTCAATTGCCTATTATGGGAATTAGTTGTCTTTACGCAGTTGTAAAGTAAATTAAATAAGTAAAAAAAATATATTAATATGAATCAATAATACATTCCAATAAACCACAACGTACTATACGCTACCAACGCCGCACCGACTACATTATTACAACACGGTCACACTCCAAAAAACATTTCAATTAAAAAGGCCAAATCGAAAATTTAGAAACGTAGTTAAGCCACTGGCAGAGAAAGTTGAATCCAAAGAAATCAACTACATGAGTCAGTATCAAGTAATATATCCACCGATACTCCTATACAATTCATTAATTCTCTAAGAAAAATGAGGAAACACCGTGGATTATGGCTTGATCAGAGATAAACATAGAGAAACATATCAAAAACAAACGATTACAACTCTAACAATACATTGTACATTCTCGATCATATCTTCCAATAAAACAAAAAAATTTTGCTATATAGCATTTCGTCGTCAGATCTTTTCGACAGACAATGAAATTCAAGTATCTAGAAGAGCAGCATGAGGACAATTTGGGCTTTCAATCATAATGTCTAAGAATCGCTTCTGGGGAAATTTTTTACCTCGCTTCCCCTTGAAGTGTTTAACATACGAAAATGTATTTTGCCAATATAACTTTATATTTTAACCAACAAGAGTATAGATTATATGGAATAGTTAATGAAATATCAAATACTCTACTGAAAAATAACATTTATGGTATGTAAATATTTCTTTTAATTATAAGAATATCTCGATTGACGACTGACGTGAGGTACAAACATTATAAAAACACCTCACAAATCAAAACGTGCTATTATTAACTGAAACTATATAACCTCAAATTATCTTTAGAGAATAAAATACGAATATACTAATAGATTATAACCTAGTCTGAAAAAACAGAGTGTATAATAATAACTGGGTTTCGCTAATCCGCCACAAACATCAGCACAATATCTCTTCCATGTCGTAAACAAAACACTGAACAACGATGATGTACTTTTATAGTTATTTGAGTCATGAATTTGCCCTTATTTGCAACGAGGGGCAAAGAGGAAAAAGCATCAGTACGCATGTGCAAACACAACAACTTATACTATACCCAGAGCATGTCGAGTATATCGCGGAACCTTTTGTAGGTTAACTGTACGAATATAACTGTTATCGTACAGAAATGTTAATTTCTCGAAAATGTGGGCAGACTATTCACAGTGCTGAACGAAATCTAATATGCAGTGTAATAATATGCTGTATAGTTGAAGCTAAACAAAAATGCATTTCCCTGCCTCTTAACAAAAACCATGAGCGAGTTTATCTTTCCACAATTCGAAAAATAAAGAAGGAAATTAAAGAAGTGAAGAAGCTATTCTTCAACAGTTTGTTGACATCTGGTAAAGAAGGAAACGGTTAGGTAGATACTAGTGAGACGTAAGACCGATAGTGAAGACGCCGGTAACAGCGATAGTAAAGAAGGCGATTCATTCGTAGAAAATTTTGTTCCATTGGTATACGGTACCTGGTAATTAAAGTAAATCAAACATTTCTAGTCATGTAATTAAGCTATAGGCAAACACAGGTCACATTTATTTCTTATAAGGTATATGAAGAAAACATTTTCTCGAAATAAACCACAGCTTACAAAATATATGTAGAAACGGCACGGTAGTGAAATGTCGAGTAGTGTCTCACTGTTGACGCTGGCAGCACTGTCAAATTTTCATTCCTCTTCCTCACAGCCCAGCCATGCGCAAAAGGCAATCACGTGACTAAAGTATCTATACCATACATCACAGATATAGAGCAAAGAAAATCTTTATAATTTTTCATTTTCTTTCAAATACCCAAATCCGTACATACAGCGGATACATTCGCGAGAGATACTGGGTAATCCGTGGAGAAAGGTCAAACTCCGATGGATAAGATATTATCCGAAGCAAATAGTGTGAGAGCCGTGTCAGCACCAAGAAGTTTATACAAGTAAATAATTTTACAATTTTATTTAAATTTTCTAATTGGTATTTTATTAGCAGATTGTAAATTAACTAAATAAAGTAAAATAATAATAATACTAAATGTTCTGTTATAAATTTTATAATTTGTATGGAAATTGAAAATGTTGTACCATAAATCATACGTTTGAATGGATTATGTCAATACATAATATTTAGAATAAATTTATATTTTATTCAGTCATTAATTTTAAACCATTTGTGAATAGCTTTTGTGTTTTTAGTGGAGAAACAGTAGATTTAGTATTAAAACAACAAACACGTTTCTATGAGGACAATGTTATATGTGTGAGTTCAAATCGTATAATATGTAAAGGATTCGATTGAATGGACAACACACAGCATTGAGTACAACAAATCCACTGCCAACCACTGTAATTGGGCGAGTGATTTATATGGCGAATACAAAATGGGCTGCAGATCTCTGCCAATTGAATATTGTTAATTGAATATGTGCAGCTGGCAAGTTGCCGTCCCCATCCTTTTTGTCTTACGCTGATGCAGCTCCTTATGCACCCTTGGCCGCAAGCCAGAGCAACCCCATCTGCAATTCCTAGACATTAGGCCGATTTCAATAAAGCCAAATGATATACGACCAGAACTCTCTCATTCATCCTGTTTCTCTTCTACAAACTGTATTCTATCTTTTCCTTCTTCTCTTCAGTTATAAGGCCGTCGACTCATGCGAAATAAAAGAATATGCCTAGTCTATACACGTTTCTAAGAACATTACAAAATATGCCGTTTGAAATGCGCATTATTGTACACATATGTTAAACAAAATATTATTCATACACCTCTCTCTACATAAACCGTATGGTTCACCTGAATAACTATAATAATTTACTAACATTTCTAAGTTATGCCAAATAATAACATATTACTACTGTATTTGAATAAACATTAAGATGTTTATTACTCATTGCATCTATTTTGCATAACATAAATAATCTTGAATAATAACCACAGTATGTAATGTTGAATTGCAGCCTTTGTTGTAAAATTATGTTTTAGCATAACAGATCAGGCGAGACATGAAGTAGTAATATTTTATTCTCAAGTAGGCCTAGAAACATTAGAAACTTTATGGTCCGTAATGAATTGTCTAACAACCTGTAACACTGTACTGTAATTAAATTTTGTATTGTTATTTCTTAATATCCCATCTACTTTGGCTCTAAATAAAATGTCTTTAATTTAATCTATTTAAAGAAATGCAATCCTGAAATTCAGTATTAGTATTCTCAAAATTATAATTAGAAAAGTAGTGTAGAGTAAAATGGGGAAGATCAATAAACCGATTTTTTCCCACTAAGGTTACTATATTTTTGTCAAGGAAATAATCTTGTCTGATTATTAATATTTTATTACCCTTTTCCAAATAAATCAATCATCTTTTCTCTTATTACATACTTTTGCCCTGTATGAATATGTAGGGAAAGAAAGTATTGTTTTCATATCGAATTTCGAAATCAAGTTTTTAGCGAAAGTACACATTTTCAGGCCCCCTGAACCCAAAAAACAATGTTGTTAGTGATTGATCTGCGTGCGTGCGCGTGTATGTGTATGTGTGTGTGTGTGTGCGCGCGCGCTTGTGTGTAAAATACTCGTATCTCTAGATTTGTATAGCTTATGAAGTTGAAACTTGCAACTTGATTTAGGTACTTCTACAGGAACGGACAAGAATATTTTCATCAAAATCGATCAACCAAAAGTGTTTATTCGTACATTAATTCACTGTTTTACAATTTTCTCAAAAAAGGTCCCTACGATTTTTTAAAAAATGGCCCTATTTACTAAACTTTTCAGGTCTACGCTCTACACGAAGAGTTAGCGCCATGTCTGCTACAATTCTTCGGGGTTTTTTAAGATTTTGTTTTATTAAGATTACGGGCTTAATATGCATTTTAGGGCTAAAGTGTATCTAACAAAAGTTATAGAAAATTAAAAAATTAACCCCTTTCATTTCAAGCAATTTTTGTTACAGAGCCCAGTTTAATGTCGGTTAGTGATTTTCCATTTATTTTTTAGTTCTAAAGAGGTTAGTTTTCATTTAATTTCATTCACTCATGATTAAAATTAGGTTATGCTTTTAATTTTAAATTGTTAACTCATTATTAAACATAGGTTATATTTTTAACTAGAAACATTAGCTACAGAAAGTCGTATGAGTGTTTCATATAAGAATTTTTGTTTTGTTTTTTTAATTGTGCATGATGAGCCAGTTTTCGAATTTCTTTTAAGGCAAAGAGTTAGCTCGACGTAGGGCTTGTGACCATATACATATACATGCGAGTAGTTAAGTTGTTTCCTGTATTTTTTAATAAGACAAACAGTATTTTAAAGTTAGAAATAGTGTCTTCAGCTTACTAGAAGTTCATATTTCTCACATTAAGAGTATATTTACGGATTAATGTGAACTGTTAAGCTATACTTATCTTACGTGCTTCTTAGTTTACTTCAATATTTCTATAAATTTGATATCAGTAAATATTTTCACGTAGACAATTAAATAAAAGATTATATTATTTGTAATTAATTTCCTTATATATGCAATTGAATTGTGTGGTAAGCAAATAATAACTTTCTCTTACCTGTGTAGACTATTTCCATACACAATAAGATAAGAACAACTTTAACAATCGTGAGCTTTATTAATTCAACATAGTTATCGTTACATTTTTTAATATAGATAAAAAAGTCATTAATTCTTTTTTACATTCGTTAATACATAAATAATAGCAAAGACACGCCATAACATACCTACCTAATATCGTCGCATACAAAACTGATTTCTCTATGAAGTTGTACACTAGCAATATTGCATGACCCCCATACACTGTCGAACATGTTGATGAAATAGATATAAAGTAGGATTAAAGTAGGATTATAAGTAGATATAAAGTAGGAGAACAGGCTCGACCGTGTATGGATCCTGGTTGGAAGTTGGGATGTTGGGCTTCAGAGTCACTTCCAACACAAACTTGTAATCCATTCATACAGAGATGAGAGTAATGCACGTGGCATTACGATAAACAATATATGTAGAATATGTGTACAGTACGGGAATGATATAACTAAAATCTGCCCATAACAGACAGGTGGAGTGTCAAATTATTTATACTCAATCTATTCGTTGCAGGGCTAAAATAAATAGTTCTGTTTCTTATCACATGGTCAGCCAATTAAGTGACTGAATCATTTAAGAACAGAAGAGGTAGAGGTGTAAAAGACACTAGTCAGAGTTATCTCCTGTGAAAGTTCTGAATTTCATTATACATCCAGACCCTGCGGGTTGTTAAGGTGTCATTTGCAGAGTGGAAATATGTGCTTTTCAGAGGGCCAGGCATGATGATAAGCGTACGTTTCCACTCAGTGGGGAAGGCAATAGTAAACCACCTCACTTCTCGTTTTACTTAGTAAAACCTTTACAGGCTCAAACCAGCCTTTCAACTGATGACCTTAACAACATCACTATAATAATCTGCGTGTGGATTGGTATGATGGAGGTCAGTCGATCACGTGAACAATGCCATAGTCATTAGCTGAAACAATAATTATTGTTCTACTTACTTTCAACACGCAATGAATACACTATAGTTATGTATGGAACTGTTTTGTATTCTAATTCTTAGTATTGTATTGTTTTCTTTGGTAGTATCCAACAGACAGGACTGGTTCAACCCCAAATTTTTGTGTGAAACATTGCATTCCGACGTCCCCAAAATAAATAAATTGAAAATTGTGTTATTTGTTGAAGGCAATACAACACATGAAATAAATTTACGAAGTTCCTCTTTTTGGGAAGTTTTCTTCGGTGTGTTATGTAAAAAAGAAACTTATCTGATAATTATTCTACATAAGAATATTTTGCATAGATTTTGCTGTGTTTTAAAAATTAGTATAAAAAATATTGGGCTACATTTAAAACAGTTATTGGTACAAACTAATTAAAAACAATTATAAAAAATTAAGAGAAATGTACCACGGGTAAGTGTAAAACACAAATTTACATTTAAAAATATTTTATTCAATTAAAATGTTTATTTCTCTTCAGCCATTTTTCATCGTAAAATTTTGTGATTATGTCAAATACACCTTAAACCGGCTCTGGAAGTGCAGGCATTTATGTTGGCACAAAAAGTTAAAGCTTGTAAACCTTCGTTACAGGTAAACTAAAAACATTTATAATTCCTATCTTTCATTTTTAATTTTTCGTTTTTATCTTTTTTTTTGTTTTGGGATATGATATCTATCACTAATATCTATTGTATTGTTTATGCTGGTTATCCCTTCCATTATAAATTACATCGATATTCAGCTGTTTATGCTTAGATATAATACGTTAAATCGGTTTGGTATCGAGCCGAATTTGTGCTGCATGCTAGTTGTTACCTGTGCCAACATATATACTGTAATACCTAACCTTAAGTTCATTCGGGATCTGGATATGATGAATAATAAAAAGACTTAGGTTACCTTAAACATATAACAATTAATAAGTTATTTACACAATTAATAATTACAGTTAATGATTAAACTTAATCTACTATCAAATGAAATTAGATCACTCTAATTAAATTAATTACAAAAATTTCTCTTTGAGTAAACTTGACTATTATTAATAAGCCTAAAATGTCTTTTAGAAATGAAAACGATAGAGTTACCTGACCATAGCCACTTGTAACCACCCACACGCACTTACACTATTAACGTAGTTCAGAACCGGTCCTGTAACTACACTATTTTGAACGGTCCGATACATTTACCGTTTAAAATTCAGGTATTAACTGCCTGACTACAAAGTCGCTAACTGATTTTATACCTACAGTCTGACAGTTCCCCAAACAAACGAGATCTTTCTAACAATTTCTCCGCTATTCTTGAACGTAAAAGTAGGAATCAAAATGAAACAAATTTTTCTACTAAAACAGAACAACGTAGCAAATAATTTTCTTAGCGGATGCGCTCACTGAAGACTATGAAAGAGTTCCCTCTCTAACTGCCTCCTTGTGATAGTTGGAGCTGCATCAGAATTGATGGATCAACAGTAGAGGAATAGTATCGATTCACAGGAATGGGAGAGACGAAAACAGTACAAGCAGAGCAAGCCACGCCTTCAAGTTTTTTTAAATTGTAAAATAATAAATTCGATTTTTTTATACTCCTATTCAATAAATCTTAATCATTACAGTTCATGATACTTGTTCAACACACTCCGCCACACAAACCATACAATCCACTATTTCTTACAATAAGCAAATTATTTCTAATATTATTCCATTTCTGGAATAATCACGAATTACTATTATGTTACAATACTTACCATCTAAGATTCCTTATCATAACTTATGATTCAGTAGCTATTTAGACTCGGTTTATTCCTAAATAAATAGTTCTTAAGATTGTCGCAATCATGTCGTAAGTGCAGACGTATCTGTTGTTCTGATATTAAAACCAAATTTTAGACCAAATGTCTTTTGTTTTTTACTTTCTCTTGCCTAAGTTAAATACCACTAGAGGACCCGACACGAACATTTTCATCAAATTTGGTTAACCGGAAGTAGTAGTTTATTTCTGTCATTTTTCACTTTTTTGCGATTTTCTCAAAAAAGGCTACAATTTTCTTTTTAAATCGCTTCATTTACTAATTTTTTTATGTACTACAAGATAAGGTAGGCGCCAAGTCTGCTAAAATTCTTGGAAAGGCTGTTTTCTCGTAAAAAAAATTGTATTTTTAAGATTGGGCCTTTAATATACATTTTAGCGCAACATGTATTAAATAAACGTTGTAGAGAATTTAAAATCCTACAACTTACAACTTTTATATTAAACATTTTGTTTGTATAACGCATAGTTTAGCTGTAATCAGCGATTTTCTGTTTTTTTTCCACGAAAACGTGTTAAAAATTGATAGTTTAAAGATTTCAGTCTTCGTATGCATTTTACGACAAAAGTCTTATAATAAAATTTATAGAAAATTAAAAGATCTACAACTTTTATTTGAAGCACTTTTCTCTACAGAGCCTAGTTTAGCGTGAAAAAGTGATTTTCCGTATTTTTAAGCCAAAATGAGGTTGATTTTCATTTTGTATCTTTCACTCATGATTAAAATAAAGTTATGGTTTTTGTTTATTTCTAATGTTTTATTACTGATGTTAGGTTATATTGTTCATTATTTGAATTGGCAAGAGAAAGTCGTGTGAGTGTTTTACACCAATTTTTTGTATTTTTATCCAAACAAACAACAATGGCAAAAATTGTTTAAAAACTAACATTTCTGTTTTCTCGAACGTGTGTGGTGTACATCGAACATATTGGATTCGGAAGCTACTTTCTCGTGACAGATATGCTGCCGTGTATGAGCGGCTTTAAATGACGTATTCAATCCGAAGGAATGTGTACAATAACCGCTTATCAGTTAACGTTTGTTGTTTCTATATATGTTTGTTATGTCAACAAGCCTCAACACAAAGGGAACTTAACACGCAGCCTAGACCACTTTATAATACGAGGTAGGGTCAAAAATTTCCCGGAATGGTCGCTTACAGTCACGTATTTGTAAGCTGAAAGGGAAATTTTTGTTTGTGAGGTTGGCATAACTGGTAGTGAATGTGCTTTTGAGGTTAGCAGGCAGTTGTAGTTGGTTCCGTGCGTTCGGTGTTTAATATTGTAGATCGTAGTTTCTGTCTTTCGTCGGATTGTGCAATGTCGTCATTAGAGCAGCGTGGCAATATTAAATTCTGTGTGTTGCTGGAGAAATCACCCTCGGAGACTCTTGAGATGCTAAAAAAAGCATACGGAAATTCTGCGATGAAGAAAACAGCAGTTTACGAGTGGCATAAGCGTTTTCGCGACGGTCGCACAACAATTGAAGATGACGTTCGGACTGGGCGGCCTTCCACTTCCACTACAGACGACAATGTTGAGCGCGTTCGACAAATTGTGCGTGCGGACAGGCGAACAACCATCAATACTATTGCCTCTGAAGTTGGTATTTCACATGGGAGTGTTCACAGCATTCTTCATAATGACTTGAACATGCACCGTGTTTGCTTGCACATTGTTCCAAAAATGTTATCCCCTGAGCAAAAGGAAATGAGAGTGACCATGTCCAGGGAGTTGATTGAAATGGCTGATGCAGATGACAGCTTCCTGCGCAAAATTGTTACAAGTGATGAGACATGGTGCTTTCTTTACGACCCTCAGACAAAACGGCAGTCCGCTGAATGGAAGTCAAAAACTTCACCAAGAAAACAAAAATTTCGCTTGGACAGAAGCCGGGGTAAGGTGATGTTGGAGGTGTTTTTTATTACCGTGGAGTGATTCAATATGAATTTATTCCTGAAGGGAGAACAGTAAATAAAGAATTGTACACAGAGATCTTAAAACGGCTACGAGATGCAATTCGACGAAAACGACCTGAAAAATGGGCAGAGAATGACTGGTATTTGTTGCACGACAATGCCCCAGCACATCGATCCCTAATGGTGAAACAATACCTTGCCAAGAATAATGTTACCACTCTGGAACATCCTCCATATTCTCCCGATCTCGCACCACCAGATTTCTACCTGTTTCCAAGGTTAAAAATGGCATTGAAGGGACATCGTTTTGCTGATTCGTCAGAGGTGATTGAAAATGCGACGGAGCGGCTGAAGGAACTTTCAAAAAACGGCTTTCAAGAGTGTTTCCAACAATTATATGAACGGTGGAATAAATGTGTAGATGCAGGAGGAGAGTATTTTGAAGGGAAATAATGTAAGAATGTTATAAATATTTCTAATAAATTTTTAATAACCAATTCCGGGAACTTTTTGACCCTACCTCGTACAACATAACTCGGTAGCCAAGCCGTTTGCATTATAACGTCAAATAATGGTTTACTGTAAACTATTACATGCCAGGTAAGTTACTTAATATAAAATGTTACTATGTATGATAAAGACCGATTAATAAATACTGCATTCGCTACTGTTAGCCTATTCGCCTATTATAACCGAAAGGCTAACTATAAACCGCTTTTATTGAGTTGAAAACTTTAAGCACCGAACTACACCTTCATAACTCATAAGATCATTTTTATTATAAAACTATAAACACGTTTCTTTTTATGTAAATTTCACTTATACTGATTTTGTAATGCTATGTAACATACTGTATTCAATTGTCCGTATTACTTGTATTTGTGTATTTTACATTATCCTTAATACGATGAAATTTCAGTTTACATTTTCATTCATTTTATTTCTCCTACGCATGTGAATTTATTACGTAGGTTTTAATGTTGTTGTATTTCAAACTGTTTGGGTGGCTCACGAAGGAAATTTAATTTAAAAATACAAGTTTTTCATCAAATTGATGTTTTAGTATTCTACAGTATATTTTCTTGATGTTTGAATAACTTTTCAGTGTATCAAGAATCTCATTTTTTTAAAGTTATAATCATAACATTTTATATCGCAAAATACAATTTTTGTAGACAGAAAGTCTCAAATCTTAACGGTAGGTAATATGGTTTTCTAATAATACCGTATAGAAGTTTTCTTGTGGTAGTCAATGTTTGCTGTTTTAGTTTGATGTGGTGTAACAGTTAAGCTGAAACAATTCTTACAAAGTCTGTTCAGAAAATAACGGGAATTTTTAAACTTTGCGGGTTTGGAGAGCTCGGTTGTCAAGATATTTTTTTATTATGATGGTAACATGCCCCTGAAGTATGTTAAAATTTTCAGCTGTATTCATTGCTTACTCTGTCTGTGGCAGCCGCTAAAGTAAGACGTGTTTTTATAAGCTCGGCGGTTTTCGTTTGTTTGGCCCTTTAAGGTTCTCTTTATTGTTTTTAAATAGGAAAAAGTCACACGGAGTCATGTCTGGTGAATATGGAGGCTGGGGCATCGTTATAGTATTATTTTTGGCCAAAAATTCACAAACAAGCAATGAAGCGTGAGCAGGTGCATTATTGAGGTGCAAAAGCCAAGAATTGTTTTGCCACAAATCCGGGCGTTTTTTTCGAATAGCTTCATGGAAACGGCGTTGAACGTGTAGGTAGTACTCCTCATTGACTTTTTTACCTTGTGGCAAGAATTTATGATGCATTATGCCATTAAAATCGAAGAACAACGTGTTAGACTTCACGTTACACCGCACTTGTCGAGCCATTTTATATTTCCATAACTATTTAGATTACTAATCCTCCAGACGATTTGGCACAAAACCTACGATAAGTGAGGTCACAGTTAAACTATTCGTTTTACTTATTATAACTTAGATGATGGACCCTTCCATCATTCGTGACCAATTCTTCTTCTTCTTCTTCTTCTTCTTCTTCTTCTTCTTCTTCTTCTTCTTCTTCTTCTTCTTCTTCTTCCAAACAGTGATCCCAAACCTATTCTGGCATCCACCTAGCCACCGGTCGCGCGCCTTCCAAACAGCCTGTAATCTCTGACCAATCTAGAATCCTGTGGAAGACATTTTTTAAAGATGATCGGTCCATTTCCGTCGGTACTCCGTAATTGTCTCCTTAAGAGAACACATATCTTAACTCTCGCCGTATATCCTCATTTCTGAACCGTTCAAAATATATTGTATTTATAATATTATTATTATTATTTAGTTAGTAACAACAAATATGAATAATATAAATAAAATATTAAATAATGTAATAAAATAAGAAACGCGTTGTTTACAAGCGTAGGTCACAATCTTCTTGAAAATAAACTTCAACGTACATCTTCTTTTAAATGGAATGGGAATTTTCCTCCAGGTGAATCGGTTAAAATGTAAAATGATATTCTTAACACTTTAAACAGATAATTTTCTACTAATTGCAATACTTGCCAATTAGTTTAAACAAACAGGAAAGTTGTTGTATTAATTTAGTTCATTGCATAAGTTACTTTTCATTATCAAATGCCGCATCGTTTTACTGCATATCTACTCTCCCCCCTACATACCTCTAAATAAATAATGCGGGTTTTGTACAGCAATATGATTATATGTACTGTATGAACTTACGTAGATTGTTAGTTCAGTTTAGTAATTACCCGTATAATGTATTAGTCACTCTTATAATTAAATAATTGTCAAGTTCACAATTTTATTCATTCCAAAAGTAGTAAAATGTTTACGATTTTTGGAGTCGGATGTCGTAAGAAAAGAATGTTCCTACACTATACCAGGGCTGTTATGCGTGAGTGTGTTTTACCTGTACTTACTGTAACGATTTTTTAGGTTCTTACGTGATCTAGTTCTTTATTAAAATACAAAACTTCGTTTACATACATAACAACCCACCAGGTTGGTCTAAAGGAAAAATCGACGCCGGAAGTCAGCTGTTTAACAGCTAATTTTCGGAGACGAACTTTCCCGGTTCAAATCGTAGTAAAAGTATTTACTTTTACTAGGATTTGATTACTGTAATACTTTTCACAGTTGATGAGCTGTGCTGTTCCAGGCGTTTAGACCAACCAGAACGTTTGCCAGCGTTGTCAGATTAAACGAATGTTTCAATCTGACAAACATTACGCACGCATGCGTGTCCAAGCTGCAGTAGTTCATTCGTGTCTTTCATCTCGTACTGAACACATCGATTATAGAGCGCGTTAACATGCAATACTTCTTAATATAATTAGCTGGTTGTCCGTTTACAGGTTATAATTTTTATTGAAAGACCAAAAAATGGTTGACAAAATATATAACAGAGCTAAGAGAGTAAGTATTGGCAACGTTGTTAGCAAGTCATTGGCTAGCTATGAAGTGGTTAGGGGGCAACGCGTACGTTCAGAACTCATCAGCCCTGAGAAATAGTATAGACAGTAGTTACAAGTGTATTTTGATGGTTGGAGTTTAATTAACCATACTCTTTTAGGAATGGTCAGCCTGGCTCTGTACAAGACTACACCTCATTTAGATTCAATTTAGATTATAAATTTAGTTTTGAAGATCAGAATTAGTTACGAATTGAAGATTCGTAACTATCGAATACTAATCGAATACTAATTGTGATTTAGGTTTATCATAAAAAAGTTCCCTATTTAATCATTTTTTTAGTCGTCTTAAATTGGAAAGAGTCTCACTGATAAATTTTGAACAAGTTTGTTTCAGTGTTTTTGAAATTTGTCGAATAGTCAACGTACATATATTTTTGACTGTATATTATAAGAGGCATCTTCAAGTGATTATGTATTGTATTTAACACGTAAAATAGATCTACACTTGTGATTCTCAAAAAATTGTTTTGGAAAGCCTGAATTTTTTAAAATTAGTCTACGTTTTGCTGCTATTCCATGAAGTCCACACGCCAAAATTGGTTGTAGCGTTGATTTGTACTGAAATAGTTTTTACCGTAATGGGAGACGCGATCGAGAACGTACAAGGAAGTAAAGTTGTTCGAGTCTGTTGTTGAGTTATAGCAGTTTGCTTGTGATGTGGGTGCTCCATGTTGGTCATTAGTCAAGGCCTAATTCAAGGTACTATACACACGTTTTTGAGGTACAACTGATCCACAAACTGTTATCTGCGGAAATTTTTCCAGTCGGAGACAAAAAGTTACATGATTTCTGTGAATTCACCGTAATCCAACATTGTTTAACCATGTTTCTAGGTTGGTGTTTTGGTCTTTTTGAAGCGATTTTTACCTTGCTAGTATTGCAGTTTCGTTGGCGTAAGTAGCAAATAGTATTGTAAAACCTAACCCTAGGTTCTTTAGGGATCTGGGCATGATAAATAATAAACAGACTTACATTAAACTTGTAACAATTAATATTTATTAAAATTAATAATTTAAATTAATGATTAAACTTAGCCTAGTAACAAATAAAAATTAGATTACATAAACTAAATCTATTACAAAACTTAAGATTAAACTTAAGTAAACTTGACTATAATTAAGATAACAACAAACAATCAAAACAATTGATTTACCTGCCCCAACAACCACTTGCTCGTACCCATACTCCCACGCACTTTTAACCTGATTCAAACTCGGTTCCGTAAAGATACTATTTAGAACGTTCCGGAAACACTTGCGATTCACAATTCAAGTAACAACTGACTGCTAACTTTTTTTATACCTGCGGTCTGATAGTTTCCCAACCAATCAAGATACTTCTAACAAGTACTCCGCTATTCTGGAATATCGTAAAAGGAATCAAAATAAAAACAAACGGTCCTACTAATTATAATTATAATTTCCAAGAACTCATATTCAAAATATTCTCCATTCATCGCAATCCATATCCTTGTTAAATACACAATATTTCATCGAATACACGATTTCTTACAATGAACCATTTATTTCCTTAGACATTTCCATAATATCACTGTATACTGTCATATTATGTCGTTTACTGGAATGTTGGAGGAATAATATTGGAAATTTAAATTTAAAAATGTGATTTTTAAATCAAAGTTCCTATGAAATAAAATAAAAACAAGAAAGAATCATCAAACTTTATTACTGTAGTATATCTTTGTATTTTATTAAATTAATCCATTTACCAGTTTCAAAGGTTATTTGAACTGAATACTTAACCCTTAATTAGGTACGTGGGGTGCTGACAACACCCCAGTACAAATTTAGAAGGGAAATTTTGTTTCGTGAATTGGCTGCAATGTTGACCTTCAAGGTACCTTACTGTCTAAGTGTTTTGTTTGTATTACAGTTGTTGTTGTGCGTGTTTGTAGTTTTATATTTTGCTCTACAGTACTTTTTTATATTGGGGTGCCGTCAACACCCCACATACGTGATTCCGTAAGTAGTATTATACTCTAAAAAAGTGTAATTTTTTAGAAAGTTTGTGCTACCTTCATTTTGTTTATGAATTGTGTGTTCACTATAATATTGTACTGTTACAATGGCATATGTGGGGCAAGTAGAAAAGTTACAAAAGTTGTTTTTGGAAGTTGAAGATGAGGAATCATTGATTGATCCAGAAATACCAGATGAATCAGATGAAGATGAAGAAGAGGTTCCTGATGAGGTTATTGAACATAGAAGCGATACTGAGCAATCTGACAGTTGTGATGATGAAGAACCTGTTCCAAATGAAAACTTTATGATTGGTAAGGACAAAATAACAAAATGGCGAAAAATTTCTAAACCGAAAAATGTTCGAACCAGAATTCAAAATATTGTCTTGCATTTACCTGGGACTAAATTGTATTCCAAGAATGCAAAAACACCATTAGAATGTTTTAAATTATTATTTGATGATGAAATAATAAAATCAATTACTACATACACAAATATATACATTGTAAAAATTCGAGACAATTATACAAACAAAAGTGTGCCTAGAGATACTAACGATGTTGAAATTCAAGCGACTATAGGTATTCTCATTTTGGCCGGTTCCTTTCGTGGCGGGAAGGAAAACTTAATCGATTTATGGAAGTACAATGACATTTTCCATTTGATAATGTCACTTGACCGGTTTTTATTTCTTTTAAGATGCCTGAGATTCGATGACGTAAATGATCGAAATCAGAGAAGGAAAATTGATCGACTTGCTCCCGTTCGCAAAATTTTTATGTCATTTGTGGAAAACTGTCAGAAAGCATATACAGTGTCAGAATATGTAACGATCGATGAACAGTTGGCACCGTTCAGAGGTAAATGTGTGTTTCGGCAATACATAGGAAGTAAGCCCGACAAGTACGGGTTAAAAATATTCACAATGTGTGACGCCAGAACATGGTATGTGCAGTCTATGGAAATATATGCTGGTACACAACCTGATGGGCCGTACAAAATATCAAATTCTGCAAAAGATGTTGTTCATAGACTAGTTGAACCAATAACTAAAACCGGTCGCAACATAACTGTAGACAACTGGTTTTCCAGCATCCCACTTGCTGAAGAGCTCTTACAAAAAAGACCCACACTGGTTGGTACACTCCGCAAAAATAAACCACATCTTCCAATAGAGCTGACAAATATATCAAAAAGATTGGTAAATAGTACTATATTTGCTTACAAAGACCAGCTGACAACCTTGTCATACATTCCAAAAAGAGGTAAGAATGTTTTGATGATTTCTACTATGCATCCAGAATCAGATGAAATTGACAAACAAAGTAATAAGAAAAACCAGAAATCATTAATTTTTATAATTTGACAAAAGGAGGTGTAGACACTGTCGACAAAATGTGTGCGACATACACAGTAGCAAGAAGATGTAAAAGATGGCCCTTAGTAATTTTTTTCCGTATGCTTGATATTGCCGGAATAAATTGTCAAGTAATTTATGATACAAATATTCGCAATACAGGAGACAATTTGCCAAGACGTTTGTTTTTAAGACATTTGGGAAGATCTTTAGTGGAGAACGAAATAGCTAATAGAGCTGTAAAACGTCACTTGTCTAGAGAAATCAGACAAGCAGCAGCAAAGTTTGTGAAAATTGAAACACCAGATCCAGTGACCGCTACATCAAATAGAAAGTCTGGAAGATGCACAATTTGCCCACGAAAGGAAGATAAAAAAACAAAATATTTTTGTTACAAATGTGAAAAATTCATGTGCTTAAACCACATGAAACAAATATGTTCTTCTTGTGAGAAAGGAAATGAACCAAGTTCAAGTGAAAGTGATTAGTAACAAAAATGAATTTTCAAACTTTTTTTGTAATTTTAAACTATATAGGCCAATATAATTTTACAAATAAGTGATGTTCTTTAAAAATTTTGCAAAACAATTTCTTAGGAGTGAATTAATAGTAAAAATTAAATAGACAAAACTAGAATAAGTAATGAAATTTGAATAAGTAATAAGTACATTTATAATTGAAAGTAATAAATTTTTGATATTAAATAAAAGCAGTTGTTAAATATATTTTTTTTAAAACTAACAAATAAAACTAACTTGCAGTATGTTTTAGTAAACACTAAAAAGACAAGATAATATATAAAAAGTTATATAAAACGAAAATTTGACGGAAACTTTGAAGTTTACAATGGGGTGTTCTGAACACCCCACATACTTAGTTATGTTAAAATTATCGACATACCTAACTAAGGGTTAAATGAATTAGAATTTAGTTCAGTATTTTGAACTCGTTGTTTTCAACTAACCGAATATGAAATAGAGATACATAGTATAGAACTTCGATTATAAACTAAAAGCTTCTGTTACTATTACAAGTTTAATTTCAAAATATCAGAAAATTAATTTGTCGAAAACAGATGTTTTATCTCAAACGGATATACAATACTAACACACATGCACACACTTACACACTTCCATAAATTATATTACTTTTTATCGTTATTTGATAGTTTAGTATTACTTATTTAATAAAGGTCCCTAGTTGGTTGAAAAATAAATGTATTAATATTATAAACAACACCTTTGTTTTATGATAATTTATTTTCTATAAGGCTAACTTGTCCACATAAAATTTGTTTGGAATTTCTACAGTAAAACTTATGTGTATGTATTTATAGTTTTTATCTTTCATCTAAATTTTACTGTACGTTAGTAACGCTTTGGATTTACATATTTAAATGAATATATATTTAAATTGATTTAAAATCGAATCAACACTTTGGTCATTAGTGACTATGGTTGGTTATCGAACTTTAACGGTGGGTTTGACTTGTAATAATTTCCAGACCCTACCGAGAGTTGACCAGGGACGTCCGTGTTGTAAGCTAGCGCGCTATCACTACGCTACGGAGGCGCCCTACACTACGGATTTATATTGCAGTTGTTAGGAAAGAAACTTTAAAAAGTAATCTTCCATTGAATTAATAATCTTCTTAAATTCCTGACTTTAAGAAGAGGAGAGATGTTGGGAGGCCACGCAAGAGATGACAATAATTCAATAAAGTTTCGTCGCTGTTTAAGTCGGAACAGGCAGGAGCCTAACTTTGATTGTGAAAAGAAGAAAAAAGGAGTTTCCAACTTGATCAAGGAAAATTGGCTACAATTTTAGGTAATCAATCTCAGAACTACCCTCAAGGAAGTATGAATTCTCATATTTGTTGAGTCTCTAATATTCTTCAACCATATACCATTGTCCAGGACTACGTCTAACCTTAAAATTGTTCTTCGAAAATAAATCTGAGAAGCTCATACAAATTACCTCTGTATAGGTGACCAAACTAGGCAATCTTCCTTTTTTTAACTCACAACCCACATCTATCTGTTTTAAAAACTCAACATTAATAACAAGATATATTTTTCTTCTTTAAGCGCAGACTGCATCAATGGAGATTCCCACAACTCTGTGATATCGCCCTCTATCGTGAACCGCCCGCAAAAGAGTGTGCGTAGTCATTTTTGTCCAGTCTCTTACATTCTTCAACCATGAGTAGAAAAAAATACTGAAGAGAAGCATTGAATTTTATTCTATTCTATTTTCTTTGATCCAAATCTACGGCTACCAAAGGTTTGCGTTTTGTTAAGCCTAAATCTTAACTTTGCTCTAACATTTAGTCATTTAGTACGACGACTGATTCATGAAATTCTCAACATTCTCCTAAATAATCACATGTTGAAAGCTTCTAAATGCTTTATATACAATTCTCAATTTCTAGCAACATTAACTAATTTATAATAATATCTATATTATTATTTTTACCGTAATAGTTAAATTATTTTTTTGCAAAAGAAACAGCATAACCCAGATTAAGAACGAATATGAACTGAATATACTCAGTATTTATGACTGAGATTCGTTTTTATGCAGTTAAGAATTATTTTCTTTAATAAATCATTACAAAATTGTCACTATCACATTTAGTCTCGTTAAGTTTTTTTTATCGATGTTTGAATAAATTTAGTTGTACTTGTAAGCGCAACTCATAAAAGTTTGAATTTTAAAAGTAAAATTCATTGTTTTTACTACGTACTTGAATGCGCATATAGAATCTTATTTAAATTAGATAATATCTCTTGTTATTTCGTAGTCCCGAGAATAGGCCTACCAGAACAAAAACAACGGGTGGTAGATTAAATCGACATATGGAATAATACAAATGACGTCATTGTTTCATTTTAGAAACAATGAGTAACAATTTAATATTTTATTTTATTGTTTGAGAATTACTAATGTAGAATGTGGTTTATAGTTAATTAAACCAATTAAATATTTATTACCGTACTAATAACACTTAATTAAAATTATGTAATAATTATATTATAATACTATATTACTTTTGTAATACTATAATATAATTTAGTAGTGGTTAGTAGTACATAAAATTTAATTCGTCATTTGTAGTATTTAGAAGTTACATTTTCCAATAAAACTGTTTGAAAGTACGTTAAGAAAATGTTTTTTTCTAGAACCAAACAACTGATTTTTTTTCAATCATCAAGGGTAATTCTACGTGTTTTTTATTAATTTTAATTATTCAAACCCTGTTATACCTGATTCCAAATTTAAAACTCATTGTAGGAATTATACTTGTGTGATATTTTTCATTCGTATAATAAATTTCTTAACTACTGATATTTTTTTTAAAGAATTTGGGAAGACATCAAAATAAGTGCAATCACGATTATTACAGTATCAGTGTTGGTGAATTTACCTCCTTTAATTTACTCTAACTTTGGCTTTCGTTAATAATTTGGTGTTATTTTCAGAATCTTAGGATGTTTTGTGGATTATTGAATGCAATTAGTTTAATTCCTGAGTATAAATTCATGATTTCTTTAAAAGAGACATAGGTGATGGGTATAAAGAGTAGGCCCAGTGATCTTAACAGAAAGAAGTTGTTACGAATAATATAACTTTGAAACAGGTACATTGTTTATCCTACTTCAGTATGAAATTGAAGTGTGAAGTGGTTCTTTGGATACCCATTTTAACAAATTGTTTACGCTTCATAAATAGGTACATTATAAAAGCTGGCTTGGGCAGACCCAGCCTCTATTGAAGTAAATTAATTTTCCAAGCGTTAAATATGTCACTTTTCTAGAAGAATTATTTTACACCTAAATAAAAATTAAAAGTTTATTAAATCTCGCATAGTACCATAAAATGTACGTTGTTTGGGTACGAATAATGTTCAAGTCCATTTTAGTAGACTGACTGCGAGCAGGCAGAAATTTTTTTTATACGTGTTGCGCTTGCAAATAAAATACCCCGATAATTTCGTTGATAAGAAAACAACCAAATAACGAATAAAATAATTGAGCCCTGAAAAAAAATCTAATTTACTTTAAATTAAATGTATTGCAATTAAAAGTAGGCCTATATAGGCTATCAATTAAAAGTGTAAAAGCAAATTAAGCTGAAATTTATTAACAATTACATTTTTTTATGTAATACGTTTTAATACTAATAATAAATAATAAATAATTACGGGCAGGTGGAGTGTTAAATTATTTGCACTCGATCTGCTAGTTCCAAGGCTATAAAAAAAGTTCTTTTTCTTACCACATGGTCAGCCAATTATAGTATGACTGAAGCATTAAAAAACAGAAGAGGTAAAAGTGTAAAAGACACTATCAGAGTTATCTCCTCTGAGAGTCATGGATTTCATAATACAGCCAGACACTGTGGTGAAGAAATTGAAATTATCATTTGCTGGGTGGAAGGTAGGTGTGCTTTTCTGAGGGCCTGGCATGCTGGTAAGCATACTTTCGCACTCAGTGAGGAAGGCAATCGTAAACCACCTTATTCCTCATTTTACTTAATAGAGCCTCTATAAGTTAAAACCAGCCTTTCGGCTGATGACCAAAACAACAACAGGTTTTAATTAATAATTTTCTAGTTATTTTTGTAAAACGTTTCGGAAAATAAATTATTTTTACTTATTTACATAGGATGTCATGTTTATTTTATTCAATCATGAAATGCAAAAAGTTTACTGGTACAATTTTAACAGCTTACATATATTTGAGGTAAAAGTTTGTCGGGATGCCGTGGAAGGAGACCGTTTTAACATTTTATCAAACCTTGATTCTGCCAGTTGTGATGTATGGCTCAGATTGCTGGACCCTAACTATTCAGCGGTTATCAAGAATCGAGGCTGCAAAGATGAGACTTTTAAGACCCCTAACAGAATATCGATTGCTGAACCGTAAACAAAATGAAGATATTAGGCATGAACTTAATATACCAAGAATAATGTCAACAATTCGAAAATACTGACAAGACTGCGATCGTTTGCTACGGATCCCAGCCAATCAGACACCCAGACGGCTGTTCGTTTACAAGACTATTGGATAACATAGGATTGAATAAACTCGGACGAGATGAGCATACCGACTTCTTCAGGATATGGTAGAATACTTAGTTATAAGTTAGAATAAATCAGAAGGCTTGATACTTATTGTTTGTGGTAATAAAAAAGAGTTTCCCATAATAGTGAAGTAAATGAGTATTAAATTACTTGTACTCGAACTGCTAAATTTCAGGGCTACAAAATTGACATTGAAATAAAAAATGTCTGTACATACTATATTGCTAGTTCCAGAACTAAATAATAGTTCTGTTTCTTATTACATGATCAGCCTATTATTATATGACTGAAGTATTCAAGAACAGAGAGTTTGAGGTGTAAAAGACACTAATCAGAGTTTCTCCTCAGAGAGTAATGAATTTCATTATACAGCCTGACTCTGTGGTGAATGAAGTGAAGGTGTCATTTGCAGGGGGAAGGTAGATGGTTTTCAGAGAGCCTGATTTACTGATAAACATACTTTTTTACTCAGTAAGGAAGGCTTGGTAAACCACCTTACTCCTCGTTTTACTTAGTAAATTCCTAGAGGTTCAAACCAGCCTTTCGGCTGATGACCTAAACAACAACAATGAAAAGAGGTTTATCGACGAATAAATCGCCAAAGCGAGTTCATCTTAAAACTGTATTTCACTTTTTGTATATTCTTTTGATAAAAAATTGTGTTGTTGTTTAGGTTATCAGCCGAAAGGCTGGTTTATACCTGTATAGGCTTTATTACGTAAAACGAGGAGTAAGGTGGTTTACAATTGCCTTTCCTACTGAGTGGAAAATTATGCTTATCAGCATTCCAGGCTATATGAAAAGTATCCACTTTCCACGTACAAATGATACCTTCATTTCAGTTACCACAGGGTCTGGCTATATAATGAGATTCATGAGTCTCAAAGAAGATAACTCTGACTAATGTATTTTACACCTCTACCTCTTCTGTTCTTAAATGCTTGAGTCATATAATTGGCTGACTATGTGATAAGAAGAACTAATTTTTGTACCCCTAGAACTAGTAGATCGAGTGCAAATTGTAACGTCTTATTGAAATACGTTACTGTTGGGGTTTATTGTTTCATATCTTGGCGCCGTATTTCTGTTTGTATTAATAATTTATTCTGTTCACCGCAAGCTGTTGCTATCTAGCGTTTTTCTATTGCACTATTCTGGCCTGAGTTTTTTTTTTTTTTTTTTTTTTTTTTTTTTTTTTTTTTTTTTTTTTAACTTTAATAACTTTATTTGCAACTATATACTACGATACAACGAGCAAATTAGATGACAGTAAACAAAGGATGACAAGGAAAAAAAAATAAAAAAAAAAATAAATAAAAATAAATAAATAAATGAAAAAGAACAGTGATACCCATTGGTATATGTTCTATGAAATAAAGTTCATGATACATGAATGATAAATAACAACATGAGAAAAAAAAGAAGAAAGAAAAATAAAATAAATCACTTTATAGAAGATCTCTGGCCCATTGACGTTTCAACCTGCGCTGCGGATTTCCTGGTAGTGATGCATCCGATAGTTTGGTGATTAATTCGTTGGGGTGATCATGCAATTTTCTGTGAAAAACACTGTAGCTGGACTTAACTACTTCACTTATGAACGGAATATTAAGGTCGTCATGTAGAATTTTGTTGTTGACATAAAAAGGTGCGCAGGTGATTAAACGTAGGCATTTTGACTGAAAGGCTTGTAATTTTTGTAGATTGCTCGGTTTAGCTGTGCCATAAAGTTGTAGTCCATAGGTCCATATTGGTTTGAGATAAACTTTGTATAGTAATAGTTTAGATTTTAGAGTCAGTGAAGAGCGGCGTCCAAGAAGTCGAAATAGTTCTTTCAATTTGGAGTTCAAAGTCAGTCTTTTGGTTTTTATATGAGTCGCCCAGGTGAGTCTCTTGTCAAAGTGAAGTCCAAGGTATTTAACTTTTTGTCGTTGTGGTATCGGTTTATTGTCGAGGAATAGTTGAGGACATTCGCCTTTCCGGAGAGAAAAGGTGACATGCACTGATTTTGAAGCATTGAATTGGATCCTCCAGATTTTTAACCAATAATTTAAAAAGTTAATGTGACTTTGTAAATTATTACTTGCTGCTTCTGGCTTTACATCAGAAGAAAGGATGACTGTATCGTCAGCATAAGTCGCTAAGGTGGTGTTAGCAGATGCAGGTAGATCTGATGTATAGATGCTGTAAAGCAGTGGCGACAAGATTGATCCTTGTGGAACACCAGCGACGATTTGTTTGTAGTCAGACAGAGCCGTGTTATGTTTTACTTGAAAAAATCTGTCCGTTAAAAAGGAGCTGATGATTAAGAAATAGGCATCTGGCAAGAATTTTCTTAATTTATATCGCAGACCTTGATGCCAAACTTTATCAAACGCTGCGCAAACATCAAAGAAGACGGCACTTACATATTTTTTTTGTTCAAAGCCAGAGGCAATTTGATCAACGATTCTGTGTAGTTGATGAATTGTGCTGTGCCGTCGACGGAACCCAAATTGATGATTAGGGATTATACCTTGGTCTTCTACAAATATAAGCAGTCTTGGGAGTAAAAGTTTTTCGAATAATTTTGAAACTGTTGAAAGTAAACTGATGGGCCTGTAAGAAGATGGTTCGTGGATTGGTTTATTTTCTTTATGAAACATGATAACTTGTGAAAATTTCCACTGTATAGGAAAGTGGGTGGTCCGCAAAATAGCATTAAAAATTTGCGTAATTAGAGTTATTCCTGCTTGTGGCAGTTCACGTAGTACTTCAGCCGTTATCAAATCATATCCAGGAGATTTTTTTAGTGGCAATTGAGTAATTGCAGTCTTTATTTCTTGGTCAGTAAAATTGAGTGGAGGTAGACACAACTGTAAAGGTGAAGATACTTTATCTTCTATTAATTTTGTAAAAGCTGGTAAAGTATCACCATGTGGTTGGAACGTCTTTTCCAAGTGTTCAGCAAATAGGATGGCTTTTTCATTGTCAGATTTTGCCCATGTGTTGTCCAGTTTCCGAAGAGGAGGGCAGTGAGGAGTATAGCGTAGGAGTTTACCGGTTTCTTTCCATAGACTTCCATCTTTCGTATTCAGGTTCCTAACACGATTTTCTAGATTTTCATTTTTCACTGTACGTATGATAGATTTCAAGGTATTCGTAAGTTGATTGAGTCGTGTTTTATCAGTAGGTAGTCTTGAGTTTTGCCATTGTCTTCTAGCTTGCCTCTTCTCAGCAATTAATTTTCTTATGTAATGTGGATAGCAATGTTTTCTCTCCACCTTATGTTGAAGGGGAGTCGAGGAGTTCCATGCTGCAACTTGTATCATCGTCGTGAAGTGCTCAACCGCAGATTCTACGTCAACTGAATTTTTTAACGGGAGATGTAAGTTGAGTGAAGGTTGAAGTGATTCTCGAAACATATCCCAGTTCATAACTCCAGCTGTTAAAGATGGTTTAATGGGAATTTCCGTAGGTTGGTCAGAAAGAACAAGTAAAACCGGCGAGTGATCGGACGACAAATCATCTAAGGGCGAAATTGAAGAGTGGAGATGAGAAACGCCTTTTGAAATAAAGAAGTCGAGAAGGTCAGGTAATTTACTATTTGCTGAAGGCCAGTATGTAGGTGTTCCAGTGGAATGAATATCAAGGTGGTTCTCTAGGATAGCCTTTAGTAGTGCTCGGCCTCGTGGATTGATAATCCTTGATCCCCACTGTACATGCTTTGAGTTGTAATCTCCACCAGACAAGAAACGTTGACCAAGGGAAGAGAAGAATTCAGTGAAATTTTCACATTTCAAAGAGAATCGTGGAGGGCAATACACTGCCGCTAGGTTTATGTCAAATTTTTTTAACTTTAAAGTGACAGCTACAGCCTGAAACGATTCCGTAGGATGTTGAAGAGGATATTCGTTGTGTTGAATAGAAGACCGAATTAAAACAGCAGCACCTCCATATCCTCTATCATCTGGTCTATCTGCCCTGTAAATTTTGTAACCTTTAATATAAAATTTAGATCTTGAAGTGAGATGCGTTTCCGAAACAAGCAATACGTCTATTCTATTGCTATGTAAAATGATTTCAAGCTCATTAAAATGATTTAATATGCCGTTAGCGTTCCATAATAGGATAGTTAGAGAACCAGATGTATAATTATTTGCCATTTTGTTGTAGAAGGGCTTGAATTAGTTGTGACATCAATGTTATCATTGGAGTAAAAAGGGACTTCATTTCTGCAATAAAAGACATAATTTGTTCGGAGACGTTAAGAGAGGGTGACGTAGAGTCGTCGGCCACTGCTCGACTGTACGAAACAGAAGGGCGTCGGTGTGGATTTAAGTTAGTGGTGGATATTTCTTCTGTTTTTGAAGGGGATGTCGAATCAATAGATGTATTGGTGTTGCAGAATTGTCGGCTGCTGTTCCGACTTGGTAGATGCGGGAAAGCTGTTATAGATGCAGTTGATGGAGGTTGAGGTGGACAAGAAATTTTTGATTTTGTTGCGAGAGCAGGGGAGCGTCGGTTTTGTAGATCTTTGTGAACGGTGCAACCGCGATAGTTCGCCGGATGTTTACCATTGCATAGAGCACATACGGCTTCAGTGGTTCTTGGTTTAGTGCATGTTTTAGAATCATGCTGGCCCGCACAGCGAACACATCTATGTGGTAAATTACAATATGATTTTGTATGCCCATATCTTTGGCAACGAGTGCATTGTATAATTTGTCTTTTGTGGCGAGGTTCTTCAACTTGTATTTTAGAATTAAGTAGGAATTTAAGGTCAAAGATAGAATTAGTTGTTGCATTTTGTTCCAAATCGATGAAATACAACGGTAATTTAATTTTTTCTTTGGAGACAATGTTAGTTACATTTCTAACTGGAAAACCTTTATTTTTCAGTTCAGCAGATATTAGGTCTTCACCAACTGATGGGTAAAGTCCTCGAATAACGACCCGAAATGCTTTGTCATCAGCAAGCTGATAGGTGTAAAACTCAGCACCGTTGTCTCGTAGAGTTTTTACAATAGTACAGTATGCTAATGGTGTGGTCGGGTAAATTGTTAAGCCATTTATGGTAGAGACACATTTAAAGGCATCAGGTCCAGTTAAATTTTCAAGCATTTTATAAAAAGGTATAAATTTAACATCAGATTTTAGGTAGATAGGAGGTGGACGAGTTAGTTTCGCTTCATTTGAAGATGATTCGTTTGACGCTGATTCGCTATTTACAGACAATAGCACGTCGAACTTGTTGGCGGAAGTATATGAAGCTGTTTCTTTTCGTGGGTCTCTAGGAGATCTTTTACTACTGGTCGATGTAGATTCTAAAGAACTTTCGTCATTTTGCCGTTTTCTGTTATTAATGACGTCTTTCCAGCCCGCATGTAAATTAGCATAAGAATCGGACATGATTGCCTCATTAGATGTAACTGATCTAATTGAGTCGTTCACTAACGAACCGGCAATCGCCATGTCAGACGGTTTGTTTACAATAACCTAACAATGAATATAACTTATTTTAAAATTAAAATAAAACAAAATTATAAAATGGAAGTTAATTTGCGAAACAGAATAAGATATAAATACCTTTAATTTCACTTTTACACACAGTTTATGTTAATAAAACACTGTTTACACATATATCAGCAAGCACAACACAATATTCAAAGATCAACCTAACGGCACGATCCCGTCGCCATTTTTTCCATTTTTTCCATGGCCTGAGTTGAGTTTGTTTTCTGCTAATTTAATTATGTACGTCTTTTCCTTGTTCGACGTGCACTCTTGATTGTGTAGTGAAATGGAACGGTACTCTTCTATTACATTAGAATGTTTTACCGATTTTGTATTTTCTTTCTTTTATTTAAAGAATGTCGTTTTTGGTTTTAATGTTGCGTAATGATTATTGCTAATGTTTAATTATGATTCCTTTTATTTTTATCTGCTGTGCTTTCTTATATTTTATGATGCTGCGTAAATTTTTATCAGTCTTTTCCGTGTTGGTGTTTCACTCATTTGTACATGAAGTTTTGGTTTCGTCGACCAAATTTATTTTGGATTTTGTACTATGAGAGATTTCTACTCTGGGGACATTTCAACTCAGGAATATTTTCTGTTCTGATGGTTTGGAGAGTTGAAGTTTTGGATAGCAGTGCCATTTACCACCTTTGCAGGACGTTGGTTCCTGAGAATGACTCTCCCGGGTTCGATTACCGAATCTAGAAAATTGGCAGCTAAACTTGTGTCATTTCCTGCAGTGGCTGTTCAATTTATTCATCTGTTTGATTTGGACGTTAAGCATCGATTTTATCCAGGAAGGTTTGATTCTGCATAACGGTATGTTTGGATAATATATTTTTTTTGGAAATTCTGTTGTTTCTACTTGACCGTTTCTGCACCTGTCAGGAATGTTTTCTGTACTGTGCATGTCCTGAACTGAAAATGTTGATGAACGAACTTGGCTAGAATCTAACTTAAAAATAGTTAAAATCTTGAAAACTTTTATCATGTTTTATTTATCTATATTCTTGGAGTTTATTTTTATAAATTTTATAAATTTTGTAAAATATATTTTGTTTAATATTTTCTTTGATAATTTTGTAAAAGCTGCCATGGTACGCAATACGTTTATAAAAAAAAACTATTATGATATCATACTATTTACAGACAATGATCTGATCTTATGTAAAATTAATTCTTCCATTTAAAAAAAATTTCTTACAATAGTAAATTCTTTTAAATAAATAAATCAGTTTCTAATTTTGGTCAAATTGTATCTGTTATAATGAATACTTAAAATAATAACTATTTGAATCTTATTATTCATTAAATATTGTAGTTTAAATTCATTTTTGAGATTTTTCTAGAATTTTCCTGAAATTGTTTATTCAGGTATTTAATTTTGTAATAACTTAAATTATGTTCGTATAACTATTTTTCTGCTGTCTTTTTTTTAAAAAACAACTTGCATTTATTACTGTTTAATTAATATTATTCTATTTTGGTGTTTTCTTTGAGCAATTATAATCATATGCAACAACAACTCTTTTTATTTGGCTTCCTTGTGTTTTTTGTCCACCCCTGGGCCAACCTATCGATGTGGATAGAGGGGGAGGTGATAAAATAATTTAACACTCAACCTGCCTGTTATGGGTAAAAAAATATTAAGAATAGTATAACAATTTATCCAGCAGTCAAACAGTTCTCCTAAATACTGTATAGTTACAAAATGTTCTGTCCTCTTTTTTTATAATTCTAAATTAGTCTACATCATTACCGGATTTCTTTCCTCAGGGTAAAGTATGATAACAGGATTTTTTGTTTCAGGAAGTAAATAAGATGAAGTTAAAAATGACATCGGTATTTCAACACAGCTAAAACTTCAGGGGAGGTTAATATTTTGCATCCGGTTAAAGACCCTAGTGTTTTAATAGTCATGACGATTTGTCAGGCTGTACGATAGTAGGAGACAGCAAGGATTAAAATTGATTTGTGGCAGCAACCAAACAGTACATTGAAACTTACTGTCATGCTTACAGTTTTTATTTTTTTAATATTCTTGAATATAATATACAAAGCATAGATGAAATATGTAAAGCAGGTGGCTCTTGTGTTTTTCTTCATTTCTTTTGGATACACCATTTTATGTAGGCTTTATTATTATAGTACATCAAAATGTTAAGCATGAAGAATGTTCGGATTAATAAAAAGATTGGATCGAAGCAACGACAAAATGTGTACGAGGTCGGTTTAATAAAAGACAACAGAGTAAACAAGCTCAACTCAACTGGATGGTATGGCTTATGATACTGAATTCATTCAATGTATATACACTAAATTTACATCCTTTTGATATTTTGCAACAACTTAGTGCAGTTGTTATACTTATCCAACATATCATAAACTTCTCTCCTACATAAAATATTAATTGAAGGAATATTTATTTTAAAATATGTACGAATAAATAAATAAGTACTCTTTAAGTTCGATGAACCCTTACCGTATGATATACGAGGTCCGTTAACCTTACTTTTCCCATATTTGTTAATGAAATAAATTGTTTATTGTTTTTCCCGGTTTCACTCCACACTTTATGCCATAAAAATACACTTGTCGATTCTAAGAATTGTACCTCTTTGAAAATAAGATACAAATCAATATTTATTGGTTTAAAATAGTTATTACCCACACTTAATCGTAGTGTTTTGCCCCAATTTCGGGGCTATACCGCTAATTCCTAAAACCCCCTGTGGGGTCGGTTCTGAATCCTTAGTTTTCAAATTTCGGCATAATCGGTTGAGTAGTTTTTGTTCCAGGACAAATAATTCTTACATACACACACACACACACACATTTCTGTACCAAAGAGGTAAAGTGTGTTAACTCCAACTTTGGTAAAATTGAATTAAAACTGCCTTAAAAATCAGAAAGAAATGCTCATATTTTTCAATTTTGTAGTTGATGTACAAGATATTTGTAAAATCGTTAATGAATGTGTTTTACTGATAGTCAAGTAAATTTTGCTTGAATTTTGTGTTTTATTTGTTTGTTACTAAACAGTAGGCTACTGGTAAATTTTAAATTTTTTTCAAACGTGTATAAAATGCTGCTTCTTTATAAAAGTAGTGTTAGCACTAGATATTTCGTTTAATTTTTTTATAAAATCATCTTATTGTACGTACAATAAGATGATTTTATAAAAAAATTACAACAAGAAAAAATTAACAAGACTTAAAACTTTAACGGCTTTCTTTGTAGTCACTTTTTTACGTTCCACTACAAGTGACTACAAAGAAAGCCGTTAAAGTTTTAAGTCTTGTTTCGGTGGGAAGAAGTATAGAAGTTGACAAAGAAGTTGATAAATTTGTAGATAAGAAACATTTTCTGTAGAAATTGGGTGTAAGTTTCAAGTTTTTAACACCTACTGAAATTGTTTTACAATAACCCATTTCTGTAGAAATTGGGTGAAAGTTTCAAGTTTTTAACACCTACTGATATTGTTTTACAATAATGAAAAGATAATACTATTACTTATTGACTCTTCTTCAAAATCACCAAAATGGAGTTAACATCTTTTACTTCTCAGGTACAGATTTAAAGTTTGAGACGGTCATCCTTCTTAAAAAAACTTTTTTGCTTCAAAAGTCTATTGAACTTGAAGATCAGTTGAATTAGTTGGATATAGAAATTTTTAACTAATCATATAATTTTTAACCCTGCGCTATGTAAACAGAACGCAAAAAAGTAACAAAAATTATTCGATAGAATAGCTTTACATATTTATTACACTGACACGTTTTAATGTATGTTTTTACTAAAACTAAACCATTTACTTAAAATGTATGTTTTTTACCAAATGATGTTAACAACAAATTATAAATTAATTAAATGGGGAAGGTTCGTTAAACACATTTTGAAAAAGCTGTACCTTTTAATTGTTTTTCGATCGGTAAGATATTTTTACTAGTTTATTAAAAAGTTCATTTTTACGTTAAGTTTAGTTGCTATATTCGAACCAGTATGACCTAGTTTTTATATTTGCATCAATTTGTATAGTACTTGGTTATTAGCGACTACGGTGGGTTACGTAACTGGAACGGTAGGTAATATAACATTGCTTATTTATAACTAAAAAATCTGGTGTGAAACACTCACACAACTTTCTCTTGCCTATGCAAATAATTAATAATAAACCTAACATTAGTAATAAAATATTAGAAATAAACAAAAAACTAACCTCAAAAAACTGTGAAATACGTAAAATTAAAATCGACCTCAGTTTGGCTTAAAAATACGGAAAATCGCTCCTACACGCTAAACTGGGCACTGTAGAAAAAAGCTTTAAATGAAAGTTGTAGATCTTTTAATTTTCTACAAATTTTATTACACACACTTTTGTCGTAAAATGCATTCTAAGGCCGAAATCTTAAAAAAATCGATTTTTCACACGTTTTCGTGAGAAAAAAACAGAAAATCGCTAATTACCGCTAAACTAAGCGTTATACAAAAAAAATGTTTGAAATAAAAGTTGTAGAATTTTACATTCTCTACAACTTTTATTTTATAACGTTTTGCGCTAATATGCATTTTAGCGCAAAACGTTATATAATAAAAGTTGTAGAATTTTACATTCTCTACAACTTTTATTATATAACGTTTTGCGCTAAAATGCATATTAAAGCCGCAATCTTAAAAAGAAAATGTTTTTACGTGAAAACAGCCTCACCCAGAATTTCAGCAAACATGGCGCCTACCCTATCTTGTAGAGAATAAAAAATTGAGTAAATGAGGTGATTTAAAAAAAATCGTAGGACCAGTTTTTGAGAAAATCGCAAAAAAGTGAAAAATTACACGAATAAACTACTACTTCCGGTTGACCGATTTTGATGAAAATGTTCATGTCGGGTCCGGTAGTGGTATGTAACTTAAGTTTCACGTTTCAAGTTCGTACGATGTTCCGTTCTTGAGATATTTTGCACACACACACACACACACACACACACACACACACACACACACACACACACACACACACACACACACGCGCACACACACACACACACACGCACACGCACACGCGCACACACACACACACACACAATCACAGACACACACACAGACCAATCGCTAAAAACATGTTTTTTGGGTTCAGGGGTTCTGAAAACGTATAGATCCGGTGAAAACTCGATTTCGAAAAATCGACATGAAAACAATACTTCCTTCCTATATATTCATATAGGCAAGAGAAAGTAAAAAGAGAAAAAATTCGTCAAAAATGAAAATATAAGTTTCTCCACGGTGGATATATTCTATTATTCCTATCAAATCATGATTCTATTCAATTACATTTGAACTACAATATATTTACATCAATTTAACAAGTTATACTTTTTTTATAAGGCTGCTAACATAATATTGTCAGTTTCGTTTCTAGAACCTTATTTCATGTTGTTGTAGAAATGTAAACAAATTTATAATCATTCAATGAAAGCACTCCTTTTATTATAACCTATGTGAAAGCAAACACTCACCCTTTAAATGTGTTTTAGAGTGGCTCGTCACCAAACAAAGGTGTGTCCATGTCATGCCATGTCAGAAGATAGTTTAGCCATGTTTTATATTCTAATAGGCCTACTCAAACCCCTCTTCTTTATCCATTCCAAGCCCTCTTTTATGGCTTAATATGAATTTAACATGCACTTAAATATTATAAAGTTTATGATTGCGTTAATTTCATACAATTTTTTGAAAATAATTAGTATTGTAAATGTGTTAAATTTCCGGATGTCTAATTCTGTTGTTTAGTCAGGGTTACCGTGTCTCCCCCCCCCCCCAAATCTTGATTTTTTTTTTTTAGCTAGTTCTTAACTTCCGGGGAATTGTTTTGAATTAAAAACTGTTGGATTAAAATAATGTTCTGGAAAAAGTAATATGCGGGATTTTGGTTTCTGGTAAAGATAATCTGCTAATTGGCTTGAAAATCATTTCTTCTCTATAAAAAATTGGCAGCGCAATTGAAAATGCTATATGGGGGTTTTGTGCCATGTTTTTGTAAAATTTGCTTTTAAAGCTTCATATTTTAGGATTAAGAAGCGCATTAATAATAAATTAGCTAAATTAATTTTTGAAAAATAATGTTTTGGTTCTGTCTTTAGCTTTACCTAAGTCTTCATTTATTATTTGATGTATTATAAGCATGAACACGCAATAATCAAGGATTTTTTTATAACAATTGATTTCTCTTTAAAATATAATATTATGGGATTTGAGTTTTATAGGTTGGTCCTAGATTTGCTGGAAAAAAATGGTAACACTAACAAGAACAGAAAGGTGTAACCCTATAGAAAAACACAACATTTGAATAATTTAAATAAATTAGTCGTTTAAGATTTAACTATGGTATCAAACATTTGATTACCCCATTTCTTTTATCCAAAATATTCGATTCAAAATGTATCATTCGATAATAATTATTACTGGAAAGGGGATAATTACCACCTATAGCTAATAAAAGAAAAACTACATAACAATTTTTTTTAATAGGCTGTTTAGATAAATCCAAACATAAATTATAAGTCCGTCATTTTTCAGTCGTCAAGCCGGTGTAATTGGAAATAAATATTAATTTTTTTAGGTTGAAACAAATCGTTAAACTTTTATTCTAAATAAATTAACTATGATTAAAAAAAATTATGTTTTCTAGCCTCTATTTTGATTAGTTACATATCGTATCAAAAACTATTACCTGAAACTCATTTTTAACAATAATTAATTTGATAAGGATTACTATTGAAAAATTTTAAGTTTCCTCGAAGAAATCTCTCAAAATTCTCAAACATTTAAATATCGTGTTCAAATTTATAAAAGGTTATTAAATTCTCGTTTTGAAAGTTTTAAAATGTTTTCTTCAACGGTTGAAAAATATTCAGGAGTAAACCATTCATAAACGTATTAAATTCAAAACCTTCTTAATGCATCACTACTTGTATGAACTTATCGCATGATTTAATCATGAAACTAAGGACATGCCCTTCACTTACAAAATACAGTTTGTATTGTAGGCATACGCGGGAAATAAGGTTACTGAAATACATATCAGTCTTTTTATTATAAGTAACCTGTTTACCAATACTATTTCTTTACAATTTTATGCTTGTAACTTAATAATAATTATTATTCATATCAATTGTAACATCTGACATAAAATACATTAAACTTCGTGCAACATTATTATGTTATCGTTCAATGAAATGCAACAACTTTGTATATTATTTTCTTTATTTTCATGTTGTAATAGTTTTTAAAATAGTTGAACATGTGATATCTACTGAATCTGCAAAGGTTTTACTATTTTATTGCATGAAATTCATTAAGGTTAAATTGCTCGTAAATTTAAATTAATTAATATATTTTATATTTTGAAGTAACCAAAAATTTAAGGTTTACATTACAGCTTTCCACAGTTTTTTTAATTCTCTTTTTAAAATAAAGGTTCTGGAACTGTGTTTCGCTCTCATTTTCAATGACACGAAACATGAAAATATATTTTTTAATTGTTTTTTAACACATTTATCTGTCCTTAGATATATAAATAAATTTGTTACTCAGATAATAATCATGAAAAGGCATCTCCGAGTGGAGATATAACTTACTTTTAAATTTCATTTTCCTTTTCTATAATCCCTGATGTTTGTAAGTTGCAATCAGATCAATTTAAGAACAATAATCGACATAATGAACCAATGACATGATAATGATATACGAGGTGTGGCTATTAAATAACGAGACTGACGTTGTAAAAAATTTAATTTTAATTTTATTCATAATCACTTATTGTCACCTTCAATATACACTCCTTCTCGGTGAAGTTCGGCTCTTCTAGTGATTGGATTGGCACTTCGTTTCCGGATCATAAGTAAAAAACCACGTTTCATCACATGTTATTATAGTTTCAAAAATTTTGGGTCATTTTCAATCGCGTACAAAGTGTCAGTACAAACATTTTTGCGAGCTTCATTTCAAACATTTTTGAGCGGCACGTGACCTGAAGGAGCTGACAGAAGATGACTTCCAGCACTGTTTCCAACAATGAAAATTCCGCATGGAGCGTTGTAGGGATAGAGAAGGAGTGCATATTGAAGGTGACAATAAGTGTTTTTTTTCGTTAGGACCACTAGGGATCACGATACAACTTCAAATCATTTTTCTCTGTTCTTCCTCCGTTCAGCCCAAATTGCCTTCATTCCCTCGCTGAATCTCTTCTTCCTCTCCTGAGACCATGCTGTTCCAGTCCTCGGAGGTCTGTGTCCACCCTGGAACTCTTTGATGCTTCGTATTTGGCTTCTGTATTTGTTTCTATATAAGATGTCTCGTGTTGTAATGTGGTTCAGTTGTAGATCTTTTGCTATTTCTCGGAACCATGCCTGTGTTGTTTTCCTGTTATGGCAGAAATCAAATACTTTCTTAGTGAGTCTGTTGGGATCCATTCTGTGCAGGTGTCCAAAAAAGAGCAGTCTTCTTTTCTTCATTGTTGCCAATATTGTCTCAGTATATTGATATATTTCTTTGTTGCTCTTCAATCTCCACCCATCCTCCGTGCGGTTTGAGCCCAGTATTCTTTCAGATTTCCAACCTATCTGTGTTGCGGTTTAAGGCAGGGTTTAAGGCAGGACATTCAGGCAAGATAACGGTCTGATAGTGTCTGATTTTGGCATTTCTGGAAATACATTTCCTGGCGTATATGTTCCTCGTGATTCCGTACGCCCTTTCCAACTTATTGAGTCTTTCTTCGATGCCTGGTTTATCAAGACCTGTTGGGAGGATGTATTCCCCAAGATATTTGAATTTTGCGACTCGTTCTATTCTACCGATATCTGTCTGTATAAATTGCGGCGGGGTCTTTAAACTGGTTATAAATTTGGTTTTTTCTGCGGAAATCTTGAGTCCTACTAGGTTCGCTGTCTCCTCTAGTAGGTTGATTGCTGTAATGGCCTCCTCTGTGGACCTGGAGAGAATAGCGAAATCGTCCGTAAAGGCTAGGTAGTGTGTTAAAATTCCTCTGCTTTGGACGCCCAGAGTGATTGGCTTGATGTGATGTGCTCTTAATTTTTGCGTCCACATTCGGACCACCTTCTCAAGTATACAGTTGAACAGAAGTGGGGAGAGTCCATCTCCCTGTCTGACCCCCGTTTTTATTTCAAATGGCTTTGATAGTTCTCCTCTGAATTTTACTTTCGAGATAGTATTTGATAGGGTTTCTCGAAGAAGATTTGCTAGTTTAGTTGGTGTTCCAAATTCTCTGAGTGTGTGGTCCAGGATTGCTCTAACAATTGAGTCAAATGCCTTTTGGAAGTCTATAAAGGAGACTGTCAATGGGCTAGATCTGGATTTTGCATAGTGGATTATTGATTTGAGGTTGAAGATTTGCTCAGCGCATGATCTTCCCTTGCGGAAGCCTCCTTGATATTCTCCGAGCAGTGGATCCAAAATTGGTTCGATCCTGGTCAAAAGTATTTTGGAAAAAACCTTATAGGTTACCTGCAACAGAGAGATGCCTCTGTAATTGTTAACATCTTGTTTATCTTTTTTCTTACGGAGCGGGTGTATAAGTGCATTTTTCCATTCAGTGGGTAGTTTTTCTGTTTCCCAGATATGAGTGAAGATTTAATGTAGATTTTTGAGTATTGATTTTTGAGCAGGACCATTTGAGGATTTCTGCTGTAATAGAGTCTTCTCCGCAGGCTTTGTTGTTTTTTAGGGTGTGAATTGCGTTCTGTATCTCTTCTTCAGATGGCGGCGAAATGGGAGTATCGTTTGGTGTGTACACGGCTTGGCCTAACCTGGATGGTGGTGGTGGACAGTTGAGGAGTTCCCTGAAGTAGTCAGCTAGAATTTGGCAGTTCTCCCTGTCGTCAAGACCCAGGGTCCCATCCGGCTTCTTAAAACATAGGCTTGGGGCCTGGTATCCTCGGAGTTTATCTTTGAAGGTCTGGTAGAAGTCTCGTGAGTTGTTGTGTGTAAAATCCTCTTGCATTTGGAGGAGCTGGGAGGTCTCAAACTTCCGTTTGGTTTGGCGAAGAGTTTTTGCCGTTAGTCTTCGGGTGTCTTGGAAGAGTTGAAGGTCCCTGGGTTTTTTTGATGATCTCCATTTTTGCCAGGTGAACGCACGGAGACGTAGAGCCTTTTCACATTCTGAGTTCCACCAGACTCTTCGGCAGGTCGAGGCCAGACCAATCGTTTCGCGGGCTGATCTGACGATGTTTCTCTGAAGTGAAATCCAGTCCTGGTCTGCCTCTGTATTTATGTTTAGGTTGAATTGTTCCCTGATCTCGTCCGTTACCCAAAGTCTGTTAGTGTTGAATCTTGGGATTCTTTTAGTGTGTTTTCCCCTGCTGAACGGAAATGGACAAAGTTTGATCTTGAATAAAAAGTGGTCAGAGTCAAAATTCCCGTTTCGTACCACTTTGACATTCCGGACCTCTGCCACACTTCTCCTGGAGACTGCAACATGATCTAGTTGAAATTCCCCGAGGAGCGAGTTTGGGGAGATCCAAGTCTTGGCTTTTCTAGGTAGCTTCCTGAATTTGGTAAACATGATCTGGAGATTGAACATTCGACAGGTTTGCACCAATCGTCTGCCATTGGTATTTGTTCTCTGGTGTGCTGGATACATTCCGATGGTGCTTCTGAGTGCTTTTTCTCTGCCGAGTTGGGCATTGAAATCCTCCAGGAGAATAATTGTGTTGATCTTGGGGATCCTGGAGAGTGTGGTTTCCAGCATGTTCCAGAACATTTCCACCATTTCGGGGTTTCTTTTGTTGTCTGCATTGATTGGTGCGTGACAGTTAACAAGTGTATATGCCTTGTTTTTGCATCTTACTGTGAGTGCAGATAGTCTGTTGGATTTGGAGTAAAATTCCTTGATGTTGTTTGTGATTTTCTTATGTACCATAAAAGCCGTTCCGAGGAGTGGCATGTTCCTGCAGATCTTTCTCGCGGGTTTCCCCTTGTAAATTCTGTAGTTACCAAATTCCGATACATTTTCATCTTGGAATCTTGTTTCCTGGATGGCCGCGATTAAGATTTGATTCTTTGTGAGATGCAGTTCCAGTTCCTTGAGTTTCCCCACCTTGATGAGCGAGTTTACATTAAGTGTTCCCATTTGTGTGCATTTCTTAAATTTTAGAGTTCCAAGGTGCTCCGATTCACCTTCGCCGCATGTGTTGAGGCTCCCCAGAATCCTAGGCCTCTCTTCACCGCATGGCGGTGGTGGATTTTCCCGAGGGATTACCACCTAAGGTAGTGTTCTCCTTAACGTCGTTTCCATCATGCGTTTTGAGTTGCGATTGTTTTGTGGAGAGAGCCGGGGCTCTACTCATAGTAAGACCAGGCTGTGAGCCTGGAATTTTCTCCGGTTCAGTTCACCCATTATTAGGAATGACCTATCCAGCAGCACCAACGTGGAGGCAATCCGTCGTCATTTTACCCTGATCAGAACGGTTTGTTCTGCGTAAAAGACTTTTCCGGAACGGAGATTTGCTGCCCAATAAGTGTTTATATATCAAATTAAATTTTTTTACGTCAGACTCAGGCTGACCATTCCTGTGAAGGTATGGTTAATTGAACCCCAACCTTCATGGTACACCGGTAACCATTGTCTAGTATTCAAATCCATATAAAACTAATTCCCTTCAGTAGGATTTAAACCACGGAACTTTTGTCTCCGAAAACCACCTGCTAAACAGTTGGCGCAGCGATAACTTTATCACTAGACTGAAACAGTGGGTTACAAATAAAATTATGCTAAATTTTTAAAAAGAAAACAATAGTAATATAAGTTACTAAACAAATAACTATTTCAGGTGATTCCGTTTTAACCATCGTGTTATACCAATGTTATCTAAAAGATTGATTGACAATTAATTTTTGTAAAATTCAAGACGATTTTCGTAATTTATACAAATATTTATATAAATATTGTATAATGGCTGGAGAAAGAAAGCGGACACAAGCTATTGAAATGTGGTGTTATAGGAAAATGTTAAAGATTAGGTGGGTGGAAAAATAAGTAACTTAGAGGTTCTTAGGCGAGTGGATGAAAGAAGACGTATATGAAAACATCTTACCAGAAGGAATAGGTTAATGGAACATATCTTAAGACATCCAGGTATTGGTCTTTCAATAATGGAGTTTAATATTGAGAAAGTGAATTGTAGGGGGAAGCACAGATAAGAATATTTAAAGCAAATAAAAAAAAATGTAGGGTGTTACAGATATGAAACGACTTGCCCAAAATAGAACAGACTGGAGAATTGCATCAAACTAGTCGAGAGACTGTTGACAAAAAAATCCAAGTACAGTATTTGATTTCTGCTTTGACTATTGAGTATAACGTCTACACCTGGAGAGCTACATTTTAAAAAAAGGTTGACCGGAATCAGTCCAGTGAGAGCTGAGGCCAAACTGAACCAAAAAATCTGCCATGTAACACACGACTTTCTGTTTCCAATATAAATAATGGAAAACATAGACTATGTTTAATCATGTGAAAAAATGTAAAATAAAAAATTTATAATCTAATTTTAATCTTGAGTAAATGAAGTTAAATGAAAATCAACATTTTTTTACTTAAAAATATGAAAAATCACTAATTGACAGTAAATTAGGGTCTGTAGAAAAAAGCTAGCAATAAAATTTGTAGGTTTTTAATTTTTAATAACGATGTATTATTTGTATATAGGCCTACTTTTGTCATAAAATGCACTTTCGCCCGCTATCTTTAAAAACTAATTTTCACCGATTCCAATGATAAAATAAGGAAATCACTATTTGACGCTATAATAAGCGCTGTAGAAAAAATAATTTAAGTAGAAGTTGTAGGATTTTTAATTCTCTACAACGTTGATTGCGTATGCTTTTACCCTAAAATGCATATATTAAGGCCACAATCTTAAAACATCCATTTTTTACCACCAGAGCATTACACCCAAGAATTGCAGCTTTCACCAGACATGCCGCTTAACCTATCTTGTACAGCACAAAAAAATGTAGTAAATGAGGTAATTTTTTTAAATATTGTAGAAACCTTTGTTGAGGAAATCGTAAAAAGTAAAAAATCGCACGAATAAACTACTACTTTCGATTAGTTCACACACGTGCGCGCGCGCATACACAAACACACAGACCAATCACTAAAAAATGTTTAACTCCGGTGAAAATCGATAAGAAAGGAATACTTTCCTTTCCTATACATTCGTATAGTACAGGGGAAAGTGAAATCACTTACTTTTAAATTAATAAAATACTATAATTATCTTATGTGAAGCACTTTCTTTAAATGACATTCCAAAATGTCCTTTGATATAGCGTTAAACCTGTTCTAGAAAATAGAGTTCCTGTTTTTAAATACAGAAGATAGTGACGAGATGAGTCGGCTTACAATTTTATTTTTTGTAAAAACATAAATTTGTTATAAATTAAATTTAAGAGATTTTTGAAAGTAAACATTATGATATTAGGTAAATTTGATTTTGAAATAAAATTTAACATTGAAATTATTGTACAAAATGCAATATCGAAAATTACGAATATTATTTTTTTGTATCAAAAATTAGTAAATAAAAAAATAAAAATTTATGCATCGACCGGGAATCGAACCCGGGCCGCCCGCGTGGCAGGCGAGCATTCTACCACTGAACCATCGATGCTTATGGTATGGTGAGATGTACACAATATTATATAACCCTCTTCCTTTAGAAAATGGTCACGAATTTAAAGGTTATTTTAGACTTACGAACTATACTGCATAATTGCAGACTGTATAATTTTTGTAATTAGTAATATCTAAAGAAAGTTCAGAAGCTTTAACAGCAGACGGACCTTGATAAAAAATTTCGGGGAAATCAATTAGGATATTATGTCATTATTAACCTCAATAATTCGTAATAAAAAGAATCAATAACATTATAGATTATATTAGAAGTGTCAGGTTTAATTTAAATTATATCTGTTAACACATTTTCTCTTATCCAAATCTTTTTTTATTTATTTATTCGGCCGTTGACCCTTTTTATTAGGAATACGCTATAATTAATTAGAATTATTATTCTTTAGTTTACAATTACCTTAAGTTTAAATTATATAAATACTAAATATAACTATGTGTAAAAACTACAACAGCACTCGTCTAAATGATTAAATACACTTGAATAAATTGATAAATAAATTTTAAAACATCATAACAAAATTAATAAAACAATTATAAAAATAAATTAAATAAATAAACTATTTTGCTACTTAAGGTTAAAAATTAGAATTAAACCTATAAATACTTGATTACTTCATACGTAAGACTGATTCTATTTATGAATAGTAAAAGAAAAAAAATCAAAATACAATGTAATATTACTCCTTATGCTAATAAACAATGGTAAATATAAAATAATATAATTAAATAATGTGATGTTACGGTCAGCGTAACTGGCTTCTATTCCGGGGTCCCCGCCTAGTTCTAGCATTTTTTCATCTGTAAATCGCCTCTTATTATTACCTACCAACAAGGCTAATACTTATGTAGACGTCATCACTCAAAAAAATAAACAAATAAAAAAATTAGACTAATATTAACTTAAAGTGTGATAACAGATTATTTCTAGATTGTATTTTCTTTGTAATGGTTTAAGTCTTAATGTATGAATAAAAGGGATTATTGATTATTTATTTTTTCAAAATCATAATACATTTTTCGTAATTTCTCATAATTCGTATTCATTGGTATAACGCAATTTATACACATACTGATACAAGAAATATACGGTGCTTACACCCCTTGCAGTTAATTGTACTCTGTTTTTTGTTTTAAATCCGACTTGTTAACAAATTAGTGCTGATTGAGATTGTAAAAATGAGCGATGAAAATTAATCATAAAAAAGTGATGATTATTGATAACAGGGATTCGAAACTGGGATCCCCAACATAAAAGTCAGTTGCAATAACCAATACATAAATAACACGATATAAATTACACAACGAACACGTTGATGTATGACAAGTTTTGATGTGGGGGGGGGGTGCACGGTAACCCTATCTGGCCCACGGACTAAAATAGACATATTTTAAAGGTCCACTATTTCTTTACTGGCTCTACAACTCAGTGACTGAGGCCAGGCCAGGACTCAATGGGTCCTCAATGATCCTCAATGGTCTTGGCCTCAATGGTTCTCTCAGTTTATTCCTCCACTTATCACTGTCCAACGCAGCACTTTTCTCTTTCAATTCCCATTGCCTCTGCATTCTGTGTTACCAAATCAGTCCATCTAGTTTTGCGCCTACCCCTCCTTCGGTTACCGCATATTTCACTCATCATATCCTGTTTTGGAAGACAGATATTATTTACACTTCTTATTCATATATCTGGATTTTTGTGGATAATTAAATTAAAAATCTGGTGTGGCACACTCACGCAACTACCTCTTGCAAACGAACGTATATAACGAAAAATATAACCTACGTTTAATCATTACTACAAAATGTTCCGTTTCTTATCAGATGGTCAGCCAATCAAATGAAAGAGTCATTTAAGAACAGAAGAGGTAGAGGTGTAAAAAACCCGAACCAGAGTTCTCTTCTCTGAAAGTAATGAATTTCATTATACAGCCGGACCCTGTGGTGAATGAAGTGAAGGTATAACTTGCAGAGTGGAAAATATGTGCTTTTCAGAGGGCCCGGCATGCTTATACGCGTACTTTTCCATTCAGTGAGGACGGCATAGGTAAACCACCTCACTCCTCGTTTTACTTAGTAAAACCTCAACAGGTTTAAACCAGCCTTTCGGCTGATGACCTAAACCACATTCTTTAATTAAAAGTTGGAATCTAAAATTGTTTTCGTTGAGGGGTAACGGGACAGTTGGCCTCCCCATAGAAGATTTTGTTTTTTGTGTTTATGTCCGATTGTTTTTCAATACTTACCATTAGAAAATCATCAATGGAGAGAGCAACTGCCCCGTTACCTCTCGATGAAATCAACTATAAAAGCACTAAATTATTTATATATGTACATTTGTTCAGGGGAAACCATAATTTTAGATTTCAACTTGTAATTAAAGAATATTAGGAGTATATCTAAGAGGTTTTTTATAATAATTATTACGAGTATTATCTGTATATGGAAATATAGCAAAATAATTGAGGGCTGTAAATTATTATTTTACTTTTTAATGATGATTTTTTTCATTAGATACAACGTAAAGAATAGAATTAAATAGACACCAAATAAGATAGTTTGTATTTTTATTTTTATTTCATTTTATTTCACGTAAACGTTAGTCCCTTTCTCTTTAATATCTTATTGTATATTTTTGTACCTGATGGTATAAAATGATGCATGAAAGCAACTCCTTGCGTGTCTTTTACTTTATGTACGCATTTTATACAGTTTGTACCAAAAGTAAGATCGGCTAGAATAAATTTCGAATTTAGTTGTTTATTTTCAAAAACCATCCGATTAGTCCAGTCCTGATCCGAGGCTTTTATTTGACGCTTGCCAGTAGGCTATTAGAAAAGTCCCCAGGCCGCGGTACGAACGCTGCGCTGAGCAAGTTTGGTGATGGGGCCGCTATCTCGCTGCTTCCAAACCCGCAGGATTTGTTCTCAGGTTTGACTCCCCCAGGTTCCTCCGCCTCATCTGCCGTTGGGAAAAGTTTCCCTCTTCCGCCGTCAGAGGACAAGCTGTCTGAGGACAAGCTGCAAGTTGCGATGCATAGGCTCGGCCTCATAAGCAAATATTTTAATATGAAAATAGCAGCAGGAAAAACGAAAGTCATTGCTTTTCATGGAAAATGGCCTATAAGATCTAAAATAGTAGTCGAAAACAAAATCTTGGAGCAAGTGTCAAATTTTAAATACTTGGGATGTGACATAACGCATGATTACGACCGGGATCCTCAACAAAAAATATCGAGCTTCATCATGATATGTGAGGCAATAAACCGATCCCTCAGGAGTAGAGCTAGAAAGAACACCCTGCTCAAATTTTATGAAGTAATGGCGATCCCAGCATTGGCTTATGGAAGCGAGACATGGGCCCTTACTAAGAAACAAGAATCAAAAATTCAGGCAGCAGAAATGCGATTCCTGAGGCAGGTGAAAGGTTGTACAAGAGAGGATAGAATCCGAAATGAGGAAATAAGGAGAGAGTGTGATGCCCAGCCACTCTTGAGCATATTGAGATCCTACAGGAAAAATTGGTCAGATCATGTTGTAAGAATGTCACAAGACCGCCTCCCTTGATCTGCGCTGCTCTATAAACCAATCGGTAAGAGAAATATTGGTAGGCCGAGGAAAAGATGGACGCCGGAACAGGCTTGAATAGCCTAATCCATGAAGACGACGACGACGACGATTTTCAAAAACTGTGTTGACTTCAAATACATTTTTAAACTTTTTTACTTGTTAATCAGGATATTGCAATATCCTCCTCCAAGATCTTGAGTAACTCGATCTCTTCGCCAATGATCTTGATCATAAATCACCTAGCGCAATCGATTTGTAGACCCTGAAAACCCCCTATACACGAGTTTTCTGGAAAATCGTTAGAGCCGTTTATGAGAAAAGTTAGACATTCAAACAAACATATACGAGGTATGGCTATTAAATAACGAGACTGACGTAAAAAATTTTATTTTTATTTTATACACAATCATTTATCGTCACCTTCAATATACACTAATTATCTATCCCTACAACGCTCCATGCGAATTTTCCATTGTTGGAAAAAGTGCTGGAAGTCATCTTCTGTCAGATCCTTCAGGACGTGCCGCTTTCTCTTTTAAAGCTTTCACAGACTCAAATCGTGTCCCTTTTAATGCAAATTTTACCTTAGTGAACAGGTAGAAGATAATAACATGTAATGAAACGTTGCTTTTTACTTATGATTCGCCAATTCATGCACTGGAAGAGCCGAACTTCACTGAGAGCCAAAAAAAGCTCGAATGAGCAAGTCAAAATTTAAGGTAATGATGATTGTTTTTTTTTATATCCATGGGATTATGTACCTTCACTGGGTTCCTGAAGCTCAAACAATCAATATTACCACCTTGAGGTTCTTTCTAAACTACGTCAAAGAGTAAGGAAAAACGCCCCGAAATGTGGAAGGACAAATTATGGGTTCTCCACCAAGACAATGCGCCAATCCATTCCGCGTTATCTGTCAAGAGGTTCCTAGCCAAGTACAGCATCTCAGTGTTAGAACAACCACCTTATTCACCAGATCTTGCATCATGTGATTTGTACCTGTTCCCTAAGAAAAGATCTGCATTAAAAGGGACAAGATTTGAGTCTGTAGAAGCTGTAAAAGAGAAAGTGGCACGTATCATGAAGGAAGTGACAGAAGATGACTTCCAGCACTGTTTCCAAAAATGGAACATTCGCATGGAGCGTTGTATGGGTAGAGAAGAAGTGTATATTGAAGGTTACAATAAGTGATTATGTAAAAAATAAAAATAATTTTTTTTACATCGTTAGTCTCGTTATTTAATAGCCACAACTCGTATATACGCCAAGTTATCGTATAATATTATTAGAGGATTATTGTAAAACAATTTACAAGTGGTGAGCTTGGTTTTATTTTTATTTGGCTCTCATTACTTCTGTGACAACCTATACATATTACGTAGATACAGAGAGGAAAGTGTATACGAGTTATCTCGTTAAAGTCTCATTACAGTAATTACTATTAAGCTGCAATCGCAGTGTCAGTGTATGTCTTTAACTAACGTTAAGTTAGGCCTTTACGTTCAAGTTCTTTCAATTCTACACATCACAGTTATTTAAGATTTCCTTCCTTTCTTGTACAATCAAATCAACCGACTTAGGATGGCTTTGTGTTTTTTTTCAAACTCTCGTGCAGGAAATTTCACTCTTTACCGATATACGAGTATCTGTAAGCAATTTTATTACACACTTTATTATAAACCTTCCATACGCTGTCAATTATTTCCTCATAATAAAAAGTACTCTACAGATTGCATGAGTATTAGTAATTTAATAACTTTTATAAGAAATTACAGGATTTCCTATCTTAGTAAGGCCTCTGCAAAATTAATAATTTAAGTTTTATGTTTAATTTCATGTCAACTATCAGTAATACTATAATTTCAATAAATAAAATAATGAACAAGATAAGAAGTTAAAAGAAAAAATTCATCATCGTAAACAGAAACTATTTTTTTTAGAAAATGAATTAAAATTCAATCAATTTCATTAATTGTTTTATTTAATAGTAATAACTATTTTAATTTTCTAAATTTTTACACGTACGTATATATAACTTACATTACTTTATATGTACATATAACTTACTATTTATATCTTTTGATAAAGTGTGGAGTACTGGTTTTTTATTTAAAGAAAAATATTTCTCATTTTCTATTTTTGTTAATGGAGCCATATTTAACCAACAGAAGATACTTTTCAGTTAAGTTTCAAACAACACAAATAAACTAAATTTACATCCTGAATTTGCAGAAATAAATGTATCCAATAAATGCATTTTACAAAAATAGGTACAGTGTAAAAGAGGCGTCGGAAGACGACAAATATTCTGGCTGAAGAACTTGAGGACCTGGTTTAAAACTTCTACTACAGGACTCTTCAAAGCTGCAGCGAATAGAATTATCATTTCTTGAATGATTTCCAACATTTGGTAGCAGATTGGCATCAAAAGAAGAAGAAGATACGCAGGAGTTCCACAAGGCAGTGTTCTTGCTCCGTTCCTGCACAATTTATATACCACCGATTTTGCTACAGACACTAGCACTACTACAACCACTTTTGCCGACAATACTGCTGTTTAATCAGTCCATGAAGATCCAGGTACAGCACCTGAGGATTTGCAACAACATCTGAATACAATAAAAGAACTGGTAGAATAAATGGCATTTAAAAATAAATGAAACAAAAAGCACGCGTGTATCATTTGCAGAACAAGAAGACACATGCCCACCAGTATACGTAAACAAGACATTTAAGGCACAGATACTTAAAGGAGACTCCGCTAGACTTCTTAGCATACATGTGGACAAACGGCTGGATTGGAAAATACTTATGCAGAATAAAAAGAAACAGCTGAACATAAAATTTAAACAGTTTTATTGAATACTTTGTAAACGTTCGACACTCAATTTTAACAACAAACTTACAATTTAGAAAGCAATTCTTAAGCCAATTTGGACGTATGGAATCCAATTTTGGGGCTCGGCAAGCTATTCTAGCATTGAAATTCTGCAAAGGTTCCAATCAAAACTACTCAGGTCTATCACAGCATCGCCATGGTACATAACGAACAAAGTTTTACAAAAATATTTACACATTCCTACAGTTCAACAAGAAATCAACACACTATACAGTGAAAAATAACAAAAAAAGACTTCAATCACGAACAAATCACCTAGCCATCTCACTCTTAGATAATTCAAACGACACTGGCAGACTGAAATAAAAAATACTACGTACTTATTTTAAAAGGACAAAGTAAAACATGACTTACATTCACGGAGTTTCCCCATTAAGGGATTTTCTTCAATCATGACGTAAAACAAAAACTCATCTACTCAATATTCCATTTAAGAACAGATTTAGTTGTATTTAAAAAAAATCTGTATCATGAATTTATGTAGGAGATGGTGAAATAACCTATACAACTATGGTTTCCCATATACTAGGATTAGTCAAATTTGTTACCCTTGTTCAAACACTAAGTATCGCAGAACTAAAATATCAGCTTGTGAGCTCTCAGACCTAAAGGTTGAAAATTGGATCATATTTTACCCACCGATGCTGAAGAGCAAGTTCTGTAACTCAACTTTAAACTTTATGATGTTCCGTATTCTTTTACAAAGTGGCAATCAGGTTGTACAGTAAATTAAATTATTGAAAATTCATAAAAAAATTATAAGTGTCTCCGTAAATGTATACTTCATTCAAGAAACAGTTCAAAATAGCTCATTCGTTAAAAATTTAAGTGCAGCTCGTAAAAAAACATTACTGTAAAATTGTGTAGGAAAGTGAGTATTCATTACCCTATATTGTTGAAGTGACGGTAGGATTTTAGACTCTCCATTTTTCACAAACATGACAATGTGATAAAATTAAATTAAGCTATAACATTATTACCATCATTATGTTAAATATAATTCATAAATTTCCTTGGTTCCAGATCAGCGTCCGAGTTTCATTGTATTATTTATTTGACATATTAAATCAAATTTAACAATTTTAACTAATATTGATATTTAATACACATTTTGGAAGTACCAACTGCAGTTCAAATTGTTCATTAGTCGAAATGTATATTGACGAGTTAAAAAATTCTCGGAATAGGACTGTAACAGTTGTTGTTACTGACCTACATTTATATCAACTTCCCGGAAATATTTAATAAATAGGAAAAATTATATTTCTAACGTAACCAATCAAAATTTTAGTTTAATTTCAATTACTCGATGAACCTTTCGTATACAAATATGGTTTGACAATTCCTAAAAATTGATATAATAACTTATACTATTCTTCAATGCAATCTTGAATTGATTTGTTTCAAAACTCTTAAGTACCTCTACTAATTTCTCGTAACTTACGATTTAAAGGAAAAAGCAAAAGTTTTATACCGACTATTACAACTCTTAGTCACGTTCCATGACCTAACGTTTTAGATCCCAAAAAGTTGTTTTTGCATGAATATTTGTTCGCGCTGTACATAAAATATGTCCTTTCTACATGGAAATATTTTACTGTAATTATACTCTGAAACTCTCTATCTCTCTCTCTCTCTCTCTCAAATATCAACAAAAGATTTTTAAATTATTCATATATCCTCAAATTAAGGGTACTTTACAAAGGTAGCCTACTAAAAAAATCAAAAAATCAGATGTTCTAAATAATGGATTGCAGGATCTCTTGGAGAAAACCTGAAAAAGATTTAATCGCGTTGAAAAGTATGTTCTTATTTTTATTTTATTAAATAAGTAATATAATATAAAAATTACAAAATAATACTAGACAAATACAAACTACAGATGAGAACGAAGATGATGAGAAAGATGGTGCTAAGTGCTATAAAATGAGCTCCAGAAGTAAACAAAGGCTGAATTCCTTACAACCGGACTGCTAACGAAGATCATACAGAGTAGTGAAAGATGTGAGAAATGAAGATGTACGAGTAACGCAACAGACAATTTCTCTGGATAGGAGAGTAAACAGTTGGTATGGTATGAAGATGTCCAAGGATGCACAGGTGGCCCCAGAGAGTGCTCCTATTCCATCCAGAAATTAGAATAAGAAGTCATCCTCAAAAAGCATGTATACATGGAGTTCACGAACCTATGGTATCGAAGAATCTTTGGGATTATAACTGGTCTTGACAAAAAACAGAAGACTGTAGTGGGAAAATCTGTAGGATTCCCGTAAAAAGTAAGTAAAAAATAGGTTTTGTTCCAAGAATGAAGCCATAAATTTGCATTTACTGACTCTGATATTGAAAAAAAAAATTGTAGTGTTTTCAAAAGTATAACAAAACATGAAACATTTGAAGATCACTTGTAGATTCCTCATAGGTAAAATATATTATTCAAATGAAATAGACTAAATTGTCGTAGGATATGGTGTGTACCAGTATGGAATTGGAACGAATCAAAAACTAAACGACATTGGAAATCCATGGTCACGATATCTTTAAAATTATAGTAAGAAAACTAAGGCCTATACTATTATCAAAGACATTTTCTGTTCAGCTCGTAATCAGTGTTAAATTTAACAATGGCCATTTCGTGCGGTGGCTGGATTTTACTACTGGATTCCGTGAATAATTGTCTTAGCATAATCAAACAACCCCTAAACACGCCACCCTAATGAAGGGGCTTATGTAAATATTCGTCATGCGGTATCTACGTGCTTGCTCTACGATGCACGTAAACCAAACGCCAGTTGAAATAAGAAATAACTATAACAGGAATATTTATATCTAAGCTTCTTATAATCCTGGTATTGTTAACTAGTGACTAGATATTTTTTATTTTGATAAATTTTCAACTTATGCGAATCATTTTATAAATTAAGTAACTTTACCAAATTTAAAACAGAATTTTAGTAAATATTTGTACAATTTTTTACGGCCAACAATACCATCATATTTATCGAACTCCGTCTTCCACAAGTTTGTTTTGAAAGGGTTAAAATTAAACCCAGAAACAACCCAGGGGTAGAATTAAATTTTTAAATTTAAATTAAATTTTTGAAAGGGTTAACTGTCAACACATTAGCCACGTAGCAACTTCCGAAATTGCAGATAAATTTTTCTTGCGGAAATAGCTTGTGAAACTTTATATGGATACAGAAGATTTGGAGCTTTTACATTTTCACCAGTTCAAAAGCTAAAGATTTGAAAATACATTTTTTTAATTTTTTTTCTTTGTGTGTAAAGTGTTACCAACGAAATAACCGATATTTAATTTTTCGTCGAACCGTAAATCAAAGGTTATAAGATATAAAATTTTAAAACCAAATTGTACGTTAAGTCACATAAAGCCTATATATAGCTTTCATACTACGTATGAAATTCCATAATTCATCATGACCGAAAAAATAGTACAATGACTTTTAACAAATTTTACACTCATTTTCATTAAAAATGAACTAATTACATAAATCCAGAAGAACAATACTTGTCCCGTAACTACCACAAAATTCACAAAGAAGATTAAAGAGATGCTGAAATATGGATCATTAAAGAGCACAAAAAAGGGTTTGCCACAGGTTGATTTCCTCAATTAAGACTAAAGAGGATATTACACAATACATTATCATAAATACTGCTGGTTGTTATAAATTCGTTTTATTTGTTTCTAATCTATTCTAATATTTTAAAGAAGTAATGTTTGTTTATTTGTTTGTATGAGGTAATCTCAGAAACTACCGAACTGTTTTTAGAAATTCATTCACTACAGAATCTTAGGGCTTCCTGAGTGGCATAGCCGGTAGGCCTACAATATTGCTTAATGTTTTAATTTTGGATAAAAATATTTAAGATTGATAAACTGAAACCAATTTTTGGTGAAGTAAGGTTAGTTCTTTTATCTATTCAATTGTACATCATGAATTGTATTATGCGCTAATTTGTTTTATTTATTTAGTTTCTAAATATAAATGATAAATATTAAACAATAAAAATTTGATTAAGAAATAAGTCAAATTAATTTAAATCAGAAATAAAAAATATAAACTGATTTCTTTACACAATGATTAATAAAAAATGTCTCTAAAAATAATTTATATTTATTTATATTATATAATAAAAATGTCGGTAGCACGAAGCGTGTTAGCTACAGTAAAAAGATTTACCAAATATTAGAGAGAACTATTAACATACGCGATGATCCAGTACATTATCGATTGTAGTTTACATCATAAGTTAGATTTTATTAAGTCACAGTTTAAGCAGATGGTTTTCTATGAACATTACATGCGGACAACAAAATGTGCCATGCTATCTGTCAGCTTCAGTACACGTATCATCCTCGCTAAGAAAGATAAATTTTAGACTTAAGTTGCTAATTACTTTAAGTTGGTAATTACAAACTAATACCTGACTTGTATAAAGCCACAGCTGTTTTAAAGAAGTATACTATGTTATGGAAATGTTTGCAGCATAGAAATAAATTTTGTATGTGGTTTATAAGAAAGTACGATTTCTTTAATAGCTTAAAATCAATTAGTTGACTCAGGCATTCAGCTTTGAAATAACATATTCCTAAATTCATTGCTGTACGCAGATGACACTGTTATTATTTTTGATACAGAAGATTGGCCTCAATATGCCATTTATAAGTTGCACAAAATTAGCGCAGAGTTTGGCATGAGAATATTGGTGCAAAAATCAAAGATTATGGCATCCAAGGGAAGATGACCGGTTCGCTCAAAAATTATACTTGGTAACCGAACTATAAAACAAGTTCAAGATTTTAAATATTTAGCATGCTGGATTTCCTATGACAAAATTGGTGAAGTGATGGAAAAACTAGTAAAAATCAGCGTTGTATGCGATTCTATTCGCAGGATAATAGAAAAGAAAACGAGACAGGACACCCAAATGAAATTTTATAGAGCAATACTACTAATGGCTGTACTACTCATAACATATGTGAGTGAAACGTGGGTGCTTTCCAGAGGAATGAATCTCGTATCCAGGATGCTGAATTGAGATTTTTGCGGGCAGTCAAAGGTTGTACCCGGTTAGAGAGAGTGCTTAACGAAGCTACATGCGCCGAGTTAAATGTTTAATCACTGTGTGAGACGTTATGAATATATAAGAGAAACTGGTCCAACTATTTACTTTGCATGCTAGCACACAGACTTCCTCTGCGAGCATGGAAATATTAACCAAGAAGGAAGCGAGACTTGGGAAGACCTAAAATGAGATGGATGCCGGAACACGCCATTGAACCTAATCCTTGACAAATGATGATGATGACTATTTATTGCACCATTTATTTGTTAATTTCTCTGAAATTATGATCAAAGATTCTAAGGTTATTTAAAGTCATAATTAGTTAAATAATATTTAAGGCAGATACCTTTTAATTTGATTAATGTCATAGTTTGTATCTGGTGAGTTTGATATCTTCATATTGAAACACAGTGAGGAAACCTAATCAATCTTTTCCCGATTTGAAATAGTTCAGTGATCTGGAAAACCCTACCCGCTTCTTTAGCAATAAGCAAGCAATTTTGCCTTTACTGACACTGTTGAGAACATGCGTGAACATTTCTATCCCGTCTTCACCACCACCTTTCTTCATCGCAATCATACCCTTATCCGTGTAAAACCACTTTCCCTCGGATAAAATCTACGCAAAAACACCGCACCCTCATTTTCACTCTGATAGCTCACACACAGCTTTTATGACATTTCTATATTTGAATTTTACGGTAAGGTTTATACTGGCTCCTGTTATTACCCTGCCATTGAAAACATTCGGTCGATTAGAGTCATATCAATAACAGGAAATAGAATTTTCCTGTATATTACCATAAGGTTCGTGTCATATTAAAACTTATATCCACCTACATAATAAAATACATGACGTTATTTTTACTGTTATTTGCACAATAAATTTAAAGTTATTTCATCTTTTCCTGCAATGTAATATTTTGGTTTTTACCAATTACTGTTGCTCCAAAAATAATAAAAACGTTGAAAAATTACTATGTTATTTTCATATCAAAAATTTATATTTGTCAGGTAATTTTTTAAATTAAAAAATTAATTTTTTTAAGTGTTTGTTTAAGTAGAAATTATAATGTGAAACTTTAATTTGGAAGTCGCAGTAGGGACAAATTGGCTTATGATCTTTACAAATAAGGTGTTGCTGCGTCAGATCTGAGTGACCGATCATTAAACGTGGATATATAAATTGATAATGTAGATTTCGTAATTGAGGAGGTTTGGACACTACAGAGTGAATTGTAAGGAGAGGCAAAGTTTAGAATATTTAAACAAATTACAAAAGGTGTATGGTTTTGCAGGTATGTAGATATGAAATGACTTACGCAAGATAGAACAACTTGGAGGACTGGATCAAATCAGTCGAGAAAGTGATGACAAAAATAATACTGAGGACGTGCGTTATCAAAAAAATTCTTCTTAACAGAAAATAATTTAACAGGAAAAATAATCTACAGTTTAACCAATAGCGGAATTTCGGTATTCAGGAGTTTAACTAAATTTTCTCTTAGGGTTATCCGTCAAATACACAGTCAAATTATGTTTTGCAACAGAGAATGTACACTCTCTTTGCCATAAAACAATAAATAAATACTATGGATGAATAAGTCAGTACCGCTCAAATCAATTGGAACACTATAGGAATTTTGCTATATTTTTGTAATAAACATTATAGGATGTCTGACCTTTCATGGACCAGGACCATTAGTTCCAGTAAAAGGAATGATGAATTCTGAAAAAATATTTCTATATATTTACTAAACGCCGCGCCCGTAACACTTGGCAGAGAACTCGCTTACCATCTGATAAACGTCGCTTAAACCGGCTGACAAACGAGCTGAAACAGCAAATTCAAACACACAACACCCGCTTATACGAAAATTATACTGGAACTCTGAACGAGAAGGATGGTAGTCTCTGGCGCAGCACAAAACGCCTACTACGGCATCACACGACATCGATGCCCCTTAGGGTGGGTGACGGGCCCTGGCTAATAACTGATGACGACAAAGCTGAATGCTTTGGTAGACATCTTTCTGAAACATTCACTCCCCATAATGACATCCAATCTGTACATCACCAACGCGTTACTCAGTCACTAGATGAACCGCTTCAATTATCCCTCCCGCCGAAATACTTTCACCCCTCCGAAGTAAAATTTGAAATTTCGAGATTACCTCGTAAGAAGTCACCGGGATATGATTTAATAACAGCTGAAATACTTAAACATTTACCGCGGAAAGCGCTCGTTCTCCTTACTACAATCTTCAATAGTATATTGCGCACGACACATTTCCCCACTCAGTGGAAGTATGCAGAAATAGTAATGATACAAAAACCGAACAAACCTTTTCACTTACCTTCCTCCTACCGACCAATAAGCCTCCTCTCAGTACCTTCAAAAATTTTCGAAAAACTCCTTTACAAGCGCATTCTTCCGCTGGTTCATGATATACTACCTCCACATCAATTCGGATTCCGCACTCAACACTCCACTACACAACAACTGCACAGGGTGACTGATTACATAGCTTCGTCTATGGAACAAAAGATGTTTGTGTCCGCAGGTTTCCTAGATGTCGCTCAAGCTTTTGACAGAGTTTGGCATACAGGTCTCTTACACAAACTGAAAGAAATACTACCATTTACCTACTACCTTATCATAAATTCCTTCCTATCTGACAGATTCTTTAGAATTCGTTTAGGATCATCCTACTCAAATTTCTTTATTGTCTTAGCCGGCGTACCTCAGGGCTCAATTTTAGCCCCACTTCTCTATTCTGTATACACTTCAGACCTACCGACCCTACCCCAGACCCTCACTGCTACCTACGCTGACGACACAGCGATATTAGCCCGAGACCAAAACTCTATACACGCTTCACTAACACTCCAACATCATCTCAATCTTATACACGAATGGTGTAAAACATGGAAAATAAAACTTAATACGACAAAATCCCTTCACGTAACTTTCACACTCCGTCATGGTGATTGCCCACCAGTATACATAGACAATGAACCTCTCACAAAAACAGATACGGTCAAGTATCTCGGTCTGACTTTTGATAAACGACTAACTTGGAGCACACATATCAAACGGCAACGTTTATTACTGAATTCCCGACTTAAACTTCTATATTCCCTGCTTCACAAACGATCAAAATTACCAATGGCACAAAAATTACGCATATATTGTTCTCTTTTGAAACCTATTTGGACCTACGGATCCCAAATCTACGGTTCAACCAAAGCCTCTAACTTGCAACGAATTCAAACATTCCAGTCAAAAACATTACGCCTTATAGCAAAAGTACCTCTTTACGTTAGCAACAAAACCTTACATACAGATTTGAAAACACCACTTGTACAAAATTCCATTGAATACCTATACAAACGCTTTCACGACAAGTCACACGAACACGAAAACCCCCTGGTGCGTTCACTTTCCTCCGTCCATTTACCTGATAATCCTCCTAGACGCCTTAAAAGACGCTGGAGTAGAGACATGCTAATTTGATATACAAATTTCATTCTTGGGGAGGCACCAATGGGGGCCCTACCCCTCTCATGCCTATCATGTCATTTACATAATCACGATAATCATCACATTTGCTTGTTGTATCATTTTACAGTTGTAAATAAAAAATTAAAGAGAAAAAAACATATATATATTTACTCCAAAGAAGAGTAGTTCCAACCTTACAAAAATTGTCTTCAGCTAGCGACGGGATTTTCCAGCAAGATCTCGCATCTTGCCATAAATCTAAAAAATGTAAAACTTCTTCACTAAAAATAATATAGGCTAAATGTTCTTCCATAGCCTGGCAACTCACCAGACCTAAACCCAATTGAGAATCTGTGGTAAATTTATAAGCAAAAATTTGCCAAAGAAGACAATAGACTAAAAACTTCTACGATTTCTTCACTAAACAAGATAAATGGTTTCATGATTATGAACAGAAAAAAAACATGTGAGAAACTTGTTGAATCAATGCCTAAACATTGTCAGGAAGTCATAAAGATCAAAGGAGGACATATCAACTATTAAAATATAAGTTTGTACACTTCCGTTAATAAACAGTGTTTTAATTTTTTTTTTTTTATTGAGCGTTTCAATTAATTTGAGCGATACTGTATAATAACTCGCGTATGTGTCCTTAATGGAGGATTCACTTCTCTGGATTTTGTGTTAGTTAATATGTTTTCTTATCTTCAAAAAAGATCCTGTTCTCTCAGGTAAATGTTTTCGTCGTAGTCTTCTTAGTGTTCGTGTGTTATCTCGGAGGTTCACTGCCAAAAGTTGGGATGATTTTTTTTAATTTCGTGTGATATGTTGAGGAGAATTTTAAAATTTTGTGTTTTTTGTTGGTATTTGTAAATCTGTGTATAAAATTGTGTTTGATATATTGTACCATCGTGATTTTGTAAGCATTCTGAGAATTTTAAATTGGTATCTTTGAATTGTGTCTACGTTAGAATTATTGGTTATTCCCCAAAGCGGAATTCTATAAGTCCTTATGGGCTTCAGAATGACCTTGTTTACTATAAAAACTTTGTCTAAGAGAGCTTCTAATTAGGCAAATTTTACTCTAGCAATAATTTTATAATCAGTTTTAATGATATTTGAGAATCTTCTCTCTTTTACAACATATTTTATAGCAATAAAACGAAAAATGGGTCTTTCTGGAAAAACTCAGTCCTAGTAGTTACAGTCTCACTCTTTTGTTGAAAATTCGGTTTGTTTTCGAAATGATAGCTATGCGATACATTTTATGTTCGGAAAAATTGGTAAATAAAAAGTTTAATTTAATTTTGTATTAAAATTTTCTGTCCAACCCTTATTTTAGATTTTACGATTTTCCCTTAATATCCTCATATAAATCGTTTCATTAATTTAAGAGAAAAGTTCCGCACAATTAAACAGTAAAAAATTAGAACTTTTGTAGAAAGTATTTTATTCTTTTAAATATTTTTGTACAATTGGAACTACATAAAACAAATAATATGGCCACCAATTTTGTTAGTTTATTGAATAATAAAATTCTATTGACAGGAAAACATACTGCTCAGTAGCGCATCATTATGGAATCACTAAAGTTAAGATTGCGATATTTTATTTTAATTTTCAAATTTATTGTACAATGTATTTTTCGAATAAAAATTATTAGCACTGAATAAATTTATTTCATTTAGCAAGCCTCTACTAAAAAGGCCAGAGATAGACTTCTCAGGAAGTGGCAGAAGATATGGGATAAAGAGGTTTCCGGTCGATGGACACAGAAGATGACCGGTTCAGACGATCAGATAGATGAAGCAAGCTATCTGGATTGTGAGGCGGAAGAGGACAACGCAGTAACTTACATGTGATTTTCGACTGCAGAAGATGGATACCGGTGAGGGAGGTTCTGGAACCCAGCTTGGGTCGCCGACTTCTCCAGAAAATCTCGGTGATTTTACGATTGCAGCGGAAGAAAACTGAAAGGCCATTGAGGAGTTCATTCAGAAGGTGATGAAGAGCAGAGAAGCTCAGCTGCGTTAGGCTCTAAAGAAAACACTCAAAAGGGGGGAAAATGGGTGGTAAGAAGAGAAATCGCGCTGAGATAACTTTATCCAGCTAATAAAGAACCGCCAGCTTGTTGTGAAGTTATGCCTAACGGTGATCCTGCGGCAAGTCGGGATGGGGTAGAAAGGAACTGAGAGGTTTGGTGGATAGTTGCCGTCGGCAGAGCTCCGCATACCCATGGTGAAAACCTACCTGGGAACCGATAACTTCGGTTTCCTCTCGTATAAAAAAAGTCAATACTCAAGGTGCGATGTAAGCGGCTTAAATTAGGAACTTCACGTGAATTTTGTTGTTGAATTAATGGATCGTTGTCTTGAGATAACTTTAAATGGAGGAAACTTTTTGTAATACTACCATTTTTATATAATTACCTCGAATGAGCGAAATTTGAAAACTGAATTTAGTGCCTTGTTAATTGACGTACTAAAGAGAATCGGAAGCAATCGCAGAAATTTATATTGATAAGTTTTAGAATTTTCAGTGCAGTTGGTTTGACAGAAATTATTTTATCCTATTGAACCTTTAGGCACATCCTTCATAACCACTTTATCGAAAAATTTTTAATTAAAAAAATTTAGAATAGCATGAAAAATCAGTCTTGGCCATTATTTTTTCATTATTATTTTCTTATCAGAAACTTTTTCAACTCAAACAATATTTTCATTTTCAATTCAATTCATTCGTTTTCGAAGATATTTTTGCGGGAATACGAAGCGATACAATCAGTCATGTTTTTCCGTGTTTTGATGTCAGCTGATCTAAGGACTTTCCAGACCCGGAGGTTGACTTTATAGAAAAATATCAATTTTATACAATATTTGCTAGGTAGTTATTAGCGTTTCACAAACTATTATTTTGTTTTTAGCCATTTCTTTAATTCGATTTACTATCTTTAATAGCCTACATCTGTTACTTTTTGCGTACAGAGACAAATTTAGATCACGTGAGGTGGCTTTAGTCGTTTCTGGGAGCTTTTCTTAAACAACCCACATTCTCAGCAATTGTTCGCTGTAGGCTTTCTCCTTTCTTGTGTCCATCCGGAGTTCTGTTTTAGTTCTTTGTCTGAACCCTTAAAGTTCGTAATTAGTTGTTTGAATTTGATTCGGTTCATTACGTTTTCTCGATTTATTCTAGCTTTCTCAATATCTTTTCTGATTTCTTGAACCATTTAACCGACACGTTAGTTCTACTGTTAAGTGTCTTAAAAATGTGTTCTGTCTACTTTCATTCAATGACATTTGACATTCATTCTATACTGGTGCCAGTAAAAATGTATTATTCTAACATCTATTCCTTTCATTGATTAATTATTTAATTTTTTCGATATTCTAGGACCCCTTTTGACGGATGCACACATTTAAAATAGATCGAAGTTTATGTGTAGTTTATGTTCTTTTCGAATTAAACGAGTTTAATATTCGTTATATTATTCCCTACATACTTAGATTTGTGAACTTTTAAACTATTCGAAAGATTCTTTAGCATACGATATATTAATATGCCGAGTATATAAATGTTAACCCAATATTTGGTAATGAAAGAACATTTAAACAGTAATAATTTATATTAATTAGTTAGCTTTAAAAATTTATGACATTTTTATGTCATATTTAATTAAGTATAAATATATATTTGTGAAGTTATTTTTGTTTCGTATTAAAGAATTTTATCTCGTAAAATAACAAAATACCGACATGAAATTAGTCTCTAGAAATTCCTTACATTAATTTTGTTCTCTTAAATCAGAGGTAATGTTAAAAGGTAGTTCCTATAAATTAATATAAATACCTGAATTCTTTGAATTGTTAAGAATGTAACTTAAATTTCGGTTTTATCATAACAACTGAAATCTGTTGGAGATCCCCGTTAAGATTATCTTTTCATTCCATTCTCTATTCTAGATTTTTCCGAAATATATAATATCTATTAAAATACACTTTTTTAACAATTCATCACATTGTCGTTACCTTGTTTTGAACGGTTTATACATTTTCCTTATAAATATGATACTATACATAATTAAATTTTATTATTAATTTTAAAGATGTTTAGCATACCAAGCTATTAAAAATAATTTTTAAATATTTAATAAAATCTTACCGGTTTAATTCTTCGTGGTATTTTAAAATTTATCTACTTTATAACGATGGGAATATTGAAGTACTCCTCTATTATAAAGTAAGAGATGTAATCATTTTTGTTATATATAGGTCCTGATTTACTTTTTCCCGAATCGTTTTTTTATCATCGCGACTATCGTATCGTATTTTGACAATATCTAAAGGGAATATGTGTTCGACATTTTCGAGGACTGAGATTTTTTAAATAATAAAAGTGATAAATAGGGTTTCCAATAAAGAGTTATAAATGGTTTTGTAGGTAAAATATGTAGGCCTGCCTATTGTTGTACGGGTATATTGAGAGACCAGGGTACCTTTTAAGATAATTGGCCTTTTTGTAACACTTTTATTCAATCCTAATTTGTTTACAGTTTGTTACGATTTATCCAGAAGCCATCAGAAGGATTTTGTATTTTTATTATTACATCGAAAATCTCTGTCCTTCTCGAAACCTCCGCAGCCCACTTATATAAGCAGCCGGTTTGGTTAATTTGTCTGTGATTCAGTGAGCGAATTGCATAGTGCATAAGAGTGCGTTAGAGAAAGTCAACGTTACTGTGAATTACTGTGTTTTGTTTAACGTTTTTTCTGTATCTTTTGTAAGTAGTATTTAGTAAATTGGTTAAGTTTATTTATTGTTATTAGTTATAATTAGTTTGTTATTTATTATAAGTAATTTACTTGTAGATTTTAGTCACTTTATTAATTGTAATTTTAAACTTTAGTGTGTAAATCATTTAATTTACCCAGAAACCGAAACGGACTTTAGAGATAAGTGTCACATTATTATAGCCTACTATCACTTACGTGTTCTTAAGTCAGATACTTAAGTACTTAAGGGTACTTTTCTAACCTGAAGCCGTTATTCTAAACATAGGCCTGCGATTATCTTTTCCAGTATATTTACTGGAATATTAACACTGTATGATGGTTTTGACTGCAAATTTTTATTTTTTATATCTTTCAATCACTTAGTCGCAGATCTACCAGAAAAACATTAAATTACGTCAAAAAATGTTTTTAATGTAAAAAATTAAGTTTTTATCAGGTTTCCCCAGAAAAATTACGATATCACTAAAAACAGAAGAGTCTAACCTCTGGGTTACAGAGACTGCCTGGTCGTCATTGTACAGTTCAAACATACCAATAACAATGTCACAAGGTAATAATATTATTGGTAGGTACTACTACCTTTATAAGCTATAGGCTACAATTAAATGATTACACTTACCCTACTGACAAATACAATTAGATTACTTTAATAAATTAATTACAAAACTAGCGCTTAAACTAAACTTGACTATTATTAAAAATCTGGTGTAAAAACCTCACACGAGTTTCTCTTGCCAATGCAAATAATGACCAATATAACCTAACATTACTCCTAATAATAAATTGGAAATAAACAAAAAACTAACCTCAAAAAACATAACCTAATTTTAATCATGAGTGAATGATGCAAAATGAAAACCAACCTTAGTTAAGCTTAATAATACGGAAAATCACTCTTTGACGCTAAACTAGACTCTGTAAATAAAAGAAAGCTTAAAAATAAAAGTTGTAGGTTTCTTACTTTCCTATGAATTTGATTATTATACTTTCATCGTAAAATGCATACTAAGGCCGAAATCTTAAAAAGTCCATTTTTTATAGTTTTTTATGAAAATAGTAAATTTTTAAATTGTCTACAACTTTTATTACATACACTTCTGCGCTAAAATCAAGGCCGCAATAATAAAAAAAAAACACTTTTTTGTACAAGAGAACAGCCTTCCCAAGAATTTCAGCAGATATGACGCCTACTTTATCTTGTAGAGCATAAAAAATATAGTAAATGAGGCGATTTTTAAAAAAAACCGTAGTAGCCGTTTTTAAGAAAATCGCAGAAAGTGAAAAATTACACGGACAAACTACTACTTCTAGTTGACCAATTTTAATGAAAATGTTCGCGTCGGGTCCTCTAGTGGTACCTAACGTAAGTTTGTAGTTTCAAACCATTTTATTCATCACAATCCATTACCTTGTTCAATACACAACACTTCATACAATACACAATTTATTCAATCAACAATCTATTCCCTTAATCATTTCTAGAATATCGCAGTACAATGTTACAATATATTCAGATCACATCGGATATGGAAACATCTTGTGGGTGAGAGTAAACTTTAAAAGTTTTATCTTATTGTGTAAAACTGTCTACATATTTACATATATACGCCTAGATTTCATTTTTTATTGAGAAACCAAGTGGAAAACGAACAGTTTACAGCTTAAGTAGAAGTGAATAACAGAATTTTTTCCCATTTTATAAACTGTTCGGTATTTTATCTGTATATTTTAATTCGAGTTAATTATAAGAAAAAAAAAAACAATAAAACACGATATAATTCTGTTCATCTCACATACACTTAGTTTTTTTTATATAGGCATTACTTTACAATTTTGTTTTCAATACACAGTTGGCCCTCCGTCAGCAAGTTCTTTATGGCTCTAGGGAAATTAATGAGTGAAATTAACGTCTCCCCATTTCATACTACTACAACCTTTTAATAATGAGAAATATTTTTTTGTACAGAAAGAGGATTTTTTGAGGATTAACTTTTTGTAAAATGAGATTTTCCTAAACAAAAAATTAATTTTTATAATAATACATTTCAGTTGTGTATCTGGGGTGAAAAGTTTTGATACGCTACCAAAAGAAAAGAGATAATTTAGAGTAATATTGTGCATTACTTAATTATGTCTGTTATAAGAAAATTATCGTTCTGAGATTATGTATCCGGATCGTAAAAAAAATTATTGATTATTATTATGGATGGTAAGAAACGTATTGCTTCACTTGCTCCAGTATCTTACCATATTAAAATTTTAACTGTAAAAATAAGTACCAAATAGTAAAGTAGTAATAGGAAAATTCTGAATAAAGAATAAAAACATAAAGGAAATTGTTTATTTATTTATTGAAATTTGGATGTTTTATCATTTACTAATGTTAAACTCTTACTGATGAAAAAAATCACTCAACCGGTAACATTGACATGTTGTTTCGGTCAACAACCGTCAAAAGTCTGATTTGAACCTCTAGAGCAGTGATTCTCAACCTTTTTTGCTACTTTACCCCCAAATGGTAAAAATAAATGAAATAAATATTTCGCGATCCTACCCCCCCCCCCCCCCCCGATAATAATACTAAGCCTTACTATTAATAACGGAATTTTGACGGAAATTATGAATATAAAATGGTTTTTTTTTTAATATTATATAATCAAACTGCACTAATTTTATCTCTTTAAAGAAAATACAGAACGTAAAAAAATGGAATACAACTATTGCTATTATTTTATATTGCTGCGTTTATACTTTTATAAGTGGAATTTACACTTTTATGAGGAATTTACAAGTTCCAACTTGAAGTGTACATGCTCTTTGTAATTTAATCTCCTATAATACTCACTGTGAGAGAATGTTTGTATTAATTTTTGTACTTATTGCATGTATAATTTTTATAAGTAAGTTTATAATAAATGATTTTTCTTATAAAATGATTAAATTATTTTATTATTGTTTTGCAACCCCCTATAATATCACCACGACCCCCATGGGGGTTGTGACCCCCAGGTTGAGAATCACTGCTCTAAAGGTTTAACTAAGTAAAAACGAAGAGTGAGATGGTTTACTACGCCTTCCTCACTGAGTTGAATTGAGTTGAGAAACACTGAGTTTTTGAAGGGCTTGGGATGATGATAAGCATCCCAAGCCCTCCAAAAAGCACTTACTTTCCGCCCTGCAATGACACCTTTACGTCATTCACTGTCTGGCTGTATAGTGACATTTATTATTCTCAGAGAGGGGATAACTCTGACTAGTATCTTTTGCACCTCTACCTCTTCTGTTCTTAAATAGTTTAATCGTATAATTGGCTGAGTATATGATACAAGTAGAACTTTTTTTGCAACTCTGGTATCAGCAGATCGAATGCAATTAATTTAACACTCCACCTGCCCGTTATGGGAAAAACATTAACATAATTAATGCAATTAATTAATTAAAACTTTTATTTTATGTTAACTTTTAGCTTTATTTAACTTTTTTTAGTAGGAGTGAATGTTTTATACTTTGGTACGCATTTCCCATATAAGTTATATATACAGTACTGTCTTACTGGTAATTAGCTTATTGTACAAGAGGTGTATAAGTTCTGTTGTTGTTGTTTAGGTCATCAGCCTGTAGGCTGGTTTGAACCTCTAGAGGTTTTACTAAGTAAAACGAGGAGTGAGGTGGTTTACAATTGCCTTCCTCACTGAATAGAAAAGTATGCTTATCAGCATGCCGGGCCCTCTGAAAAGCACATATTTTCCACTCTGCAAATGACACCTTCACTTCATTCACCACAGGGTCTGGCTGTATAGTGAAATTCATTACTTTCAGAGGAGGTAACTCTGACTAGTGTCTTTAACACCTCTACCTCTTCTGTTCTTAAATGATTCAGTCATTTTATTGGCTGACCATGTGATAAGAAACAGAACTATTTATTTTAGCCTTGCAACGAACAGATTGAGTAAAAATAATTTGACACTCCACCTGTCTGTTATGGGCAGTGTTGTGAAATAAGTTCTGAAATGAATATATCTTAAATTTTTCTAAATTTTTTAATTATTATTTTCATCATGGTCATTGTCATCTTCAGCTTCAACTACTTCATTTATAAAGATATTAATGCACAATTCAGTATGAAGTTTAGTTTTGTTTTTTTTTCAGAGTTTAGTAATTTTAAACACACAACACTGAGTGTTTTATATTTTCATTCTAAGAACGCTGTTATTCAGAGTTTTATCGTATTTACTTACGATACAATAAAAAAATTACGATTACAAAAAATCTGGTGTGAAACACTCACACAAATTTCTCTTACCAATTCAAATAATGCCCACATAACCTAATATTAGTAATAAAACATATGAAATAAACAAAAACCTAACCTCAATAAAGATAACCTAATTTTAATTATGAGTGAAACACGCAAAATGAAAATCAACCTCAGTTTGCCTTAAAAATATGGACAATCACTCTTTCACGCTGAACTAGGTTCTGTAGAGAAAAGTGCTCTAAGTAAAGTTGTAGATATTTTAATTTCCTATAAATTTAATTATATACACTTTTGTCGTAAAATGCATACTAAGGCTGAAAAATTAAAATAGAATCAATGTTTTTTACGCATTTTCGTAAAACATAAACTGAAAATCGTTAATTACCGCTAAACTAAGCGTTAGAAAAAAATTTGAAACAAACGTTGTAGGATTTTAGATTCTCTACAACTTTTATTAGGTATACTTTTTTGAGCTAAAATGTATATTAAAACGCAATCTTAAAAAAAACAATTTCTTTATGAGAAAACAGTCTTCCCCAGAATTTCAGCAGGCATGGCGCCTAACCTATCTTATATAACACACACACACACGCACGCACACACACACACACACGCACACACACACACACACACACACACACACAGACCAATCGCTAAAAACATGTTTTCTTGGGTTCAGGGCGTCTGGAAACGTGTAGATCCGGTGAAAACTCGATTTCGGAAAATCGACATGAAAACAATACTTTCCTTCCTATATATTCGTATAGGCAAGAGAAAGTAAAAACAGATTGCTAAAGAATTACACTTTGTTAAATAAAAATAATTTTTAACCATGAGTGGCAGCATTGGATTGAAGAGAATTATCAGTGCATTTTAACGTGTCAAAAATGTATAGACCGTAGCTGTGAATTCAATCCTCTTTGCAGTCCAGCGCAGTCAAGCTTTTTATCACTTCGCCAAATTGACTTTTAAAGGCAGCCAAATTGACATTTACTTCCCCTTTTAATCTTGGTGAAATCTTTTCGTTTTTTCTATTATATATAATTCCTCAAAATCAATTTCAATTTTTAAAAAATGAATATTTAAATGTCGATAGGATAAAATTAAAGAAGATAGCGAAGTGATGAATAATTTGCATAATTTTACTTATGTAGTGTTCGTTTTTGAGTTAACTACACATTCACACAGATTCTATCTTAAGATATGTAGCGTACCTTACCAAGCCAGAATAATCTTTATTTAAATCAATTTGCAAGTCTTATGTGAAAATAACTCGTAGTTGATGCGTTTCAGAACTTCATTATTCTCTATAATTTACTGGCTGAGATATACGACATGCAGTATGTAAATTACTACGCCTTGTAAGGTGACTTTACAACGTTAATTTAGAATAGATAAATTATGCTTGTTTTCCTTTCAGAACGATTCAGAATTTAAATTTAAACTTTATAAGTTAATTATTTTCTCAGTTTAATCAATAACTCGATTTTTTATCTAAATTTTAAATACGAAAATTGTATTATGTAAGTTCTCTCCAGTTTATGACTATTACATATACCCGTGAACTTGTTATTTTCAAAGTATCAACTTATTAACACAATAAATTTATTTAAGTTATGATCAGTTCAGTTTTATACTTTAACTGTCAGGTGAAGATAATACATTCTTAATAAAGTGACCCAATACTTTTTTATTGATTTAAAAAAATATTTTTGTATTTCAAAACAATCTACCTCTATCAATTTATATCTTTTGTATCGTTTTACCTATCATAAAACATTCCGAAAATCTTTCTCTCAAATTATCCTCAGTGTATGCACATTTATATATTTTTTTATAAAAAATAATAGTTTATCCATTGGTTTGTTTTTAGAAAATAATTATGAATCTAATAGTAAAACTGTTATTAAAATTTCTCATCTACCTACTTTATAAAAATATAACTGCTGGTTAAAGTCAACATGTCTATATTTATTTTGTATTTATTGATTTTCGGAGACGACGGTTCCATGGTTTAAATCATAGTAAACGTAGTTACTTTTATACGGATTTGAATAATAGACTGTAGTTACCGGTGTACTTTGATGGTTGGGGTTCAATTAAACATACTCTCTCAGGAATGGTCGGCCTGGGTCTGTACAAGACTACATCTCATTTACACGTCATACACATCATCCTGATCTCATTGGGTCAAGTGGTTGTTTATTGTTCTTAAATTGAACAGATTGCAACGTACACACATTAGGGATAAAAATTTGTTACTGAACTTGTGTTTGTTTGAATATTATTACTTTAACAATGAAAAATGCATATAGCAACTCCATTTGTATGGAGCAACTCCCCAAAAACAAAGAAATTGATTATTATTATTATTATTATTATCACACTTTTATTAATCTGAAAGAATGAAGAAAACCACCAATGATGATTTATAGGACTGTAGATCTTTGGGCAGATACAAAAGATATTATAAATTTAGCTTTAAATTAGTCATTTCTTTGTTACCTTTTACGCGCGAATCATCGAAATACAAATACATTAGTTATAAGAGGGTTCCCTCTTTATTCGAACCCTCTAGAGCAAAAGAGCCAAATTTCAGCTAACTAGGTGATCGGATAGACAAGCTGTGAAGAGTGATTCAGTGAGGGCTTTCGCATCAATCGTATGTATGCAGAAACAACGGACAACACATTATGAATATTTAGCGTTATAAAACACCAGTAATAGAGAAATAAAAAAAAACAAATGATCAGTAAAAGATAAAATTATTACTGATGATAAGGTGGAAGACTAATAATTATGATACTTAGACTTTTTAATCCACTTGACATTAAATATAGTACTAAGATGTTCGATAAGTGTTTTAGGGAAGTTGAGTACTCTATTCTTTTGGCCGGACCGTTAGTGTAGTGGTCAGCGCAACTGGCTTCTATACCGGGTACCGGGTTTGATTGCCGGTCAGATCTGGCATTTTTTAATTTGTATATCATTTCATATCATTACCAACGCATTTGTCAAAACTTATATAAGCATTATCACTCAATAAAGAAAAATCTGTCAGCTAACTGACTGGGTTGACTTGATTGGATGATCTCCATTAATATAGAAAAACTGAATTGAATTCTGTAAAGGGATGGAGTGGTGGTGTATGGTTTAGGATAATCGACTATTATAGTCATTTCTTGTATTATTTTGTGATTAACTGTTTTAAAATTTATAGTGTTTTCTAATATATTTGCATTTGTGTATCTTTTTTTAAGAGGGAATATTAAAATAGATGGTGTACCCCTGGAAAGAGTTAAGCAGTATACTTACCTAGGCAGCAATGTAAACGAGGATTGGGATCACTCGCAAGAAATTAAGATACGCATAGAAAAAGCCAGAGTGGCCTTCAACAATATGCGAAAAATTTTCAAAACTCACGACCTTACACTTGCTATCAAAATGCGTCTCCTTCGATGTACTGTTCTACGGCGTGGAAGCTTGGACGCTCACTGAGGCCTCAGCCAGGAGGCTTGAAGCCTTTGAAATGTGGCTTTATCGAAGAATGTTACGCGTATCATGGAGGGACAGAGTCACCAATGTAGAAATTCTTCGAAGGATGAATAAAGATAAAGAGGTTCTTGACATCGTGAAAGTGCGAAAGCTCCAATACTTGGGACACATTATGCGCAATGAGAACCGTTACGTGTTGCTCCAAAAGATTCTGCAAGGAAAGGTGTATGGTGCGAGAGGTCCCGGTAGAAGAAGGATTTCATGGTTGAAAAATCTAAGAACGTGGTTCAACCAGTCGACGACCCAACTTTTCAAAGCAGCTGTTTCCAAAGTCAGAATAGCCATCATGATAGCCAACATCCGAACCGGATAGGCACCATAAGAAGAAGAAGAAGATCCTTTTTTATTGTTATAGTTTTGATGTGATCTATTATTATTATTCTTTACGATCTACGTACAAAATCTCTCAGAATTCTTTTACTTTATTCTTTCTCGTATCATCTACCTTTTAATTATTGCTTCCAGAATTCGGAAGTAAGGTTTTGTATTTATTTTATTTGTTACGTCATTCTATGCAATTCTTGTAACGTAATAGGGTATATAAGCGTTAGCTTCTGTTGTCAATCAGTTAGTTGAATTTAGTCAGATCAAACTGTCATACAGAGTGCTCTTAGTATGAATACATTGTACGTTAAGAAAACGTCTGCGCGATGTACATATTTACCTTGGTTGTAGGTAAAAAGTAACGGATAAATACATAAAATTATTGCTATTGTTCGTTAAATAAATTTAAGCTTTACGATTTTGTAATTAATTTAAGTACCTAACTCGATTATAAATTATTAGTAAACCAAGTTTAATAATTAATTGTAATTATTAGTTGTGTCAATTAAAAAATAACTGTTAAAAGTTTAAGGAAGTCTGTTTATTGTTTATTATACCCAGATCCCAAACGGAGGCTTGTGTGTAACAGTATTATCTATGGCAGGAGTATGTATAAATTGCAGAATATACTGTACTTTAAGAATAAAATGATATTGTTATAAATCTAAGGATTTTTCTCGTGTGACACGTAATAAAAAATATAGTAATAAAACCAAGACCACGAATATGGTGCACAAATCTTCTTAGAATAGCTGTTGCTCAGGATTGTTAAGTATTGTAACATTCTAAACTTATGATAAAGTCCTTGAAGTCGGAGGTAATCGTGGATCCAGTCATTTGGACGAGGTAATCATTTTCCATTACTGCAGCGTTACAGATTGGTAGAAAAAATATCTATAGAATTTTTTTAATCTTCAACTGTAATTTTTAATACAAGAATATCAATCGAAAAGATTTTCTTACTTATCCAAACCAAACCATTATTTTAAACAAAAAATAAATTGTTAAATTTTTAGATTTTTCTTCCTTTGTTTTAATGTACCAAAAGATCGATCAACTATGGCTATATTTTGTATAATATTTATACAGTACTTAGAACTCGGGTTTATACATTTTCAAACAGACCTAAGTCACGTTGGTGATTGATTTATGAATGAAACTTCAATTTAGTATCTAATGATCCATTTTTGCACGCTTCATAAAACAAATATAATTACATGATAGCACAAAATACTTAAAAAAAACAATGTATTTTCCTTTTCACTGCACAACACTGATTCCTAATAATAATTATGCAATAAAATATCTTGTAACACAACCGAAACCAATTTCCAACATCATAAACCATTTCAATAATTAAAGTAATTTTGTAATTTGTACTAACATCGCTCCACAGTTTTAGAAATCATTTTATTGGGATTAATAAGATATATTAATACTAACTAACATTTTAATATAACTACCTAACATTTTCGCCTGCACTGATCATGAATTTATTGCTATCCTCATAGGGATGTGCACTAAATATACTCTATCCCATGGAACCGTCAAAACATAAATGGAACAGCACGTCAAAACATAAATGTATTAAAATTATGATTGAACTTAGCACGATTCATTCGAGTTACAAGAAATGTTCTTTGCTTATCAGATGAAACTTGCTATATACTAACAGAAACCGTATACTAAATACAAAATACGACATTACCAGTAGAAAGAATTCGTACAGTGGGCCTATTATAAAACATCCGGTTTGTCGTCGGTTGTTTTGACTTAACGCGTTGGTATACAGTGGACAACTGGCACAACTCTTGCTCTACGTGTACACACAGTTCCGCATAAAGTATATCCATAACCTGTTTTTTCAACAAGGTCTACAAATTTTAATGTACGCAAATGCCTACAACCTTATTTCAATGTACAAACGTAAAAATAATTATTTAATTTTAAAATATGTATTTAATTTGTCCCAGTAAAAATTTAAATTATAAATTACAAGAACTAAACTGCAAAAACTCACTAAACTATACTCTACAGACGCACGCAACTAACTAAACAAATTGGTCTTCATATAAATATAATAAACAGAAAATCTTATAAGAAAACAAATTAGTCACGTCATTATGTCTAACAAATTATTAATAACAACAGTGAAAACAAAGCGTAGTGACCGTGCGTGAGTCGCACATTACAGTAGTGATTGTATAAATTTGTGATGTACCGTCGTTGCATGGCGAGGAGCGAAGAGTGAAGTAGACCAACACCCCGAAGCTGCTTGTGTCAATCCGAATTGTCCAAGGTATAGAGTGAAACATGATTACGCATCCTTTTTACTGACTTTCAATCCGTAGTCTGTTTATATCTGCTGTAACGTTCTGTGGAATGTACTATAGTTCATTTTTCTGCGGTTTTTTACGCTGGTGTAATTCTACACTTTACTTTTTCTACATATCGCTGTAAGAATTCTGGAGCATATTCTACAAAAAGAGATACAACCTTTTAAAAAATCTGTATGTACATATAGTTATTTATTGATGGCAATTTTTGTAATTGTCATATATTATTTTCCTTTGTCCGTCCATCACACCCAGATATCAGAAACTACAAGAGATAGCAACTAACGGTTTTCGGATTCTTAAAATATACAAAAAGGTAGTGGGTTTAAATTGGGTTTGAAGTTCCAATCCTGACTGAAAATGGCCCAAAACCAGAAGTCAAAAAATCAAAGATAGAAACGAAAGAGCAAAAAACCGTTTTCGTATTCGTAATCTACACAAAAGGCTAGAGAGCCTGGATTGAGTTTGAAGTTTTGGTTTCGACCTGAAGTAGTCCTAAACCAGAAGTCAAGATATGAAAGTCGGAATTAGGAAACAAAAATAGTAAAGTGTCATTTGATTACTCTTAAGGCCGGGTACAGACTGACGGCGTGTTACACCGGTGTTACCGTTGGGCAGTGAGTTACATACATGAGTCAGACGGTGAAGAACAGATGAAAGAACGCCAAAGTGCCGGTGACGCGACTTCGACCGACATTAAATTTTTCAACGGTTGTGATTATACACTATTATATACCGCGTTCGTGAGCACTGCCGCTCAAAGTTGGCTGCGCGGTGACGGCGCGTCAAAGAGTAGATACAGAAATCATTGGGTTTGAAGTTCCGGTATCGGCAAGAAGTGGCCCAAGACCGGAAGTCAAGAAATCAAAGTCAGAATTTGGAAAAAATAGTGTCATTCGATTCATCTTAAAGAGTAGATACAGAAATCACTAATGGTTTTTGCCTTAAGTCAAAGGTGAACCTTTCTAAAAATTTCCAGCAGCCCTGAGACCTGTCGTCTTATGAAAGAAATGTTTTATATATTAAAAATATAATAAACCTTAAATTTTTAAAGAAAATAAAGAGTAAAATTTAAATTACTAAGCAAATAAATGTGTTGGATACCTCTATTTTAGCATTTTTATTATGCTACCGTAATCAAGTAAATTGATAGCCAAGTAATTTTCGTGAGATTCAAGTGAACAAATAGAGACCTAAAACAAAAATAAAAGTTTAAATACAGTTATAATATATTAGTATTTACAAAGTACAACTGAGTTTACTCTAAGATTCTAAAAGAAGATTTTTTTACACAACTTATTTGTTTTTTATTTATTCTTTCTTTTATGTTTACATCTTTTACCATTCTGAGTTGTAATCAACAAACTCGTGTTTGTTTGTGTTATTATTGTTTATTTATGTTTCTGTGGCTACTCAAAGTCTTTGTGAGAATAAAGTTAGAGAAAAAAAAGGATGAATTAAGAGAAAAAGGTTTTGCTTGAGAAAATTTCCTTTATATTTATTTATTCTCAGTGCTTCCTTCTTCACGACAATTTTGAATTCCAACACTGTATGAAGAAAACAGGTTAATGGAGTGAGTGACTCGGTGTTTCTACAGCATAGTAAACCCTCTTATAGTTTGCATATAGAACTGTACAAATATTAGGTGCACCTTCATAAGAGGTTTATTTATTTATACAGAATGCTTTCAAGTATGTTCTCTTTGAAAAATATTTCAAAGAATGTCATTAATGATATACTCAAATATACTCTGTCTTGATAGTTTCATTAATAATTATTTAAATTATTGTGTGTAATTATATAAAATTAGTCTTCAAAGTAAACTCAGAATAAATCAAAGTAATATAAACTAAGACGTTCATTAATTAACGAGACACTAATGTAGAGAAAAAATGGATCATTTTCCATCAAAATGGACAATGAATCATATTCAGGTCAAGTTGGCAACCTTGGAGGCACTGTTAATCAGCTGTTCGATAATAATTAATATACACAGGAGCGTCGTTTATCCAAACGTCAGTCATCCGAACTGTCAATTATCCGAACCACCATCGATGGAAAAAATACATATTAAACTCACGCAAAAGTATTTTCTGTCCTAGAAACTGAAATGATATGGTGCGAACAACAATCAGAATTTAGTGCTGCTGAAGCATTGTTACTAAAAAGAATGAGAAACATTGCATCTACAAAAAGTACAGTCTTAGTTCAAAAACAAATTCAATATATTTTTTAAATTACTGTAATGTATGTACAAGTACATTAAAAAATATTTCATACAATGTATTCAGTTTTGAAATTCTGTATTTTTCCGTCTGCCGTCTGTTTTTATAATATTCAGTAGACCTACTCTACAATTGCAATTAATGCAATAAATTAGTTTTTCTTAACTAAAATTTATGTCAGCCTTTATTACTAACATATCAAACAATTAGGTTATGTTACATTTTTACCGTTTAGCTTATATTTACGAGTATATTACATTTTTACGGCACAACGTATCAAATTACAGTATTTAATGAGTTTTATTATTCGAACTATTTGATTATTATCAGAATCGCTCTAATCCCAGTTAGTTCGGATAACTGAAACTCCACAGTAATTTATAATCTTTTATTAATTTCAAAATGTGAGCTACACCGGAAGAGTAGTCTAACGTTCAGTGATAAGATTTTTACTATCCGAATGTGTAAAACCGGCGAAAATTACTCACCAATGTTAAAACCGTACGATGAAAAGTGTTTAAATCAAAATAACGTGTATCGAATAACTTCGGGGAGAACAAATATCACTGATCTTCATCGCTCTGGAAGGCCAGTTTAACTTTCGACTAACACTGCAAAATCGCAAAAATGATCTTATTCGAGAAGACAGGGCGAGTCAAAATTTCTCAAATTGTTGTTGTTCTCTTCACGGATAAGGCATTTCTTCCTGTTACGGCACCCATATTTTCTTCGGCCTACCAATGTCTCTAATTCCTACTAGTTTGTGTCTCCTAGTTAATCCTAGTAAGCGGCTTTCTAGCATTTGGGCACGATACAATTTGTTTTTGTTGAGTATAAAAATTCCCAATTCTCGTCTTATATCTTCATTTTTTGTCCTTTCTAGTCTTGTACAACCCTTGACGAAGCTTAAGAATTTTATTTTGCGCAGTTTGAATGTTTCTTTCCTCTACTCTCCTCATCACTAATACGTCACACTGCCTAACAGTCTTCATACTCTTCACTATCGTGCATCAAGGCTGGAATTGCCATTGTATTATAAAACTTTAACATTGTTTGGCGTCGATTTTTTGTCTCAGTGTCCTATGAATCGCCCCACATATCTGATTAAATTTAGATAGCTTATTTTTCACGACATAGTCATCTTCGTTTGTGAAATCAGTTCTAACGTATTTATAGTGGGCTCACTTGCTCTAGTATGTGTCCATTAAGGACTATTTTGGATCCTATTGGCGGTCATTTCACAGAATGTCACAATTTTTGTCTTGTTTGTTGATACATTCATATTGTACTTTCATCTTTTTGGTGAGTGTAAAGAGTTCTTGTTGTAGATTATCCTCCCATTCCTGCATAAGCCGAAGTTAACTGATAAAGAAGCGGTAAACAAATTGTTCAAAGATTAAGGTTTACCTTGGACAATTCGAATTGGCACAAGCACCTTCGGTGTTTATTTATTCCACTCTTTGCCCCTCGCCATACAACGACGGTTCAGTCACAAATGTATACAATCGCTAGTAATGCGCGACTCACGCACGGTCACTACGCTTTGTTTTCACTGTTGTTATTAATAAATCTGTCAGACATAATGACGTGACTAATCTGTTTTCATGTATCATTTTCTGTTCATTAAAAATATTCACACCAATTTGTTTAGTTAGTTGCGTGCGTCTGTAGAGTATAGTTAAGTGAGTTTTTGTTGTTTAGTTCTTGTAATTTATAATTTAAATTTTTACTGGGACAAATTAAATACATATTTTAAAATTAAATAATTATTTGTATGTTTGTACAATAAAATAAGGTTGTAGGCATTTGCGTACATTAAAATTTGTAGACATTGTTGAAAGAACAGGTTATGGATATACTTTATGCGGAACTTTGTGTACACGTAGGGCAAGAGTTGCGCCAGTTCGAATTGTCCACGGTATAGACTTGTATGCTACGGGAATCAGAAGACTCGCTGAATGGTGGATCTATATATCTAAATGTTGCTGGAGACTATGTTGAAAAATAAGTTAGTGTTATTACATACTAAAATAGTAAATATAACAAGCTTTTTCGAATTTGTGTTAAATTAACAGGAAAATTCACTTCGCGTTACATTATCCTTGAACTGAAGACAAAGACTTTTTAATGACTTATTCGTCACATAAAAATTATTCACCTGAATAACTCTTTTTAAATTCTTAAGTTTTACGTATTTCTTGTTGAAAAGTTTATATACAAATATAAAATTCTAATAACAAATTCAGTTATTCCACATAAATTTAATGATTATTTACATTTCAGAAGGCCTACACAGTATTTCTACTATAAACATGTCAGGTGTTTCGTGGGTGAAAATTGACGAGGGTTGCTGAGCATGATTATATGGAAATAGCGTGCGAAATAAAAATAAAATTGAAATATTTTACTAAAGAGTTGTAAATTTACTTTTAATAACGTTTTAGTAGTATTTGTTGCCTTGTCCACTATTTAAATTAACAGAAAAATCGATGCAACCTTATGTGTTTATTAGTTTCTGGTTATTTTATTTGGTTTTTTTTCCACGTGATTAAGTAATTTATTCTTAATATGATATTCGTACGAACGATTTAATGTAGATTTTCTCTAACGATTTTAATTTTTTTTAACAATGATGTAAATATAAAGGAAAACTGATTTTTATCATATTTTCCTCTCTCCTCACTCTATAAATATGTAGTGCTTACATATTTTTATCATAGAAACAAATCAAACACTCAATTTAATCTGACATTTCTTGGAACCATGAAAGTTAAGTGATTTCTTTTTGGTTTGCAGTCATTTTTAAATCAGTTATGTGCATTTAATATTTAATTATTTATTTAACTACTTTAAATTCAGTGATTTACGCTGATGATAAAGTTATTATTCAGGATAGTCAAGATAATTTCACTGAACCAGTAATAATTTGTGATGTTTGTCGTCAGTTTAACTTGAAATTTCTGGTACATAACCAAAAGTAATTGTCTTTAGAGGAAGATATCCAATCAAAACAAAGATAATAGTCAATGGAATAAATCTGGAGGAGTTCAGTCATTATCTCTAATTAGAATTTTATGTGCCATACGAAGACTTAATGATAATGATGGCCTAGAAAAAGTACAAAGATTTAATGGAATTTGCGTAAAATACGTTTGAAAAGACTATTGTGATACAATACATTTACAATACATTTTGAAGGAATGGCACAAACTGATACATGGTAAAATTCTATATAAGACAGTAACTGTATAACATTGACAAATGGCAGTCTTGCAACCATGAAAGTTATTAAGCGATTTTTTTTACTCAGTGATATTTAAATAGTTATAAACACTTAATGTTCCATTTTTTATCATAAAAGTTAAAACAATTCTTAAAACACTATGTTTGGAGTGTAGCATTTATACGGGAGTGAAACGTGATTGGTAAAGGCTGTAGAAAGGAAGAGGATAGAAGTTTTTTAAATGTAGTGTTATAGGAAAACGTTAAAGATTAGGTGGGTGGACAAAATAAATAATATAGAGGTTCTTAGACGATTGGTTGAAAGAAGAAGTATGTGGAAACATCTTACCACAAGAAGAGATAGAATAGTGAGGCATATCTTAAGGGAGTATACAACCCCTAAATGCCACGTTGTTGTAAAAAACTAGGGGTTCATGAGAAAGTAAATATTTTGACCAGTTTTACTGATATCTTAAATGATTTTTTTTAAATGAAGAGAAATGTTCATTGCATGATCTGTTGTATAAAGTTTTCAAATTTTAACTTTAAAAAAAATTAAATTTTTATTATGCAAAAACTTTATACAGGTGCTTCATTTATTTTTAAGACATGCAGATATCTATCAATAATGGAGTGTAATATTGAGGGAGTGCATTGTAGGGGGAGGTAAATTTTACAAAATTTAAAGAAAATTACAAAGATGTTGGGTGTTCAGGTATGTAGATTTGAAACGACTTGCGCAAGCAATAAGAATTTGAAGAACTGAATCAAACAGTCGAAGACTGATGACAAAAAAATCTTCTAAGATCACATTTTTCAAAATCCTGAATTTCCAGCCATTAAATTTCTGCAGTGAAAGAATTTCTGCATAATCTTGGGTTTCCTCCCTCCGTCATCTGTAGCAGCTGCACAAAGTTTCATCTTGCTAAGTATTTTTAAGTACAACGAACAAACCTACACTAAGCATAGATATGTTTTAATTTTAATAATCCTGGGTTTTTTTTCAATTTGGTACAATTTTAAAATTATTTTATTTGTTGTTACCTATGATCCTTAAAAAGAGTATAATATTGATTCTTTGTACGTCTTAATACGCACTACAACATTTATATTTGTTAATACGAAGTGGAGAAGTGCCTATGTAATCCGAACTTATTGAAACTGAGAGTTGTCCGTCTAACTGAAAGTCCAGATTATATCAAATAGTTTTAAAATGAGGTGGGTATGAATACCGATCAGTTGTTCAGTGAGTCATTTGCTAACCGCTTCTAGTCGAGGAGTGCAATGAAAGGAGCCCGAATTGCTTACATTCCCTCAATCTACATTTTTGAAGTGATTATGTTATGCAAAATACTTTTATGCAAAACTTCAATGTTCACTATCATAACACAAGAAATAGATATGATTATCTGGCTAATCACACTACAAAATTGTTTGAACAAAAACCTACTTATGCGGGGAGAAAATACATCAATAAATTACCCCAATTTTTAAAATGTGATAAATTGCATTCATTTTAAGAAATCTGAAAAATTACCTGGTTGGTGAAACTTTTTATAGCGTAAAAGAATTTCTTTCTTACTTATAGTAGTAGAACAATGTGTAATTGTAATTATGTATTTCAGGTGTTATAACTTTTTGACATGTCCTATACTCCCCAGGGAGTCTCCTGGACGGATCAAAAAAAATATAATTTTAGACTCAGGTTGATTTTAAAAATTTTACAGAATTAAAAATATATTGAACGGTCCGGATTTGAAAGGCAATACTCTACATAATATAATTTGAAAGAATTGCCAAATTTCATGATTAATCAATCAGTAGGCCTATCCCCATAACGGGCAGGTGGAGTGTTAAATTGCTCTCGATCAGCTGGTTCCAGGGTTACAAAAAATAGTGCTGTTTCTTATCACATAGTCAGCTAATTATAAGACTAAACTATTTAAGAACAGAAGAGGTAGAGATGTAAAAGACATTAATCAGAGTTATCACCGCTGAAAGTAATGAATTTTCTTATACAGCCAGACCCTGTAGTGAATGAAGTGAAGGTGTCAGTTGCAATGTGGAATGTAGGTGCTTTTCGGAGGGCAAGGCATGCTGATAAGCATACTTTTTCAACTCGGTAAGGAAAGCAATAGTAAACCACTTAACTCCTCGTTTTTTACTTAGTAAAACCTTCCAACCAGCCTTTTGGCTGTTGACCTAACTACAACGTAACTTTTTGACATGTTATGTACTCCCCCGGGAGTCTCCTGGACGCATTAAAAAAAACATAATTTTTGACTCAGGTTGATTTTTAAAATTTTACAGAATTTAAAATACGTTGAACTGTCCGAATTCGGAGGGAACTACTCTACATAATATAATTTGAAAGACTTGCCAAATTTTATGATTCATTAATCAATCAGTGACCTCTATTTCTTTTATATACGTGTGTAGGTTTTAAATGGTTCGTAGAAACACATGACTGAATTAACGTTCTGAATGCTTTTATTCTTTCTCAGAGAAATGGATAGCGGTTAAAAGTAAGATAGAATCAGAGAGTAATAAAGCACAGCCGTCAGGTGTTTTGATTTAACCGAGGTTGACATTAAGCTCCTATATTACCAACTAATACTCTGTTATATAATACCAAAGCGGGTGCACATTTGACGGCACTCGGCACTTGCTCACCTCCGGCATTTTACACACTCTCACCCTGTCTGTCGTCTGCAGCAGTCTCCACAAAGTTTCGTCTCGCTTCGTAATTATAATAAGTACAACGTGCAAACCTACACACAGTGTATACTCTTCTAATAACAAATCCCATTCAGAGTTACCTGGGATTGCATTTGTGTCCTGTGAATCAGACTTAATATCAATTTAATTTAGGCGAAGTCCATCTGAAATTTTTAAATTAAAAGCGGGTTACCCTTTTACTTACTCACTCTTTATCAACAGTATTGTAAGAAAGTATTGTTTGAGAAAAATATTTAATTTCATTAATCTACATGATTAGAGACCCCCTGAAACCAAAAATTGGGTTTCAGAAAGGTTTTCTTATATACGTATGTGTGTGTTTTAGAACAGATAAACTGAACCGAATGTGCTGAAATTTGAAAACAAGGATTTTTTTTCAACCAACCTCAAAGAGATTTTTGGAATTATATTTATATCCCTAAAATTAATACAACTTTACACGGATTAATATTATAAATTACAACGTTAAAAGTAAAACAAGATGAAGAAATGCGTAGCCTATTTGTTTAATAATAGATATATTTTAAAGTAGGCCTATACAAAATTTCCCTTCTTTTGTATTTTTTTAGATTTTACTTTAATTAGTTAATTTAAAATCTGTTGATAAAATAACATTTAGCAAATTTTTATGAAACTGTAAAATTATTTATTTGTATTGACTTTTTGGAGCTGACATCACTTCAATACGTATACAATTATTTTATAATTTAAAAAACTTGAAGACGTGGCTTGCTCTGCTTGTATTGTTTTCGCCTCTCTCACTCCTGTGAATCGACACTATTCCTCTACGATCGACAGTAGATGAGTAGAGAGATGGATCGACACATCTCTTAATCATCGCTGGCACTGCTCCAACTATCACAAAGAGGCAGTTAGAGGGGGAACTCGTCCACACTCTTCAGTTGGCGCATGTACGTAGGAAAAGTTTTACTTTATTGTTCTGTTATTGTTGCTTTGGGGAAGTTCTTTTAGCTATTACCGCTTGAGACTTTTACAAGGATTACACGGTATGTGTCGAGAATCAATGCGCTGGGTGAATGGGTTTGTTTGTGTTTATTTAAAATTGAGAGTGAAATTAATGCTTCTTTGTCTTCTTCTTCACTTCAAGGTCTAGGTTTAGTGAACCTGTTCCAGTACTCATCTCTTCTTCGGTCTTCCCATATCACTCATACCAATTGGTTTATAATTTCGAGCCTTTATTGGCATCCTCCCATTTAGCATTCTGTTCCAGTGAGTGCACCAGTTTCTACAACTCTGCAAGATATTGTCAATTAGTGGTGGAACAGACAAAACTCGTCTTGTTGCAATCCTTATCCTGTCCGTTCTACATCATCCCTACACACTACGCAAATGAAAATAACTAATGAATTATAAAAGTAGTTTATAATTTCTTTGTAATTTCCAAATAAATGAAAGAATTATTAAAAATAAAGATCTTTTGCTATACATATTTCATATATTAAAAGTAAGTTGTTGTGCACCGTACTGTTGGTGAAATAGTAGGAACATTAGTGTTTTTGTACGTAGTGTTTTGTTCTGTTTTTCTCTAATGCGTTTTGTTTACGAAGGCTTGCAAAAATCCTACAGTACTCCGTAAGTCCAGACTGGTCTTGAGGCTGTTTTGTAAATTCGTATTTTATTCTTTGTCTGACGAATAATCGTTTCAGTATATAAAAGCTCAAAGTAAGTAAATCGTATCTGTAAATAAACTAAAAGAACTTAAAGATGATCAAAATGTTTACTACTTTTTTATGTAATTTTATTCTAACGTTTAGAGTAAGTTTACAATTTTCTATATAAAAAACCCCCGCAATAATATTCATTGGTCATTTTCTATATACGCAGGTTCACAAATTTTTAACCCAGAGTGATATTTAAAGTAATTTACTTGTGACATTGAGATCATAATAGCACTGATTAAAGCTTCAACTGTCGATATCTTGATTTTATTACAAATATTTATTTGGGTTATATTTTTAAGAATTACAGTATACTGAAGGAGTGTTTAAATTATTTTTCAAATAAAAGTTTGTTCTTTGAGGTTTGCTTTATAAAAATCCGACTTCTCCTAAAGCTCATAGAAATACAACTTTTACAAAAGGGAATAAAAAACAAGGAAATTTGAAAAAAACTAGTACAAAACTGTACAGATTTTTCTTCTAAATTCTAATAGTTGTTGACTGCTAAAGTTCAAGATTAAACCGAACTTTTTTAAGCTTTCTCCCATCGACATATCCAATGGTGCATTATAGAAAATCTCCATATAAAGCAAAACCATTTTCCTGCTTTTGCATTAATGTGAAACCGACCGACACACTTCAAAGGCTTTCAGAAAATAACTCCCGACAACGATTTTAACCTAGTTTTAATTAAATTCTTCCAACCCTATATCCCCTCTAACCTTCCTTTCTACTGCTGTTGCTAAATGCAATACTGCAATATTTTATGTATAAAGGGAAAGTTTTTAATTGAATTTGTGCTTGCAGCAATTAAGAACTATTAATCTTTATTTCAGTCGTTCTTCTCTGAAATTTCGTTCACAATAATCGAATATATTACAGTCTGTTCTTTAAATATTTAGTTGAAAGAAGTTTTTATCAAATCTGAATAAATTATGAATATTGATCATTCAATTTTATAGAAAGACTTGCGACACTTATCGAGAATAACGATAACATTTTTTTCCAAAGCGCTCAGCGTCCCTTCATTACTACTTCTAGTTCTTTTTGTTTTAAGATACAGACGTAATCAACTTTCCATTAGGACGTCAGTTTTCTTTCTTCTTCATTTAACATTTAAAACTTTAATAAATTTTCTTCAAAATTAAAATAAAAACCCAATCAACTTTTTTAAAAGATAAGGTAAATTTCTAGTGATAAAAAATTCAAATTTTACCTTCTTGCATCTAATCTGTAGTACTGAGGAATATGTTTTTCTGTATTCTGAAAATCCCTGGTTCGATTTCCTTAAAAAAATTTTGTAAATTTGGGATATCATTATATAACTTCGTAACCAGAAACCAAGGCTTGTTTAGGCATCATACCCAATAAAAGAAGCATTACAATGACTAAAACTTTTAAATACCCATATTTTTACCGATCTCTCGTTTTATAACTATCTGAAGCAAAAAAAAAGTTTTTAGAAGGTCATCAGAATATGTGAAGCGGTCAAAATTACTGAAACAATTAGGTAAAAATTTGGAAATGAAGATATTTCAACTAATTCCAGAAGAAGTTTTAAAATTAACTGTGTAGGCTAACTACAAAATACAAGGCACTGTTTGCAACTCCGGTGCAAAAATACATAAATCATATATTTTCTTTAGAATGGTAAAGACGATCTTCATTAAATTTATCCCATTTATGATACATTTTCTAGGAGTATTTAGATACTGTGTTATCGTTGCAGAAAAACCTCTACTCTCGTACGAAAATATAAGTTTTTTTTTCAAAATTTCAGCCTCATGAAATTTAAAATAGACAAACAAATTTGTACAACGCTTAGTGTTAAATAAATCTGAAGTTTTCTTTTAAGAGAAAACGGAGGTGGAAGTATCAACTTACATTTTAATAGTCATATATCAATTAATTTTTGAGTACCAACCTAATAAAATTGAGATTTGAAGTTCCTAAAAATTTAATTTTTTCTTTCAATTATTTACGCTGTATTCAATAAATTTATAAAAACCTTTTATGACAAAATACGATTAAACCCTATAGGCTATTAATACATCATTTATAACTTAACTTTGTAATGGAAATGCACAGTTATACCCTCCATGACAGTTTTTGCAGGGTACGCTCCAAAGAGAGGTCCCGAATTCGATTCTCGCTCCGGTTTAGAAATTGATCACACTTAAAAATTCAACGTATATTTCTGTAAATTACTGTATAATTCTAAACCCAAAGTAGTCACTAATGATCAAAATGTTGATACGACTTTAAATAATCTACAAAAAAAGTTAGTAGTCTACTCTTGTCCGGGATTTCCCATCTTTTCGGCATACGTTAAATCGTATTTTTATCAATAACAATTCTGCTGTATATTCTTTTTTATACATAACTGTTAGGTGGAGAGTTAAATTATTCATACCCGATCTGCTAGCTCCAAGGCTACAAAAAATAGTTTTATTTCTTATCACATGGTCAGCCAACAACACTACTACTACTTTATTACTATATTATTGACGCATTTAAGAATAGAAAAGGTACGGGTGTAAAACCCACTAGTCAGAGTTATATCCTCTGAGAATAATGAATTTTCTAACACAGCCAGACCCTATGGTGAATGAAGTGAAGGTGTCATTTGCAGGGCGGAAAGTAGATGCTTTTCGGAGGGCCTGGCATGGTGATAACCATACTCGAAGGCATACTAAACCATCTCACTCCCCGTTTTACTTAGGAAAACCTCTAGAGGTTCAAACCAGCCTTTCAGCTGATGACCTAAACAACAACGACATAATTTTTTTCTAAACTTTCACAAAATTATAAATCGAAATTGTTAAAACAAAATATTGTAAAGCCTATTCGACTGAGATTATTTATATTTTTACGCTTGTCGGTCTAAATCATTCGGTGACCATATAAGAAAACTTTTAACATGACCAGCTAAAATATCTTGCCCGCGTTCACTTTATAATATTCTGTTAAGTATAGATGCTACTTTTTGAACTGAATAAAAAATTAAGTCCAGCCTTATTATAACCTTTAAGAGTAGGTATATATTTCTTACATAAGAAGTAAGCTAATTCAATTAGTAGGCCTAACTAGAAAAGTGTATCAAAAATTATACGTTCATTTTAAAGTCCGAACCTTTTGAAGTCAAAAGTGATTCAAAAAATATCTTTCAAGTATTTCTTTTTAAAACTTTTTAAAACAAAATTAAAAAAAAATATTTTCCATAATATAATTCTTTATTCACAATATCAGTGAATTGGAATTTACTGATTGGAAGCACGTAGTGAATTGTATTAAATTTACCAAAAAGTTTTATTCCAACAAACAATTTGTATACCTTTAAAAAGTAAAGAATTTTATTGTTTTTCTAGCGAAAACAAGTTGAATGTAAAAGAGTCGTTTTTACTACTGTACTACTGTAAAAATTACTGTCTACTTCGTACCCTTTTTTTGTAAATCTTTTTAGATTTTTTGTTATCGGTTTAACAAAACTTGGAATAATAATTAATTTACTAAGAGTATGAAACATAATTAACTATATAGGCTGAAATGAAAACTGTTCTTTCTAAATAAAACCAATATAAAGTTTAAAAAAAACTTATCATAAAAAATCTTTAAAAATGTTTATGGACATTGCAGGAAGGTGGAGTGTTAAATTATTTGCACTCGATCTGCTAGTTCCAGGGCTACAAAAGATAGTTCTGTTTCTTACCACATGATCAGCCAAATGACTGAGGCATTCAAGATCAGAAAAGGTAGAGGGGAAAAAGGTCAGAGTTATCTCTTCTGAGAGTAATGCATTTCATTATACAGCCAGACCCTGTGGTGAATGAAGTGAAGGTATCATTTGCAGGCCGAAGGGGCCTGGCAAGCTGATAAGCATATTATTTTGTCTGTGCAAAGAAGAGAGCTGACGGTGGAGCGCAAAACTGTGTGTATACTACCATTTCAAAAAAAATATTCCTTTATTTTTTAATTCATAAAATTTATTGTAAGTGCACTTACATAATAGAAAAAAATGAAGGCGTATATTTTTTGTCCAGTGAAGTTTTCACGTAGGCTACCTACATAGAACCGTTAAAAATGAATTTCAAGTTTTTCTGAAAATACTGTTTTTCTGAAATGTTTGATATTTTTTGTTTACACAGTCGTGTATTTTGTAAGCGTGCCTGTTATATATGTCAAAAATGCTAACGTTAAGAATAAAGAAGATTTTATTCACGCGTTTGAACAGGCCGGGACGTTTTCTTTTAAAAAAATATTTCTTTTGTGCGTGAATAAAATTCTTCTTTATTCATTACGATCTACATCTTGAGATATAAAAGGCACTCTTACAAAATGCATGACAGTGTAAACTAAAAAATATCAAAAATTTTAGAAAAATATAATTTTCAGAAAAACTTGAAGTAAATTTTTAACGGTTCAATGTAAACCTGAAAATTCCTCTGGACAAAAAATATACGTCTCCATTTTTCCATTTTATAAGTGGATTTACAATAAATTTTACAAATTAAAAAAAATAAAATGTTTTTTTTTGAAATAGCAGTATACACACAGTTTTGCGCCTCTCCGCCAACTCTCTTCTTCCCACAGACAAATTGTAGCTACTTTTCCACTCAGTGAGTAAGGCAAACGTAAACCACATCACTCTTCGTTTTACTTAGTAAAGCCTCTAGAGGTCCAACCTTTCGGTTGATGACCTAAACAACATAAAAAAATTACTAAAAAATTTCAAGGGTTAGTTTACTTGATTTTTTAAGTTACATGGTGATAAAATGTTTTTTACATTTTTACTTGTAGAGTTCATTGATTATCTAATGGCATCTACTTGTCGCTGTAACCAAGACTTTCCATTATTCAGTACTATTTTATTCAAGTCTAGGTAATTATTAAATTTAGTATCATCCTTTCTTTTATTTCGCCCAGTTGTTTTACATTGGAAGCATCCTCCAAACGTTATTTTTGATGATGATGATGAACTGTGGAGGTTATATCAAAATATCGACAAATAATTTGTACTAAGGTGCGTTACCTTAGCAACAACATAGGAACAGTGCGATTTTACTTGTCATAGGGGTACAAGGCAAAAATTCATGTCCAAATAATTATAATCAAGCCCCCTCTGGTTCTTTAGGTTGTGGTCAAATACCCATTTATCTGACTAACAACTGCTTTTGGGTGAATAATGTTGTAAATTGTCGCTAGCGGTTTAAAATATTTATACAGAGTAAAAGGTAAAAGCTCAGGATTGAATAACAACCTACTAGAACCTTTAATGCACTGGAAAATGTTAATACCCGCTAACAGTGACCGATAATGTTATGACATTTACTAAAAATAACTTACAACAAAATAGCTGGGTAAACAATATACTGTTAAGTAAATAAACATCTGCCTCTTATGTAAACAGTGGAACAAAATAACAAAAGCGCTAATGTCATTTATGCTTTTATGTTTATTATATACATATATGCTTTATTTATGAACACCGCAAAGAAACCGACAATGTGTTTAATTCTCCTGAAAAATAATGAAATGATAAACAGAAATTGTATGTTTGATATAGTACTTTACACCTGGACGCATGCGTGCAATAAGTAAACTTATTTAGTTCTACTCCTGGCCACGTAGACATACACAGCGCTGGAATCGTCAGTCGCGGATCTTTCTCATCTCTACTTCAGTGTCTCGCTGGTCGGCTATCGAGAAGGTTTAGCTTCGGAAGCTGTACCGGACTAGTTGTTAAATGAAGTGCGTCCTATCGAGTAGTTCGTTTCTTTTTTAATTATTTATTTAGTGAAGTGATAATGTGAAAATAAGTGAAATGTTATTCATCTTTAATATATTCTACACTCTGTAACGGCCTAATGTGATTAAATATTTTACAAATATAATTATGCCTCATATGAGCATAAGAAGCAATATAATTAATTTATTAGTAAAGTCGAATACAGTACATCTAAGGTCAAGTGATTTGAGTGTCAATTTATACAGTGATTGGATTCGGTAGCCTTTAGACTGCTACTGTTTAAATACAGCTTTATACTATGTTAAGACTTTTTAATTTCCTGATTGGTACTGCAAGTCATGTTTCAGTCAGCTTTCAATAATAATTATCTTCTAAATACAGGTAATATTTTATTTTATAATTATTTAAGGTTAAATTTAAGCGATTATTAATATTATTAATTAATGCACGTGTTACATTTGTATATACCGCGTGGGTAATCTTTTCCCGCGTTCATTCCATAGAGATATTTATAGATTTTAAAAAAATAAATGTTAGTAAATAAATAAATCACTATTTCACCTCTTATAAATTAATAACCGTAACTTTTTGTAGTGACTGAATATTTAAAATAATTTCCTTATTTGTTTAGTGATCTAGTAACAAAAGCGGCTGGCTACTGTAAACCTCTGTCAACAATGAGTGAAAATAACATACATTTAAGTTCTGATAACTTTTTCAAATCTGTGTTTATACAAAACTTTCATTTTAAATTACCATGTTAACATGTTATTTGTTTATTTATTTTCCTTTTAAAAAAACACTTTTTGTGTTTATTTTTAATGGTAAACGTAATATTAAATTTATTTTTATAATTACTAACAGTAAATTTTTCCGAGTGTTTTGTTTATCTGTTGTTTTTTCTTAGATTTTTTGTTTACATTTAAAATTTACATGACAAAATTTTATTTTTAGTAAGTCTTTCTGTTAAAATAATTTTACGGGATTTTTTAGTTAACGTGTATTTTTAATTTTTACGATATGATATTCAAGGGAATTCTGTTTCGGCTTTTATTTTTTCTGCGATTTGCAAATACATTACAATTATTTAGCCATTACAAAATTTAATACTTGAGAATTAATACTAAATAATATTACAGACCTGACTCAGTTAATTTAAAATAAAGTGGTAAATTGTTAAGTAAAAATGTATTATGTTTTAGTGTTCTGGTTTTGACCCTTAATTCAGTTCTAGTTCCTGTAATTAACAAATTTATGAATCTTGTGTTTTGCCATATACCAGTTTAAAATAAAAATTAATTGTTTTAAAAATATTAGTAGAAGTTAAATCGTATGACAGTATTTTATTATATATAATAAGTTTAAAATTGTATTCAGAATTTTAGGTTATGTTAACCTGAATTCAGTGTGATACGCTTTGTGTAGATATCTACTTACATAACAAAATAAATCATACAAAATATTTTTTTTTATAATAGTGTTAATTTTATAGATCATTATCAGAGTCCATAAAATTTTTATTAAATAATTTTTATATTTTTGACGAACATTAGATTTTCTTGAGAATTTAACAAATTTCTACAACTATTGTGGTTAGATTGTTTTGGTGTAATTATTTATATATAATTTGGATTAATTATTGTAATTAGTCATTTTAAACCTAAATACGTTTACGGTTTTGTGCATACTTGATTTCTTTTATTAATAAAAATATTTATCTAAGATTTGCATATTACTTAAAAAGGAAAGACGTGTAAGATTGCTTTATTTCCATTACCAGTTAGTTCTGTCCCCTTTTAGGTGTGATATAAAAATTGTCGTAAACTGCAAATATTCACTTCATTGATGCTTATTAAAAAATAAAATTCTTAATAATATTTCTTTTACTTTCCATATCCAACTTTTACTATCTGAAGTTTATTATAAGTAATCAAATAAACAATAAAATAAGTAAACACCTGACTTTTTATGATGGTTTTGTAATTCACCCGATTTTAACTTCTATTCAAGGTATTAAAAGTATTTAGGCTTTAATTTTTAAAGTAAAAGAATTACTCATTTTTTATTTTAATTATGAAATATTTTTTAAACGATTTTATTATTGTTGAAATTAATATTGTTCAAATTACTTAGCCAAAATGTGATGCAGTAGTAAAATAAAATAAGCATGATTTTTTAATATCTTCTTTGCTATACGTTACTGTATTTTGTCGATTTACGACAATAGGTTAATTTTATTTTCGTCGGTTAGGTCGTAAATATTTTAATTACAAATTTTTTCGTAGGTTAGTACAGTATTTACATTGTGACACATATTTCCGCTTGTTACACTTATTTCGTCGTTTTCCGTGGAAACAGTAAATATCTACCAAAAGAAAACTAGATCTTAATTTTCGTAAAATATTTTGAATATGGGCAATAAGTTTTTAACGTCAAAATAAATTGTAAAAAATCAATTTTGAAACCTATTTGAATATTTATGTAATACAACTTGGTATATTTCTGCAAATTCCTACATCGGAATTTTAGAATGATTTTAGTCAGAAACTTTCACAATCATGTTCTTCTCGTAATTTGGAATTTCGTCCTGTAAAAATAAATTAATAAAATGTTAATTAAATATTTGAATATAACAAAAAAAGTTTAGTTTAATCACTGATTTAAAGTATTTAAATCTTTTACAATTTACATTGTACTTTATTTCATATTATTCATGAAATCAAAACTTCACAAAATATTCTGTATGAACATTTTTAAAATACAAATAATGAATATACTAAATGTTTACATTTAGCAATAACCTTACGATTACACGTAATTCGCACCACTTTGTCAGTTACAATTTGAAACTCAACTAAATTAATAAGCTTAAAGTTAAAGTGATTTGCAATATTGGAGAAAAACAATATCTTGAGGCAATATTTTTATCGCTTATTCTCCCTCAGATTCATATTATAATAGTTATAATATTATAATATTTCACATTCCTATTATAATAGTTACGTATTGTTAAAAAAAATTTACTGATTTTAATGTAACACGAAGTAATAAAATTAATATTTACATAGTTTATCCATCTAAAATATTTTCCTTACTTTAGATGTTTCCCGTAATCGTATACAAAATTTACATACCTTTTAATTTAAAGATAAATTAATTTTTATGCTGATATTTTAATTTAAATTTAGTTCTGAACTAATAAATCTAGTGCTTTTTAAAAGAATACGTGACGAATGTACAGGATTTCATTTATAAAATGTTTGGTATAAAATTAAAAAATGAAACCCCTCACATTATTAATTTAATTAAATTTTACAAAAGTAAAATGTATCAAAAAATGCTTTTATTTTCGTTATACATTTTATCAACTTTAGGTAGGCCGCATCAAAAAGTTATAAAACGAAAATTAATTTCAAATATGTTTTTTTTTGAGGTACTGTGAAATTTTAGAATATAAAATGTATTTAAATTTCCTTTATGTTTCACGTGTTGTATTAAGACCAGCCTTTGTAAGCTTTGATCCTTATAAATGTAAATTGAATTTGTAAGTTAAATCGGGAGTTATGATTTAATAGGCAAGCGGAAATGATAATTAGTTCTTTGAACACTGAACAGCTGCATTAATTACTTTATAATTTTAATTTTAATTTTACTTTACCTGCATTAATGTTAAATTTCAGATTAAGTTATTGCGTTGCCACTATGAAAATTCTACTCTTCGGGCTTGTAATTCTATTACTCAAACGTAAGTTTACTCCTAGTGTATGTATATCTACGTTACTCAAAGATTTAATAGAAAACTATAGATTTTTTTATTGGGTTTAATTTGATTACAAGTTTTAATTTATACATTTTTTTAATAAAAGGAAAATTTGTTGTAAGTCGTATGTACTTAAAAATTATATATTTCTTTTGAGTTTCTCAATTTATAGCTTAGTCTTTTCAAATGTGTTTTTTGTAAATTATTTAATTTACTGTACCACTGTATCACTTCTTCTTATGTTGATCTTTATCTTCTTATGTTGATCATTTTATCACTTTTCTCAGTTTCGGGATAATTTTTTTTTGTTGTTGTTTAGGTCATCAGCCAAAAGGCTGGTTTGAACCTGTAGAGGTTTTACTAAGTAAAACGAGGAGTGAGGTGGTTTATAATTACCTTCCCACTGAGTGGAAAAGTACGCTTATCAGCATGCTGGGCCCTTTGAAAAGCACATATTTTCCATCTGCAAATGACACTTTAATTGGCTGACCATGTGATAAGAAACAGAACTATTTATTTTAGCCCTGCAACGAACAGATTGGCAATTTTCTAATTAATTTATAATAAATTGAAATTCATAATTGATAATTTTCTTTTACGTATTCACAAAAATTTTCTAAATGTTCGATAGTTTCACGCAAACATTTCACATCTAGGGCTGGAAGTCACGTGGGCGTAGAACAATACGGTTGTGGTATTGAATCATTGCCTGTCTGTATGTATTTCAGAAATTCCTGTTCTGCCTACATCATGTAGTGAGAAATCAACTTCTGCCTCTATTGCTATGAGATCTTTATTATTCAGTGGTTGTTTATCACTTTTATTCTTCGAAGAAGATGATGCGTGGTTGACCATCGGTAGACCACGCGCTCTCGCGTAACTTTGAAACTGGAGCCGCGTATATTTAAGGAAGGGTACTAAAATGACGACCGCGTAACTTTCAAATCGCGTGAATCAAAACGCGTAATTTTAAGGGATGCCTGTATTTAATATTGTAGGCTAAGAAATCGATAAATACTTTTATCTGTCATTACATCTACTAATTACCAAGTCGTCATCAGTTGTTAAAAAATAAATGAATTCTAGTTCGGTAAAATCGTAGGAAGTTGTTTCTTAAATCAATATTAACTGCTTTAAATTGTTCTTAGATTTTAGTTTAATTGTAGCGTAGGTGTTCTATTCACTTGAACAGGTGCAAATAAAAAATTCATATTTTAACTTTAATTACTAAAAAAACTTAATTCATTATCTTATAAAAATTACGGTAAGTATTGAACGCAAAACTTTGTATTTTCATTATAACTGTATAATGCAACGTAAATTTTTTTATAGCATTTGTATGTTTTATTTTATGCATGTTGTAGATTTGTGTAGCCCTATAATGAACATTTTTTGTTTGTTATAATACTTTTTAAAGAATATTTTATTTAATTTAATTCTGTTGTTTGGTTAACTCTTGAAAATTGTCGTGAATTTTATAAAAATATTTAATAAATTTTAATTAAGGTTTGTTAATTGGTTATTATTTTATATCTCTGAGCAATCAAAAATTTAAAAATATGTTTTTACTTTCTCTTACCCTTTATTAATACACACAATGTAGAGAGGGAGAGTAGGTATAGCTTATTATTTTCATTAATCGAGTTTTCAACGTAAATACACGGTTTCAGGCCCATCTGAACCCAAAAAACATGTTTTTAGCTCGATTGGTGTGTGTATAAATAAAATCTCTATCTCAAGAACAGAATATTGTACGAAATTGACACTTCAATTTTAAGTTAGGTACCACTAGGGGACCAGATATGAACTATTTAATTAAAATCGGCTAACCGGAAGTAGAATATTTTATTCGTGTGACTTTTTACTTTTTGCGATTTTCTCAAATATGGCTCCAACGATTTTTATATAAATCGTGTCATTAACTAGTTTTTTTTTTATTCTGTAGAAGATAGAGTAAGTGCCATCATATCTCGTGAAATTCTTGGAGACGGTCCTTTCGTGATGAAGTTTTTTTTTAAAAAACGATTGCGGCCTTAATAGCATTTTATGGCAAAAGCGTATAATTTAAAGTTGTAAAAAATTATAAAACTTGCAAGTTTTATTTAAAACGTTTTTTCAATAACGCTTAGTTTAGCGACGATTAGTGGTTTTCTGTATTTTGCTCATCAAATTCGGTAACAAATAATTGAATTTTTTAAAATTGCGGCCTTAGTAGTCTATGATTATTTTACGACAAAAGTGTATACAACCAAAGTTACAGGAAATTAAAAACACCTACTTCTTGTTGTTGAACGGTTTTTTGTACTGAGCTAGTTTAATGTCAATGAGTGATTGCCGTATTTTAAGTTCAACAGTGGTTGATTTTTATTTCTCGTAACTCACTCATAATTAGAATTTAGATGTATTTTGAATTTTACATTGTTTACTTATGATTACACATAGGTTATAATTGTAATTCTTTACATTGGCTAGAAAAATTAGTGTTATTGTTTCACACCAGATTTTTCGTTGAGAAATTATTGTGTGGAAATTTATGAAAAATATTATATTCTGATGGAGTTAACAATACGAATTTTTTTTTAAAAATTGCAAATATTTATGTGTGAAATACTTACAATACATGACACATCTTTTAAAGAGGTAAATGATGAATTTTCTATAAATTGATTATTTTCCAATAATTTCAAAACATTAATTATATATTTTACAACCACTTAACTTCAACACGTTTGAATAGAAAAAAAACATTAGTGGTTGATGTTATAAATTATTTCATTCAGTTATTACCTTCCGTGTTGATCTTTTGCTAACATAAAGGTGATAGTTTAAACTGAATGCTAGCGTCGTTACCCAGTAACAGTATTTTGTAGTTTATCATCATCTGGAACTACTATGGATAGTGAACGTTCTTTCTATGTTTGTCTGTGTATGCAATGTACGTTATAGGAAAGGTAGTTTGGGTAGTTGGCAAGCTTTACAGGAGATTAATGGTGTGATCGCTAACCGCCGTCGAATCAACTTTCAAACGACAAACGATTTTGCAAATTAATTTGTGCCCGCCCGTATTGCTTATGTTTGTATGTGTGCGTACGTGTGTAATTTCTCTCTTGTTTAAATGTTGGTCCTGTGGTATCTCTTTCTCTGTTTAGTAAATCTATTGCATCGTCCATCAGCTTGTTCGTTCATTATTTCATCGCCCATTTATTATTGTGTTTCGTTTCGTCGTTGGCAACTCGATTACCTAACAATTAATAATCTTTATTGGTTATGAACTTTCCTTTTTATCTTCTTTTTAATTTTTTACGGAAAATAAATTATTTTGATATATAGAACTTGTATTCTATTATTTTTGTTGTAAACTTGTTTGGTTATTTATTTTTCTAAGTGTGCTTGTATCATTACCCACAGTAACTTACACGAAGTATTTAAATAAACAGAATTTGATGTGACTTACCTAAACTCACTCATCACTAATTGTCTTAACTTAGAGATTACAAAGAGAGCTAAAATTTGTCAGATTTTTTTCCTTTACTTTAAAGAGTTAAAGACTGCAGATGAAGGCGGAGCATAGTGGCTTCGAACTCTGCACAGAGCCAGTTACCTTGTGTTGCGCTCTGGAGGAAAACAGTCCTAAGTAGGACCGTTTTCCTCCAGAGCGCAACACTATTGAAATAAGAATTTCAATAGAAAGCAGTGGTCGGCGTATTGTGTCGTACACGGTGCAGAAAACGCGTCAGGGCTTAAGGGAATCCCAACTTATTTCTGAAGTGTTACAAAGCGAAATGGCAACCTCTCACCCGACCTTGGTTGTTATTAGCTAGATCTTATTGCAGTCTTTAGTTCCTCTGGGTGTATAGGTTGGATAGAAACTAAAACATTTGCGTTTTGAACACTTGCTCCAAAGGGGTGGAATTATAGTATATACTCTAAATTGATATACTTGCTATTTTGGCAACCTACTGAAAGTTACAAATAAAAAAAGTAAGGCATTGTTATTTTGACTATTTGCACTTACAGGGTGAAAACTACTTCAAAACAGTAATTTTGATTAGAAGCATTAGTATTTTTTAGACGATACATAGAAAAGAGATAATGTACGGAATAAAACCAGAAAAATTAATATAGCGTTTCTTTGATGGACCGCACTTAGACTAGCAATAAGCTTGCGCTGAGCGCTGGCGCGATTCCCTTACATAAACGAAACTTATAGTAAACTAATTACATAATAACTTAACCTTCTGTATACTGTTGGCCTAGTTTTAATGGAAAACATTTTCCACTACTCTTTAGTACTAATTTTTAATTGTTTAGCGTTATTTATCATCATGTATATGTGATTCCGCTTAACGGAATTTCTGTTTGTATATTTATAGATTTTAAATAACTTAATTTAAAATAAAAACTTTCACGTATAAAATAATTCTAGGTGGTTCCGTTGTTATGTAGCCTTACTAAATTAAAGGTCCTGGATTCGATTACTGATAAGGGGAGCATATTTATATTGCAACAACTGGTTATATTTCCATAAACCACTGTGTTAAATAATTTTCGAGCAATTGTTATATCAATAAATATCAAATAGTACTGTATAGTTTTTAAAGTAATAGCCCTCAAGTAAAAAATAATTTAAAAAAAAATGAGTGATTAAATAATATTTTTAAATGCGGTAATCCTTACGTGACATTTTGTACAATACATATTTTAAACATTCAAGAATAAGCTACCCCTACTATTGATATTATAAAACCGATATTGATTGATATTGAGAAAACCGGAATAAAATGAGAAAATTTAATGAACTAAACCAAATTCAGACAACTTATTACGGACTTTATGGTCTTCCATGAAGAACAAAATCAGAACACCGGGTGGACAAAAGAAAGGAGAAAATCCGACAGTGAACGAATACTGGGCATGTGGGTTGCAAAAAAAGCTTCTGAAAACATCTTAAGTCACCTCACGTGGTCTTAATTAGTGCTATGCGAAAAATCTAACATTTTATAACTAATATTGGTAGAGGTAAGATTTTTATTTAAAATTTTCAAGGTTGATTTGTTAAAACAAAAAACAAATTTAATTGTATGTTTTTCGGAGATTAAGGTTCCTGGTTCAAATCCTAGTAAAGGTAGTTGCTTTTACACGGATTTGAATGCTAGACTGTGGTTACCTGTGTACTTTGATGGTTGGGGTTCAATTAACCATACTCTATCAGGAATGTTTGGCCTGAGTCTGTGCAAGACTACACCTCATTTACACATCATACATGTCATCCTCATCTCATGTGATCATGGGGTTGCTTATTAATCTGAACTAAACAGATTGCAACGTACACATATTAGGGATTAAAAAAACATTGTGTTTTAATTTCTGTAGAATTGTAATTTTAATTTATTCTATTTATAAAAATGTAATGATGTAATTTTTGTTCTTTTGTATGTATTTCATTTGTGGACAATATAATTATGTTTAAGTAAAAATTGTGTAATAGTTTGTTACAAGTAAGATAATATTAGAGGAAAATAAATGCTGTTTCAGTTACGGAAATGTTTTTACTATTTTGTTTTATATTTGTACTGTACTTTGTAAGACAAACATATTGGTGAAGGTTTTTTTGTTTTTGAAAAGAAGTTTAGAACTGTCTTAGTATATTTTCTCTTCGCATTTATTTTGTGGTAAAAATTATTTTCAGACATTCGGAAACCAGTTGTAAGTTTTAAAACGCCATTAATTCTAACGAGAGTTTAACTCATATAATATTATTTATTATTTTAAGAAGACACCTAAAAGCCAGTCTTATTCCTCTAAGAAACGCATTTTTTCTCTCTTGAGAATTTAGCGGTATAACTTGTATAGAAAACTTTTTAAACCTTACTAACTTATTGGAAAGCTACTGAAAGTTAGCAAAAGAAGAAAGAAAGTTATGGATGCGTGATTACCCATGAATTTCTTCTAATTCTTAACACCCACCCCCTTCGTAGAACCGAACGGAAACTCGTCTGAGGAACTTTTTTTTTAAACGTAACAGCCCTATGTTTACCGTTTCTTATTTTTGTTATAAATAACTTATGAAATCACCTAATCGGTTTAACAGAGTCTTTTACAAAACGTTATTTTTTAACGATCCTACACACTGAAAAGTTTCCACTTTAGATTTAATTAATTCTTTGTATGTAATAACTGAAACAAATGAGTGAATTCCAACAGTTTACTTAAACAGTACAATTACTGTGTACGTAGGGATATGTATGCACAAAAATGGAGTTTACGTACGTACACATCTCAAAATCTTTAGAACTAAAAGGCCTAGAAATTTGATTTTTTTTAATGTAACTTAATTGTTTGGTATTTTCAGGTTGTAGTGACGTGTACATTTTTCATAAAACGAAGGAGTGTAGGACGTATTCATTATGAGTCACAGAAACCTGAACTGTAATGTCTGAAAATGAGCAATATTACTTGATTTTTCTTTGTCATAAATTTTGCGTTCTCTATTATTACTCGTTATTATTTTCTTACTCTATTATTTGGTTGTTTTATTTGCTATAATCTGCTATTAATTCAACAGATAATTAGAAACGATATTGTTCTTTTAAAGTTTTATAGGTGACAAGTTAAAAGAACCAACTTTATAGTTAAAAATAATCGATTTGGTTCATCAATAACTTTGTAGAATTTTCTAGTAGATAACTAAAAGGAAACAAATAATAAACATTTATATAACATTTTTTTATATGATTTCCTACGGTTCTGCCTCGCGAGCACCTTCACTCAAATCCGTTGCCTCGATGTCCACCTGCCTACAGCTTTAGCTTCAGAACTTCATCTCGGTCGCATTACTTTTTCCGTCATCTCTTCAGTCTCAGCCTCGAAAGTCACTATGCTGCGTGATGTTGATTTGAATATTCTTATTTTAGTGTTTTTATGATATGTTTGAAAATCATTTTACTGATCTTGAAGATCCCAACCACTGGGTCACGGAGGTGACCCAGTGGTTGGGATAAAAGAGCGTACTGCATACTGCTAAGTGAAAGTTCCCGGGTTCGATTTCCGATTAAAGTCTGGAATTAATTAAAGCACACTTTGACCCACAAACTTTTCTGAATCCAAATTCATCGTAGTCTCAAATAACCGAAGAATGTTATTCAACTACAAGTAAAAAATAAAGGAACCGTTGTTGTTGTAGTTTCTTAACATGTTAACATGCCAGACCCATTAAATCCTAATAAAGCTATTATTATTATTATTAAGAGTATTACGAAATTGTCCAAAAATCATTCCCCTGTCATCACGTATAGCCACAATAGCTCTTTAAAAAAATGACTGCCATACTAAAACCGAACATCGGATTTTACTTTTAAAATATTCAACTTATAGAAAAAAAATCTGTTCTTTAAATACTTAAACGTCGGTGTTTTATGTAAAGTCTGGGCGAATTAACAGACGCTTTGAAGGCGCAACGGAAAACCGGCTAGAAACTGGAAAGGCTACGTTTTGGAAAATGTTCTGTACCTTCGACAAATCTCCGCTAAACGACCACTCTCTAATCCAACCGCGACCGGTAAAAACCAGCGAAAACGACCATTTTAATTTAATACATAGACTAAATGTATTATAAAACGACTCTTGAATTTTTATATTTATGTAACTTAAGATTTTTTTATATTATAGCCTAATAATAAAAAATGCATGTTATTAATCTATTATATTTTTTTTGTTATTTGAGTTTTTAATTTTTTATAAACATATTTTTATTGACTTTTAATTACATTTTATCTGTGAACAAGTCAAAAATTACCTATTTTTTTGTTTAATGTTATAATTGTAATATAATACAGTAAACGCTTTCAACAAAATTATTATTGCAGTTTATTTTATTTTAATTCTTAATTTTACTTTTGTTTTGTGATGATACAAAATTTTTAATAGAAACATTAATTATTGTTTTATTCATTTATGTATATTGTAAATTATAATGTTGATTAATTTTATTTAAAATTTATTAGTTTTCTTTTCACAAAAGCAATGTTTTTTTTTTGTTTTACTGTTACAATATTGTACGAGTATTTCGCAACTCATGAAAATAATAGGGTATAAAGTATCAAATAGAATGGTTTGTGTTTTGCATTGTTTATTGATTCAACTTTTATGTCAGTATTGCTACAGATAAATTTTTACTTTTATGATAAGGGTTCTTTCATCTAGTACTCCATATTTTTCGATTGAATATACATTTGTTTATGAAAATATAAAGCGTTGAGGAAATAGAATAATTATGTATTGTTTTATATTAATGAAGCATTCATACCCAACAAAGATCGATGTATTTTTAATTATTATGCGATAATTTTTGACATTTTATATTAAAAATATTTTAAAAAACCAGTATATTATTTAGAAAGTTAGATTTCTATCAGCGACAGAAGTAGTAATACAAAATCTGATGTGAAACACTCACAAAACCTTTCCTTACCAATGTAAATAATGCACAAAATGACCTAATTTTAATCATGACGCAAAATGACTAATTGACGCTAAACTAAGCCTTGTAGAAAAAGTGCTTGAAATAAACATTGGAGATTATTTCATTTAATTTTCTATAACTTTGATTGTATGCAGTTTTGTCCTTAAATGCGTACTGAGGCTGCAATCTTCAAAAGACCAGCCTTTTACCGATTTTGATGAGCAAAATACAGAAAGTGACTAATTGGCACTAAACTAAGCCCTTTAGAAAAGAATTTTAGGAATAAAGGTTGTGGGTTTTGAAATTTTCCACAACTTTTATTATATTATACACTTTATCCCTAAAATGCACAATTAAGCCGCAATATTAAAAACATCATTTTTTATCTCGAGTGGACAGTGTCCTCAAGAATTTCAGCAGACATAGGGCTCAATCTATCTTGTAAAGAAGAAAATGTAGTAAATGAGGCAATTTAAAAAAAATAGTAAAAGATGTCTTTGAGAAAATCGTAAAAAAATATTAAAAAATTGCATACTACTATTTCCGGTTGACCGTTATCTAAAATGTTTGTGTCCGGTTTCGTAGTGATACCTAACCTTCTTAAGTTCCAAGTTTCAACATTGTACGATATTCCGTTCTTGAGGTAAATTGTGCACACTCGCTCACGTGCACAGTCTAATCGCGAAAATATATGTTTTGAGTTCAGGGTCTTAAAACGTGTCGGGTATATCGGGTGAAAAGTAGATTTCGAAAAATCGACATGAAAACAACGTTTTTCTTCCTTATACAGAGCAAGCATCAAGCAATTATTAAACAGCGAAGGACAATATACAGCAAACTATAGTATAAACTACAAGACAAGGAAACATTTCATTTATGGTCATTTATCTGGACTATTTAAATACATGGAAGTGAAAAATAGTTGTTGGGAAAGCAGGAAAAATACAATTAGTTACGGTGGAGATATGGAAATTAAAAGAGATTTAGATCAGCTGGACCGAAAAAACGGCGATAAATGTAATGTTACTAGGAATATAATGCAAGCTTGAAGAAAATATATCGGGCACATCATGAGAAAAAATTATTTCTTGTAAATATTTTCGATGGTAAGAGAGGAAAGGGACGGCTGAGGAATCATACGAGTAGCTTAAAAGGTTCAATGAAAGAATGATGTAAAGTCAGTAAATACGTAGACACGAAAAGAATGGTTACTGGAAGGAAACGTAGCAAGCATGGCGAACCCTTTAGAAATTAAATGAATAAAAAACCACATTTCGTTAATTTAGGATGTTATTGAATTAATATAAAAATTGTAAATTTATGATTTTACAGCATAATAAACTAGTCAGTTGATCTTTAGTTCAATTTAAATAGTAGAATGTTTACTAAAAAAATGCAAATGTTACATTGAGAATTGTCTAATTAAACGGTTATTTTGTGTTATGTCGTATGGGTTGTTGAACATTTCTTTATACTTTAGATAATATGAATAATTTAAGTAGGTAAGGTTCATGTACTTTATTTCACTCCAGCGTTTTACTTTAAAATATTTACCCATGTTAATTGATTTTTATGTTATGTGTTATTTTTAAGACAGTACTTTATTTTTTATTAATTTTTATATCTGCATCGAATTTTAAATATCTGGAAGGGAAATAAGATGCGAGTAATATTCTCTCTTTAACGTCAGTACAAACTCTTTTTTTCTGTCAATAGTACGAGCATACTGCCTATAGAAGGCAGGTGTAGTGTTACATTATTTGCACTCCATCTGTTAATTCCAGGGCTACAAAAAATAATTCTGTTTCTCATCACATGGTCAGCCAATTAAATGACTAAATTATTTAAGAACAGAAGAGATAGCGGCGAAAAAGACACTAGCCAAGAGTTATCTCTTCTGAGGCTAATTAATATCAGTATTATACAGCCAGACCCTGAGGTGAATTTAGTGCATGTGCCATTTTCAGGGTGGAAAGTAGTTGCTTTTCAGTGAGGAAGGCATGGTAAAGCACCTCATTCCTCGTTTTACATAGGATAACCTAAACAAGATTTTGAATTAATCATCAAAATTATTTGATAATATATAACATATTTCACTACTGTTTTTGTGTTAAAGACCTCTCACTTTTCAACAAAAAACAGCCATATTTTAAACCTTTCATAAAAAGTTCATGTAATACTTCAACAGACCATTTTTTCTGACCGTGGAGGACTGTTTCACAACCATATTTTCACATTTAGTAAAAGATGAAACTGTGTAAATAAATTAATAAAAGTACCCAATTAAATCACGTTAAATAGAAAATGGGCGTGGACATTATTGACACGCCCACTGTTTAGCACTTCAACTTAGTTAGTTTGTTTAACTTATTTAGAAGTAATTTCTTCGGTTAAAACATATTTCATTGGTAAAATAATTCTATTTCTAATAATATATAGCAATACAAATTATATGTGACTAATATATTAATTATTTTTTTTATCATAAATTAGTACAAATACATATACATAATTTGTTTTATTGTAACATGCCAGATACTCTTTTGGACAGTTTTGTGGTTTTGTAACAAACTAAACAAAACAAATGGAATAATAGATTATATTTTTGCATTTCTATTATTGGGTGGTTAGTAAATATTCATGCATACATTTAAATGCATTGAAAATTCAATTCATGAGAAACCGTATGAAAGCTTGCCATATACAAGGAGGGTACATACTCGTCACGCTTTTGTAGGCGTAACAAAAAAAATCATAAATTTTTTATTCAAACTTTTGTTTAGATTGTTTTTAGGCATTGTTTCTTATTTCGTCTGTTCCTAATTTAATGTCGCTTTTTAATTTTTAATGTAAATACTGCGGTGCTCTAACAAAGATTTAACAAAAATGTTTACTCTCAAATTGAAATGTTAATGATTTATTAATGAAATAAAAATGTCATGTCATTTTTTTTATTTAAATCACCTTGTCGCTGTAAAATCATGTTGCCTCACTTAAAAGATTTATTGCTGGTAATTTATTTTTTTTAAATGTTTCATTTTTGCAAACCCTGACGTGTTATGACGTATTTGTTACAGTTTATGTCCTATTAAAACTTCGTTTTATTTTAAAATATTGTCAACATTTAGTCTTTTTACTTTCTCTTGCCTATATTAATATATCTGCCCATAACAGACAGGTGGAGTGTTAAATTATTTACACTCAATCTGTTCGTTGCAGGGCTAAAATAAATAGTTCTGTTTCTTATCACATGGTCAGTCAATTAAATGACTGAATCATTTAAGAACAGAAGAGGTAGAGGTGTAAAAGACACTAATCAGAGTTATCTTCTCTGAAAGTAATGAATTTCATTGTACAGCCAGACCCTGTGGTGAATGAAGTGAAGTTGTCATTTACAGAGTGGAAAATATGTGCTTTTCAGAGGGCCCGGCATGCTGATAAGCGTACTTTTCCACTCAGTGAGGAAGGCAATGGTAAACCACCTCACTCCTCGTTTTACTTAGTAAAACCTCTAGAGGTTCAAACCAGCCTTTCGGCTGTTGACCTAAACAACAACAACAACATATTAATATATAGGAAGGAAAGTATTGTTTTCATGTCGATTTTTCGAAATCGAGTTTTCACCGGATCTACACGTTTTCAGATCCCCTAAACCCATAAAACATGTTTTTAGCGATTGATCTGTGTGTGCGCGTGTGAGCGTGCGTGAAGATAATAATATCTTAAGAACGGGACATCGTACAAACTTGAAACTTAAGTTAGATACCACTAGAGGACACGTCACAAACATTTTCATCAAAATCGGTTGACCGGAAGTGGTGTTACTCCGTGTCATTTTTCACTTTTTTGCGACTTTCTCAAAAATGGTTCCTACAATTCTTTTAAAAATCGCCTCATTTACTACACTTTTTATGCTCTACAAGATAGGGTAGGCGCCATGTCTTCTGAAATTCTTGGGGAGGTGGTTTTCTCGTAAAAAAATTGTTTTTTTAAGATTGCGACATTAATATATGCATTTTAGCGCAAAAATTTATAGGCTATAAAAAAGTTGTAGAGAATTTAAAATCCTACTTTCTACTTTTTATTTCAAACATGTTTTTACATATATAACGCTTAGTTTAGCGGTAATTAGCGAATTTCTGTGTTTTCTCATGAAAACGTGTAAAAAATCGATTTTTATAAGATTTCAGCCTTAGTATACACTTTACGACAAAAAGAATAAAATAAAATGTGTAAAAAATTAAAAGATCTACGACTTTTATTCACAGCGTTTTTCTGTAGAGACTATTTAGCGTGAAAGAGTGATTTTCCGTATTTTTCAGCCAAGCTGAGGTTAATTTTCATTTTGCGTCGTTCACTCATGATTGAAATAAGGTTGTTTTTTGAGGTTAGTTTTTTATTAATTTCTAATGTTTTATTACTAATGTTAGGTTATATTGTTAATTATTTGCACTGGCAAGAGAACGTCGTGTGAGTGTTTTACACCAGATTTTTTTTCTCTATTAATTCGTTTACTTAGTATGCTGTAATTTTGTAAACAATAAACAACTTAAAAGAAATAGTGTTTAATATTCATATCGAGAATTGTAAACGAGGAAACGTTTGTTTATGTTCGCAAAGTCTCGGAAACTACTCACCGATTTTTATGAAGTCTCAGGAGGTTGTGGATAGTTTTAGTGTTTGTAAATATATTTTTTATGCGAAGTAGCTAATCCAAAGGCACTTGAGGACTTATGCCCAGAACAAACGCGCCTGCGCGTTTACACAAAGTAAATGTAGTATAATTATGTAAATTTTCAGCCCAAGCTAATTGGCTCGTCACTTACTGATTGCGAACGTAAAAGCCAAAAATGGAACCAGCCTATTCATCATTGTTGGTGAGTATGAGTTGGAGGATGGTTATTAATAAATACAAAAACATTTTTTTTAATGTATTTTATATTTTGTCTTTGTGATTAACGTGAGTTAAGTAAATTAAACCCTAGAAGTTTACAGAACAAAAACGTGAAAATAATTTCTGCCAACGTTGTATTAATTTTCATGACGGCTCTGTTAACTAATAAGTGGGTTTTTGTGTTCATACTCGTTATAAAGTTTTGTAGGCTTGTCATAACGTATATTTGATTATTTGCCATTTTACATTATATTAAAATATTCCGGTGGGATTTATGGGTGTTAAATAAATTTAATGAAAGTATATATTTTCAGTATATTTTTTATAAAGTAGTCTACTTTAAAAGTTGGATTAAAAATCTCTTATGAAAAACTAAAATGATGGCTAAAGAGACACTCTGCATAAATTCAGTAAACATAAACTAAAAACCAAGTAGAACTAGTTAAAAATCTCTTATGAAAAACTAAAATGATGGCTAAAGAGACACTCTGCATAAATTCAGTAAACATAAACTAAAAACCGAGTGGAACTAGTTAAATCATTTAAATATCTAGGCCAACACATAACACACAACAATAAAAAAACATAACGTGGGAAGAGAGACGGAAAAAATTATCTACATCACAACAAATAACCAAAAATACTATGCTTAAGATTTACAAACAAAAATTAAACACTACAAATAGTCATGCAACCACAAGTTACATATGGTACCGAAACATTAGCAAAAATGATCAAGACAAAAGAAATAGACAATGTCCTAAAACTCGAAGGACGAATCCTAAAAACCTGCATAGGAAAGAAAAACATAGTAGTTGGGCAATGGAGAATTTTAACAAATGAACAAGTCTATAAATAAAACGAACCATAACAGATACAATAAGGAAGAAGGAAATCTTTTCGTGGACATCTATCAGAATCCTAAAGACACAATTGTAAACAAGATGATGATGATTAGGAGCACGGATCCGAAATGTCATAGAAGACATGATCGAACTCGGATTAACTTTCGATGATTTAAAAAACAAAACAGAAATATTAAAAATTTATTCATTATTAAATTATATCTTTCACCTTCCATCGTCTGCAGTAGCAGTAATGTACAAAACAGTCGGGCATAAATTTTTTTTTTTTTTTTTTTTTTTTTTTTTTTCTCTTTAATTCTTTATTTACAACTGTAAAACGTTACAACAAGCAAATGTGATGATTATGATAATAATGTAAATGACATGATAGGCATGAGAGGGGTAGGGCCCCCATTGGTGCCTCCCCAAGAATGAAATTTGTATATCAAATTAGCAGGTCTCTACTCCAGCGTCTTTTAAGGCGTCTAGGGGGATTATCAGGTAAATGGACGGAGGAAAGTGAACGCACCAGGGGGTTCTCGTGTTCGTGTGACTTGTCGTGAAAGCGTTTGTATAGGTATTCAATGGAATTTTGTACAAGTGGTGTTTTCAAATCGGTATGTAAGGTTTTGTTGCTAACGTAAAGAGGTGCATTTGCTATAAGGCGTAATGTTTTTGACTGGAATGCTTGAATTCGTTGCAAATTAGAGGGTTTGGTTGAACCGTAAATTTGGGATCCGTAGGTCCAAATAGGTTTCAAAAGAGAACAATATATGCGTAATTTTTGTGCCATTGGTAATTTTGATCGTTTGTGAAGTAGGGAATATAGAAGTTTAAGTCGGGAATTCAGTAATAAACGTTTCCGTTTGATATGTGTGCTCCAAGTTAGTCGTTTATCGAAAGTCAGACCGAGATACTTGACCGTATCTGTCTTTGTGAGAGGTTCATTGTCTATGTATACTGGTGGGCAATCACCATGACGGAGTGTGAAAGTTACGTGAAGGGATTTTGTCGTATTAAGTTTTATTTTCCATGTTTTACACCATTCGTGTATAAGATTGAGATGATGTTGGAGTGTTAGTGAAGCGTGTATAGAGTTTTGGTCTCGGGCTAATATCGCTGTGTCGTCAGCGTAGGTAGCAGTGAGGGTCTGGGGTAGGATCGGTAGGTCTGAAGTGTATACAGAATAGAGAAGTGGTGCTAAAATTGAGCCCTGAGGCACGCCGGCTAAGACAAGAAAGAAATTTGAGTAAGACGATCCTAAACGAATTCTAAAGAATCTGTCAGATAGGAAAGAATTTATGATAAGATAGTAGGTAAATGGTAGTATTTCTTCCGTGTAAAACTTCCGTGTAAATATTTTTGGTACTGGCTTGAGGATGTATCTACTTCTGTCATTTTCTTACCGATTGTACACTGACAAAACAGTTTCTCCCTGTTTGTTTATCAGGGTTTCTTTACCAATAAGTTTATATAATTTTCCACTAATTTCCTAATTAGTTTAATTAGGAATTTTAATTAGGCAATATTAATTTCCTAATTTCCACTAATTTTCCACTAATTTAGTACAGCTTAATCAAGTTTAATTAGGTAAGTTTTGTTCAGTTACATTTTAAAACACTACTAAGAGTTGTTTTCATTCAAAGATTTATACTAGAGACGATTATGGTTGTTTCAGTATATGTTTGCATTCAAAAACTGATTGCAAAATAAGTAGGCCTACTTCTTGTTAAAAAAGAAATAATATTTATACTTTTCAGCACGAGTGCATTTATTTATTTAAATTTGTAACGGTAGCTCTGTGTTTCATTTTTGTTTTTATGTCAAGATAAATTATGAAACGTTACTTTTGAAATAGAATGCCTTAGTTGTTTGACGGGTAGTTCAGTTTCTTTCCTTGAAAAAAGTTGAATTAGTATTGTTTTTACTTTTATAAGAAAATTGTCAAATCGTGTTTTGTTATTCACCGTACTTTCTAAATGGGATTTCTTTCAGAAGAATCATAACGGTTGCGTGCATTATTAAAGAAATAAAATTGAAAGTGCCTTCGTTCTTATAAAGTAGGAAAGGAGGTTAGGCAACGTTGTATAGAAACCCAGGGTGGTGATTACGATTATAAAGCTTGGTAAGTTATATAGAGTATAAAAAGGCTGGTCGGTCGAAAATTGACTTCCATCTTGAGTCAGAGGCCACAGATTGTTCAGCCCACTTTTGAGGAAGGATCCGGTGTAATGACGGTGTAATATTTAATGTGTGGCTCATGCCAGCAGCCGGTTGGCCCCGTAGTGGCGGACGTCTCCCTCCACAAGGTTATCATCTATCTACCTCAATGTCTTGTATACTATTATTTTCTCACGCATTTATTAACTCAACCGATGTATTCAACATAAAAAGTCAGTTTGTTATCTTGGAAACTTCTGCTATGCTGTTTCTGTTTTCTGTAATTAGGCACATAAAAGGTAATTTTAAATTTAGTTGAAAAAAGCAGAATTATTTTTTTCAGATATCCAAAAAGCGTATACATGGCTAAAACTAATTTAATAAACTGTAGGAATGTTAAATTGTTTTTTTAGTTCGTAAATTACTTAGTAAAAAAAATAAAGATAAAATAAAATAAAATACCTTACTTTCTGAAATATACCGCGCATCCTATTTTTGAAGGTACTTCAGAAAAAATTAAATGAAAATGAAAACGTACCAATTTATTTTTATACAAAAAAATCTTCATAACTCTGAATTATTCTCTAGCGAAAGTAGAAACATTCTCATTGTACGTATCAAAATAAACTGAAATAACTTATGAACTATAAAAAATATATATAACAGATGTACTATCAAATAAAAATAACGAAATTAAAACGAAGAAATAAAATTAACTATAAAAAGTTTCTCTCTGTCGTCGGATCGTCGTCGCTCTCTTCGTCATTACTTTCGTTGTCAGAACCCGCGTCTGGATTTTCGTCCCAAAGTCGTCTTCTGAACCACCGAGAAATGTCGCATTTCAGAAAATTTTTTTGAAAGTAACTATGGTGAAATTCGGCCTTTTATTTTGTCGTTTGTTGTGAATATAACACAGAACCTTTCTTCTACTTGAAGAAACTTTGGTGTTGACCACGATTTTTGTTTGAAAGCATTTTCCTTCGAAAGAATAGCGCAATATATACAATAACAAATAAATCTTTATACAATCGCAGTTGTTTATCTTATCGCAATATTTACTATCTTGCTTCCATTAAACACTGCTAAAAGGCCATTTATTTTAATTTTTTTCCGAATATAATGCGCACACCATTTTTTCGTATCAGTTTGTTTGAAAAAGGTGCGCGGTATATTCTGGTAAATACGGTAGGGTTTTACTTTCTCTTGCCTGTTTGAATATATAGGAAGGAAGAAGTATTGTTTTCATGTCGAAATTTCCGAAATCGAGTTTTCACCGGATCTACACGTTTTCAGACCCCCTGAACAAAAAAAAACATGTTTTTAGCGATTGGTCTGTATGTGCGTGCGCGCGCGCGTATGTGACAAAATATCTCAAGAACGGAACATTGTACGAACTTGAAACTTGATACTTAATTTAGATACTACTAATGGACCCGACACGAACATTTTCATCAAAATCGGTCAACCGGAAGTAGTAGTTTGTTCGTGTCATTTTTCACTTTTTTGCGATTTTCTCAAAAACGGCTCCTACGATTTTTTTTTAAATCGCCTATTTACTAAATTTGTTATGCTTTACAAGATAGGATAGGCGTCATGTTTGCTGAAATTCATAGAGAGGCTGTTTTCTCGTAAATTTTTTTTTAAGAATGCTGCTTTAATATGCGTTTTACCGCAAAAATGTATATAATAAAAGTTGTAGACAATTTAAAATCTTACAACTTTTATTTCAAACATTTTTTTGTATAACGCTTAGTTTAGCGGTAATTAGCAATTTTTTGTTTTTTTCTCACGTCAACGTGTAAAAAATCGATTTTTTTTAAAGATTTCAGCCTTAGTATGCATTTTACGACAAAAAAGTGTAATAAAATTTATAGGAAATTAAAAGATCTACAACTTTTATTTAGAGCATCTTTATCTTTCTTTAAAAAAGAGAACATCTTTCTCTAGCCTATTTTAGCGTAAAGCAGTGATTTTTCGTATTTTTAAGCCAAACTGAGGTTGAATTTCATTTTGCGTCTTTCACTCATGATTAAAATTAGGTTATGTTTATTGAGGTTAGTGTTTTTGTTTATTTCTAATGTTAGGTTATATTGTTAATTACATGCGTTGGCAAGAGAAAGTTGTGTGAGTGTTTCACACCAGATATTTAGTTTTATTAAAGGTAAAGATGAGGTGTTAAAAATTACCAAACTATTTTACCTAATTTGAATCGTTCACATGTCACAAAGACCTTTTGTACTTCTCAGAGCACTGTACATGTTTGTATTTGATATACAATACTAATATAAATTTGTAAATTACATGTACATTACTGGAGTAAGTGCCAGGGGTTTGTTAATATACAGGTCATTTTGTTCTAGCTAGAAGCTCTCCCTCCAACGCTCTGTGCGCTGAGCTGTTCTATTTAGTGGCGGGGGAAGCACCTCGTAGTTGTAACAGTAGTATACAGTTAGAAAGAGAGGGAATGATCATTAAGTGAGAAGGAGACAACACTTGCCCTTTGAAACTATCCCTACTCTACCTACTCGCCCGCTCCTTACAAGCTTCTTCCTAAAACAAACGTACTATACATTCTTCAAATATTATTCCCATGAGATGAGTTGAGTACATTGAGATGAGTGTACTAGGTCAGTATGCTCCAGGCTATAACTCAACAAACACGATGGATACACGACCAACTTACTCCTATAGAGTACTTATTATTTGTTAACATCGCTTCATTATTTATATAAATTAGTATCATTTTATTTTATTTTTATTGTGTCATTAAAGTTGTTTTTGTGGCATTGAAATTCCATTCCTCTGATAATTAATTAAATTTTAATGTGTTGTTTTCTTGAACATATTTACCACGAATACATGTTTGTGTACTACTGTTTTAGTATATAGGTAGATTACGTTTGTAAAATTCTGTTACCAAATCAAAATTCAAAATCAAAATGTTATCCAAATCAATATGTAATTAAATGTATAAACATAATTAAATATTTTTTATGAACTTAATTTTAATGTTTTTGTCTTCTACTCGTATATTTGTTTTTGTTAAGGTCATCAGGAAGGGATTTGGATCCCCTCCTGGAAAGGAAAGTTTGAAAAGGCTGGTTTGGATCTGTAGAGGGTTTACTAAGTAAAACGAGGAGTGCGATAATTTACCAAAGCCTTCCTCACTGAGTGGAAAAGTACGTATTCTTATCAGCATGCCCTCTGAAAAGCACACAGGATCTGGCTGTATATTGAAATTCATTACTTTCAGGGGAGATAACTCTGATTAGTGTCTTTTACACCACTACCTCTTCTGTTCTTAAATGATTCAGTCATATATTGGCTGACCATATGATACGAAACACAACTAATTATTGTAGCCCTGGAATTAGCAGATCGAATGCAAATACTTTCACACTCAATATACCTATTATGGGCGATAAGTATTCAATATGTAATAATAATAATTTAATATTTTTTATGAACTTCTTATAGATGAGGTTTTTGTCTTCTACTCGTATACTTGTTGTTGTTTAGGTCATCAATTTCATAAAAGAAAAGCTGGTTTGAACCTATAGAGGTTTTAATAAGTTAAACGAGGGGTAAGATAGTTTATATTTGCCTTCCTCACTGAGTTGAAAAGTATGCTTATCAGCATGCCTGGCCATCCGAAAAGCACACTTTTTCTACCCTGCATATGTCACCTTTACTTCATTCGCCACAATGTCTTGCTTTATAGTAAAATTGATTACTTTCAGAGGAGATAACTCTAACTAGTATCTTTTACACCTCTATCTTTTCTGTTCTTAAACAGTTCAATCATATAATTGGCTGACTGAGTGATAAGAAACAGAACTATTTTTTGTAGCCCTGGAACCAACAGATTGAGTGCAATTAATTTAACACTCCACCTGTCTGTTATAAGTAGACTCGTATGCTTTGTTTTTTTAGGAATTTCAACATTTTCTGATTTATTTTACCTTCTGTATCTTAACATTGTGATTATACGAAGATTAAATTTCTGTGAAATATAATATTTTCATCCTTATTTTTTAAAATCAACCCCAAGTTTTTAATGAGGGTGTTTTCAACAAGCTGTCTTCTGTTAATTTGAAATTTCGGATTATATCTAAACTCGTACGAAGTCAGTTCCTTAATTAGTCCGAATTATCAACGCTCTACACCATTTGTTGGCGTTCTATCTATGATGTAAGCCATTGAATTACACGTCGGCAGATGGACCTGCAACTGTAGTTCCTTTTATGGTTTTGTAAACACAGTGACTTGATCAATAATCAATAATGCAGTTTATGCACATCTTAAAACTCCAGCTGTTCATAAACAGTACCAAAGACACGATATTTAAGTGATTTTAACAATCATTAAGTTAAACGATTGTAAATGAATCAATAAAATGGCATTATTAGAGTGAAAATTATTCACAGGTGATTTAGTTTGAATAAATATATTTTATTACAAGTAACGAGTAAAATGTTATAGAATATAAAATTAATTTTGTTTTGAGCTGAGTGTAAAATAAACAGCAGTAAAAGAAGTGTTATTCGGTCTATTGCATAACAGCGAAAGAATTTCTTTTACGACGACCATTGTAGCGTATTATTGTTCGTGACGTCTCAGAGTTGCAATAAATTTAAGTGTATCGGTGATAAAATAATTTCTGTTATGAAATACGTGTTAACTTGTGCAAAGATTTACATTCGTTTAATATCAGATCATTGTTAAATTGGCAAATACTGTATACAATGATTACACGGTTATTTGCGTAAACTATTAGGATTAAGGCTGCTTTTCAACAAAAAATTACAATTTTATTAAATTTTTTCCAGGTAAATACATCATTCTGACTTCAAATTTATCCGTGACAGATTTTGAAATGTACTACGGTATTTTGATTTTCACGCCCGACTTGATGTGCGCTCTGTGAGAAAATCAGTACTAATACCGTACAAAAACGATTTAGCTCACGGAAATGAAGTTCTTGGAAGGTAAGTACTACATATATATATATATAACACATATGCAGGTTATTTTTAGAAAGATACGTTATTTTTAAATAGTCAAAGGAATTTTTTTGTATTTATAAATTTTTATTGATGAATTCTGTAAAAAATAATGTTCATAATCCAGTTTGTTTATCGAAGTTTTTGTATTTTGTTAGCTTAAAGGTCTTTGCCCACTAAAACGTATCATATTAGGACCGTAATCGTACCGACAGATGAAAATAAATATTCTTTGTATGGATTAGCATAGGAAAACACCATTAGACCATTCCGTTACCGGCCAACAGCGTGCTATGTCCGTTCAATCAACAATGTGTCGGCCAGAATATTTTGTAGGTGACGGCACGCTCCATGCATGATACACGTTGTTGCCAAACCGCGTAGAGGAGGACTAAACGACTACCAAACGGGTACGGTAAAATTATCATACGGGTTGACTACGGGTATAGAACGATGTTTATCCGTTGCAGTGGGCATAGAAGTGACGGGCGTTTTATCGTACCCAACACGCTCCTAATACGGTTATGGTATGATACGTTATAGTGGGCAAAGACTTTAAGGAGTAGTAAAGTCAAAAAATTTAATTATTTTGTTGAATTATAAAATTGAATTGTTTTATAATTCTGAATGCTTCAGAATTTTCTGAAGTAAATTGAGGAGAGTAAATTGAGAAGTAAAAAATGAGGTTAGAGATAAGTAAATGTTATTGAAAATGTAATTTTTGTATAGATGTTTTTAAACTTAAACATATAATGCATTCAACCAGGGATGATGAAGGTAATGAGAAAAGGAATACCGGTTCACAGGCGTCTGGGATTAATAAACAATCTATAGCGCATAATTATGTACATAGTTTATCAACAAATAAAGGAGCCTCAATCATTGACGGAAATTGTTTACGGAAACTGCTTAATTTCAGCATACTATATTTTATTCTATTCTGCATATTATATATTTCGATGAATATACCTACAAATCAGAATATTATGCTCAGTTTTACTTAAAACATATATGTCAAAACGTCATATATTTATAAAGTTAATAGCAATTTTGTGAACACAAATTTCACTATTTTACCCATGTATTAAGAATTTCGAGTACTGTTTTCACATATTAATAATTACTTAAATTATGGTTAAATGAATTAGATTAGTTCACAGGCGGCTGAGTTTAATCGAGAATCTATATATTTGTAGCACAATTTATATTCATACTGCATCAGCGAAACTCTGTGAATAAATTCGAGATGTGAACTGGTATGATTATAGTCCACCACTTGAACAATGTGACAATCAGTGGCTAAATTAGTTCTTCACGTGAACTGCTTATTCTTAAGACTTAATGCTTATACAACTTGCAACGACTTAATTTAATTAATAAAAGTATTGGCTAATATAATTTAGTTAATATCATAGTATTGGTTAATGTAGTGTAGTAAGTAATATAGTATTGATATTTTAATTGAATGCTATTGCTAATGATTAATTTTTCATTTTTGTATTTATTTAAACGTTTCCAGCCAATTTTAGTTCTTGGTTTTACCATAGTTGGATAGAATAATCTCCACCACTTCTACCGTAATTGTATATCGCTAATACAATGTAAAATATTTTGTTTTGTGGTAATTTATTTTTTAATAAAATGGTAATATCATGGAAATAAATAATTAATAATAATTATTATTTTATTTATTACTACTTATACTATCTACACCCTTACTGACCTAGGGCCTTATGGATAGCGGCAAACCGTAGTCCCTTATGGCGTTTTCGCTTGACCAACGGATGTTACAGAGTTGGTTATAACGACCTGGACGTTAAATCGGACGAACAGTGCCTGTCGTCCTTGTATAAATCCAAGCGGACAAAATTCTAAAAACTACCGGCCGCATTGGGGTAGTTGGTCACGTGCTCGCCTCTCATCATGTGGTCTTGGGTTCGAATCCCATCCAGACACGGCATTTTCATACGTTACAAAAAATCATTTCATCATTCACAGTTACAACCCAACGTCGTCGCTAATGACCACAGTAGTTGTTGCGACGTTAAATAAACAGAGAAAAAAATTCTAAAAACTATTTAAAATTATTACCTTGTCTAAAATTTTAAATAAAAATAATTATTTTATTTTTTTTGAAATACTGCACCGCACAAACACCGAGTAAATATGTAAATGTAACTGTTTAGATCATCAGCCGAAAGGTTGGTTTGAACCTCTTGCTAGAGGCTTTACAAAGTAAAACAAGGAGTGAGGTGCTTTACCATTCCTTCCTCACTGAAAGGAAAAGTATGCTTATTAGCATGATAGGCTCTCCGAAAAAGACACATTTTTCATCTACCATCTACCTTCCACACTGGAAAGATACCTTCATTCCATTCACCCCAGGGTCTGGCTTTATAATGAGATTCATTACTCTCAGAGGAGATAACTTTGTAATAATGTATTTTACACCTCTACCTCTTCTGATTTTAAATGCTTTAGTCATATAATTGGGTGATAAGAAACATAACTATTTGTTTGTACAAATTTGTATTTCTTTTTGTATCGAGGGCAAACTCTCGTTAACTTTACACACCTCCTACCTGTTATGTGCTATAAGTAAACCTTATGATACATAAATATTGAAATTAAATATAATATCCTTAATTAGTTGGTAACGTTCCCATTTGTAACGTATTTCTATTGAAAATATAACGACCTTTGATTTATTTATTTTTTGATTTAACGATATAAATAATTACTAAATACAGTATCTAACTATTACACTTTATTTTTATCTAATCCTGGTTGATTCTAATGCAGCATCATACTTTATGTGGTGTATAAAATCCAGTAAATATATCTGCAAATTTAACATTATTTATGAGTATTATTAATATATTTCCTATTTTAAAATATATTCTAATAGCATTCAGTAGTTCATCCATAATACCGGATTTAAAATTTATTATGAGTGTTTAGTTAAATATGTGAGTTCAAATTAGATTTATAATAGTGTCAAAGCACTAAAATTTTAATATTATAATTAAGTTCGTTAAATTATTATTGAAAGCTTTTTATTCACAATTTATTTATTTGTCTTAGTAGAGCTATTCGATAGAATTAAATAAATAATCCCCAGATTTTGATTTAATGAATAGAATATTTGATCTATTTTCTAATTTAAATTGTAATATTCTGTTGGTTAATCGAATACATGTGTGTAGTACCTAAACATGTTCAAAGTTTTTGAAGTTTATTGTCGACGTGGTCAGAATTATTACTTATTTATAAATGACAACAGTTACGTGGGCTATGTATTAATTTCTGTAATTTTTAGTTTCGTTTGTCATAAATCATTGTACTCTAAAAAATATAATTCCAAATTTTTTATTTTTTGCTACAGTCCATCTGAACTAATCCAGAATCATAGTTTACGAAATACAAAATTAAAATTAACTGGTTAAACAAAACATATTACTCATACTTAGAAACGGCAAACCTGCCCAGCAGTACTTTTAAATAACTTTTCTATAACACAGACTATCATATTTGTTATCTTGGATTTCGTTTAGACTGAAGGCTTACGTGAAATGATCTTGTGAACATAAGCGCAAAGTTTTAGATAGTAAGCGCAAACGGCTAAACTTTTTCTCTCTCCTTTCAATGAAAATTAATTCTGTATCTGAAAGTACTTCTTTATAAATTCTTATTTAAACCATTAAGGGATGACGGATGTTAGATCTGTGTTGCACGTAATGTTTTCAATCTAAAATACTGATGATAGTTGTTAACGCCCCCTTCGTACTTTTCCAATCATACATTCTAGATCAGGTGTGCACAACCTTTCTGTAATGGTAAGCCAATTAATTACTGATTTTTCGTACCGGGCCGCAGAATAAAATTGCTAACGTCTTATTTAGGTACTTGTGGTTAAATTTTAAAATTTAATTATTTTATGATTTTGTGAACGACAGACTATAATAATTTTGTACTGCAACTTCGTATTCCCTACATAACGTTGTCCAGAGGTCAACAATCCTCCATCGGTATAATGGTGCAGTTTTGATACTTGTAGCTAATATTATTACTTCATCAGGATTGAAGTGCTTATAACGGGCAAGTGGAGTGTTAAATTAATTGCATTCAGTCTGTTGGTTCCAGTGTTACAAAAAATAGTTCTGTTTCGTATCACTCAGTCAGCCAATTATATGACTGAACTATTTAAGAACAGAAGAGGTAGAGGTGTAAAAGATACTAGTCAAGAGTTATCTCCTCTGTGAGAAATGAATTTCACTACACAGTCATACCCTGTGGTGAATGAATTGAAGGTGTCATTTGCAGGGTGAAAAGTGGATGCTTTTCGGAGGGCTTGGCATGTTGGTAAGCATACTTTTTCAACTCAGTGAGGAAGGCAATAAGTAAACCACCTTTATCCGCGTTTTTACTTAGTAAAACCTCTAGAGGTTTAAACCAGCCTTTCGGTTGTTGACCTAAAGAACAGGATTGAAATACTTAACAACTTGTGCCCATCGTTTCATTAGTTTTTTTAAATTTATAGTTCAGTTTTAATCTACGTTACAAACAACTAAAAATATTACTTTTCCTTGTAGAATGAAAAATATATATTAACTTTCGTTTTTATTTTAAAATGTTATAAAAAAACTGTAAAAAAATGTATAGGCCTACTTTAGTGGGAAATTTGACACTGTTTTTCTTTTGATAGGTAGTTATAGTTAAATGTATATTTTAGTATTAATTTGTAATCGCTAATTTTAAAGTTGATTCCAAGTGACAGGAACATTTTATTTTCAAAATACTATTTTCGGTTTTATTTGGCTTTTAACTTATAAAGTATTGTTAGAAGTTAAATGCTTTAGAGGCATTAGAAGTCTTGTGATGCAAAACAAGTGGGGGGTTTTAGTATAATTTGATAGTTGTACAGCATTGTATGAAAAATTTAAAATTTCAGAAATGGATAAAAAAATATCATTCTTTGAAAATATCAATGTAATTTACATATTATCGAACGGTTCGTTGGATCCGGAGATTTTTAAATGAAAAAAGTTAAATTTAATATAGTAGTTCTATTATTATGAAAGATGTGAGCTAAATTTAATTCTGAATAAATAAACCTAACGCCGCCGTGTTTAACTTTTTTTAAGGTTTCCTCTTACTTTACGTGCGCTGCGTAATTGCCCATAAATTATTTGTCAACCTACAAAAAATAAGCGGTTAAAAAATTTCCAGCCATAATTTCTCGGTCCATTTTTCATGAATTTTAACGGCAAGAAAGTGGTCTGGTGTAAGCTTTTATATTAACTTGCCTTCAAGTGCATCATTAAGCATGGCTGTAAATAATAAAAAAGAAAAACGCTTACTACCCGCCAGTTTTTGGATGCTACTGAAACCTGATTACTATTATGAAAGAAGAATAGTGTTAAAGAAGTGTAGTGGAACGTTAAAGAGTTCTCGGAGGAAGTGGTGGGACAAAGAATGTTTTTATAGAATAAAAACGAAAATGTTTAAAAATGAAACTAAGATAATAATGTTATTATTTCTTATTGTGTTTACAAAATAGTATTACTTGAAACGACTCTCTGACCTTTTTATGTGTAATATTATTATTATATAGTACATCAGGATTATGTTATACATAAGTAGCCCTTTTCAGAATCTTGCCTTCAGCGAAGAAAACCTGTTTTGTTAGTAGACATTATTTGAACTCTTACTAGGATAATGATTTTGTGTTTACACTCAATTGTTTACCTTTTTTGTTCATTATTTTTGATAATTTCTAATTTTATTAAATTCTGTAATTTCTTTATTTCTGTTGAATTTTTGGGTAGTTAATTGATTCTTTATTTACCATACACTTTCCAAGTTCTTTTGTTTTGTCTTAAAAAAATTTAGCTGCATTTTCAGTAAGTTCCGCTTATCCGTCGTTTCGTTTTAACCGTCACGGTACAACCTTTTTTTGTTAAAACGTGTACGATTACAAAAACTTTATATATTTTTGTTTAATTCCTTACATGTATGCAATTTAAGAACCACCTGTTCATTTTAAGAACAATTAACAACCCCATGATCCAATGAGATTATTTTGGATGTTATGTATGACGTGTTAATGAGATGTAGTTTAGTACCGATTCAGGCCGACCATTCCTGAGAGAATTTTGTTAATTGAACCCCAACAATCAAAGTACATCAGTAACCACTGTCTAGTATTCAAATCCTTATAAAAGTAACTAACTACCTTTACTAGGATTTGAACGACGGAACCTTCGTCGACGAAGATCAGCTGTTAAAACAGCGCCTTCCTTGACAGAAAATCCAGATTAACAATATGTAAATAATACTTTTAATTAACTGTATAAGTACCCGCCTCAATGCTCTAAAGGTTAGACCGCTAGGCTTCGCTGCACTTGATAGCGGATGATCCTGGGTTCGATATCAGCGTAGGGTCTGATAGAATGATTCTTATTAATACCCACTGATAAATCAATGTTAAGTCAACCTTGTCTTTGTTCTATCTTTTACGAAGCCTTCATTGAGGGTTGCTTAGTAATTTTGGTTCTTCCGCATCACGTATAAGTGGGGTTTCATTAATTTAGGAGTTTTCGAATGTTTAATTAGTTAAGAAATATTTAATTGATATTCTAGTTAGATTATATTAAGTTACTTATATTTCCATTTGAAATTTAAGTTTATGAAACTTCCATTTTCGGTCTTAAATAGTTTATTATTTCTGAACCTTTCATTATATTTTTTTGTATGTAGTAGACTACTAATATTTCGTCGGAACTTAATTTAAACGATTAAATGTTTGCATTAAAATATTAATAATTGATTAATTAAAGTAACTTCGTGAAAACTCAGACGATATCGCATGTTAAGGATCTCTCTGTTTGATTTATAATTCATAAAGTTGAACTGAAGCGGTGCATTACTTAAATAGTCGTCACACGATGTCTCGGTCTCGTATCTCACGCGATTACAAACACTGTCAAAACAAGACAGCGTGGGTTTTTCTTTTTTTAAATAAAGAAACCTTCTTAAGTTTACTATCTAAATTAATTTTTTAATCAGTCAAAGTCATTAAACTACTATTATTATTTGGAAACATATAGAAGGCTACATCTGAAACAATATTAAAAAATAATAGTTTGTATTTACAAAGTACATGTTGGTGAACTATTCTCAAAAACTACCGAAACAATTCTGATAAATTTTCACTGCTGTGATATCGAGTGTTATTGGCTACATTGTAGACGTAACAGAACTTGGAGGCCCGGTGTGGATCACTAATCTTTCATCTGACATTATTTTACTAATTTGGTTTCAATGCAATGTCGGTTTGTGAAATTTTTTTACCTTAAGAGACATGGTGCCCGGTAATGAAATTCAGAAACTAAATTCAGTTTTTTCTTATTATTATTAAAATAGATAAATATGTTAAGCGTTTACTTCCACTTCTTTCCTTTTAACTCGGTCGTTTCTAAATTACGCTGTTCAGTTGTTTTCTTTTAGCTGGTTTTGACATTTTTCAATATCTAAAGAAATTAGAAAATAATATTGGGCAAGAGAGACTTACTTTTACGTTGGTTGACCATAATGAAATGTTACCGTTTCACCAGAACTATTTTGATACGTAGAACTGGTTAAAATACAGTCTTTCTCAAAATGTTTTATACAAACAATAGTATTTTCAGTGATTGTAAAATTCGTAATTAGTATCTAGTCAGTAATTGTGAAGAACGGATCTGGATGTTTACAGCCCGAATGAGAAGATTGCAGAATATCGAAATCGATGGAGGGAGAACATAGAGATGATGCCTGAGGGAAGGATCTCCCTCAGAGATTTGCAATACAGACCGGTGGGGAGCAGAGATTTTGGGAGGCCACGCAAAAGATGGCAATAATTTAACAGTTAGTCGCTGTTGTGAGTGGGAACAGACGGAAGCATAATACTTGAATATGAGAAGAAAATTGTGAAATTCTACGGAGAGATTAGGTTCCATTTCTCTACGAGGTCTGCTTCTTTCAAAAACTTAAATCTTACACTTAACCAGTATTACTCTGGTCATATTTGTAATTTCTTTTACATCCCGGTACAAAAAATTTCGGTGCCATCGTTTTAATATAATTACAATAAGTAAACGATGGTACTTATAAACTATACTAATTAAGTTTAGTTGTCATAAACGCACGACACACTGATTCAGCCGGTTGGAGAACTTCTTACGTCATCACACCTTCCACTACTTCATCGCTTTAAAATAAGTACGCCCTGAATACACTGATGACTTTTATAATGTTATGTACGCAAAATATAATTTAGTATGGTTATGTGTATCTTTTATGGTGCACTATTTAAAGGACAGTTGTACAATATCTGCGTGTAATTGCATGTCATTGTTTTTCAAAATTTTCATGATATTCTATTTTGGTACAAGAAGTTATTTCAATCGTTGTAATATTATTTGTCATTGTTTACTTAATTATAAAACCAATTTAGTATTGCTTTCGGATATACAGTAACGTTTTACATACGCGTATGTAATATGCACAAATGTATTTCCGTATATGAATAAAAGTAAAACAGTTAATGGGGATTCATTTTACATCTTGCGCTCTATCGTATTGATGGTTTTCATGTTGGAACTGAAATATATACTGTTTTATTACAAGGTACTACCGTTAGTTGAGAGGTATTTGATACTGATATTCGTTAATTAATTGGTACTACTCACTGAACCATAGAATTCTAAATTTATTAATATCAATTTATTTCTCTGCTGTATGTGTTTCATAAAAGTATAAACAAATTTTTATACCTTAATATTTTTTTCGTTTTTTTATTACAACGTTTATTCCTGTTTATTTCTGGTTCTGTTTGTTTATAAATAACAAGCAACCTTTAAAATTTATAATAAATATTTATTTACTAATAAATGATTACTGATAAAACAACTAGAACATTACAATAAACTATTAAACTTAATATTTATATATAATATAAATATAAAACTTATATATAACGTTATATATAATTAAATATATATTTCATATATTTTATATCAACATTTTTGAAACTTAATATTAAGACTTAAACAAAATTTAATTAAAAATAAATATTCCCACTTTTAAAGTATAAATTTATTCTAATCGGACATTTTTACATAATTATAACGTATGTACACTGTTTTTCTCGTTACGGAGAATATATTCAATGACCGTACGCACAAAACTGGTTTATAATCACTAACTCAAACAAATACTAATCAATTTCAATAGCTGTTTAAAATCTAACTCACTAACCAAGAAAGGCCACTGTTGTATATCCGATCTTCGAATCGCAGAAGGATGAAAAATAAACCAAATAATAGAAACATAAAAAGTAAACCAGAAATAAATAAAAATAATCGAAAAAATAATAGGCGTTCGTAACAGACCCTACAGGAACCTTCCGCTCTATAATTGAAAAATGAAAGTAAGTGAAGTAAATGAAAGTAAAGTGAGCGAAAGTAAGTTCCATAATATATGCATGAACTATAAACAATGGATGTATGTAATACATTTTTTGTTCTTTAATTATTATTATTATTATTATTATTATTATCGTTCATTTAGTAAGACTCGTAGTTGTTTTTTTTCCGAACAGGCCTTCAATGGACCACGCTAATATCAATCTAGTTTGGCGGCTCCCTCCTTCTCCTCCAATACTGCTTCATGTTCTCGCTGTGTTGCGCTCTTCGTTCCTCCGTCCAGCGCATGTTTTCTCTAATCTTCCTGACACTCACAAGCGACTCTATTGTTGAATCCTCCCTCTAAACCTTATTCTATCCCTGCAGTCTTCTATCTTTATGTTTATTCTATTGAGGTCTTCTTTTACTTGTTTTATGTATGGCGGTGGATTCCTATAATTCCAGAATTTATCAAAAAGTTGTTTATTCAATCTATTGGGATCCATCCGCATCATGTGTCCTATGAATTTTAATCTTTTCTTCCGAATTGCTGTCTCAAGATTTTCAAAAGTTTTAAAACCGCCACCGTTCTTTATTTTGTATATATCTTCATTTGACTTCAATCTATATCCATTGTCTGTTTTATTTGGGCCATGTATCGTTCTCAAGATTCTCCTTTCTATTCTCAAAAACTGTTCAAGATTTGGTACATTTTATGTTTCAGTTCCATAAAGTATTACTGGCCTGACAACCGTATCATAGTGTTTAAATTTGCCGTTGATGGACAGATTCTTCTTGTTGTAGACATTTTTAGTTAGGAACCTTAGTCTCTCAAAAACGATCTTCCTGTGTTGAAAAGCTTTTTTATCCGAACCATTCGAACTGATCACTTCGCCAAGATATTTAAAGCTACTTGTGTATTTAATTCTTCCAAATCTAGTATCCATGAATTTATTTTTTGTTTCAAATTCGTCATTATTTCGGTTGTTTATTATTATTAAAAACATTTTTCAATTTTTGTTCAATCTTTTTATACATACTTATTAGATATACTATGTTTCATTTTGAATGCAAAAAACACTAATTTCCAGATATGTCTCTTATTAACTTCATCGTTTCTGAAAATGCAAGGTAAATTTAGTTTTCGGCAGAACAAAATAAATGAATATTTTGAAAATGGAGGTTTATAATGAACAACGAACGATAGTATTTTCTGATAAAATTATTGAAGACAAGATTCCAAGAATTTTGTTAATACAGTTTCTTCCTCCCTGTGCAAAGGAATTCCTATAATTCAACGACAGTGAACTTCTTTCTTATCTCCGTTCATATTTTTTTTAATAGGCTTATTAAAAAAATTCAATTTCTTTTAAAAAATCATAATAACCTTCACTTGTTAATGTTAAATCATACGAGTCATAGGTGACATAAATATGTTAGGAATGTTTCTTAAGTTTGTTTATATGAATAACCTTTAATATCATTTACATCTATCAACAGATTTCTTTCATGCTGAAATTTGTAATTCACGAAGGAATTCTAATTTATTTGAATGTATGATTGTTCAGGTATTTAAAATACTATTCGTAAATAAATTATGCAATTTAAAAAAAGGTGCGCACCCTATTGAATTTTTAAATAATATCCAAGTGCGACAAGACCGATTTTAATAACATTTTAAGGTTCCTCGCCGTGGAAATATGTTAACGAACTTTAAAATGTGTAAATTAGAATCTGTAATCCTGTTACAAGTGTGTTTTCAAGAAGAATATCGTTTACGATGACTTATTTCTTAAAGAGTTATAAAATTAAACATGAATAATACGTTTTGCGTTACAGGTTATGTAAATTAATTTAATATCCACCAAAATTCGCTTCAAGAACCTCATAATCCTTTGATTTTTTTTGTCGGTATCTACACACAATACACTGAAGCACGCGGTTTTTAAAACGAGAGCCTACAGTTCTCATTCATTAGTCGATTGTCGTGTATGTCCTTGAGGAACTTGTGGGGGGGGGGGATTAGTAAAGCAACCGTATATTCGGGTAGTATACATGTCATTTAAAAGAGGGGATGATGCTATGTTGTCGTCAACATGTCCTGTTGCAAAATCGATATTGTTGAAGACAACCTAAACGCTTCGTACCGGTGTAACTAATAGGGGAACAAAGATGTTAGGGGTCCTGCCTCATTGCATGACAACAGCAGGGGTTGCTACCGCAGTAGGGGTGGTGTTTTGTACCTGACCAGGTGGACCTACCCTAACGATTACAATAAAATGTTTAAAACGACAGTTTTGTTGCAGTTGCTATGCTTTTTGTGTCTAGTGGTTGTCAAGATTGTCAGGTCCAACACTGTTTATTAAATAAAACAGCTGTAATTCTGCTTGTCGTTCTATGTAATATTATGGAGAATAATGTTTAGAGCAAATTTTTTTTATTTTTCTTTCATGTTTCTCAAATATATTTTATTTGGATCACGAATTGGGTACCTTCTATGTAAAAACTTGAATAATATAGACCTTAGATTAACAAATGTCCTAGAATCCAGCTTTTCAAAACTTGAAAAAAAAACACTCATACACGTAAATCTGTATAAATGTGCACATAAACTTTCGACGCACGCATTGCGAATAAGTTTTTTGTGTTTTATTTTTTAAGGTCGCACCAACTATAAAGCTATTAGTGACCACCATTAAATAACAATTTAATTACAATTTCTTTTGTTGCTGTAAGTCTATGAGGTACGAAAACTAATTGGTTTTATTTTTACCTACAGTCGTGATTTTGCTTTCAAGTGTGTAGGGTTGTGAAACAAGAACTGCAAAAAGAGAAACTGTAATATTTTCTATTAAGATAGGTTTCCGTAGGTAATATCGGGAATTATTTTCAAACTTCCATTTTCCACTTTTCCAACTTCCACTTTTATTGAGATGTCTAAGTTGGTCGGCTTCAAGTCTCTTTCGCACTAAGCCGAAACTCGAATCAACAAAGATATTACCATCTCTCATAGGTTATACCTTGAGATGGCAACGCTTGTATTCAAATAATAATAATAATTTTAAAATAAATAAATTTAAATACAAAAATGTACTTAACATACGAGTATAAATGCTCGTGATTACTAGCAGTAAATTTTGTTGGACACTTGTATATTCAAAAATAAATAATTAAAATGGTCATCTTATAAATTGTAAGTAAAAATTAAGTCCGTTTGATAATTTAGTATTATTTTTAGAATTTTAAGTTAAAAGATTTTGTTTTTATTAATTTATTTTGGTACATGTAGGCCTATATTAAAAAAAACATAAGATTTTTAAATTATTTACTAATTTTTTAATTATAAAAATGTGTTATTACAAAATGAACTGCATACACTGTAATTGTGTTTTTGCACCAAGTAATATTTTGTGTTTGTTTTTTACAATTTTTTGCTACTTACGGTTAAAACTTAAATAGGCCTAGTCTTTTTAGTTATTAAGTTATTTTGTTTTTTCTTCTAAAATGGTATATTTAATTTCAAATTATCATTTCATAATCTTTGAAAGTATATGTTCATTAAATTAAAAAAATTACTTAACTGTATTTGCTGCGGAGTGAGCCTTATTCCTCAGATATTCAACAGTATTACATTTCAGCTTCTAATTTATAAATAACAGTTTATATTTTTAACTGTTAGCTTTACGACCGAATGTTTTACACATTAATACTAATTCAGACGAAAACGGGTGATAAATTTAAAGTGAATGATAAAAATTGCTAGAACTGACCGGAAATCGAACCTCAGGAATAAAATGAGATAGATATTTAGTTAAATATTTAACTCAATCTGAATCGTACATTATTACTGACAACTGTTGAAGTAAACTGTAACTTAATATAATCTCATAGCGAGACTTGTTTGTATGAAACGTCAGTTGAGTGCTCAGCTTCGTCATTCCATACAAATGTGATATTTTAATCATATCATTTAGTGAAATACAACTTGCTGACTACAAAAATTGATTTACAGATTAGGAAAAATTTCTTAAAACACTATGTTTGGGTAATAGGGGCTGTAGAAAGGAAGAGGATAGAAGCTTTTAAAATGTGATGTTATAGGAAAATGTTAAAGATTAGGTGGGTGGACAAGATAAGTAATTTACAGGTTCTTAGGCGATTGGATGAAAAAAAACGTATATGGAAGCATCTTAACAGAAGAAGGGATAGGCTAGTGGGGCATATCTTAAAGTATCCAGGTATTGGTCTACCAATAATCGAAAGTAATATTGAGGGAGTGAATTGTAGGGGGAGGCAAAGGTAAGAATATATAAAGCAAATTACAAAAGATGTAGGGTGTTACAGGTATGCAACGACTTGCGCAAGATAGCAATTTTAAATTTTTTACTTGAAACAGAAACGAATAAAATGTATGGGAATAAAGTTTCGGAACCTTGGGAACATAATCCTAAATACAGCGATTTACCAGTGTAAAGCGATGTTTTCGCAAATTTGATTACCTGAACTATACCCCGACGAATTAGAGATTGCAGATGAAGGTGGACCATAGTGGTGTGTAGAACACAGCAGAGATCCAATTGACTTTCGTTAACCGTATCCTGCGTTGTCACGTTGTGTTCCCGCTGTACCACAGTTCACGTTACAAAAAGTTGTGGATTCAATTTTCTTGAATGGTCATATAAACTATTTGAAACTTCTAAGGTCTACAGTGGGGGCTAGTGACCTTAGGATTGAAATACTAATTGAGGTTGAGATTGTTAAGTAAATTAATTGAAGATGAAAGGTTTTTTTGATACATTAGATTTAAAGGAAGATAGAAATACATTTTATTATAGTTTTAAATGTTGTATGATATTTCTTGTAAATACTATATTTAATTTATTATTAAAGAAAATTATATAGGAATAATAAAAGAATAACGTCATCCTAATTTGCAATTTCAAAAAAGTTTTATCTGATTTTGTAAAATGGTACGCAGAACAATTTTATGTAAAGTTATTATTAGATATAATATAACTGGCAATCGTTTGTCTCGTTTGTTATGATTTATATCGTGATATATCCTTTATTTTTTTAGTAGGCTTGTACCTTCATTCAAAACTTTTAATTACTTTTCAAGTTTGAAACTGTTCTTGCAGGAAAATATTTTTCGCCTTGAAAGTTGTAACTTAGGTTATAAGCTAAATTCATTTTTCCTGTTTAGTCTACACGCTTACGTATAGGATAACTTAGAAAACAAAATTTGTTATCTTTCTCTCCAGTAGAAAACATTTTAAAGTTCAAAATAATATTTTATTTTTTGAAATAAAATTGTACAGTAATTATCTACATTTTCGTTCTCTCGTTGCATAGTTCTTATAATTAATTTATTTTTTAGTAAGCTACTTTAAAATATATGATGTAAGATCAAAAGTATTTGTTATTTTTAAATTCTTATAATTTTAAGGTTTTTTTTACAAAAAATACAAGTGTTTTTCAGCTAAATAGTGACCAGGTTATATCGAAAGCTTAATCAATTTTGTAATCAACTGCTAGTCCAAAGTTCCAAAGTTCAAATTTCGGGAAGAGGGTGGATAATTATAAACGATACAACGTATCCAATATCTTAAGTTTATTTACATGTAAAAAAATAAACCAGAATATTTTATTTATTTATTGTACTGAAATAGTTATAGAGTTTTTTTTGCCAAGCAATTAAATCCACGTATGACTTCAAAACTCTTTGTAGCGTTTATGAATTTATATCATTACGCTAACATAATCTAATAAATTAATAAATTTAACTCCTACGTTAAATAAAACTCAAAAAAAAAACCATCCGTACTGTTTGATGGTTGGTCCATGACAAATTTATTTACAATTTTTGCATTTACAAATCCGGAACTTAATTGTAACTTATAAATAAAAAATAATATAATATAAATAAAAAATAAAATGAAATATCAATTAAATTTTGAAAAAAAACAATTTTGTTTTACTATTTAGCTAAAAAAAAAAAATAATAGTTTATATAATTTTATACTACTAAAATTGAAATTTAGAAAAATAAATAAATTTTATATAAATGAGATGTTTGAATTCAGTAACGAAATGTATGAATCAGCTGTTCTAAATAAATTAAAACTGATACAACAGCTGATTGCTACATCTTGACTCACTGCTTCAACCGATCTGGATATAATGGTAGGCCTAATCAATTTTATTGTGCAGCAAAACGGAGTTATTTTACGAATACAGCGTTTCTAAAATAAATCTGGCGACTTACTTGTAATTCTCTGAGTGACGTACCCAATAAAACACTGCACGATTACTTACGCTTCCTTTACTCAACGACACATTTATAAAATTTACTATAGTTTCAGAGACAGACTTCAAATTATAAAACCCCTTAATACACAATATAAGTTCTCCTAATCTTTCAGGAATCGCACATAGAAGACGTAAACGCCGATGGAGTAGAGACATAATACATTAACACAACACAGTTTTAATTATTTGAACCACCATTTTTCGTGGTATACTCTAACCCTGTTACGCAATTCTTTTTATATTGAGTTACACATTATGATCGTATTTGCCAGTTGCCTTTGCACAGATGCAAAATTTAAAAAAAATATTTATTTAGAGCTCTAAAATAAGTACATAATGACTGACTTGTTTAACAAACAACATGATTATATAACAGTTTTAATATTTACAAACCGAAACTAAAATTTAGTAACCCTTTAAAAAACACACTTTTTTGAAAATATTATATGTTATAAAATGGTCGAATACGAACTTAAAATTGAACAACAGAGATCTCTACTATATCGTATTTGTAATCGTTAGTGTATTTATCGTTCTGCATAAATCTCTAACAGTATAAAGGATTTCGATTGTGTATTTTTTATCTCCACATATTTACAAATATATACATTTAATATATTCATCGCTTCTTATCTTCTTAATTCGTCTTTTTTTATTAATTAAATATCTTCACATAGTTTTCCAAGTACAACATGAATCTGGAAAAGTAGTACTGGACGAACCTGTTCGATTTTTTTTGTAAAACTTTGTAAGAAATGTCCCTCATTTAGTTAATTGAAAATTGTTTTATTTTCAGTGATTAATTTAGAATTTATAGTGACTACTTTTGGTAAGTTACATATAATTTTATATCTATATTTATTTCGGATGTATGTATAGCGTATTTCAGTTCACCAATTAAATGTACTACAAATTATTATATTACGTACTTCCAATTCTTTTCAGTTCTACTTATTTTTCCTCCCAATTTTACTAAATAATATTTAGTAAAATTTATTTATTATTTAAATTAATTTATTTTACTAAATAAAGACTAGTGAATTAGATGAAAGGAAGAAAAATTGACATTTTTTTTAAAAAACCTTTGAGTAATAGGATTTCATAAGAACTTTAAAAAATACTTTGTTAATAAATAGCAAATAATAATTACAATCTATGATTATAAGAAATATATAGATATATATTTTTTTAATTTACCAAAAACTATTATTTATTCCAGGCCCCTGCTGGAACGTACCAAATAATGAACGTACCAAATAATAAGATGAGTTATCAGGTAAATAGTTATTAGATGAAGTTATGTATCAATTGGTACACCTACCAATTTACATTAAAAAATAGGGTAGGAAATATATTTCTAAATTCTTTTTACGGAAATCGCTTTTAAAAATGAACATAATTTTCTACTGAAAGATTACATGGAACAAACCTTTGTTACAACATTTTTACGTCTATCTAAAAATAAATTTTGTAAATAGTGGTCTTTTGTTTATATTAGTAATTTTATAATTTCATTATAAAATTTCGTGTTCACTTTTTAGATCAAAAAAGTAAATTCATGCAGGTGTTTTTAAAGTAAATTGTACGGTGAAAAATCCTTGCTTTTTACTTTATTATTGTAGAACCACTTTGGAGTACAAACATTTATTACAAATAAAAAAATGTTTAACTGTGAGATCTAGCAATAAAATGCCACAGCAGTTAATTCTAACGTAAAAATTTATTATATATTTTAGAGAAAAGAAACTAGTTTAACTAATTGGAATCTAATGTTTGAGTAAAATGAACTTACTAAAAACAAGTTTAATTAAAACCATCAACATTCATTACTAATTAATTTATATTAAAAAGTAAATTGAATGTTTGTTTATATAAATGTTTTTTTAACGTGTGACTGCAATATATGCTTTGTCACAAAATTGTAATTAACGTAAAATTTGCTTGTTATCTATAATTTTAAATTTCCGGTATTATTTTCAAATAATAGGTATTGTTAATTTATATTTATATTCCCATATAATTTAAAAGTTAATTCATGTATTAAAGTTAAAATATGTAATCCACTACGCTAATTATAGTATATCATTTTATTTGCCTATGTAAATGAGGTAGCTGAATCTCTGGTTGAAGAGAGAAATATGATTCTTGTGGTGAAACATAGTGTGGGTGAATTTACTGGAAGGAGGTAGTATTGTATTGTATGCACTGTAGTTTGTTAACGGGTGAACATAAAATCTGATAGTTTTCATAAGTCTACAGACATTTCAAGACGAAAATTGTTATAAATTCTTATAATAGATTGGTATTTTTTACTTAGTGATATTAATAAAATTATTGTTAGTGATGTCCCGATCGTACAATCCAGGATCTGTCTTCAAGTTATTGTTAAGCGGTGAATCATTACTAAAATCATTGTTGTTTGACAACATTCAGCCATTTCTCTAGTTTTGTTTTGATATTATTGCGAAAAAATATATTTAGAAGATTTCTCGTTGTGTTCAGTAGGTTTCATTCGATTTAAATCCGAGGAAAGAGCTCTTCTTAAACGTCAATCGTGTCATGTACTACAAAAAACCTAAAATTAGATATAATCTGTTTAAAATATTGAGATTCTCTCTACCGTTAAATACAGAGTTCTTCGGAACGGATTTTAACAATTAAAATACAATTTTTTCCATGATAATGAGAGCACTTTCGGGATTCTACAAAAATTAAAAAACTTAAACCCGTAACGAAATTTATCGAAGTTGAAAACAACATAAATTAATTGAAATTTCAATAGTGCTACTATTCTTGTGGCGACGTTACCTCGTTCAATTGTCTTGACTGTTGTTAAGGTAACGAGAATTGTTAATTTAGGGCTTCTCTTATTTCATAAACACTAGTAAAAAAATTGCGAAATAAAATAAGTATTAATGTGATTACAAAATTTGTGGTTAAAAATTAATTAGCATTATTTTACAAGTTAATTCGTCTGAATCAGCTAATATTTGTATTAAGTTAATTGTTTCGCACTACCAAAAAGTTGTAATCCATACAGTTACATCCTAATTTGTTTTAACAGCTGAAAATTTACTTGTAATCAGTTAAATATTAAAAACTATAAACAAAATATAAAAAATTATAAAAAGACCTCACTCATTGGCTATGTCCTTAAGGAAGTGTAAATTAGCTATTCTTTTTGTATAAAAGTCTTTGACCCTAAGTACCGAGTGACAGAAGGTAATAATACAACGAAAGTAACTAGAACAGAAAATTTAAAAAAATTTAAATTGAATAACTTGAACAATATATTAAAAAATATCGTAAAAAGTAATTAATAATTTTTTATCATTTTATTATTAAACTACTTGTAACCCACTTTGCCATAATACATGTAGTTAACATTGTCAATTATTTGACAATTGGTCGGCCAAATTATATAATTGAAGCATTTAAGAACAGAAGAGGTAGAAGTATAAAAGACACTGGCACAGATATCTCCTGTAAGAGTAATGAATTTCATTATACAGCCCAGACCTTATGGTGAATGAGGTAAAGCATTTGCAGTGTGGAAAGTAGATGGTTTTCAGAGGGTCTGGTATGCTGATAAGCCTACTTTTCCACACAGTGAGAAAGTCAATTGTTAACCACCTCACTCTTCGTTTAACGTAGTAAAGCCTTTCGGCTCTAGCTTTTCAGCTGATCACCTAAAGCAACAAAACTATTTATATTTATGTATTATTTTTTATATCTATTTATGTATTATAATTTTTTAGGCACCCATTACTTTATTGTAACACATTGAACAAAATGCACGGGTTGTATTTTATTCGTTACTGATTGCAGTAGCATGAACTTAACTTTCAGTTTCCTTCATATTATGTTAATACTAATGAACTTGCTTTAAAGCCACTGTAATTCTCCTACTAAGTCATTCTTTCAAAATATTATTTCACTCATTCCGTTTTATTTTGTACTTATAACTTTAAACTATAGTTGTTTAGTTTCTCACGCTAACTATTAATTATTATTTTAATATCTACATACTAAAAATCAATTTGAAACTGGTAATATTAAATTTACTTATTTATATCTCAAGTTCATAAAGTATTTTAATGGTGTATTTAATTAACAAGTGTAATTAATCGTACCTACACTTGTATTAACGTTTTCTCGTTAAAATAATTAGGTATTTATTTATCTGTTCCGGCACAAACACAAAAGTAATAAAACTTAACATTAATTTTATATTCTTTTCCAATAAATAAAAGTATTGATAATTACTTAACTTTATACACGTTTTGTATTAATAGTTATTCATTTATTCTGTTACGTTCATTATTCTTCAACATTAAACGTCTACTTTATAATTAAAATTAAATCTATAAAATTCAGTAATACGTTTTATTTGCTATTAATTCATTAATTACTATGCATAGAACTTTTTTAAATTTTTACATTTCTGAAGGTCACTTGCAAAGTTATTATTAGTTACCACTTGTTACATTATGATTTTTCACAAAATCATTAATATTATTTAAAAATTTTTTTTAATTTTTCAAATTTGATCCTTTAGAACTTAGTGAATGAAGTTGCTTAAGCGATGTATTCAACAATTCATTACCGACTAAACTCTATATTATTTCTTTATTACAACAGCTAAGAAGAAGAAGAAACATACAACATATCTTCTTCTTATAGTGCATCTCCTATCGAAGGTTTGCTATCATCACAGCAATCCGGACCCTGTCGACTGCAGCTCTGAACAGTTGAATACGACAAATAAGAAGATTTAATAGAAGAGCCGTGATTTAAATTAGGAATAAAAATCAACCGAAACTGGAAATGTTAATTTCAGTGGATACTGTATCTTTTCAAAGATTTACCGTGTAGATTATCAACGAGTATTTTTTTTTTATCTAACCGTTGTTGTAGTAGTCAGCGGAACTGGTTTCCTATGCCAGGGGTCCCGTGTTCGATTCCCGGTCAGGTCTGGAATTTTTTCATCTATGTGTCACTTTTAATCATTACCTACACCCAAGCCAAGAATTATATAGGCATCTTCGCTCAATAAAGAAATATATAAATGATATTTTTGTTTATTCCTTATCGTACTTAGTGGTTATACAAGGTGTCTTTAAAACGTGAGGCTAATTGTAGGAAGTCATTGTATAGCTAAATTTGAATTTTTTTTTAGTACATATAGATTTAGAAACGTTTCACTGGCAAGTTATGGTAAACAGATATTTCGCCTAAAATTCAGTTACCCTGTTGAAATGAAGCCACCCTGAAATATTTAAAGCTTTAATTGAGACGCAATGTTTGTGGCATGTTATAAGTAGTTTTTAACCTGAAAAATTTAGATAAATAGATTTCAGCAATTTATCTCCTATATTTTTAAAGATATCTGACATAAAGTACAAAAATTAGGCGTAAAAACCACTTTAGATTTAAAGTAAACTATAATAACTTAATTAAAAATAAAACTTTAGAATAAAACAAATAGCCCAACCTTTTAAAACAATCTTTGGTATTACAAACCAAAACTTTTAATCAATTAATTAATCATCACTTTTTTGTTGCTTAATTAATCATTTATATTTTATTTTTAGCTATAAAATACCTTCTTAATAGTTTGAAAGACACCCTGTGTATTTTATGTATAATAGTTTTTAGTGGCAAATAAAAGTGAAAAAATATATACATTCAGTTTCACTCAAGAACATGGATATTTTGTCATCAATATGTAGTTAAAAATCTGTAGAATTTTTCGTTTGAAGTCACATCAACATTTGGGTAATTAGCGACTACTTTAGGTTAAAGAGCCGTGGATTTGAACGTGCTTTTCTAGACCCAAACAGGGAATCAAACGTGGGATCTTTGCTTTCCAGCGTAGCACGCTAATCTCTGAGCTAAGGAAGCGGCCTTTTTGTGTTTTGTTACATAAATATTTTTATAAAAAGTAATAATTTAGCATAATATCCTTAAACAAATAAATAATACTTAATTACATTTAACTTGACTTTACATTACATTTTATTTTTCGGGTGGTCGCTTGCTCTTACTTTAGTGCGTATAACCGCTAGAAATTTTGCGTGAAACGAGTAAAGATTATTTAATCTTAAATCTTTATTCGTTTTCAGTATATACTAGTATATATTCGTATGCTAAGGCTTAAAAAAATTTAGTTTTTTTTTCATTTTCGAGGTTAAGAAATAAGTATTTTGATTCTCCGTATTTTATTGTATTTTTTTTTATTGAATCAGACTTTGTATTGGTATATTTTTGTTATTTTTAAGGCTTAAATAGTATATAAATTTATTACGTATACTTTGAATCCGTATCGTAAATAAAGATTAAAAAGTTTAAAAAACTCATTTACACTCGTGTGGGATGTCGAAGATTATCTGTAATAAAATCCAGTATAACATTTCTTGTTATTCGAGAGGACCAAGCAGGTCAAGTTATCCGAGTTGTTTTACAGATTTTAAAATTTTTGAAAAGGAAACGTTAATGTTGGAACATTTATTACAATTTTTTTTTTATTATAACTAAAAATAAAATTAAAATTGTTTTCTTACAGAATTACCAAATTATTTAAATGGTGCAGAGTGGTATAATAATAATAATAATAATAATAATAATAATAATAAAATAAAAATATAGAGTAAAATGACAAAAAATAGATTTTATCAAAAAGTCGTTTCTTTACTAAATGGAAACCACTTTGGTTTATATCGTAAGGCACAATCAGTTTGGCGGAGAAACCAGTAATGTCGGTACATTTTAGATAATAATAGTCTTGTCTCATTTAACGCAGCTGTGCTTCAGCTAAATTATATTATAGACTATATATATATTTATATATAAAAGATACACACTTTTGGGAAACATATACTGTATTATAGAGTAAGATTACTTCTTACAAAAGTCTGTTCTTGTTAGATAAACTTAACAGATTTTATATATAACAAATATAATTAAATGTTAAATCCAACTTAATTTTTTTAACCTCTTTTTATACAAACTTGTTTATACTAACTGTTATTTTATAAATAGATTTCTTTCTAAATAAGTTCTAAACAAACCTTTTGAAAAATATTATTCAGTTATTTAAGCAGAATAAAACAGACATTTAAAAATTTATTTGGTGCTTAAATTGAAGAAAATTTTAATTTTATGGAGGGATAGTAAAATTTATAGTTGGTGTTTTTTAATTTTGTTTATTTTTTATTTGTCCATAACGGGCAGGTGGAGTGTTAATTTATTTGCACTCAACCTTATAATTTAAAAATGACATTTTAATCTCAAAATTGTCCAAATTTGAACAAATTAAAAATTTATATAGTTAAAAATTTTCAAATGGGAGGGTTTGTTGTAATGTACATCACATTTTTTTAAGTATGGTCTTGTGACATATTGTTGGAGAGCTTATCAAATTTTAAAAAGGTATTTTCGTACGGTTTTTGTTTAATCATTAGTTTATCAAGGAAGATACAGGACGTTCCGTAAGTGACCGTACAAATTAAGTTTATAATCGCAATTCTAAATTAAATAATATTTTTGAAATCTGTTTACACCTAAATGTTAAAGATTTTAATACCTTTAAAGTGATGCACTCCAAAACACGTGTTTACACAAATAAAAATATTGAGATTGGAAACCATGACTCTCAGTTTAGAACAATACACTGTGTATTTGAATGTGAATGTTTTTATTTTTAATGGATTCCTTGGGTATGATTTAGTGAAGAATAAAAGTTGTTGATTTCTCCTAACAATAAAAATCTAGTGTGAAATACTCACACAACTTTCTCTTGCCATTGCAAGTAATTAACAATATAACCTAACATTAGTAATAAACCATTTGAAATAAAACAAAAACTAACCTCAATAAACATGATCTTATTTTAATCTTGAGTGAAAGACGCAGTATAACCTAACATTAGTAATAAATCGTTAGAAATAAAACAAAAACTAACCTCAATAAACATAATCTTATTTTAATCTTGAGTGAAAGACGCAAAATGAAAATCAACCTCAGTTTGGCTTAAAAATACAGAAAATCACTCTTTCACGCTAAACTAGGTTTGTAGAGTAAAATGCTATAAATAAAAGTTGTAGATCTTTTAATTTCCAATAAATTTTATTATATACACTTTTGCCTTAGTATGCATACTGGCCAAGCTGCCAAGCCGCAATATTAAAAAAACAATTTTTTTACGAGAAAACAGCCTCCCCAAGAATTTCAGCAGACATGGCGCCTACCTTATCTTGTAGAATATAAAAAATTTAGTTAACGAGGCGATTTTTAAAAAAATCGTAGGAGCCGTTTTTGAGAAAATTGCAAAAAAGTGAAAAATGACACGAATAAACTACTATTTTCGGTTGACCAATTTTGATGAAAATGTTCGTGGGTGCGGTAGTACGTAGTATCTAACTTAAGTTTCAAGTTTTAAGTTCGTACGATGTTTCATTCTTGAGATATTCTGTTCACACACACACACACACACACACACACACACACAGACCAATCGTAAAAACATGTTTTATGGGTTCAGGGGGGTCTGAAAACGTGTAGATCCGTTGAAAACTAGATTTCGTAAAATCGGCTTAAAAACAATACTTTCTTTCCTATAATTACTATTGGCAAGAGAAAGTACAAATGCATTTATTTGTCTACTGCTAAACGAAGGTTCCAGTTTTGAATCCTTGTTTTGGTCTAGAATGATTTCACATGTTATCCCATCACTTTCACCCTCCCTTTACCAATAAATTCGGTGATATCCTAACACTTCATGCGGCGTTAAATAAATATATTTAGTGGTGGCAATTTTAAAAATACTCTTATAATTTTCCTTTGTCCGTCCGTCACACCCAGATGTTAAAAACTACATGAGATAGCAAGAAACAGTTTTCGGATTCGTAATCTACACACAATGTTAGTGTGCCTAGATTGGGTTTGAAGTTCCGGTTTGACCGAAAGTGGCCCAAAACCTTATTTCAAGAAATTAAAGTCGGAATTTGGAAACAAAAGTAGTGTCATTCGATTCCTCTTTAAGAGTTATTTTAAAACCATTAATATTATCAATTTAATTTAATTTAATTAATCAAATTTAAAGTCAAAGGTAAGCCTTTTTAAAAATTACCACCAGTCAAAGGTAAGCCTTTTTAAAAATTACCACCAGCCTTGAGATTCGTCATCTCAAGAATGGGATTTTAAAACATAATTTATTCAAAAAAATTGTCGTCTTCACTTTGGGTACTTTTTATTAAAATATTAATTTAATGAATATTTATTATTAATTTGACTTAAAATATATCTTTAACATCATGGTAGCTTATTAAAACAATTACAGCTATTAACAAAATATTCTTAGTATAAGTATAGAAAATGTAGTTACTTAAAAATGTTAACAATCCTAACTAAATATTAACTAGCTTATTGTGGTTATGTAAAAACAAAATATCTTATAAGTAAGGATGAATACGTAAGCAAAGTTTCTTATTATAAAGGGTTACATTAACCCCTACTCAGAAGATATGATGTTATAATACCTTGTGCAGACTGGAAGCGCTTAGCATGTAATCCCTTGTTGACTTAAATATAATCCTTGTTAAGGTGTGATGCAGTTTTAACACGTTTCTAAACTCTTGTTTAGAATATTTGTCTACTTTCCACTTACATGATGTTATACGTGATTCCAAAATTAAATAGTTTTAGTTAATTATTGTAACTGCTAAACTGTTTATTTTATTAGTACAGTATCAAAATTTAAGCAGAATGTTTTACGTGATTTTTTTATTTTCTCTTAATTTGTGGAATTTTAGTTGTTTAAGTTCTTAAATAAATATAAATGTTTGTTGTTTCGGTCATCAGCCGAATAGTTGGTTTGAGGCTTTACTAAGTAAAACGAGGAGTGAGGTGGTTACCATTGCTTTTCTCACTGATTGAAAAAGTATGCATATCAGCAAGCCAGGCCGTCTGAAAAGCATCTAATTTCCACCCTACAAACGATACTTTCACTTCATTCACTACAAGGTCTGGTTGTACAATGAAATTTATTACTTTTAGAGAAGATAACTCTGACTAGATAAAATTGTACAATAGTTAATTGTTAACAAAAACCTTATCTATACTAATATGAAAAAAGATTTCTCTTAAAAACGGAAGTTTAACTAAAAAAAATTAAACGAATGCCATAAATGCTCCATATGTTTGTAACACAATATTCATAAAGAGGAACAAATTATGCTACATAGGTTTAAATATAATATACTATTAAGTTAAAATCACGAAGAATGACACACCGTAATAGTTTAGGGCATAGAATCGTATATCTAATGCACACATCCGGTATTTTCATAGAATAAAATATTTATTGAAACCAGATGTCGTAAGATAACATTATTGAAAAAATCTTGTGTAAGCACACACACGACTTTCCTTACCAATGTAAATAAATAAATAAAAATATAACCTGTTAAATCATGCGTAGACAATATTTTTTAGGTCATCAGCCGAAAGGCTGGTTTAAACCTCTAGTTAGAGGCTTTACTAAGTAAAACGAGGAGTGAGATGGTTTACCATGCCTTCCTTAATAAATAGAAAAGTATGCTTATCAGCATGCCAGGTCCTCCACCTGGCAGATGACACTTTCACTTTATTCACCACAAGGTCTGGCTGTATAATGAAATTCATTACTCTCAGAGCTCTAGATGCTCTCTAAATGATTCAGTCATGTAATTGGCTGACCATGTGATAAGAAAGAGAATTATTTTGTAGCCCTGGAACTAGCAGATCGAGTTCAAATAATGTAGCACTCAACCTGCTTGTAATGAGCAAGAGTGAACAATGTAAAATGAAAAACATGACCTAATTTTAATCATGAATAAATGCCATGAAATGAATCTTGTAGAACTTAAAAATACGGAAACCACTAATTGATTCTTAAGCAGACTCTGACAAAAAATGCTTGAAATAACAGTTGTAGATTTTTGAATTGACTTGGCGCGCTGGTCTGTTTTTTGCACGGAAAAAATCTTTGGTTTTCCGTCACGTCACGCCTCGCTCGGCTATGAACAATTACCATGGAAACAATTGTGATTAATTAATTTACAGAAATATCTTTAATTTAATTTGTTAACTTAATTAATTAATTAAGTTAGTCACTTCTGTTCGTCAGCGACTGCTGATTTTTTATTTCTTGTAACTTTGATTATACACTTAGGTATAAAATTGTATTTTCATTTTGTAGAACAATATAGAGGAAGTATCTTTCAAAAACGTAGCAATAATATTTAAATACTTATTTCCTGATTTTCTAATATGCAATTAGTTTGCAATTTAGTCAGTTGTTATTTGAAAATTAAAAGTAACTAGTTGAAACATAAAGTAACGTTTTAATATTTAAGAACCTTGTAGTAATAAAATATGAGTTGCATGTCTTGTCATAGTGTCCTAAGGTGTGACTATAATTTTCGCTTCTCTCACACTCCCTATTCCGTTTCTTACTGCATCATATCACCCTCGATTTTATTCCCCTCTTTCTCACTCCGTTAAAGTTGCATGTACAGATTATTATAATCGTGCATGTCTTTCGCGTTATTAGTACACGATCGGCTATAATTAATTGGTGATGTGTTGCTGTTACTTAACCCCCCTCCCTTTTCTCACTTAATTCCCCGCTTCATATTTCCTCTATTACACTAAGTCATTTTCTTCTTCTTGTTGCTGACATTGTGTTGGCGGTAACACGCGAGACAAATACACCTAGATTATGGTACGTATTTAGTCTAGGCTACTTCGTAGATTGTTATAGCCTTCAGGCTTATAACTTCGACTTTGCGGGCGGTTGGGTTATTAATCTGCTTTTGTATATTACAATACTAATTGTAGAAAAACGCATTTTGTTTTTATCCTCACTTATATGTCCATAACGAGCAGGTAGATTGTTAAATTATTTACACTTCATCTCCTAGACCCAGGGTTACAAAAAATAGTTCTGTTTCTCATCACATGGTCAAACAATTGAAGAGGAAAGTGGAGGATGGTGCTATAACAAAAGTATAGTTTTGAGAAAAATGTGATAAAAGTTGTAATGGTCACATCTTTTTGTAATTTATCTGATTTCTTTAATTTTTATACCAGCCTAATACCTCTTCAGGAAAATGTATTCTATGTGATTGAAAGTGCTTTAAACTTTACTTCTCAATGTCATTCTTTATGCATACAGTACCTTCATCCACTAAAACTTGTTTTTTAAACTTCTCTGCTGAGAACAGATGTTTTAATTATGTAAGACAAAGTTTATCATAAGAAAATTTGTTTAACAAAAGCGTAATAAGAACTTTATAATTTGGATATTTTCGTTTTTATTTTGGATATTTTTAATGGATATAGATGTTTAAAATCACAGTTAAATGTTATTATTTTAAAAAGATAATGTCTCAGATTCCGGTTAGAAGAAGGTGTCAAGTGATTTAACACCTGTATTCTCTAAGAAAACATAAAATTATACAATCACAGCCTGAACAAGTGTACCAAATTACTAAAAAAAAAACTGTATATATAAGAGATTTTATATAATCTACTTAACTAAATATGCACTTAACACCTTCATCCACTCACCACTTTAATTATATTGCTAAAGCATTCCAGGACAGAAGAAATAGAGGTGTAAGATACACTATTTAGAGTTATCACCTTTGAGAGTAATGAATTTTATTATACAGCCAGACCCTGCGGTGAGTGAAGTAAAAGTTTCATTTCCAGGGTGGAAAGAAGATGCTTTTCAGAGGGTTGGCATGCAGATTAAGGATACTTTTCCACTCCGTGAGGAAGGCAATTGTAAACCACTTCACTCCTCTTTTTACTTAGTAAAGAGGTTCAAACCAGTCTTTCGGCTGATGACCTAAACTACAACAACCCATTTTTAAATGGTTTGAGATGAAATTAACGTAAATGTTGAGGATTTTTGTACTGGTTCATTATCCAAACTTCCTTTAACCCCTTTCAAAATTCAATTAATTAACCTTTTGCTATAGTTATGATTTTTATTTTTTGTTAATTATTATTTAAAATAAATAAAATAAATTTAAAATAAAATAAAATAAATTTTTATAAAATAAAATAAATTTGTCTTATTGCTCGGAAATGTAAGCAATTTTACAATTTGTCGCAATATTGTCTTTAATAAATAATACAATCATGTTAAACTCATTTACAGTGGTGTAAAACTTAATCTATGGTTGTTTGTTCAGTACCTTTGGTTTTATGTAAAGTACTTGGGTTCATTGGAAAGCTGTTTGTCGTAATCAAGGTAGTATATAGGATTGTAATAGTCAAGCTTGAGCTAGTGATATGCTTATCCAGTAATAAATACCATTTACTGTTTAAGCTATAGTGTAATGTTGAGCATAAACAATTCCTAATCCTGGTAGGATATTGCTGTTTTAGATACATATAAACTACATCGGGATATGTGCTATAACAACACTTAATCCGTTAATGTAGTGGCACTTTATGTACCAGTGTAGAACTTGGTCTTATCTCTCAGTTAAACTGTTAATTTACATAAGGTTACTACTGTTTGGCAGTACAAAATGTAAATTATATTTATAGATTTAATATAATTTCATTAGGTCTACCTATTAGACTAGCTTAACCCGCACTCTTTTCTTTCATAAATATTTTATTTTAAAAGAAAATCTTAAATGAAAATATTGTGACAATATTGAAAAGGAAAGACCGAGAGTTTAAAAATGTTAACGTAAATAATAAGTTTAATAAATAGGATTTTCGGAGAAAAAGTTAAATAAATGGTCTTTTACAGTATAGGTAGTACAGGTTTATTGTTATACCGGTATCGTCAGAGCCGGGTACCTATTTAGATAATTGACGTTTTGTAACACCTTCCATTCAAACCTAATTTGTTTACAGTTAAGATTTATCCAAACGCCGTCAAAAGGATTTTGTGTTTTATTATTACATCAGAAATCTGTCTTTTCTCGAACTCTCCATTACCCCTCCTATGTAAGCGCCGGGATATTTACGGTTAAGTTTAGTCTCGATTTATTTGTTTTAATTAAGCAAATCGCTTAGTGTTTAACGGTTACGTTAGAAAAGGTCAACGTTACTGTGTATTGTTTAACGCTCATCTGTATAATTTTTGTAAGTAATATTAAGCAAATTGTTTAAGTTATTTATTGTATTAGTTAATTTTAACTAGTTTGTTATTTATTAAATAATTTAATTGTAATGTACTTGTAGATTTTAGTCACTATTTAATCGTAATTCTTAGTTGTAGTAAATACTTGTAATTTTAAACGATAGTGTGTTATTTATGTAATTTAGCCAGATACCGAAACATACCTTAGAGTCAAGTGTCACAATTCGTATCTCTTTATTTCATCCAATTTCGGTATTATGCAGTTTTTATTATTAAATGCAGTTCAAAACATAAATTATTTTGATGCCTATTTCCAGTATATAGTAAGTTGCCCATAAATTAAACGTTGTGCAAGAAAACGTTTAATACAAAATTTTGTAGAATTTTTCTAAGTTTCTTTAATATTTTAATTACGTTTATTACTTGTTTAAATACACCTTGAAATTTTATTATTAAAACTTTGATTTTAATATGGTTTTCTGAGGAACATTTTTAATTTCCTCTAAACTAAGCGTTAGTTAACAAAACAGTGGCCTGTACAAAAATGCACAATTTTTAATTATCTTTTGGTTGTTTTCATATTTGGCCTAAAATAGATTCTTATTTTGCACGTTGCGGATTAGCCAGTTCCGGAAACCATCTCCTTCTTGAATGTCCAGCACTTCTTACACAATTTAAAGCTGTAATTAAAAAAACTATATAACAATTTTTCTTTTTTTTCTTTTACAAGCAGAATTTTTCGAAATCGTTTCTTAGTGAGCACCTACACCCCAAAGGTTATATTATATCAAGTTTTTAGGTTATGTCTTTTGGAGATTTCGTGATTAACAAATAAGTCCGTCAATGAGGGTTTATGTGGTTTTGTTGTTTTACGTTCGACGGTCATCCGATCAGCCATCCTGATCGGAAAAACGCCTGATCTGAACGATAATTGACACCAGCAACCTTGGCGTAGAAACCAGTTGTTGTGCTGATCATTTTCCAATGAGTCATGAGTCGGTCTGCGAGTGGTGTTCTCATTTAAGTATATGTAAATGTAGATAAAACTACTTAAGCTCAGTGGTTAGTGTGCTACCCTGCAAGGGGAATTCCCGATTTAGATTCTTGGCTAGGTTTTCGAAAATTATTACGTGTTTAAACCCAAAGTAATCGCTAATAATAACCAATGTCATTATTATTGGTCGATGTAGATGCTAAATAAACTAAAAAAAATTAACGTGTTGAATTTCAAAATATTAAATGAATTTAAGCAGGCACCTGAAACAAATATTAGTAAAGATAAATTTAAATAAATGTCCGTACTAACGTGCATCTAATCAAGTGGAGGGATTACAATTGATACAAAAGTCGATACTTTTTGACGAGTATTTGATAACAAAATTATATTTAGCCTATATATGTACCTTTTTTCAGTAATTTTGGATTATTTATCAAGTTTAAACGAGTAAATAATACTGATAAAGCACGTCTTCAGATTTTCTTAGTGACTCTATAAGGTTGTTGATTTAATTTTTTAAATAAATATACAATCCACAAGTATATTTTAAAGGGGAAGAAATTTGCGTTTAACGTTTCCAAGTTTTTTTTTTATTTGACGTATCAAATATATTCCGGAAAAATCAGTAATATGAGACAGTATTAAATTAAATCCGGAGTACAGTTTTTTGAGGGTATATTTTCCTTTTAATGATAATTTTTATGCTTCTGCTTCGTTTTATTCAAAAACTGAAAAAAGTTAACCTTTTGTTGTTAATAATATGGAAAAGACAATTTTTTTGTTCGCTGCAATTGCTTTAAATAAATAAGATAAAATTGTTAACATACAATAGACCATTATTAGGTACTTCTGTTTTGTTAAATACATCTTTGTTATTTATTTTACATTTCAAGGAGCTTTGTGATACTTGATTCCTTCTTATTGTTATAATAATATAATAACAAGGGTTTGAAATCTTGAAATCTCTCGTTTTCTTTCTTAAAAAGATATTCTCTAGATAAAAATTAAAGTAATGACTCTTCTATAATAATTCTTGAATTAACAAACTACTCTAGGTTTTTGTTATTGTCTTTACTCGTAATTAAAAGGCAAGATTAAAAGGCAAAGTTACACAAAAGAAATATGTTTTGTCTTTTGTGTATTTTACTGTTTTAGTATTGTATGTTTATTTAAATATTACCAGTCTCTCTAACTGCAAATTAAATTTAAAGTATTTAATTTCTTACACAACTTTATAAGTTAGAAGCCAAATCATAGCTAAACAAATAAAAACAAATAGAATTAGAAACAGGAATTTTATTAAAATCTGTATGAATCACCAATGAAAGGGGAGAAATAACTAATATATTTTATAAAGTAAGAGTTAATAACATTTATTTTAAAAAATGGTACAATTTCTTTGATTTTTGTAACATTTATATGAAAAATCAGATGTGATAGTATTTTTGGATGTATCCTGTAAATATTTGTCAAAAATTATTAAAAAATGGAGTAAAAGATGATGTCATATTGTAGGTCAATACCTGATAACACTACTCTGCATCATTTTTGATGTCTTCCTAGTTTTACCGTTATTTAATGTATTTTTCAGTGCTGATTACGAATTTTAAATCCGTTTTCCTCCATCACGTCTGGTTTTCTCACAAACATGAATAAAATTTTATAAATTTATTCATTTTTTTGCTGTTCCTAACTAAAACAAATAAATAAATAATCATCTTTAATTTTTTTAATGATGTTATAGCAATTTAGTTTGGGTATATTTTTGCTTAAACAGCCAGCAGTTGGTAAACCTGCTGCTACTCAGCTGTACTTTCCCTCCACAAGAGAAGCAGATTGATGTTTATTGAGGATATGTTTAGTGTAAAGTGTGCAACTGTTCCTTGTAATGTTTTTTATATATGTGGAAGTTTTATAATTGTTAAACAAAGACAGGATATAAAAAAATTTGTGAAACAAGCCTACTTAGACTATTTTGGATTGAAGATTGGCGACCATGATAAGAGTTGGGCACCGCACAAGGTTTTTGTCCAAGTGATGACCAAACTCCACAAACGTTTAGCCAAGAAGAACTCAATGATCTTACACGAGATTTGAACCTTTCAAAAGAGGCTGCAGAAATACTAGGTTCTAGGCTGAAAGCAAAAAATCTTTTGGCCCCGGAACATCATACTCATGTTACAGGCATAGGGAGAGTAAACTTAAAAAAGATTTATTGTTATTTTGTTCCAATATAGAAGGGCTGATGGTGTTTGTTGAAGTACAATACAACCCTACAGATTGGAGATTTATTCATTGACTCCTCTAAACGAAGCCTCCAAGGTGTGTTACAACATAATAAAAATTTATGTGGGTCGATTCCTGTGGCTCATTCTGTGCATCTAAAAGAGTCTTATGAAAACATTAAGTCTCTTCTAGAAAACATCGACTACGATATGCATCAATGGAAGGTTTGCTGGGATCTTAAAGTAATAGGAATGCTTTTAGGACAACAAGGCGGCTATACAAAGTTCCCATGTTTTATCTGTGAATGGGATAGCCGGGCAAAAGACAAACACTGGAATGTAGTTAGCTGGCCACCAAGGGGTGAGCTAATACCTGGTGGAAAAAACATTGAAAATGCCCCTGTGATAAAAAAGGAAAATGTCGTGCTTCCTCCATTGCACATTAAATTAGGCATTATGAAGCAATTTACGAAGGCACTTAACAAAGATGGAAATTGCTTTCAATATTTAAGTAGCAAGTTTCCCAAAATATCTAGTGAAAAGCTAAAAGAGGGCATTTTTGTTGGATCTCAAATTCGAACTCTAATGAAAGACACCAACTTTGAGCAAACTATGACTACAATAGAGAAAAACGCTTGGAATTCATTTAAGGATGTTGTTGAAAAGTTTTTGGGAAATAATAAGGTATCAAAGTATAAATCTATCGTTAAGAAAATGCTGGTCAACATGCATAAATTAGGCTGTAACATGAGCGTCAAAATACACTTCCTTCATTCTCACTTAGACTTTTTCCCCGAAAACCTGGGTGATGTTAGTGAAGAACTAGGGGAAAGGTTCCATCAAGATATAAAGGAAATGGAAAAAAGATATCAAGGTAGATGGAATAAGAACATGATGGCTGACTACTGCTTCATGTTGAAAAAGGAGTGCAAAAATCTTGGAAATGCCAGGAAAAAAGAAGTTTTAATCCTCCCGAGAAGAAATTAAAAAATCAAAGTAAAAATGTTAAGTTATGAGAAAAAACTATTTGTATTTTTTATACTGCTTTTAATTTTTTTTTGTGAAATGTAATTAAAACTGTTAAGTGTTAAGTGTTCTTTGTAATCATGTAAAAATCAAATTTAATACTTTTTACAACAGTTCAATAATATTTATTTTTTACCAAAAAAAGCTTTTTTACCATTCCTTGTTGCATTGTTAGAAACAAATTCAATTAAATCACATAGTTTAAGATTCTCCGATGACGTAATCGCTAGTTATAAGGGTATGAATATCGGTAAGTATAATCTGATAAATATGAAAAAATAAAAATGCCAAATTTTATTACTGTCATTTGTAAAAAAACCTGACGTGATAGAAAAAATCTAATAACGTTTTTGGATTCAGCGTGAAAAATACATATAGAATGACCTAATTTAACATAAACATCAGTGAAAAATATTTAAAATGCAGAGTTGTGTAATTATTGTCTGTATTACACATGACTGCATAATAATAATATTACAATGTGTTGTATAAACAGATGGTATAATATCAATAGATTAAAAAACTATCTTCTTTAAAACGACCTTTCATTAAACAAATGAAATTGTAGATAATTTAAATCTTACATGAATCACAATTTTCTTAATTTAAAAATTAAGTAATGCCATGCAGCTGATGTTACTCGGTAAGCTCTAAGTTTTCCATCGGTAAAAGATTTTTTGAAATCGATTTGCTAGTTTCTGAGGTAGCTTTTACAAACAAACAAACATTACTTCTCTATAATATGTATTAATATAGATTTATTAGTTTAATTCTGACCTTGTAATAGTTCACGATGAAGTCTCCAAAATTATTCCGACATCGTCGGTGGTTCTTCAGGTAGCGTAATCGATCGATTAGCAAAAGTCCCCAGGTGGCTATGGCTAACATTTGAAATAATACAGATCTTTTAAGATAATACGGGTCACATTTTCGGAAATTGTTACTAAACAACGCACGACATTTTTCAACGCCATTAGTCCAAATAATTCCTCTGACAACACCCCGTTTAACGTGTTAAACTAAATTTTTTGTGATCTACGCATACCGTATTTACAAAATTAATTGAAAATCTTATAAAAAATTCTGTGAGAAAACTTACACCCGCTCAAATTCTCTAGTAAAAAGAGCAGTAATAAAAGAATATAAAACTTATCATTGCCAATTTCAGTTATGCAAAATTCCGAAAAACATGCAAAAACATACCTACTTGTATGGTTTTTAATCAGTTAAAAGTGAATATCCAGTAATTTTAAGGAATAAAATTTAAAACTTAACAGTATTAAATCTCAACACTTTACCAGAAGGGATAGGCTAGTGGGGCATATCTTAAGACATCCAGGTATTGGCTTTATCAATAATGGAGGATAATATTGAAGGAGTGAATTGTAGGAGAAGGCAAAGATTAGAATATTTAAAGCAAATTACAAAGGAGTAGGAACAACTTGGACAACTGCATCAAACCAGTCGAGAGACTGATGACAAAAAAGTAAGAAATAATTCTTTTATTAATAATTTCAATTATAAAAAATATTATTACAGGAACTGATTCGTGTAATTGCCACGATATACAGAGGAGATTAATATCCATAAAAAATAAGTATACATTTGAATATTGTTATTAGCTGACGATTTGGTAAAACCAAAAAGTACTACTTAATCGATAGGTGTTCTTACTTTATACTTTGACTGTTCTGGTGCTTTTTAAATAATTTTATTCATAATTAAAAATAAAAAAGGTCATGGCCCGTGGTCCACTATGCATTAACAAAGTAAAAATCAACAACAATAACATAGAACTTCTTAGCAATTGTCACGGGATGGCGACATTATGTGGCTAACCTTATTAATTTGGTGGCCCTGAAAAGGACCGTTTAGGTGTGTGTGTTCTCCGAGGCGGACAGAGGTGTTTGATGGCCCTGAAAAGGGCCGATGTAAACCTTATTGAATTGGTCCTGAGAAGGACTGTTGTGCCGGTCTCGAAGGAGACCGGTGTAGGCAGCGCGTGGCTGCGATGCGAGCCGTGGGTCAGGCTGATGGCCCTGAGAAGGGCCGGTTAAAACCTTATTAAATTGGTCCTGAGAAGGACCGTTGTGTTGGTCTCTAAGGAGACCGGCGTAGGCAGCGCGTGGCTGCGACGAGAAGCTGGGCGATACGGCGTGTCGTCGTCCAGCGGAGACGTCATCTTCTTCCCTCGCGGTAGTGCGTCGATGGCTGCTTCGTCGGGTCCGGTGGACGTAAGGCTCGGTCGAGGGACCACTGTGGGCATCGCTCGCGTCAGCGGGCGATGACGGTCCGGTCGACGGCTTACGGTGACGGGTCGGCGAGCGGAAGCATCATCTTCTCTCTTGCGGGGTCATCGATTAATCTTCGCTGGAGTCCGGCAGCCGTGTGCCGTGGTGGACGTCTCGTCTGCTGTCAGGTGGAAGTGAATCCCTCGGTGTCTTGATAGGAATTGAATCTCTGCTCAGTACAGCGCTTTTTATATAGCTGCCGAGAGCGCTGTGGAAGAGAGCGGCTACTAGCTTGGCCTTGATGACAAAGGCCTTTGCGGTGTGCAGCCGAAAGGTTTGTCGGTCGCCGCTACAGGGCTTTGTCGCTTCGCCGCTAAAAAGCCCATCGCGCCGACAAAGGCCGGAAGAAGTATTCAAGGCCGGCAACACAGTAAATGATTAATTAGAAGGGGTGGCGGTGACACAATTTTAAATATCTAGGTGAAAACATTACAACACTATCAGAAAAATAGTAACTGGAAACAACGAACAGATAAACCTAAGAGATCAGCGAAATTAACACAAAATATCTACAACAAAAAAAAAGTCAATAAACAAGAAATTGAGACATTATTCTGGTCAATTAGAACTGGGAATAAAGACAAGATAGAAAAAATCGAGAGGAGAATAGTGAGAAAGTGTATCAACAAAAACAACATCAAGGATGGCAGACGGAAAACCATCCCAAACATTTAACTGTACAAGATGATCCATCAGGAAAAAGAGAATATCGTTCCTAGGCTACTTGAACAGAATTTACGACACAAGATTAGTAAAAAGACTGAATAGTTTTTCTGGAACAAAGTACATGCAACAAAATGGATTAAGGAGGTCAAGAAGGACATCATAGCACTCAATATCACAAAATCAAAAACCCAGTAACCAGATACCAACAGAAAGCAAATGTGGCAAGAAAAGCAGTGTTTTCCAAAGCAGAAAAGCTCAGATGATCAGAAGCCTTGAAGAAATATTGGCGGAACAAGAGAGAAGCGTAAGAACTGAAAAAGTGCAGCAAGAATATTAATAAAAGTAGAAAATGAGCTTACCAGGCTATAAAAATAGTCCAATGTTGCCTTAAAAGTAATTAAAAAAATATAAAATAAAAAAATTATCAATAACATGTATCATGTGTTTGACTCTAGAATTATTCTGTCGCTAGAGTGAAATTTTTGGAAAGAACTCTTTGAATCTTTATATACGTTCTCATAAAAACGGACGCGCTATGGGTGTATAAAAGGGCCACTAATAACGTTCTATTAAAACGTATGCGTTTTTACTCTTTCCTTCTTTTTTCTTATCGTATTCCGAAATTATTGTACAATATTTTCATATTGTTAAGTTGAGAAGGGTGCGTGACTGTGTGAGGAACAATAAACAGACAATGTATGTGGATAACATTGTTTCAGCGGAATGCTATCTAAGAATACAGATGTAGGAATATAACTGCGTTAAGGGGAAGCAGATAACGATGTATATGAGCGCGAAGAAGATATGATAGCACTATTAAAATAAAAGGGAGGCCTACGCCGATGCCGCAGCGAGATGCAACCAACCAAAGGAACAGAAGTCATTTCAATTAAGAAACAAGAGGAGGTAATGCCTTCGTGCCTACACCCGGTGCCTAATAGTGAGCATTACTACCATTATAAAGAAGTGAAACTTGCTTAACTGCACAACGGCCGACAGAACGAGTCCGTTTCAAAGTCGGGTGGCTTCCATTTTACGCTTCTTGAGATGGGGTAAAGCGTAGAAACGCAGTATCTATTTAAGCTTTTATTCGTTCCTCTATGTTACTGTGCCCTCTCTTACGATTCCTAACACTAGCCTTATTACTAATACTACTGTATTACTTTATAATGTAACCCCTTTTGGTGGAATTATATTAAAATAATAACTCAACTCATTGCCTTTCCATTACTACATCGCGCCGTATCATTTTTATATGATTTTTATATTCATGAAGTACCCTAATAAAACAATCAAACCATTAAAATAACTTACTTTAGAACGGGTTTGTTAAAAATTGAAATTTTCTTATTGAACTGATAAATATGTATAAGAGTTATTTTTCTGTTGTTATGGTCATCAGCCAAAGGCTGGTTTGAACCTATAGAGGTTTTTACTAAGTAAAACGAGGAGTGAGGTGGTTTACCATGCCTTCCTCACTGAATGGAAAAGTACGCTTATCAGCATGCCGGGCCCTCTGAAAAGCACATATTTTCCACTGTGTAAATGACACATTTACTTCATTCACCACAGGGTCTGGCTGTATAATGAAATTTATTACTTTCAGAAGAGACAACTCTGATTAGTATCTTTTACACCTCTACTTCTTCTCTGTTGTTAAATGATTCAGTCATTTAATTGGCTGACCAGGTGATAAAAAAGGAACTATTTATTTTCTATGTCTAAAAATACAGTGAAACTTCAGTCATCGTGATTAATGAAATATTGATCAGTAAAATCTGTATTCAGGAAAGTATTACACTTCGTAAAACTAAAAAAAAATTATTGAATTTAGGCTAACACCTGTTAATAATGGGTATTAACCCGCTGCTGTTTTATCAGTTACAATTTTTTTGAAAATTTACAATCAATGAAAATTTTATAACAATTAGGTAGTTAAGAAGTAGAGGTGTAAAAGACACTAGTCAGAGTCATCTCCGTGGATATTAATGTATTTCATTATAGCCAGACCCTTTGGTGAATGAAGTGAAGGTGTCATTTGCTGGGTGGAAAGTAGGTGCTTTTCGGAGGGCCGGACTTGCTGATAAGCATACTTTTTTACCTAGTGAATAAGGCGTGGTAGACCTTAAACGAAAAAATACAAATACCCATTTTGTGTTACAAACAGTGCACTTAATAATTATTTATAAAAACCATGTGTATCTTATCTGGCTAAGGTATTCTGTACCAGTTAGCTTCTAAATTTTACACGTACTCAGATCCACATACGAGTATAAGTACTAGATGTCTCGTGAGATATCTTAAACGGCAATGGCCAAGAGACCTTCTCGGAGACAATCAGTGAGGTGACGTATTAGATATAAAGTCTTCATCAAGTGAAATTATGTACGTAATGTATCTCTTATGTACTTCTTCTTCACTTCACGGATTAGGCAGTACTGTCTGTTCCGGAACCCACCTTCCTCTCGGACGACCAACACCTTTTCGACCATTTGGCTTATAATTCATTGCCTGTCTCGGCAAATGGCTTCCCTTCATACGCGTCAAATGACTATTCCAGTTGATTCTGTTCTCATTGATCTTCTTCTTCAGGCCAAATATTTCCAACTCTTGTCTTATTATAACGTCACTTCTCATCTTGTCCTCAAGAGTCCAGCCCTTTACTGTCCAAAGAAATTTCATTTTCGCAGCTCTGACTAGAATTACCTAGTTTTACTAGTTTGCTGCGTCTAGTTTACTAGCATCTACCTAGGGTTACTAGGCAAAAATGATCAACCGGCTTGAAGGCGGAAGAGGATGGATTCCCAACGGCAGAAAGGGTGGAAGAACTTAGAGAGACACGTCGAATAAAAGCTCCTGCAGGGTCGAATGCAGTAAAGTAAGGCCCCTACTATCAAGATTTACCTGCCTAGCGCTTGTGGCGCGGCCAGGGGATTTGTTAATTACTGGCAGAAATCAAAGTAGCATCTTATTTAATTTTTATTAAATAAAAGATTTTAAATATTCAATGAAAAATGTAGCTTACTATAATATTTTATAGTACTCGCATCATATTCCCTTCTCCTATTTTTTATACACATGTAGTTAGTAAATTGATGTCCGCTCGTTTCTCTCTGATTGAGAATCTGATTGTAAAATATAACCTTATTTTTTATTAATGAGGAAGTATAACCTCTACTTTTCTCACTACAACTTTTTCTATCTTTGTCAACTTCAACTACAGGTACTGGATCAGTAGTTGTGGTTATTGATGTCTCTGAGGCTATATACTTGATAGTGGAGGAGTGAAAAAGGGTGATGGAAAATGTCTGAAAGAAGGGGAGTTTTACGTTTCAGAAGAAATCGACTTCTGTCTAAAATATATATATATATATATATATATTATTTTTGCTTATCTTGCTGTTTTTCCTTTTCACTCTTTCGTCAGTCACTCAATATATCTGTCTTATTTCTATCATGATTTGAGACATTGCTTCGTATCGTTGATGACTTTCTTCTCGTCCTTTTTTCTTTAATTTGTGTTTTTATGTAGTGGATTTATAAGTTTCCTTTTTCTCCACTCATTTCCTTCAACTCCTCCTTCTGTTTTTTCGTTTTATTTCTTTCTCTTCAATTATACTCACGCTCTCTTTCTGACACCCGTCATCTTTATTGCTTATCCGATATTACTTCTCTGCCTTATCTCACGATTCCACGATTTCCCTTTAGGCTTCTATATTCTACCTTACCCCCACCAGACCTTTGCTTCCACTTCATTCATTTGCACCCCCTTAAAATGAAAATAAAAGAAAGAATGGATAAAAGCTCTTTAGTTATCTTCTACGGAAATCACGATCTTAATAGATAGTTTTATTTATTAAAATGTTGAAATAATCAATCTTATACTCTTGTGAATAAGAAAGAATTTTAATGTGAATAGATATTCACCTTAATTTACCTTTCTCAGGATCTCAATTAAAGCTCCTTTCTGTGTGTATTAAGATCTGGAGATGAATCTTCTGTTATGAATTACCAAAAATGAGTGTACACAACTATTTGACAAGTTTCTCAGACACTCTAATGAACTAGTTCTAAATTTATCGTTAAGACTTTCCAAAATTTACGACTTCGAAAATCGTGGTGTATAGACCGCTTATGTCAGCAGAATCAACACTTTTTCAGAATCTTCTGATCTCACCGAAACCGTATTTTTATTTCGGTACATCGATCTAAATTGAAACTTTTTAAACTAGAAAATTTGTCCTTGTACCTCGATTCCTTAATAAATTGAATCTTTGCAGATTTGGGTAGGAATGGTCCATTCAATCCCTTCATAAAGCTTTTCTAAAGAGCCAATAATATTACGTTTTATGGCATGTCCTATAATATAGGTAATTATATTTTTAATTTTAATTATAAATTTTTATTTTGTTGCAGGTAATTGGATTTCTTCGATGCAGTTCAATATACTTTTTTATTTGTAAGTGTTTCTAAAATTTTTCTGAAGTTTTCTGTGTCATTTAAGTTACTTAATTAACGGAAATATTATTAGTTTTATTCGTGACTTTTAACACATGGAAGGATTTGTATATATAATTAGATATATTCTAATCTGTATTCTTGCTGAAGGGCCTCCAAATTCTTAGAAATATCGAAATTGTGCATTAGGTTTAATTTATTGTTAGGATAAGTGTAATTTTCCTTTAAAGCAGTAATTTTAAAATACTTTACTAGTTATATATTTTTCATTGTAATGATTTTTATTCTCTGCAATTTGAAGTCGATTTGTTTAAATTAGAAATATATTATTTAATTACTGTAAACAGAAATCAGTTTCATTTGTGTACAAATGTTCGCCTTTTTTATATTTTTATTTTTGCGAATAATGTTGTTTTGGAAAGGTAGTGAGTGTTTTTTTATTCAATGAAGGATTATATATAATTTTTTTTAGTATTTTGCAAGCCTTTTTCTTGAATAAAAATTCTAGATAATCCATCGTTATTTCTCCCACGGAACATTGTGGCCTAATTGGTAGCTAACAAAGCGACGTTAAACACAGAATGATATAAGGACGTTGCATAAATCGCGTAAGATGAAGTGCCTTCTTACAACCTCAGTGGCGGGGACTCGACACCCTATGTTAATGCCGTGTTAACACGGCCCACATGTTTTATGGTGTCATTGTTCTCCGTGTGGGATTCATCCGAATTCTAAAACAACAGCAACGCAGTCTGGTGGCGCTGTACCTTATCTGATCGCTTATTGAAATCATCTTACCTTATCTTTTTAAGTTGCTCATCTCCCACAATTTTCTACTCTTTTTTCCGTACAAAGAAACCCAACTCTTTATCAGATCCACTTATAAAATATTTCGTTTCAAACAGAATTTCTCCCTCTATTGAACGTTAGCAACCCTGAGGTCACTACAGCCATTAAAACAATTTTATTTCAACATTTAAAACAGGATACTTTCGTAAACAGTTGTCTTTTTATTTTTCTTCGACTGGTTTTGCAAATAATACGTCGATTTTTTAGATGTTGAAACAGTCTACCAATAAACTACAGATGTTTATTTGTTTTCATATCGTTAGAGTAGATTTTAATGTTTTCTTTTTGTTAAAAAATTTATTTCGGAATACAGATTTTCATTCAGCTGAAACACCTGGTCTTGGTTAATCTTTTTGATCTATTTTATTCAATTCAAGAAATCATTGTTTCGAAAACGGTTGTCGACTTAAGGAGGTCACGGTTCCCTATACTGCACAATAATTGTGTTACTTTTTTCTCAAAAACTACATAAGTTAGACACTTAAATTCTTTATTTTGTGTTTTAGATCATTCTGTTGTTCACATTTTGAGCATAAAAAATGTGTAAATTAATGAAGGGAATTTTTTTTTCTATAAGACCTTTGGGCGAAAATGTCAAAATTTAATAAAAAATAATTTTAAAAGTATTTAATTTTTTTAACGCTCAAAATAACCAGAAATAATATATCTTTCGAAAAGAAATCGCTCAAATATCTCTGGTAGGTCCTGAGAAAAATTCCAAAATGTGGTAAAAATTCTTAATTTTCGGGAATAGCCATTTAAAATACATAATACAGTACTGCAGCTACTTATAATAGTGGTCGGTGCACCGGCTGTACAGGTTAACGAAAAAATATTTAAAAATATTGATAATTATCGTGGAAATATAATATTTACACATTTTTTAGAGGAAATTACTACATTATGCAACAAAAAATCATAAGTTTTCGATCCGTGACTCCCTTAACAAATTCTTAAGGGAAACTCAAAGTGAAAACTGTTAACCCCCAAATATTTTTGTATACTAGTAAACCGTTTTAGAGATTTGATACCTCTCTTGGAGCATCATTTGTTGGAAATATGCTCGTTTAGCATTCTGTCTGAATTCGCTAAGCATTTCCTTGTTATAAGTTTATCTAGGTATTCGAGCTTAGTCAGTAAGCCACTATAAAATTTTTATTGACTTTTCAGGTAACATTGATTAGGCCAGAAACTTTGTATCATCACCAGCCGATGGTTGCACATGAACAAACTCCGTTGGGGGAGACTGTTAAATTGACGTCTACTCCAAGTCAAAAATAAGAAAAAAGTGGTAAAATTAGATATTTGTCAAAAGTTGACCAAGAAAATTTCATGAAACGCGAATCTACAATACTTAAAAAACAACCTACTCTTACTTATCTACCGAAAACAGACCCTCAAAAATTAAATTTGTATGACATCTTTTCGAAAAGTATTGTATTACATCTGCTGATGAAATACAATAATTTTAATAATATTGAGATCTAAATTGAAAATTCTAAGGACGTGTAAAAGTGTGGTAATGAGCCAACTTCTGTGCCTCAGTTTTATTTTTTTTTAAATTATTCTCCTGAACGTTAAAACCAGGGTATTCCTATTTTCTGTTTATTTTTTTTAATTTTGTGAGAATCTAATTTGCTATACCTAATTGTTTTTGTGAACCTTAAAGATTAAAGTATGGTATATATTTTCTAATGTAACATAATAAATATTATCTTTCTCTAATCAAATGTTAAATCAATGTTAAATCTAATCATTTGTTAAAGTTTTTTCTCTAATTTGTTTTATGATGTAAACCGTTTTGATTTAATTGTTTTAGTCACTTGTGTTAAACCTCCAGTGTTAACGTGACTCTGAAATAATAATAAATAATTGCTAAAATTGAAAAGAAAATTTAGTAATCATATCGTATATTAGATTGTTTTTTTAGTTTGCTAAATTATTTTGTGTTTGCACTTATTGTTGCATTCAATGAAATCCAAGATAAATTTAGTATTGTCTGCTGCGTTTGCGGAAATAGGGGTTAGGGTTCTGAGAAATGACCTTTTAGACGCTTCTTCTCTCTCCCTATGTAAAGTATTGGTGTTCTATTCCAAACAAGTGAAAACCCCTCGTCAGTGTTCCCGGACAACCATCCTGTGTAAACTATGAGTCATACTAAATTTTCCCCATTAGTCTCTCATAGACTTTGTTATTTAAGAGCCTGACAATTGGAAATTGTGATTCAAATGCCACACCATCAGTTTGAATACAATTTACAATTAATGAATACTGTAAAGAATTAAAACTTTTTTGTTCTCAGTATTTATTCAGGAACGAACAATTTGGGAATTTTGCGGAAAAGTAAACTCTTTCCGTTGTTTTACTAATTAATTATGCAGCAATGAATTGAAAATTCCCGGATTTTATTGTCGTGGGACTATTCTAAAATCTATAACCTCCATTAGCAGTGTTTTCAAAATTATTAAATTATTTAAATTTGAATGTAAATATTATATATTTTGTTATTCGTGAATTAATTAAATCGTAATGAATTTATCTCCAAACGTACAATGGAAAAATTAATTATTGATATATTATTTATTTATTCGTTTAAAATGTATTTCAATTTATATATTTATTTGCTAATGCCATTATAAATAGATAAATCTGTATAAATTAAAATCAATAAAGCCCGCTTTGGTGTTTTAGCCAGTTTAAATGCTCAGTTGTTATTCTGAAGTTCCACGGCTGAATTCTCAGTACGGGTTTGGAAAATTTCTGTACTCTGTCACACTTGTACAACGTTAAGTAATCCATTCTACTTGCTAATTGAACCCCCATAACCCAATCATCCTGCCCATAACAGACAGGTGGAGTGTCAAATTATTTACATTCAATCTGTTCGTTGCAGGGCTAAAATAAATAGTTCTGTTTCTTATCACATGGTCAGCCAATTAAATGACTGGACCATTTAAGAACAGAAGAGGTAGAGGTGTAAAAGACACTAATCAGAGTTATCTCCTCTGACAGTAATGAATTTCATTATACAGCCAGACCCTGTGGTGAATGAAGTGAAGGTGTCATTTGCAGAGTGGAAAATGTGTGTTTTTCAGAGGGCCCGGCATGCTGATAAGCGTACTTTTCCAGTCAGTGAGGAAGGCAATGGTAAACCACCTCACTCCTCGTTTTAATTAGTAAAACCTCTGCAGGTTCAAACCAGCCTTTTGGCTGATGACCTAAACAACAACCCAATCATAGGGTTTTTGTAATTTTATTTTTAAATATTTTCCTTCCAAATCATGGTCTTGAGTACGGTAATTTCGAAGGTAGTTTTGTTCTTCTAATTTTTTCCTATATGAGATTGGATTCATCACAGGTATTCGGATCTAGTCTTCTGCATTTCATTAAAGATCTGCTGAAGAGCAAGCCAATCACTCACCTCAATTTTTTCACCCGGGATAGGCCTACCTTCATTCCCCTATTAATCCTTAAAGATCTAGTATTTGATCTTTTATTTTGTTTTACTGATGAGAGACCTGAGATTCCCTCAGAATATCTCAGTCGGAGAGGTTAGTGATAAAGAAGGTAGGGATAGTGTGTTGTGAGCTTGTTTGAAGAACGGGAGAAGATTAATGCATCTCTCTTGCAATGGTAATTTTTTGTACACCCAAGAAACAGTGTGTCCTTAGAGTTCAGGAGGCTAGGATCTCAAGTAAAATCAGTGGAAAGATAAGTGTAAGACGCAGAACGCAGAAAATTCTTTAGCGAAGTATAAAAAACAGACATTATGTAATTCAACATAATTATAAAGTATACAAAACCGAAGTTCTTCGGAGTTTGGATGAATTTCCTTGTTTTTTTTAGATTAAAACTGCCTTCTACGCCAGGGATTCCGGGTTCAATTCCCGTTCAAGCCTGGTTGTTTTTCAACACTAATTTTCATCTTCATCGTCCTTCTATTACCCTTCATTTCTCTGGCTCTACAGAAGGATTCTGAACGTACCATGGACCCATAAAGTGACCAACGTTGAAGTTCTGCAAAGAATGAAGAAAACCACAGAACTTGTTAATATTGTGAAAGCAAGGAAGCTGCAATATTTGGGTCATATCATGAGGAATTTGCAACGTTATGAATTGTTACAACGCATCCTGCAGGGAAAGATAGATAGCAAGAGGAAGCCCGGTAGGAGAAGAATATCCTGGCTTGGGAACTTGCGAACCTGGTTTGGTAGGAGCTCCATGCAATTGTTCCGGTTGGCAGCGGATAAAGTCAAAATAGCCATGATGGTCGCCCACATCCGTAGCGGATAGGCACTCAAAGAAGAGACCCTTCATCGTCTCAATTTTAATAATTTACACAACAGTCGGATGTAAAAAAAAAAGTAGTGACTGGTAAATTAACTGGTAGTAGAGTTTTCAACTGAAGTAAACCTCAATTTTGAAACTAGTAATGTATCCTCTTTTCAAAATTGAATTTTAAGCGTAGGTATCTCTTTAATACTTAGTGAACAAATGTATCTTTACAAAACATTGTATATCTAAAATAATAGGGATTGTATTTTAGGTTACACTTTCATACGTACAGTTGGGTCCCCTCCGTTTACTCACGTAGGCAACTACTAGTGATACTATAATATGAAAACAGTGAAATTAATGAAGTATAAATTAATGGCTTCAATGTATATAGGTTTGACATGAATTTTAAATAATAACTACTATGAAATTTAGTTCTTTGACTGTACACGTGGAATCTACATTCGAAATAACGATGCAATGGATTTCTTAATTAAAACCGTGTAGGAACACAAATTTAAATTGTTACAAAGTCCATATGCAGTTCATTTATACTGTACAAGCCTAAATATAACCTCCAACTGTTAAAATTCATTTAAATGGCATTATATTTTCAATTGACACAAAAGTAAAAACAAAAAAAAAATCTTTTGTTGTCCACTTTATAGAGAAAATTCATTTGTTATTTGGATGGTAGTGTGTTTTTAGTGAATACAAAGTATTTTCTCGAATGGATGTACACATAGGAAGGTATGTATATATATATATATATGCATAAAAGGACGTTGATATGCTGTTTGTTGGAACATTGAAGTATGGTCGGTGCGGCAGAAAGAGAGGGAAGTGTTGTTGTCCAATTAAAACCAGAAGCAATTGTAGAGGTGTCGGCGAAAATGACAGGACAAAGCAATCCTTTCCGACACCCCTCAGCTAAATAAATTGCGTACTAAACTTCCCTTAGTAGTTTTGTACTAGCTCCCTTTATATATTATTACTTACTATTACTATTATTATTATTATTTTCTCCATTACCACAGCACTATTCACTAACGTTCATATAAATATAAATAAAGGCATATATATATGTGCTTGTACTACGTATTCAAATCTCTCATTTACTGTCTGTGAAATACAATTCACATTCTACTAACATAACCTATTCATATATTTTTATTGTATTTTATCATATATTAATATTATTTTAATGTTGAATACTGAATTAATTATCCTCCATAACAGATAGGTGGAATGTTAAATTATTTGCACTCTGTTAGTGGCTGGGGTACAAAAATTACATGGTCTGCCAATTAATTGTGGGGTGCATCCAGCACTTTAAACATATACACATTCAACCTTGTTCAGTTAAAATTCCTGCGGCGGGCCCTGCAAATTTCATGGTTCATCAAAAACACTCAGCCATATCTATGCTGATCTTATTAGATATACTGTGAAACAAACTATATCAAAATTAAAACCTGTAAATTAAATTGAAATCACTATGTCTTTTCAATCTTGAAAACTCAATATCAATATTGTTTAAGTTATTCAGAGCCAGGAAGTTTGGATGTTGGTTGAGTCTTCATATTTACAGCTGTAAATATTTAAATAATATTAATGTAGTATATTATTTAATGTAATTTACAGCTGTAAATATTGAACTGATATTAATGTATTATATTATTTATTGTAATTTACAGCTGTAAATATGAAAAAACTCAACCATCATCCAAACTTCCTGACTCTGAAACTTCTAAACAACATTGATACCGGGTTTTCAAGATTGAGAAGACATAGTGTTTTCGATTTAATTTATAGGTTTTAATGAGCATTATTACAAGTTTTTATAATTTTTTTTTGACTGATATACATAATTTTTTTCTTATATGACTAAGTTTTCGGTTGTCTTTCTTTTGGGTTTTCTTTAATTTCTGTTCCTAGTATTTTTTATTACATCTTTTCTGTATTTCCTTGTGTAAATAATTCATATCCTATAGTTTTCTTGTTTTAACATGTATTTGGTTATTTTTTTTAAAATTATTTGCTTGTACTTTGGGTATATTTCTTAAAAGAAAAAATAACAAAAACAATAAACTAACAATAAACGACAATAACGACTAACAATACGTAAACGACCTTTAGGTCGTTTATTGTTAGTTCAAGTTCTGTTAAATCTTCTTTAATTTATTTTATCCTTTGAATGTGTAAGTTTTTAGAGTTCTACCGTTTTTCCACTATCTTACTTGCTATTCTGTTTGCTGGTGTTTTGAGTAAGATATCCTAAGAAAGAAGAGATCCTACTTTTTCTCATCGCATCTGTGAGGGGTTCTATTTCCGTGTAGATCTGCTTGTTCGTAAGCAGCCTGTGTTGCCCATCACTATATTCTGTTTATTGATACAAGTTCTTAAGATTCTTCTCTTTACTGTTCTGATGTCTTCAGCTTTTCCTTGAGATCTTTTGCTCGAGATCTAAGTGTAGTTTTGTAATTTTTTAACTTGGGGTAAATAGAAGGCATTTCTTATTATTCGTATTTTTTATGAAATAGTATACGATATATATATATATATATATATATATCATGTGAATTTATAAGTACCTATAAGTAGTATATGAGATTCAGGTATGTATCGAAATAACTGCCGATGGCGTTTTTCTTGCAAGTTTTGTTAGACATGATAGTACGACTTAACCGCATATGAAGATTTACTAGTAATACCATGAAACAGATTACTTGTTTCCATTCAAGGTTATTTGGTATAATTTATACTGCATGCATCATTCTATAGGAGTACCGTTGTAAGGTTTTTGTACTTTAACAGTGGCTGGTATGGTGAATTTCACAGATGCATAACGTGATTTAATGGTAAAACAATAACTAATGTAACTAACATTATGATGGATTGCGAATTATTAGTATAAGATAGGCACAACAGAACCTATTAGTAGTAGTGGTGGCATGCATTATTATTATTATTATTATATTATTATTTTTTGCGGTGTTTTATAACGAGCCTTTTTAAAATGGCGGTCTGGTGTTATTATAATAATAAGATATAATAATGTAGAACCTATCGATCATCGCTTTGTTCGATCTCTCAATCAAAAGTACATGTTATGACGTCATCAGATACAAGATGGCTGGGAGATTCGGCTTTTGGTATTTTATCCCCACTACTGCAGACAACACTTCTCTATAACTCTATTACTATGCTATTATATAGTACCTCGCCCTTCTTCTTCTTACAACACAACACACCGGCTCTCTTTACAGCTTAATTTCAAGTGGATTCATGCATCATGCTTCTTTGATTACTATTATTATATCTGAGAAGAACGTAAAGAAAAAAGAATATAAAAAAAGAAGAATCCTATCTTCCTTAAGAAGGGGGAAGTAAAGGCCATCCTAAAAACATCAAACACTCACCTGTACCTTAATTATGTTGTAATAGTCTAGCGGTTTCTATAAAAAAACATATTTATAATATACATAGTTTTAGTTTTGTTGGAATAATAGGTTTGCAATGTTCTTACCTGTGAAAAGATCTTCTTTAATACATCTATACCTCCTTCTTTCCTTCCTTCCTTTCTGCTTTCATTCTTTCTTCAATCTTTATCGTGTTAAATCTGTTTCAACTATTTCTGTATTAAAGAAAGCTAAAATTTTAAGTTTGTGTATTCAGATATAGGACGTTTTTATTAATATGTATGTATATTATTACGCCCTAATATTTTTCTGGTTTTTTTAACCCTTATAGTGCCACCGTCCTAATATTAGGATTTCAGCAGTTCAACCAAAAAATGCCGGCGTCTTTTTATTAGTACAGTCCGGACTAATATGGCGACCGCCCGATCCGGATGTGAAAAAAACCCGGATATCACAAGATAATTTATAAGTTGCTGAAATGGGAGGAATAATGAACAAATTTGTTGTTGAATATTATTTTAGACTGCCCATAACAGACAGGTGGAGTGTCTAATTATTTACACTCAATCTGTTCGTTGCAGGGCTAAAATAAATAGTTCTGTTTCTTATCACATGGTCAGCCAATTTAATGACTGAATCATTTAAGAACAGAAGAGGTAGAGGTGTAAAAGACACTAATCAGAGTTATCTCCTCTGAAAGTAATGAATTTCATTGTACAGCCAGACCCTGTGGTGAATGAAGTGAAGGTGTCATTTACAGAGTGGAAAATATGTGCTTTTCAGAGGGCCCGGCATGCTGATAAGCGTACTTTTCCAGTCAGTGAGGAAGGCACTGGTAAACCTCCTCACTCCTTGTTTTACTTAGTAAAACCTCTACGGGTTCAAACTAGCCTTTTGGCTGTTGACCTAAAAAAAAAATTATTTTAGACGTTTCTGTTGGTTTATAATTTGTATTTGTACACTGTACTCTTTAAAATACAAAACTAAAATTGGTTAAAAATGTTTACTTACAGTATGCGTACATCTGTACATAAGTTACTATACTTGAAACAGTTTGTGATTTGCGTCTGCTTCCCACACTGCAGACGTTTTTTTTGGAAACCATGTCTCTCAACCTTTGTAATAGCATCGCCCTAGTTTTACTTTTTTCGTCTTGATGTTGAAAATTACTGATCAGAGATTAGATTTTCTTCAATGCCTCAGAGTGACTTGATAGGCTTTTTGCAATCCTCTTCGGGTCCAAACATTTTCTCAGTGCTATTGCACATTATTTCTATTATGTCACTGTCGGTAATTTTGTTGACTTCATGTTCATTTAACCACTTCATGACTTTATCGTCATTGATTTCTTCACATCCCGGCAGGTTTTTTACTAGCTCTGCAAACGGCAAACATCATTCCAACTGCAACTCTCATTTTTTTATCTCTAATCATTTCGCTGACCAAAATTAAAAAATTTGTTTGGAGATATGTCCGGCTGTGACAGGTTTTACCGTACGTTGACTAAAAATTTTACGAATTTTTATTTTCTCTTCGAATTTTATAACCAACGAATGAAAATAATCAGTAAGATGTACAGACTCAAAAATATATTTAAATTCTGTGATGAGTGTAATTGATAAATGTGTTGTTGTTTAGGTCATCAGCCAAAAGGCTGGTTTGAACCCGTAGAGGTTTTACTAAGTAAAACGAGGAGTGAGGTGGTTTACCATTGCCTTCCTCACTGAGTAAAAATGTATGCTTATCAGCATGCCGGGCCCTCTGAAAAGCACATATTTTCCACTCTGCAAATGACACCTTCACTTCATTCACCACAGGGTCTGGCTGTATAGTGAAATTCATTACTTTCAGAGGAGGTAACTCTGACTAGTGTCTTTAACACCTCTACCTCTTCTGTTCTTAAATGATTCAGTCATTTAATTGGCTGAACATGTGATAAGAAACAGAACTATTTATTTATTGATTGAAAACTTCATATTAATTTAGGAGGCCATGCCTGGTATTTTTATTTTATTTTTTTAAATACATACATCCGCCCATAACAGAAAGTATAGTGTTAAATTATTTGCACTCGATCTGCTAGTTTTAGGACTATGAAAAATAGTTTTGTTTTTTTTTTACATGGTCAGCCAATCATATGACTTAAGCATTTAAGAACAGAAGAGGTAGTGGTGTTAAATACTCTATTCAGAGTTGTCTCTTCTGATAGTTATGAATTTTAGTATACAGCCTGACCTTGTGGTGATTGAAGTGAAGGTGTCATTAGCAGGGTGGAATTAGATGCTTTACAGAGGGCCTTGCATGCTGATAAGCATAGGCTACTTTTGCACTCAATGAGGAAGGCACCGATATACCCCGTCATTCCTCGTTTTACCTAGTAAAGGCTCTCGACTCTAGGTTAAACCAGCATTTTCACTGACTGAGTCATTAGGTAGGTTAATAGCGACTAATTTGGTCAGTGTTTTACTTTTTTATTGAGGTATGATGACTACTAAAGCCGCTGTCTGTGTGTAGGTAATGATAATATAAGATGGTGTACAAATGAAAAAATACCGAGCCTGATAAAGAATCGAACCCAATACTGCAATAATTTTCCAGACCCTAGCCAAGAATTAAATAGGGGACCTTCCGCTTTTTGGCTAAGCATGCTAATTACTAATTATTAACACGGAGGCGGTCGTTTGTGATTAAGAAACCACCAATCAAGGGTATCTATTTGAATAAGTTATTTCATCAGAAATAATAATTAAATTTAAATAAGTAAATGAACCAATTATAAATTTAAATTTAACGCCTTTTTTATCTATTCTTTAGAACCTTATAATTTATGACTGCCTTAGTAAAAAGGAAAAGGTGTGGAACCAAATTAAATAATGAAGTAATTTAATTAAATTAATAGGCCAAAGACAAATTTACATAATTTTTAGTGAGAGTATTCTATGTTTAACTAATCTCTTTGAATGGTGTTTCCATGTTTTAACCAAAAATGTCACATATCGGTTCAGTTAAACGCACACATTACTAATGTATTAGTTTTGCGTGGGTCTACAGATTCGTTTAGGAATTTAAGTTAAAGTTACAAAGTGAAAATGCTTTTAAAACTATCATTAAGTGTTAATTAGTTGATACTAAATTTTTTTGTGCGTAAGTTTATAAATAACGTATGGATTAAAGTTATCTTCTGTGTATTTTAAATCCAATGATATTGTTTTATAGCTATTTGATTCGTGATGACATCAGTTTTCGTTCTTTTTAATCTTCTTATGCAGATAAAGATAATTATATAAATCCGAGTACAGGAAATAGATAGGATATAGATAGGAATAGATATAGGAAAATTTGTGATGTACTACTTGCAAATATGAAAATCTATTTGGTCTTTACAATACAGAAATGTTAATATTGTAACGCCTAAATCGAGGTTATTTTGGGAGCTGAGTATAATAAATAACCAGGTAACTTTCTTCAAACTTATACGAGTAACAACTATTTATTGACAATTAATAATAACAATATATTATATTATTAAATTTAGACTAATAATAAATATAATAAAATTAGAATACTTTAATTAAATTAATTACAAGACTTAACTTAAACTAAACTTGACTATAATTTATTTTTTATAAATACTGTCACTTAACAATTAACAATTATGATTAACAATTATGATAGAATAGCAGAAAACCAATTAGGATTCAGAAAAGGATTTGGTACCAGAGAAGCATTATTCACTGTGCAAACACTGATAGAAAGATATCGAGATGTTAATTGTGATGTTTTCATATGCCTAGTTGACTTTGAAAAGTCTTTTGACAAAGTACAACACCAAAAGATGGCAAAAATATTAGAAACCTCCGAACTTGATGACGAAGACGTGAGAATCATTGTCAACCTATACCGATACCAGAGAGCCATAATAAGAGTGGATCAGCAGAAATCTAAGGAGATACCTATAAATCGGGGAGTAAGACAGGGATGCCTACTTTCCCCTTTACTTTTTAATGTCTGTTCAGAAGAATTGTTTGGAAAGGCATTGGAGGGAGTAAATGAAGGCATATTTATTAATGGAAGACTCCTGAATAACCTTAGATATGCAGATGATACAATTCTCTTTGCAGACAGCAGAGAGGGGCTACAGATCTTGGTTGATCGTATTGTCCAATACTGCGAGGGGTATGGAATGGCACTGAATACAAAGAAAACAAAGATCATGGTGGTCAGCAAGAACAAGATTGACGAGGTTAGAGTTTATGTCAAGGGAACACCGCTGGGCAGAGTACATAGCTATCAGTACCTGGGTTGTGAACTAAATGAAGAATGGGATCGTAGTAGGGAAATAAAACGATGCATTGAGATAGCCAGAAATACTTTCAATAAGATGAAGGCAATACTATGTAACGGAAAACTGAGCATAGATATTAGAACAAGAGTACTGAGATGCTATGTATTTTCTGTCCTATTGTATGGAGTTGAAGCCTGGACAATCACAGAGACGATGGAGAAAAGACTCAGTAGCTTTGAAATGTGGTGTTACCGAAGAATGTGGAGAATATCCTGGACAGAGCACATAACAAATATGGAAGTGCTAAGAAGAATGAAGAAGGATAAGGAACTGCTCAACACCATAAAGAAAAGGAAAATGGGATATTTCGGTCACATTCTAAAGAACGAAAAGTATGAATTGATGCGGCTGGTCATACAAGGGAAGGTGGAGGGCAAAAGGGGATCGGGAAGACGACGCACATCCTGGTTGAAAAATTTGCGACAATGGTGTGGAAAAACATCAATAGAACTTTTTAGGACAGCAGCAGATAGAGTGAAGTGGGCCATGATGATCGCCAATGTCCTTAGGGATGGGGCACCTTAAGAAGAAGAACAATTAACACAAATGATTTACCTGTCCACAGCCATTTAATACTACCCGTACGCACACGCATTATTAACTTAAATGGTTCTGTACAAGTAAAAACTAACTCATTACTAAGGAGCTAACTTTTTTTATACCTGCGGTTTGATAGATCCTTCAAACAATCTAGACCCTCATAACACTTTCTTGATTTTACTGGAACATGGTAAAAGGAATCAAAAATAAAAATCAACGTTTCTATTAGTTTCATTTTTTGAGAATTTCTATTCAAAATATTTCATTCATCGCAATCCATTATTTTTGTTTAATACACTCCACCTCATCGTCGTCTTCTTCTTCTTCTTCTTGAGGTGCCTATCAGTTGCGAATGTAAGTGATAATCATGGAAATTCTCACTTTGTCAATAGCAATACGAAGGAGTTGTGAGGAGGTTTTGTTGAACCAGGTCCTAAGGTTTTTGACCATAATATCCTTCTTCTAAAGGCCTCTTTCTCCGAAGATCTTCTACTGCAAAATATATTGAAGCAAGGAATATCTGGCTTCGTTCCGTATATTATAACCCAGGTACTGCAGTTTACGTGCTTTGATAGTTGCCAAAACCTCCCAAGTCCTTCCTCATCTTTCACCCATAATACACTCCTGCCCACACAGTACTACACTCGATACAATACACAATTTCTCATGACTAACAATCAATTCCCTCAACCATTTCTGGAATATCAATGTACAATGTTAGAGTATAAAATTCGGGTTTATTTTGGTAAAAATATTTTTTTGGGTAGGTTAACTTTAAGAACAGAAAGATACAAATTTAAGAATAACGTTTTAAAACGTGTTTAAAACATTATAGCCTAAATGTTTGTAAGTAGGAATTACTTTAAAACACTACAGTAACGTATGGTGTTGGCCATAACAGGCAGTTGGAGTGTTGAATTATTTGCTATCGATCTGTTATTTTCAGAGCTACAAAAAATAGTTCTCTTTCTTATCACACGGTCAGTCAATTAAATGACTGACGTATTTAAGAACAGAAGAGGTAAAAGATACTAGTCATAGTTTTCTCCTCTGAGAGAAATGAATTTAATTATACAGCTAGACCCTGCGGTAAATGAAGTAAAAGTTTCATTTGCAGGGTGGTTAGTAGATGCTTTTCGGAGGGCATGCTGATAAGCTTACTTTTCCACTTAATGAGGAATACATATTTTGTAAACCACCTCACTTCTCGTTTCTTTTAGTAAAACCTCTAGAAGTTCAAACCAGCCTTTTCGGTTGATGACCTAAACAACAGCAACAACTTATGGTAAAACAATTCGGCATAGTAATTATAAAACTAATAAGTTTATCAATTTAGTTATCATGGTATGTTACCTGTGTGATCCAGTGGATATTGTGAAAAGTGTTTATATTTCATCTGATAATTTTAAAAAATATCTATTTTGACTAGGTTTTGAACCACGGAACTTTCGTCTCCGATAATCAGATAATGTTTGAGATTCTACCTGTTTTTACTATCCCTATAGAATTGTTTGTGTTTTTTCTGTTATTCCTTCCTCTCCCAGCATAATGTGTCACATATTGTGGATATTTCGTATGCAGGTAATCTTACAGTATTTTCAACGATAAAAATGGAAAAAATAGTTAAAAAAATCATGTATCAATATTTTTCAAGTTAATGTTAAACTATTTTTGAAAGTTATTTAATGATTTTATAATATATTAGATAATGATATTAATTTAATTAAATTATGTAAAATTAATGATGACATGTATTTAATGAGTTTCATGATTTACATACAGTAACAATATTAAGAAAAGCAACGCATGTATTATTACTGTATATACTTAAAATATTTTTCCCGTTGTTATCTATAAAAATACTGTAAGATTACAAACGAAATATTCACAAAATGTGACAAATTATGCTTGGTGGGGATAACAGAAAAGACCGAATTTTTTTGTTAGTTTACAATGATGAATAATTATGTACCAATGGATGGCGATTTTTTTATAGCCTCAAAAAACACAAAAATCGATAGTTTAAAAGTTAGAAATGTTATTTATAAACGCTTATGTTTTCTGTGATGTATATAAAATTTGTAAAGTAGTTACAATATTTAATTACCAAAATTAATTCATTTGTTTTTGTAATGCTAAGGACAAATTTTCATTGTAGCCAGGTCGTGATAAATATGTTTTTATGCAGTATATTTTGTAGAAGTCATGAATACAAAATTCGATTGGAATATTTAATAAATTAGGTAAGTCATTTGTAACAATAATAATAATATATAATTACCGTATATCATGTGTATAAATTGAATAAACAGATTATATTGGTATAAACACTGTACATTTTCATTGATAAATTTTACATTACACTGGTCGATTCATTTTAATTAAAAACGTATTAACTTTTAATTTTAAAAACGTATTACCTCATTAATAAACATATTATTACGAACGCTCATCATCAGGTTAATCAATGATATGCAATTTTGAAAATTAAATTACATTTATTTAAACCATTGTTCACGGCAACATTGTCATGTTATTGAAACGATTCCATTATTCATGTTAATTATGGCTTTATTTTCAGCGATCTAAACTAACTACAATAAAGACCTTTGTTTTCCTTTTTTTGTATTAATTTTCGGTTATAATATTTACGAAAAATTTAGGCGGGTGGGAGTTTACTGTGTACTTCGCCACTTCCTCACCTCGCCATACCCACCAGTCGAGCAATTTCTCCTCTCTTACTGCTCCTGTTGACTTAAAACTTATACCTTATTTTAAAGTTTACTTCACCCTTTACGCTCAAAAAATGTACTCCGCTTATAATATCTGATACTCATCAAGTAATATTTTAATATATTAGCGACGTATGCGTTTAAAAATAATTAAAATTTAAAAAAAATACAAACTGTTCTATTTTCGTGTTTAAAAATTAGCTTATATCATTTGATTGCAGAGACCTACGGCACGTATGTTTTATTACCTGTAAAGTTTATATTTGGTACGAAAAATAAAACTAGTTGAAAATTTAATTTTGTTTCACACCCTACGATTAATGTAGATAAAGGTTTTCAAATAAATAATTAAATTGCGTGGATTCAAAATTACGTACAAAAAAGTAATAAGTTGTAATAAGTTAGTTGTGACTGTATATCAAAATGAAAACAAAATACGGAAGGCTGTTTATTATTTTCGAGTCGCCCAGACATAAAAGTTTTATCTACATCAATAATCATTGGTTTCAGTGCTCCTATAATGCTACAATTTCTTTATGTACGTTTATAACTCACATAATAATGAGTTTATAAACCTACAGTATTATAAATAGTCAAAAATATTATAATAAAAAAGAAAACTATACGATTATAGTCTACAAATAGGCCTGTTGATTGGTCAGTTGGCGTTTAGTCTCGAAAATATATTGGTCGTAATGAAGTTAAGTTCGGTTATTATATCGTTAAGTAACTACTTAACTACATATTCGGTTCTGTTGTGATTATTTTCCCAGTGTTTCATTAATTTTGATATTGTATTGTGATTATTTTAATAGAATGTTTAAGGTTGTTATGGTATGAATTTATATGAATTTAGTGTATTACAAAATGATGTTTTGTTCTCTTGAGTATTATATGATTTATACTTTATACTATTAAATAATTTAGTCAACATAAAAGTATACATTTTGTACTTTATTTATAATAATAATAATAATAATAATAATAATAATAATATCCAACAGCAGTAAATAAATACAATAAATAATAAATACTGTAAATGATGAAATACAGTGAATAAACTACTTTTATTTAATCTAACACGTAAAAACAGTGTACAATTGTAAAGCTGCAAAGAGCCTAAGGGGAGTCTATGAGTACATAGGAAGTTGTGAAAAGGATACACGAGCGAGAACGCGACCCGCCTAAATTTTTCGTGGCCAGTATAGTATTCACTGATAACTGGTGATTGTTAGTTATCGTATGAAATTTTTCCTTTATGACGGCCGTATTCGTTTTTACATATGGCAGCTCGTAGCTCCGTAACGGGTGCGTTCAGAGAAAAATACCACTGAACAAAAGTGTCATAAAATAGTATTTTCTACCAAAAATTCAATAATTATATGAGGTTTGTATTAAAATATCAAATATGGCGGCTATATTGGAAAAATGGCGAAGATTAAAAGTACGGTATAGTTACTGGAGTCACGAGATTGCCTTTGGTTTTAACGAGAGATTAAGAGGGTATGCGCATCATTGCACATGCGGAAGTGCTTCGGTATCAGTTCGCCACCACAACGTTAACTATACTTAGAGAACATACAGTATATCACGGAACCTTTTGTAAGTTAACTGTACGAATATAACTGTTAGTTACCGTAAACGGAAATGTTGGTTTCTAGAAAACTCGGTCGAACTGTTCACAGTGCTGTACGAAATCTAATATGCTATGTAATAAAAGGCTGTGAAGTTGAAGCTAAACAAATAATATATAAATTTTCTTGTCTCTTAACAAAAGCCGTAAGCGAGCGGCTAACTATTGTGATGTTTCTCGTTCTACAATTCGAAATACTCGTATAAAGACAGTGAATAAGATAATTCTTCATCAACAGTTTTTTTGACATCTGGTCAAAATTGAAACGGTTATATCAATAAGAAAGTGATGCCGACGTGTGAAAAGTTATTCTGGGGGGGGGGGGGGTAACAAAAGGACCCCAGAGATCTAAAAGAATGAAAGAGTATTGGGCAACAAAGAAAAGTCCCAGAAACAGCCTTTCCATCCTTGACTAGATTTGCTCCAGTGCGGGTCTAATAAAAAAAAATATGTCAAAGTTCCTTGCCCAGTAAAGAAATTAATATATCTGACGTAATTATTCCTAAAACAATCATTTATAAAAATTACTGCGGTTCATTTTTAATGTTTATATGTACCATTCGTTATTCTAACTCATGAGAATTAACAACCTTAACTTTTTTTCATGTTCCTGGTCAATTAAATCTCGAAAATAAAATGAAATGAAATCCATTGTGCAACATTAAACTTGTCATAAGATTAAATAAACAAGCCAACAGTAATTATAAGAACTGTTAATTTATTTATATTTGAATATAAATTAAATTTTGTTTTCACTACAATAATAAATTTAACTATTTAAATTAGCCGGTTAAATGAGGAGAGGAAGTATCTATTAATTAAAAGTGAACCGTGCCGGTTTTAGTCTCTGTAAATGGGTTTGGCACAAATCCCTCTCTTGGTTAATACACTTGTATATTTTATTTAATGCGAAATGGAAAGGTAAATGAAAATACACGGGAAAAAGATATCGAAAAAGAAGAGATAGCGGAGAAAATTATCGACGGTTTGACCAAACAAGTTATCGATTGACGACTATCGACAACTGCGGTAGCAACAACTGAAGTAGACGCAAACAAAAAACAAACTAGCCAGTTATGTAAATAACGCGAATTTAATTATAATTAGTTAAATGTTCCAATATACTAATTAAAAACGTTAATTGGAATCAGATGTCACGGATCGTTTCTTGTTTGAAACAGACCTCATGTTTCATCGTCTTATGTTTTGTCTTTCTTTTTCTTTCCTTTTGCGGATAAACTGCTTTGTGTACTGTAAAAAGTAGTAAATAAAAAGATACTACCTACAGTTGAAAGTCCAGCGACAAAGCTCTTTCTTCTTGATTCAATGGCATCCGACAACTAAAAAAACAAAACAAAAACTTAAATAATCACTTTTTCGTTAACGAACCTGCTTGGGTTTTTTTATACGTTTCTACTAATTTAATTAGCTTTTAATGATATATTAAAGGTAAACTATTTAAAAAACCATAAAATTAAAATATTACGGCATAAAAATAACATTAATTATATTGAATAACTAACAAATTATGTAATTAAATAAAGCTTTTTCCTAATTTAAAAATATAGTTAAGTAGTGCTGTTATATACAACTTACTTTTGTAGGCTGGTTTTATTTATAAAAAAAATTAACATTCTTGTTTGCATTCTTCGAATGATAAAGTATTCTACATTATTCTACTGCAATTTTTTCAATTGTAGTGGTACTTCCAAAGTATTAGAAACCAAAAAAGAAGATTTTTACCGAATTGTAATTACTTATTAATTAAAACAGAAGGGTAGACATTTTTGTTAAGAATTCGACTCCTTAGATGTGCTCTCATATTTCGTTACGAAATGGAGGCCTGGATCAACAAGAAGAACATTACCGACAGATTGGAGGCGGTCGTAATGAGCAGGGTGGGTCTTGTCACAAACAGTGTTGTAGTCAGAATGATAAAGAAGGAGAAAGACGTTGTAAGAACCATAAAAATACGCAAATTGCAATACTTGGGTCTTGTGATGTAAGGGGAGAAGTACAGCTTACCTCCATGCTATAATTTTAGGGGAAAATTATTGGGAAAAGAAGTCGCAGTGGGAAATGTATACTATATCGTAACTGAACAACTTGCGATCATTTTTTTAGGTGCAGCTACTTTGATTTGTTTAGAGCGCAGTATTCAAAGTCATTTTTATTAAGATGATTTTCAGCCTTTTAGAAAAGACAGTACCTAAAGAAGAACTAAAAGTTGGCAATGTTTGTAGTTCACCCGTACAAACAAAATGAGAGGCCATTGTACACGAAATGCTTGTATAATATGGATCAACATACTGCACCAGCATAAATGCCTACCTTTCCATTTATCTTGCTTAGGTTCGAATCTCTTTTACCAAACGACATTTCGTGGCTTAGGAAATCATCTGATGATTAGGGAATTTTATATTTTTCCTAAAATCCTGAAAATATCAACATTTTCAGTAAATATAAGTTATTCATTTCACCAATTTGAAATCTCTAGACATTAACATATTAACTAATTTATGATTACTCAATTACACAATCTTCATGACGAGAATCAATTTACAAAAAATCATACATTAAACATGTAGGCACTTTCAGGGTGGAATAAATCTTCCCAAAAGACCCTACTGCAAATTTTTCTAAAACTCGTCTTATTTACATTTTTTTATCACTATACAAGAGAAGGTAAGCGTCATGTCTGCTAAAATCTTGGGCAAAACAAAAAATGTTTTTTGTTTTTTTGTTTTAAAGATTGCACCCGTAATATCCATTTTAGTGCGAAAGTGTATAAAAAAATATCAAAAGTTATAGGAAATAAAAAGACTCCAACTTTTATTTCAAGAACTTTTTTCTAGAGAGCTTAGTTTAGCGTCAATTAGTAATTTTCCGTATTTTTTAAGTCGAATAGAGGTTGATTTTCATTTTGCCTCATTCTTTCATGATTAAACATAGCCTAATAACTTATTATTATTACATTTGTAAGAGAAATTCATGTGAGTGCTCACCCCAGATTTTTCAGGATTGAATTCCTTTAAAACTAATAAAAAATATCTGTTAAAGCTTGAACATAGTATTATTGTCGTATCAGTAAGTTTTTGGTTAGTAGTCGACTCTTATTACAATAAATTGATGAATCCGTTCGGATAAAAATTCATAGTTCGAAATTAAACGTTTTTGTTTGTTCTATAGACACTAACAAAGTGAATGCTTATTGTTTAGTATATTTCAGAGACATAATTACTACGCGCCGTTCGAAAACTTTGTGACAATGTTCAAAGTTCTATAAAATGAAACTAAAGCAAATAACGTTCGTATTATTAAATGCATAAATATTTGTTGACGCGTTTATTATCGGCTTTATAAACATATTCCATTACTATAGTCAATAAGTTCAGCAAACATCGGACTATTTAATTCTGTTAAAGTAAATTTAAACTTAATTCGGTGTTTATTTATCGATTCTGTAAATATTGTTTCACATTTAGTGTAATAATTGTAAGTACTTCGATTACGTACAGTCCATTCAAATACCATTATTTTTAAAATCCTAAGATTTATTTATAAATAGTTTAATAAAACCTTGCTTCTGTATGGTCTTCCGGTTATACTCGTATATAGATTACCATTGTACTTGCAGAAGTTAATAAACAAAGAAGCACTGAATTATTGGTCTACCCTTGAACATGGGAAACTATAGTTGGGTGGATTAATTTTCCCACCACGAATTAAAATAAATAGTTTTAGATTTTCAAAGTATAATTAAAGAAATTAACATTTATTTTGAAATGATATTTTTTTTGTAAGCAATGGGAAAATAAATAAATAATAAATAAATATGGTAAAGGGTTTCTTTTTGGGTCCTGTCTATGTCCTACTACTCGGTTAGACGGAGAAAGAGGAAACTTTTCGTTTTACAAAGAATGAAAACGTTGAAGATGTGATACTTATTTTAATTTAACCATTTATAACAATCATATATTTTGGACTGAAATTTTTATTTTAGTAAAACCAGATGGGTAAGAAGTTTCGGGATACTCCTACCTAATGTTTTTCATCATCGATTAAATAGCAAATTATTTTAGTCAACATACAAAACGACAGGCACTCTTTCTGTATGTTTTATTAATTTTTTTAATTTTTCGTTGTAATCTTTTATCTAGCCATGTAGATTTGCACAGCCTCTAGATTTGATCACTTCTTTCTTGCAATGGTATAAAATTGTTGTTGTTGCTTAGGTCATCAGCCGAAAGACTTTTTAGAACCTCTAAAGGCTTTACTAAGTGTAAGACGAGGAGGTGGTAGTGAAGTAGTTTATAACAATAATTGCCTACCTCACTGAGTGGAAAAGTATGATTATAAGCATGTCAGGGCCCTCCGAAAAGGTTCTACTTTTCATCCTGTACATGTACCTTCACTTCATTCATCACAGGGTCTGGATGTATAATGAAATTCATTACTCTCAAGGGACATAGCTCTGACAGTGTCTTTTACACCTCCAGCTCGTCTGTTCTTAAATGCTTCAGTCATATAATTGGCTGACCATGTGAAAAGAAACAGAATTATTGTTTGTAGCCTTGGAACTAGCAGATCGAATTAAAATAATTTAACACTCCATCTGCCTGTTATGGGTCTGATACAACATTAATAATTTTAAAACTCTAGGCTCATGGAATCAATTTATCAGCTTGTGAGCTAGTTTCATTGATCGTGAAACTTGTCAAATAGTCGTGTATTCATATCCTTGTGTATGTCTTTCATAAGAGGCATGTCGATCGTGGTGCATTTTGTGATTCGTTCACACAATGGAGCTCCAGTTTTGTTTTTTTTCCAGATATTTTAGTTATAAAGCCTGAGTTTTATTAATCGAAAGGGTTTTTGAAAGAAAATTTTTCGATTATGAAAACTATTTATTCGTTCCATGATTAGGAACATGAAGTTGTCTTTTGTTTTTTTTTAAGTTGCATTAATGTTTTGATATCGTTGTATATATAGCTATATTTGGTTCTGGAATACAATAAATTGTCTATCTGGTACGGTGTGAAAACTTTTTCAGTCACTTAGTTTGGTGTTAAATTGTTTCCTTTTATTTTGATATTGTTAATAGCATGGACAATTCCGACTATTCTGAAGGAAACGAGCTAAAAAATTCCATAAAAATGCACTCTTTTTGAAAATTGTTCCAAAAAAGAATAATAACTAACTTAAATTGCTATGTCAAGAAAATTGAATACTTAACATTTTACTGTAATTATTGGAGGCTATTAAACTATGTTGCTTATCAGATCAGGGTTTCTAATAAAATTTGGAGCAGTTAAGATGTTTCCGTTTAGAATTATTTCATAAATATTTTGCCATATTATTATCCGTATTTTTAAATTTTATTGGATAAAACTAAAACACATCCAGTAGGTATCCTGTGTGTATTTTGGTTGAACTTTATTTTTAAAAAAATACGGTTAAGTCTGTACAAATCAATATTATTCAGTTTTTAATAATTAAATTTTCTAACTGTTCCAAATAAAAATGTTTATACTGGAAAACGTACTTTGAGTTTTCTTATTTGACATTACAAAGTTATAGTACGAGCATTGTTTTTAACAAAAAGAAAATGTTTTCAATAAATTTTACAGATCAGGAAACGTTTGTTATTTGTGAATTTCATTTCAAAGAGGTAATGTAAAGAAACAGTAAACTTGCGCTTGACATACGTACTGCGAATGTATCCAAAGATATCAAAGAAAAGACTCGATTACAGATTACTTTTATACGTTTTTTTACTAAGGAACTATTACTATTTTTATTATAAAATGTAATTGTAAATTCAAAGAGAGATTGAAATACAATCTACTGTATTTCAATCTCTCTTTGAATTTACATTAAATATGTTTAAATATGTTTTTCATTAAATATGATTTTTTGTTGTATAAAAATATCGTAGTTTTATAACAGTTATTTGTAATAATTATTTCCTGTTTTATTTTATTTGTTCATTAAAGTATTTTTAATTTATTCAATTTATATTTGTTATTTTTAAAAGTGTTATACATTAAGTTGAATTGAGTGATATACTTTATAATTACGGAACTGTGGTTTTTATTATATTTTATTCTGTAAAATATTGTTTTTATTAATTTTGACATTTAAAGAAATTTTCTGATAATGAAATATATATTGCTTCAGGTTGCCTATTAACAGATAGGCGGAGTGTCAAATTATTTACACTCAATCTGTTCGTTGCAGGGCTAAAATAAATAGTTCTGTTTCTTATCACATGGTCAGCCAATTTAATGACTGAATCATTTAAGAACAGAAGAGGTAGAGGTGTAAAAGACACTAATCAGAGTTATCTCCTCTGAAAGTAATGAATTTCAATATTCAGTCAGACCCTGTGTTGAATAAAGTGAAAGTGTCATTTGAAGAGTGGAAAATATAATTATGCTTTTCAGAAGGCCCGGCATGCTGATAAGCGTACTTTTCCACTCAGTGAGGAAGGCATAGGTGAACCACCTCATTCCTCGTTTTACTTAGTAAAACCTCTACAGGTTCCAATCAGCCTTTGGACTAATAACCTAAACAACATATTGTAAGGAGTCTTTAATTGCTTTTAGATTTTATACGGTCTATCTTAAGATATATTTATGATGAACCAGCGATTTGAAACATGAATGAATGAAATTTAATTCAAGACAATATAATATTAAATTAAGTTTTAAAATTTGAATATGGAAAAACTAATATTGTTTTTATCTTACTTTTTGGTACCTACTAATCTTAATTTATTTTAAAGTAAGAAAAACTTTTTAAGAAAACTTTTTTCATAAGAATATAATTTTAACACGTGAGCACATAATTTATAAATTGATTCGTCGTCAATAAATTATCATATTTTAGAGCTGCTGGAACTTTGGAAAACTTGCACAATAAATTTGGGCAAAACGCAGGCAATCCTTGTCGTACCCCAATGCCTCTCGACCTACCAAGTATGGAAATTTTATGAATATCTCCATCCATCGAACCGACCTACTTCTTCTTATTAAATTATACAAACATTACTGGAATTATTCAGTTAAATTGTAAATGCCTTCGACGTCGTCGTTTTCTTCTTCCTTCAATGCAGCTGTACCGTACTCTCTTTTCATTCCCCACTTGTCGAGGCAAATACAACTTAAATGGATGTCTTTAGAATTGCGTGATTCTTTTTATAGAAATTTCAAACCTTTCTCATTGTTTGATAGTAGCAAATCAAGACTTACTTAATGCAGTTAAGGAAGTATTATTTACTTAATAAATGTACTCTGCATAAATTGTTGTTTTTGACAATTTATTTTGTCTATGATTTCTACAATCAATTCTATTATTTTTGTTTTATCGTTACTGATGCACATTTATTAGGAATGATAATGCATCCATTAATTTATGTCTTCAGTTTTAATGGAGTTATCGAGATGATGTATTATAATTTAAAAGAGAACAGTGAACTTAATATAGATTGATAGAAGAGTCAATCTACTAAGCATCAGTCAAATACTAGTTATTGTATGATAAGTGTTCAGTTGTTGATCTCCATAGTTGTTCATTCTTAGTTACTTAACTTTTTCTTGATTTCCTGAAATCTATCTTTTATATAGAGAATAGGAAAGAACTGCATGATTTTAAACTTTTGAATTTCAACTGATTTTTATGTTTCAAAATCTCCTGAAGCCAAAAATATGTTGTTTTTTTTAGAAAAATATCCACTTTTACGTATGACTATTGTCCGTTCTGAGGTATCAAATTCTGGACCGGTTAAGGGGAAATTTTATTTATTTTTATTATTTCTTATGTAACCCGAAAATTAAGGATAGTATGATAAACAAATTTAACGATTTTTATTTAACTTCCCTTGGTTAGGTACTGCATTTTCTGGAGACATTAAGATAGTGGGAGTGGGTTCTTTGTGATGATTAGTGGGAGTTTTGCTTTTTTAAAAGAAAAGCAACCGGAAAAGAAACGGGCGGGCCGTTGTTATAGTAGTTAGCACAACTTTCTTATATACTAAATGTGCCAATTCGATTATCGGTCAGGCATTTCTTCATCTGTATTTCACCTAATATCATTATTAACAAAGAATAAACCGATCAATTTATTTTAAAAATATTGGAAAATGTAGGTTAAATTTCCAGTTTTGTTACAAAACAATATTACTGACAACAAGGGTTTAAAATTGGAAATTCGAACCAGGATTGTATGATTCTCTGTGTCTTCACAATTCTTTTGTATGGTATCAAGGTATGAACGTTCAGAAAATCAGATTTAAAAAAAAATAGGCTTTTGAAATTTGGGTGTACCGGCTGATGTTGAAAAACATCAAACAAACGAAGAAAGTCTGCATGTCATGAAAAAAACAAAGAGAAAACATTAAGCCTATAAAAACAAAAGAAAACTCCAACATCTCGGTCTTGGTATACGAGGAGAACGAAACAGTCTGCTCTGATTAGTTGTTGTAGGCAAAATATCGAGGAAAAGAAATTTGAAAAGATGACGATCCTCGCGTCTGAAGATCTAAAGAGAATGGTTCTACAGCTGCTCCTCTATAGATCTATTCAAAGCAGCTAAGTCCAAGGTCAAAGTTGCCATTGTAAAAACAAACTGCCAAGAAGGTAGAAGAGGATTGACACTGGTTTTCTCAAAAACTATTTAACTTACAGTTCTGGGACCTGTTTTATTCAATTTATCAGATCAAAAACCATAAGAAATGATTGAATTTGCCCCTTAATCTACCTTACCACAATTCCAGGAAGACCTCATTTCACCTGGTGAACTGAAATCCAGGCGAAACTTTCGCTAGCTGTAACTCGCTAACGAAGCGTTTTCGGACCTATGTTTATATAACATTTTTTCATTATTTTTACTAGTACAATGTGCTGTAGAAGTGGGGGGAGAACTTCATGAATCACCCTGTATATGACAAATATCAGAGAAACCCCAAAGTTCATACCTGATCGAATTTAAACAGTAGAAAAAATAAATAACTAATAAATAATTGAATTTAGACAAATAATTACGAACATTTAGTGCTTCTATGAAGAGCAAAAACATATCACTGGGTGGACACAAGAAAGGAGAAAAGCCTGCAGTGAACGAATGCTGAGAATGTTGGCTGCAAAAAGAGCTCCCAGAAACGTCTAATCACTTCACGTGATGTAAACTTATCCCTATACAAGGGGAAAAATACAACCGATTTGCGATGATGAAGATTTTGAAACTCCACCGCAGTGGAGTTTGTGCATATGTGGTTTTCAGCTGGTGACCACATAAGTCGATAGTCCAACCAGCGTTACTTAACAATGAATAACAACGTATTACATTAATCTGGTATTGCATTTTAACTCGTACATACACAAAATATGATAAACCTTTTTATGTCAACATTTGGAAATAAACTTGAAAATCTCTTTTAGATTATTATAATTTCAGCAACTGGCCGGCCCGTGGTGTAGTTGTCAACGCAACTGGCTTCTATTCCATAGTCCCGTGTTCGATTCCCGTTTTGGATGGTCATCTAGTCTTTTGTGAAATGTACTATACAAAGACGCAGTTAGCTCCTTTACTGTAGGAATTTTGAAATCGTCGTGGAGGGTTTTATTGTTTACATAAAAAGAAGCGCCAGAAGCAAGTCTTAAGAATTTTGATTGAAAGGCCTGGATCGACTTTAAATTACTCTCTGCCGCTATTCCAAAGAGCTGGACACCATAAGTCCAGATTGGTTTCATTAGGGATTTGTATATTAAAATCTTGTAGCAGAGGTTTAATCTTGATCGAGGGTTAATTAAGCAGAAGAGTAGCTTCTGGCGGCGGTTAAGTTCTAAACGCTTCGTACGCAGATGATGCTTCAAAGTTCGTCGCCTGTCAAACCATAAGCCAAGATATCGCACCACCCTGGTGGGATATGAATGTTATTCAGCATCACAGGTGGACAAGTTTGACGTCGTAAGGTAACGTAACCTGTGTTGATTTAACTGGGTTCACCTTAATACTCCAACTTGGAACCCTCATCCGCGCTGTTTTCCCGTACAAGAATTGCTGTGTCGTCAGCATACGTCGCGGTTACCGATGATGTTAATTTGAATTAATTTTTAAATACCATTCCATTCTTTAACTGAAGAAATCTGTAGACACTTTTCTCATTAGTTCTTTGACAATATGAATCGTGTATATTTTACTACATTGTCGACTCCAAATAAACAATAAGGTTCAATGTTAATTGGTATTTAATTTATTAATGACTTTCTTATAGAAATTGTTTACTTGATGTTAGTTTTAAAGTTAGAATAATAACTTTTAACTTATTTCGTTTTTAATTATTTTAAAATATGTAAGAGTAAACGGGATATCTTAATAAAGTATCCGGCTTACAAATTTTGTCTTGTTTTTTATTAACTTCCGGAAATTTTATCAAAGTGACGTGTATATCATTTTCAGCTCTCTCGTTTTTTGAACCGTTGCCTTTGCTAAAGGAAGTTAATTAAAAATGAAGTTTTGATATCCAAATTAAGAAGTTCTATGAAGAAGGGAACGAAGAATGAATAAAGGTGATACGCCCTTCATATCCATTCACTGTAATTAGTGTGGATTTCGCTCAGATGTTATTTTCCCCTGTTCTACCTCTTGATTACTCTGGACGTCAATACGACAGAGGACACTGAACACTGAAAGGGACGACCTAGATCAAAGCAGTTGCCAATCTCGCTTGTCATTTGCATTCAAAAACGTCCCCAAATTGAGAATGTATCTCTTGTATTCTTGGATCTATCCAAGGACAAATCTCTTGGATTTCACTTGTTCACTTGTTGCTTACATTATGTTAGTGTACTATACTCACGGATCGAGAAAATGAAGATTCTAGTCTTGTATTCCCTCATCTTGGAAACGTATGCCTTCAGTCGAGATTACCTACTATTAAAGCGGCCTGTAAACTCAAACAGACACCAGTGCTTTGGTTCTACATGTTTCTCCAATTCTATTTCAATGTATTTACATTTCAAGTAGTGTGTTTAAATTCCTATTCAGTCTTTGTTCTGAATACTTAATTCCTTCTGCACAAAGTCTACTCATCCGGAATTGCCGTCCGTAAAACACTTTTAAACGAGATTATTGAATTAGAATAATATAAATTCCTAATTTATACCTTTATAAAGAACTAAATTATTGTAAAAATAATTCCTTGAAAATTACCTGCCGAACGTTAAACTGATCATGTATCTTCTATTTCAGCAGAATATAATTCAAAATAGTTTCTAATAGTTCCGGTGTTAATATAAATTATTTAAATGAAACAAAACAATGTTTTTTTTTGTAAAATAATAATCTTTATTCCACATATTATAATACAGATAAAGGGAAATACATAAATCAGTATACAAATGTAACCTAAATAAAATTACACAAAATATTACTTATATAAAAAAATAATGAAATTAAATTAAAGAAAATAGGAATTTTATATAAAATGTGGAACTAGGCATCTCCTATATCATAAGGTGTGCTGGAGGATACCATACATGAAAATACAATGTCAAAGATCTAGCAACATGTTACCGTAGTAGTTGCAGTTATATAATGAACAAAGAAGCACTGAATCGATCTATCTTTGAACATGGGAAACCATAGTTGAGTGGATTAATTTTCCCACGACAAATTATTATAAATAGTTTTAGATTTTTTAATTATAATTTAAAAAATTAACGTATATTGTAATGATACTTTGTGTAAGTAAAGGGAAAATTAATAAATGTAGACAGTATTAACAAAATTTGCCCATAACAGACAGGTAGAGTGTCAAATTTTTTGCACTCAATCGTCAGTTGCAGGGCTAAAATAAATAGTTATGTTTCTTATCACATGGTCAGCCAATTAAATGACTGAATCATTTAAGAATAGAAGAGGCAGAGGTGTAAAAAGCACTAATCAGAGTTATCTCCTCTGAAAGTAATGAATTTCATTATACAGCCAGATCCTGTGGTGAATGAAGTGAAGGTGTCTGAGTGGAAATTATGGGCTTTTCAGAGGGCCCGGCAAGCTGATAAGCATACTTTTCCACTCAGTGAGGAAGACAATAGTAAACCACCTCACTCCTCGTTTTACTTAGTAAAACCTCTACAGGTTCAAACCACTCTTTCGGCTGATGACCTAAACAACATTAACAAATATAATATAAAAATATATAACAAAGTGATAAAACAAGAATTAATATGAATTACGACAATCTTTGACCGTAAACAGGAGCGGATATAATCAATAGTAACTACTTATAGAAAGTACCAATTACATGTCTTGCATGTTTTAAAAAAAACTAAAATTTTAATAGTAAATAAAGAAAATGAAATAAATAAATTATCATCAGAAAACTGTCTTTGTGTTCTCAATCGTAAGCAACCACTCGATCGTCACTGTGGAAAAGCGTTTACAATTTTTAGTATTTTTACTTTCCTTTGGTACGCAATTGAATATTTAGTTAGGACCTAAATACAAATGAAATTGTTTAAATAACTCAAGTTTAGGCCTTGGAAAACTCTGAATATTTTAATTACTTTTTGTGAAAATTGATAAACACCGATTGTAATGATATTGTATTGGTATAATTTTGCTATTTAAACCTACTTGAAATATAATAATTTATGACATTAAATAACTTAAATCTATAGTAAAAACTTTTACTCGGCAGACCTGTCCGAGAGTTTTCTTGTTTAACTCTCCTCTATCTCAAGCCGACGAAATTCGGTACCTCGGTCTACATATAGACATACGGCTTCCATGGAATGAACATGTAACCATTAAACGTAAAGCATTAGATGGTAGGTGAAAACAGCTATAAAACCTTCTATCTGGTCGATCAAAATTACCTATTCCTCTAAAATTACTGTTGTAACCATAAGGCTTTACTCAACTCAATATGGATGTACGGTTGTCAGATCTATGGTTCATCAAAACCATCAGTCATAGCTGAACTTCAACGGTTTCAATCAAAATTTCTTCGTACGCTAGTTAACGCTCCATTTTTTTGTATTGAATCTTACATTTCACTCGGACCTAAAAATCCCAGTTATTAATGACATCATACACGAAATGCATTAACGCTTTAGATTTAAATTACTTAACAACTCCAACTCATTGATTCGTGAACTAAGTTCTCCATATTTACCAGGCAATCTACATCGTCGGCTCAGCAAGAAGTGGAGCAGAGACTTGGGTAACTTCTTTCAATACAGTTCAAATTTAATTACACCTAATAAAAACAAACAATAATTAAAATTACTATTATTGTTAAATAATTTTAATAATTAACTTGTGAAAAGCTTAACTTTAGTAATTAACTGCGGTAGTCCTACTAATGATTGGTGTCCTCCTTCAACATGTAACGTCATTTGAAAAAATATATATATTATACGCATATTTGCTGGATGTGCAAAACCGTACAGTTGTAAATAAAAAAAAATAAAGTGAAAAAAACGGTTAAAGGATTCGATTATTCACTCACTGCCACTGAGAAGATCAGTAATTTTATATTTAATTTAAATTTTATTGCATCCAGCCTCCAACATTTAAATGTAATAAATAAGTTTATGGTTTTACGTACATACTTATTAATGATATTGTGCCGTCTAACTTGGAGATTATGTTTACAGACTTGGTATTATCTTGATAGAATAAATTTTAATTTAAAATCAAATTTTATTCAACCTTAATAATTATTATTAGTTTATATCTTAGATAATAATTTATTATTATTATTATTTTTATTTGGATTGGAGTCGAGAGTATAAAATCAATGTTGGTTTTATCACTATAAATAATCCTATCGTTCTGTGTGAAGAGTGTCCGCCGTTACCGAATTGATTACATATTAAGGTTTTGAATCGGTATCCAATTAGATTCATTGGTTATGGAAGGGTTAAGTAAAGTTGCGGTTGTCAAACTAAAAGAATAAACAAATGAATGTTCACTATGGTGTATCATCTGATACTATATTATTGTAGCCTATGCAATATATTTGGCTCGGTTTAGGTCTACTATAAACTCAGAGAGACGCTCTCTACATTCTCTCTACATCTGATGGCAATCTCTATTCATCTGACACGCCTCCACGTCTACGGTTTATATAAATGAACTGAAACCTCCCTTTTTACTTCTCCCTGATTTTTACTGGGTGTTCAAAAATAAGCTCGTACAATTTAATTTATCTATATAAATAAAATTGTGATTTTGTCTGTACAATTTTTTAAAGTGCCCCAAATTTTGTTTCTACGCCAGATGTACCACGTAAACACCAAAATTAAGTTCAGCTGAATTTTTATCTGTTTTTATGTTACGCCATCACGCGAGTTAAACACTCCGCCTGTCTGTTTTGAAAATTATTCACAATAACAGGTTAATTTGTATTACTATTAAGAAACAACATTTTCGTTCTGCAAAAATGGTTTTGACATGATCGGTATAAATTGTTTTTTATTCTAATATTTTTACTCTCTCTTGCCTTATATAAATATAGAAATGGAATGTATTGTTTTCATGTCGAGTTATCACTGGAAATAGACGTTAAATGGCCCCATGACCCCAAAAAGTGTGTTTTTAGCAAATGGTCTGTGTGTGAACAATATATCTGAAGAACAGAATAGTGTACGAAGGTAGAACTTGTAATGTCATTTCGGTACCACATGGAGACCCGAGACGAATATTTTCATCAAAATCGGTCAACCGGAAGTATTAGTTTATTTGTGCGATTTTCTCAAAAAACTGTTTTTACGATTTTCTTGAAATCCCCTCATTTACTACATTTTTAATGCTCTACGCTACAAGATAGGGTAAGCGCCATCTCTACTTAAATACGTGGGTAGCTTTGCTCTCGTCGTAAAAAATGGATTACCTACAACATTTATTTCAAAAATTATTTTTTGTACAACGCTTAGTTTAGCGGCAATTAGTGATATCAGTATTTTTTTTCATCAAAAACGGTGAAAAAATGGACTTTTAAAGATTGCGGCCTTAGTATGTATTTTACGACAAAAGTAGCCTATAACTAAATTTTAGACAATTAAGAACTGTAAAATATGTATTTTACGCAGTTTTTACTGCAGAGGCTAGTGTAGCGTCAATTATTGATTGCTCAATCACAAAAATTACTGAAAACAATGATATTTTTACTTTTTTTATCGTTATTTAGAAAAAAGTTACAGGATTTTAAATTAAGAAACACTAGTTTTCGGTAAATTACAAATAAAGTTAGTTAATATTTTAATGATAATATTGTTCAATTAGTATATTTCTATAATTATTTACTTTCCTTTTCTTTGTTGGATATCTTGTTTTAATTACGTAAAATTTTGTGTTGAATTCAGTGATGTCTTCAAATAATTGATATTTGAAATAGTTAAAATCCAGTAGCAGATTTTCTGAGATCATGTCAAATATCAAAATTCACGAACGGACAAAAAATTGAAAAATTTTATTGTTATTTGTTGATTAAATAAATTCTATTTTTAACTTAAAGTTTAGTGTGTGACATTATAATACTCAAATACATAATCTCAAAAACGAAATTAAGTTTGTAATTGGGAAATCTTACCTCAGTTGCTAATTTTGTTGGTCAGCAAAAGTAAGTTTTTTTCAGTTAACATTTACAAAGTAAATTTCGGCCATTAAAGTGCTTTTATAGAAATATCTGTTGTACTGGGCTGTTTGATTATCAGCGTAGAGTAGATTCGATCCGGTAACTTTCCATGCATGAACGAGATTGTTTCAATTGCCTTACTTGTAGATGTCATTGCGTACATAAGCTCAGTTAAATACATATAGAGTTCATCTCTACACCACCCACACCGTAACCATCCCCCCACACCACAATTTAATTCACTGCAGGTTGTAAGTGAACCCATTAAATTAGAGAAAGAGTTTTCGATGTGTCAATTGTATTTTCAATTCAACTGTTTTCATTTGATTTCACCATTTATTTGATTGGACACAACAAAAAAGAAACAATAATGTTTTACTACCGTGTTGATTTACATCTGTAACTTGAGATTCGAAAACAGTGTATATGTATTAATGTTTCTTTAGATTATACAAATCCTGCATTCTAGTCAAAAATATTACGCCTTATAGTATAAGTACCGTTTAACGTTAGTTACAAAATCTTACACATAGATTAACAATAACTTTTATCTTAAATTCCATCGTACAAAAACTCACAAGAACATGATAACCCACTTGTATGCTCAATTTCCATCTAACAGTTACCTGAAAATCTCGCAAGACACTGGAGTAGAGAAATGCTAATTTAATGAAATATAGTTCATTAAAAATTCAGAAGATTGTAATCACAATTTTTGGGGATACACTAATCTCCATTACTGGCCCTACTCCTCTCATACCATTTTAACCCAATTATTACATTTTCCTTGTACCAATTTTGAAGTTTTGTAAATAAATCATTCATTGGGAAAACTATAAAGTGACCGTCCATAGGAAAAGGGACCTTATCTTCACTAAGGAAAATTTTCAGGAGAGCAAGAAAATGAAAATAGGTCAGGAAATGCATTTTCTGCTTTTTGTTTTGTTTAAAATATTACTTATTCTTTTCTGTGTACAAAAATAACCCTATTTTATTTTATTTTGAATTTCAAACTTTATTAAATTTTCAAAAATAGACAATATGTCAAATAAGGAAAACGGACTTTAGCTTTACCAATGTGTTTCTTAATGGTGAAGTTAAGATCCCTTTTTTTGTTGGATACGTAAAAGAAAAACTAAAAGTTCTGGCTCAAAACACGAAAAAAGTACAAAAAAAAACACTGGAGAATATCCTTCCAAGAAAATAATCAAAATTAGTGACTTTACACTTGACAAGAAAATCAGTAAAAGTCTCAGAATGTAAATTGTTAGTGTACTTAAATTTCCATCATCATTATCTTTTCATTTTTTTATTATTTCAATTTCTAATGCAGTTTGTTGAAATAGAAAAACATTATTTGGGAATGTTTTATCCTTGTTATATGTTTAAATTACAATAAAACTTTTCAATTTTTTTGTCCGTCCGAGAATTTTGACATTTGACATGATTTCAAAAAATCTGCTTCTGGATTTTAACTATTTCAAATATCAATTATATATGGACATTATTGGATTCAACACAAAATTTTACGCAATTATAACAAGACATCCAACAAAGAAAAGGAAAGGGTGAACATAAGGTCACTTTTCCTGTGGTCTGTTACTTTTGTGTTTTATTCTATAATATTCTTTTTATTTTGCCCTTTGTTTAATTGATATATGATTTTTTCCAAATGTTGACAACCTGCTTCAGATTGGTTTAGTTATTGAATGTTTTTAGACGTTGACAATCTGTTTCAGATTGTGTTAATTATTAAATTTTTTTGAGAACACAAGTTTACTCATTAAAAAACGTAATCTTTTTAATTCATTTTGATATGTTATATACAGATTTATTTTAATTTGCATGATTTCTTCATTATTCATTTACTTTTTTAAAACGTCTAGTAATCCTTAAGAAATTTTGAATTAATTTGCCTAAATCCTTTAAGAAGTATTTGATTGGAACCTGTTTGGCGATAAGTTTTATATTCATTTTTTAATATAAATTTTATTGATCGCATAAATTAAAGCTACCGATTATTTTGCTTCACCCTGTTTATTATTTAATAAACAAACAAATAAATTTCCATTCAGTATAAATAATAATGTGCGTGCGCTTACAACGTGTCCAGGAGTAACTGGAATCGCCTACGCTCGTAATAAGAATCTTTACTTAACATACAATTTCGTATTTTCTTTCTTTTTAAACAAAATAGATGATCATGCTTTACCATTCACTGAAAACCACCCCTCTTTTTCTCTCTCTTACGCGCACGCACACACATAGCCTTTCTATAAACACCGTAATTGTTGTATTGATTCTTGAGATCTACTCAATGGATAACAAACACCTCCAGTTATGTAGGTACTTTATAAGTTGCAATTGAATGTCTATACCTTATATGCATCTCCCTATTCGCTAAACCTTTTAGCAAATGCATAAATTGAATTGTAAATATATGTTAATTCAATGTTACTTTTAACCATCAGAGAAATACAAAAGTATTTCTAATTTATTTCTTCCTCTTGTAATTTCTGTAGGTGGTACGTAAATGGATTATATTTACTGGTACATATTTCAAAAATTAATTGATAGTTTGGAGAATGTTGGGAAGAAGTAGATAAACTACATATTTTGTCAGTGTAAAGTGATGGCTTTTAAAGGTATGATTCCTCTTAGGTAAAAAGTTGCCATCAATAATCAACGATAAATTGGTTGATTTACCCTTGCCTTCCTCACTGAGTGGAAATGCTTATTAGCTTCCAGGACCCTCCAACAACCATCTACTTTCCACCTTGCAATGACACCTTCACTTAATTCACCACAGGATCTAGCTGTATAATGAAATTCATTAATATCTGAAGAGATAACTCTTGACTAGTATCGTTTACACCTCTACCTCTTCTGTTCGTAAATACTTCAGTTATATAATTGGCTAACCATGTTATGAGAAACAGTGCTATTTTTTGTAGCCCTGGAACTAGGAGATAAGAGTGCAAATAATTTAACACTCCACCTGCCTCTTATGGGCAATAGTTGAACAGGTCAGCAGATTTAGCTTCCTAGGATGTCTCGTTTGTTAACGATATTGATATCAATATTGTAAGATCAAGGGTTTCAGTAAAAGAAATGGAACAAAATTCAGGAAAGCGCTCAAGAACAAAATGAGGCCAAGGAAACTTCCGAAATTTTATAAAATGATGTCTGTTCTCATTACTAAGACTTATGAAAAGCTTCTCGTTTGCTATCGTCACCGTCCTTGATACTTTAAGTAACTGCGGTAAATCCATATGTCAAGAGCTTCTAACCCATTCATAGTGCTAGTCCTTGAAAGTCCAACTTTTTATACCGTACAAAAGCTATGAACAAACGTAACGTCTGATGAATCCAAATCGGAGATTAAGATGGAAACCCGAATTTGTTAAAGTACCTATTCCTGTATTTTTCAAACTCAATTCGGGTGTACTAAATTCTACTCTTGATCTCAATTTCTGTAATTTTAAGCTCCTTATTTTAGGGAAAGAACTGTAAACTTCGTAATGATCGATAAGATTAATTAAATTAAAATATAGTTTCCAGCCGCGTCTGCCTTTTAAAATTTATCAGAAGAATTTTCTGTGTTTATAAATAAGAAGTATCAAAATTTTAAATTAATGGGAGTGTCTTTATTAATATTATTTCTCGTGGAATATTTTAATAAGTCAGGGCTATATACAAGTTATCACAAGTTGATAAAATTAAATTATAACTTTTTTCGCATATAACGTTAAATTATTTATATGTTACTCGTTATAAAAAAAACAAGTTTGTGTGTTTGTATTTGTGTATGTTTTATACTATACATTATCCGAAGCGTACGAAAACATGAAAGTTGAGAAGTCTGGACAAGTCACGTCATTAAGTAACGGTGGGGTTTCCAGTTTCCAGTAAAGTTTAGTAACGAGTTAAGATGTGTATAGGAGGGATAACACTTTTCCCAACAACTTTGAAGTGGGGAAATCTCTCAATTAAAATGTTGCGTCTTGGACCTCAAAATAAAAATAAAATTACCACCGGTGAAACGAACACGTGTCAAAACAACTCTTCTTTCTTATTTGACAGAACTGTCTAGATTGCCATTATTTTCTTATGAATGAAATAACTTTAGTTTTGCAAAAAGTTTTAAAAAATATTTTTGTACTTTTTTTGGATACGTTGATAGTGTTATTGAGATATTGGCGTTTATTAACTGCTAAAAAAATTGCGTGAGTGTTTAAATGTAAATATTTATTCTTTGTTTTCAAAAAACAACACGGAGCACGCACATTAAAAACAAACTACTACAAATCTAAACCTCAAATAACTACTTCTTAAATTCTTGATAAAATTTTTAATAAGACAAATATATTGCTATATCAATAATTTTGAACATACAAACTTCAGGCTTTGTACACAGCACCAAAACGTAACGTCAATGAAATTCATGCCTTTCAATCGAATTTTTTGTGAATCGCAACAGAAGCTCGAGTAAATAATAAAATTGTACTTGACCTTATTGATCTTTGGTGATATTTAAAACTGTTTTGTTTCTTTGTAATGACCAGTCAAGTGGATAATCTGAAGCGTAGAATGTGGTAAGACCTACAGATGAATACTTAAGGTAGGACAACCTGGCTGAGTTTTCCTTCATTGGAGTATGACAATAGTGGCCTACTGTTCTAAAAGAGAATTAGTTATACATGACCAAATATATCCAATTAAAAAACTACGATGTTACAGTGGGTTACCGTTATGAAATTGGAGTCATAATAGCACTTGCAAAATTCCACGAAAACGAAAATTTAAAACACAATTCACTATAGGTGCATCACGAAAGAAGTCCATTGTGTTTCAAGAGCTCTAATAGTCTCTATTTAAAAATGATCTATGGAAAAATTTGAACGCTGCACTTAAATAAAGCCTGTTTTTTCTGCGTTGCTTCGTTTCAAGTAAATTATTTTATTTCAAAATGTGTCGGATGTACAACAATTTATCCATAAAAAGTATCTGGTTTTCCGTTAACGTGTTTTTAAGCGTCTGTTAAATCCAGCCCTTACATAAAAAAATCCTCGTGTAAGTTTGTTAAAGATCACAATTTTCTCTTTAATGTGAATACCTATTTAAAACGTATAATCTCATGTTCCATTTAATTATGGCGACCATTTTTAAAAAAGTGCTGTTTTGGTGCCACGTTAAGATAGGGAAATGAATTTTGAACTGAACCAAGTATTTTTAAATAGTTTTACGTCCAGCATGGTGTTTTTTTTAATTATAGTGACAAATAACACAAACGGAAATAAGAATGATAAAGACATTTTTAATTAGCTAAAACAAATCTTATTATGAAAAGATTCAATAAATTGCAGACAGAGAGAAAAAGGATTATGAGGAACAGAGACATAAGACTAGATCTTAAAACATTGGAACGAAAAAAACACACCATAATTGGCGAACAACGAGCGGTCAGGTCGTTGAGATTGAAGACATTTTGGGAGCAGAATAGGAAGCTAAAAGTCAAATATCTAGCTTCTACTTTGATGGTTTAAATGTGTATGGACTGATTCAAGTGCTCCAATGTGGGTGTAAAAACCGTCGTATAGTATAATAAACGTTAAGAAATCATTGTGTATTCTAAGAAAATGAAACGCCACTAGCTTCAATAAACCAGAATCCAGGTCGAGAGGGCTAAGTAGCCCTATGTTGGCGACTTCGTGTATAGCACACCTGGTCACTCGGTGAACAAAAGTACGGAACTAATGCAACCTCGGGGAAATTCAGGGGGATTTTATTAGATTTAGGTAAATTGGATTCGGGTTCAGGGGGAATCGGTAGTCTTACGTACTTCAACATCTTTTAGAGTTTGTTGAGTCTGCTCCACTGCCGAAGATTTCACTAGCAAGTTGAAATAAAATGTATAGCCTATAAATTATGATGAAATAAACGTTACAGATATTAGAAAGCGTAAGCATCATTTCGTTGAAAAAATTATTGTTCAAAACAAACGAAGATTAACCAAGGTTAAATCGGATAGTGATTTAAATTCAGTTACCGAATCTTTTTATGTTTTCTATTAAACTATTTTAGAGTAGGTTAATTTATGGTAACCCATTTTAGTGAGTTAATTTAATAAATTATAATTAATTTTATGTACCACATTTAGTGACGTATTGAATGTAAATGTATCTATAGAAATATACGATAGTTTAACTTAGAGCGGTAGTTTTAGAAATTAGATGGACTTAGACAGGGGAAGTTGAGTCGATCCGGCTTAGGTTTCAAGGGTTATTGGCTTAGCAAGGCAGGATTAATGTTGTCAGGACGAATGTTATCATCTCTAAACGGGATTTTGAATCAACAGCTGTTTGCCTTGAGGGGTCTTCTAGTTATCATCGTCGTATTCGAAATGGGGAGGTTATTGGTTCTCTTTACTCCCACTAGATTTAAAAACAGGGTGCATTTTTAGTTTATTTATTAGGGGAGTGTTTGACGATTATTCTGTGTTATGCAAGTATGTAGTGTGACGCCCTTGTTCCGAATTTTAGGGGCAGCTGAACTGGATGGGGGATGGACATATGACGTGACATTTACTTTCTCCCTCTACTCGTCTTTCCCTCATAACCCTCCTTATTACCTCTAGCTTTCGTTGTATTATGTAATTACAAATGTCATTTTCAGGAATTGTCTGTCTGACGTAATATCTGTAGTTGGCATGCATTTTCTGTCTATATTATTAGAATAAAAACAGTTTGCTCTGTTTTGACAGCTGCACAAACCATTAAGTGCTCTGGTATTCAAATACCGTATCTACAACTGCAGCCGGTTGTTGGCATTGTCATATCGTTATGATCAAGAGGTCACTAGCCTTAAAAATGTACTTAATTAATAATATTATTACTGTATGTATGCATTCTGTGGACAGGACTCACTACGCTCATTTATGCGTAGGCTTAATGTTATGAGAAGTTATGAAGTTTGAAAAGAAGGTTAATTAATCCTATTGTATCAACTAAAAAAAACTTTGTTTTATTTCTGAAAAATACTGAAAATTTATGCGTTTTGTCTTCTTATAATCTTTTACATATTTTTTGTCTTTAATTTTTATTACGGTACTGTACTATTGTAAACTGCACAATTTCAGTATTATGATATTTAATTTAACGTGCGGTAGAGAAATTTACCTTTATGAGAAAAGTTACCCTACGGTTCAGCCTCTGTTTGGAACGACGAGTGTTGTCCGTTTTTTTGACCAAGAGTTCTCTGCTCCATTTTCGCTTTAGATGTCGTACAACAATAAAAATGCTGAGATTCGCCGATGGTATAGTAGTATGAGCCGAGACAAAGAAAGAACTAGAGGATATCTTAAATGGATGGATGAGATCATGAGACAGGATTACTTCATGAAAATGAATAAGAACAAAACGAACGTGTTGTGCAGCAGCAAGAGTGGTTTAGAAGAAATGGGAAATTTAAAAGTAAGCAACGAAACATACAGGAAGTTAGGGAATTCTCCTATCAAGGGAGTAAAATAACAAAGGATGGTAGAAGCACAAATGATATCAAAAGTAGAATTTCGTGAGCTAGAAAAGGCTTTGAAAGGAAAAACAGGTTACTGACTACAAACATTGATTTACAGATTAGGAAAAATTTCTTTAAACACTATGTTGGGAGTGTAGTGTTATACGGGAGTGAAACGTGGGTGATGGGGCTGTAGAAAGGAAGAGGATAGAAGCTTTTGAAATGTGGTATTATAGGAAAATGTTAAAGGTTAAGGACAAGATAAGTAATTTAGAAATTCTTAGGCGAGTGGATGAAAAATGAAGTATATGGAAGCATCTTACCAGAAGAAGTGATAGGCTAGTGAGGCATATCTTAAGACATCCAGGCATTGGTCTATCAATAATGAAGGGTAATATTGAGGGAGTAAATTATAGGGGGGAGGCAAAGGTTAGAGTTTATAAAGCAAATTAAAAAAGATGTAGGTTGTTTACAGGTATGCAGATATGAAACGACTTGCGCAAGATAGAACAGTTTAGAGAACTGCATGAAACCAGTCGAGAGACTGTGACAAAAAAAAGTCGTATAATTAGGAATTTCGTTATAGATAGGACGTGGTTAGTTCCTTTACTGACAAAATTTTAAAATCGTCGTGAAAGGTTGTATTGCTTAAATAAAAAGGAGCACGTAAGCAAGTCTTCAGAATTTTAAGTGAAAGACTTGGATCGATTTTAAGTCAGTCAGCTCGGTTACTGTTGTACTCTCTGCCGCTGCTCCAAAGAGCTGGACACCGTTGGTGTCGAAATGCGTTTTTAAATTAAAATTTTGTATCGGAGGATCAGTTTTGATCGAGGTTTAATTAAGCAAAAGAATTTTGGGAATTTAGTATTTTTTTAAATATTAGGACAATACTTTGTTTTTTCTTTAAAATGTCCCCCCGGTTGGTCTTTTTTTGTAGCGAATGTGAGTTCTTTTGTAAGAAAGTCTTGGTACGATTACTTGGGCCTATTACATGCCATTTTTTTATGAAACTTGAGTATTTTGTATGAAATATGGATGAAATGAAGAATTAAATGTTCTGGTAAGATTTCAATCTTGCTATATTCGGATTCTACTCAATTTTTTTATCAAAGTCATCTCTCAAAAATTAGGCTTGCTCAGTCTGCTTGGCACATTAATTTTTTTAATACGTCTGACTGTTATACATATTGTAAAAGGTGGTTAATAAAAATGGATCATGAAGAAATACCAGACCTGACCAAGAATTGAACCCGAGATTCTTAGACGTAGGTTGGGAGACCATTAGCGCTGACCACTACACCAACATGTAAACAATAAGACTTTCTGCTTACATTTTGTAAAATAATTTCATCATTATGTCCATTTTTGTATATTATTTTTGTCTCCAAACTGTTTCATAATGTAACGTAATCTTGTTGAATGGTAAAATATTCTAAGCAATGACCTTAGTGCACCTGCCTTCACTGCTCTGTTTTTGAGATGTTAATGTAATATACCTAAAGGCTAATCGATATTACTGCACTATTCAAATTAATTAGTATCTGTTATTAGTAGTAACAGTAGTACGGATAATATTAATTATAGGCTTCACTAGGATTTGGCATAATCATCACTTAATTTCAACAATTGTATTAAAGCATCTTGATAAAATCATGATAAAGTAAATTTTAAATTTTATTTGTCTGAAAGGTATATTGTTATTTGTCTGTGTTGTAATGCACAGATTGTTTAACGGATCTTTATTAATTACAACGGTTAATAAAACCAGCAGTTGAAGTGGCACGTATAATTCAATTTGTGTTGGTTACCTTTGGAATGTTAAGTTTTATACTGTGAGATAAAAATATTTGTGCAAGTCTAAAACGTAATGTTTATGACGACTGGGTACTTTCAGTACATATACCGATGGACTAGAGGCTGCCCCGTGGTTTAGTGGTCAGCGCAACTGGCTTCTACTCCAGGGGCTTCAAGTTCGACTTCCCGTCTGTTCTAGCTTTTTTACATCACTCATTTTTATCTACTGTATCACCCTTCGTCATCTGCATTATCAGTAATTTTCAAAACAGTCGGACGTAAAAAAATATAACGACGAATATAACTTGACGAAGAAAATACGAGACAAACTGATAGTTGCACAAATAAATGAAAAGAGCAATTTTGCGGATTTATTTACGAGATGGAATGAGAGATGAGGTAATCCGAGACAACACAAAGATAACAAAGGATAACAAAGGATAACAAAGGATCATAGAATGTACCAAATGAGATGGTTTGTCAGACTGGTGCACAGAGTTATTCAAAGGATACCTCTTGTAACAAGCAAAGCTGCTGGAAGACCGCAGATGAGATGAGCGGATGATTTCAAAGGGATGGACTGGATGAAAACGAGAAATCTTGGAAGAAATCAGTAGAATCCTGTTTCCAGCATTGGGCGGAGAAAGATTTGAGACGTAGAATTAGCACATAATTACGTCATAGTTTTGTTTTTAAGATAATACCATTTCCCTTCTTCATTAATAACTATAAGGCTTACATTTTGTACAACTATAATGTAATTTTTATTCAATGTTATTAACTCTGTCATTCGTTTTAATCTGAATAAATTATATAGATTAAAATTATAGAAGTGAAAACGTTGATTGGACATTTCCTCCTTTTGACATACTTTATAAATGTTACTCATATTCATTTAAGCACGCGACACTTGTTATGAAAATATATATATGTATACGCATACGAGGCTTTAAATTCATAAAGAAATTTCTCACATCGTATTTTCCATCTAATATGACTAAGCTAATCAAAAAAGCCAGTCTGGGAATAGAGTCGAACTTGACATTTAACGCCTATAAACTTTCTTGTTTTATCACCTACTATCCTATTCTATGCTGCCTTTTAAATTTCTCTTCATTTATACTGAAAATAATTCAATCCTTCAAAACGGCTTTCATTCTCGTGTTATACTATACTTCATTACTTAACTCCATTCGCAATTATATCTGTCATCTTTATATTTTTATCATTATTGTACAAATGTATTTAAATAATAAAATTTTATATTTTATTATAAAGTTTTATGTAAAATTTTGTGTAAGTACTCTTTGATACTTAATATTTTATGTAGTTTTTTAAAATATTCCTCGGTTATTTTGTTAAGAGGTAAATTTTCATCCTTATTTTAAGACTTCTGGTAAAGATGAATAAATTTTTGTTTTTTGTTGTTTATCGTGGTATTACAGTCGGTCCTCTTTAATTCGAACTGAAGGGACCGAAATTTGTTTTTGATTTACAGAGGGTAAAACATTGAGAAACTCAAAAAATACTTCAAAATTGCTCGTAAATAAATATTCATATTATTCCATGACAAAGTCAAAAACAATTATACACTACCGATTCGTATGAAAAAAGTTAACTACAAATAATTTTTTACCCAATGCTGTGATTAAGAGTTGTGAAAATGTTGGTTTTAGGTAGGCTACACGCTATATTAGTACACTAATTGACTATGTATAAAAGAAGACGAAAACAGTATAAAATAAAGTCAGGAACTGTACATGCATACTAAAGTTATACGGTACAAAAAAAAAATTAGGTAACGGAAATTTTAACGAAGTAGAAAATTGCCAAATTTATATGAATACAGTACTGGTTTTAACCGATTTCTATAGAAAATAATACACCTAGGAAGAGCAGATTACATACTTTGTCTCCTTCAAGGCTTAGGCAGTCGCCTGTTCAGAACCCACAAACTTGAAACTATTAGCTTGTTTTCTATCTATGTTTTCTGAGGTCGTCCCACATTTCTCCGTCCAACCAGTGCATAACGGTGTACTTGGAGGGGTATTCTGTGATCCCGCATTCTGTCCAGGTGTCCCATGCATCGTCCACGATACCCCTCAATCTTCTCATTCAGGGAGTAGACTTAGAGCTCCTTCCTTATATTTACACATACCTTCTGTGTGTTATAAAACCTGTAATTTTTGTTCTTCTAAATGACATGAAAATCAACACCATTAGAAATCATGTAAACCATGTAATTCTTTTTAATAGGATAATGCCTCAAAAATGTTTCCATATAAATTACATGACTATCGAAATTCTTCAAGTAAAAGAGGTAATTTAATTCGATTTACGGAGTATTTTAAATAATGAAGGTTCAAATTAGAGAGTTCCAACTGTATTTTGAATGAGCTGACTTACTATACTATCTATACCATTGCTCAAATAATTTAGTTAATGAATCTGCAGGGGTACTCATCCAATAGAATGCGTTTAGCTTTTCCCCCAATGGCTACATATATTTTAATCAAAACCTTAGGCTTATATGTTTTATAATGAAACACATATCCACAGGCAATGGTACAGACCAAAGTAAGACACGATCGGGGAAGCTATTCCCACTACCGGCTAGCGCATGCGCAGACTAGTGTCACTTTTCCTGGTGAAACAATAATAATTACACATGTAGTAAATAAAGTAAGCTATAAAATATATGAATTACTGACTACACCATAGCACAAGAAGTATTCTTTTGTTGGTGTTCACCACAACTAATTTATTAAATATACAGTGATAGAATCGCTTGTTAGAGAAACAACACAAGTCCATCGCAAGTGATTTTTTAGGAAATACAGAAACTATTTTTCTAAATTTATTGATACATATTGCTGAAAATTATTTAACATGAATTTGAAGTACTTCTTTAAAAGTTACGTATTCATTTTTATAAATTGTATCTTACTTTTAATGAATATTATTAGACGAGGGAATTTTCCAGCAAGGACTTGTGGTTTTCCTCAAACGAATGCATATTGATGAAATAAATAGACTTAATGCAACTTGTTTTACGTAAGATACTCGAATCTATTTATATTATAATATTAATTTACAGAACTTTTTTTAGGATTAGGCTATATTGTGTTATTAAAAACGTAATTAAATTATTTATTCATTTCAATTTCAAGAAAAACAATTAATACTACATTTCTTTGGGTTTATCTTCTTTTTCTGATGATGGCCGTAAAAGTATTATTTCTAATGTTTCTCAAATAAAAAAGGATTTTCTGCAGGTTAAATCTACTACTGTAGTAGCTGGACTTGTGGTTTTCTCAATAAAATAATAAAAATGCAGTGAAATATTAGATTTTTAACACTAACTCAAGTTTGATAAAATTGGACATGTGTGGTTTCTCAAACGAATGATTCTAAGTAAAAGAGATCATAACATAATATATTATATAATTATAATTATATGTATAATATTGTTATAATTATTATATTGTAATGTTAAAAATATATAAATATGCAATATTGTTTGTGTAATTGTGTACGGAACGGAAAAAAAATTACATGAGGAATATGTACACATTTTTATTAAGCGACCACCGAACTGTGTAGGGTTTTTAAGGGTTGGTTTTTAAATAGGGATTAAGTCAATATGACGATATTGATTTTTATTTAATAGCACGGCCTTACTGCTGAATGAAATGTATGTTTGCGATTAGAGAATATAAATATTTTTTTTTATAATTAATACATCCATGATATGTACGTAATATGCTCTAAAGCCAAATTATAAGGTTCCGCCAAAGCATGCGTCCTATAAAAAATACAAAAAATTCTATTCAAAGTACTCAAGTTTATTACAGAGCCCTCTTTTTACGTATCAAATAGAACTTTTCTTACAGATTTATATATAATTAAGAAAGTGATGTATTTCTGAAGCTGTACTGTAGTTTTAATGATCTCCAACGAATTACGGTCGTCGATCGCAAGAGTTGTTGTCGCTAAGAGTGTTACAAAAAGTACGAAGACCTTAGGCAAACTTCTTTAAAGTTCTTAAAAAAACTGATCAAATTTTAATCAAATTCTCTGTTGTTTCAGGTATGTTCGAGTTGTATTGTCTGCAGTGAGTTTTTCAACACGTTCTGTAAATATGACTTGTAAGTACTCTTCTTATTTTGTTTTTTTTTTTACATGAAACCTCATAGAAGAAATATTATTGTATATTACAGTGCTACTTATGGATTTTACGTCCCTGCTACGTTGAAAAATAATAGGCATTCGTCGGTTTTTATTATGCAATTGATTTATTTCATATTTCATTTGGTAGGCCGGTGGTACCGCTTCATTAATGGTATAAATCCAGGACTCATGAAATAAGAAATCGCCAAATTTAACAATCGTAGAAAGGAATACTTTCGCAAAAACGCTTTTTCACAAAAGAAAATCCTCCGGTAACATTAAAGAGTTTGATACTTTTAACAAATATTGTCAAATACACTAGAACCTAGTTTTCTTCGAACTCTCCAGTAATGAAATTTAATTATTTATTATATTTTAGAAAAATGTTTTTTACTCTAAATATGTATTGATAAACTGTACTACAACTATTAAATCGGCTGCCGTTAAGTTCTAAATCAATTTTAATGATTAATTTTTTTAAATTTTGTACAAATGTAACGAAGATGATTCTGTGAGTGGTATAAATACTTTATAAACCTAATTGAATTAATTTTTTAGAAGTTATTTAGGAAACTTAAACTTTTTGAAGAATTCCTGCGGTGGATTGTATAATATTGTAAATCAAACGTACACAGAAAGTTGTACCATTTTGATAATTAAATTGTTTTTTTTTTACGTTCTAACGTTTCTACGAAAATTTTAAAGAACTGCTGGAACTAAAACTCCTCTTTGACTGAATTGTAATTAATTTAGTTCAACATCTGAAAGTCTATTGTAAATTCCCTGATGTATTACCAAGTAAAACTGAAAAGGGTTATCATCCTTATTAAGTCGAAAAATATTAATGACAAGGCTTCTTGACAAGTACATCTTGTGAAGGCATCTTTCAACTCTGGAATTATAAAATTGGTGAATAAAGTAAGGTTATTCCAGAGTAGAAAGATGGCACTTTCACAAGATGTACATGTCAAGAAGCTTTGTCAGTTATACTTTTCGACCTAGTGGGATACGCCTTTTCAATTTTACTTGATAAGGCCATTAGGAAATTTACAATAAACGTTCAGATGTTGAACTAAATTAATTAGGCCTAATTAAGATCCTGTGCTAAAGAGCTGTTTTAGTCGGAGTAGACTTCTTTTAAATTTAATGTCTGTACAATGTAATCCATTACTTTCAGAGGATATAATCCAGATAATTATACATTACAGCTTTCTTCTCTTTCTTCTTCATGTGTACTATGTCCTTTCAGAACGTTGACAATCATAACATTTTATTTTATTGGTAGCCAGTCTAAAAAGCTCTCTCGTATACTATACCAGTCACGTAGCTTTTTCAGCCACGAAGTTTTTCTTGGACCTAGACATCGTTTACCTTTTATTTTTCTCCTTTACTGTTTTTTTTTTTTATTAAACGCCTTAGTTATTTTTTTGAGCATAGTGAAGAAATAGAACTAATTTTTAAAGTCATGGAAGAAACTAGTAATGTGCAATTAGTTTAACCTCCTTGTGGTAGGCAACCTTAGAATTATGTGTACTAATTATTAACACTTAAATTACAAGAACTGAGTTCTGTAATTCTTTAAAAGGTATTACAGTTTATGTTTTAGTGTATTGTGATGGTAATTATGTAGTGTACTGTTTCCCGGTGTGTCGGCAACATTACCAAGAAGTGTAAAATTGCGTTAATAATTTTAGTGTTATTTCAACTCGTAAAATACATTATTTCCTTTATAGCAAAATGAATTTGAGTATTTTAATCATTAATTTATGTTTATTTATATTCTCTATAGCGTGTTTGTCCATTGATTTTATTACTGTATATATTTACATAAATATAAATGTGGGCCTATATGTTTTATCCGTGATTTACACGTACCATCAGGACGTGCGCTTCCAATCGTGATTTCATAACGTCTTTAAAATTATATGTTTCTTCTACATTTTTAATTAATTATTCGTTTCTTCGTGAAGTCGTGCATTTCTTACAAAGTGCTAGAATGGAATAATCAAATATTTGGCAACAGTTATACTAATTATTTTTTTGTTAGTGAGTTATTTACTATATTTATTATGATGTACAAAAATTTATCTTTAATATTCTGGTTGTTTTTGGCAGTTCCGTTGTCCATGGATAGAATATCTAAGTGACCGTACACGAACAAAGTACAAAGATTGTGTACGTTAAACAGTTTCTAGATCCGATGGAATGTTTTCTGTGTTCGTATAAGCTCAATTATTTACCGAATTTAACGGGTGAGTGGATGCGATTCGTTTTAAAGGTAACACGACTGATCAGTTTGGGCTGAAATCAGAAAACTTAAAGTTTCCTATCTTCACCCCAAAGGGTTTCTGGAACTAGCTATGTAGCCCCAAAATTAAGACCAAAAAATTTTCTCTTTCTAAATTTTTTCTTTCTAATTCAAAATTTCTAATGAAAGGTTTTAATAAATTACGTTTAACTTCCGGAATCAATAATTTCCTTCGTTATTAAAATACTGTTTTTATTACAACCTTATTGTACATCTTTGTGTAGGCTACAAATTCAGATTTTAAAGATTAAAGACGCCTTATTCCATGTCATTTTCCGTAGTTTAGTGTTATATGGCCGCCACAAAAGAAGTCCGTTGTGTTTGAAGAGCGCTATTTAAAAAAAGACCAAACGGAAAATTTTTTAACGCTACAGGAAATTAAAGCCTGTTCTTCCCTACGTTTATTCGTATAACTTAAATTTTTATTGAAAAATTTGTCGGAGATATAGCAATTTAAGCATAAAAAGTGTCTAGTTTATCGCCGGTTTTCAGTCCCTATGCTTTTTAAACGTCTGTTTATTTATCCAGGCTTTACAAAAAAATCAAAGTTTAAGTATGTTAAAGATCACAAATTCTTCTGCAAAGTGAATATTTAAAAAGCAAAATCGCATTTTTCGTTTTAATATGGCGGCAATTTAAGAAAAATGCTATTTTGACTCCTCGTGAAGATTTGGAAATTATTTTTCGGCTGGACTGTGCATTTTACCACAGTATTTTGCCAAGTATAGTAGACTCTTGCATTTATAAATTACAAATAAAACAAAAAGTAAATTGCGATGTAAATTAAAAAAAATTATTTAATTGGTTGATGGGCAACTGGTCTTCACAGCGAACTTCTTTCGTGGCGAGCACTATAGCATACTGCTCTGACAAATGACTACTAAGAAAATTGAACTAAGAAACGATACTAATACTACAACTTCAAAGCAACTTTGGAATACAGACATCAACAGAAAATTGCCTGATGGATTAATCTATTCAAATGAGAATTTATTATTTTCCTTCAGGGTTACGTTATGAACTGTTTTATTTTGTGGGTTTTTAAAAAAAATATCAAATTCTGAAAAACCCTTTCACAAAAATTAGTAATCAATGTCACCGAGTGGGCGGAAGTGATATATTGTTGTTCAATTGAAATTCAAATGATATTAACTGCCCAATTAATAATTACTGGTTTATTTTTCTTTTTGTTTATTTTACTAAACTCACCCTAAAGGAAAATAATAATTTCACTGAATATTTATAATTAAAATTTTCGATTTTATAACTTCCCCAATATTTTACATCAATTAATGGTCCGTTTGATGTTTAAAATAAACTGTATAAAACAATTATGTTAACAAAATTAATACTATAAATCCAATCAATTCAGTTTTGGTGTCTTTCGCTGAGCGCACTTGCGCACGCATTATTTTCCGCCCTCTCTTTAATATATATAATTAAATAATTGAATTGTTTTAAATTTTGTTATGAAGGAATATTACGATCTATTGAATTGTTCATTTAATCACTGTTGGGTTTCTCTAACGTTAACATTTGTAAGTGCTTCACATAACGTAATAACAAGATTAAGGGAGCTTACCGGTTTATTTTCCGGATATTTAAAGAGGAAATTAATGTGTAATTGATGTTGCACATTCCCTTACTCCTTAACGCTATTTACTATAAGATGCTTAACGCTCTATTAATACTTGAGTATATCGATCAATCTACATGCATATAAATTTTAAAATATAATTTGTCTATGAAATTAGTTTTCCAAGAGGATTAAACAATTTTTATCTACTGTATTAATTTTTATATTAGGAATAAGGCTTAAAAAATTTCATAATATTTCGGCTCACCTACACGGATGAATTTTTCAGAAAAAATATTTAATCAAATAAATTTCATTTTCAAGCTGTTGTACGATTATGTTGATTTTTTTTTCTATTTTGTTGTTAAATTAAATAGAATCTGGTAGGAAATTATTTTAGATTAATTCTATTAATAAATTTCTCATTATAAATCGGCTATCGAGGTCACCTTTGTGACGCAAGTTTTCTAAAAAATTCAAATCCCCTTAGGTCCTACATTAGAAATATCAAAAATGGGTCCACAAAAAATCAGATTTGTCTATTAACGCTACTATGCCCGTATTTTTCATCTGATTTCAACCAAAATCGGTGTAATGGTATCTCTTAAAATACAAAGTATGAGTTCGTTAACTGGCAAGACATGACCACGTATGGTTTAAATGGAAACAAAAAGGTAAAATCGTGAATGTTTCTATTAGTATTAGTCCTTAAAATATAGTCCTTGTATAGTACATTTCACGAAAGACTAGATGACCATCCAAACCAACTACCCCGTGATCTAGCTAAAAGGAACTTTCCAACTGTGCGTCGTTTAAAGCGAAGATGGAGTAGAGACCTCTTGGTCTGAATAACGGACAATACCCGAAGTTTTGAACGGAGAATGTATCATTGGGTACCTCTTCTCCTTAAAGTGAAATTCCCCACCGCCATTTAAATATCAAATACGGAAGTTGTGCAGCCAATGTACAGTACCGTAATAAAAATTAAAGACAAAAAAGTTACATGATTGATTGACTGTTGAAATTATTCTTTTCTGTCCTGTGTAGCTCATGAAATTTTAGTGCACTAATTATAAGAACGAAAGTTTTTAAAATTGTTTCCGCTAGTTTCTCTTTGATTGAATGGTTATCGAGAATTTATTTATCCAAGTTCCTTAGATGCTGTTTTTAGGAAAAATATTTTTTTGGGCTAAATACTCAATTTTAAAAATTCTTTTGGGGTCAGATGAGAAAACTTTAGCTTTTAATTGTTTGCCTGATCCGTTCAGTCGTTTTAAAACTTCCATGTTGAAACAAATTTTTGGCTTCTAGAGTTAATTAGTAGTAAAGATCGGATGAAATTGGGATGTATAAATTTATTCCATTGCAATATCTTTAAGCTCAAGGCCACAGGTAGAACGGAAGAAACAAAAAAAAACATCAATGTATACAGGAATCGAACCCTGAACTATCAGGGATTGTCTTTTAGGGGAACATTTTCTTTAATAGCTGAATGAATATTTTAAATATAACCGGAATGTTTACTTTTAATATATAATATTTCATTAATTGTAAAGGTCTTGTTCACGGTATTTTTGTTTACTTAGAACTGAAATTAAATTCTTTATATTAATTCGTAGAAACTTTGGAATTTTCTCTTCATAGTTTGCTGTTAAAAGATAAACTACTGAAAAGAGTTCATTGATGTGTATGAATATTCTTGCTTCGTGTTACAGAGGTTAATGTTCAGTTTCCTAGCGACAGCACAAAACAGGACAAAATGTATTGGCAAGGGGGATGCTGGCGTTGCTTGGATACCATGAAAATGCATTCACGTGTTATGCCTAATAATACTGATAAAATACTTCCTCGCATTTTGCATAGGTTTATAGAAATTATTGTAGGGCCTATCAGTGCTTACTTGACTAAAAAGTACCCCAAATTATGGTTGGATGTAAGTTTATATTTTCACACTTCTTGAAAATAAGTCTATTTTTTCCGGACTTTAATGTATAGTATGGAATGGAAAATTATTGCGATAATGAACATTTTCAAATCTCTTACTTCAATTGATCACGTTTAGTGACCCCCTACTCTAAGAATGATGCATGCTTATATTTTTTTGTAGTAGAATCTACAGTATACCCCTCAGACTGAATTTTGTAAACTAAGCTCTTGCCAAACAATCCAAGAAGGCTTTTTAGAAATAACTGAGCAGCCCCTAAATTTAGGGTAGGGCCTACTTTACTCGGGTGAAAAAATACAAAAATAAAATTTTCTGAAAATTACCTTTAACATTTTTTGATTAGTTTTTCTCATACTACATTTGTTGAAGTAAGCACGATGATATCTGGTAGAGTTCCCGAAAAAAATTAATAAGAGCTTTAATTTTGTCAAAAAATCTGTTTATTATTTGTTTAAAATTACAGCACTGCGGTGCATTTTGTGGGAGAATAGTAAAGATAAATTGACAAAGATTTAGCTGTATTATTAGCGCAAGTAAGTAAATAGTTTATTTTTATTACAGTGTAAAAATTTCATGTTTTTTACAGTAATTTTCGGTTCCTTTCCATTTGAGATGAAAGATTTTCTTTATAAGTCGTTCCGCATTATTGATTAAGTAAACTTATAAAATTTTATAAATACAGCGTAAAAGGTAAGACTCGGGCTGTCTCTGTAGCGTAATGGTTAGCATATTGGCCTGCCACGCGGAGGTTCCGGGTTCGATTCCCAGCCAGGGTCTGGAAATTTTCACGTGTCAAATCCCACAGTTAATGTTACATAATCCACCGTAGTCGCTAATGACCAAGCAGTTAATGCGACTAAATAAATTAATTTAAAAAGAAAGTAGGATTTCGAGTAAATAAAATCTACTGTTTGAACATTAGCGAAAAGTTAGCTCGGTAAACCGATTATTTAGTTATTTGTTGTCATACGAGAGACGTTCACACCAGTTATGTAAATGAGATTCATGAAGTTACTTGGTGAGCTAAAACCCCGTTGCTCAAATACAAAATTGATCCAGACAAACATTCATAAAATAAAACCGATAACTGGCTGCCTCCGTGGCCAAGTGGTTAGAGTACTAGACTGCACTACATAGGAAGCGAAGGGTCCCGGGTTCGGTTCCCAGTTAGGATTTATAAATTATTGAACATTTACCCCATTGATTACTTACCGTTATCCATAATAGTTGCTAATAACCAATGCAGTTGGTTCGACTTCAAAAAATATGCAAAAAATTAATAAACTCAAGTACATTAACGTGGCTCTTATAATTTTTGTTTTTTCATAGTTTAACCACAACCACGGTGGTTTAACATTGAATTATGCGACAAGTTTTTGAAAATTTAGTAATTTAAAAAAATTATAAATATTGTTAGTACGTCGTTCCTTCATCCTTCATCCTTCACCGATCTTAAAAAATACTTATATTATTTGAATAAATGTTAATTGTGTTAATGTGGTAAGCTATAAAAAATTTTATTCGTGAGTTTTGATGAATTTTTATGGATTCACATTATATATATTATTTAGAACGGCGATGTTATGTAGTTTAAAATTTCAATGACGTGGTTCTTTATATTAAAATATAGAGTGTGTGGTGAAAATTTATTTGATTTTCCGTTTTTTGTGGATAGAATTTAATAAAATATTACGTAACGGAAAGCGAAATCAAATTATTTAGTTCTTGTATAAATTCTGAATATCAATTTTTTAAGAAACTGTCAGCAGTAAATGTGTTTGGTAGCAACTCATTTTTTATTTTTTATTATTATTTTTTTACAAGAATCCGGTAGGAGGTGAACCATAAAAGTTCAAATAGGCTTATATCGATTGACGGATGCTTGGGTGGAATGAAGCGCCTCCAGCCCTAAAAAGTCTGTTTCTTTCAGTTTGCTTTTGGGATTTTCATATTTGATGACGTGAGCACACATCCTACGGCTTGAGTGCAGGCTTCTAACCCTGCTACATAGGCGTAATCAGCCCTTTTGTCAGGGAAAATCGTATAAAAATGCAATCGGGGGAGTTGACAGGGTGTGAAATGACGCGATGGCCCTGTTGCCCCGTGATAAATGCACAGCGTTCTGATATTGTTATAACGTAGACGCCCATCTGTTCCCCCCTCTTCATCTTGCTAACTTACCATTATCTTTCTCTCTCCTGTTCGAGTTGTTTCACTAGACACCCAATTTTTGGCTGAGCAAAATTGCAATAAGCCCTTAATATCTGAAAGCAACCCCCTACGGCACTTTTTTATGTAATAAAAACTACACAGCATGATATAGTCAGTCATTTTCTTAGCTACTTTCATTCTTCAAATGTTTATGGTAAAACTGTCTCATAAATATTACAAAGAAGCAAAATATAACCTGATTTAATTCTAAAATTTTCTAAATTAATTTATCTACTCGTACTTCAGTGTAATTTTCATTCGGACAATACTCTCCGGCAGTTAAGCTGTACGATAACATCACCTGTCCAAATAAAAAATAATTATTACAAATCAATTTTAAAAATCCTTTTGACGTATAAAATACAACTTTGAAGTAATTCTCTAAATTCAAACATTAAAATTTTATAACGATTCCAGTCAAAACTGTCAGAAACATGTTGAAAGAAACACTGGTACAAAAAAAATTGTTTTTAGAGATATTAACGTAAGAACGGTAAAAACATTTTTTAGCATTCGTTATTTGTTATCGGGAACTGTACATTGGTGACAACTACCCAATTTGATCGCTCCTTTTTGCTGTATATTTTTTTGACGTGGATTAGCATGAGTTTGAACAGGGACCTCCTGTAGAGTTTGTTTATGGATGGCTGTCAACTAGTCACCATTCAAAGTCGCTTGCCCAACCGGTGTTACCTTACAAATAATAGCGACTTACTACCAGCTGACTGACTGGGCTGGCCCGAAGGCCGGTAAAAAAATAAATTTTAAATTTCAATTAAATATGTCTATAGTCTATACGAACATCAAAATTCTACAGTTTAACTAAAAATTCAAGGTTGAAACAATTTTTTTTTTTTGGCGTTGCATGCAGTAATCAGAAATTTGTTTTCTTTTAATTGTGTACGTTGTAATCTGTTCTATTCAGAAAAATAAGCAACCCCACCCCATAACCCAATGAGATGAGGATGATGTGTATGACGTCTGTATGAGGTGTAGTCTTGTACTGACCCAGACTGACCATTCCTGAAAGAGTATGTTTTATGGAACCCCAACCGTCAGAGTATACCGGTAATCACTGTCTAGTGTTGAAATCCGTACAAAGGTAACTACCTTTAATAGGATTTGAACCAGGAACCTTCGTCTCCGAAAATCATCTGTTAAACAGCTTACTCGTGGCGACAACTTTACCTCTAGACCAACCTGGTGGGTTATTAAAATTTAGCGTAAGATTCTTTGTATTTACTCACCAGGTTGGTCTAGTGGTAAAGTCGTCCACGAGTCAGCTGTTAAACAGATAATTTTCGGAGAAGAAGGTTCCGTGGTTTTTTTTTTTAACGTCCGACTGTTCTGCAATTACTGCTAATGCAGGCAGTGAAGGATGAAATGATTTTTTGAAACGTATGAAAATATGCCATGGGATTCGAACCCAATACCGCATGATGAGAGGCGAGCATGTTACCAACTACGCCAATGCGGCCGGCAGGTTCCGTGGTTGAAATTCACTAAAGGTAGTTACTTTTATACAAATTTTGAATTTTTAACTGTAGTTACCGATGTACTTGATGGCTGAGGTTCAATTAACCATACTTACTGGAATGGTCGGCCTGAGTCTGTACAAGACTCAGTACACGTCATACACATCATCCTTATCACATTAAGTCATGGTTGCTAATTTTTCTCAAATTGAACAGATTGCAACGTACACATTAGAGATTTTTTTTAAATTGTATTTTACTTATATTTTTCGTAATTATTCAGATGTCAAAGATGAATGGATGTTTTACTTCAATATTAGTTATTTATTGTTCAAATAAAATTGAAAGATTGTAAAAAATCATAAAATACTTTATCGTTAATAATACTCATCTTGAATCATTCGTGGTTCTGTAGTAATACATAATACCGTTCATATTTCTTTTATCCATTCTGATAGTTTATGTATTAATCCAATTATCTTTTCATTAATGAAGTGGAACTAGTAATTCATGCGGGGTTTTTGAAATATTACTTATCATTATATTAAAATAGTAATAGAAAGAGTCAAGATGTTGTATCGATTTAATTATCATTAAATCTTAATGATAAACTTATTGTTTAAAATCGATTATGTTAGAATACACTAAAGTACTTTATTATATTATAAACTAACCTATCTATAGATATCGTATTTTATTACCAATATTTTATCTAGAATAAATAATGAAATAAAAGAATAAATAAGTAATGTTAATAATTTACAAAGACACTTAAAGCATGCATTTTATCTGGTGCTTTTCTTTTAATAGTTTATGTATTCGTTGTCTATTATATCTATAGTCTTATACGTACATTAGTTTCTTGTTGAAAATATTACTGTGTGCATCAATAGACAGAAGCCTCGTTAAGAGAGCGGAGCCGCGACTGTTTGTTGCCTGCCGTTGATCGAAGATCCCATTTATGGTTGTGGAACTATTAATGAGTGCTGAAAGCAATAAAGTCAACGGCTTTAAGAGGTGTGGAGGCTTTGTGGCCGGTTTTAGATATGCTTGGCTCCATTACTTTGCTCTTTTTGATTGTGTATTTGTTTGTTCCTTGATTCTGCTGTTCTTCGTTCATTTAATCGTATGTCGTTTTACTAGACAATGTTACCAAACAATATCTTATCATGGACATCTTTTAGAACAATACGGACACAATGAATCTATACGCTACAAACGATTGCACTGACTGAATGTCCAGAATTTAAACATCTGGCAAAGGATTTTTGCTCTGAATCGTCGGAGGTTTCCTATTTGCATACCTCATTGTAGGCCTAACAATGTAAAATATGGTTTAGTTGAACTACAAAATGCTTATCTATTTAAAACAATGAAAATTGTTTTAAAAACCCAACAATTTTTAACGAAGGATAAAATATATTATATCCATTGTTTTGTTGTATATGTTTACACTAAGATTTATATTTTTTGTTGTATTAAATGATGGAAATTTATTTCATTAATACGTTGAACACGGGTGTAAGAATCGCGGTTTTCTCAAAAATGCCGATATGACATTATTGTGAAAAATTATTTATAATCCTAATGTGTGTTCGTTGGAATCTGTTCATTTAGAACAATAAGCAACCTCTTGACTCAATACGATGAGAATGGTATGCACGACGTGTAAACTAGGTGTAGTCTTGTACAGATTCAGACTGATCATTTATGAGGTAATAGTTAATTGAACACCAACCATAAAAATACACCAGTACCCACTATGTAGTACTGAAATCCGTGTTATAAAGTAACTACTTTAACCAATATTTGAACTAATGAAATTCGTGTCCGAAAATCAGCTGTTGAACAGCTGACTCGTGGCAACGACTTTACTTCTAGACCTACCCAGTAGGGTGTGAAAAAATATGATAACGCCGATCGATGGAATCTGTATGTGCTAACAATTTTTTAAATATTTTTCAGCGATTCATTTGCTAACATATGTTTTTGTTTGTTATAAATTTAAGTTTTATTCATAATTACGATTTATAATGAGATTATTTTAGTTGTTCTAAAGTCTCATTGATATCTTGGTCGTTATCCACTATTACGTGTTGAGAAACAGTGGGCTTGAACGATTAATAGCTTTTCAAAACCGTGGCCAAGAAACGAACCTGGCCTTCGCTTTGCAACGTAGCACACTTACCACCCTGACAAGGGGTGGCTTATAACAGTTTTGTATATATATAAGTACAAACAAATTATCATTAACACGGTTCTTTATTTCATACCGACCTGATTGAGGAACATTCGCTTGTCTTAGGTAATATGATATTCACAACCAAACATTAATTACCGTTAATTATTGTTCAGTAACAGCTGTAATGGACATTTTCAGTTGTACATACCAGTCAGTACATTCATCTTCTGATGCGATTATTGACCTGTTCTAAATTCATACCGATATAATATTATAGTTTAGTTATGGTTTCAAGAATTCTTGAAACGTGATACATTTAAATATATAGGTACTAAAGAGTGATTTTTTTTGTCCTGTCACCCAATTGTTAATGTCTGGTAATTATTTTCTAAGAAAGGGAAATTTTGTTTCGTGCAACGAAGTTGGTAGCCGTACTCAACTGATATAGATACGGCAGTGTGAGTTGATTGTCATTGAGCTGTGTAAAATTTTGTGCCGTTTTAAAATTTTGTATTAATTTTCAGCCTTCAGATTTAAACAAGGGATTTTTCTAGGGTAACGTTTTGTGTAGATTACGAATCCAAAAACCATTTGTTGCTTTATCTTGTAGTTTCTGACTTTGATATTTTGACTTCCGGTTTTGGGCCACTTCTGGTCAAAACCGGAGCTTCTCCAATTTAGGCACAATATTTTTTTGTGCAGATTACGAATCCGAAAACGATTTGTTGCTTTCTCTTGTAGTTTCTTACTTTGATTTCTTGACATCCGGTTTTGGGCCACTTCCGGTAAATACAAAAAGTTGAAACCCAATTTAGGCCCACTAACTTTTTGCTTAGATTACGAATCGAAAACCGTTTGTTGGTACCTCTTTTAGATTCTGACATTTTGACTAATGAGATGACAAATCATAAAAATTGCCACAATTATACGAGGTACACAATCATAAAATACACAATTATATAATTGCCACAAAAATATACAATTATCGTACCTAAACAAATCTGATAAATCTTATTTCCGAGATCACACTCCCCTTCATTCGTTCCTTTCATATTTTCACACCGTAGTCATCTTATTTACTAGTTGTACTGCTGTAAAACCTTTAATAACCTGAAAAAATCCGTTTTAATCATAATTTCATACGTTTAGAAATTTCTGGGTTCCCCTTCCTTTTAAGTTGATGCACCTTTATTAGAGAGTTAGTAAATATTGTTAATTAAAATAAATTATCTATTAATTAGCCATGTTTATTTAGATTGTGTCGTGTTTTGCACATAGGTCTACGTATTTTATTTATGATTGCTTTATTATCTATTAAGAAAATTCATTAAAACACAACTTCTTGTTGGAATTGTTAAGACTCCTTTTAATGACATACTTCCTTCTGTCGATTCCATTTTAAAGTTATAGGCTGCTGCATAAGTAACTACTGTTTGAACAAAGCTGTCGTAAAAAATTGAAAAATATTCATATGAATGAATGGTATTCTTTATATTTGTTTTTATTTACATCTTTACTACATTCATGCCTGTTTAAAATTAACGTAAAAAAGATATTTTCTATTATTATTTTTTATATTTATTTATTTATTTACAAACATAGAGCGGGTTTAAGTAAGGAAGTTCAAAGAAGACCTATTTTAAGCAGTTCATTTAAAAAAGAAAATAAACAAATATACTTTGAAATAAAACTTTTTTTTAGTAATTTGATATGGTATAACAGATGTGTTCTTAATTCAATGTTCACTTTTTTATTAATAACTTTAAACAAAGTTTCAGATACGAAAAAGGTGGTTAGAGAACCTTTATTCATGAATTTTAAAAATAAATTGTACTAAAAAACGGCATTATTTTGTTTTGAAATCGTATCGTCGTTTCTGGAGTGAGGATATGTCTTTTGTCAATCCTTTGATTTGCTCCGCTTCTTGTTTACAAATACAATAACAATATTATAAATTACAAAATTTAAGTGGAAATAATTGAAGGCCTTAACGGATGAAGGTGTTATGTTACAACATATCTCAAGAATTGAGCATCATACGAAGTTGAAACTTAATAACTTAAGTTAGTTACTACTAGAGGACCTGACACGAACATTTTCATCAAAACCGGTCAACCGGAAGTAGTTGTTTATTCGTGTCGTTTTTCATTTTTTGCGATTTTCTAAAAAGCGGCTCTTACGATTTTTTTTAAATCGCCTCATTTACCACATTTTTTATGTTCTACAAGATAGGGTAGGCGCCAGGTCTGCTGCAATTCTTAGGGAAGCTGTGCTCTCGTACAAAATTTTTTTTTTTTACGATTGCATTTATTTAATATGCATGGGGAAAAGTGTGTATAATAAAAGTTGTAGGAACTTTAAAAACTTACACTTTTTATTTTAAACATTTTTTTGTATAACGCTTAGTTTAGCGGTAATTAGTGATTTCTCTTTTCTTTCCATAAAAATCAGTAAAAAAATGGATATTTTAAGATTTCGGCCTTAGTATGCATTTTACGACATACGTTTATGTAATAAAATTTATTTAGGCAAATTTTATTAAAAATATTAAATTTAAATTTTATTAAAAATAGATCCACACTTTTATTTAGGCAATTTTCTCTACAGAGCCTAGTTTAGCGTCAAAGAGTGATTTTTCGTATTGTTAAGCCAAACTGAGGTTTATTTTCATTTTGCATCATTCACTTATGATTAAAATGAAGTTTGGTTTTTTTTAGATTGATTTTTTGTTTATTTCTAATGTTTGATGAATACTATTAGGTTATATTGTTCATTATTTGCATTGGCGGCAAGAGAAAATTCAGTGAGTGTTTCACACCAGATTTTTTTGTATGATTTTATAGGGAAGAAAAAGTATGCAAAATCCAGTATCCTAGTGGTTTTATTGATTTTCTGAACCCTGGAGTTATTAGAAGTTTAGTTACATAGAAAATCTCTATGGTTGTCAGGTGAAACGGAAATTGTTACTTCAGTATTTCAATATAGTTTCTTGATAACTATTTACTACAAATCTGTTAGTCTTCATGGCGTTACTTGTATTAACCGGCTGTACTTGTATATGATAATACTATCATACTTTAATGTTAATGTAGTACAGTTTGATTGCAGTTCATTCAGCAAATTGTAATCCATTTCCTGTATCGTAACTGTCAATCTTTATGAATCTAATTAATATTGCACTCAGCAATTACAAAATTAATTAATGAAAATCTATAATCATGTCCTAATATGGTTAAAATATTTTCAGGGAAAGGTATGTTTTAAGTTATGTAAATGTAATTTTAAAATACTTATAATTGAAAGTGTTTCTTAGACTTTTAAGGTTTCTTTTTACTCTCTCTTGCCTATATGAATATATAGGAAGGAAAGTATTGTTTTCATGTCGATTTTTCGAAATCGAGTTTTCACCGGATCTAAAAGTTTTCAGACCCCCTGAACCCAAAAAACATGTTTTTAACAATTCGTCTGTGTGGGTGTGTGTGTGTGTGTGCGCGCGCGCGTGTGTGTTTGTGTGTGCGTGAACAAAATATCTCAAGAACGGAGCCTCGTACGAACTTGAAACTTGAAAAAAATCGGTCAACCGGAAGTAGTAGTTTATTCACGTAATTTTCACTTTTTTGCGATTTTCTCAAAAACTGGTCCTTCGACTTTTTTAAAAATCGCCACGTTTACTAAATTTTTATAATTTACAAGATAGGGTAGGCGTCATGTCTGCTGAACTTCTTGGTGAGGCTGTTTTCTCGTAAAAGAATTGTTGTTTAAGATTGTGACTTTAATGCATTTTATCGCAAAAATGTATATAATAAAAGTTGTAGAGAATTAAAAATCCTACAACTTTTATTTCTAACATGTTTTGTGTAACGCCTAGTTAGCGGTAATTAGCGATTTTCTGTTTTTTTCTCACGAAAACGTGTAAAAAAACGATTTTTTTAAAAGATTTCAGCATTATGCATTTTACGACAAAAAGTATAATCAAATTTACAGGAAATTAAAAGATCTACAACTTATATTTAGAGCGTTTTTCTCTACAAAGCCTAGTTTAGCGTGAAAAAGTGATTTTCCGTAATTTTAAGCCAAACTGAGGTTGATTTTCATTTTGCGTCTTACACTCATGATTCAAATGAGGTTATGTTTATTGAGGTTAGTTAGTTTGTTTGTTTATTTCTAATAGTTTTATTACTAATGTTAGGTTATATTGTTCAATATTTGCATTGACAAGAGAAAGTTCTGTGAGTGTTTAACAATAGATTTTTAGACTTACGTACAGATAACTACAACTGCAGGTTAAAACAATCTTGGATATGCTTCCTGTCTAACCTAAATTTTATTAAATGATGTTAAAAATAAAAACAAATAATAGGTTACCCTCCAATCATGTAAATACTTTTCAGTTTTTAAACGATAGCATCGTTCATACAGAATTTATTTTAACGTTTGTAGAGTAAAACGAATTTTAGAAGACCAAAAAGAAGGGAAGGATTACATCGTTGCCATCTCTAACAGACTCATTTCTACTTTACACTAAATGCGTTTCAGGTTTAAAGTTCTTTGTTCTGTGAATTAGAGAAGGAATCAGGAATACTGCGCATTATTATAAAATAAGAATGAAGAACAACGAAAAAAGGTGTAAAAGAATAATAAAGTTAAGGTGTTATTTGTAGGGTGGAGAGTTGGTGCTTTTCGGAGGCATGCTGATAAGCATACTCTTTCAACTCAGTGAGGAAGGCAATAGTAAACCACCTTACACCTCGTTTTTACTTAGTAAAAGCTCTAGAGGTTCAAACCAGCCTTCCAGCTGTTGTCCTATATAACAACATATTCATATGGGCAAGAGAAAGTAAAAAAAGTGTTGTGTATATTTACTTAAGCGAAAAAATTAACGATAAATTGGTAAAATATTTTGGTGTTAAAATGTTTAGTGTAACGATTTTCTTTACTTCGATGGAAAGATAATTTATTCTGGTTTAATGACCACAGGTCTACAGGCGATTTTATTTTACAGAGATGAATACACCGTAATTGTACAATATAAATAAATTTAAAGTCAGTGTGCGTTTAGTTTTTTAAGTATAAATAGAACAAAAGATTTGTTTTAATTCATACTCTGATAATTTATTTTATTGTTCATCCGTTTAAATTATTTGTTCAGTCTGATAGGTTGAAATATTACACACATACATACAGCGGTTAAGGGTACAACGTTATAGAATATACTTGTTAACTGGTAAACCTTGTTTGTATATAATTAAATAGCCGCGTTCCAGTTTTATACGTACGGTAAATTGTATTGTATTCAGAACAATAGTTTGTTGATAGAGTTTTCCGCGCTTAAAAGTTTTAATACAGGATGCGTACTTGTTAGTATGTACATCTACAGTAAATCGTTTATCTACGTTGGTATACACAAAACATTAGGTGCATTGAAGCGTACTCCTATGGAAATGCTGCTAAACAAAATCGTATTAAGTAAGTAATAATGTTCGTTTAAAATATTATCTATATAACAATATAATGTTAAAGTTATTTTATTTCATCGTATCGGAAAATTGTTAAATGACGTGAGAAAAGAAAGATTGGGTGGTTTTTCTCCGGGATTAGGGTGAATTAGGGCGCGCGTTGCTCGTGTTGCTAGTGATGGTTTGTCAAGGGGGTTCTGATATGATGGCTGATTTTTGTTAGATTCATTTCTATTAAATGCCTAGGGAATATTTCTATTTTGGTTTACCCATTCTTCATCACCATACTCTTGGGGGTAAATCATTGAAGAGTTTAATATGTATATACAATGAGAGAAAATGAGATGGCGAATAAAAGATTTATTGTCCTCTGTAATTTTGTATTCCATCCAAGTTCCTATCTTCTTCTTTTTTGCGCCCTAGTGTGTGAATACCACTTACACACACTTTTTCACTTTTATTTACCTCCATTTTATTCTTAACACTTTTTCATTGTTATGTTGGAATTGTAAAATGTGTAAACCTTTTGTGGTACTTAATTTAATTTGACTTGTCCGAAGTTTAGGTTTATATGCTGAAAAGTTTTAAAGCCAAATAGTTTACTCCGATCCCTATTTTTATTCTATAGTCTTCCACGATGAACACAATTGTGTTTCTTTTCTCTTTCTTAATTGTATTAAGTTACGTTGGTTTTATTGTTGTTTTCTACAAAGTTTTGTGTCTTTAACATTTCCTGATTATTCACTTCTCTGTCGCGAATCAGAAATATTGTTTAGCCATCAACTTCGAAAGGAAAAATACATGGTAATAAATAAGAACCTGGCCCAATCGGTTTCACTGGGCTGAATCGACAACCAATTAATCAAACTGGTCATATAACAACTGATTGGGATCATTCTCAAAAGGTTGTTAATTTTCGGACTGAAAAGTCCAAAACAATTTTTGTCTAGAACTCAAAAAATCCTTTCTACTTTTTATCTGCATTGTTGTTCAGTATAGAGGCCTGGATATTATCTGAAGCCATTGAAACTTGACATTCGAGATTCGGCTTTACCGATTATTATTAGAAATCTGTTGGGTCGATAGTTAACAATGAACAGTTTCTCAGAAGGATGGGTTGTCAACCGGAACTTAGGGTAACACTCAAAAGACAGAACTTCATGAGGAATAGAAATGCACACGCATTCACGTTTCAGGTTTTAGGGATGACGGGTCTGGACGGAAAGCGAATTTCCGGACTCGGAAACGTGAGAAAGTGTTTTCGCATCACTTCAGTAGAGTTTCCCGAGTGTTTGCGGACAGATTACGCATCGCCGTGATCTAACATCTGCAGCCTATACGGGCTAGCGTGTATATAAGAAGATTCACCACTATTATTGTAATACTGATTTTTGTAGTTCAGTAGTTATTCTAAAACTTGATCTTGAGCTTTAGCCTTGCTGAAACCAACAGTATGGTCAAAACGTCTGCTTTTGTACGTGCTATTAATGGCAAAAACATCTGCCTAAGAGGCACGAACTATAGCAACTATATTATCATTATATTTTATAAGGTTTACATTAATTAACGCATGTTATTTTAATAAACACATTATAGCTCTCGCTGTCTAATGTTTTGGCTATCTCTTTTTAACGCTACGTCGATGAATCTTTAGTACTATTGATTCTATACCCTATAGATATATAGATATAGAACCTGTATGTTCTATAAATTGTTGTAAACATTTTTCGTCTTTTTGATTCAAATTTTAATGGTCTTTGCATAATCACATCGGATAGCTTGTGATAAAGAGTTTTTTTTTACTAAGAAATACAAATGAAAGTAACTGTAAACCTCTCCTATTATTGGTTTAATAGTTTTGTTAAGTGGAACTATTATTATTTTTATGGATTAAATTTAGAAAGTATCTAAATATTTTTGTTGAAATTTTACCCGTCATATTTGTTCTAAACCTCGTGCACAAAGCGGGTAAAATGACCGTTCATTTAATTAGATTTTATTGTTTACTTTTCCGTTTTGGTTAATGAATTATTTAACAGCACATCACGTCCTAAATAAACTTTCTTTAATTAACAATTTTAAATTTATTGTGGAACGGATACGCTTTATGCATTGGTTGGTATCGACCCTCGTAACTGACATACTAGACGACTGTGCATCTGTTTGTGTAGTTATTTCGGTTCTAAAACTTTAGTGGTAGGCTTACACGTATCTAAAACGGTAGTCTATCATTGGTGACATCAACAAGTTCCTCAGAACTATTGAACGTGTTAAAGTTCCCTCTTCTCGTAGCTCTAGATCTCTAAACAGTTTTCATGTGCTTCTTCTGTCGTCTCCATTCCTCCTTTTGTAATTAATGACAAACCATCTTTCAAATGATTAAACTTGTGTACTTCGGGCTTGTTAAATATTTGAGGGATAAACTCTTTTTAGATGTTTTTTCTTAACGTCTTTCAGGTATTTTACTACATTTTAATGTTTTAATTGATGATTGTATTAAAGTATTACATGATAAATTGATTCAGTCCGCGGGCAACTACATGACGCTGTAATTTGAGCACTAAATTACCCTGAACTGCTTATCCGAAGATCCCAAATTCGATTTCCATGTTCTGAAAATTAAATTCACTTACAAAATTCCTTAACGACAGAGCTTAAAGAGAGTTAATCTAACTTTATACTTAAAAAGAAAAACCGCTTGTCATTTTATACTATTATTGAGTTGGGGTTTATCTTAAATTTTATGTGGGTGTTTTTCTAAGATGGTCTTCATTTTAAAATTCATAATCTGATTTTGTTACTATCTGAGATGAAAATGAAAATTGAACTTCCAACTGACCGAATAACTGTCGTCACAATTTGTCTACAAATTTTCTAACTTCTTGTTAAAATATAGAGCAGAAATTCACCACATTTATTTTTTAAGTCATTAACAAAAAAACCTGGGACCACTTGCGTCTGAGGGACAAAAATAGAATAGTTGCTCTAAAAAGCAATGGTATTTTTTTATACCTTCCTAAAGAACTGTAGCTCAAACAATTGGCCTGTGAATTTCAGAACAATTAATACCTTCTGCCATTCAATAATTAGGTCTCAGGACCTGTGTCTCTGCATCCGCCTAGCAACGGTCGCTCCGGATAAGCCTACCAGTTGGTCTGTAACTTTTGGGCATTTCAGAAATACCATCAAAGACATTCATGGAAGAGGATTAGTCTATTTTCGGTGGTACTCCGTAACGAACTGACACTTAATTCTTATCGAATATACTCATTTCTGAACCGATCCAGTTTACAACTCCTAACGGTTCTCAAAAAGCGAATATCTGGAGACTGGGTGGAATTCTCATTCTAGTTCCACATCCAGGTCTCACTGCCTAATGTCAGTAAGACAGTCACTATCTTATTGAATTTCTTCAATGTGTGAGTTCGGGCCTTTCCTTTTAAATGCCGATCTATTTTACCACAAATTCTGTTAAACTTTTGTTCTTTTTGTGGTACATCATTGAAAATTTATCCACTTCATAAGACCCATTACATCCCAAATAGGAAAAATGACTGATCTGCTCTGGAATTACTCCATAAACTATTATCTTTGTCCTGACTAGATGTTTCGCTCTAAAACCTATCACTTTTTTATTTTGCCAGAAAGATTCAAGATAAACTGACGACAAACGTCACAAAATCTAAAATAAAGACCTGGATAAAGTAATTCAAAAAATAAAACAGGGGAAAATTATACACCAATTTATTTAATATTTAACTTAATTTATTTACGAGTAATATTATTTAACGTCTTCTTTGCCTTACAATTAGCTTGCGGGTGCAAATGTTTAGGAAACGTCTTATAAGATCTTTGTTAAAAAAAAAAAAATCTGGTGTGAAACACTCACACGACTTAACCCTTGCCAACGCAAACAATGAACAATATAACCTAAGTAATAAAACATTAGAAATAAAAAAAAAACTAACCTCAAATAATCCTAACCTTATTTTAATCACGAGTGAAAAATGAAAATCAACCTCAGATTGGCTTAAAAATACGAAAAATCACTCTTTCACGCTAAACTAGGCTCTGTAGAGAAAAAAACTAAATAAAAATGTAGATCTATTAATTTCCTATAAATTTTATTATATAGTACACTTTTGTCGTAAAATGCATAAAAATGCGTAAATTCTTTTTTTTTACACGTTTTCGTGAGAAAAAAACAGAACATTGCTAATTACCGCTAAACTAAGCGTTATACGAAAAATGTTTAAAATAAAAGTTGTAGGATTTTTAATTCTCTGCAACTTTTATTATAATTATACATTTTGCGCTAAAATGCATATTAAAAAGTAGCAATCTTAAAAAAATAATTTTTTACGTGAAAACTGTCTATCCAAGAATTTCAGCAGACATGACGCACGCCTACCCTATCTTGTAAAGCACAAAAAATTTAGTAAACGTGGCGATTTAAAAACATTTTTAGACCAGTATTTGAGAAAATCGCAAAAAAGTTAAAAATTACACGAATAAACTACTACTTCCGGTTGACCGATTTGGATGAAAATGTTCGTGTCGGGTCCGGTAGTGGTGTCAAACTTAAATTTCAAGTTTCGACCTTTTACGATGTTCCGTTCTTGAGATATTCTGTTCACACAGCCCCACACACACACGCGCGCGCGCACACAACAATCGCTAAAAACATGTTTTTGGGTTCAGGGGGTCTAAAAACGTGTAGATCCGGTGAAAACTCGATTTCGAAAAATCGACATGAAAACAATAGCCTACTTTCCTTCCTTTATATTCATATAGGCAAGTGAACGTAAAAATGACAAACAAATTTTCAACAATTACAGCATACATTATATATGTAGAATAGTTTTAAATGTAATAAAATATTCATTATTGTATTAGCGTTCACACATCAACGTTCTCAGTTTAATCAATAAATTTAAATTCACTGAATAATTTTAGGAATTTCTGCACGCCTACGTTTATTTTCATTCATAACAAACCTATTTATGTCCTCAGCTACGAAATATAAAATGAATGAAAAGCCTGCTATTCACTTTCCTACGCCGATATCGTGTATGCCTGAGGTTGGTTCTTAACTTGTTTTCATACATTATCAGTTTTCGCTATCATCAGATTAATTATAAATTTACACGTATTTTTAACAGCTAGAAAACTTTCTTTCACAAATTTTGTTATCTTTCTTGGGTTCTATACAGATTGGTAAAAACGGTTTACTTATTTTTGTAAGTGATTTATAGAAAAAAAATAAAACATTCGAATGACCTTAAGGGGGTAGTCAACTCAAGAAGATGATTTTTTTTTAAATTTCGATTTTTTGCATTTATTTGAAGTTTAACATTTTTTTGAATCACAACATTTGTTTAGTTTGTATACGTTGACAAAAAGTTATAAAAACATCTGTTTAAAATAAAGCTCACTAGCAAGGCGAGTGAAATTATTCCTTCAACTTTAAGTTTTCCGGGAATGTGGTTTTTGCATGATTGTACAATCTTGAGAATTAAATATTTTGGTTAGTATTGGAGATATTTGGATGATGTTTTTTTTTTAATTTTCATTATTTCTTGCTCTATTATCTATGGAATGATTGTTACAAAAACCTTAATAGAGATTTAATTAAAAAATAATTTATGAATACATAAAATAAATGTTTTTGAAAATATGGTTTTTCTTCAATAAATTTCTTGTAAGAAAAAATACATACAAGCGCATGCAACAGATAATAGAGAGCAATTTTCTGTATTTTGTAGCATAAGAATCATGTTGATATCTTTCTTGATTCCTGAGATTTTTGATTCCCCGTAAAAGCCTGCTTTTCCAACCCCACCCTTATATTAGGGGCTGTAATTAATTTTTTGGCTTGGTTCAAATGGTAGATCATTACTAGTAAATTACTCTTTCATTTAAAATAAATAATGATACATTATAGCCAGAAGTTTTGATTTTAATTTTCTGGGTATACTACCCCCTTAAGACTTTGAATGACTGTAAGACGAATTTCTTAAAATAGAAATAAGTGTTTCTAAAGTAGTACCTAAACAACCAAAAACCGCGGAACAAATCTAGATTATAATTGAAACGACATAAAAAGGTCAAAAATATTTTAAAGTTGGATCAAGTGGATGTTCCGTACAGATCCACTTTAGGGGAGCACTATACGTCCTATCTAAATCTAATTCACGTTAAATTGACCTCGTTTGAAGAACACGTTTCTAAGAAACCGTTAAGAGTTAGGGCTTTAATTTTTTTGTGCCTTTTCTATGACATCTTTTTAAGCCCTGGTACTAAAATTATTAATATAGAGCTAGCGATAACATTTTGAGAATTTTTTCTGAAAAATGCAAAAACAATTTAATATTTTGTAAAATTTTTTATTTTGTTTCGAACTTAGTAATAATACTGCAGTGATTCTAGTGCCATATGTCACAATTATACTGGGAAACATGTTCAAAAATTTTCAACCTTCAAAGTCAAATAGTTTTTGAGAAAACTGTACCTTCATGGAAAAAAGTGAATTTGCGGGAAATTAGCTGTAAAGTTTTACTTACCCTAAAATCGGCCTGCACCATAATATTGATCCTCACCAGATTGTTCTTTTTCCTCAAATAATTTCCTCTTTTTTTCTCTTGTCTTGCTTCTTTTGACACATTTTCCATTGCCTTCTCAACTTTCTGTGTTCTTATGATATCTCAACCCTTAATTGTTTCCACATTTAACTCAATTAAAGAAATTCTGTTAAAAACATTACTTAACAAAAATCTGCATAGCTTCCGTAATTTCAATCGTACAGTTATAATTTTTATATGTAATTACACAGGAAAAGATACAGAAGGCATTGGTGCAAAAATTAGAAAAATCGATTTTTTTTTTTAATTTTCGAGGTATAGTGCTCCCCTTAATAATTATTTACGATTCTATTAATGTGTATCAATCAGTCTGTACCAATGGCGACATCTACATAGTCTTGTTGCGTACACATTTGGACTAGTTGTATCGACAGAAATACCGCATGAGGGTTGGTTTGCTGGGCTTTATGAGTGGTGATGACGCGTCAGCAAATACTGACAGCTCTGACGTGTAGCCATACGCTGTGCACGCGTAACAGGATAATCCATAAGGAATTGTTACGTATGTGGTGAATGTGAGTGTACGTCTATAATATTGTCATTCATTTTCGTTGAATATTTTGCTTTATATTACTGTAGCTGTTTATAAAATATATTTTCGCCACGTGAGCACTCATTTTTGTACAAAGACTAATCCTGATTCGTCCTGTTATCTTTGACAGTCTCATTATACTCATTAAACCCTTTCAATTTATCCCACTTCACTACGATAATATTTTCGTTCACTTGTATTGATCCAATATATAAAACATATTTGACTGTAGCCCGTTGGGAATCGGCCTACATTTCCCATTAATATACAGCCCTTTCTGTTAACGTATATCTCTTTACTTATACCTTTACTAAATACTTTTTTACAGAATTTAAATGTTGACATCATAACACAAGAAACTGAATTAATTGAGCCTACTTTATTGTTAATCACAATATTAAATCTTTGAACAAAAATCTACTTATAGTGGTAGAGGTACATCAATAAATAACTACACGATTAAAAGTTGAGGTAATCTAAAATTATTTTTAAAAAAGTAAAAAATACTTGACGAAAAATTTAAGGTGTACAAGAAATCCTCTCTAAATAACGGGTGATTCAAAAAGAGCGCCGGTTTTTAAACGGCTGGTAAATTTTTGTTTATCGGTTGGCAACATTGTTAGACCTCATTTCTATTTCGGAGAACATTCCGATTGACGATTCAGTTGTAGTTTCTCTAGTTCGCAGTGTAGTACTCTCGCAGTCTGTGTCTAACCATGGAGAAGTTTACTATTGCACAACGAGTGTTAATCGTCAAAACATTTTACCAGAACGGAGAGAGTTATGCGGCTACTGTCAGGCGACTTCGCGGTACTCTAGGACGTAACGAAGCACCGAATGAATCAACAGTTCACAGGCTCATGAAAAAGTTTTTGAGACGGGTTCAACAGTCGACCTTAAAAGTTCTGGACGTCGTCGTTCTGGCCGAACTGAGCAGAACGTTGCGTTGGTTCGTGACAGTGTGGCTGTTAGCCCAGCAAAATCAATATGTCGCCGTTCTCAACAATTGGGTTTACGATGTTCTTCTGTACGGAGAATTCTTCGGTACGATCTCCAATATCACCCGTATAAAATTCAGTTGACGCAACATTTGAAAGTGGCAGACCACCAGAAGAGACGACAGTTTGTTGACTGGGTATTGAGAAAACGGCAGGATGATGACACCTTCGCAAACAAAATCATTTTCAGTGATGAGGCGGGTCATCTGAAGTCATTGGTGTATGCCAATAAACCCCGAAACATCAATGACTTGAAGGAGGAAATTCGACGGGTTATCGGGCAAATGGAAGTCGAAACTTGTCGTGCAGTAATATGCAATTTCATGGACAGAGTTGATGTGTGCCAGCGCAGTAGAGGAGGACACATGCATGACATCATTTTTCATACATGAAATCGGAAGATAAGATGAACTTGTTGATGTATTTATTTTCAGTTTTTCAATAAAATAAATCTCTTAATTTGATAAATCAAAACCGGCGCTCTTTTTGAATCACCCTATATATTCTAGTTCGAAAATTAAATGAAATTACAAGAAACGCTGAGTTAAATTGTGTTGTTATTGTTAAGGTCAACAACTAAAAGGCTGGTTTGAACCTCTAGAGGCTTTACTAAGTAAAATGAGGAGTGAGGTGGTTTACCATTGCCTTCATCACTGAGTACAAAAGTAGTATATGTTTTTCAGCATGCCAGGCCCTCCGAAAAACATCTACTCTGTATCCTGCAAATGACACCTTCACTTCATTCACCACAGGGTTTGGCTGTGTAATGAAATTCGTTACTTTCACTGGAGATAACTCTGACTAGTGTCTTTTACACCTCTACCTATTCTGTTCTTAAATAGTTCAGTCATATAATTGGCTGACCGTGTGATAAGAAATAGAACTATTTTTTGTAGCTCTGGAACTAGCAAATCGAGTGCAAATAATTTAACACCCTAGCTGCCAGTTATTATTTGTTTAGAATATCACAGGACTACCTTTGAACCGACTACCGACTACCTTTGAATGCATGGTTTTATGAACCGAGGTGTACAAGAGGAGTGGGGAGACCGAGGAAGAAATAGACGCCGTAACAGACTCAATTAAAGCCTAATTCATGATGGACAACGATGACGATTTATTTATTTAACCATTAGTCTTTTATGAGAAGACCACCTCCTTGTCCCAGTAGTTAACGTGCTACGCTGCAAAGCGGATGTCTCCGGTTTGATTCCCAGCTAGAGTCAGGAAATTATCACATGTTCAAACCCACCGTTCCTTTACTAAAAGTAGTCCCTAAGTACCAAGTTGTAGATGTTACTTTAAATGAAATAAAATTAAAAATTATGATACATTCCTATCTTTTATACAAATACCTACGTTGATTATGCCTACAGTATTGTTTAAATGAAACTTTATGAACACTAAAATATTTGCAACTTTTATAGTAATTGTAGATGTTGTATAATAAAAAATAAGCTAGAAGTTTATCTTAAAAACAATTTAAATTCTCACCTAGATTGTAGTGAAAATAAATATTAATAATGATGTAATACAATATTTTACTTATAAAAATCGTTTACTAAGCTTCTAGTACAATCTACACAACAGTTTTTGGATTCAAATTGCGCTTACTAAACAAGACATATCACATAACGTATTTACGGTTTAGTATGACAAAAGTTTCTTAGAACTGTTTACCTAAGAATGAAATTGAAATACTAGACGATTAATTAACTGCAATTTAAATGTGATACCTTATGAATAACCCTACGTCTTTTATAATATTATCTTAGTAACCTCGTAGATATTTAAGTCACAGTTTATTGTTACTATATGCATGTAGCTAATTGGGTAATCATGAAATCGTATCAGGTTAAATATAGTGTGCATTATATTGTACAGCTCATCAGATAGTTTGCTCATCTCACTCGAGAAGTGGAGGTGGTAAACCTATATATATTTAAATTTGGAGCATTTTTTGTAGATTATGGGAAATGGGTGTCGCGGTTCTTTTGTTTTAGATTTTTAAGCCAAAACTACCACCAGTTGTTGCTGAAAATCGTAAATTACCGCTAAAATAAGTTTCGGATGAGAAACCATTAAATACTAAGTTGTAGATTTTTCCACTCTCTAACGCTTATTATTTTCATTCTAGTTTGAAATACACATGAAAGAAATCATTTTTGAAAATTTATTTTCTAAAATTTTTCTTTAAAAAGAAAGAATTATCTAGGAACAGACAGCTGAAGGAAGAAGTTAGAACACAAGTCAAGAAAGCAGAAAGAATTAGCGGTTACTTTGGAGGACGATTTAGAAAAACAAATCTATAGTATCTGAACAAAGCAATGCCAAGGTTTATAAAACTACTGCGTCGAACCATTTATGACGTATGCAGTCGAGACCAGAGCAGACACCATTGCAATTCAATGTATGGTGCGAACAACTGAAATGAAGATAATGTGATAATGATAATATTAAAGCGAGACTGTATGATGGTTTTGATTGAAAATTTCGATTTTCGTTTTTTTATGTTTTTCAATAGTTAAGACTTAGATCTACTAGAAAACCATGAAATTACGTCAAAAAACTATTCTTATGACAAAATTACGATTTAAACTGGTTTAACCAGAAAAATTATCAAGTCACCATTTTTCAAAATTTATTCTGATCGTTTTAGAGCAAAGGGAATTTTAGTTTTTTGAAATATCTGCATTACTGTTTTTAATATTCTCAGCTATTAGTTCAGCTTTCTAACCAAATGTTGATCGGAAGTTTACTTGTTTGTATATATTTTGTTTTTGATTTGTACCTTTTTGTTTTTTACCTTTTCCCGTAAATTTTGATATTTTATATTTATATACAGTTTTCTCGGAAAACTTTAAACAAAAGACAGACATTTTTAGCAGTTATTCATCTTGTTGTTAATTGCACTCTATCTGTTAGTTCCAGGGCTACAAAAAATATTTCGGTTTCGTTTCACATAGTGAGCCATTTATATTACTGAACTATTTAAGTACAGAAGAGGTAGAGGTGTGAAAGACACTAGTCAGAGTTATCGCCTCTGAGAGTAATAAATTTCACTATACAGCCAGACCCTGTGGTGAATGAAGTGAAGGTGTCATTTGCAGGGTGGAGAGTAAGTGCTTGTCGGAGGGCATGGAATGCTGATACGCATACTATTCAACTCAATATTAAGTGCCAGCCTTTCAGCTTGTTGACCTAAACAACATCTTGTAAATGCACACATACCGGCATTTTTATGACTTTCTTAGATGCTCCAAAAGTTAGTCATATCCAATAAAACGTAGAAAACAATTTGTAAAAACTTTATGTTATTCGTTTTTGTGTTTTTAATATTATGGTCCAACAGATTTAATTGAAAAAATATCAGTAGCTAGAGAAACTCGATAACTATAGGTGTGTAAAGTTTCATTTCCCTACTTTTTTACCAATCTTAAGAAAAATGTACCTTAAAATAGTAAATGTAACATTGTCGGGATACAAAGTAGCCTACAGTCTCCCCTAGGGGAGACAGCACTTTGTAATAAGAAAGTAACTGTAATAAGGGAGTTACTCTTAGAACAAGGCTAACAAATTACAATATCAGAGAGGAACTTGGCATAGAAGTTATTGTAAAAGGTGTAACATCGTCTGGATTGAATGGATCCAACGCGTCTGCCACATTAAGCTAAATTATCCCAAATTTTTTTTGAGCGCCGATTCCATGTATTAATTATGGCTAAAATTCTGATAAATTGCTCTCTGTCTTTAACCATCCTCAAAACAGCGTGCATGTTCATGATTGCCGAGTCCCTAATTTTCTTCTACCATGAGAATTTCCCTCATCCGGTTCTGCGCCTACCTTCTTTGCTCTCGAGAATACGTCTGAGAAGCTCATACTTATCCTTATATAAGTGATCAAGGTAGGCTGTCTTCCTAGTTTTGATTATGCTTATAAACTCACGATCCACACCTGTAGGTTAAAAAAAAATTAACGTTGATTACATGACCAGTCCAGGACATCTATTCTCTGAGTACTCACATGTCGAAAGCTTCTAATTTACAAATTACGGAAAACAAAATATATGTGGATAGACCCTTAAAACAATGGAAATAACTTTTAAAAAAACATAATCCATTCTTTGTGCATGACCCAACCAATTCAGATTTTTTACTCAATTTCCTGTACTGTCGAGTTCAGTTTCCCTTGACCTCATGTTATTTCTGCTTTCCTGACTCGCTCCATACTAGTAATTTGACGACGTCTGCATTATTAGTCCATCTTCTCTGCATTTATCTTTTATCTGTCCCTCGTTTCCGCAGTGAAGAACGAAAAATGCCCAGAGAAAAACAATTGGATCGGCCATGGTAGAAAACGTGTTAGGCTTCCGGAATCATTTTGTCGGCATGTGTGGTATGATATGTTTGCCAGGAACTTGATTGAGAAGGAATGGATGGATAAAGAGGATGGCATGTAGGGTGCGAGAGATGGTTAGAACTGTAAGATACTCGTAAAAACAGAAGAACATCATTCTGTTTTAAGAAAAAGAAAAAGAAGAAAAGGATTTTTTCAAAATTCTTCCTTAATGACCAGTTATGGCCCAAATTGAATTTACTTATCAAATTGAACGTTTTTAGGCCTTACGATTTTGGAGATTTTATGATAAATGAGTGGATTTCGCTGTTATATGATATACTGTATATAGATTATGTGGTCAAGCTTTATTAAAATGTATTGGGTATTAACAATTGGTGTTATTCACTCAATTACTGAATTGTTAGCTAATAATGAAACTTATTAAAATTTGCTGAATGTGTTTAATCAGTATAATTGATATTACTGTAATTAATAATGAAATTATAAAGGATTCTATCGTATATTTTTAATTAAAACAAACACTAGTCTTATTGCAAACACCAGTTGAGATAAAGCGTGCATTTGGCTGTGTTATTAGACGCAATAAATCGCTTGTGAACTCTCAAGCCCCGGGTACCTCATAACTCATTTAAAATTAAAATCAAATCCTGCACCGGTCAGATCATTGGGCGTAAATCAACTATGTCTTATCGGATCCTTTCATTCCTAGTTTGACCACAAGTTAGTCAGTAGACCCGTAGTACTTCATAAAATCTATTTGATGTATCTTACATAATAAATTAATGTATTTTATCTTAGTTTTATATTTTACTTTTTATTACATTTTTTTTTGTAAAAAAAACTCATTCGTTTGTTGTAATAAATGAAGTTGCTCTTTTTTGCATTTTATCACGGTAAAATTTTTTATAATAAAATGCGGATGTAATAGTTTGCAACTTAAATCGACCAAAAATAATGTTGAAATTTTTAATTTAAAATTCCAATATCCATTAAGGTCAGCAAACTCTGTGTCAACGTGTTTAAACCTAGGAAAATATTCTCTGTAGATTCATGTTTGGAATAATTCAATTTTCTAACTGAACTAAATTTTTAGAAACAAGTAATTCGTATTTTTCGTAAATTATTAAAAATTTAACCTATGTATTTCGGCCTTTTCTTTATTTAAAAATAATTTATTTGAGGAATTATTTTTCGGAGAGTTTCAGTTTTTTAATTTGTTTGTCTTTAAATTTTGATACATGGTTCTTATTTTTCCTGGAAATTTTTAACGAATTTATTTTTTTCATGTACGGATCAGTCTATAATATTTAAATTCATTAACAAAAGAGGTTTCTCCTGTTGTACGTGTATATAATTTTACTAATTGTGCCTTCCAATGGTTTGAAATACGTTCAGTCTTATTAACTTAAATTTTAGTATATACCACAGAATAATTGTTCTCTTTTATTGAAAAATTGTTGTGTAATAACTCCCTATATTTTAGGAGATCTAAAATTGTAAAATTTAAATTGTTCATTGTAAATCTAAATCGTTGTAACATCTAAAATTGTGTAAGATTATTTTAACTTTTTAAATATTGAAAATGTTAACGATTATTATTAGATGGGTGGGCAAAATAAATAATTTAGAGGTTTTTAAAAGCGTGGATGAAGGCCGAAGAATATGGAAACATCTTACTAGAAGAAAGGATAGGCTTGTGGGGCATATCTAAGACTTCCAGGTATTGTTCTATCAATAATGGACATAATATTGAGGGAGTGAATCGTAGAGGGAGGCAAAGGTTTGAATATGTAAAGCAAATTACAAAAGATGTAGGGTGTTATAGGTATGTAGATATGGGACGACTTGCGCAAGATAGAACAGCTTAGAGAACTGCATCAAACCAGTCGAGAGATTGATGACAAAAAATTATGCTGTATTTAAGTATTTGTTTTCGTGCGCAATCTGCGGTATTGAGTGAGAAAAAATGGCATTGAACCGAAATTCTTGAAATTCTTGACCCAAAATTCAACGAACAATACTGTGCGTGTAGTACTGCGTGTGCTGTGCTGTGTGCGTGCGTACTGTATGTTTGTTGTACTTACTGTATGTAGTTTATTATGGGAAAATATATTATATAAACAGGAAAAAGTGAACCTAGCCGATGAAGGCTCTTGTAGCTTCGAAATCTTTGAAACTTGGTATGGACTAAGCTCAGAAGTTTTATTCCGTAAAGCAACAAATAAAGTGAAAATTGGTATGATGGTCACCAACATTTGAAACAGATAGACACTTGAAGAATATGTTTCAGAATAATAATTAGAATAATAATAACAACCTTATATTTGAATCAACAGTTTGGTCTATGTTAATTTCTGTCGGTTAAGAAACAATATCAGCAGGTTCTACTTAGTTTACCGTGTTAAAATTGTCTAAATCGCAGCGTGGAATCGAACCCCGGGACCTTGCGCTTTCGCTGAAACGGTGACTAGCGCTCTACTTCTGTACCATAGCGGTGGTTATATTTATCTGTGCTGTTTTACTTTCTTTCTTGTTTTGCTCTATTTTTCGTTAGACCATCATAAAAGTTTTTACGATGATGAAATTTTTAACAGTGAATTTATTTCATTTCACTGTGAAATTTTGCATTTATTTCTTTTTGAGTAAATTTTTTTTTTGCAGAGCTATTTATTGAACATATTTGTTCTTGTAAGTTACTTAGTTATTTCTTCTAAGACAAATAGGAAATTTATTTATCCTGTAGATAAAAATATTTATCTGAATTACTTAAGTCACAAGTGGAACAGGAAAATGATAAAGCGAAATTTTCTTCCACAGGAAATAGTTAATAAATTGAAAAGTCTCTTTTAAAGCAATAATAGCGCATCGAAATGATTACAGACCGGAATAAATGTGATAAAAATTTGATTTAGGAACTGAGTTGGAAAACGAGTATAGCAAAGAAGCCTCAGGACAGAATTCGGGTCGGAAATGACTTCTGCTATTGACGCTTTAACTTGAAATGGTAGACACTGTAAAAGGAAAACTCAGTAAAATGAAAGTTGTGAAAACAAAGTGTTTAAGAATCTACGACTTCTTGAAAAGAGCTAGTAAAAAGAAATCGGATGATTAAAGGTTCTTTGCCTTTCTTGTCGTTGTATTGTCTTTTTATCGATCGGTTTTTTATTGCTGTATTTAGAATATACTGGTGCCTATTTATTTTAGTTGTAAAAAGTAATTATTTGTCTAGATTCGTATTTCTGTTCTGTTCTTAAATTCGCTTAGGCCTGCAGAAGTTTGAAAATATCGTCCTGAAAATTCAATCAGATCAGTTCTCAAAATTAGCCTATTTTTTAAAAATATGTCTTTGGTAATCCTCACTTTCCTCAGTTGAATTTTGAATTATTCTTATTTCTCCCCCTCTTTGAGATTTTTTTTCTAATGGAGACTGGCTTTCATATGAAAATTTTGACCTTGGCAGAGCTGCTCTAAATATACTTATAGTTTATAAGATATAGTTTAAGATAAGTTTTGAAACTTGAAGTACCTGCACCATTTTCCTAAGTTCCTAAGATTATATCATTTTATCATGAAGTAATATCTAGGAAGGACGATCAGAAAGAAAGAACTTTCCGGTGGTCAATGATCGGTAGTAAATTTGTCCCGAAAAATTTCTTTAGTTTAGCTGTAGTAAAAAATAGGAATACCGAATTTTGGTGCGTGAAACAAGGAGCGTTTTGTCAAGTTAATTGTAGTTTATTATCTTTTATTTTCGTGTCACTTTATCTATTGTACGGAGTCCGAAGGTATTGCCATGGGAAGAATTTTTCTATACCCATATTTTAACTGACACCAAAATTTAGTTTTGAAACGGATATTTCTGTTCTGGAGAAGAAACTAATAAACCGATTTGGCTGGGATATGAAAACTTAGCTATTTCTCTACCTACTTGAGGAGAGAAGTGTAGCGCCTACTTTAGTGCTGAAATACAAATTCAGTTTTCCCCAAAAACGGACTCTAACGATTTTGATTCAAATTTATTTTATTCTTTTTCTGGAGTCGCGGCTCATTTGAAAAATCATTCAAAATTACTGCCTTAAGGTAGGTACTACCTTAAAGGACAGTGCTTATAACAAAAATTAGACATAGTCGAATCAAAAATCTACAACTCTTGTATTTCATATTTTACGTCCGAAACTTAGTTTAACCACTATTTGTAATTTCGTATAAGAAACCGTATCAAAATCGATTTGTTTATATATAGAGGTTGAATACACAATACACTGCTATGATTTGCGTATAGTTAAGAGTGTATACGCTTAGTTTTCTGGTTTCGATTCCGCTAAGGTCAGGAATTTTTAATAATAAAAAAAAATTAAAAAAAAGTTAATTACTACGGATAATTCATCAAACTTGAATGTAAAGAGAGTAAAATAAGTAGGCATAACGCGTGAAGACTAGCAGAAAAATCTGGTGTGAAACACTCACACAACTTTTTCTTGCCAATGAAAATAATGAATAATATAGCCTAATATTAGTAGTAAAACATTAGAACTAAACAAAAAAAATTAATCTCAAAAACATAACCTCATTTTAATCATGAGTGAATGATGCAAAATGAAAAACAACCTCAGTTTGGCTTAATATTACGGAAAATCACTCTAATCATGCGAAGCTAGGCTCTGTAGAGAAAAATGCTTAAAATAAACGTTGTAGATCTTTTAATTTTTTATACATGTTATTATAATAGGCTATACTTTTGCCGTGAAATGTAAAAATCCATTTTTTACAGAATTTTATTAAAAAACCCAGAAAATTACCGATTATCGCTAAACTAAGCGTTATACAAAGAAATGTTTGAAATCAAATTGTAGATTTTTAAATTTTCTACAACTTTTATTATAATATACGAGTACACTTTTGCGCTAAAATGCATATTAAGGCTGCAATCGCAAAAATACCCATTTTTTTCTACGAGAGCACAGCCTTCTCAAGAATTTCAGCAGACATGGCGCCTACCCTATCTCGTAGAGCATAAAAAATTTAGCTTATGAGGGGATTTTTTAAAAAATCGTAGGAGCCGTTTTTGAGAAAATCGCAAAAAAGTTAAAAATAAAACTAATAAACTTCTACTTTTGGTTGACCGATTATGATGAAAATGTTTGTGTCGGGTCATCTAGTGGTATCTTACTTAAGTTTCCAGTTCATACGATGTTTCATTCTTGAGATATTTTGTTTACACTCAGATCAATCGCTAAAAACATGTTATTTGTTGGGTTCAGGGGGTCTGAAAACTTGTATATCCGTTGGAAACTCGATTTCGATAAATCGACATGTAAAACAATACTTTCCTTCCTATACAAACATATAGGCAAGAGAAAGTAGAAATATGTACGAAAGGAAAAATTTGTATCTGACACTAATAAAATTTCGATTTTTCAGGAATATTAAACTTTCTTGAAAAAAAAAACATATTTTTACTTTCACAGTCACTGAAAAAGTTTTATACGATCATATTAGATCAAATATTAGTTTCTACTTTAGAGTTTGGATAAAGTATGTTTATTTCTAGACTGTTCATGCGCATTTAAGTCTTACAGTTTTCAATTATTAATTTCTTTTTAAATTCCTTAAGGTTATAACAGAATTGATGTTATTTAGAGGATTAATACATTTTTTATTGTATAATGTATTTATAAATATATGAAATGCTTGTTAGGATTTATTTCGGATTATTTTTACGTTCAGGTTAGTTAGTTTGAAGGGTATAAAAGAGCTCATGTCAAAATTAATCAATCTCTTAACGATAAAATGGAAAAAGGCAAGGCAGCTGGTATTCGAGTGCTTAATACTTGGGAGTTTCCTACAGCTGTCACAATTACTTGAGTTCTCACTGAATTAAGATGTCTTAAAAACTGTATTTACTTCATACTTAATCCTTACTAACGATCTGTTTTTGTTATTAACTTAATTATATTTTTAATAACTAATGTGAAAGAAATATCCGGATTTAATAAAGTTAAGTGATTTTGTTCCTTAATTTGTTTAACTCATAGAAATGGGTCAATTTTTTATTTTTATTCATTGTATCCGTTATTGGCTTGCGGTGCTTTATTAATTTTCATTTATCGCACTTCAGCAAATCGAAATTGCGATTGTAATTTATTTTTAATTTTTAATGAGGATTGACGATTCTCCTCGTTTTTAAATCTCTAAATTAATTTTTTCCTGCTTGATCGGAAAGAGAAATGTCAAAAGATGAATCTCTTTGTTATAAATTCTTAGAAATTAGTAGGCTACTCCGTGACTGTGACACAGCTATTCAAGGTGGCAATCAGCTAAAATATGTTAACTATTAAGGTTCCGGACATTCAGAACAGATATGAATTTTATTAGCAGAAGACGAAGAAAAATAATGCTTCGTAGAGTTTTTTTATATATACCTACTATGTATGATTTCTTGTTCGATATAAAATATATGGTGATAGAATAAAATTTAGTGAAAGATTTTTGACGATTTTTTATGATAAAATCAGGATTTATTTTTACTATCAAATAAACCATATTTTAGAGATCAACCATTAATTTTCTTCTATCTTTAATTTTGGGTATAGTATTACACACTGAGCTGCTCAAATTCCGTACGTTGTATTAAAATTTATAAAACGAAAGGTTGTAAGTTTTATTTCCAGAAGTAGAGGTACTCTATAGTACTCTCTCCGGTGTAAACTATTGGTGTTATTTGTTATTCAGATTAAGACATTTCTACTTCATTTTTGCTTTAACAGTCGTACAGTTTTGTAGCTACATTATGGGCTCACGGGTTTGGATTTGTATTCTGTTGATCATAAAATTTACTGTTATATGTTGTAGCTTTACTGTTTATATGTAGCTGTAATACATCTAGATTTTTACAGGTGACATTTTGAAATCTGCATTGAACATTTCATTTCGAAAAGAAAGGTTTTGCGTAAAAGAAATCACTAAAAACAAGTTTAAGAATTTTGACTGAATGATATGGATCGGCTATACTCCTCCAAAGAGACACGATACGCCCAGATTGGACCCAAAAAATATTTTGTAAATGAAGATTTCTAAATGGAGGTTAATTTTTTATAGAGGGTTAATGAAGAAGAGTAGCTTATGATGGCGATAGTTTCTCCATTCGTTCATTCGGCTTCAGGGAGTTTAAAATATAAAAATTTTGAAAAATTGGAATGAATAAAAAATTAAACTAAACAATGAAAATTAAATTTTTGTTTGATTTTCTTCAACTTTTTGTCATTTTTGATTTGTATTAAATTGGATCCAACAGCTTAGTTATTGAATACTTTGGGTTAAGTAACGGTGGGTTTTAACGTGTAATAATTTTCCAGTTGCCAATCAACCCCGAGACCTTCTGCTTTAGAGCGTAGCCATGCTACCCATTGCACTAGAGGCAATCACAACTTTGTGAATTTTTTACTTTATTTAAAGTCGCATTAACAGCTCAGTCATTAGCGAATACATTGCGATATGTCACGCTGAGTTTTTTTACTTCCTGAAAGTCTCCAGACTCTGGCCGGGAATCTAACCCGGGACCTCCGCGTGGTAGGCTAGCGCGCTACCACTACGCTACTGAGGCGGCCAACTTAAGAATTATTATTATATACTTTATCTTATCCGCTGAAGTGTAAACAAAATTTTCAGTATAAACTCTTAGTATCTATGAGATAGTTTAGTTCTTTTAATATTTCGTAGTTATTTAAGTCTTCTATTAGTGAAGACACCCAGATAATTTTCTCTTGTTAAAAATTTGTAGATCATATCCGGGAATTCAACGTCAGACCATCGGTTTAGCAAAATACGATTTAGCTATTGATTCGATATTTTTGTTAAGTATTAACTCCACGTTCTCCATATTGTGACAAGGTACATTTTATTAAAATCCTATAAACGGAACTGAAGTACATAAAATTTTATGACTTTTCATCTTATAAATGTTCGAACATAATGTTTCCTGTAAAACTAGAAGTATTTAGTAGTAAAATTTTCATTATTGCGATATACTTTACTGAAAATTTTAGACATTAACTTGGTAACGAAATTTATTTTACACTTATGTCTTGAATTTAAATAATTCAAGACACATACATATTTTAAAGGATACATTAATTTTTTGAACCAACATTAAATCGTTTTAATGCAGAAGTAAAATAGTGTAAATTTAAAATTCAGAGTGCCTGCAGTTCGTTTATAGTAAATAAACTGTGAATTCACAGCCCCTATGTAGCGTATGTTTATTCAGTCGCTTGCTTGCAAAATAACTAAATTTACATAGATAACTTAGCAAACATGCATTAGTACTACATAAGCTTGTCTGTTTTGTTACATTATATTTTGATTGCTACATTTTAAAATAAAAAAAGTTACTGCGCAGATTGTTTTACGCACTTAGTAGTTTAACTTGTAATGTACTACATAAAAATTATTTTTGAACATTACAGTATATGCGCGCAATTTGGAATTAGTTTAAGGCACTGCAGTTTACATTAAGTTCATTTAAATAATCCAAAAAATTTAATTCTAAATTTGTTTTTTTTAGTAATTGTTGAGGTTTTAATGACTAGCATTATGAATACACAAACCTCACAAGTTTCAAGTCCGTCAAGACAAAAAGGAAATTTTTTTTTTTTTTTTTTTTTTTTTTTTATCAATAAGAATTATTTACAAACAGTTTAACAAAAACTAAAAAGGAAATGAGGTATTAAACAGTATTCATTTTCTCGTTACCTATTTTAAAGGATTTTAAGACTAATATTGATGTTGTATTCACAACATTTTTATTTTGTTATCAAAAATTTCGAATGATTCAACATGAAATGGATCCATGCGCGCACTTGCGACAAGAAAATTGTAATATTAATTTAATTTTGTTGCCATTTAAGCTACGGATAACATAGATACAACATTTTTAGTGGCCTGCGGCTGCGCATAAAATAAAAAGAGAAGCGTTGCAAAAACTGTAACACGTACACCCCATGAAAAGTCAAAGGACACTGAATGAACAGTTTTGTAAAATTTGTGAAGATTAATGATTGCACCCAAAAATATCTTAGATACTACAGAATATCCAGTGAAAACTTTACTTGAAATAGTTGAACCATTTTGTGTTAACTTTAAGCACACCTCACCTCAGAGTTTTTCTTTATTATCGCCGTCATTGTATTATTTTATCCGCTTCTCATATAAAGCTGGTCGTTTCTCAACTTCCATTATTATTTGCTTTGGATCTATGACACAGTTCATCGTATCGTCAGATTCGATGTTGGATGCTGTGTAATTTAAGTTTTTAAAAAAACCTAAATAGACTGATCACCTCTCTCAAATCGCAATTACGAGACGATTCTGATTACTTCTTTTAATATATTATTTATTTGTGTCTGTATAATGTTTTACAATAATAAATGTGCTGAAGGTGACAATGATACATGATAAATGATAACATGAATGACATGATGAAGCAGACCACCTACTGATGTAGCTTTTTGGTTTTGGTTTTACTTATGGAGTTCTGAATCAGTGTAAATGTATTAGTTTTATTAATCATCTAAATTGTTTTTTATTTTTTATTTTTAAATTTTAGTTTTTATTTTTAATTAGGGTTACAACAAGTCTCTGTTGCAAGTTCTCTTTGCCCTTCTGGGCTTCTCTATGTCCTGTAAAGTAACTGAGCTAATCGTCTTAATTACGGTAGTTCGTTTTTATGTCTAGCTAATTTTCTGTGAAAACGTTTATAGTATTGTTTTATTGTATCGAATACATAAGGAACTTTCAGGTCTTCGTGAATAGTCTCGTTTCGTACGTCCTCTTGACTGCAGAAAAATTAAATGATAAAATAATAGTTGCGGCTACAAAATTTCAAGTTGTTCGTATCCGTTTTTAGTTTGAGCTTGCGACAATTGTGTTGCAAATCAAATATAAGAGGTCCTATTTTTCGATGCGATTTCTCGGATGAATGTGTTCGCAGTTTTCTTTTAAAACTGTACGCTTCATTTCTTGCAATTTTTGTCGCGTTACAAAATCTAACTTAAACTTTAGGGGTTAGGTGATACAATTTTGTACGATTTAATTAATAATAAAAGATTTTCTTAGTTACGATTGATGTGTAAATATTTATAATATAGGTAAATAGAGTAGTAACGGTGTTATATCGTTGTAATAAACGATTTACCGTGAGTGCAAATAGGTGTTTCTTTATACTCATGAATACACCCTTTTAACAACAGCGTTAACCATTATCGTAACGGTCAGTAACAATACGAGTGGGAAATAAAACTTGATAGTTTAACTGTAATTACATCTGTGGTTTCATTTATCCGATTTGTTAAATTGCTTAATTAACTCAAATGATACAGTACTTTAGATTTAATTAGAAATAAATTGAATTTTCCCTGATTTTTTTATTGTTCTTGTCAATTATATCATGTAGCTATTACATGTTAAATATTATTGTCTAGTAAAGACTTAATTAGTTTCCCGCTGTATAAAGCCTTAATTTATTGTCTGTTTTCTTTTTTCCTAATCTGTGTAAAAATGTATTAAACGATTATTTTATGTGGTACATCTTCACCTTTTTTATGTTGAGAATGTTTTTTTGACACACTTGTCAAAGTATTAGTAGTACAATATTTATATATATATTTCACGATGAAATTAGTTAGTGAACCATATTCTGTATCTTTTTAAACTTGGATTATTTTATGTGTATAAACTTTTTTTTTTTTTGACACTTTTAATTGAAATTTAGTATCTGTTATTAAATTAATATAACAATTTCTAAATGTGAAGCTAATGTTTCAAAACTTGATTTACTTGAGGGAGCGTGCAGTCATCACCACAGTCCTACAGTTGGCCAAGAAGATCTCTTGGCCAGAGGCGCTTCAAACGTCTGCGCTGAGTACCCGGTATCGCCCTAGTATACATGTTTTGTATGAGAGGGTTGTCGTGTAGTTCAAATTTGTCATGCATCGTCTTGTATAGTTGTTTCGCGATGTCATTTACGTATGGCATTTGTAAGTCTTTGTGCAACATTGAGTTTGTGATGTAAAAGGGGCATTGCGTTATCGTTCGTAGAATCTTGTTCTGAATCGCTTGTATACGTTTCGTGTGTGAGGGTTTAGCAGATCCCCAAAGTTGAACTCCATATGTCCAGATTGGTCTTAAGACTGTCTTGTAGATTGTTAATTTGTGTGACATATTTAATTTAGAACGTCTATCGAGTAAGCGTTTTAGTTGATAGAAGCGTGTTTTGAGTTTGTGGCGTGTGTGTGTAACATGTGCGTTCCATGTAAGTTTTCTGTCCAAGTGTAAGCCTAAGTAGCGTGTTTGAGTAGTGTGAGGTAGCGGAATATTATTAATGTAAACGGTTGGGCAGTTTTGTCGTCTAAGAGTAAACGTCATTTGTTGCGATTTGTTTTCATTAATTTTAATTTTCCAAAGTTTAAGCCATGACTCTATCTGGTGTAAATGGTTTTGTGTCTTTCGCGTTGCAATTACAGGATCGGCATCAACCGCAAGAACTGCCATATCATCAGCAAACATAGCCATAGTTGTATAGATACAATTTGGTATGTCACTGGTGCTTACAGAAAACAGCCTTGGTGCAAGTACGCTTCCTTGTGGTACACCAGCATTGACTTCGTACATTCCAGAAAGTTCGTCACCTTGTTTTACTCTAAAGTAACGTTCCACTAGAAACGATTTTATTACTAGATACAGGCTATCTGGAAGTATTAGTTTCAATTTGTATAGGAGTCCATCATGCCAGACCCGATCAAAGGCTTGAGATACATCAAGAAACACGGCCGAACAATATTGTCTGTTTTCAAGAGCTGAAGAAATTATATCAATTAGTCGGTGACATTGCTGAAGCGTGGAATGAGATGAACGAAATCCGAACTGATGATCAGGAATTGTGTTTGAAGCATCGATAAACGGTACTAGGCGTGGTAGAAGGAGTTTCTCAAATAGTTTGGACAGAATAGAGAGTAAGCTAATTGGCCTGTAAGAAGTTAGTTGGTGAGGTGGTTTGTCTGGTTTTAAGAAGAGAATTATGATAGAATACTTCCACTGAATAGGGAAGTGAGTGACTCGGAGAATGGAATTGTAGATGTGAGTTAAGAGTATGATGGATTTCCTAGGAAGATGGCGCAAAAGTATTGAAGTAATAAGATCATATCCCGGGGCTTTGCCTAATGGCAGGTCGTGAATTGCTCGGAAGAGTTCCCCGGGGGAAACTGGCTTTGGGGGAAGGCTAAGTTGCAGAGGAGCATTAAGGAAATTTTCTATGTTCGGATGATCTTTGTGTTGTAGGTTGTGTGGTTGGAATGTGTTATGTAAGTGCTGAGCAAGCATTTCTGCTTTCTCTTTATTGGTGGTCGCCCAAGAACCATCAGGTCGTTGTAGACTAAATGAAGGATTGTTATAGTTAAGAATTCGTCTTGTCGTGTGCCAAAGTGTTTTGTTTTGAGTAGAGAGTGTCTCAGTGAAAGCCATAAATCTATCTGCTCTGTAACGCGAAAGGACAACCTGTAAATGACGATTTAGCCTATTAAGTTCTGCTTTAACGCTGGGGTATCTGTTTCTCTGCCATAAACGACGACATCGGCGCTTAGCAACTATCATTCGACGGATGTAAGAAGGAACGTTAGGTGTGTTTAAATTCCATGTTCTCTCCTTCGCAACTGTCCCAAGCTGCGCTTTGTAGATTCTTTGTGAAGATTTCCACTCCACGCTCGATTTCACTAGGGGTTTTGAGGGAAATTCCCAGGTTTGTTGTTTCTGACAATATACGTTGGTACTTATTCCAGTCTATTTTACCAGATGTTAGGGAATGCCTGTACCTTAATTTGGTTGGTTGAGAGTTTAACGTAAGTATTACGGGTGTATGATCAGATGATAGATCAGGAAGAGTTTCAAGTTCGTAGTAGGGGAAGAATTTAGACGATACAAAGAAATCTAGAATATCTGGGAGGCAACGATTATTGTGGGGATAGTAAGTGGGTTCTGCAGGGGCATAATAAAAATATTTTTTGTGAGTTAAAACATCATATAAAGTTTTTCCCCGCGGGTTTGTAACTCGGCATCCAAACTGTTGATGTTTTGAATTAAAGTCACCACCTGCAATGAAATTTTTTCCTAGATAATTGAAGAAATGTGTAAATTGTTCGCGCGATATATTATGATTAGGCGGGCAGTACACAGAAGAAAGGGTAAGGGAATGAGTGATTAAAGATACTTCTACCGTGGTAGCCTGAATGTACGATTTTCTGTACGGAGGGAACGAATTATGACTAATACTATTACGAACAAAAATAGCCGACCCTGCATGGCTAGTTCCATCTGGATGTGTACTTCGATATAGTGTGTAACCAGTGATATGGCAGTGTGTTGTGTCCTTAAAGTGTGTCTCTGTAATAAGTGCAATGTCTACCCGATTGTCATGTAAAAATTGTTTGAGTTCGTGAACATGACGTACAAGACCTGCTGAGTTCCAGAGAGCAGCGACGAGGGACCTGCTGGTTTCAGCCATTGATATGACTTAGCAACTTGTTAACGACCATATTAAGCGTAGTAATGAGAGGTGTCAAAAGGTCCTGAAAGCGTGTAAAAAAAGTGTTAAGAGTGGCTGTAAAATGATCATAAGGATTCTGAGTCGTTAAGGGATCTGTTGATGAAAGAGTTGAGAATGTCATGGAAGGCTGAGATGGCTGCTGAGAGGGCTGGAATAACTGAGATGACCGAGTATGAGATGGCTGCTGCCGAAGGGAAGGAGCAGCCATCTGAGCGTATGACCGTGAATTCAATCTCGGGTCACGAGAAAGGGGGACGGTGTGAGTATGAGTGGACTGTGTATGATTTGACTTTACCGAGGTACTCACGGGGACTGCAACAGTGACTGGAGGCTCCAACATTACATGAGATTTATTAACAGAATATTTACCAAAATTAAAATTTCTTTTATCTCTCAGTTCTTTATATGTTTGACATCCTTTGTACGTGGACGAATGATTGCCTTTGCAAAGAACGCAGACTCGGGGTTCATTGGCACCTCTTGGACAATCAGCAGTTGGATGAGAGTTGCTGCAGCGTGCACATCTGAACGGATGATTACAGTACGAGCGGGTGTGTCCAAATCGTAGACATCTTTTGCACTGAACTACGTCACTTTTCTTTTTTGGCTCTTCAACCTTAATGCGTGTGCTTAACAAGGATTTAACATTAAAGATTTTTTCGTTATCTTTGTCAGGCTCAAGATCAACGAAAAATAATGGTAAGGGCACTCTTGTACCAGCCTGTAAAACATTGACAACGTTTCTTACCTTAAAAGACAGTTGTTCCAGAGAATCCTTGATCTCACACGGATCGATACTAGGATGCAAATGACGTATTACGACTCTGTATGCTTTTTCGTGGGGTAGCTGATATGAATGAAAATTGCGTCCCAATTCTCTTAATCGGTGTACAAGAGTACGGTACGTTTCGGATGTTTTTGGGTAAATGGTTACCCCGTCGTTGTTGGTCGCTTGAAATTCAAAGTCACCAGTTACTGTACTCTTCAACTGAGACATTAAGTTTTTGTAGTCGCGCAGTTCTACGTTTTTTAAATAAATTGGTGGAGGCTTGCAAGAGTCTTCTTGTAACGATTCTAAAGGTCCGTATTTATTTGTTGTTGGGACTCGAAACTTAGAAGGAGGCAATTCCGAGTCAGCGGAACTCTTTTCCGTATCCAACGGACGTTTTTTACTAGACATGACCTTAGTCCATGCCATTTTCTGCGTACCAGTTGTCTCAGGTGCGACATCTAGGTGAGCGTTGATCACCTTCAAGTTCTCTTCGTGATTGAAGAGATTGTCCATAACTCCCTGCTCCATAGTCAATGGAAACAGGGAGGATTATTATACATATAACAATAGTTTATGAAAAATACTTACAAAAAATCAATGTAAACAGAAACACAAACATAACCTCACACATATGCACAATTTCCGTGTCTGATATTCTATCTTCACCGTATTTTAAAATAAACTTCTCTTTCCCAATAAGAATAAAGTCTTTTTTTTCTTGTGAAATTAATTAATTAATTAATTTTCGATGGTTTCTCACAGAAAATCAGAAAATAAATTTATGAATGTTATTCACTATGTCGACACCAGCTGATCAGCTGATCAGTGTATAAACTGGCATTACTCTTCACATCTATATATTGAAATCATTGGCGTATACTGTTCACATTTTACTTCAACTAAAATGTTTTGAGAACTAATAAAGCTACAATAACGTATGTAGGGTTAAAATTCTTGGGACGTTACGGACTATCGGAGTAAATGTGTGATAAATAATTTGGTCTAATGTTACGATAGTACATAGAAATAACAAATGTCCGACCGTAACTTAAATACAAATAAAACAAATTACATAAATGAGAGTTCATTTGATAGTGTATGATTTCCCGTGTGTTTTAAGCCTACGTTTATTATTTTAACTCCTATACGACTCGAAATATCTATATATTAATTTCAGTTTAAGTTGCTGTTAATCCGACCGGTTGGCGGCCGGCTTGGTGTAGCGCTTAGCACGTGGCCACTCTATATTGCTTTGTTTACACATAACGAACACCACAGTAAATAATTCTATACCCCTTCCCATAATAAAGCTTCTGACAAAAATAAAACGCTGCGTATCGTAATTTAAAAACACCAAAATCTTGCTGTTGTTTTACGTCCAACTGTTTTTTTCTATTAATAATAATGTTGACGTTGAAAGGAAGTAGATAAGAATGAATGATTAAATAATATCAGACCTGACAGGGATCGAACCACCAACAGGGGTACACCAACAGATCATCCTCAGTATGAAGAAAACCGTTCGAAGAACCGGTACTTTAGCTAGCTGTGGTTTAAGAAAATTCATGCCGTTCAGAATTGTAACACTTTTAGAAGTCTCAGAAATACAGTTTATTTATTTAAAATTTAATTTCCAAAGAATTATCTGTAGCTTGAAATAAAAATATGTTTCTCTTAAGGAATGGAAAAATCTTGTCCGTACAGATATTCCAAATATAGGCCTATGAATTGTCAGGAAGTTACTTTTATTATAACTTCTTAACTAAAATGATGAAAAAACTTTGCGTTTATTATAAAAATATTGAACACTTAGCTTGTGATTATTTTTGATGAATTTTAGAGGTTTTTGTGTAAGGAGTATTTATACACTTTTAATAGTTCAACCTTATTGTTGTTTAATACGGGGTCGAGAGTGACTATTCTCATTATTGGAATATTAAGTGAAATTTTTTAATGTACTGTGGGTAGTTACTAACTTTTTCTCAATAGATTCAAATCGGGTATTATACTTTCTACATTCAAATGGTCTAATTTCTTAAGATTTAGTTCTCCTATTTATCATTTAAGTTAAAAATGTACTGAGTATTAGTTTTTTGGTGGCAAGTTAATTGTATAATATCGATAAGCGTGTGTAAATCCTTAAACATCATATTTTTGTTTGAGCTACTTCATTTCGATATTCTTTAAATATTTAAATTTCATTTGAATGTAGATGTTAGTGAGTAATTTAATTTAATTTGTACTATTAGGGTTTTTATATCGGATTAATGGGTGTGTATAAGCATTTGGAAGAAAGTATCCAGATCCATTAAATCAGGAAGATTGTCAGCTAAACAGTCGGATTGCTAGTAAAACCGCTTGCATTTAATGGCAGGCCTGATTGGTATTCCCTCCTTGTTTGCGGAAAAATAGAACAAGTAAGAAAAATAAGAATAGGCTTACTTAACCAGAAAATATAAAATTTGGGACTAGTAGGCCTATTTTTCTTTTGTATTGTAAATAATCGCTAACGTAATTTTCGTTACCTAATCAACCAGAAAACTGAAAATACGTAACTCATGACCGACTGTATTTTAAAGGTAAATTTTGTTATATATAAAATATTTCGTTTTGAAAACGGGAAATAAAAAGAATTGATAAACTTAAACATTTAATTGTTTTTGTTCGAACAGAAAAATATTTTGTTCATATTTTTCTTACGTGTCATAGGTTCCTTATAAAACAAGATATTTTGTGAGTTATAATTTATATTTACTGAACCATAACAGGTAGGAGTAGTCGTAATTATTGACACTTGATACGCTTGTTTCAGGGCTACAAAAAAAGTTCTGTTTCTTATCATTTGGTCAGCCGATTATATGACTGAAGCATTTAAAAAGAGAAGAAGTACTGGTGTATAAGACACTACAATGAATTTCATTATACAGCAAGACCCTGTTGTTAATGACGTGAAGGTGTCATTTGCAGGGTGGAAAGTAGATGCTTTTCAGTGGGCCTGGTATGCTGATAAGCTTACTTTTCAACTCAGTTAGGAAGGCAGTGGTAAACCATAATTCCTCGTTTTACTTAGTGAAGCCTCTAGTCTAGAGGTCCAAACCATCTTTTCGGCTGATGACCTAAACGTCATATTTTCTAAAACCTGGAAAAATGCGGAAAACCTCAATTTTATCTTTTGTTGGCATTTGAATATTGTTAGGTTGTAAAGATTTATAGAATAATATTGATTGAGATACAGGTAACTATTTTTTAGTTTTTAAACAAAATTTAATATTGTTATTTTGCACTTGTGTAAACAAATTACTTAATATATTTCATATTAGTTTATTTAAAATTATTGATATTGTTTTATACAAATTTAAATTTTAGTTACAGTAACAAAGCTTCTTTAATACTTGACTTGTTTTCTATTCTTTTATTTTCCGATCGCAGAGGAAAATTTGTGCTTCCGTTGACATAATATCTCGGTCCATAATTTTATTATACGTTGTAATATTATTTGTTATATCATTCATGTACCAAGAGATTTTAATTCTAATATTACTTCCTTGTATGCTTTTGGAATTTAATTAAATTTTAAATGAATAAACTTTCAAATGTAACTAACTAGACTAAGAAATTTAAATTAAGTAATATGAGTACAGTGATATATTTCTGATAATATCTAATGTATTTATTAATGTAACTTTCTAAATTGATTGGTATTCTGTAATACCTCTTGATTTCTGTAATAGAACAATTATGGTTATCAATAGTACTCTGGGAAATCTCTTAAAAAATTAATCATTTGAAGGAAAATCATTTCAGAATAAAATAAATAGCTAGACAAATCGTACTAAATATCTCGCCAATCTTCATGTAATGACTGATTTGATGTCTCAACAATTATAATAATATTGTATCATTTATTCCGGGTGCTTTCCGGATCTCGTTATTTTTAAGTAAAAACACGCCTTATAAATTTATTATAACAAAATAATATTTACTTATATTATACTGAAATTAATTGTTGCAGTTATAAAAACTAAAAATTACACGTACAATTACAACTGTACAAATAACACTCTCTTTATTAAAAGGTTAGCTGATTTTATACGAAATGACCGTCGAATTTTCCGGAAGGATAGAAAACATAACAGAACAATCCAAAGAATTAAATACATGAAGAAAATTCTACTCCTTATTAGAAAAAACAATTTAGGGTGTTGACTGGAAGCACAATTGGATCCCAAACGTCTTAATTGGTTGAGAATATTTTGTATATTAGTAATTTATTGTTGCTGTAAGTGCTGATCCCTTTTTTAAAATCCAGTAAATTTTTTTTGAAAATTTGTGTTAATTTTTTGCTTTTGTTTAGTATATGTGTCTTTTAGTTTAGTTGTTTTTGTAGGTGTACGCCAAAATACTTATGTTTTCTGCTTCAGAAATCTGTGTGTAAACACTACAATAATATTGTAAAAAAACTGATTTTGTCGCCCAGGAGATTATAAAAATGCTATTAAGAAAAACCAGGAACACACAATCACGATTCACTTGGAAAAATATTTCCCACGATAAAACCATTCCAGTAGATTTTTAAACCGTTTAAAATTTGACAAAACTTCGTGTTTTCTTGGGTATCATAGGCCGTCCGACAATTTTTTTCATAATGTACAGTACACATTTTTATTTCTTTATTATTTTTCCTGAACATATTTATTCCCTATGATCAGAATCAGGATATTTCAGTTGGACCCAGATATTATTCAAGACTGATGTTACAAAGTACATTTTCTTGCTTGTCGAAAGTAACTTTGTCAAAGTACTAGTAGTTCATCCTTTTCAAGTTCTTAGAGCTTAATTATGGTATCAGCAATAAGGCTTTGAAAAAATTTCATCATCGTCTGCAGTTGCGTGTAAAACACCTTCTACGAAATACCTATTAAATATTTTAGGTTTTACCTTTTTTTATTTACTAACTAGTATGGACATTTGGAATACAGGTGTGGAGGACCACTATGTATTGTAATATTGACACACTACAGTGGTTTCAAACAAGAATTTACGCTCAATCACAGGTGCACCAAACAGATGATTACATCTTTATCAACTGCATATCCGTTCCGAATGTTGGCAACCTTCATAGCAATTCTCAGTTTGTTCATTGCGCTGCATTTTATTTGCAATTTTTGAGCTTTTTTTCCAAACCAACTCCTCTTATTCCAAAGCCACGAACTCTTTTTCTGTCAGATCCTATTTTTATATACTTTTAACATTATATAGTGACCTAAATATTGTGACGTTAAAGAATAATTTGCAGACACGATACTCAGTATCAGAGAGAATTAGAATTGCACTGAAACTATCTTACCATGTTTTTACTAGACTAGAAACAACAAGACGATTAATGTGCAAATATCTATCCAACTTCTATAGCTATTAATAATCAATAATCACACTACACTTCTACGTAACATTACATTTTACACTTCAGTAATTGTCAACATTTAATAAAAAAATCAAACAATTTTAACTAAATAATAATTCATGAGAAGTGTCTCCGCAGAGGCTTAACTTCATTCCAGATACAATACAAAATAACTTGTTTAATTTTGTTCATCTTGTAGATTGACTTTGTAAATAAAAAACTGTTTTTACTTTTGTATGAAAGTAAATTTCATCGTAGTAATTCTATCTCCTAATATTTTTTTCACATTCTGATAGACAATCCATTTGTCCTTTTATTTGTCATCTTGACCACCCAGTTTTATCTTGTCTACGTTTTACCATTATACTTACATGACCTAATCAGCTGTGTTGTATTTCATATCTTTTCTCTGATAAACAGAACATCAATAATTAATTACTTGGTGTCCACTTGCAGCATCTCTTTTCAGTATATTTGACGTAATCTGATATCGTCTATTAACTTCTTTTTAAACAGATAGAATAATTAATAAAATTTAAATTACATAAAAAATTATGAAGTTAAATCAAATAATGATTCTTGTTGTGTAGGTATGAAGATCGGAGATAAAAAGTTACAGGATTACCTAACAGTCAGCATCAGCATGTTATGCTAGCGGCTAGGACTTAATCTACCTCCCCCCATCCTTCGTCCTTTCTTTCTGTACTATAAAATAGATCATAGAGATTATACGCATGATTTATAATAGAGGTCGATTGCTTCATCAGATATCTTCTTTTCAACATGTCGATGTTATGATTTAAACAACATCTGACTTATTTGGTCTATCTTTCTATATAGGTCTAGTTGTGTTTTTGTTTTTCTGTTACAGTTTTTCTTTTGTTTTTGTTTCTGTTGCCTACTCAATTTATTATAAATAGCATTCTTCTAATAGATCTACCATGCTAGTTTATGTCTACTTAACTTGGCTTTCCTGCCAACAATATGACATTTTATTCCGTAAATCTTAAAATACACTGTGGTATATAAATATTGAATTAATAACTTCTTTGTTTTCTTCTTTGCTTTTCATTCTTTAATGTTTATTTTCTTTTACTCTGCATGAAATTTTAAAAGTACAAAAATAACTGAATTGGGTTAGTTTTCTTTGTTGAGTCCATTTAGAACTTTCGTGGGTATAATACTGTTAATAAATAATAACTTTAAACTTTCTTTTTTAGTGATTTTACTGTAAGTTCCGCGAATGAGAATCACGTTTATAAACCTAATATATTATAACATGTGTATGGTCGATGGTGTACATAACTGATGTTTTTATCTCCGTACATGAATCGATTGATCTGTCTTTTTCCGTTTCGTGATCCTTAAATGTATTCCTTTTAAAAATTTTATTAATTTACTCTAATTATTAAAGTATCAGCCGTGTTCTCCCTATAGTTTTGTAATTTAAGTGTAACCTGTCTGACTACTCCATTATGTACACAAAAATAACGTCTTATGTAAATAAATACAATATAACTTTTTTTATGGCCTCCACATCACTCCTTATAGCATCCCTAGCCCCCGAGAAGCAATAAAATAAAACAGGGAAGCGGGACGGACCTAATTATATAATAATAATAATAATAAATTTTTCTTTTTTGGGGGGGGGGCTCCCAAACTTCCCTACACCCCGCCGTCTCCACCCATTACTATGGCTGGTCGCAAGGATGCGAGGTGGTACAGTAGAACAGCAAGATAATATCGCCTTAGTATACCGCACCATTGCAACTTAACGTAGTCATTCTTTCTTCTCTAAAAACAGTCAGCCGTCGAGCTTAACATACACCACATAGACACAAATAACACATAAAAGTACATAAAATGACATAAAGATTACGCAGTATTTACAGCCATCCTTCACAGTATCCTGTACAGTTTTTCTTTAATTTTACTATCTCTGTGAAACAGATCTACCTCTCCATTTATTTCATTGGCTGTAGCTATACATCTATTAATTGGAGCTATTTTACTTTTTGTAGCTCCAGCAAACAGCCTAAAACTTCTTAAAGCTGTGCCAGGTACTCTCAGAAAAATCTTCGAGATATCCGGAACTTCAACTCGTGAGTGCAGAATGTTGTAAATGTAAAGAACTTCCATCACTCTACGTCGCGTGCTCAGACTCTGAAGCCCGTAGAATGAGATGGCTAATGATAATGATAATAATAATAACAATAAATAATAATTATAATTAATTATAATAGTATAATTTCAGCCGGTACAGTAATGGTGGTAGCAGGCATACCCCCTATAAGTTTGCTAGCCTGGGAAAGAAGTGAGATATCTGAGGTACTGAAAGCTGGAGAGGCTACAACGGCTCAGATAAAGAGAGAGGCCAGAGGTAGACTTCTCAGGAGGTGGTAAGAGAGATGGGATGAAGAGGTGTCCGGTCGATGGACACATATATTAATTCCGGATTTCAAAAAATGGCTGAGTAGGAAGTACGGTGAGATTGGTTATTACCTTACGCTGGCATCGACGGGGAATGGTTGCTTTCGGGTGTATCTCCACCAGTTCAGACGATCAGATGAAGCAAGCTGTCTGGATTGTGAGGTGGAAGAGGGCAACGCAGTACATGCGATTTTCGACTGCAGAATATGGATACCGGAGAGGGAGGTTCTAGAGACCCAGCTTGGGTCGCCGATTTCTCCAGAAAATCTCGGTGATTTTATGATTGCAGAAAAAGAAAGCTGGAAGGCCATTGAGGAGTTCATCCAGAAGGTGATGAAGTGTAGAAAAGCCCAGCTCCGTTAGTTTAAAAAAAAAATACTCAAAAGGGGGGGAAATGGGTGGTAAGAAGAAAACTCGCGCTGAGACAACGTTATCCAGGTAATAAAGAACCGGCTTGTGAAGTTATGCCTAACGGTGATCCCGCGGCAAGTCGGGATGGGATAGAAAGGAACTGTGAGGTTTTGGCGGATGTTTGCCTTCGGCAGAGCTCCGCATACCCCAGGTGAAGACCGACCTGGGTACCTGTAAATTCGGTTTCCTATCGTATAAAAAATTGCAATATAATATTAATTGCATAAATAATTATATTAATAATAATATTGACCGTGTTTTTCAATGGTCGTTTGACAATGCAATGCCGTTAAATATTGAGAAAACTGCAGTCATTACGTACTCCAGAAAAACATTAGTTAAAAGTATATTCTGCCCCTGGAAGTTCCCTTCAAAGGGTTGATACGATATCTGATCTAGGGGTAGTGGTGGACTCAGGGTTGTACTTCAATAAGAACGTCGAGAAAGTTACGGCGAAGGCTTGAAGGAATCTTGGCTTGGTGAAGTGGATCAGTCGAAATTTTAGAAACCCTGAAAGTATCGTTAAACTTTATCTAGTTAACGTCCGCCCCATTTTAGAATACTGTTCCGTGGTTTGGGGCAACTATAGGATTACCACTACCAGCCTTATTGAAAGTGTTCAAAAAAATTTTATGAGGTACTTGGTGTAGAGAAAGTTTTCTGACATAGGCAGTTATGAGGGTTTATGCAAATTACAAATTGCACCCTCTGAGTAAGCGTCGTGGATTGGCGGCGGCGTTGTACCTCTACAAGGTCCTGCATGGATATGTTGATGGCGATATTTCTAGACTGGATCTAAAGGTTCCCCATGCAGGAGTGAGGAGATATAGATTGTTTGTTACATCTAACGAGTTTAAAGATGCCTCACCTTTGGCCCGTTATGCTGGTATCGCAAATGATTTTGGAAACGAAGTAGACTTTTTTAACTCGAAAATTTAAATTTTTAAGGTGGAATTACTGAGGAGTGTGATTTGACGTAACTGACTGTGATAGTATGTTGATGTAATTTAAGTTTTTATGTTTAAGCCCTTTGGACCTGCGTGTTATGTGTATCTATGTTCATGTCTTCGTGTCTGCAGACGTTCTTCGTGAATAAGTATGTTGATATATGATTTGGTAAATTTGGAAATGATAATAATTAATAGGAGTGGTGAAATATAATGTAATGAATCATTGTAGCAAGTATATTAAGGCTGTTTACCGTTCTACTTGCTGACGGACTTCCGTACCTGGCTGCACACTGTTCTGTGGGAGGAGACAGCAGGGTGTAGGGGAGTGTGGGAGCCCTGAAAAAAAAAGAAATTATTATTATTATCTTACGTCGTGAAATTACATATATTGTCAATTGTGTATAAAATAATCTGTAACGCATATTGTATGGAGTATAGTCTTGGAAGCAAAAAAATAAATTTATTAAAGAAAATTACTCCATTTCTACATTTAATTTAAATAATAAAATGACTTTCATTTTTTAAAAAATCTGAAATCTGGATTTCTGAATCACTGGAAACATGTAAACCTACTCTCAGAGGTTACGTTGTTAACAAATAAATGAAGTTAAAAAAAACACGAATTCCTACATAAGTATCATTGTCTTCTAGTGTTAAAATCAAGAATTTCCTACATGTAGGAACCAGTAGATACAGCTACTAGGTAAAAACACGGAGACTGCGAAGTGCAATGAGCATGGGTGACGGTAATATTAATTGGTATTTTTAATCAAGCTATGTCCACAGCGTGAACAACGTTAGCGTATCTCTCTTTGGCCGAGGGTGGTTTTAATTAATTTAAATGCATGATAAGCCCCTGACCCCTGCCAAGTGACTTAACGTATTGTAAAAACTTTTGCTCTGCCAGATAACACTTATCTGCTCTGCAGTTTGTATTTCGCTTCTGCCTTTTCCTCTTGGTACCCCTTTTGCAGCTTCATCACTTCTTCCCTATGGTTTAAAATTCTACCATCCCATTACATCCTGTAATACTATTTTCGATGTGTCACTAGATTTTAGCTTTTGTTTCATAGATTTTATTCGTTGTTTGTTCTGATACTATTTTTATTTTTTATAGTATTGATAGGGTTTTTTATTAAATAATTAAAAGTAAACTCTATTTTGAATAACTGATTTTTTTTGAAAATTTAAGTTTTTTTCATTCGTACCTATTGTTCACAGATGAGAAATCACATCAAATTCAAAATCATCATGAGTATTTTTTGCTCATGAATTTATCCTGTTAACAGATACCTGCAGTTTTTTTTTAGTTCTTTTGGCTGATTCATCTCTTTTGTTTTCTCAGAAAAATGAGCGCAAAATATTACTCTTTTAGAGAAATTACAACACTTATTTCTAAACCTATCGAGAGTCAGCCCACGTCTCTTATCAAAAAATCAGTTTTCCCAATGATCGTACATATATATGGGCGTAAAAGTTAAAATATTGTTTCCAAAACTTGTTGTTCTTCGTCTTACTATGAAGGATTAGGCATAAGCCTGTTCCGAACTCACAAACCATCCTGTACGTCCACACAACACCGTACATCTCGACTACTGCCATCTTCTTCGAGGTCTTCCCACCTCCCTTCTTCCAACTGGAACATATTCCATCACTTTTAGAGGTATTCTCTCCTCTGGCATCCGTTCTAAATGTTGCCTTCATTGATCCCGGTACTGCTTCACTTTTTCATTCAAGCTAAATACACCCAACTCTGATCTAATTTCCCCGTTATGTATTAGATACAGCCTCGAGCAGCCCTTCACCCTTCTTAAAAACCTCATTTCAGCTGCTTGGATCCTACTTTCTTGGCGTTTTGTGGTAAGCCATGACTCACTTCCATAAAGAAGTACTGGGGCTGCTATTACCTTGTAGAACTTCACTACTGTCTCTGTTCTAGCTTTGTTACCCAGTGACCTGTTAATGGTACCACAAATAGCTTGAAATTTGTTTATTTTATTTTCGACATCCAAGTCCCTATCAAAGCTCACATCGCAGCCCAAATAGTTATAGTGAGACACTTGATCTAATACTACATTGCCTAAAACAATCTTCGAACTAGTGGGATACTTCTCCCTGAATGCCATAACCTTTGATTTAGCAACCGAAACTCGTAAAGTATACTTTTTACATAAATCATTTAAAACATAAACTGCTCTTTGAAGCTCATCTTCACTCTCCTGTATGATCCACATGTCATCCGCAAATAGCAATGCATTGAGGTAACAAAACTTGTTATAAACTGAAATAAATGAATATTTGAAGATCCATACAAAAAAAGTATCCACGGACCTACTGTTTTGTGTAAATTTTACTCATTTCATATACAAAAACACAACACAAATACTTTAATCAGAACACAAACACAAAATTCAAATTTCTTAATTGGTGTACTTTACATCAAATTTTCCATTACTGTTTTTTTAATAATATTCCTCTATCTAGTGTTCCCTTTTCGTCTTAAAGCACGAATTTTTTGTGAACTTTTTAGAAAATTAATTTAGAAAACTGTAGTACTATCCGAAATTTCGGTTAGGCCGGACACCATTTAAGGTCATTCAGAGGCACGCGGCATATTGGTGTACCGTTTCTATACTGTACGCATGATGAACACTGTTGATATGCTGATATATTTTATTGTTACAATAACTTCCGGTTAGAAATACCGTTAATATACCGTAATCTTACTTTCACTATTATTCTGCTAAAACAATGTAGACTATATAAATTTCGGAGTGACGAAATATCTGGTGGTTGTAGGTGAGGTAAGGAATCTACAAATTGAAAAAAATTTTGTTAGGAAATATGAAGAATTTTGATATCTGGGTGATTGGTAACGCAGGAGGGAACGCATCTTCAACAGGGTTTCGGACAAACTATATTGGGACTGAATTTCTTGCTCTTTTAGATCTAGGAGTATCAGAAATGGCACAAAAATTTTGATGTATCATACAGTGCTTTAGAACATTCTGCTGTACAGCTCGGAGACGTAAAGATGACAAAAAAGGGGTAAACAGATGGTAAATGCAGTGGAGATGGACTACTTACACAATTATTACATCTCCAGGATGTAATAAATCCAGAATGTAATAAGTAATACAGAAAGAAGATAAATCATAGGGAAACTGAATATAACAATTAAGGAAATTGAGAAAAAATTTGTGAGAAAGTTGGGATATGGACAAAGGATGGATAACGAAAGTTGCCCTAAGAAAATAATTAATTGAAATCTACCTGGGCGCAGAAGACGTGGTAGGCTTCCGGAATCATGATTTAATCAAGTGTGGCGTGACATTTAGGCTACGTCAGGAATTTAATAAAGGAGAATTGGATGGGTAGAGAGTGGTGTCATGTGGGGTGCAAGGAATGGCCAGAGTTGTATCAAACTCGAAAAAATTTACTAAAACATATGATATTATTGATTTATTTTTATTTATCAGATAAATCGAAGAGCGTTTTAATTGAGATAGCGTATTAGGCGAGTATATATGTACACAAACTTTCTAGTCTTTGCTTAAGGATCTTTGAAATTGTGTTTTAAGCTGAAAAAAGCGTTTTAAAAGGGAGCTAATCTAATGTAGACGTAATGTCTGATGTAAACTTGTATCTAATGTAGGCTCATTTTGGCCTAGTAATTTCTATTTCTTGTCTACTATTCAATAGTCTAATAATAAAGATAATATACCTACTTCCTTTTTTTTGTTAGTTGGTATTATTATTTTAAATGTTTATGTTTTAATTTAGTTATTGTTCAGAAATATTCGCTTGTACCCAATTACGTTTTTATTACACGGCTTTAATTTTATTATTCTTTAACGTCTTGTAAATGAAATTATTGAGTAGGTATAAAATTATTTTTATTATTCAATTTTTATCAGCAATTCCTGTTTTTCATTTTGTGTCTTTGTTTTATAATTTAATTTCGTAGAAATGTTAATAAACAAGAAACTTGTTTATTAATGTAACTTTTTAGATCTTTATTAATAATTTTCTTCATTAGACGAATCAGTAAGTTTTTAATGTTAATACAGAAATATAATACAATTTCGCGTGTACTGAATTACATTTTATATTAGGTCGTATTATTAAATTGCAAGAATATGATAATTTTGTGCTAATCGCAACTTTTACAGCTTTTATCAAAGTATTATTTATATAAAAGGGTTGAAAGATAAGATCTGTAAAGCCTGAATTTTACGACAGAATGAAGAACGTTTGTTCCGGTACGTTTTACGGTTTTCATTTTGTACTGAGCTTTTATGTTCAGGATTAAAAGGTATTAAAGGCGCATACAAAACTCGACTAAAAACCCGCCGAAAGTATTTTATGTATAGATAAAACTCGCTTTCTATTTTATCTTCATTATAAAGGAATGTAGACCTACATACGCTTCTATTGACTTATACCAAGTTTACTTCCAAGTACAGTGTTTTTACTGTGTGTAATTTTTACCGTGTAGCCTATGTGTAATTTTGAAAACACATTCACTGAAGTACTTGTAGTAGGTTTTCTGTAAAATATTTGTTTAAAAGGAAGTAAGCCTGTTGTATATTAAAATATTTGGTATTGTTAAGTAACTACAAGTAACTTAATAACAACTGGTGTTTAAGCGCTTTCTTTCTACCAGAAAATTTCTCTTTCGGGCTTAAAACTATAAAAAACTAAGTTTCCTACATTCACGATCTAATTAGCCTACATATCGACCTTAAATTTATATGTTTATGTCATTATTTTTTCTACCAACAGGCAAGTGGAGTATTAAATAATTTGCACTCGATCTACTAGTTCCAAGGCTACAAAAAATGGTTCTGTTTCCTATCACATTGTTAGCCAATTATATGACTGAAGCATTTAAGAACAGAAGGTGTAAAAAACACTAGTCACAGTTATCTCCTCTGAGAGTAATGAATTTCATCAATATACAGCCTGATCGTGTGGTGAATAAAGTGATGGTGTCATTTTCAAGGTGGAAAGTAGGTGTTTTTCAGAGCGCCCGGCATGCTGATAAGCGTACTTTTCCATGCAGTGAGGAAGGCATTTGTAAACTGCGTCACTCCTCGTTTTACTTAGTAAAGCCTCTAGAGATACAAACCAGCCTTTCGGCTAATAACCTAAACAACAACATAAAAATTGAATTTTTTTTTGGAAAAAAAGTGTTATTAGCCGGCTGCATTGGCGTAGTTTGTAACGTGCTCGCCTCTCATCATGCGGTCCTGGGTTCGAATCCCACTCAGGCATGGCATATTTTCATACGTTACCAAAAATCATTTCATCCTCCATTGTACAAAGTTATACCCCAACGTCGTCGCTAATGACAGTTTCAGTTGATGCGACGTTAAATAAATAAATAAAAAAAAAGTTATTATTATTACACCTATTATAAAGAACATGGAGGTCGACGTGTAAAGGTTTGTTTGATGCCTTACGTGAAACGTCAGCAATTAACCTTACAAATTTGGATGGACGTTTAAAATTCGTATCGTAACGGAATTTTCTGCTGAACCAAGGGTAGAGTACAAGACACTAGTCACTGCTATCTCTTCTAATGAGTTTCATTGTATGCTGCAACCAGTCCCTGAGGTGAATGAACTAAGGTGTATAATCAAATTTATAAAAAATTAATAGATCTACAACTTTTATTTCAAACCATTTTCTCTACAGAGCCTAGTTTAGCGTGAAAGAGTGATTTTCCGTATTACAGTATTAAACCAAATTAAGGGTAGTTTTCATTTTGCATCATTCACACATGATTAAAATTAGTTAATGTTTTTTTTTTATTTTACATTGTTTACTTATGATAAAACAGGTTATATTGTTCATTGTCTACAATGGTAAGAGAAAGTTGTGTGAGTATTTCACACCAGATTTTTCAATGAAAATAGTGCGGCTAAAATTAAAATTACATTACTGAAACAATATACGTGTAATGAAAATGTAATTTTGCATAAAATAATTTTGTTAGGCTGTTACGTTCTATTAACAAAACAAAAGCAGATATTTTGTTCCATCGGCCCTAAACCATAATAAAACCGGACTGTTAGTCTTTAAATAATGTACATTTAATGGTGTTTTAATGGGGAATGTTTCAGTGGTCTCATTTTCCTATAACAGGATTAATGTGTCGCGCACTAAATTGTATTCTCCAGTCCTTTTTTACTCATCTGCCGTTTACTACTGTTGTACAATAGTGTGTTTGTTGTACATACAAAATTATGTGAGAATAATTTGGTTATAGATCAGTCATTCCAATCGAATTATTATTCAATATTTTCTATTTGGAACCATCACACATAAGATAATTTGTTTAGTATTTTAGTGTGATTATAACACCTTTTACTTTTAATTAAATAATACCTTTTAAATAATTAACTCTCAAATTTAAAAAAAAATAAAAATTAAATTATTTCGACTTTGACCTACCATTCAAACCAATTTTTAAATGAATTATAATTATTATAATTGCAATCAGTTAAATAAATCTCATTATTTTTATAATTAATGAACTTTTACTGAAGTACTGTTTTGTTTTATGAATTAATGTACTTTTAAAAAACAGAAAACTATATTATAACGAACCAAAATTTAAAAAAAACATTGTAACGCTAATTATTAACTCATTTTTACTTTATTTTGCCCTACATGAACGTATACGAAAGGAAAGTATTGTTCGTATGTCGATTTTTTTAAATTAAATTTCACCGGAAATACACGTTATCAGGTCCTCAGGGCAAAAAACATATTTTTAGCGATTGGTCTGTGTGTGAACAAAATATTTCAAGTTTGGAATGTCGTACGAAGTTAGAACTTGAAATTTAAGTTAGGTACCATTAGGGAATCGGACACAAATATTTTTGTCAAAATCGGTCAACCGGAAGTAGTAATAATTTATTCGTGCAATTTTTAACACTTTTCTCATTTTCTCAAAACGGCTCATAATATTTTTTTTAAATGGCCTCATTTACTAAATTTTTTATCCTGTAGGCCTACAAGGTAGGGTAAGCACCATGACTGCTGAAATTTTTTATAAGGTTGTGTTTTCGTGGTAAAAAAAATTTTTTAACTGCAGAATTAAGCATTTTAGAGCAAAAGTGTATATGATTACAGTTACAGAACATTTAAAAACCCACAAATTTTATTTCAAACATTTTTCTACAACGCTTAGTTTAGCGTCACTTACTAAATTTTGCCCATAAAAATCGGTAAAAAATTAAATGTTTTAAGATTGCGGTCGTAGTGCTTAGGCCTATGCGCTTTACGACAGAAGTGTATATAATTAAACTTTTAGGAAATAAAAAACCTCCAACTTTATTCTAAGCATTTTTTTTATACAGAGTTTAGCGTTAAATTGTAATGATTTTCCGTATTTTTAAATTCTTCAGAGGTTGATTTTCATTTTGCGTCATTTATTCATGATTATAGTTGTATTGTTTTTAATTTTACATTGTTTAGTAGTCTAATTAAACATAGGTTACATTTTCATTATTTATATTGGCAAGAGAAATTTGTTTTCTGAAACGAAAACAACCTATCTTTTTAAGTTTGTATTCTGAATGAGTTGTATAAGTTAAAAATTGTAAGACTAATAAACTAAAGATCGGGGTTCAATTTCCTGTTACTGAGAAACACTAATCAAACATTATCACACGGCTTAATTTTTCGACTCAAAGTAAATAAAACCAGCCAAAGCTAATGGTTTTGGATGTTTATTCGACGGTAAATTACGTAACAAGAAATAAATTTATAAAACTGTAATACTATATTTTTCGGTTTATAAACACAAAGGGAACAAGTTCCCGTTGTGCATAGTTGAACAAATGAGGTTAAAAGTTTTCAGTTAGTCTTAAATTTTTCTTATACAACATAAAGTTTATTACTGTTGGCGCAAAATTTTCAGAATATCTTATTATGTTTTATTTTAACATTTACAGCAGTGAAATTGGAAATTGATGGTTTTTTTGTTGTAAGGGAAAATGACACTTTATTCCTTTTTGTTTTTTAGACCTTGGTGAAGTTTATATTGACCTAAAAGAAATCACGTCCTGTTTTATACCTTAATAAAGAAAAACACACCCAGTACCACAGCAATTTTCTTCTAAAATTGCTTGATAAAATATTTTTGTGAACAAAAAAGGAGGAACTGTAGGAAAAAATTATTTTCAATTTTTATTTCCTTTCATTACCTTGATATTGTAAATCGTGTATTGTTCTTTACATTGTTATGTTGTATTCTGAACCAGAACAATTTTAATGGCTTCATTAAGTTTTTGTCGCAGGTTTTACGGGTGGGAAAATATTTTTGTTAGATGTATAATGTCATTATATGTTTTTAGAGATTGTGGAACTGATGAAGTTGAAAAACAGTGTGACCAGATAGTGAGTTATACGCGTGTGAAGTGTGACGGTATTGGTGCCATGCAGCGGTTGTTACAGTCAATAATTCAAATGGAATGCCTGGTGGAGATGAGAGATTGATTGCCTGTGGGAATGTGAGAGGAGAGACGGATAAATAACGTAATGATAATTCGATTTTCATGGAAACTTCAGCTTTGGTGCTGTGATCAGGTATTGGGCGCGCTGTCGGTACTGGAACTCATGGAGAATCGGTCATGCGCCATGGCCGAGGGAACAAAATAATGTCTTTATTATTATCATCATCGGTGCTGTCTCCGATCGAAAGGAACAACTCTATTAACAGTAACAACGGAGATCACCGTGACTGGCCCAGCGTCTCTCATCGGTCATTACATGCCTCTTAGCCACCACCGCTCCTCCTTATAACCTTTTCTTCTTCCTCCTTACCTTCTTCCAATATCTCTTTACTTACCTGCTGCATTCCTTGCTGTGTTCAACCTCTAGCCTGTGCCGCCTCTATCTTATCCGACTGGTCGACTAGTGACTGCCGTTTGGCCTCCAGAAGTAAACACCATATTTTAAATTGTCAATATTACCTCAATTTTATCATTCCTATTTTTTATACTGTTCTTATATTTCCATTATGAACACGTTTTTCAACAAAATTTCTCGGTATGATATAAATACATAGGCTACACATTTTTAAAAATATATAATACAAAATTAAAAAGGTAAATTTTTATACATTAATGTTGATTTCTTAGGTGCCAGGTTTATTTTTTTATCACTAAATTTTTAATTTAGTTCACCTTTCTCGAATCTTTATTTTTTAAACTAAAAACTACAGTGTAATTTTAATAAATTTCTACATAGTACATTTTAATTTCGTTAACATTTCATAACTTTAAAAATTGCCCAGAACAGGCATTAAGAGTGTTAAATTATTTGCACTTGACTGCTAATTCCTGGGCTACAAAAAATATTTCTATTTCTAATCACATGCTCATCCAATTATGTGGTCACATAAAGGTTCAGTCGAACCTTTTAAAAACAAAACAGGTAGAGGTGTAAAATACACTAGTCAAAGTTATCTTCTCTGAGAGTAATGAATTTAATTATACAGTCAGACCCTGTGGTGAATGAAGTGAAGGTGTAATTTTCAGGATGGAAATTATGCTTTTCAGAGAGATTGGCTTGCTGATAACCATACTTTTACACTCAGTGAGGAAGCCAAGGTAAACTACATCACTCCTTGTTTCACGTAGTAAAGCCTTTAGAGGTTCAAACCAGCCTTTCGGCTGATGACCTAAACAACTTCAAAAATTTACTGTCTTATTAGGTAGATTACTCATCTGCTGAGAATATTGAAAATTCAAATTCTGCGTAACAGAAACCGTCTACAATATTTATGTAAGCTATACGTTTTTGGCAACACTCTTAAATTAATTTTTTTTTATGATTGCTACAGATTGCGCTTCACCCCTCATCTCAAATGTTCCTTTGTATTCATCCTGCCAATCGTCCTTTTTTTATTCCTTTTTGTTGCTGGACTGTAGCAAAGATTATTCTTTGAACACCTTTCTCCATTTTTACGCTACACGTTTCTTTACAATAAAAACTACTTATTTTAAATTCTATTTAATACGGTATCTACAACCTTGTGTGTTCCTCGTATCATATCATTTCGGTATAATCTTGAGATTATGCACACCCTTCCACAAAAATTCGTGCATGCTTAAATTATTACTCGATCTCTACTGAGTATAAGAATGAATTAGCTCAAAACATCTCTTTTAAGAACGTTTTACAAATTAATTCAAGTTTTCTAGAAAAATATTAACATTTTTCTTTATTCGATGAAATAATTTATTAGTTTATGTGTGAAAGTACTGAATGTGATTATACACTAAAAGGATAGCTTTTAAGTAAATCACTGTTTCCATTTAAGGGTATTGAAGAAAATGGAAACGTACTATTATATTAAGAGTAAAAATGAAACCCTGAACTGAAAGTATTAATGTCAAAGGATTTTTTTCAAGAATTATCATGTTGTTTTTGTCTGTTTTGTATTTTACTTACTGATTATATAATAAAACATTAATTATATAACATAATTATATAAAGTAATTATAGTATGCATATTTAAAATGTTCAATAGGCCGCCTCCTTTGCGTAGTGGTAGCGTGTTAGACTATAACGTGGAAGTCCTGGGTTTGATTTCCGGCAAGGGTCTGGGGATAATTACTTGTCAAAACCCTCTATTAAAGTTAGATAACACTCCATAATTGCTAATAACCAAGTTGTTGATGTTACTTTAAGTAAACTAAAAAAACCCAAATAAAAGTGAAAAAGTTATTAATATTTTGAGCGGTTATTAAGATATTGGTCGTTAATAATTTTTGCCCTTAATAGGCCGGTAGAGTCTTAAATTATTTGTACTTGATCTGCTAGTTCCAGGGTTTCAAAAATTGTTCTGTTTCTTATCACATGCTTATCAATCATTGAATGATTGAAGCATTTAAGAGCAGAAGAGGTAGAGGTGTCAAAGATACTAGTCAGAGTTATCTCCTCTGAGAATAATGCATTTCATTATACAGCCATAGGTAAATGAAGTGAAGGTGTCATTTGCAGGTTGAAAATTAGGTGCTTTTCGGAGGGCCTGGCATGCTGATAACATTTTTTCCGTTCATTAAGGAAAGCAATGTTAAACCACCTTAGTCCTCATTTTACTTATTTAAGGGTCTAGAGGTTCAAACCCAGGGCCGTTGAATAAGAGATTCTTTTATTCAACGGCCCTGGTTCAAACCAGCTTTTTAGCAAATGACCAAAACAACAATAAATTTTAACACTTATTATATGTACGGTTACACGAAGCATATTGATTGAGCTTCATGCGATCTTCTATTTGTTAAAAAGTATTGTGTATAAAAGTTGTCAAATCAATTTTAAGAAATTTTTAACAACCGAATTTATTTTCTGTGAAAGAACAATTCTCTGTGAGTGATATTTGAATAATATATTAACGTTTAAAATGTTGGTACATAAAAAATAAATAAACTAAATTGAACTAAGACAAAAACAAGAGGGTGGGGTTTCTTATTTTATAACTAAACCGGCGGTTCTATGTAAACTGATGTTATAATATTTATGAAAAGAGAGAGATAAAAATAGTAAATTTTTATATATTAAAGAAAGATAGAGATATTGAACTCTATATACGTATAAGAACCTAGTTGATAATGTACTAAACCTGTCTCCATTCCGGCCGACGCACAAATTTAGATCTCATTCGATATACCAGTAATCAAAACGATACAAAAAAAAATTAAATGGAGGAAGAGAAGGTGAAGAAGAAAAAGAAAAAAAATAACCTCCTCTCTGGTATTATTATACCTGCCTCGAAGTGGAATATCAAACTAGAATCAGCTGCTTACGTATTTTCAATAAGAGTTTGCCTTGTTTCAACTGTACATTAATGTCAAACTGCTGTATTTTATGTTTTACCAATCGATAGAAAAATGCGTACTGATCATAAACAAACAAGGCATAAACTATTGGCAACAAACAGTACCAGCCTCCTAGTTCCGAGCAAGCCAACCTTCTTGTTTCTTATTCGCTTCCCATATACCCTGAAGCGTTTTAAGTGTTTTCAATGCACTCAAAGTACATTTTATGTATGACAACAAACGATTTTAACCAACCTTTAATCTACAAATATATTTAAATTTACTTCATACATATTATCTGTGTAAATTTAATATTGTTATTATTTTAAAGTAATCGAATATTTAAATAACCTTATACTATTAGCATACATATTTTATTTGCAGTGGTTTTCTATTATAAAAGGAATATAAAAAGTTAATGTCGGAAATTAAAATAAATGTCCTTCAAATTTGGTTAAATTGAATAAAAGATGCTAACTAAATAACACATTACGATTTGTGGTTTAGAAAATTTAATTTTAGAAAAATTAATGATAATAAATCGCAACATGACGTTTACTTTTATACAACAAAACTGCCCAACTGTTAACATTAATAATATTCCGCTGCCTCACACTAATCAAACGTGTTATTTAGGCTTAAAATTCGACAGAAAACTTAGATGAAACCCACATGTTACAAACACATGCCACAAACTTAAAATACGCTTCTATCAACTGAAACGCTTACTCGATGGATATTCTAAATTAAACATATCGCATAAATTAACAACTATAAGACTAATCTGGACTTATGAAGTTCAAATTTGGGGATCTGCTAAACCTTTACACACGAAACGTATACAAACGATTTAAAAAAAGATTGTACGAGTGATAATGCAATGCCCCTTTTACGTCACAAACTTAATGTTGCACAAAGACTTACAAATTCCATACGTAAATGATGACGAGAAACACGACAAATCTTAATGACATGACAACCCTCTCATACAAAACATGTACGCTAGGGCGATACCGGGTACTCAGTACAGACGTTTAACCCTTTATAGGTCTTTGGTAAGTATACTTACCACTGGCAATAATGTCGATTTTATTTAAGAGTAAGCTATGCAGTTGAACCTTATTGGCATTTTATGGTGTTATAGATGTCCTCTGATAAGTACGCTATCCACATTTTGTAATTAGCGCGCAGCGACCATTTTTTCGTGAGTTCCACGAATGTGGTAAGGATTCAGTGGACAATTCGAACTGGCACAACTCTTGCTCTACGTGTACACACATTTCCGCATAAAGTATATCCATAACCTATTCTTTCAACAAGGTCTACAAATTTTAATGTACGCAAATGCCTACAACCTTATTTCAATGTACAAACATACAAATAAATATTTAATCTTAAAATATCTAAATAATTTGTCCCATAAAAAATTTAAATTATAAATTACAAGAACTTCTTACTAAACTATACTCTACAGACGCATGCAACAAACTAAACAAATTTGTCTGAATATTTTATAATGAACAGAAAATCATATATGAAAACAAATTAGTCACATCATTATGTCTGACAGATTATTAATAACAACAGTGAAAACAAAGTGTAGTGACCGAGCGCGATTCGCACATTACAGTAGTGACTGTATACTTTTGTGACTGTACCGTCGTTTCATTGGGCGAAGAGTGGAGTAGATAAACACCGAGGCTGCTTGTGCCAATTCGAATTGTCCAAGGTATACCAGCCTACGCTACCGTGTTGTTTTATTGTTACTTTTGTACAGTGCGTAGAAAGTTCGAGTTTTTAACGGGAAAGCAAGCATTCATGCTAATTTAAAGTTAATATAAGTTACTCTACATATAGATATTTTCACAATATTTTTATGTCGTATCATCTCAAACTTTTGTCTGGTACAAGACATAAATGCTTTTTACACATTTTAGTAGATCAACTAACAATTTAGGGTTTATATTGTAGCTATATTGATGCATCATTATTGTATGTATTATAAGCTTGTTAAATTGTGATTGCATGTGTTATATATGTTTTAAAAGAGCAGTATTGGATGTTACTTGTTGCTCTCGTATGAATTACTTTCTTAAATAAATAAATATTTTTATTTTTATAAAAAGTATTGATGTAAATGATACAACTTTTTGAATTATTTTTTCTTTTTTTTTAGGTATGCTGGGTTGCGAGCGTTAATATTTTAATAATTAATTTCTGATGATGTTTGTAAGTAAATCTACTAATATTCTATTTATTAAGTTATTAATTAAAGCGCATATTTTAACGATAAAATTTCTGCTAAACTTCATTGTTAAATAAATTGACAAAGACAATGTGGTAAAATTGTTTTCACAGTATTTAGGTGAATCGAAGAATACGTGCAATTTTACTGAAACGTAGTTTTCAATATGAAAGTTAAAGAACACTACAGAAACCTCAGAATATTTGATGGTTGTGGTATCATAAAACAGATTTGACCTGTTGTGAAATTTTGACCGTCTGCTTGTTATGTTCTAATTCTAAATGCTTCATAACCCGCACACAATGTGTCCAATAGAATTTCATGAGTTACCCGTCTAACCACAATTTCCATGTTATAAACAAAACCACACTTTGCTTGTTTTATAACGTTTCGTTGCTTCGTTTATTGTTTGGGTTCATTTTCAGTTTGGAAGTTGTGGAAGAATTTTTTAATTTAAAAAATTATTATAAAAATTGGTAATTTTTTTAATTTCTTTGTTCATGACTATTCTTTCATTTCTTGTAGAATAGCTTAAGTATACATAAGTTTATTTTAACATTTCTTTTGTAAACATATTAATTAAGTAGGAAACTAACTTTTAAATTTACAAAAATGAACCATTTAATTTAGTTTTTATAATCATTTTAACTTACTTCGAGTTTACCTAATGATTTAACAATATCCAGAAAATTTTTTTATTTGCATCTGTACGTTTCACCATATTTTATAATATCGAAATCTGAAGTGTTGTTTTCTAGTTTGCTTTAATTGTTTATGTTATTTTGAAATCCGGCCGTACATATGAGTTATTCCTTCGGCTACGGATTTAATTTTTACAAGTTGATAAATAAGTTTTCTCATTGACGTTACTTTAACTCATATACGTACATTCTAATAGGTGTATGTGTTTAAATGTGCATAAGATCTAAAATGAGGTTGGTTTGTTTTCGGTAAAATTTTTCCTCTGTGATTTGAACTTTCGTATATCATTATATTATAAGTATATTATTGATAAATATTTTATTAAAACAATATATAAGAAGAACGTTTAGTTTTTGTCAATCAGTGGGTGTTTGAACCTGATATAAGAAGATCTTCACCCAAGTTAAGGTGGATTTCAAATTTTTAAATAAAAGTAATTCCAAATAAAGTATTATTCAGATACGTGTGTTAATTATATTGAATATCAGTGTAGTAAACAAACCACTACAAATATATAATTTAAAGGTTTGTGGTAACAAAACATATCCAGTAAAATTCTGTTAGTCTTTACACTGTGGTCTAATTCAAAATTCTGTAAGCCTCGCAGAAAGATTTATTTTCCATCGTACAAAAGCTTACTTTAATTAAGTTAACGTTAGTAGGTACAACGAAATATATCCGTGTATTCTTGAACCTCCAGTCTTGGCATTTTTAGGTAATTGTCTATCTACTCCATAAATTTGTTTGAAATATTAGTATTTTTGATTTAAAAATAATGTAGTGTAATGATGAAATTGCTTATTAAGTGTTTTTCCTAACTTTTAGAGATTTCTGGTAAGCTTCAGACATCAGTGTTGCGAAATAGGCCTCTGCAACATTTATTTATTGGAAGACTAATAAAGGAATTTGGGATAAAGAGTATAAATGTTGTGTGAACACATTTGCTACATAGTACTACGTTATATGACGCATAGTATAAACCAGCGCATGCGCGGACCAATGCATTTTACTATCTTGCCTGTTAATAAATAGGAGAATTACTCAATATAAGAAAACTTAATATAAGATATACTAGTTTATAAAATAAAAGAAATGAAAATACATACGAAATTAATAACCAGCATTAATATTTTTTGAAGAAATAATATTTTATTTCTTTGCAGACGAGAAAAGTCGTAGATAACTGTATACACCTGTGGTAACACTAATGATAAATGAATCTATCATCTAGATTTATAAATCAAGTTGTCAAATCATACTGTTATTAGTTTCTTCTGATGGACAGTATTTTGGATTAAATAACGATAACGCAGGCTGCAATAGGTATAGGAAAAATGATCTAAATATTTTAAGCATAAATTATACGATCCAACTCGCTTAGTATTCAACTCTTTATTATTCTTTTCGATTTAGTTGTCCATCTGACTGCTGGGCGGGCTTCACCAGTCAGATAACCTCACACTGATTTATTATTATTATAAATTTATTACAACGTTGATCTTTTATTAAACTCTTAATGATCAAGATCTAGGAACGGTATTGCGGATATTAGAATCATTATTTTAATATTTAGGTATTATGAACGTTTTATTATTTGTAAGAAAAAGTTTTAATTTATGTCCATGAAAATTCTATTGATCATTCAGTGAATTTATTGTATTTTAATTACTAAAATGTATCCATAATTTAGTACTGTACAAAAAACCCGCTAATCTGAACTGATTTTGGAATTTCTTAACATGTTTTTTACGTATAAAACGTGTTTTAAAATTAAAACTCAGTACTTTTATAATAGAAACATATTTGTAATACCTTCTAAACATAATCATCGTAAACAGTACGGATGAGGCCTCCTGGCCTGTTCCGGCGTCAAATTTAGTAAACTGCTAGTTCATGAAGAAGTTGGGCTTTCTATCTCTTACGAAGTCTTCCTATACCACGTTACCCGTTTGACTTGTAAGTAAACACCTGTTTAGATGTTCGATCGTCTGGTATCCCTAATAAATGTCTATACAACTCTGGCCTGTATTTATGAATTTTGGAAATCACCCGTGGCACACATGAAGTTCATGCCTAATGTCTTCAACTCGTTTATGGTCCATCATTTGATACCCTAAACATAAAAGTTAAATTAAAAAAAGTTATAAATAGTGTAATTGAAAATTGAAAACGAACATAAACAAGTTCTTAATACAAAGTGTAATTACAATATAAATTGCGTTCTTATAAAACTTTTTCTCTAGTTCAGTGTTTCCCAGTCTTTTGGTCTCTTAGTACCACTTGAAATTTTCAGAAATCTAGCATTTCATCTGAAGAATATACACAAGCCTCAATAATTTATTACTGTGTAAGCCTCCTATTTTGTGTAGTTTACTTTTTCATTTTATTTGTGTACTAAAATTCAATTTGGTATTTCAGTCGATCCAGGCGTTTCAATCAAAACTCTTAAGACTTGCTTCTAGCGCTCCTTTATATGTAAGCAATAACATCTTCCACGACGATTTCAAAATTCCGACAGTAAAGAACCGCGTCATTCTGTAGTAAATTTTGCGAACGACTAAATTACCATCCAAACCAACTAGCCCGTGATAGCTACAAAGAACTTCCCAACTGTGCGACGTCTAAAGCGAAAAAAGAGCAGAGAACTGTTGGTCTGAATATTGGACAACACCCGTAAATGTAGAATGTACCACTGGGTACCTCTTTTCCTGAAAATAGAATTCTCCGCCGCCCTGTTTTTATTTTGTAGATTATTTAGAAAGTAATATTTTGAAAATACGAGTACTAAATATAAAAAAAAATTAAAAGTTTCCTTAGTTTCATGAACGACTAGATGACTATCCTAACTCCTGTCCATCCTCTCGCTCGTGATCTAGCTACAAGGAACTTCCCAACTATGCAACATCTAAAGGAAAAATGGAGTATAGACCTCTTGATTTAAATAACAAACACACCCGTAGTTGCAAACGGAGAATGTACCACTGGGTACCTCTTCTCCTTAAAGTAAAATTCCTCACCGTCCTTTAAATATCATATACTACGGAAATTGTGCAGCTCAATATACCATAATAAAAATTAAAAAGAATAAAGTATTTAAAAATCACACGTATATGTAGAATTTCGTTTTTTATTGATCTGATATTCATATTTAATTATATTTACGTTTAAATGAATTAAGAATTATTCGTATAATTCTTACAGTGAATAACAGTATAATTAAGAATTATAGTACTAATATAAACAATAACTTTAATCATTAATTGAGAGATTCAATAAGTAGATGTACAAGGAATTTATGATTGAATAAGTGCATTAGAACAGGTTGGAAAGGTGACATCGGCAAATTATTATTTGGTATTACAAAGGAAGGCCGCCTCGTGTTTTGTTGTTGCCTGGCAACGCGCGCTTACCTTACAACTTGCCGGAGTGTTACGCTTTGGAGTCGGTTTAATTACATCTTCAAATGATAAAGCCTACTCTTAAACCCCCCTCATCCTTCCCATCGCTAACATTTACTCCTACGTATCTCCCATTAAATTATGAATCTAGCACGTGGATTTTAGGGTAGACAAAATGTAACTTACCCTTCCTTTTGTATGAAATTTTAGTAAAGTAACCCTAACAGTATATTAATTCATTTTATTGATCTGTATTAATATAAAGTAAATTTTTTTATTTTGCTTTCCAGAAGTGTATTACGGTAGGGAAAATATCCACACCTCAGTATTACGGACTTTTAAGCCCGATTTTTCACTTCACGTACAGGTTTCGTACAGTGTCGTTTGATCGGAATTGAGGAATGAAGAATGTCCATAAAAAAACTATGAAAAAGGCCACATGTCAGTTTTCATTAGAGGTGCATTTTCGTACAGGGTTCGGACAGTGTCATTTGTATTAGTCGTGGCAGCGATTCCAACGACATGTACGAAACTCTTGTAAAGGCCAAGCCAATTACTGTGAGCGCTGAGCTACGCATGCGCATACTTGTCTTCGACCCTGCATACCCCTCCGACCGACAGTTAGATGTACAGTCAGAGTGTTGTTGAAAATTGACAACACCCAATGTGTTTTGTAGGCTTCTTGTTCCATTGTTGATTACATACGCTGCACTATTACAGTACGTACAAGACTATACTAATGCAGACGCACGTTTTGGTCAGCGAGCTCTATACGAAAATCAAGCTATACGTGCCCCTTTCCATGGTTAGTACGCTATTTCTTAATCTTGCGTTCTTTTTCTGTATCTTAGGTTGCAGAAGAAGGTATAATTCAGTGAATTTTAGAGAATTCATTCGGAAAAAAGATATGAACTTTTATGAATCTTCTTTAAGTCTGCTAAAAGTTGTATTAAATTCTTATTCCTCTTTCCTGCCTCTAAACAAATTCTGGATCAAATATCTCTTTACAAGCTTTTTCCTTCGTTGCTCTTCGTTGTTCCCTTCCAAGAATAAGTAAACGCTAAAGGCAATGACAACGTCTTCTTCGGTTCGATTCATCTCTGATAATGAGCACGACGAAAGAGCACGAAAGTTGTACGTGTAGTCAAAACTGGGTTTTATATTTCGTTGTCGAAAAATATGTTTGATTGTTGGTTCATCTGTGAAGTTTGAAACTGAATCCTGAAAGAATGACTTGCGCTCGGGATTGACGACCTCGTAGCAGATTTTACCTTGCCGTGTCGGAGAATAGGATTACAGAATTTTTGAATACTCTTTCAGAGGAAGTTTTACTATGATCCTGTATTGTCGGTACCGTTAGCCCCATTCCCACTAGTTAATTTAGAATATATGTATTTTTTTTCTACCTAGTTTTTTCTCATTTATCGTTAATTACATATGTTTTTTTTATTCTTTTACATTTTTTATATATTTTTTATCCATAATGTGTATATGTTGCAATTATATTATGTGTGTGACGTGTAGTTTTGTACAGACCTAGGCCGACCATTCCTGAGAGAGTTTGGTTAATTGAACTCCAACCATTAAAGTAAACCGGTAACCACTGTCTAGTATTGAAATCCGTATAAAATTAACTTGCCTTTACCAGGATTTGAACCAGAAACCGATGTGTTTTTTTCACGCTAAATAGAAGAGATCTCTTCTATTTACCGTGGGTTTTTTTATATAATGTGCAATTTTTCTCGTTACCTAATAAAAATGCGTATTCAGAAGTTCTTTTTTTCCTAAGTGAACTTATTGCAATATTCATAATTTTGTTCATTGTTAGTTTATGATTAGTCTACTTGATAAAAGCGTAACTGCGTAAAGAAGTTTATAATTTCTATAGTAAATGTATAATGAAGTATTTCATAATACTTATCAACATTTAATACTACGAATTTAATTCTTTTACTGAAAAAGGCAACTTCTAATTATAAAATTAATTTCTTTAATCATTGCGTAATTTTTACTTGTGAGTTCAACTCTTCTGTGAGTTCTACACGGTTTTTGTAATATTAATAACATATTAATCTGATTAAATCTGTACCTATTTACCTATTTGATCAGTCTATTTGATCAATTTTCCACCCATTACAGTCCATTTAAAAAAATAACTTTGAGTCTGTTTCAAAACGCATCTTCATTATGGACATTTTATGTGCCTATAAGAAAAAAAAGTAAAGTTGCATATAAGTGTAACAGATAACTTATACAATGTAACCTCCTCACATAACTGAAGTGTTTTCGTGAAGTTGTTTTTGAATTTGTGTAGTCTATTACTCCAAAGAATAATCTCCCGGTTCTTCCAATGATTGACCTATGGGCTATATCTGTGACAATTCATATAGACTCTTATTCCATTGTATTTTTTTTTTGTAATTTATTTCATTGTATTAGGTTAGTAGATAATATAGTCATTGTAAGAGATATTAGAAGAACATAAAAATAACTTTAACTACCTAGCACAAATTTTTGAGGAACAATTAAAAGTTTATTCTAAGAAACCAAAGGTAATTGTCATTAGCAAGGAAAGCTTAAACCTAAAAATGAAATTAGTATTTAATGGAAGAATGAACGAATTAATAAAGTAAACCAGTATGCTACAATCATTCAGCAAAAATGGTACTGCTTTCATAAATAAATTTGTTTCTACAAAGCTAAAAATTTGATCATCAAAATAATTGGTTAAAACATCCAAAAAATATAAGTTATGCATTTCATTCATAATTTATGAGTATATCTAGTGTGAATTTTTTGGACCATTCATCCGTGTGCTTTTGCTATTTGTTAGACCTCAAATTTTTGGATACTGTACTAAAAACTTAAGTGTTAAAATTCTTAAAAATGTAATGATTTTTGACAGTCGTAATTTAATCTCTCAATATTAAATCTTGGTTTAGTATATAATATTTCTTAAAATTCATTTCAGTAATACTAAGTACAGTAATTCAGGCCTACATGTGCAAACGTTCGTTCAGCTTCTTGTCTTCATGTCTTCTATCAATGCGATCAGATGTCTTCAAGCGTGATGGAATTTACACAAAGGGCAGTTGTCTTGTCTTCTTTTTAGAACCTCCGACCGTTCACCTCAGATTATATGAACTATTCTATTATTCTATTACAATCTTCTACATTAAAACTGTTCTTATGATTGAATTGTAACTAGTCTTCATGTTTATTTACGAAATAACTTTGTAAATGCAATTAATGAATGAAACTCTTAGTGAAGGATCGATTGATAAAGTAAATACATCTTTGAAGACTCACTAAAATTTATAAAATAAATTGGAGTCCCGTAAAATATAGGTCTTTGAAATCTTTGGAGATTTGTGTCAACCGTATACAAACTTCAGTTCCAGGGTATAATGGAATAACTCGCAGCTGTTGGTTCGTAAAATAAGAAGAAAATTAATAAATTTTAGATTTTTGGTATACTATATCATAAGTTGTTTCCACTGTAATTTTTGTATAAATTTGCTTGTAAGACTGTGAATTTCTACTTTTTCTAAAACTACTACATATTTATAAGGTATGTTTTTCTGAGGGAAGGAATCAAATTCATAACTTGACAAGAGTTCCTTAAAATAGTTCTGTTTCTTATCACGTGTTCAGCCAATTTTTTAAATGAAACAAAAGAAGTAGAGGTGTAAAAGACACTAACTAGTCAAGAGTTATCTCCTCTGAGAGTAACGAATTCATCATTATGTACCAAGACCCTGTGGTGAATGAAGTGAAGGTGTCATTTGGAAAGTAGATGCTTTTCAGAGGGCCTGGCATGCCCTCATAATCATCAAATACAACGGTAAACCACTTGACTTTTTACTTGTTTTACTTAGTAAAGCCTTTAGAGGTTCAAACCAGTCTTTTGGCTGATGACCTAAACAAACAACACTCATAATATTATTGTAAATAGTTACATTTTTCATCATTATTACACTGTCATGTACATGTACATCAACAACAAGAGTTCCTTAGCCATACTATGAATTTATAAAATTTTAAAACTTTTATAATAAATTTTTTTCATTCAAAGCTTAGCTAGCACTCCGAAACTTAAATCTTGTAGCTGATAAGGTTATCGTTTACTCAGCCAATACTACAATTTTATTGTTATAAATTTATCTTTGTTTACGAATTCCCGATGAAAAATATATAAATGGACGAAACCATTACATTCTTTAATAAAAATAGTTTCATTAAGCAATAAAAGTCTTATTGTAAAAATATAAATTACTGTCGGAAATGGTCTTTATTAACTTTCTTTTATTGTATTTACGTTGTCAGTTTATGTAATATCTATTGAAATTACTAAAAATTAACGTCCTGTCACTACAAACAAAGGCTAAATTTTTGTTTGCAAACGATCGATAGAAAATATTACATGAATGATCTATTCTATTCGCTACTGTAAACAGGATTACTGCATGTTCAATCTTATTCTTGAATTTGTCATTTGCAAATTAAGACAGATTTCTTGAAGATCATCAATCTCTGTTCATTTACAGATAAATCAATTCTCTCTCAAGAAAATGTGTTTGATAATGGATTGGAGTCATTGTGTTTTATTTTTTGTAAAATAATGTGTTGATTTTGTTTTATTTGATGATTATACTTCTATGATGAAGTCTTTGTGGTACTATAAAGGAATAAAAGGTTTTTTTTGCAGGGACAAGGGTGTTTTTAGTGTATGTATGTTATTCGCTGGTCCAGTCGGGAGGTCTAACTAAACCCAGCAGGGGAGAATGTTTCATTATACGTACTCCCCTTTTAGTCGGATAGCTAACAAACATTCCCCTTCTAGGATAACCTCCCCCACTTTTCGAAACTATTTCAAAGTTTATAATATGTGATTATTACTCACACAAGTGCATTCAAACTCTCTCGGGTTTTCTCTCTAGTGTCTTAACATTCATCTTTGTCATTCGACCAACCCTCGGTGTTCAAAAGTAAAACCAATTCTTTAAATGATTGGTTGGTTATAATATTTGTATGGAAGGGGGAAAGTAATGAATAATCGGTTGATGAAAGGCATGTGAAGGAGAAAAATAGATGTATGGATGTGAAATTCCCTTTGATATAATTTATGTTCTTATTCATTGAAATTGGTGTTTATTGCGATGAAGGCAGTACTTTTTCCAGTATTGTACCCAGTGTTAAATGACTATTGTCTATGCAATATCAATAGGCGGATGAACTTCGCCAAACTGCTACATAAATCTATAAAAGAGCAATTTTTAAAGCGATATTTCATTTGTGGAAAGTATTTTATCACAAGCAACATTTAAGTACTACTGAAAAGCACTCAAAATATTTGGGATAATGCTGTAAACAAAGGCAGCTAGAGTCAGTTAATCATAAGCTAACCCGCGTATTCAATTTATTGAGTATATCGGAAGGGAAATACCCCATTTCATTATAAAGAATAGGAATCTTTTAACAGTTTTTGAAAGTTAAAAATAGAATAAAATGGAAGTACTTCACTTTTATTGACTTAATTTAATATCAGTATTATTTTTGTTCGATAATCAATATCATCGCGAATTAAATCTGTTTTCAGCTCTGTTGTTAAATGTTGAGGATTGAACTTTGAGCTGTAATGACTTGAGGCGTTCCTGATGTGCTGTTACAGAAGGATGTTGAAAGCTTCTGGCATGGAAGAAGTCCGTGACTTCGAAATACTTCGCCGTTTTGATAAGAGCATGGAAATTATAGGCATGTGATGAGAGGTCTGAAATGTATATTAGTAGGAAATATAATGCAAAGGAAAAAAACAGGTTTATGTGGTCCAGGAAACAAAAAAAATAAAAACACCGAAGCTAAAAACCTGCGAGATTGGTATAGGTAGATTGTGAGTCCGCATTTCACGCTGGCTGCCAAAGAATTGCAATTTGCTGTGATGGTTACCATAATTATAAAAATACATTGTACAAGGAGAAGAAAAGTTTCAACGGAGAAGAATCAACGGTGTTGCATAATTTGTAAATTTTACATTGAAAATTAAATTTAAAGAACATTTGTTAATCAGCATTATTTGTTAATTTGAAACTCTACTTTAGAATATAATCCACATTTCGTAAAAAAAATATCTCGATCTAAGTTATTTGCTTTTTACTTTCTTTTGCCTATATGAATATATAGGAAGGAAAGTATTGTTTTCATGTCGATTTTTTGAAATGGAGTTTTCACCGGATCTATACGTTTTCAGACCCCCTGAACCCAAAAAACATGTTTTTAGCGATTGGCCTCTGTGTGTGTGTGCGTGCGTGCGTGCGCGCGCGCGCGCGCGCGTGTGTGTGTACAAAATATCTCAAGAACGGAACATCGTACGAATTTTAAACTTGAAACTTAAGTTACATACCCTTACCGGACCCGACACGAACATTTTCATCAAAATCGGTCAACCGGAAGTAGTAGTTTATTCGTGTAATTTTTCACTTTTTTGCGATTTTCTCAAAACCTGGTCCTACGATTTTTTTTAAAATCGCCTCATTTACTCAATTTTTGTATTCTCTACAAGATAGGGTAGGCGCCATGTTTGCTGAAATTCTTGGTGAGGCTGTTTTCACGTAAAAAAATACTTTTTTTAAGATTACGGCTTTAATATGTATTATAGCGCAAAATTTATATAATAAAAAATGTAGAGAATGTAAAATTCTACAACTTTTATTTAAAATATTTTTTTGTATAACGCTTAGTTTAGCGGTAATTAGCGATTTTCTGTTTTTTCTCACGAAAACGTGTGAAAAATCGATTTTTTTAAGATTTCGGCCTTAGTATTCATTTTATGCCAAAAGTGTTTACAATCAAATTTATAGAAAATTAAAATATCTACAACTTTCATTTAGAGAATTTTTCTCTACAGAGAGTAGTTTAATGTGAAGGAGTGATTTTTCATATTTTTAAGCCAAACTGAGGTCGACTTTCATTTTGCGTCTTTCATATACGATTAAAATTAGGTTAAGTTTATTGAGGTTAGTTTTTTGTTTATTTCTAATGTTTTATTACTATTGTTATATTATATTATTTATTATTTGCATTGGCAAGAGAAAGTTGTGTGAGTGTTTCACACCAGATTTTTTATTTACTGAACGTTTTGAAAATTAATTCAGCTTATCAAATTAATATCTGGATAAAAGTCCTTTGTTATGGAGAAATATAACTTTAAGACCACGTCGTATGTCTTGGTTTTCTGTGGTATAAAAATGGAAACTGCTAATGATGTAGCATTGTGAGTTTTGGGTGATTAAGCATTTCCTCCATAGATTCACATTCTTCAAGTTGGATATTGTTAGAAAATGTTTTGTCAAAAATAACAAACCTTTCATATGCCGTGGTAGATTTTATAGACGCTTTAGGTTGATCTAGTGGTAAAGTCGTCGTCGTGAATCAACTGTTTTAACAGATAATTTTCGGAGACGAAGCTTCGTGGTTAAAACCCTAATTAACGTAGTTACATTTATACGAATTTCAGTACTCTAGACAGTGGTTAACAGTGTACTTTGATGGTTTGGCTTTAATTAACTCTACCCTACTCGATTAACAATGGTCGGCCTGGTTCTGTACAAGACTACACTTAATTTATACGTGATACATAGCATCTTCATTTAATTGGGTCATGGGGTACGTATTGTTTTTAAACTGAACAGGTTGTAACGTACACACATTAGGGATTAAAAGAAATAACAAACTAAAAAGAAACTAAACCAACCACAAAAACTAAACAGTTACAAATCGCTAAACAGCTAAACAACCTAACTAAAGAACTAAGGAAAACAAAATCGATTTTAATTCTGTACCACTTCGATGAATAACTGATTTACATTTTTGTATTTGTATAATTTTAATTAGCTAAGTTAAATAAGTGATTTTTGTTCAGTAATTAAAATAGACTATTTATGTCGGCAAGATTTTAGGTGAGAAACTGGAAGTTTTGCTAAGACAAGATTAAAAAAAATTCAAGGAAAACCTTCTTTAAATTGTTTAACAAACGTTGATCTTGTTACAGCAAATAATAACAGTTATTGTAAAACAAAATAAACAAAGTTAATCTTTCGATCTGTCGTTTATTGAAATCATTAGCTAAATAACATTAATTAATTAGTTATTCTCACACCACCAAATAAATTGATTAATTAATTCGTACATAAGCTAATCAAAGCTTCAAAGCTTCTAGTAAGAACATCTTGAAATCTGTAATTTCTCCACCTTTGATAGTTCAAATACAGTAAACACGAAGCAAGAGCCTAACATTTATAATTGATCTGTAAACATTTACAAAAACATATCTTGTGAAAAATATACGTTCTTTATTCAAAGTAATAGGCCTACATTATTTATACAGTATTAAATTATTATATATGTACTCGCATTACAAAACTTAAAAAATTCGTTTTGTTGTGTTTTTCAGATGAAATCTCATAGAGCTTTTTTTATCAGCCACTTATTTTTCGGATTGGTTTTGAGATTGAATTAGGAATCCACTTGTTTGAAAGGTTCTGAAATTATATAGTATATATATATTTTATTTTTTTTGAGTACCTTGTTACTTCTCTTTCTGTCTCTTAGGAACAGTTTTCTAAACTCTAGTGCTGTAATTTTTCTATCTACCGCTTAAGTAATAGACGTACCGGTTTGCTTAACTATAAAGTTGACTCAGTACGTTGAAATGGCAATCAGGGAAAGTAGCCTACATCAAAATATATCCCAAGTTGGTGAATTAATTTGTAATTTTTTTAGTTTTCCTGTTTATCACCTAATCAGTAAATATTATACATAAATTTCAGGCCTGTTTCTTATCGCTAAGTTTTCGGAATCGATGACGAGTTGAGTCAGTGATGTTTAAGTATTCAGATAACTTTCACAGCAAATTTTTCCGGAAGATTTAATATTTTTATTCCCTAATTCGTGTGCGTACTTTGCAATCCATTCAATTTAAGAACAGCCAGCAACCCTATTACCCAATGAGATGAGGATGATGTGTTAATGAGATGTAGTATTGTACAGACTCAGGCCGATCATTCTTGAGAGAATATGGTTAATTGAATCCTAACTGTATAAAAGTAACTAAATTTACTGGAATTTGAACCAGAAACCTTCGTCCCCGAAAATCAGTTGTTAAACAGCTGATTCGTGGCGGCGACTTTACCACTAGACCGACCTGGTTGGTTAAGATATAATAATTGTATAAATGCAAAAAGTATTATTAATAGTTATTTGTCGTGATCAAACTTTTGAAACTAATGCATACGTTATGCGAAAAAATTGAATGTAAAATATAAGTACGAGATTACGTAGGCCTGTGTACAAAATTATGAGATATTGCCGTATAAGGACATACAAAAAAAAAACGGCACGAGGATGCTTTTTTATGAAATATAATTTATTTTGAATAAATTTAAAATTTATATTCTTTGTTTTATTTATTTCATTTAAAATTAATTCGAATTGACCGAAAAGAATTTTAATGATGTTAATATAACTTGGTTATCATTTCAAATGCGCGGCTAAAAGTACTTAAGATCTTTATACTATATTATAATGTTTTAAATTTTTTCATAGTTCTTTTTTTATTGATATCATTACTATTTAAGGTAATTAATAATTGTACGCAAATACATTATTCATTTTGAAAAAAATTAAACCGATAGGTCTTCTGTCCGATTATATTAATGTGTGAACACTCGTGTTTGTCATATATCATTAAATTTAATCTTGTGGAAGTTCAACAATTCTGGTTTGACAAGTTTGACTGGAAATGCATAATCATTTTTTCTTCCTGTGTTTCTTTTCAACTTAACAAAAGGTCACTTAAATGCGAAAAGTAAATATCTTGGTTAAATATTATTTCATATTCTTTTTGTAATTCTTTTGGAAAAATTAATTGCATTTATATGTTTATAATTTAGATATGAACATTTTCTTTGATAATTCAAAATGAGCAAATAATTATCTTCAGAATATAATTTGATTATTTTACTTCAAGTTAAGTCAGTTTAGTTTTATCCGACATTATAATTTGAAAAAAGTTAACTTCTAAAAATTTTCTCTGGGTGCATTTTGTGAGCTAGTGGTTAGAGCGAGATCTGCTTTTTTGATTTTTTCCGTTTGACAATTTTAGTTAACAGATATAAGTTTTCGAATACCTACGTCTTCAGATCTAAATAAATTTCGTCTGAAATTTATTTGAGACGAAATAAATTCGTCTGAATTTATTTCAGACGGAATAAATTCAAAGATTGTTTTGTAAAGATGTAAAGTTGTTATGTCAATAAGGCTTATATAGATAAGTTTTGTTAGCCTTTATATTGTTGTAAATAAATAAGTAAAAATAAATAAATATCTTTCAGGGTTCCTTTTCGCGAGAGTGTGCTTCATTTGATTATTTTATTCCTCCAATATATAGGCTATGGCTTTTTGAAGAACTCGATAAAAAACAAAAAGTTGCAGTGGCTGTTTGTGGATCGGACTAAAAATTTTATTGTTTTGAAAATTAAAAAAAAAGTCATCCTGCTTATTACTTTTCAAAATGTACTACAAGGATGCTGATCTGTACTTGTAGTCTACAGTGTATAAATGCGAAAGTGCTTACCAACTGACTGATTCACATTTTCATCGCTAATAATTCTTTAAGTTTCCGATTACTTAGAGTGCTGAAATAGGTATTGCAGTCCTTTAAAAGTTGAACAAAAAATTAAAGAATTTTCATCTCCATTACCTACTTGAATCTAAGGGGTGAAAGGGGATAACTACCCTAAAGCAATATATTTTTATTGCATTTTTTTTTTGTACGCCTGAAAAACTGAATTTTTCAAAATTAGCGTAGAATTTGTTAAGGCTTAGTTGAAAAAAGTAAAGTTCGGTGTGAAACCAGGAAACCAGTTTCTTAATGAACCCCGTGTAGGCTACCAATGACGCTTGCATTGCATGTGGGTGCCATTACTAGTTTTGTATAAATTACTGATTCACTTTAACATATTACTACAACATTTTAGTAGCTTACTTCATCTCCAATTGCTTTAATTTATTAAATACAAAGTTCGTTGTAGCCTAGATTTATCAGTAATGAAATTTTCAATGGTAACTATACTGTACGTACTAGATTTTATGAGTTTTACAGTATTACTTTTTATAGTTGCACGTCACTATTAGCATAACCCCTTTTAATTTCGTGCTTCGTTACTTTTAATTTCTTTTTATTCTACTTACTTTCTCGTGTAAATTATAATACAGTCCTTCAATAAAACAAGCAATAAGATTTTGACCCAGTTGCAATTGTAGTAGTTTATTTCCTTATCCTTTTCACATCATGTCAGAAATAATCGTGACAGAATATCATCTTAATATTTTTTGATTTCTCACTTCCCTCTTCAACCATCATTTATTATTATCTTCAATCTTTATGAATTGCTTTATTACTTTATTTGATTCGTTATACAAATATTAAAATTGTTTACAGACATGATAAGTCGTTTATAAAACTTTTAAGTTTGAATTCCTAGTACGTTAAAAAAAAAATTCAGTTTATCTTTTATGTGGCCTCCTTTTTTAGATTTATCGCTACATTACAATCTACTCATTGTATTAATAATAAGTTGTACAGATGGCAAAACGTGAAAATATAAAGAAAATCAAACATTATCGATCTTTGATTTCTATGATATTTCCAGAAAAAAATAACAAATAACTTTACACTAAATTTTGGTACTATATATTTAAAAACCCACCGGGTTGGTCTAGAGGTAAAGTCGTCGCCAAAATCAGCTGTTTAACAGCTGATTTTCGGAGACGAAGGTTCCTGGTTCAAATCCTTGTAAAGGTAGTTACTTTTATACGGATTTGAGTGCTGGACAGTGGTTACCGGTGTACTTTGATGGTTGGGGTTCAATGAGATATTCTGTTCACACTTACACACACGCAGACCAATCGCCAAAAACATGTTTTTTTGGGTTCACGGGGTCTGAAAACGTATAGATTTGGTGAAAACACGGTTTCGAAAAATCGACATGAAAACAATGCTTTCCTTCCTATATATTCATTTAGGCAAGAGAAAGTAAAAATTTACTTTAGAAGGACGTGATTAGTGACTTTCACTGTCCTAAAGTCCTAAAGTGTTCTTTACTGTCGGAATTTTGAAATCGTCATGGAGACTTTTATTGTTTATATAAAAAGGAGCGCCAGAATCAAGTCATAAGTATTTTAACTGAACGCCCTGGATTGACTTTAAGTTTCTTTCTGCCACTGCTCCAAAATCCAGATTGATCTTAAAAGGGGTTTGTAAATTAAAATTTTGGACACTGAAATCTGAAGTTTTTTTCTTTACCGAGTTTAGATTAAGATCCCCAAAAAACATTTATTGCCAAGTACCAAAGTGTTAACATGTTACGTATTATTTTTGTCAGGAATTTGATCTGAAATTGTTATGTTTGATTTAACAGAAGTACTCCCTTAATTTCAAATAACTCGTATTTGGTCTAAAATTTCTGTTTGTAATCAATTTTTAAAAGGTCGTAGACTCTACTATCACTGTTGTAGTACAATCATATCTTCAGTGGTACATCTTCAGAAATTAAAATTAAATTTCCCTGTTTTTTATTTGTGATTTTACGGTACTTACGTTACTTGATGATGTTTATTTATGTTTCTGACTTAAATTAATTGCACTCGATCTGTTGGTTCCAAGGCTACAAAAAGTAGTTCTGTTTCTTATCGTATAGTCAGCCAATTATATGACTGAACTATTTAAGAACAGAAGAGGTAGAGGTGTAAAAGACACTAGTCAGAGTTATCTCCTCTGATAGTAATGAATTTCACTAAACAGCCAAACCCTGTGGTAAATGAAGTGGAGGTGTTTTTTGCAGGGTGGAAAGTGGGTGCTTTTCGGAGGGCCTGGAATACTGATAAGCATTCTTTTACACTCACTGAGGAAGACAATATCCACCTAACCCCTCGTTTTTACTTAGTAAACCCTCTAGAGGTTCAAACCAGCCATTCGGCTGTTGACCTTAACTACGACTTAAATTTGAACGCAGTATTCTGTGTTCTGTAATGAGAATTGGCTGTCAACCGGTCATTTTACTAAGTCGCTAGTCCAACCCCTGTAAATTAACTTCTGTACAATCGTAGGGAATTATGATTTAGATGTGATACTTGTTCGTAGATTTTTATGAAGGACGGAATTATTTTCATAACCTCTTAAAGAATTTTCCGTTACGTTTTATACTGGAATCCTAGAATTTGGTTGATTACTTATTACTGAGAATCTTTTTTATTTTTACAGCAAACTGAATCTATTGATAATATATATTGATTTCTAGGGGAAAAACCTATTTATGTATTGTTTATAATACACTCAGGTAAGATTGTTGATAAATAAAAACTTTATCCATCTTTAGAGAAAGACTTTTAACTCTCGGATTAGATATCTTTTAAGAAGACCTAATGTCATTAGACCCATTTTGTCTTCTATCTCACTCGATATTTACCCGGTAAGTGAATCAACTACCCTTTTACCTCCAACTAAAGTACTGTAGCTACCCATATACACATAAACCTATCGCCACTTTTCCACTATATCTCTCCTATTTTCCTTTTTATTCCCGCTCTTAAGAGGTGAACGTTTTTCTTTTTATTTCATAATGTTATATACGTATAAAAGAGTACAAATGTATTATTTTATACAAGACAACTGTTTTAAAAATTACTAATAAAAAGCAATTTTCTCTTCGATTTTCAATGATAGTTATAAAACTATATGCCAATCTGTTGTAATATGAAATCTAATAGTTCTGATGTACGTAGTATTTTCCTCTTAACCTTATTAAATAGTTTTATACAAGAAAATCCATACTTAGAAAATTGATTCCCTGTAATATCTTCCACGTCGCTTCGGATTTCACGTAATCGTTTTTTAAAATATGAAACCTATTGTTCATTTTAACATCTCTTCTGTGTTTTACAAAAAAAATCATAAAATATAAAATTATTGTGTAGGTCAACAGCTGGTTTAAACCTCTGAAGGCTTTACTAAGTAAAACGAGGAGTGAGAGCTTTTTCAGTGCCTTCCTCATTGAATGGAAAATTATGCTTATCAGCATGCCAGGTTCTCCGAAAAACATCTACTTTCTACCCTGCAAATCACACCTTCCACTTATATCACCACAGGTTCTGGGTGTATGGTGAAATTCATTACTCTCAGAGGAAATAACTCTGACTAATGTCTTTTACACTTTTCTTTTACGTTGACCATAAAATATTATAAAAGAATCAAAACTATCTCTCTTGTTTTCGAGAAACCGGTGTAAAAACAGCAGTCAATGGCGTTTGAAAAAACATGTGTTTTGTGTTTGACATAAATTTTCTTATTTATTTTTATTTTTTATTTTTTTGCTTATATATGTATTCTGATAGTTCTATTACTTTGTAGGATATTTTTATAATTTTGGGCCCGCGTATGTAATTGTATGAACATGGTTCTTATTTTTTTTGTTTGAATTATGATTCATGTGATCGTTGATGTTTCTCTGTGTTTTACTAAACCACGGATATACTTCAAAATAAATGTATTCTATTGAATCCTTACATGCTTTTACATTCATGTATCAGTTCTACATGTTTACTGGTTGTTACAATCAATATTTGGTAGACATCTGACCCGTTTGGATGACCAGGCGTTATGTGTTTTAGTTGGAAATGCTTGGACGCAAATATAATCTCGGTTATAAATAATAAATACTGTGTTATGTTGTATGGATGTGTTTATTTATGGATTGGACATTATTAACAGTTAGAGATTCGAAGGATTATTGAAAATTTATATTCGTAATTACAGTTTAAAGAAATTTATGACAGTATGTTGTTAAACTATTATAGGTAGTTGTATTCTATAATTTACTGTCCGAACTCCAGTGAATCTTAGATGTATGAACAGTAATTAAATGAAATATTTTAATTTATTTTATTGTCGATTTTTTTAAAAGTATTTGCTAATAAAATTTACTACTGCTTGTAAAACTATGAGTGAATATAATTATAGCGAATTGCAAGGAATTACGCTTTAGAATCTCATAAGAAAATAAGAACCCTCTGGAACCCCATTGCTTTCACATAGCGTACGAATTTCTGGAGAGTATAATAAAACTACAGTCTACATTTTAAGATAAGTACTTGAGTTTTCCTGATATTTTTGGGTACACGCAAACAAACTGTCTTCTTTATGTATTTTAAATGATAACAGGTTTACCCAATAGTGGCTTCCGGTTAATTAAATGAAAACTATTTATTAGCTGGTCTAAGAGAATCAAAGAAATTCGAGGAGATAATGGGCACTTTTTCATCGCTCATTTTCACCTTTCACCCTTCATTGTCAATAATAATTTGCAAAACATTTTCTTCCTCATTTACGGATTAGGCACATTGCCTGTTCCAGCTTCTATCCTTCTTCTTCGTGGTCTACCCAACGACTACACTTCTTGCGGACGGTATTGTAAGGCCAGTAGCGGATACGGATCCTCCGGCATGCGGCGTACTTGTAGTAACAATCTCTCTGTATATCGTTCAATCTTCTGCCTCATAGATTCCCTCCTACCCAAATCATGCCGGATTGTCTCACTCTTGACGCGACCTCGAAGTGTTTCTCCTCTCACAGAACTCAAAAAAGCAAATATCAGCTGCTTCCAACTTCCTACCCTCAGATTTCCTTAGGACCCATGTTTCATTACCGTACAATAAAAGCAGCAGTGCCATTTTATCATACATCCTCAACTGCGTTTCTTTCCGGGCTCTTGCTTTAAATATTCTACTTATATAACCGCAAACTCGTTGAAACGTAGAAACTTTCGTATTACATCAAATTCCTCGTCATACGTCATATCACAACCCAAGTACTTAAAATATGAACCTGCTCCAACACTCTGTTCTTCAGTATTATCCTCGTCCGAATTGGTAACTTACGCCTAAAAACCATTTATTTTGTCTTACCGATAGAAATAATCAGAGAGTACTCTTCACAAAGCTGTTTTAGCAGAAATATCAACACCTGAAGATCGTCCTCCAATTGCTGAATCATCACTAAATAATCTGCATATAAAAGCGAGTTCAAGAAAATCCCATCAGCCAAACGCACACCTGGCTTCACTCTATTTTCCTATTTCGTATCAAATCATCCACATACAAATATTGAAAAGGGTTTGAGGCGAATTACAACCCTGGCTGACTCTTTTATTAACCAGCTCCATTCCAATTATCTCTTCTCTAACTTTTATAGCAATCTTTGTATTTCTGTAAATGCCCCTCACTACCTCAATGAATTGCCTTAGTAGCTCCTAGATTCCATAACATCCCATAAAGTCTCCCCCTTGAGACACTAGTAAAAGCTTTCTTAAAGTCTATGAAAGCGATGTGGGTTTTCTTATTAAATTCGATCCTCTTGTCATAAATTTGCTTCAGTGTGAAAACACAATCAGTTGGTGTTCTAACTTGCTTAGGGACCTTGCTGTCCCTATGGCAAAACATTGTCCGAAATCTTTGACATAATAATACAAAACATTCGGACGTAAACAAAGCACATCAGCGTAATGGTCTGTTAGGATTTCCGGGTAGGTGTGGTACGTTTATGTTACCAGTTTGATTCTGTTATGACTAATTGATGTAAATTTAGGATATGTTTAAGGAACGTTTGGTTGTTGTACGGAATTTGAAGATGGAGATCTTTATCTAAAATTTCATTAGCAATATAAAAAAATATAAAATATTTTTAGAAATTTGATGTATATTCATTTTACTAAATTTAAATTATTGAAGTAAAAAACTGAATTGTAAAATAAAGATGACGAACGTTAGTGTAAAATACCGTATAATTTAAAGATTGTCTGTCTACAAGCGAGGAATATTATAACTCGTGTCATTGAGTGCCTTGCCTCTCCTTCTTTTTTTTATGTATTTTTTTCTATTTGTCTCACTCACATTTCTGAGAGTTCACATAATAACCTCGAATGAGATCACTGGTGTAATAAATATATTACAGTAAATAAAAGTGATGCGCATTATGAAGTAATTTGACAGGCGTAGCGGTCTAGATAATTCTGTTTGTTCTCACGCTTCCTCTTATATTTACAAAAAACTTTAAATAAAAAATATAAATCTTGTTTGTTTACTTATATTTAGATTCTCTATGTTTATTCATAAAACAGGAAATATACTGGGCGATATTTTAAAAATGTAGGTTGTTTTTTTCCAGTTATTTTTTTGAGTTTGTTGACGTTTGTGTGTATTCAAGACTAGGGGACAGTGAGAGGGAATATCTAATCGTGTGGACTCTGATACGCAAATAGAGACGCATTATAAGGGTTCAAACAAAGTAAAGTCGCCGTAACTTGGTCTTTTCTTATTTACTCTATGGTACCAGCTATAGATGACTCTTGTTTAACTATCGGCTAAGATATCGGTTATCTTTACAAATACGTCTAAACTTATGAAACACGATAAGCTCTGACAGAAGATCTACGTACGAGTATTTATCTGCCAATCCTCTTACTAAAACGTTTTCCGTATTCAGGAAATGATTTTTTTCCTGTCAGAAAATATTTTATAAATGTGATCGATTTTTCGCCTTTAAATATTAGCTTTCATGAATAACTTTATGCTAAAAAATTCCTTTCATGAAACGACGCGTCTCATGGCTGGTGGCAATTTTTTAAAAAGCCTTGCCTTTGTCTTATGGCAAAAACCATTAGTGATTTCTGTATCTACTGTTTAAAAGGAATCGAATGACACTATTTTTGTTTCCAAATTCTGACTTTGATTTCTTGATTTCCGGTTGAAGTCGAAACTTCAAACCCAATCTAGGCCCACTTACTTTTTGTACAGATTATGAACCCAAAAAGCGTTTGTTGCTATCTCTTGAAGTTTCTGACTTTGAGTTTCGGTTTTGGGCCACTTCCGGTCGAAACCGGAAATTCAAACCCAACAATTTCTGTATCTATTCTTTAAATGAAATATAACCACACTATTTCTGTTTCCAAATTCCGACTTTGATTTCTTGATCTGGTTTTGGGTCACTTCCGGTCAAAACTGGAAACCAAAACTGGAAACTTTAAACCCAATCAAGGCCTACTAACTATTTGTTGTAGGTTACGAATTCGAAACCCGTTTTTTGCTATCTCTTGTAGTTTCTGACTTTGATTTTTTGACTTTCGGTTTGGAGCCACTTCCGGTCGAAACCGGAACTTCAAACCAAATTTAGGCCCCCTAAATTTATGTGTAGATTATGAAACCGAAAACCTATCTCTTCTAGTTTCTGACTTCCAGATCTCAGTATAGGCCTATGTGTAAAGGTCCCAACCTTTCTAATAATGACGTTTACTACGGACATTAGTATGACATAGGCCTATAATAATGAAACAAAATAAAAAAAACTAAGAAAATTCAATATCGGACTAATAAGGGATGGAGTTGATTGAGTGAGATTTCTACAGGTATTGTATTTAATTAAAAGAAATAACTATAACTATAGAATCATTGCAATTCTTTAACTGCTGCGTGTTGAACGCTGAAGTTAAATAGTAGTTCCATTGGACTGCAGTCAAGAGTAATCTATTTTCTCTTTGCAAACAATATTAAATACCATGTATCACTATACATTTTACTTTATTTACGTGTTAGTAATCTAAAAAGTAATTCTGAGGAAACGGTGGAGTATTCTTTCAAACTGTTTACAAAAAACGAATAACTTACTTGAAAATTATTTGTTTAATTAAAAATACACTAATGATTTAGAACATCTTAACTTAAGTTTAACAAATTTAAAATAACTATTTGTTTCCCACTTGCTTTTGGTCGAGTACTGTTCTAATGATTTATTAAAATAAATATTGGTTTAAGTAGTAAAAACGTTTGTTTACAGCTAGTACTGGCTGTAGTGTTTGTTAAAATTATAACATTTTACGTTATTGTAAAAGAAAAATTCAAATATTTATTTTACCATTAATTTTACGTTTTATTTGCTAGTATAAATAAAAAGCACGGATGTGGATGTGTTTGTTGTAAGTTCACCTTTTTATAAACTGGGATTTCGTTTGCAGAAACTTTGAATGTGAAGTGTCTAGTGGGTTGCTAAGGCCAGTGTCATTTTTGCTAGAATAATACGAGTGATTTCTTGTAGTGTAGGGGTTCCTGGACAAATACGAGGAGCGTAGACATAAAAAAATTAATGATAGAATGATATAATATGTGTATAATATTAATATTACTTCTTACTATTATGTAAATTATAAAAATTGAGAGTCAGTGGTAGACTGGTGACGGTAACTTGGAACCCCAAAAATGCAAACCACTTTTTTTAATCCCTAATTTGCAATCTGTTTTTATACGTTGCAATCTGTTCAGTTTAAGAACTATAAGCAACCCCATGACCCTATGAGATGAGGATGATATATATGGCTTGTAAATGAGATGTAGTGTATAGACTCAGCGCGACCATTCCTGAGAGAGAAATGGTTAATTGAACCCCAACAATCAAGGCACATCGGTAATTGCTATCTAGTATCCATATCCGCTGGTAAACAGCTGACTCGCGATGACGACTTTACCATTTGAACAACCCATTGGGTTAACACCACATACAATAAAGACATTTTTGTGGCATTAAGTACCGTGTAAGATAATTTAGGATTACCATTCCACAAGAAACGGGAACGGGTGTTATTCTGTAATGTTTTAATAATTCTTCATACTTCACTTTTTATATCTTTGGTTTTTTATTTTGGAAGATAATTTAATAACTTTGGAACCTAAAGTACCGACTTATTATGTTTACAAAGCCTATTAAAAAAATAACATGGAATTTTTTTAAAGTATTATAATATTTTGCAATTAGATCAGTAGATATCAGCTCCATTTTCTTCTTCGGCGTGCTAAATTTTGTCTTGGCATTTCCTGTGTTAGATGATTGATGTGTTCTGTTAGTTTTCCGTTAAACTTTGAATATTTTGATTTTAAATTAAATTAAACACAATTTTGACCACCAAGAACATACACAGAATGTACAAGACACGGCCTCCTTTCTTAACACTCATGTAACTGCAATGCGCAGGATATGTCACTGAAAATGTTCATTCCAATACTTGGTACCACTGAAGAAATAACTATTTATTTCATAAAAGTTTACGGTTTTACCGAAACAGATTAAAATGAGTCGTCAAATTTCTAATCGAGAAGTTTTGTTATAAAATTTCTTTGCGTAGGTATTGGATATTACGTACAAATTTTGGATAAGTAACCTTTGAATTGATTTCTGATTCGTGATTTTAGAAGCGTTTAGCCAAAGTTTAGGTCAACTCCTGTATGTGTTTAATTCTTGTGCGTGTATACTCTAATTTTCAGGAAGTATTATGCTAAGCAATATGTATACAACAAACTTGTGTTTATCGTGATATTTGTTTTAAACGTAATAATGAACTTAATTTAATATAATCTACAATAGATAATGTTAGATAACTATCCCTAAAGCCATGAATGCAATTTTCAGTTAAACTAGTCCCGGGTCTTGTTGGCTCCACTACTTATAACCAATACTATATCTATATATTATATTTGGGCGGGGATGAGAATTCTGTTTTAGTTGTTAAACTTGCAACTATTACTTGAATTACTCGTGCCTGTTGTGCCAACCGTTTAACTCCGGCTTCTCTTTTGTTTTAGTTGACCTGACCCCATAATTTTCCTTTTACTGATTCTTATTATTATGCTAATTTTGGAACAAAACATTGGATGCGATGACCTCAGCTAAAATATCTACGTGTAGGCTATATCCTTTCACTCTTAAATTTTTTTATTATTTTATTGTATCTAAAATCGTGAACGATTACTTTTTTATTCTAATATACAAAAAAATTCAATTATTGTAGTATATTAATAACATATACTTTTGTACATAATACATTCTACTATTATATCACCCATGTTGTTAAGTTATTTATGTTTACTTTAATGCGTAATTTTAATGTCCACTATCATAACACAAGGAACAGAAACGATTATTATGTGGCTAACCACACCACAAAATTGTTTGAACAAAACCTACTTACGTATGCGGGGAGAAAACACATCAATAAATTACCCCAATTTTTAAAATGTTTTGATAATTGGCATTCCTTTAAAAAAAATTTGAAAAATGACTTGATTGGTGAACCTTTTTATAGCATACAAGAATTTCTTTTTAAATAATAGCAGTAGTAGAATGTGTGACTGTAATATGTATTTCAGTTGTTATAACTTCTTGGCATATTCTATACTCCCCCGGGTTAAGAAATAAATCGTAATGGATTTCCGAATTAAAATTGGTTTGAATAATCTCTGTACATCCGTGAAATTGTGTGGTGAATTCGTTGATTAATATTGATATCGATTAAAATTAAATTTTTATTACGGGAATTCTTTTTTAAATTTTTTTGCACCAGAACAATATTTTATCTTGTACCTTGTTTTTTTATAGAAGGAGAAAATTGCAGTTAGAGATAAGAGACCCAACGGATTGTTCTAGCGGGAACCAAAAGTTTAGTTAATGGCAAACGAAAAGATGAAGATTACGTGGTTAAATCCTAGTAAAGGTAGTTACTTTTACCCGGATTTGAATAATATACAGTAGTTACCGGTGTGATTTGATGGTTGTTGTTGATAAAGTCAACAGCCGAAAGGCTGGTTTGAACTTCTAGAGGCCTAACTAAGTTAAGCGAGGAGTGAAGTGGTTTACTTTGCCTTCCTCACTGAGTGGAAAGTATGCTTATCAGCATGCCAGGCCCTCTAAAAAGCATCTAAGTTTCACCCTGCAAATGACACCATCTCTTCATTCACCTCAGGGTCTGGCTGTGTATAATGATAAAATTCACTACTCTCAGAGGAAATAACTTCAACTAGTGTCTTCTACACCTTTACCTCTTCTGTTCTTAAATGCTTGACTCATACAATTGACTGACCATGTGATAAAAAACAGTTGAATTATTTTTTGTAACCCTGCAACTAGCTGATGGATGGCAAATAATTTAACTTTCAACCAGCCTGTTTTAAGTATACTTTGATATGGTTAGTGTTTAATTAATAATACTTCCTCAGGAATGGTCGGCCTGAGTCTATACAAGAATACACCTCATTTAAAAATGGGTTTGATTATTAAATTGAATAAGTTATTGCAATGTTAGCGATTATTATACAACCTATTGGTACATTACTGGATATTTTTGTTTCCTTTTTTGTTCATTTTGTACTATATGAAATACAATACGAAAAAAGTAGTTAAGACTTTTTTATAATGAAAGAAACTTTTTATATTTATTTCGTAACTCATTTGGAAAATTAAATTTATGGACTATAATATAACCGTAACAAAGAATATACAAATTGTATATGTGATTTATTTTCATTGTACACAATTACTTAGCTACTTATGTAATATAAATTATTATGAAATGAAAAAGACTTGTGGTTATGGCGTGTTCTTTATAAAAAGGATCATTATTTTCTGCAAATGTCATTGATAGTTGCGTGGGCGTGATATGGTTGCTTGCTTTCTGCCAAGAAAAGAAAGAATTTGATCAACAGCTTCACAGGAGGTGGTGAATGAAGTTGTTCGACTAAATAAAAGTTGCGAAAGCAAAATGACTTAGAACCTTTGAGTTGTTGTTTACTATTATTATTATTATTATTATTATTATTATTTGTTAAAGAAAGCCTGTGCCTGTCTGTAGTTGTGCTATTAATGTCTTTATTAAGTCCTTTGATGTATTACATTAAATTGATTTATATTACATGTACTTTCCTCTGATCTGTTGTTCTCATTATTATCCAATACAGTACTGTATTACATAATCACTACATTTCTGTTCGAATCAAACAGTATTATTTTCTTTCTCTAGTTTCTTACCTCTATTGCGCTAATTGCTTTTATAAAATATATGTATTTAAGTCGTGTTTATTCAATCATCCGTTTCTTATATCTACCAAGAAAATTCAGTAAACTCTCGCTAATCTGGACTTGATAGAACCACACATGGTTCGGATTACACAGTTACAATTTAACACCTCTACTACAGGTTTTTTTGCAGTTCCAGTGTCCGAAATTTTGGGTTTACAGTGTAAACTAATTGTCAGAGAGCTCAATATTCGTACCCTGAGGCAAATGTATGCTACAAACATTATTGTTGTTTAGGTCATCGGCCGAAAGGCTGGTGTCCTATATAAACTCTAGTTCTAGAGGCTGTACTAGGTAAGTAAAACGAGGACTGAAGTGGTTTACCTATGCCTTCTTCACTGTTTATAAAAGTATGCTTATCAGGATACCAGGCTCTTCGAAGCATCTACTTTCCACCCCACAAATGATACCTTCACTTCATTCATCACAGGGTCTGGCTGTTTAATGAAATTCATTACTTTCATAGGAAATAACTCTTGACTAGTGTCTTTTACAACTCTACCTCTTCTGTTTTTAAATGTTTCAGTCGTATAAAAACAGAACAATTTTCTGTAGCCCTAGAACTAGCAGATAGAGTACAAGTAATTTATCACTGTACCTGCCTTTTATGGACTTGCTACAAACATTATTATACATTTAAATTAACATAAACTTTTCTTGTTCAAATCCTAGTAAAGGTAGTTACTTTTATACGGATTTAAATAGTAGACACTGGTTACCGGTGTACTTTGATGGTTGGGGTTCAATTAACCATGGTCTCTGAGGAATGGTCGCCCTGAGTCCGTACAAGACTACCCCTTACTTACACGTCATAAATATCGTCCTCATTTCATTGGGTCATGGGGTTGCTTATTGTTCTTAAATTGGACAGATTGCAACGTACACACATTAGGGTTAAAAAAAACTTTCCTGTGTCATCAAAAATCACGTGTCATAAAAAATCCATTTATGACGTGGTGGTATTAAATAGTTTATTTTTTGTTTTACATCCAACTGTTTTGCACATTAATCCTAATGCAGATGATGAAGGGTGATAAATAAAAAATCCTGAACCTAACGGGTAATCGAACCCGGGATCTGTGACTAAACTAGTAGCATTAACCACATACAGTCGACATCAATAATATTTTTACCATTATCTAATTTCATATATAAAAACATTGCGAAACATTTAATAGAATTTAAGACTATTAAGAAAAATTTGTGGTAAAGTTTCAAAGAAGTTATGGTTTCAAAAAAATAGGTATTGGCTATTGACTGTTTGAATCTTTACTTTGAAAAGAAAAATATTTATTTTTATTCAAACAATTAAGTCTAACTTTCGAGTTGTTTTTTCTTTCCTCTTTTTGTTAAATTACAATTGTCACGTTTTTGTGTTTTCACTACTTGTTCTGTTTTTCTAAACATCTGATATAATGATGTCACTTTTTCCCATGTGATGACTGCTGCGACAAATGGGCATAAAAAATTTCACCCGGCATTTAAGAAGATATATCTTAATGAGTTATTACTGTTGTCTGCGTGTTGTTAATTGCTGAACTTTTTCGTTTAATTTTTTGCTGTTGTCATGTGCCCTACCGTTGTAAGAATAACTTATTCTGAGTACTTGGTATTTCAGTGAATTTAACAGCCTGTCATTTTTACGATTTTGTTTTTAACATTTTGTCATAAATGTTCCACGTTACTTATTCCATCGTAATTAACGTCAACCATAAATTAAGTATTGAGTGTTTCTACAAACTGGTATGTAAGTTAATGGTTTACAATATTCGTACTTTAAAATTTGCAGTATTTTTCACTTAACGTTTAGCAAGACATTTGGATGGACACTAAAACTCTTTTTGTCACTTATAATTAGACTGACATTATACAGAACTATAAAAATATTTTCTTTAATCAATGAATTGTTTTAAAAATCGCATCGTACAATTGGTAGATCTGTAGAAAATTCCGTTACTATTTGAATTAAAAATTTGTATCCAAATTTCTGATGTTAATTACGATGTTCCACGTCACGTGTCAAAAAAAAAAACTTTACACCACGACCTCCATGTCCTTCTTAATAATTATAATACTTTATTTCCAAAAAAAATAAAATTTTTACCTTAACATTTTATATCAATTATTTACCCATAACAGGCAGGTAAAGTGAAACGAACGAACGAAATCAACCTATTAAATTTTATTAACGATTTAAATATAAATTATACTCAAACAAAAGTGCTCTGATTCGGGTGCTAAATTCTAATTAATTACCAGTAAAGCCAGAATGAAGAATGAAATGATAGTTTAGGGACATAGTAAAGTTCTTAAATCATCCATTTCATTTTTTATTTAGATAAAAATCAAAATCAATAATAATAGTAGAATAAGTAATTACCTTAAATTAAATCAATTTTGATTTCGAACACTGCTATTGTGTGGTGCCCTCCTGTAATTAATTTACAAACATTGGTTTTTTTTATAATTGTGCTATCTGTTTCTATAGTTCTAGTTTTGAAAATTAAATAAAATGAAGAAAATTGTTTATTAATTTTCAGAAATAATGCACAAGCACAACTTAAATTCATGGGAACATCAGTGTATTTATTAGATTTGAGCAGAACGTTTTTAGTAAATTTTAACACCTTATTCATTGAATAGGTAGCTTCACCGTGTTTTTCTTTTAAGAATATTGATGTAATAAATATACCAAACCGTTTTATTTTTTCTCAAATGATTAATGTTGTTTTTGTACAACACTTTTGCCTGTTTATACAACATTACGTCTAGTTTTATTTTAATGTACTCGGCTTCTTATATGCTCAGGGGATACAAAACACTTTTTCAGGTAGAAAAGTGCTTCTTGAATTTAGGTTCAGTATTCTCTGGCAGATAAGGATTTTAAAATGGATTAAGAATGGTCTCCGTTTTTTATAACCCTTTTCTCCCCTTTCTGAACAGTAGGAACAGTAAAGTAGGCCTATTTACTTCGTATCTTATTCATGAATATTTTTACGGTCTACATAAAAAAATAAAAAGGATGAAAATACGTAGGGTATTTCGTTTACTATCTTCCTTATTTTGTAGCACTAATACAAGTAAAATATTTACGATTAATTGTGTCGTAAGCTAAATTAATTATACAGCAGAGTTAATGAGCTTTATTATTTTCCCTAATACTGACCTTTGATATAAATTCCTAATTTTGAAACTTACATTTTAGTGACCATTTTTAAGAAAATCTTATGCAACGTAATAATTATGCGAAACTTATTGTTTTTATTGCAAAATTAAATTACGTATTATAAATTATTTATTATTGATAAATTAAATTTCCGTTTGGTCTCCGAATGCATCAAATAACTTTTTATCAGTTGACTTAGTAAATAAACTATTAAAAAAGTCTAAAAGATTTTTTTTTAGTTTTCAAAAAATTAATACTTAAACAATATCATATTACAGAAAACCTTTTTTGTTAGAAAACTATATTATAAATTTTCGTTTCACCTTCGGATGAATTGAAGTAAGTTTTTTTATTACTTTATTTATTTGGAAACTGTATTAGAACAACCAGAAAAAACGTTCACAACTAAATTAACAAAAAAATTTAAAAAAAACCAACCGCGTTAATGGCTTTGAGGACTCCGTCCAGCAATAGCTCTCCAGATAACGATAAAAATGTGTTCATTTTTAAATTATATTTTTGTATATACGTAATAATGTTACAGTTGCGTTAATGTATGATGACTGTACTCCATCGGGTCGTCGTTGTGCGATTCCTGGTAGGTTCTCAAAATTCATATTGCATATTAAGGGATTGTATGATCCCTTAGTCCCCCTAGTTTGTCTCTGAACCAACGGTACAGTTTTAGATAGGCCTATGTGTCGTAAGGAACGCGTAAGTCATCCTGTAGTGCTCTATTGAATTAAGTTAACGACTAAAATCTCTAAATAAAATTTAATTACATCGGTCGCAAAAGGAACTTTGTTATACCCTGTAACTAGTTGACAGCTAGTGATGAACGCATACCATTTCGTTTAGTGTTCAAATTCAAACAACGTAGCTCAAGATAAAACCGGGAAAATTAGGTTACAAATTTAATGATTGTCAACAAGGAACTGTTCCTTGATAACAAAAACAAATTACAAAAATAACTTTAAAAAATCTATCTTTATTTTATTTATCCCTAATGTACGTAGTACGTTTCATTCAATCTATTCAATTCAGAACCATAAGCAACCCTATGACCCAGTGAGATGAGGATGATATGTAAATGAGATGTTGTCTTGTACAAACCCAGGCCGACCATTCCTAAGAGAGTATGATTAATTGAACTCCAACCATCTAAGTACACTGGTAATCACTGTCTAGTATTAAAATCCGTATAAAAGTAACTACCTTTCCTAGGATTCGAACCACAAACCTTCGCCTACAAAAATCAGCTGTTAAACAGCTGACTCGCGGCGACGACTGCACCTCTGGACCAACCTCGTTGGTTTCGTTATTTTAGATTTCATTTTTTACATTGTATCGTAAGACAACAACAATTTTATGTTACAATGCAACAATTTATGTTACAGTGTTCCACACACTAACAATATTTTATGTTTACAGTGTTCCTTTACAACTTTGACAACAATCCAGTTCATTTTTTTTATATTTTGAAGGTTGTTCTGAGTTGATTGATTTGACCATAGAGCTGAAGGAACGTAAAAGATGATTTTAAAAACAATATTAGTAAGATGTAGATGTTTGGGTTGAGTTGTTTACCTACGGAATGGGCTGAATTGTTTGTAACATTTTTTATGTAATTTTTTACATTTCAAACTTAGGGGAACTATTTTACTAACTTTGATTTTTTTTAGTTTTTCTTGCCTATATAAATATATACAGGAAGAAAAGTATTGTTTTCATGTCGATTTTTCGAAATCGTGTTTTCACCTGATATACACGTTTTTAGACCCCCTGAACCCAAAAACATGTTTTTAGCGATTGGTCTGTATGTGTGTAAATAAAACATCTCAAGAAAGGAACATCATACGAAGTTAAAACTTGAAACTTAAGTTAGGTACCACCAGAGGGCCCGACGCGAAAATTTTCACCAAAATCGGTCTACCAGAAGTAGTAGTTTATTCATGTAATTTTTCACTTTTTGCGATTTTCTCAAAAACTGGTCCTACGATTTTTTTTTAAATCGACTCATTTACTACATTTTTTATGCTCTACAACGTATGATAGGCGCCATGTCTGCTAAAATTCTTGGGAAGGCTGTTCTCTCGTAGAAAAAATAGTTTTTTTAAGGTTGCGGCCTTAGTATGCATTTTTGGGCAAAAGTGTATAATTATAGTCAAAGTTGTAGAAAATTTAAAAACATAATATAACTTTTATTGTAAATATTTCTTTGTATAACGCTTAGTTTTCGGTAATTAGTGATTTTCTGGTTTTTCTTTCATGAAAATCTGTAAAAAAATAAATTTTTTGAGATTTCGGCCTTATGCATTTTACGACAAAAGTGTATAATAAAATTTATAGAAAATTAAAAGATCTGTAACCTTAATATTAGAATTTTTCTCTACCTAGTTTAGCGTCAAAGAGTGATTTTCCGTTTATTAAGCCAAACTACGGTGGGTTTTTCATTTTGCATCATTCACTCATGATTTAAATAGTTTATGTTTTTCGAGGTTAGTTTTCTGTTTATTTTTAATGTTAAGTTACATTGGTCATTATTTGCATTGACAAGAGAAAGTCGTGTGGTGTTTCACACCAGATTTTTATTTTTTAATTATTGTCAGGGATTGTACATTATTGACAACCACCCAAATTTGATCGCTTCTTTTATTGTATTTTTGAAGTAGTGAATTTTAAAAGGGATCCTCAGTGGAATTTATGTATCTTTGGCTAACCCGAAGGCTTCATTTAAAATTTACAACTTCTTTAACCTTGTAGGCTATATAAATTACATATATATCAAAGACTATTTTGTTTTTTATCTGGTTGAAATGATATATCGAATGAAATGTAATGTAATTTTATAAATTGAATAATATACCTATTTGATAAATGTAAGTAATTTAATAATTTACAATTGACAAAGTGATATATATGAATCGCAATTGAAAATAAATGAAATCTTATTCCTTGAACAGTGTTAAAACATAAATAACTTAAACGATATGATTCCTTGAAGACTTTTCCATCTTCAAACTATGTTATAATTTTAAAATTTATTTATTAGGAACGTGATGTTTATAATTTACATGTTAATGAGAGAAGATGACATAAAATTTCAGTTACAACTAGAAATAAACCTAATATAAAACGAATTTTATTATAGTTACTTAATAAGTAATATAGTTTATGATTACATGATTTTTTAAAGACTTTTTTTATTTTAAGACAGACATCAAATTACATTTGAAAGAGTGAATTTCAAACTTTATTATCTTGTCTGTCACTTAAAATAGAGTTTATTACCCACAATTCATTGCATGTGACACACGTGAATATAAACGGTTTATTAGCAACAGTTGTCCTGGAATTATATTAGAATCGGTTGGATCTTTAAGTCTAGTCTTCTTTATATATTTCTTACATTTAAAATTACGTTCCGTTGAAATAGTATTTTGTCTTTTTATTTTATTACTAGATTTAAATCAGTTTTTAATGAGTCTACATTTAAGAGTGAAGCAAAAAGCCGAACCCGGAGTAATTTTTTGTCAGTTGAAATAAATATGTTAGGAGGAGTTAAAAAGAAAACAAATAGTAGAAAAAGAATTGTGGTAAACCCAAATTAGGAGGGTAAACACTAATCAGCGTATTAAAGCTGAGGTTTCAAAAATGGCGGCGCTTTCAGCTGGCAGGCATCCGTCAGTCTTTACACAGATATCTGTCGTTAAAAATACTCACACCAGATTCCATCTAATACGCCCTGTGGGGACGTGGAACGTGGGATCTCTAATCTTCTCCTGCTAAGATGTCATTATTCTCTTTCTTTTAAACCAGGAATGTTATCTATTAAACTTTACTTGTTACTATAATTACTATTATTATTACAGGTTGTATTATATTTTTAATGTATCAGACTGTATTAATAATAATATATATATTCAAATACGTATATGGGATCCTATGGTTAAATTGTTTTATTATCAAAACAAAATTGTAACCTATATTAATTCTATTTTACATTACACCCATTTTTAAAAAATAAGTATTTTCAACTAATTTTAGTCTAGTTCAAAATCAGTTTTGTTTTCTTTTTAAATAACTGAAATGAATTTATTACATTCTTTAAAGACTTTTAAGTAATTCAGTTGTATTTTTTTATTCTTATACTAAAGGATATTACGTTTTATGATCGATTGCTTTTAAGTTCAGGAAACAGTAGATTAAAGGTATTTTGATATCTGAGTGAAAGAATTTTTAACATGTACAAATATCTAAATTTACAAAGTAATGATATTACTATTAGTTAGTAATGATTGTGTTGGCCCAATAAATCATTGTAAAACATTTAACCGTCCCGGTAATGTTCAGCGTAATTTTCAATTTTTTTTTGTGTTTCTTAAAATTTTCTCAACCGTCTCTGTTTCGCTTTGGTTAAGGCCATTGGATTGAATTTGACTGCAAAGCGGATAGCTCCAACTGTAATTCGCGAGTATGTTTTTGAAATTTTTAACATGCTAAAACACATGGATATTGCTTTATAAACCGCTGAAGTATGTAATAATGGTAAAATTATTACTTAAAACAGATTTTTTATGTCCATTTGGTAAGCACATTAAAGCTAATGCTGATTGTAGAGGGAATATTGAAAATAGGTGATTATAAAAGCTTGACCTGACCGGTAATCAAACCTGGGGCACCAAACACCGAAGTCAGTTGAACTACAAAAATCGATTATATCAATTTAATTTTTAAACACTATTGGGTTTAAAATTTATAGTAATGTTGTTTTTTTTTAATTCGTATTTATTTGATTTTCAACTTAAATTACTTTTCTTTTTTTAAATCCAGCAAAAATGCAATCTGTTATTACGCAGAATAATAAGCAGGTGAGTTTTGCTTCTCCATGACATGACCGAAGAAAACCTCCCACGGGAGGAACTTCAGAAATTTATTCCATATGTTGTATGGTTGTTCTAAAATAAGTCGAGTAGAGTGTTTTTGTTTCAGTCGTTGAATGTCGTTTGAATTATCTAAAAGTGTGATGGCGAGATGATTTATGTGTGATTCAAGTCTTCTTAGGTATTTTTTACTGAATGTGTGTATTTTTTCTTTAATTGTATTTTTAAATCTCTTTGCAGTATGTTGTTTGATATGTACCTAGGTGATGCTGTGATTGTTCTAAGCACTTTAGACTGAAACTTTTGAAAGATTTCTATGTTGCAGTGCTTAACTTAATAAAATAATTTTTGTGGTTTGAGAAACTTCTTCTCCTGCTCACAAATGTCTGTAGCTGAATAATTATGGAGACTTTAGAGTTGAACTCAAGTATATTACCTACTTTATCCTCGTATTGAAAACAAAAATATTTTCAAAACTAACCAGTTTTGAAGATTTTTAAATTATGAAAACGATGGTGGTTTTAAAGAGTTGAAAACAATTTCTATAGTCAGGAATTTTCTATTAGTAGGTAATGTGTTATTATTTTGCATGTATATGACTTAAAATTTCAGGATTTTCATAATATTACATTGTATTTTGAACATGTTGTTACCTTTTCAGCTTACCCATTGTACGCTTGTATGCTCTATTTAATGACAAACTGAGAAATCAACATTCATTAAATAATTTGATTAATTTAGTTTCAGTAGTATGACATCAATTAAACCACTGATTTAATCACCTTTCTCGTTACCTTTAGTATCACGTCAACATATGGTGCTATTGGTGTTAACCTTTCTGCTATCGGATGTCGTCCGTTCACATGTCAATACGCTGGTGGTTTTGTTGTTGATACGTTCTGTTTTACGTTTAGTCGGTGATTGTACATTTAAGTGATGCATTAATTTGACACCTCCAACGCTTGTAAATATCTATTCATACATTGTATATTATCATGGACATTCATCCGTTGTATTTATAATATCTCGGTTATTATCTCAATCTGTAAAAGGCACCGGCACAATATTGCAAATTATAATTATTTGTGCGAGAATAATGAAATTGAAAACTATTGGTGTACAGAACGAAAATATCGTGTTACTTTTTTTTATTTGTCGCTAAAAACTTCATTTTTTAAGCAACTAATACATACTTTTTTCACTGCTTTTATTCTTTTTTCCTGAATGGATAAACATTAAATCGTTGAAAATTAAGTCATCTGCGGACAATAACCGCTGTTTGCTCATTTAGTTTATGGCTAATATAAATCCTTAAAGAATTTATTGAAACTAAGTCCAAATTTAAAGAAATGCTGAAGTACATATACAAGTTTGTTTTTAGGTCAACAGCCAAAAGGCTAGTTTAAACCTCTAGAGGTTTTACTAAAAAAAAAAACGAGGAGTTAGTTGGATTAGGTGGTAATGCCATCCTCACTGGCTAAGAGTATGCTTATCAGTATGTTAGGCCCTCCGAAAAGCACGTAGTTTCTACCCTCAAATGACATCTTAACTTAATTCACCTGTCTGGCTGTATAGTGAAATTCATTGCTCTTAAAGGAGATAACTCTGACTAGTCTCTTTTACACCTCTATTCTGTTCTTAAATAATTCAGTCATATTGGCTGACTATGTGATAAGAAACGAACTATTTTTTGTAGCTCTGAAACTAGCAGATAGTGTGCAATTAATTCCGCCTGCCCGTTGTGGGCGATACAAGTTTATTTAAGTATAATTTTATTTTACTGTTCCATTTTCATTCATTTATCACCGTATGATAATATTTACATTTTGAATCCATAGATTATGATCTTATCAAAAGAAGTGAGTTATTAAAAAGCTTTATGTCAAAATTTGGTGAATTCTATAAAACTGTAGAAATATTTTTCTTGTTGTTCCCGTTAGTTGTTAATTATATTAACTATTATTGCTACTTGAATGGAGTACATTGGTTTACGACTAAATAGTTGGTTGAAAAATGAAAAATATTCAATGGGAAATCAAATTTATATTTCTGTGTCTTTACTACCAACTTCAACGTTACGGCGGCCTGTGTGACAGAAATAAAAATTTGGATATAATATAAATACGATAAAAACTATACTTGTATTGAGATACTGTTCATTTCATTGTCCGTTTAAAGCTAACATGAAATTATTTTCCTGAGATAAAACTACAATTCTAATGTATAAATGTATTTTTAAAATGTCCATTTAAAGTGAAGTGGACTTAAGTAATATTAAGAAATCGTCACCGCCTTTTCAACGTTCCATATACCGCTGTTGCAATTTTATTTTTCTCTTCAAATTCTATTCTGTTTGGTGCTTTCTTTGAGAGACGTCAAACTTTTATGGGATTTTTAAATCTTAAGACATCTTTAAATTTAAAATGTAGACGAGCAAAACAGAAGGATTGTAAGAGGAAAAATTAATTTAAGAAAGCATTGTATATTGCATTTCTGAAGGAAAACTGTTAACTTCTAAAATGAAAATAGCTGTATGCTTATATCTTATTATTCGTTAGACTTAAAAGTCATGTCTTGCATACACTTTTATTATATTGTTACTTTGTTAAATAAAAATTAAACAGAATGTTTTGTTTCATTATGAATGAATTTGAATTGTAAAATTACGTTTATTTGAATTTATAATAAAAACAAAAATAGTTTTTCTCCTTATATGTAATTTCATTTTTAAATTATATTTTTAACTTTCTTTTAGTTTTAGATTACTTTTTCCGTATAAGACCATTTTAGACCACGTATAGTGTATGAAGTGTTTAAAGAGAGAATTTTTTGTTATCAATATACTGCATTTGTTATTGCTAGAGGTATTTTTTCCATAATTTTTGTAAATTACCGTATCAGCTGTTTAATGTAGTAATCGATTTAATTATACCGCGTATTACAAGAATTTGTTGTTCCCCCATTGTAAAATATAGTTTAAATTGTTCTGAAAACGTTATTGATATTGTGAAAATTAAATTAATTATGGCCGACAAATTTTAACTGTAAAACATGAATGTTAAATAATGCACAATTAAAACTTGTAATAAAAACAATTAAAAAATTGTAGAGGGAAGTGATTTAAAAAAAAAATTGAAACAATTGTACAAAAATATAAATCATAGGATATAAAATAAAACATAGAAATACAAAATGTAGAACGTGACTTTAGACATATTTGAAAGTTCTTTTTGCAACCCACATTATCAGCATTCATTTACTGTATTTCTTTTCCTTTCTTCTCTCCACCTGATGTTCTGCTTTTGCTCTACGTTGAAACCTTTAAAGTCAGTAGTAAGTTATCAGAATTCGATTCGATCCATAATTTTTCACTGTATCCTTTCTTATTTCTCTAAACCATTTTTCAGCCACCTTAGGTCTATTGTGGAATGTCTTAAAGATTTGTTTTATCAACCGTTAGTCGTCCATTTTATACAGGTTTCCTTAGAATTTAAATCTTCTTTTAAATTACCCGTTCGTTTTCCTTGCACAATTCCTCTCGTCCTTGTTACGTGTACTGCCTCCACTGTGTTTGAACCCATTATCTTACAGAGGATCGTTTCCTAAAATTTTTCTACTTCGCTGAGACAAGCCTTCCCGGTCATTCTAAACCACTCACTCGCGTACAGACACTCAGTTTTTATCACAGTATTATCGTGTCTGATCTTGTTTCGCGAGTGTTTTGTTCTTAACAGGTTGTCAGTTCTTTTGAGCATAGTGGCCATCTTTTCTTGTCTGCAGTTGTTTGCAACCATCTCGCTGGTCTTCAATTGTACCTATATATAATCCCGAGTTACTTGAAGCTATCAGCTTTTCAATTTTCTGTATTGTTTCTTTAAATGATGTGTAACTGTTTTAATGCTCGTTATATATTTAGTTCAGTCTACTTTTCTGTTTTTTCTTCTAACATATTGACTTGCTCTATCGTTGTTTCCGTGTTCCTAGAAACGAGTGCCAGTTCATCTGCAAAAGCAAGCTAGGTGACCTCTGTATCTTCTTTATACATGTTTTGATCCTGCAATTTGCACTTGGTTCAATCCTTTCTTAGCAAGTTCCATTTCCCATTCCCAAGTTACCTTCTCCAGCAAACAGGTTTAGACGACTCTATTTTAAAGTTTCTTTAAATATTTCCAGATTAGTCCTATATATGAAAAATTGGCCTTGTTAATAATCCTATGCACACTCAGATTACTTTGTTCATTGATTTTTGTCATTAAAGTTTCACCTTTCTCTTTTTTAACAAAATTTACTAAAAATATTAATTTACTAATCTACTAAAAAAGTTTCTAATAACTTTGGTTTCCTCAAAACTTGATGAGTTTATTATTATAATATATTAACTAAATATTATATTGGTTTAACTTATTTTCATTTTTCAAAGTTTATTTAAAAAATAAATGAAAAATATAATTTTGTATCAATATTAATAACTAAGGAAAAGTTCGGCTTATGAAGAAATAAATAAGTATTGAATTTCATTGCTTTTACATAGGATAAAATTGTTTTACAAAGAGGTAAAATTATCTTGAAAAACAAAACTCCCTAATATAACAGTATACTCTTAATTCAAGTATTTCAAAAAAAAATATTTAAAATTCTTGGTCTTTTACGTATATTTTATGATAATAAATGAGAAAATGTTCGTAAACTGGAAAAAATATAAGTTCCTGTCTATTTAGCAGAAGTAAGAGAATTAAATTTTTGTGTGTACAATCTTTACTGTTAGCTTATCACTTCTGAAGTCTTTGCTTCACTGTTTATTTCATTCAAAAACCATTTGTGCTATCAGTTTACTATTTTTAAACATAAGTATAATATCCCTTACACAAGTAAACAATCCACCAGAAATACTAGCGATTTAAATCAAAATTAGGAAACAATAATAATCCACTAATCTACGTTCCGAATTGTCAACATTTACCAGGTAATTCCAATCTTGGACTACACAGAAAATAGAGCTGATATTTGGGATACATTTCACTTGTCATCTAGTTTTTTCTCTTAGTAAACAAATTAATTTAATCTACATTGATTTAACATTAATTTTATCAATCCTATAGCATTTAAACATGAAAGTCCTGGTAATGAGCTGTGTTCTTCTTTAAAGTGGTAAAGTGATGTACAATAAAAGCTACAAGTCTCTATTTCTAGTGGTTGTTCAGAGCTGCGTAGTTGTAGAATTACTTAAAAAAAAACGTTAAGTCTACTTATAAATGAGGTTCACTTTTTTGAAGTATTTATTCCAAACCGCAACATATAATTTTGGGTTATTTATACAAAAAGGAGTAAAAGAATATTGATCTGAATAGATGTTTCTGAACATCACCTTAAGGTTAACCTTTTGTAGCCTACATATTGAAGGATTTATTTTAAAAAAGTGAAATAAAAACATTTTCTGTTTTATTTATATGCCTGTTGTTGACAAATCTTCAGATATGTAATATTATTATTGGTTTTGAAAGTATATTGGATTTGAGTTTATTTTATAAATATCATTAAGATTGTTTCAGTTGTTTGCACTTCATAAAAAATATTGGAAACAAATCATGGTAAAATTATTAAAAATTTTTATTCCTTTGGATGTATCAGTAGCATATATTGTAATTATATTTTATTTCGTTATACCGTAGAAAAAAAATGCGTAAAAAACGAAGTACGCACTGAAATCGAATGATTTTTCTTGTTGACAGTTGTTTCTGACGTTATTAATGGAGTTTCCAGTTCAATCCTCCCATCCTATATATTGTTGATTTCATACACGCAGTGTACAACAAGGCGTAGACCTTATTTATGTATTTTTTATAGGTACAAAATATTATAAATAAAATATTGTAGTATCACTCAAAATATTTTGACGTTTCGTTTAAAATGATTTTGATCCTCATTTTATCTATTCTTATTCATTTTATCATCGGTACTAATCTTGATTTTTCATTTGTTACTTCAATTGTCATTAACTAAATTTAATCAAAATCTATGTAAAATTTTGATGAGACTGCCACGGTCCGGCTAACCCTTTACTTTGGCGTACCTTGTCTGTAAAAATTTATGCATGGAAATCATTCTAACTGCCCATAACAGACAGGTTGAGTGTTAAATTACTTACACTCAATCTGTTAGTTACAGGGCTACAAAAAATAGTTCCGTGTCTTATCACATGCTCAGCCAATTGAATGACTGAATCATTTAAGAACAGAGGAGGGTAGAGGTGTAAAAGGCACTAATTAAAGTTATCTTCTCTGAAAGTATAAAATTTTATTACACACCTAGACCCTTCGGTGAATGAAGTGAAAGCATCATATGCATAGTGGAAAGTAGATGTTTTAAGAGGGCCTGGCATGCTGATAAGCATACTTTTCAACTCAGTGAGATAGGCAATGGTAAACCACCTCATTTTTCGTTTTACTTAGTAAAACCTCTTGAAGCTTTTTCTGCTGATGACCTTAACAATAGTCATGCTGAATTCTAATACAGCGCTGCGCTGTCACGAGTTGCTTCCTCCCCGATAACCGCCGTAAACTTATCCTGTGAGCATTAACTTTCTTCATAAAACAGTGAAGCAGTAGATAACAATTCACTACGAAGGTTATCAAAGAAGGCTTCATTACCATCCAAAATACTTGGCTCCTAATGTCGGTTTTGGAAGACTTAAGCGACATTACATACTTGATCTCCCGTACATATTTGTGTAAGATGACTATGAAATATCATCTGTAAATTAAGCATTCTTGAATGTGGTAGTACGATTTTTTAACTTCCAGTAAATACTCGTACTAATAACATTATTACCTTTTATCTGAATTTAAGAACAGATTGTAATATTACAGTTTCGAAATAAAAACATTATACTGATTTAAAAGTGGCAAACATATCGTTTCGTCACTGTCATGCACGCAGTATTGTTTTTCATCTTATTTAATTAATATTATATAAAATATATTTTGGATTATATATTTTAGTTATTCAACAATAAAAGTTTACTTGCGGTATAAGATTCTACAAAAATGTTGTAGTAAATAGAAGGTTCATTATATAAATTGATGAGGAAAGATACATCACTCTAACATGTTTAATTTATTCATAAAATAATTTGTTATAAAACTATTAAAAACTAATAATTAAAATTTTAATTTATCACAATGGAAACTAATGCAAGTCGTATTGTTGACACCTTTGTTAAGAGAACTGTAGTTTTGATTCTTTTTTGTTACAAGATTATTAAATAGAGCATGTGTAATTTAAAAGTGGTGCGTTATAGGCTTTATTGTTCAAGTCAAAATTAAAAATTGAACTCATTGAAATAAAAAATTAACCGTTTTTTTACAACTCAAAAAATAGGAGTTAATAAAGTATGACGCGAGCAGTTATTGAAGTTTCAAACGTTAATCTAGTCAATTGGATTTATTTCGTCTATTGTATCGAATTGTAACAGAATAGAAATGAAAGTAGGGTGGAATAAGAAAGTCGTGGTTATTGGAAGTGTCTCTCTGAATTACCATAAGTTAATTTTAAAATTGCAACCCTTCTTTTCTATTTTTTCTTTCCATCTTTTTTGTAATCACAACCCTACCATGACCACCCCAGGGGGTTGAACATCATGCTTGATGACGCACGTTAAGAGTGCCTTTTATTTAGTCTCGGAGTGCTAATGGCTGATGCTTTGGGGATCGATTCTGGCACAGGGTGAGTGACTGTATTGAAAAGGGAGGTGGAGTTGAATATAGCTGCAGAATTGATCCTGTCAAGCAGGCGAATGTTGGAGGTTCTGTCCTTAGGGTTTCTTCCTGGTTGTATATATATACTTACTGTTATTTGCAGATCCTGAGATGACTTGTCCCGGTACGATGGATTGCTGTGTGCTTTAAGGAGACAGTAAACCTCCACCGTACAATGATAAAGGGTCATATTCTTTTACTGAAAGTAATCCAGATTTAGTTGACAGCGATATTTTATACCACTCACGGATAATGTACTCATTGCGGATTAGTTCTTTTGAACAAGAGAAACATTTTTGCATTTTATAATATAAGCACGCATAGCATTATAATTTATAATAAATGATCAACGAAAAATTTATACCATTTCTAGATCTATATTACAGATCCGATTACATTTAAATATTTTAACGGATATTATCTGTTTTTATAACTACTGAAATTAAATTGTCTCTTCCTAAATTATACCTTATTAATTAAACTGGAAACCTATATTTTTTATTTTTTATTACACAAAATAGCATTTTTAAAATTAAATTGAATGCATATAATTTATTTCATGTTTTATTCAAACTTTGAAATGGTTGAATAATAGTGGTTTGTATTAAATAGTTTTATGATAGGCAGAATTATTCATGTATCCGTTAAAGATTTTGTGATGTCTATACTAATTTAAAAGAATTATTTCGAGAAATGTTTTCTGTGCTCATCAAAAGTCAGAATACGCAAAAACTATTAAAATAGTAGACAATTTCAATTTACAAAAAAAATTCTCTGCCGACTGGTACTTAAAATTCATTGAACATTTTAACAATCATAAATTATTTATTTCTTTATATTCGTTCGATTAGTTGAACATCGGTAAAAGTATGATCTAGGAAGCGGTAAGGAAAATCGTGGTTTTGAATTTTTTTAAGTATTTCAAATTGAAGACTCCAGTAAAATATTTGAGTGTGTCTCCTTTTTGTGCAATTTCCTAGTTAGAATAAATGAAATAACTCTTTGGCAAAATTATGTTTGAAATTGTATAGACCTAATTTAATTTACGTAAATAATTGGTTTCTTATATGTAGTATTTTTATCGTAGCCACTGGCGCGGTGGTTAGAGTGCTAAGCTGTAAAGCGGAAGGTCGCTACCAAAACCCACGCTAATAACCAAGTATTTTATGTTACTTTAAATACCTAAATTTAAAAAAAATATTGTTTGTGTTTATTTATAATTATGTTGATTCTTAATAGGCTAAATTAATAATTTTGTTTTTTTTTTGTTTTAGGTATGAATCCACTCTTCAATAAATAGATGATCCGTACATTGAAATCAAGGTAAACTATTGTTTTCTAGTATTTATAGAAAAAAGAAAAAACCCACAGTATCTAATGGTTCTTTTTAAACACCAAACCTGAAAAGATGAAGTCCAATTTTGTTATACATTTTTAACCGAATTTTTATGATGTATGGAAAAGTTATATATTTATGAAAATTTTAATATTTATATGTTTAAAAAATAAAATGTAAAACGCTAGATAAAGAAAATATACAAAATTCTAATGTTTTACCATCTGCCATATTGTCCAACATCAAAACGACTGTATTTTTATACGCACTGTCGCTTTGCAAAAGCTCTTATTTTACTTTACGCTACTTGTAAAGATAACAAAGTAAGGCGGTCAACATGCTACTATAACACGCAACCCGCATCTCAAACTTTACGACTGTTTCATCTACGTAAATTGGTTTTTTGCAAGTTTATTTTATTTTACCTCTTGTATATCTTTGTATACACGTGTTTTGCACGTTAATATTAAAGTACAAGTGTAATTATATTTGTAAGCATAAAAAGTCAAAGAAAACAACTTTGCATTATTGATGAGATTTTTATGTCCTGCAAATTGTTTGTAAATTTCGCTTACGATGATATATACCATTTTAAAAGAATTTTAAAATATTTAATAGTTTACATTGTTGGTGTATTTTATAATTATTATTATTTTTATTATTATTATTATTATTATTATTATTATTATTATTATTATTCAGTTGTTGTAAAAATATTACTTGATAGTTTTACGTAATTAAGACAAAGGGTATGAAATGTATGAAGATTTCTATTAAAAGCTTTTATTTATATAGTAGGCGTACGTGTATTTAATTTATTTTTATTACTAATATGTGTACGATGCAATCAGTTCAATTCAAAACAATAAGTAACCCCATGACCCAATGAGATGAGGATGATATGGGTGGCGTGTAAATGAGGTGTAGTCTTTTACAGACAAGCCGGCCATTCCTGAGAGGGTACGGTTAATTGAACCCCAACCATCAAAGCACACTGGTAACCACTGTCTAATATTTAAATCCGTATAAAAGTTACCTTCACTAGGATTTGAACCACGGAACCTTCGTCTCCGAAAATCAGTTTTTAAACTTCTGATTCGGGGCGTCGACGACTTTACCTCTAGACCAACTTGGTGCGTCAGTATGTAAATGAATGAAAATTTTTTGTCGATCTTGTTTATCAGATCTCTGGGAATGATTCTGGTCAACCTTTTTTAAAGTTCAGTTCTCCATGTGGAGATTTGTCATTACCTATGTTTTTTTCTAAATTCCGGATTAACGCAGATAGTGAAAAATTGACGGTTCTTAGAACCCGTTTCTTTAAAGATTTTCTGTACCGATGTTGTTCTTAATTGATTTGTAGCCTCCATGAAGACTAATTGGTGCAGTTTTACAAATGTTTTCTGAGTTTGAGATGAAATTATACCGTTTTGAAAAATCTGTAAATCTTCAACCGCTCCCTGACCTGTTCGATGATTTAAGGGTTTTTGCAGATTTTTAGGCGTAGAAAACGAAAATTTAAAGTAACTTAATATCATTAATAAAATGTAGCCTACTTTTTATAATAATCTTAAAGTAAATGTCTGCTCCATTTCCTCTTTAACTTACTTTGTGGAAGATAGATGTAGTGTATGTTTTTTGTGGTTCAAGTCATTTAATGTTAGCTTGTTTTTCTGTAGAATCGTTTGTGGTATCTTTTACTTATTTATATTAAATATAACGGATTTAAAGATTATTATTTTTGTGAAGTATCATTTCGTACGTAACAAATCGAGTAATCTGATAATTTAATTTTCTTATAATTTTAATTTTTTGATAATCTGAAGTATCTTATGCTAAAATGCTTGCAAGCGAACTTAAATTGCATACTAGCCGAAAAAGTACATGTATTTATTTTATTGAATTAGTATTACATACAGTAACTTTACCATTACTTTCATACCTACTGTTCTTATTTTTTTTCTTTAATTTTTATTATAGTACTATACAATGAGCTGCACAATTTTTATACGTGATGTTTAACTCTTACGTAGGGGGGGGGGGAATTTTCCTTTAAGGAGACGAGGTACATCATCAGTTTATAACTACGGATTTTGTCTGTTATTCAGACGAGGTCTCTGCTCCATTTAGTTTTAGACGTTTTACATAGGAAAGTTCCTTGTAGCTAGGTCAAGGGCTACTTGGTTGGAACGATCATCTATTCGTTCGTAAAATTTACTACAGAAGGACGCGGTTAGTTCATTTACTGACGGAATTTTGAAATCGTTTTGGAGGGTTTTATTGCTTAAATAAAAGGGAGCGTCAGAATCAAGTCTTAAAAATTTTGATTGAAAAGCCTTGATCAACTTTAAATTACTCCTGCCGCTTCTCCTAAGAGCTAGATACCATAAGTTCAGATTGGTCTTAAAAGGGTTTTTAAATAAAATTTTTTAACGTAGGTTCGATTTTGATTGAGGGTACTTATATGAATGTATGTACTTTTTATGAATACGGACTTTACTTGAAGTTTAGAAAATTTGTTTGAAACATTTAAGTTTATTGTGTTGTTTAAGTCACCAGCCGAAAAGCTGGTATGAATCTCTTTAGGCTTTACTTTACTAAGTAAAATGTGGAGTGAAGTTGGTTTACAATTGCCTTCTTCATTGAGTGGGAAAGTATGCTTATCAGCATACCAGGCTCTCTAAAAAGCATCTATTTTCCATTCTGCAAATAACAACTTCACTTCATTCACCACAGGATCTGGCTGTATAATGAAATTCATTACTCTCAGAGTCGATAACCCTGACTAAGAATTTTTTATAGGGGAAGCATTTAAAATATTATGAATTGGAAACATTTTTTGACTCTATTGTTTTTTACTCAGAACATAAGTCATTGGCATCAAGTGCTGTGTCAACCTTTCATGTTAAATTAACTATACAGTTAATAACTTAATTACTTATGAATAAAAAGGCACGTGTGGATGTATGCAAATATGATAAAAAAGAACCTCAATTTCCGGCACGTGAAATACATTTTGAATTTCGTTTGTTCTAACGTGACTTCGCTTACGATAAGTTTAATAGTATGTAACGAAACTCTGGTACGGAAAAGCGTTTTTCGTTATTTTGTTTCGTGCGATAACCTCTCGTATAAATGGAAGGCCTATTATATAAATGATGTTTATACAAGTACTTTCTCCCGTCAATAAATTCACCCATCTTTTTAAATATTCACACACACTTGTGCTTTTAAGAGGGGTTTGAAAAATCACGTGAGATAGAGGGTAAAAAGAGAGTAAATCGGGGAGAAAAGAGAAAATTTTGGCGCCACGCACCGGTAATGGGTTGGTTGGACGAAGTGAAACGATTCGATGACGTAGTTTCAAATGTCCCATCCCCATCTGTTTCACGACCAACACCACCTCATTCCCTTCATTGGTATTCGCTTTTCTGTATCCGGTGTCCTGATATCCGGTCTAAAAATTTATTCCCTAAGGTTTATTCCGAACTGAATACTCGTATTTTTGCATTAAAAACCGCCCCTCTAACGTCCACCCTCACTAAATAAATATTAATGTTCCTATGGTTCGTTCAAAAGTTGTCTGTTTACGGGAAAAAAGTTTTTCCTAATAAATATGATTTTGTTATTAATCATCCAAAACATTCATTGCTTTACCAACTTGTGTTAGTGCAAAATACCCAACGGCGGAGGGTTCTTTCACATCGTTCGGTCTGATGGGTGTTGTGAGAAATTAACGAACTGAAAAAATGTATAATCCAATTTCTCCATGTCCACTATGAGCCACACAAATAAGATTTTTGAAAGGAAAACGGTAAAGAGATTGTTGAAATGATGTTCAATTCTTATGTGTTTTCGTATGCCTGTAAGAGATTTCTTGTGGCAATACAAGGTGCTTTGAATCTCCTCAACGTTAAAAAATTAATAGTTTTCATTCCTGGAGAGCGTTCCAAAATTAGTTTAATAACTTCAAAACGAATTGTGCAAAAATATAATTTCTATGTTTCTGTTGTCGCCGTTGCCCCCTTTGATTGATACTGTGCTGCCGGCTATCAAAGCTTCCGACGTAGCGACAGAGGGAGCCGCCAATAGTTCCGAGAGGGGTGGTAGGCTTGTGGCGGCGTACCGACAGAGGCCTTTGTCATCAAGGCCATACCAATAACCGCCCTCTACCACAGCGCTCTCGGCAACTATATCAAAAGCGCTACACTGAGCCGAGAGATTCAATTCCAATCTACACGAGAAATTCAATTCCGATCCAGACAGCAGACAAGACATCCACAATCGGCACACGGCTACCGAACTCCAGCGAAGACTAATCGACGACCCCGCAAGAGAGAAGATGATACTGCCGTTTGCTAACCCGTCACCGTAAGCCGTCGACCGGACAGTCATCGCCCCCTGACGTGAGCGATGCCCACAGCGGTCCCTCGACCGAGCCTTACACCCACCGGACACGACGAAGCAGCCATCGACGCACTACAGCGAGGGAAGAAGATGACGTCTCCGCTGGACGACGACACGCCGTGTCGCACAGCTCCTGGACCGCCACGACGACTTCGACCGACTCTTCCCATCAAGACGACTACCGCTTAAACGGCCCTTTTCAGGGTCGCCAAAATGCGAAGGTTTCAACTCGCCACGTAATGTCGCCATCCGGTGACACTGTAAAAAGTCACAAGGTAATGGCATTCACTGTTGTACAGGCGCGTGCTAAAAATACCATGCACTGATAAAGTACCAAACTGGATAGTCTTGCGGTGAGTGGGAACAGAAACTTGTTTACACCATCCAAAAAAAGGAAAGTAGAATACCTGGGTCACATTATGCGTGGACCAAGATATGAAATGCTTCGCTTGAAAATACGAGGCAAGATTCAAGAGAAGAGATGTGAGAAAAAGAAGAATTTTTTGGTTGAAGAATCTTCGTGACTGGTTTTGTTGTACCTCAGCGGAGCTATTCAGCTGCGGTTTGGAAGGTCCGAAAATAGTCGTCATGATTCCCAACCTCTGCTCGGAGAGGGCACGATAAGGAGAAGAATGGCATTCATTGGCAAATATCCTACCAGGTCTAAAATTGTAGTAGGTGATGTGAAGCTCGAACAAGTATCACAAATCAATTATTTAGGTTGTGATATCGACTTAGATCAAGATTTGGGTATAGAGAAGAAAGTTGGCAAATTCTAAGTAGTGGGCGGCAATATTAGTGGGTCTCGGCAGGAAATTGTACGGATTGTATAACGTACACACATTAGGGTTTTAAAAAAAATTAAATAAATTTAATAAATAATAAAAATCTAGTGATGATTAATTTCGTAACGATTCATTGATTTTATTTAAATTACGAACTTTGATTTAAATTTTGTCATAGAAATAAATTAACATATTTTTATTTCGTTTATATTTTTACGGGAGAAGTTGCATATTTTAAGATGGTTTTTATATTATTAAATTCGTTACCCCATCTTATTGCATTAGCATTTTATTAAAACATGACTTGTTTAAAACTGTATTAGAAATTTACAAATACTTGTGTGGCTAGTGTAATAAATTCCAGCGCACATTAGGGTCTTACGAGCTGGTATGGAAATTTTAAATATTTTAAAAATCTTCTCGTTTTCCCTAAAGGTAAGAAAATATACTTATATCCCTAAGGAAACATTTTTATCCTCATTCTAGAATGTGTAATATAGAATAGTAAACTACTACTAAACACTTCTAAATAATGTATGAAAACGTTCAAATGTAAAATAAAGAAATAAAATTACTTATATATTTTTACATCTTTTTTTCGATTTATAAATAATTTTATCTTCTTTACTTGAATAATATTTGTATTTACAAAATAATTTTGTCACATTTATTTGGCTATTTCGCAAGCAATAAATATTCGATATCTTGCATTTTAATTAGACTGCGGTTTGACGTAAATATACCTTGTCAACAAAAAAAAATTACATTGGACGTCGAAACAATTACGCAAACTTTTCGCCGAGCTATTAAAACTATACTTGACTTTAAAAATTTGACTTGCAATTTATTTTAAATAGAGATTCTATTTGCACTTAAATACTGAGTTCTACAGAACGGATTTAAAAATCTTTTACATGGTTGTAAAGAGAACACTTTCAGAATTCTGCAAAGTATCCGGAAATTAGAATTGGCAAAAGTCGTAACGAAATTTTGTGAAGTGAATTTCTAAAAAAAATATTGAATTAAAGTTTCGATTTAAGTATTATTCTGGTGGCGATGTTACGAAGTTCAGTTTGTTTTAAAGCGTCGTTATGGTGACGGGAATTTTTTATTTAGGTCCATAGATTAGCCTGTTGTAGAATCGTGCAAACTTGTTTCTTATTTCGTCTTTATTGAAGGGAATCACAGTGAACAATGGACAGTTGAAAAGAGATACAACATAGTAATAATACTAAAATAATTATACGAATAATGTTGGATGGAATAATGGAATTATGGATTATGGATGGCCTGAATGTGTGAGACTGATTTGCTGACCACCTAAACTGAACCCGTAGGTCTATACTGGTCTTATGATTACAATTTATATGGTCAATTTATTTTGTATACAAAATTTTGTCGCATATAACGGGCAGGTGACAGTTAAATTATTGCACTCGATCTGCTGGTTCCAGGGTTACAAAAAATAGTTCTGTTTCTTATCACATAATCAGCCGATTATATGACTAAACTGTTTAGCAACAGACGTGGTAGAGGTGTAAATGACACTAGTTAGAGTTATCTCCTTTGAGAGTAATTAATTCCATCATTATACAGCCAGACCCTGTGGTGAATAAAGTGAAGGTTTCATTTGCAGGGTGGAAAGTCGGTGATTTTCGTAGGGCACGCTGATAAGCATACTTTTCCAGTCAGTGAGGCAATTGTGAACTATCTCACTCCTCGTTTTACTTACTAAAGCCTGTAGAGGTTCAAATCAGCCTTTTGGCTTGCACCTTAGTGTTGAGAGGGTTATGAAAAATTTCAGATTCATTAAAATTATTCTATTTGTTAAAAATATCAATGTGAATTATATAATCAACTAAACACTGATTTTAATCTAAGAAATCATTAATATTTTTATTTTTTCCATAATTTTCGGTTTAAGTTGTTTTAGTTTATTTAACTTACAGATGTGCGTGTGTTTGAATTATGCGTTTACTATCAGCGCCTATAAAATAATTATTTATGCCTTTATTCTGAATGGATGGATGAAACCATCTGTTAGTTATTGTACTCTAATAATATGAAAATTACACGTGTAGTGACACGCGATTTGTCGATCAGAAATTTTTCCTGTTGAAACCAAAAATTACTTTTTAGTGTGAATAACCTTCTGTTATTTTTATTGGGAAATTGATACTTTACTTGTAATTTATTAGCTACTTTGTCTCTTTTTTGTTCGTGACATCCAAAATATGGTTTTGATTCAATGATTGGTTTTCGATTAAGTAAATCAGGTTAGGGGATCTACTACATTTATTATTAAAGACTACCTTAATACCAAAATCTATTCGTGAGTTCAGTCTATTTGTTGTTTTCAAATTGTATGAATAAATAATTTAACTGTCGTCATTATGATACAGTAGGCCTAATGTAGTATTATTTTTTCAGTAATTTTATTTCAACCGAAGAACATTTTCATTACAGTCATTCCCCATATTCAGGTATTTGATTTGGTTTGGTTATTTGTTTATTTAATACAAGAATAATTAATTTGATTTTCGTTTGTGATTAGATATACCGGGTGTCCCACGTAGAAGGAAATGTGAATACGCATTTCATTTTCTAATACTTACTCATACCTCCATCAATAATTTTCATACTTTACACACTTTTTAATGAAGGTACCAAATGTTAATGAATGTTCTGTGAAAATTATATCTTGCGGATGTTCGTAGAAACAAAATGGCGGCCCAAAGAAAATATTTGAAATATTTATACTTTACTTTGAATAAGTACAAAACTGCTTTAGTTGAGTTTCTTGTAAAATTATATTGTCGCAATTTTAATAATACAAACTAATTAAAATAAAACTAAATAGCAATGAAAATTTTATTATAAAACAAACTTATTCAAAATGGAACCCATCCACAGCGACACACTGATAACGCCGAAAAAGTTACTTGGACGCTCATTAAAATAACTTCTCAAATCCGAACAAATTCCTCTTTAATAATGTGTTTCAAATCATCATCATTGTTGAAACTATGGCTGTACACTTGTTTCTTAAAGTATCCCCATAAGAAAAAGTCACACACAGTAAAATCAGGTGGTCGGGGTGGCCAATCCAAAAAATTACTTCCACGACCAATCCAACGCCAATAAAAGTTGCACACAAATTAGCAACAAAAATAATTATTTACGCTTGAAATAGTTCAAGCAAGCGGATTCATACGCTTGAGTCATCTGTATTATAAACGTCCAGCAGTTGAATCGCCTCCATGTAATCATGCGGGTGGAGTTTCTATTCGTGTCTTTTCGCAAACTCATTCCTAACTTCCGATAAAGATCGGCGTTCCTGATGTACTAAGGTGCATCTACGAATTTCCGCAACACGTTATTTTAATGTATAACATCTAATGAGGGTTTTGATTCCCTATTGTTCTATTTACTTTGGATCTATTTCAGAATCCCTTAAAATTTTTTTATAATTCATGAAAATATCTATGTAAACCAAGTTACAGAAAAGTTCATAAATTTTAAGACTTTTGTTATATGGTTATGAAAATTATTAGAGAAAATCTAATGATGTGATAGAGTGATGAATGTAGAAGTATTACGAAGTGTGGAGAAGAGAATTCTGATGAAACCAATCTTGCGGACGAAAGCTAATTGGCTGGGAGAGGCGATGAAGAAGGTTTGATTAAAACTTATTTAGAAGGACCAGTAGAAGGCGAAAAAAGGACGTTGAATAAAAAAATGGTATAAACAATAAAAAAGAATTGTGAAGAAGTTTAGACGCTGGTGGAAAACAGAACAAGTTTAAGTCAAACATGGCCTAACAGACCTGCACTAAGGCAGATAAACTCATAATTATGAAAATTAGTTAATTCCAAGTTCAGTCGTTCCTCATTGTTATCCACTTAAAATGTATCTTTTGTGGATACATGAAATTTGGTTGTAAAAGAAGTAGAAATCAGTAATTTTTGAAGGTTCCCAAGAGAATTAGTGTGTTTTGCCTTACCATTTATTCTACTTTTAAAACGATCGTATTTTTCACTTAAAGATGAATAGGTAAACAAAAGTTGTAGGTGTTTTTTGGCGGTAGACCAAGATTCCGTTTCAAACTAGTACTTAAATTCAACGTTTTGTTCGTGATCTTCGTACAATATTTATTTATTAATGTCTCCCAAAAGATCGTTCATCAATTCATCGCCTTTAAATTTCTATTTTATTGGACATTCGGTGAATCACCTCTGGGATCTTTCTAACAGTTTTTCTCTTTTCAACATTTACTAGATCTTTAGACTTCCTGTTATTTTTTCAACAGTTTTCTTTTATAAATGTTTCTTAAACGACTTACGTTCACTTCGAGATCAGCTACTTTCATATAATTATATTAGGCCTACGTCATCACTTAAATGTTCAGATATCCCGTTTATCCTGATATAAAATCAAAATATATATTTTTCTTTAAAAAAATACATCTATATATTTTTAATAAAATGTAAGTCGTGTAGATGGACAATAAACATGGTTTCTTAGTTGTTTTTTTTCCTTCAACTTTATTTTTTATTTACAACTGTACAATTTTTAATGCTTAAATAGTAAATGAGATGATGTTAAACAGCTGTGGTAAGTTCATTTGAAACGTGTTAATTGGTGTTTGAAGAAGATCCTACTCCAAGTTCGTTTCTGTGTATGTTAACAGGGTATTTATTAAGAATTTTTTCTGTAAAGAACCGTTCAATCAGTCAACTAAAATTTATTATTTGTACAGGGTTAATAATAGTAATAATAGTAATAATCGTGAATCAATGCGCTATTATGTTAGATTCTTTAAATTATTTAGAAAATTTTAAACAGTTTTAAACAGACGGTACGGATTTCTAATTTCCACAGTGACTTTTGAAAGTAAATTTAAAATATTTTGAAGTCTGCTAGAGGCGCTTTTTTATAAAAAGGAAATTCAGATTTACAATATATCGTACTATTCACTGAAATTATCTCTTTAGTATTTAAAAGTCAAGACTCGAACAATATGCAAACATTTTAGTCATTAACTTATTAATCAGCGAGGAAAACCTACGATTTCGTGGACTTCATCCTACTGACCCATTTTAGATAATCGAACTGACATGTTTTTTAAGGATAATGCTATATGTGGCCCGTGGCCCATTGCTTAGTGTACTACACTGCAAAGTGGAGGTCCCTGGTTTGATTCCCACTAGGGTTTGGAAAATTAATACACTTTCAAACACCTTTCCTTAACCAGAATTAGGCGTAGTTTAAAAAAATTTTATTAAAAATTCCTTTTCGAGTCATTTTATCGTTAAATGTTTTACTGTCATTTGATCTATTCGTTGTTTTGTGTGAGCAGCTATTGATTGTTTCTTGTGTAAACAAAAATTTAAAAATTACTTGGCCTTTGGGCCAGCCCAGTCAGTCAGCTGGTAAGAAGTCGCTATTATTTGTTTAGTAACACCGGTTGGGCAAGCGACTTTGTATGGTGACCAGCTGACAGCCATTCGTGAACAAACTTTACTAAGGGTTCCTGTTCAAACGCATGCGTAATTCACGTCAATTAATACAGCAAAACAGCGATCAAACTAAGTAGTTTTTAATTTACAGTTCCCGATAAAAAAACAAGCCAAAAAAATTTACTTGTTTAGTACATGCTTAAATTAGAAGTTTTAAATCAATCAATTCGATTCCTAGTTTTTAGGTTTTATTTTATTTTGTATTTAGAATTTTTTTGAAGTATAGATGTAGGCCTACTAATTCGTTGGCTTAAACTGTATAGTTCAAGTATTGTAAACCAAAAATTAGCAACTAAACTGTAAACTACATTTAGAAAAAACTGTGAAGTAGAATGAATAAACTATCAGCAATAAACGTTATTAAACATCATTAGTAAACATTATAATATAATAATTTCATGTTTATATAATATATAATTTTGGAATATTTCAAATGAAGATATACATTCGATCACATCAATTTTTCTTGAGAAAAAATTTAAAAGCTTGCTTACTCAAACATGGAATTGAAAGACTTGTATCCCGAACTCGACTTTAAAATAACTTCGAATGAGTTTAACGTAGAACACTACCTAGCAACAAATTATTTTATTTAATTGTCTAATTACATTTAAAGTAATAACATAAAAGTTCTGTATACCCTTGTCATGTACTTTATTTATTTTTTTTTAAATGTGATTAAACTTGGCAACGTAGCCATTGTGTCTGGTTTGTGTCGGAAGGGATCTATTTATGTTTTCATTCCCGTTAATGTTTGTTGTATTTATTTTGCAGAGTTTACATGATACTGTGGAAGATAATTAGAAGTATTTATGCCCTGGAAATGTTGTAATCTTTCTTTTTTATATCTGGCGTTATATTTTTTATATCTTATTAAATAATTGCTTGATTAATTTTAAACACAAAAATATGGCTATGTGAAACCCTAGAACGAAGAAAAAAATGGAGTGTGAAATAAGATCCAAATCTCGACTCATGATTTGAGAAAACTGTATAAATTTTACTTTGTACTATACACGTATTGTATTTTTGAATTAAGGTTTTTGCACCTCTTAAATAAATGTTGGAGGAGACATGGAATTCCAGAAGAATGGAAAAAGGCAGAAGTTATATCTCTTTTTAAGAAAGGAAAGCGGAATGACTGTAGGAACTACCGAGGTATCAGTCTTCTCAATGTTGGATATAAGATCTATTCCAAAATCATTAATTGCCGGGTGAAAAATATTGCTGAAGCAATTCTGAATGAAGAACAGAATGGATTCAGAATAGGAAGATCATGCTCAGATAATGTTTTTTCAGTCAAAAGGATTATAGAAAAAAGACGAGAATACAATCTTGAAACCCATATGGCTTTTGTTGACTTTGAAAAAGCTTTCGATAGAGTGGATAGAAGACACCTTTGGAATATTCTATGTGAAAGAGGATATCCACTTCACCTCATTAATGCAATAAAAACACTTTACCATAACACGCAAATAGTCATAAATACAGGTAAAAAGAGACTTGAGGAGATGACAATTAACCAAGGAGTACGACAAGGGTGCAGCTTATCACCCACTTTATTCAACATTTATATAGACCACATTTTCAGGAAATGGAAATGCAGAGTAGACTTAGGTATCAAGTTGAATAATGAAAAATACCTGAACGCATTACTATTTGCAGATGACTTGTGGATTATTCAAGAAAACGAAGATAGCCTCCAAAAATCAATCCATGTCCTGAACAATTTATGTAAAGAGTATAATTTTAGAATCTCTAAAGAAAAAACAAAAATAATGGCATTCACTGGCAAGTTTCCCACTAGATCAAAAATTGTGGTAGATGACAAAGTGTTGGAACAAGTATCACAATACTGCTACCTCGGCTGCAATATCAGTTTTAAAGATGATTTAGATATTGAGAAGAAGATAGGGAAATTCCAATCAATATGTGGTAATATCAGCAGAACCCTGGGGAAAAAAGCGAGGAAAGAAACTACCATGAAGTTTTATAAAGTGATGGCTGCTCCGGTCCTCCTCTACGGAAGTGAATCATGGGTCACTACAAAACCGCTAGAGAGTAGAGTGCAGGCGGCAGAAATGAGATTCCTACGCAGGGTAAAGGGCTGTGACAGACGGGACCACATAAGGAACGATGATATTCGGAAAGAGCTGAATGTGTACAGCCTGAATGAAAGAGTGTTACAATACCGCAATCAGTGGAAGGAGCTTGTTAAACGGATGCCAGCAGAAAGATTCCCTCTAAATATCTTAAATTACCACCCCGTAGGTAAAAGGGATGTTGGTAGACCGCGGAAAAGATGGCAGTAATAAAGGGAAATAAAATAAGACTCAATGCAAGTTGAATGATACAATATAGTAATTTAAATGATAAATGTTAATAAGCTGATGTGAGTCGGAACAGGCAAAAGCCTAATCCTTGAGTGTAAGAAGAAGAAGAAGACTATACACGTAACAAGTCGGAATCCGCTTGAATGTGGGTCTTCTTTTTCAGGTTCCTATCCGTTCCGAATGTTGGTGACCATTGTACAATTTTTTACTTTGTTCGTTGCTCTGCTGTTAAACTATTCTCAGCTTTTTTCAAACCAAGTTCTTAGACTTCAAAGCCATAGCAGAATACACCAATTTTTTTACCAGGTCCTCTTTTCCTTGTATTTTCCCGCTGCAAAATGGCTTGATGTAATAAATATCCGGATTCATTCCTAATAATATGTTCGAAGAACAGAAACTTCCTACTCTTGATGGTGTAAATGATTTCCACGTCATTCTTCATTTTCCTGCGAACCTTTACGTTTGTTATCCGAACAATCTATGGTACTCTCAATATTCTTCCACTTAGCCACTTCTTAAATACCTAAATTTCCTCATCCAATCTTCATTTAAGGTCCAGGAATCCACACCGTACAGGCCTAGACAAGATATGATATCTTAGATATCTCATTTTTATTGCTAAAGTAAAGTTGTGGTTCTTGAATACAAGATTCATTTTATTTCCTGTTCATTTATCATGTATGATTTTACGACAAAAATGTATATTGTAAAATTTATAGGAAATGAGAAGCTCTACAACTTTTATTTAAAGCATTTTTCTCTACAGAGCCTAGTTTAGCGTGAAAGAGTGATTTTCCGTATTTTTAAGCCTAACTGAGGTTGATTTTCATTTTGGGTCTTTCACTCATGATTAAAATAAGGTTAGGGTTTTTGTTTATTTCTTATGTTTTATTACTTAGGTTATATTGTTAATTATTTGCATTGGCGAGAGAGAGTCGTGTGAGTGTTTCACACTAGATTTTTAGATTTGAATATGAGAATTAAATTAATGTATTCTGCATGTACAAATTCAGTCTTGAACGCTGTACCCTTGTATTATAGTAAATGTTATATGTAGGCCTAATACTGGACATTAAATTTACACGGAATGTATTATTAGGTGATATTATCGATCCATAATTAGGTCGTCTGTGTGATGGGTCACATACTCCGCTTTTGGTTTGCCACACCTTCCGTGCTCAATGGTTTTGGTCTCATAGAGAGAGGCCAAATCTTGTTGACTGTTCTGAGGCATACATTGCATAGTAGTACTCTGTGTACAATATGGTTGTGTAAACTTAGAGTATATGTATTATCATGCCAGTCAGCCAATACTGTTTAACAACAGAGTTGCTGGCCCATGACCCATTTCATCTCACCTTCCTTAGTTATTCATCGAGCTTGTTAGAAATTAATAACCCCAACTGCCCCCTTACCACTCCTTAAGTATTCACCCTCCTTCGTCTATTCATTCATTCTTTGGCCCGTCCTCATTACATGCTGCTGCTAACAATCTCCTACAACCCCCATTTCAATTAAACTCATCTGTACTAACAGCTCGAAGGGTCGTTAAATATTTACCAGAAAAAAATCTCCTTTTTCTGCATTCATTATAACTGTAAACTCTGAAAAAGAAAAATCTACTACCAAGTTATTTAATTATTTATTAGAAAAATATCAGATATCAAACTTAGCTCTTACAAAAAAAGAAAACGGGGAAAAGGTAAATGTTTACTTCCAAAATTAAAGAAAAATTTGCTTTAAATATCACAAAATTACTTGGTAGTAACAGTATATTTTGTTATCGCTGAAAAAATCATTAAATGTATTTGAAAATTCATTAACATATTATTTACTATAATGTAATTAGTGTAATATGTGTCATGTTTTTATAAATATACATAACCGCACGTAGCCTTTTAATTTTTCTGTTATTGTTTGTATAACTGTTTGGAACGTTCTGGAACTGTCTATTTGTTAACTTTATGTAAGTATTAATCCCTAACAGCGGGGCTGAGCAGTACTGTTTCATTACTAAATTATTGTTTTAAACAGCTTAGTAATAAAATTATCGTGTATATTTATTTATATATTCTGTATGTTTTTGTCTTACTTAGTTGGTTTTTTTGTAAGAGGATAAAATTATTGGATTTTATCCTCAAAAAGCTTTTAGCTCCAGTAGTTGATTGTTTGAAACTATTACAAAAATAAACTTGGTTGATAAAAAAACTATTATTGTAACCTTCTAGAAGGTTAGCAACGACCTATTAATAGGTGAGCACTGATAACTTTTGAAGTCTTGTTTGAGAATTTTCGCTAAAACGTTGAAATAATTTTGTGTTGTTAAAGTTTTGATATCTTATTTTATATTAACGAATTGGAACTTCTGTAACGTTAGTAAACATTGTAATTCGTAGTAGGATCATCGGCTACAAAATCGGAAGCTTCTGATATGATTATCGGGTAGATAATTTTAGTAAAATCGTGAAAATTTATCTGTAGATTACTACTTAATACAAATTTACTGTACAGACCCAACAGTTTCAGTGGGGTTAATAATAATACGGATTGAAATAAAGTTTTATTCGCTTTCATTTTTATCCATGTGTGTATTTCAACGGCTGTACCTTTGCCGTCCAGATGTAAAGAAACATATTCTCTGGAATTCATGCGGAAAATTTTGTTAATTTTTTAACAGGGCTAGTTGGGTTATGACACAATTGTCTCTCCGTATGATATAATCAGTTCATCTTCGTGTGTGTTGCAGGTATGATAACAAAGAAAATTTATTATATATAAAAACGTTTTCTGTTTTATATAATCGTTGAGATTTGATGAAAATGAAAAGTAGCTAATTCTGATGAAATTAGTCAAGTTTTTCCTTGTAATGCGTTTTAGTTTCAAATGACTGCGTACAACCGACTGAAATAATCATTCAGATTTTTCAGATAATTTTTTTCTCTTTTATTTTCTTCTGACCATTTGCAGTTATATTTTTTCCTTATTCTTTTCAGAAAATCTTTAAATTTTTGTTATATTGTATCCGGAGTAGGCTAATATTTTTTTCTTTTAAATAACTTTTAGTTTTTGTCATCGAAATGCTGGTTGATTCGACTTCTTTAAATTTATTAAACGTAATTCTTGTCAGTCCATCGTCATTCTATAAACGTGTCTATGATACTTCTTTTTTTCTTTCTAATAATGTCGATTTTTTCATTGTAACGCATTGTAATTTTTCATAATCCAGAAATCGGTTTAGTTTTTGAACCTACGGTATCCAGCTACGTAGCACATTCAGTAATTAATCAGTGCTTTCAATCACAAATCCTCCGACGTGTAATTTCACGTTCAAGTAACATCCCAAAATATCGCTTCATTTTCAAAGTTAAGGAAGAAACTTTAATTTTTAGTTCAGCGAATAAATTGCACGATATTAATTTAATTGACTAAATAAAATTTAAATATAATTTGATTGACAAAAATAAATTTCATTTGATAAATAAAACTAAATGTTGAAGCACTCAACCTACTATTTGTATGTATCTACTTGTATTTGTTCGGTAATTAAAATTTATATCTAGTGTCTTTTCAAAATTAAGTTTCATTATCTGTAATAAATATTAATCTGGATAGATTATGTAAAAGGTAATTTTTCGTTTAAGTAGGTATCACCACTGGGAGTTACTTTTATCGTGTAAATTTTTCGTTTCACGCATTGATTGATAGTCTTTTGATAAAGATCACTTTCTAAAAAAAAATATTTTCATAAAAAAACAAATTGTAAATTTTTTTGTGTTAAAAAACCAAATATTCTGGCCCAATGTTTCTTTTGCTGAATTATATTATATGCCTACTACAACACATTTAATAACTTTTAGGCTTCTTGAACTTTTTTATTATCTAAAGTAATGGTAGGTGCTCCAATATTTCATTTTACGTGAAAGAATTTAATTATATTTATGATATATCTGGCTGCTCTATCCTCAACTCGAATGGCATTAAGTCGATTTATAAATATATTTTTTCCCTTAACCTATTTTTCAATAATGGATCCTAACGTTCTATTTAAATGGTAAATGGATTTAAGGGCTGTATTATGCCTCTGGCACTTCAGTTTTAACTTGAACTATTTTTTTATTCTGAACGATAAAAAGTAACTTAGATTCACTGATTTTTTTCTAAATTTGATTTAAGTTGTCTTTTAAGTTTCTTCATTTTAAGAAATTTTATGTAGCCTAATTTAAAATCTTACTGTGTAAAATTATATTACTTTATTTTTTTAAACTGTGAACATTCTGTTTAAATTTTAGGAAATGTCGGTATGGAGTGCTGGAGTTACTGAATTTTTTATTTTATAAACAAAAAAATCTTTCATTCATCATTTTTCACAAATACCTAATTTTATTATATTCATTTTTTATTCCTTTCAACAGGTTGGCCATTACTGACCACTGCGAGTTAGGAACGATGGGTAACTTGTTAAAATTTCCAGTCCCTACCCAGGATTTGATCTCGGAACCTCCGGTTTATAGCCTAGAACTCTAACTACTACGCCACAGTGGCGTTCATAATCTCTTATTAATTTAAAATAAACTCTTATACGACCTTCACATCAACCTGCTTCACCCCAGTAAAGAAATATGGAGATATTTCCAATTAAATAAACTTAACTCTGTTGCGTAAATACAAGTGCATAAAAAATTATTCCTTCTTAAATATTCCGGAATTTCATTAAACGGTTTTTATGAAGAAACGGTTACAAAAAGGAAGTATTAATATTTTATTTTATGAAAATTTTCCTTGAGCGTTTTTTAAACAAAAGATCAAACAGGGTGGGAGTTTTTTGGCAAAAGACTTATTGAAATATGAAAGTAGCTGATTTAAAAAATATGAAGAATGTTTGTGTATTTTCAGACGTCAATCATGTTTTACTATAGAAGCTTATAAGTTTTGTAAAAGGGTCCGCAACCCTAAACATCTTATATTTATTCTGCTGCTGCTACTACTGTATTTTATCAATGTTTTTCCTCCATTTTTAAAATTTTTATGCCATTAATTGTGTCAGTCCTCTGTTTCTGGTTAGCTAAACCAACTGTAACAAGAGGTAAACGGCACAAAGTAACTAATAGATAATTTTATAGAAGAGTAAAATGAATTTTTCTTCGTTGTTTTCATCCAGAGTTTTTTTAAGGCTTATTCCCACGACGCTAGTACTAGGTGATAGTCGACTAGCAGCTAGCAAAATAACGTAATGGGAATGAACAACCAGCAGCTAGTTTAGTTAAAGCGCTAGTAGGGGAGAAAAAGCCTCTACATGATGATGACACTTTGGTATTTTTGACACCATACAGGGCTTGCAAAGACTAACGGACATTATTACAGTTGTTAGTGGATAATATGGACTAAAACTCAATGTCAATAAAAGAATAATGATGATTATCAGCAAACAGCAGATCGGTTCTGATGTTCACATATTGGTCAACAAGGTGAGGATAGAACGAGTCGCACAATGTCAATGTCTGGGTGCCTGTATTAATGAGAGGTGCGATGATTCACAAGAAATAACATGTCGTATTGTCAAGGCCAGAAATGTCTCCAACACCATGAATTCTGTCTTTAAGAGCCACAATTTAACTTTTGACACTAAAACGAGACTCATGAAATGTTATGTGTTCTCAGTCATATCGTACGGAGTTGAGGCCTGGACTCTAACAGAAGCAACAATCTACAAATTGAAAGCGTTTGAATTTTGCCTGTTAATGAGAATGCTGCGAATGTCCTGGGCACAGAGAATTACTGATGCGGAAGTGCTACGTCGAATGAACAAGGCAGCGGATTTGGTCAGCACAGTGAAGGCGCGGAAACTGCAATATCTCGATCCTATTATGCAGGATGAGCGCAGGTATGAATTGCTCCAACCCATTCTGCAAGGAAAAATCAACAGTAAAAGGGGACCAGGATGCAGAAGAATTTCATGGATGGCCAACCTGAGTGTATGGTTTAACAAACGCTCCGAAGAACTGTTACGGATAGCTACCAATAAAGTTAGCATCGCCATGTTGGGCCAATCTTCGGAAAGGAGAGGCACCCTGAGAAGAATACCTTCATCAATTTCATTAATATTTTTACTGGCTGAAGATGTATACGTCTTGAAGAGGTATATCTATATTGTACCTTGGCTTGTACCATAGATGATGAGAAGTTGAAAACCTGCCAGACCTGTCCGGAAATCGAATGCGGGACCACTGGCATAGAAGTTACTATCACCACTACGCCAAGTGCCGGTCAAAGAGAGTCTGCTATTCTTTTGTATTGAAGTAAAAATAAATTATTGTAGTTTGTCATTGTACCGGTTAAAAAAAACATTCTCTTGAATAATAAATACCTTACTGTGATATGAAACTGTAAGAAAATAATACATATTTCTTCTCAGTATGTTTTGACGTCCATTCTTTTAATGGCAGCTCATTAGTTATTACCTTTACCACACCACCTTTATGCACCTTATGCACCTTTGCTACATTTTGCATTGTACTGAGAGAGTAATGCTGTATGCTTTTTTCTTTGTGTGTCTAATGCATGTTCTTAGTTCGGTACTTTCTTTATAAATGGGGGCACATATATTTACGTTAACAGCGTAAAACAGCAGTATTATTAATTAAAACGTGAAGAATAGTAAATTTAATAGTTTCATTTATTTGTTAGTATTACATTGTTTTGTTACAGTTACCTGCCGTCCGCTTTTTTTTTTTTTTGTTAGACATAATATTCTCTTTTGTTTGATTATATTTTCCCGGCAAACGGAAATGTTCTCCTAGTCGTACCCAATTTAAGTTCCAAAACACAACTTTGTACGATATTTTCACACACACACACACACGCGCGCGCGCACGAACACGCGCACGCACGAACACGCGCACGCACGAACACGCGCGCGTACATGCACGCACTCATACACTTTCGCACAGTTGTGAAGGGGGAGGAGGGAGAAACCAATTGCTGAAAACCTTTCTTTTGGTTCAGGGGGCCTTAAATGAGTATTTCCCGCGAAAACTCGATTTAAAAAATCAACATGAAACTTCCTTCCTTATATATTTGCATAGGGTAAGATAAAGTAAATTGTAAAATCGATTATTAACAATCCAAATTCTAGTGATTCGGTGTTTACTTTGAAATATGTTGATATCGCTTGTAATGTAAGCTGGAGTCCGTATTTGCCTATAATAGGCAGGTGGAATGTTAAATTTTTTGCACTTGATCTGCTAGTTCCAGGGGTACAAAAAATTTTTCTGTTTCTTATCACATGCTCATCCAATTATATGACTAAAGCATTTAAGAACAGAAGTGGTAGAGGCGTAAAAGGCACTAGTCAGAGTTATCGCCTCTAAGTAATGAAGTTCATTGTACAGCCAGACCCTGGGGTGAATGAAGTGAAGGTTGTATTTGCAGGGTAGAAAGTAAATGCTTTTTAGTGGACCTGGCATGCTGATAAGCATACTTTTCCACTCAGTGAGGAAGGCATTGGTAAACCACTCCACTCCTCGTTTGACTTAGGAAGCCTGTAGAGGTTTAAACTAGCTTTTCGGCTAATCACCTAAACAACACACCTCTGGAGTCGTATTTAAATAAAGTACTGTTTAAGGTTTCATCGAAAACGGTTTTATATATATAATATACAGTGTTTTTTATTTGAAAGTAATTCATTCTTACATTTATCGCGCTTTGATCGATTTCACTTTTTACCGTATCACCTAAATCAATTAAGTATGTTTCCCTTTAATCTCTGCTCTTTTGGCATCATTGTAATCAAAAAGTAAATAACCTAACATAACCACATTTTCTTAAATTATTAAACATTATTAAATCTACAACTGTGATTATTAATTACTAAGATTATTGTGTTATTATTGTTTTCTAATTGTAATTTTTTTTTAATTAATTTTTTTTGTGAGTCGCATCAACTGCTTGGTCATTAGTGACTACGGTGGAGTATGTAACATTAACGTGGGATTTTACATGTGAAAATTTCTGGCCGGGAATTGAACCCGGGACCTCCGCGAGGCAGGCCAATGTGCTAACCACTAAGCTACGGAGGCATCCAATTATGATTTAAATCGCTGTTATATTATCTCTAGGCCTTCGGACCAGCCCAGTCAGCTGGCAGAAAGTCGCTATTGTTTATTAAGTAACACCGTTTTCGCAAGCGACTTTGTATGGTGACCAGCTGACAGCCATCCGTGAACAAACTCTACTGGGAGTCCCTGTTCAAACTCATGACTAGTTCACGTTAAATAATACAGCAAAGCAAGGATCAAATTGGTTAGTTGTCAATAATGTACAGTTCCCGATAACAAATAAAAGCTAAAAAAATATCTCTTATGAATTGTTATAAATTCAATTTTAAAACTCAATGATATTATGATCGAATTGTTTATTATACGTAATTCATACTAATTTGTTTTGATGGAATAAATTAAAAATGAGTTTAAATGTTTGTTCGTTCGATACTTCTGTATTTTAAATTAAAAAATATGTTTTTTAACATGAATGGAAACCTTTTATACTTTCATTATATTAAAAAAATCAATAACGAGTAGCTCAATAATAATAAAAAATATGGAAAATTGATATTTTCGCTTTACATTCTCTTAATTGCTCTTTAAATATTCTTTTTTATGTGACAGAATAAAACATTATTCCTTTTAGTATTTCGATATGTGTATTGGCGAAAATTTAATTAATTTTTGTTTGTATAGTATCAATTAATTATCATTTAATTTTAAAATTTGGCTATATTTAAAATTATTTTGAAGTTGTTTAGTTTTTTCTGACGGATTTAAATTAGTTGTTCTACAGATCGTTAATGTTATTTATGTATTTAATGTTGTATCAACAACTTGGTCATTGCATCTATTACTGTCTGTATCGAATGGTTACAGTGGGTTTTACCATATTAAAATTTTACTACTCTGGCCGGAATTTAAACCCCGTATCTTCCACTTTGTAGTTCAGCATGCTAACCGCTAAACCGAGGCAGTCAATTTTTTAATCCCTAATGTGTCCGTGCAATCTTTGCAATTTAAGAACAATAAGCAACCCCAAACTTTTGAAATGTAGTGTTATAGGAAAATTTTAAAGATAGGTGGGTGGATAAAATAGGTAATTTAGAGGTTCTTAGACGAGTGGAGAAAAAAAGAAGTATAGGCTATGGAAACATCTTACCAAAAAAGGGATAGGGTAGTGAGGCATATCTTAAGACATCCAGGTATTGGCCTATCAATAATGGAGGGTAATATTGAGGGACTGAATTGTTGGGGGAGGGAAATATTAGAATACTTTGAGCAAATTACGAAAGATGTAGGGTGTTGCAGGCATGTAGCTGTGAAACGACTTGCGCAAGATAGACAGCTTGGAGAATTGCATCAAACCAGTCGAGAAACTAATGAAAATTAAAGCAACCCCCATGACCCAATGATATGAGGTTGATGTTTATGATCTGTAAATGAGGTTGTAGTTTTGTAAAAATTCAGACCAACCATTCAGTTTTTATTATTTAAATTTTAGCTTTTATGGACTTTTTGTTCATTAAAGAATACTGTAGACCTTCGTAACGTCTTATGGTGTAAATGTGTTACACATCTTAACCGAAAATTGAATATGCACCTTCCAATTAAGCAGTCGATATCGCACTGACTAATCCGCCTAATTGGCCAAATTCGACTAAAACTTTAACCACTCGTATAGGCCTAATTGAATTGAAAGCATTTTCTAAACGAATTTTGATTAAACTGGAGATATTTAAATTCCACAATTTTGTAGATTTTTTTTAGATTTTATTGTATTTTTTTAGTGAGGATAAAATTAATTTACTTAAGTAGCATGCAACTGTTAAAATAATTGCAAAATGTGTATACAAAACTAAGATAAATGTCATAATTTTCAGACAAAAATTTTGTTTAGTTAACTACGTATGTACAGTTTGATTTTCATTATTTTCAATTAGTCAGCCGAGTATCATTTTAGTTAACCTGGTAGTTCATAGGGGAATCCTAACTAATTGTAGTTGAATGTGCAACATCTGCTTCCATTGGTTTTAACGCGTAAAACCGTTAGGGTTTTTTCTATACGAGTTTTCACAAAAAAAAAACGATTGGTCTACTGTTTGCATTTTGTGTTTAAACATAATAACGTAAACTAACTAGCAGTATCCCCAACAGTTTTGTAACGTACACAAACTTGTAATTATTTTGTTTTTAAATTACATTAATTGGCCTCTGAACCAGCTTAGTCAATCAGCCGTTTGTAGGAGATCGTGGAGAAACGTCTCTGATTTAAGACTTTCTTTAATTTCAAGAAGCAGTAGTACCAAAATAACTTTAAAATAGTGATCAAATAATTTCTTGTTCAGGAAAAGTACAAACGAATCTTTGATATGAAATATATTAGAACAACAATGTTTTACATATACGGCCATTTTAGATCATATAAAGTAACTGTGTACATTTTTAAAAGCTGTTTTTGCAGTCAGCATTCTTTTATTGAAGGTTATTTCTTTCGTTAGTTCATATGGTGTTTTGCTATTGTTCTTTGTCCCTTCAATTCAGTTAACAGTTGTCTGAATTAAGGCGTCAATTATTCGAGTGTCTTACTCAACTAATTCTGTTCAAAGGCATTCATGATTTGGCTGCGTGGAAGACAGTTATTGAGATTCGGTTAAAAAGAAATTGTAATTTATCGTGCTATGTTCATTAAGTTATTGTTTTTTTCTGTATCTAAAAATTTGTTCCTTTACTCAGTAATTGTTGTTTAGGTCATCAGAGGAAAGGCTGATTGGAACTTCTAGAGGCTTTACTAAGTTAAACGAGAAGTGAGGTGGTTTACCAATGCCTTCTTCAATGAGTGGAAAAGTATGTTTATCAGAATGCCAGGTCCTCTGAAAAGCATCAACTAAATACTTTCGACCCTGCGAATGACACCTTCACTTTATTCACTACAGGGTCTGGCTGTATAATGATGAAATTCATTACTCCAAACAGAATAACTCTGACTAGTGTCTTTTAGACCTCTACCACTTCTGTTCTTAAATGATTCAGTCATATAATTGACTGACCATGTGATGAGAACCAGAACTATTTTTTGTAGCCCTGGAACTAGCAGATAGAGTACAAATAATTTTACAATCCACCTGCCGGTTATGGGCATCACTTATGGACACTCAGTAATATAAATAAAAAAACATATTTTCTCAGTTTATTTTTTAACGTACATACAGCCCTACAACATACAGTACATACAGTTTATTAATTGAACAATTTTACACCGAACTTAATTAATTCGGATAATCGACTGTTCACTCAATCTGTTCGCTACAAAGTTAAAATGAATAGTTCTGTTTCTTACCACTCGGTCAGCCAATTAAAAGATTTAATCATTTAAGAACAGAAGAGGTAGAGGTGTAAAAGACATTAATCAAAGTTATCTCCTCTGAAAGTAAGAATTTCATACAGCCAGACCCTATGGTGAATGAAGTGAAGGTGTCATTTGCAGAGTGGAAAATATGTGCTTTTTAGAGGGCCTGGTGTGCTAATAAGCGTACTTTTCCACTCAGTGAGGAAGGCACTTGTAAACCACCTTACTCCTCGTTACTTAGTAAAACCTCTTCAGGTTCAAACCAGCCTTTCGGTTGATGACCTAAACAACAATCGACTGTTGCATAAAACTTCAAAGAAAACCTAAAATAATTTATTCACCGTAATAGTAAAGTAAAGTACCGATCAGTAATTCTGTTTTGATTTCAATAGATATTTTACTCGTAAATAACGAACTCATTTATTTTAGAATCGCTGAATTTGGTTTTTTTTATTTCGTTTGATAGTCTGCACCTCGTTTCTATACGGCCTTGAACCTGTCCTTATCCTGTCAGGGTTTCTGTGTTGTATATTTTCGTTAGTGTGACAATAAAATATAACAATTGAGTGTTTTATTGTTGGTTGATTTTCAGTTACGAAAATCTATATTGTATTTAGTGGTCTATTACATTTATATAGTATAATTTAATAATGTATATATAAGTTTAAGAAAAATTTATTTCAAAAATGATAAACTCTTAGTAAGAATTTCTTTAAATAATTTAGTATAAACATAACTTATTTTTGTTATTCTGTCATACACAACAACTATATATATATCATAAAGTAGGTACGTAATAAAAATAATTTAATATTAAGTAATTGCTTAATTGTACAAGCTTAGAGATATAACAGTAAACTAGAATAATATGGGCTTTATTAAAATGAACTGTAATAAAATAATTGAAAATAGAATTATTATACTTGCTTTTGACACATCAAATAACTTTATTAAAAATGATGCGGGTCCATTTTGGTTGCTTGTTCATTATTCAGTCGTAAATTTTATGTTAAGGTTATTTTATGTAACTCATAAATTTAATGATAAATGATATTCAGTTTTTTGTCATAATTTATAAGCGGGTAGGGTTACTAATTCTTTTAATGTGCTTTGTCATATTATGTGATCGTAGGCTTTATTCTATATGTGTTTTTTGGTTGTACTATTAGTATATTTTCAACTATCAAATTGAGAATGCCCTCTATAAGTAAGTGTAGGATATAATTTACTCTCAGAACGTAATTTTTCTACATTTTTTTAATTAATATTTATTTTAGTAGAAAGAATTGATCTTTCAATTTTGAATCGAACCAGAATTTATTTAACAGAGAAACTACATAGTGTCCCAAAAAATACTTAGTAACGTTGTATGAGCAAACAGTGTTAGCAGGATTCTGGAGGCAGTTTAGATCTCAAGTGTAACTCATTAATGCTAGAATGCTCAATGAGCTAATTTCGTGAAGAATTCACTGATTGATGATATTTTTGTTGTGAAAAGTCAACCCCTTTTCAACACAGGATCTTTTTATTTAACGTGAAAAGTTACAAGAACTTTATTTTTCAAGTAAAGTGGTAAAATCTTTACCATACTAATGAAGTGGTTAATTGTCGTCCTCATCATCGACTTATTGTTATCTTTTTCGAAGAATTGCCCATCATTTTGGATGCAACGGTGCTGACCGCGACCTCTTAGAATCAATTCGGCTGACTCTCGTTCTTCAGAAAACGCTTTGTGCCAACGGAAAATTGTATGGGAATCCAAACAGTCTTCCACATATACACACCTTTCACCTCATTCATGGTATCATCAACCGAATATATCAGCGAATCGCATATCGTTGCTCATTTTTTAGTTCTCCTCTCATAGCAAAAGAAATTACTGAATTGGACGCCTACTGCAAAACACGTCTGACAAATATGACTGTTAAACGCTTACTAATGAACGAAATCTTTTGGCGCTACTGGACACGTTTTTGTAACGAGTTACACTTTGCATCTACTCAATTTCAAACTTATCCAGTAGTGCCGATCCTTCATGCGAAAGTGATTCCAGTTTTTTTGGAACACCATTTGTAATTTAATTGATAGTAATGTGTATTGATGAACCACAAAATTTTCAGGTGTATTACTCAGGCATTATTACCAGATTTATCGTTATAAGTTGTTAAATTCGTCATAAATAAGTTAACTAAATCAGTGAGAGGAAGCGATTTTAGAAAAAAAAGGAAAACTGAAAAAACTTTTCATCTAACAAGGGGTACGTATAATAGAACGTTATGTTCACTTGACGCAAAACTCAGAGATCTAACAACTATTCAGAAATCAGAGCACACATTCGAGTATAAATGTATAGTTATATGTTTTATCTTAAGTATAGGGTGATTCAAAAAGAGCGCCGGTTTTGATATATCAAATTAAGAGATTTATTTTATTGAAAAACTGAAAATAAATACATCAACAAGTTCATCTTACCTTCCGATTTCATGTATGAAAAATGATGTCATGCATGTGTCCTCCTCTACTGCGCTGGCACGCATCAACTCTGTCCATGAAATTGGATATCACTGCACGACAAGTTTCGACTTCCATTTGCCCGATAACCCGTCAAATTAAACCCCACATACGTCAGTTCTGTTTATTAACAAAACCGTTTAAGTGGAAGTGCGCCTCATCACTGAAAATGATTTTGTTTGCGAAGGTGTCATCATCCTGCCGTTTTCTCAATACCCAGTCAACAAACTGTCGTCTCTTCTGGTGGTCTGCCACTTTCAAATATTGCGTCAACTGAATTTTATACGGGTGATATTGGAGATCGTACCGAAGAATTCTCCGTACAGAAGAACATCGTAAACCCAATTGTTGAGAACGGCGACGTATTGATTTTGCTGGGCTAACAGCCACACTGTCACGAACCAACGCAACGTTCTGCTCAGTTCGGCCAGAACGACGACGTCCAGAACTTTTAAGGTCGACTGTTGAACCCGTCTCAAAAAACTTTTTCATGAGCCTGCGAACTGTTGATTCATTCGGTGCTTCATTACGTCCCAGAGTACCGCGAAGTCGCCTGACAGTAGCCGCATAACTCTCTCCACTCTGGTAAAATGTTTTGACGATTAACACTCGTTGTGCAATAGTAAACTTCTCCATGGTTAGACACAGACTGCGAGAGTACTACACTGCGAACAAGAGAAACTACAACTGAATCGTCAATCGGAATGTTCTCCGAAATAGAAATGAGGTCTAACAATGTTGCCAACCGATAAACAAAAATTTACCAGCCGTTTAAAAACCGGCGCTCTTTTTGAATCACCCGTTAGTAGGATATACTATAACTTGTGTAGGAGAGATTTGGAAAACAGGATGAAAGTTTTGAAAGTAAATACGTAATTCACTTCCGCAATTAGTGAATGGTGATAGGTGTTTAAAATGGATACATCGGACACAAAAAACATTGTCGATCAGGTTAATTTAAAATTGTGTCCATGTGGGAAGTACAAATTTTAATGCCTAACTACGTAAACCTATATATATTTATCCAGATTTTTTTTTCGAGTAAGTAGATTATCTAACTAAAGTAGGCCTACTTAACGTCTTCCGCCTGCAAAATCGTTTACGGTGTTTGCTGGACAAGTGCCTCGTTTTAAGTGTAAACTCATTATTTTTAAATCTATTTTTACATCAGACGATTACGATCGCAATCTAATATGCTTAAAGGAATTTTCTTGTCTTTAAGAACCTTTTTTATAACCTAAACCTTTACCTTAGTATTCTCAAATTGATTCCGTTTCTTTAATGTTTCTGTATTTCTTTTTCCTATTTTTGGAGAAAGGAAAAGTTGTAAACATGGAAAGTAAACCAAAGTAATTTTTTTTTCATGAATTCATGACCATAAACAAAGGTGTGAAACTTAGTACACAAGAGTAGTTGCTCTCTGTACTTAACTGAAAAGCAGTGCCTGTGGGAGGTCCCTTGTGATTGTTTGGGCAAACTGCTGTTTAGACATCGCTTTTGTCCAGGTGAAGGGTTTAGCTAAAAGAGGGGCGAACTTCAAGCAAATAATGGTTGGTCTAACGCGCTTACGAGTGCGGATGTTATCTACAAAGCATCTCAGTAATGTTCTAAGTATGTGTTTGAAAACATTCCTTTTTTAAGAATTTTTATTCTTGTTTTTTATCGACCAAGGAATCTTAATTTCTGTTCCTTGAGACAGCAGTGTAAAAAATAAATAAATACGATTTACATAGTCACTTCTAAAATTATTTTGGTGGATGACATATTACAGTTATTTAGTAACGTCCTTTTTAAAAACTCCAATCCATTAACCACCGCCTTTTCTGTGTGAAAAACTGATTTTTTTTTTGATACGAAACTAAATAAAACTATTTTCGTGAGATTTATGATACAGGTTGAATATTATGAATGAATTTTAACTTGATTAAATTATCCAGTTGAATTATTTTTTTCATCTTAATAGAAAGAAAAATTACAATTTTTTATCACTTGTAGATTTTGTTTGTTGTATCATAATTTAAATAGAATTTTAGTCATAGCACAAATGTGAAAACAACGTTATTTCGGCCCAAAGAATAAATATGTTGATTTGTTGAACGGTTAAATTGTATGCTGGTACCACTATAAGCTACACAATGACAAATTTTTAAATTGTGGAATTTCGCTAAATTAAGTTGTTTTTAAAGGTTTCAAGATAATTTGTTTATCCTTTGATTTATTATAAAATGTTAATTTTGTAAATTTCACCATCTATCCGTAGAATGTTTAATTCTTATAAGAGATAAACCTGTACTTTATGGCCTACAATACTTTCTTTGAAATACGACTTCCTAATTTGTGCGTGCAACAGGAATAGTTACTTTCGTTTAATCTTTACTGTTTGCTAATCCCTTACGTTCACGTGGTATAGCCTTAAAACTGAAATATATTTTATAAACAAACTATTGCTTTCACCCATTCTTTTAAGTTTTGTTTCACGTTTCCGTTTATACGTACTTTTTTGTTTTCTTTATTTAATAGATGTTATGTCATTCTATAATAGATAACAGAAGGTCAACTCTACGTCAACCAAACACCAGTAGAACGAGTAAAGCACTATAATTATCTTGGAACCATTATAAATGAGGAATGGACCAACAACCAGGAGATAAGAGCGCGCATTGGAAAGGCTAGATCCAACTTCAACCGGATGAGGGCCTTCTTCAAAAGCCACTACCTCTCTCTTGGTATAAAAGTGAGAATGGTGCGATGCTATGTATTCTCTGTTCTGTTTTATGTTGCTGAATCGTGGACCCTGAACGAGGATATGCGCAAGAAATTGGAAGCGTTTGAGATGTGGCTGTACCGGAGAATACTGAAGATCCCTTGGACTGATCGAGTAACAAATGAAGAGGTTCTCAGAAGAATGGGGAAGAACCGGGAGGTACTGACCACTATCAAGTCTCGAAAGCTACAGTACTTCGGGCACATTATGAGAAATGCAACCAGATATGCCCTCCTGCAAGCCATTCTACAAGGGAAATTTTTTGGAAAGCGGGGACCAGGTAGAAGAAGAACATCCTGGTTGAAGAACCTCAGAGTCTGGTACAATACAACTTCGGTACGGCTTTTCCGAGTTGCTGCAGACAAGATGAAGATTGCCATGATGATCGCCAACATTCGTAACGGATAAGCACATCAAGAAGAAGATGTCATTCTATGTAGTTTGTACGTTTCTCCTTTGTTCGTTCAAACAGCTCAGTATGGCATTACTTTTGAAAAATGAAAAGCGTTATGACGAACAGGTAATTTATTTCACTTCATTAGGAAAATCCACTACCGCACATAAAAAAAGAGGTGAATGAGATGATTATGAAATAAGATAATGTTTTTTAAAACTTAGAGGAGATCACCACTCAACATTTGAATCCTGCTGTAAATTTTCTGTAAACGGTTTACAGTCCAGCCTTTCTTAGGTTGCTCCTACTGTAAACAAATAATGACGTCACTGAGCATGCGCATTATATAAAATTGTGTTCACGCTGATTAAAAAGTAACAACAAATACTTTCAAAAGTATTTAAATACAAAATACTTTTAAAAGTATTTTTATAAATGAAATTGCCTACATCATATCATGACTGATGTTTTAAGTACTTTAAGTATTTATGATTTAAAACATAGTTAAATCAATAGGAATACGACATCCACAAAGTCGCGGACTGTAGCGTGCACCTTGTAGTAGCTGGATTTGGTTTGTTGACGGTAGGAGAAAACTAAGGACGGCTGAATTGTACAACATTGTCTGTACGATCGGAAATTACTTATTACAAAAGATGTTCCTGCTCCATTGTCAGCGTAGACGTCTGCGGGGATTTCTGGAAAGGTATGGTAGATATAGATTGCGTACAAGTTCGTTGCTATGATGAGATAATTTCTACGGAACCTTGTGTAAATTTTACGAATAAGTCGTTTACATTTAAAATAAAAAAAATAAAAATGATTAAAAATGTTTACTTACAGTACGCCTACATCAGTACATACGAGAACTACACGTGAAAAATTATGTGATTTTTGTGGTTTCGTCTCCTTTACACACTGCACGCGTTTTTTTTAGAAACCATGTCTCTCAACCTTCTTATAAGCTTGGTTTTGAATGCTTCTGAATGACTCAGACTCATTACAAGCTTGTTGTCATCCTCTTCAAGTTCAGATATTTTCTCAATGCTATGGCAAACCATTTTTATGTCACTGTCAGTAATTTCGTTGACTTTATCGTCATTAATTTCTTCACATCCAGGCAGGGTTTATACAAGCTCTGTTATCTGATTCTCTTCTTCAAGGCACGCAGAAACAACATTCCAGCTGCAACTTTCACTTTTTTATTCCTAACCAAAATTGAAAAATTGGTTTGGAGATACGTCCAGATTTAGGAGGCTCCGGATATCACAGGTCCGGATGTGACAGGTTATACTGTATTGCAAGTTCAAATTGTGTCTCCTATAGACACGGCAAACCATCATTTATTATTATATATCTTTTGATAAAACTTTTAATTTTATGTAATTTTAGATGTTAGTTAATTTAAAAATTCATCTTTTCTAATAACCATAAATTTTAATTAACAGTCTATTTGTAAATTCCTTTCGAATTTTTACGACAGAATTGTGTTCTCTTTGAAAGCAAAATGTCCGTTATTATTCTATACATTACTGGTTGTTAGTGTAATACAGTTGTTCATAAAATATTGAAAAATTAAAAATCTGGTGTGAAACACTCACACAATTTTCTTATGCCAATTCAAATTATTAACAATATAACCTAACATTAGAAATAAACAAAAAAACGAACTTCAAAAAATATAAACTTATTTTAATTATGAGTGAATGATACAAAATGAAAATCAACATTAATTTGGCTTAATAGTCTATACGAAAAATCACTTTTTCACGCTAAACTAGGCTCTAAAGAGCCTAGAATTCTTAATATAAAAGTTACAGAATTTTTAATTTCCTTTAAATGTGAGTATGTACGGTTTTGTCGTTAAATGCATACTAAGGCAGAAATCTTACAAAATAATATTTTTTTTACAGATTTTCATGAAATAAAAAACAGAAAATCACAGCTAAACTAAGCGTTTTTATTAAGAAATGTTTGAAATAAAAGTTGTAGATTTTTAAATTGTTTACAACTTTTATTATGTACACTTTTAACCTAAAAATTAAGGCCGCAATCTTAATACAAACATTTTTCTCTACGCGTACACACCCTCCCCAAGAGTTTCAGCAGACATGGCGCCTACCCTGTCTTGTAAAACATAAAAATTGTAGTAAATGAGGCAAATTTTTAAAAATTGTAGGAGTCGTTTTTGACAAAAATCGCAAAAAAGTGAAAAATTACTCGAATAAACTATATACTACTTCCGATTGACCGGTTTTGATGAAAATGTTCGTGTCAGGTCCTCTAGTAGTACCTAACTTGAGTTTCAAGTTTCAACTTTGTAATAACTTTGACCCACCGGGTTGGTCTAGAGGTAAAGTCGTAGCCAAAATCAGCTGTTTAACAGCTGATTTTCGGAGACGAAGGTTCCTGGTTCAAATCCTAGTAAAGGTAGTTATTTTTAGACGGATTTGAATGCTAGACGGCGGTTACCGGTGTACTTTGATGGTTGGGGTTCAATTAACCATACTCTCTCAGGAATGGTCAACCTGAGTCTGTACAAGACTACACCTCATTAACACGTCATACATATCGTCCTCATCTCATTGGGTCATGGGGTTGCTTATTGTTCTCAATTGAACAGATTGCAACGTACACACATTAGGGATTATAAAAAAAATAAAAAGTAAAAAAAAACTTTGTAATATGTTTCGTTCTTGAGATACATTGTTCACACACGCGCGCACACACACACACACCAATCGCTGAAAACATGTTTTTTGGGCTCAGGGGGTCTGAAAACGTGTATATCTGGTGAAAACTCGATTTCGGAAAGTCGATATGAAAATAATACTTTCCTTTCTATACTTTATATTCATATAAGCAAGAGAAAGTAAAAATATACCCCATAAGTGTTAGATCAGTTCGTCACTATTTGTCTTTTTTTAGAAAGCCTTGTTCCTTTACCTAACGACAGAATTGAGGAGAAATATTTTTTTAAATTTTCTTAGTATCCTTTTTTCAAGAGCGCTCTTTTGAATGCTGTCTTTTTATTATTGTTGTCATCTTACTTAAAATTCTTATTTTGATTTAAAAAAATTATTCTATTTTTCACAAATAACATTCCGTTGTTTATATGTATATATATCTTTAAGAACGTAATTGAATTTATATTGTCTTTCCGTATAAAATCTTTTCGTTGAAATTCTTCTTTAAGATTTTTGTATTTTAACTATTTTAGATTAAATTTCAACTTTTGTGTGTAATTAAATTAAAATGTCGCTTTAACTTGTGACTGTAATATGAAAGTTTGAAGTTGCTGACTCGAATTTTCTTACACTATACTTATTCCGATGTTTCTACTTCTGTTTTCTTTTAAAGAAAATTAATTTAATAAAAATTTTAAAGTTTATTTTATTGGACCTACAAGTTTTATTGAATTAGTTTTCGCTAATTTTTAGATTGAGTTGTTAATATTTTATTTGTTGAAAATAATATTTATTTCCGGGTATTACAGTAAGGCAAAATAATTGTACTTTAAAAACGTTTTATTCATTTAAAATAACGTTAAAATAGTTTATGTTATTGATTTTTGTCCTACTTCTCGTGGAAATCCTTGGAAAATTCATTCCAGAAGTGATTACTTTAGCTCTACATCCTTACTTCTTTGTGTACACATACTCGGTTTTCCTTTCTTTTTGCCTCGTTTTTTTCTGACGTTCTTGTTTGATCTTAGGTCATTTTCGAGATGTACTTTTGTTTCTTATAGTTTCCTTTCTCTTTTTTTTTTGAAAATTATAAAACAAATTTGATGGGTTTTGTAGTAATTAAATTTATTTACGTCAGTATATTCGGTCTTGTATGATTTAAATTTCGATTTAATTAAAATACAACTTAACGTTCCAACAGTTTGATTCGTTATTATAAAATATCACGGGCTTCACAAGACTTTTTCAACTTTTCAGTACAGTTCTTGAATGGTGATCATGGATTGATTAGTTCTCTCCTATTTATAGGTTTCTAAGCCTTCTAACCAGTTTGTTCCAGAACGTTCGAAACAGTTGTCCAAATAGCAGTATAAACATTAGAGGATGTGAGTACGGTTATAAAGGTTTTTTAGAAACATGACATTTTGACGTTTCAACCGTCAACTTACAAAATAAAATAAAAAAAAAATACGAAAATGCCACGCTTAAATTTGATCACAAAATCCTCAAAGCTGACGTGTATCATAATTTTTTCTATACCCCACCCCGTCAATCACATTTTAATCTTTATATTGTTTGTATTGTGTTAACGGTTTGGAATGTTCTGAAGAACGTCACGGACATTCTGTTTGGAACTTTCTAGATAGCTAGCATTAGTCAATTCTGGATGAGTCTTATTGAAGTTCTTTTACTGAAAAGGTTTTTTTTATTTTATTAGGAAACCTGTACATAAAAGCAACGAGTGATTGAGATGATTATGAAATGGGATAAAATATGCTTTAAGGCTCAGAAATCTCCACTGAACAGTGAAATCCAGCTGGAAATGTTCTGTGAACGGATTATATAATTGTGTGTACTATCAGAAATTACTTTTTACAAAAATGATGTCCCTACTCCATCGTTGGCGTAGACGTCTGCGGGGATTTCCGGGAAAGTATGGTAGAGTATAGTTTTCGTACAAGTTCGTTGCTATGATGAGATAATTTCATACGGAATCTTGTGTAAATTTTACGAAATGAGTCGTTTACGCGCGTAATTTTGATGTCATTGTGCAAACTGTCATTGGTAACGTAAAAGGGAGCATTTGTAATTTGTCGTATAAATTTTGACTGAAATCGTTAGATAATTTAATTGAAAATTTGAATAACCTTTTTGATTGTTTATTGTTCCATATTTTGTTATTTTTTTAATAACGAATCGTATACTACTGTAACGTTTAGGCAAGCTCCAAATAAATTATTGTTTTTATTTTACATTTTGATGTAAACTATTGTCTATTAAAATAACTGTCAGTATATTTCAATATTCGTATGTTCTATCGAAATATTTAAATCTGATATATAAAATTTCTGCGTTTGTTCCAGTATTTGTTGAACATGTTTCTAATAATTTTTTTAAGAATAGTTCCAAATTTCAGAGTTGGAATTTGCAGAAATATCCCAAAGTTAAAACTAATATGTCTAAATGTTTTTAAAATTAATTTATACAGATATAATTTATTAATTTTCATGGGAGCTAGGTGTAATGTGATATTTAGTAAATCCTAACTAGGACTCGATTCTTAAGGCCTATTCCCACGGCGCTAGTTTACTAGGTGCTAGTACTAGCAGGACCTACGAGCGCGTCGGTAACGGTTCCCACGAAGCTAGTTAATTATTGCTAGTGCTCTGAAAAAATATGTGAGTTTTATTGTGTGTTGTTTAGGTCATCAGCCGAAAGGTTGGTTTAAAAGTGTAGAGGTTTTACTAAGTAAAACGAGGAGTGAGGTAGTTTACCATTGCCTTCCTCACGGAGTGGAAAAGTACGCTTATCAGCATGCCGGGCCCTCTAAAAAGCACATATTTTCCACTCTGCAAATGACACCTTCACTTCATTCACCACAGGGTCTGGCTGTATAATGAAATTCATTACTTTCCGAGGAGATAACTGTGATTAGTGTCTTTTACACCTCGACCTCTTCTGTTCTTAAATGATTCAGTCATTTAATTGGGTGACTTTGTGATAAGAAACAGAACTATTTATTTTAGCCCTGCAACGAACAGATTGAATGTAAATAATGTGACACTCCACCTGTCTGTTATGGGCAGCTTTATTGTGCATTACTATACAAAGTACAGCGTAGGTAGGCTACTAACAACTAGCAACGTTTCCAAACGTTCAAACCAAGCTACTTAACTAGCGCTAGTCAAACACGTGACCGTTTCTCCCTTACTAACGCTAGTAAAATCAAACATGTTTGAAGCCACTAGCGCGGTAATGAACACTAGCGCTTTAACTAAACTAGCTGCTAGTAGACTAGCAGCTTGTAAGCTAGTGTCGTGGAAATAGACCTGTAGGATTCAACATAGAATTTATTTACGGTTTATTGAATCTCTCAAGGAATATTTTGTATATTTTCCTAGTTATATTTCAAAATCGGGATGAAGATTAAATACATAATGATGGTAAATTCTGAGAGTTTTAATATTGTGGTAGGTATTTTGTGTAGAATCGAAAAATTCCGTCATCAGAAATCCTTTTGTAGGAAATGTTTTAAAACATTTTGTTCAGTGTTACGTTATACTTACGTATTTTATTTCGTTTATTAATAATGTATTATAAATGTATGTATACTCAGTTAAGAATGTACCGTTTAAATGTGAACCTTGTTCCATTATTGAAATATTATTGTATTTTATTGATCTCTATATTATTTATTTTCGTTACAAAGTAGATTCTGAATCGTTAAATGACTATTCTGATTGATTATTACCTATTTATAGTGTATTGGAATCTTAACGCAGACATAAAAAGTTTTCTGTCAATATAAATCCAATGGAATCTGCGGTAAAAGTCGAATGTATTTAGCGGTATAGGAAAGCATGTTTCGATTGAACCGTGGTGTACATTCCACGAGGCGTTTGTTCGTCTTCAGTACTGGGGACTTGGCTCTGATCGTTTATTTCACCATAAATATTGCGGCGAGCGTTTATACCCATTTCATAAATAGCTGAATCGTACTCTGTGGTGGTAGAAGTGAGCAGTGCGTTATATCGTCGGAAATATTCCTTAATTGAAACGAAACCAGCGCTGGATTCCAGTGCAAACAAAACAACGTGGTTACGTTATAGACGGTCTCTTTTAAACGGAATTGAAGGTCAGCAATTAATTTGAGCCGTTAGCGGTCACATTACTGCCATTTATCTCTGCGCCTCTTTCCCCACAAGGCTTTCTAATTAAGTGCAGATCAGCGTTCCATCCGACCTTGCTGCGTTAAACTAGCCGTTGTCCACTTGTCCGATTTAACTTTAACCATTTGCAAGGCAGCTGCAATATGAAACAACGTACTTATTCTAGGCCCTTAACATTCTTTCACACTCCCTATTATCTTTCCTAAGAGTAATTACTGGTAAAAACTGCTTTATACGCCTATTAGTGTATTAAGTGTGTAATTTATTTCTTTTAATTATTTTCCTCCATTGTATAACTATTATAAACATATATTTTAGAAAAATATTAATTTAATTAAAACTTGTTTAAAAGGGTAATGAAATATAATTACTAAGATAATGTTATTATGGAAGAAGTTTATTTTGAAAGGAAACTTTCTTTTAGGAGAACAAACATATGATGCGATACGCGGTCGGCTCTGAAAACACACCATAAAGAAATCTATTTACTTAATATGCTCTTCTATACCCAATAATTTAAAGGTTGTGAAAATAATTTCCGGTTCTTATAATTTTCTACGTTTGTTTGTTTTAATAGAGATGATCTAATTTACGCAGTCATTTTAACGTATCATAAATGATGTGTAAAATTTATTGTTGGTTATTATAAATTGTTTTAGAATTTTAAAAAAAATAACCGACAAAAAATATTGAATAGTTCTGAATAATAGTGGATAAAGAAATATGTCTATGTTGTTGGTATTTAAATGTTAAATCCCTTTTTTATTGAATGAAATTCATTTTGTTTTGACTGTAACCGGATTTCAGTTTGACATTAAAACTGGTCTGTAACAGTATAATGGATTGTTTTAGTAGAAAAATGTCAGGTTATGACAACATTAAAACATTGTTTGTGTTTATTCGTAAGACAGAAGTTTAGATGAAAGAGGTTATTTAATGCATTTAAGAAAAAGAAAAAAGCGAGGAAGATTTAGAAAGAAAAGGAATGGAAAAATATTCAGTGTGAAGTCAAGAGCTGATGTATGAGATAAACCAGCGTCCTAGGAATGTTCAGACATCTGAGGTATTTGGCGCTGCAATAAATAGTGGGTCCACTTTTAGCGGTGTGGTGCACATGGCTTCTGCTGAACTGTTATCATACTTTAAAACACCCAAACCTCTGTCTAATGTTTTAACGTTTATTACCTTGATGATATAACGTTTATAATCCTTCATGGGAAAAATTCTTATTAGGTCTTCCTACTTTGGTGGGCCTTTTAAAGTAAATAATGTACTTTTTAATTTTATATTTCAACTATTTGTTATAACAGTTACTTCCATGTTTTTATACAACAAGCCGCTTTAGATCACATATTTTTAACATTTATATGTTCATGTTTTTTTAAACAAAATTTGCGGAAGTAGATTCTTTTATAATTCATTCATATTTTTAAAATTGTGAAAATGTTTTCTTAAATTTATTCTTCATATTTTACTGTATACTTAACGGTTAGAGTTACTTAAATTATTTAGTTGGCTTCGAGATATTGATATTCCGGGTGCGATTCCCGGCTAAAATCTCAATATTTTTTATTGACATTTCAATCTCAATACCCCGAGTTTATAAATGGACGAAAATACTGGAATAAAAGAAGTCTAAATATTTTAATATTCTTCGCAACATTGTCTTTTATTTGAAAAATAAATGATTTTTGAACAAAAGAAAGTTTTTGGGGAAGGATATCTTCTACCCTTGAAGTCCTTTCCCGGCGTCCGCAATTCATCTCTGTCAGTATGTTTGCCAAACTCTATGTTGGTTGTCAATACCTTGGAATACTTCTAAAATACTATCCACCACCGCCTTTGTCATCTTCCTCCATTTTTATTACAATTTACATCAAAATATATCGTAAAGATTTATTAAAAAACTTTTTTTATTAGTAAAACTGTGGTACAACCTTGTAAATTCAATGGAAGTGTGAGTGTACGGTTAACTGCTTTTTTGACGCACTCTCCTATAATTTTGAGCATTTTTGGAGTACTTCCGCATATGTTATTTATCATTAAAATTATGTTTGTCACTATTTAATTGTTTCTTGCAAGTTTTTTTTAGATTTATGCGGCAGTTAGCCAATGATGGCTCTTCTATTGATATAAACAATTATAATATAATTACATATTATTAGTTTGATATTAGCAATTGCCGCGCACTGTGCGCTGGCTTATTCTTTGCCTCAGATGGGAGGATTAGTTAAACTGATTTCTTTTATTGTTTTACCCAATTTCACTGCATACTAACAGTTTTACTTTAAGTAAAATAATATTAATTTTCAGTATTGCAGCACTTTAGGGATCTCTAAATTTTAAAAATGTTTATACCGAGAAACGTAGTAAGTTACCACCTATCCAAATTTGTCTTTTATATAATTTTTCATAATTAAGCGACTCTCGTTATTGAATCACACTGTCATGATTATTTTTAATTCCTGTTTTTTTTTTTTACGAAATTTGGGTAGATAAAGGTATACTTTTTTTATTTGAAAGTGACTACAACTGTGTATTTATACAACCAGCTGTATTAGTGATGTTCGTATTTAATGTTCTGTTAAGTCTTGATTGAGGAAATCACCCAGTGGCAAACCCTCGTCGCTGTTTTATAATATAAGATTCTTATTTCATCAACTTTTCAATCTCCTTTGTGGATTTTGTGGTAAGTGTTGGTATGACATTGTTCTTATATCTGGATTTATGTGATTTATTAAGTTTGAATGAAAAAGTGTAAAATTTGTTAATATACTCAACTTATATTTAAGCGGAATTTTTTTGTAGAACTATTTGAGACGAAAAGTCTTGCCTTAAACCAGTAACGGTTTAAGCATGGTACGCCAAGAACCTTCCTATCGATTGTTTTCCTGAATGTCATCGCCAGAGAATGACTAGTGTTAATTAATTATTTATAAATTGTATACACATAAGCCTCTTTATGGCTCAATCTATCCATTGGTGTAAACCAAAACAAAATATGTTCTGTAGTTCCTGAGATTATCCTTCACAAAACTACAGGCAGACTAGCCGGGGGACATTTTTTTTTAATATTCATTGACAACAAGCAATTAGGTTTGTAGTGTGGATTGCCGTAAGTTTATCGTCATCCAAAATAAAAGAATATAGAAGTTCATGCGTTAAATATTATAACACATAAGGATAGATTCGTTATGGATCTGGATAAAATAAATAATAATCCGTCTTCCTTAAACTTATAATAATTATTTTTATTTATACAATTTCTGGAATTACAATTAGTTATTTAAATTAGGTTACTAAAAAATTACAGTCGAGTTACTTTTAATTTAATTACAAAACCGTAAATCTTAAATTAACTTAACTAACAGTAGCAATATTTAAAATTGAACAATTACCTCTTAACTACAGTCAAACATAATGGTTACTACCGCAGACCTTTTCTTAACATACAATGTTTCACACCCGTAGCACTCCTTATGGCAAACTATATTGACTAAATTTAAATATTTTATACTCTTTTAGGTTTTCTAGAAAGAAACAGACTGAGTTAACAAATAATAGAGATACAAAGGCTTTGTTGCAAATTGTGGAAGCAATAATTGAAACAGATTGTACGAGAAAGAACAAAATAAAGGGATTCTAAAAAATTTTCTAAATAAATCATTAAAGGGTAAACACAAATACAAAAATCGGAAAATACTAGAAATTGTATAAAATTTAACCAGAACAGAATACAAGAAATGACAATAAGAACCGACACCCCTACTGCACTGCACCCTTTCCAGGTAGTAATGCTACTCCCATATCAATACACGTTTTATTTAATACCAGTGCCAATACTATTTATTATCATTGCTTTAAGTTTGTATTTATGATAAATATTATGATGTACCAATAAAAGTATTGTTTCGAATCTAAAATTTTACATCTAATTGTTTATATAGAGTATAAAAGTAAATCACAAAGCAGTTAATCCTTGAGATATTAAGTTATATTTTTGTTGTTTCTGTTTATGTCTACCTAATCTCCATAATATTTTCATCTCTGTGAAATCTCATTAAAGACATTTCAGTTAAAAGTGTTGCAAAGATAAATAAAAGATAATAATAAAAAAATTACAGTCGTCTCCCTTAAATTGAATCCGCCTTAACCTTCCCTCTCTACATACAACATTAGTGTTTAATTTTAAGTCGCGCTGAAGATGAATATTAGGGGTCGGACGATTGTTTCACGGGGGTAGATGATTATATCTCACGGAAATTGCTGCACATAAAACGAGCGCAAGAAGAGCTCAGCCCCTTTTACTTCCGGTGTTTCATTACACAATTTGAGTGTAAACATGACACGACAGAAGCACGCTGGTTTTATAATATACAACAATACACCTCTTATATTACAGGTAGTACTTGTACTATAGAACTACCGATTCTGGTTTGAATTCTGCCATTATTGTCCTGTACTATTGAACTTTAAACCTGGTTTTTTGATAATAAAAAAATTCTGTAAATAAAACTATAAATAATAGTGGATTGTTTAAAATAATATCTTAAAAATGTCTATATTTTCACTTTCTCTTGCTTATATGAATGTATAAGAAGGAAAGTATTGTTTTCACATAGATTTTTCGAAATCAAGTTTTCACCGGATCTACACGTTTTCAAACCCCCTGAACCCAAAAACATGTTTTTAGCGATTTTGTGTGTGTGTGTGTGCGCGCACGCGCGCGTGTGACTGTGCGCGCACGCGCGCGTGTGAGTGTGTGTGAACAGAATATCTCAAAAACGGAACATCGTACGAACTAAAAACGTGAAACTTAAGCTAGGTACCACTAGAGGACACGACACGAACATTTTCATCAAAATCGGTCAACCGGATACAATTTTCGTGTCGTTTTTCATTTTTTTGTTATTTTCTCAAAAACGGCTCTACGATTTTTTAAAAATCGCCTCATTTACTACATTTTTTATGCTCCATAAGATAGGATAGGCGCCACGTCTGCTGAAATTCTTGGAAAGGCTATTTCTCGTAAAAAAATGTTTTTTTTTTTAAATTGCAGCGTTAATATTCATTTTAGTGCAAAAATGTATGTAATAAAATTTGTAAAGAAATTAAAAACTACAACTTTCATTTGGAACATTTTTTTTGTATAACGATTAGTTTAGCGGTAATTTGCGATTTTCTGTTTTCTTCACGAAAATGTGTAAAATACGATTTTTTAAAAGATTTCAGCCTTATTATGAATTTTACAACAAAAGTGCATTAATTAAATTTTTAGGAAAATTCATATTTAAATTAAAATATCTACAACTTTTATTTTGAGCATTTTTCTCTACTGAGGTTAATTTTCATTTGCGTCTTTCACTCATGATTAAAATTAGGTTTATGTTATTTGAATTAGTTTTTTTGTTTATTTCTAATGTTTTATTACTAATATTAGGTTATATTGGTCATTTTTTGCATTTGCAAGAGAAAGCCGTGTGAATGTTTCACACCAGATTTTTTTTCTATTACTATCATAGCAGCTCGATAGAGTTTTGAATCTGTTGCTCATTTATTTTTCATATCCACGTCAAGAAATAAACAAATTGGTCATTTCAGAAAGCACGGAAGTCAAAATACTAACTTTTGACTTATGTTGTTTCTGAAGTAAAATAGAGTAAAATTTTGTGTTCTTTCTGCATGAAATGATTTGATAAATAACCACAAAAACATTATTACACAATAATATTTAATTATTTATTACACTAATGACTTAAGGAATCTTTTCATTACAATAAAAATAAAAACTCTCAAAAAAATTACAATGTTTGAAAACCCTCAGCCTCACTTGGAGCTTCGAAGGCATCAAGTTATAAATTATTTTTTTGTTATCTAAATTTTAATTGAACCTAACTAATTTTTCATTATGTTTTTATATATGACCTAATTGTATTAGTATATGTCTTCTTTGAAAATTTTATACTACTTGTATTTATATGTAACGTGGTCGCTAATGACCTCGTAGTCGATGCGACCTGAAATAAATAAATAAAAAATAAAAGTTTTCGACTTTAAAAAAAAACTGTTTGCCTGAATTATGCACGGTTATTGTCATCGTCATCAATTTATAGTAGTTTTCCTCTACATACAAGTTTTGCGCAGAAACGTAGTATTTTCTAAATTCTAATACTTCAGTTTCAAAATATCAACAACTTTATTTTCAACCGGTAAAAAGGCTTTAGGGTAAGCCTTATAACATAGCCATATATATAATGCTCTTGGCATTTTATGAGCGAAGGAAAGCCAGACTTCTGTGACTTCTATAGTGAATAGTGTTAATATATTCAATCAATGCAGAAATGTAATCAAGCAAAAAAGGTAAAATTTTTACTTAAGGGCTTCCTGAAATGAGTAATTCAATTTGCTCATTGTTATTGTTGACGCACCGGGTTGGTCTAGAGGTAAAGTCATCGCCGCGTGTCAGCTGATTCTCGAAGACGAACGTTCCTGGTTCAAATCCTAGTAAAGGTAGTTACTTTTTTACGGAATTTAATACTAGATAGTCGTTCCAAATCAACTCTACCTTAAGTTTAATTTTATTGTGTTTCAATTATTATAGATAAACCGCAAGTTATATGTATTTTTCTTTTGTTCCAGGTAAAATTGGTTCTGTGAAAAATATTCATTTCTAATTCACTGGTTAAGTAAGTAAATGTTATGATATGGAATATGTTAGTTAGTTTTCAGTAATATGTTTTATACGTTTTGAAATGTATAATTTTTATATTTTGTATAAACCTCAAATATTCAAACTACTAAGTATGGGTATTAATGTTGTTTAGGTCATCAGCCAAAAGGTTGGTTTGGACCTCTAGAGGCGTTACTAAGTAAAATAAAGAAGAGGTGGTTTACCTTTGCCTTTCTCACTGAGTGGAAAAATATACTTATCAGATTGCCAGGCCCTCTGAAAAGCATCTACTTTCTACCCTGTAAATGATACCGTCACTTCATTCACCACGGGATGAACAATGATCAATTTAAATTACTTTCAAAGGAGATAACTCTTAACTAGTGTCTTTACACCTCTACTTCTTCTGTTCTTTAATGCATCAGTTGTATAATTGGCTGACTATTTGATAAGAAACAGAACTTTTTTGTAGCTCTGGAACTAGCAGATCGAGTACAAATAATTCAACACTCCACCTGCCTGTTATTGGAAATTATTAATTGTACTAGGCACAAGACAAAAATCTTTTAAACGAAAAATTTAAAACGTACGGCAAATATTTGAAGTAATGGATTCGTTTTTGAAGGAAGAAAGAGTTGTAAAAATATTGGTGTAGTTTTGATATTCTTGTTTTTACATTTTATATTTTACATTCATAAGTTTCTGAGTGGTCATCTTGGATAAATTATTGAAAAATGATGGGTACTCTTCTATTCTTTTTGAATTTCCGCAAACACTGTGTTTGATATTATTCGTTGGGGAATTTATCAGCAAGGATTTTTTATTTTTTTGATAGTGAGTTTAGTCAGTATTGATCATGAATAACATGTTAAATTTCATGTTTTTATTCTTTGAACTTTCAACAATTATTATAATAATTTTCTGCGGAATTTATTTAAAAATGCACAAAAATGAAGGTTTATTGTTCCTTTAGTAGACAATATTTTATTGGTAAATATTTTTTTATCAAAGCCAAACTGAACCATAACTGTTCCTGTTGTTGTTGTTTTGGTCATAAGCCGTAAGGCTGGTATGAATCTGTAGAGGTTTTACTAAGTAAAACGAGGAGTAAAATGTTTTACAAGTGCCTTCCTCACTGAGTGGAAAAGTACGCTTATCAGCACACCAGGCCCTCTAAAAAGCACATACTTTCCACTCTGCAAATGACACCTTCACTTCATTCACCACAGGGTCTGGCTGTATAATGAAATTTATTACTTTGAGAGGAGATAACTCTGATTCGTATCTTTTACACCTCTACCTCTTCTGTTCTTAAATGAGTCAGTAATTTAATTGGCTGACCATGTGATAAGAAACAGAACTGTTTATTTTAGCCCTGCAACTAACAGATTGAGTGAAAATAATTTGACACTCCATCTATCTGTTTTGGGGAGGCTGTTAACTGTTCTTAAAACTTAAACACAATTATTGTTAAACTCAATTGTTAGGTCTTAGAACTAATTACAGGAAATTAATTATAGGAATTGAGGAGAATTTTTTAATTTAAACTCGCATAAACTGCTTGATTGTTTTGGTACCTTAGTTCGTGCCAGATGAGTGCGCCACGGAGTTAGGCAGCCAGTTTTTGTTTTACAATTTTATGTGATAAAATATGGTTTAACATTTTTTATGTTGATTTTTCGCTCTATCTTTAAATGCATTCAAAATATATTGAGCGTAATTTCAATTAATTTCTGAGTATTTTGATTCTTAATTTTATTTACCATTGGTTTAAAATTAAATTTTAATAGTATTGGTATGTGTAATTTAATTTCATACAAGGTCTAAGTACTTTCCGGTTATTGACAGTCCTTGATATGGTTTAATCTAAAGTGCTCCTTCACGCATAATGTTATGATTGGGTCATCCCTTCATTGAATACGAAAGGGTTTATTAAAATTTATTTCGCTGGAATTTCTACTTATATTCTATCCCCAGTCGTTAAGTTCAATTAGCGAATATTTTCATAAGCGTTTCATGAAATATGTACAATTTTCCCCACAAAATCCATCTGAAAATATTTCAATTCTGTAGTTAGACAGTTGAAATTCAAGTTTAAATTTTATTGTCGGACACGTGAAAGTTGTTTCCAACTTTTTTTCTGGGAAAAAATTGTTAAAGTAATATTTATTCGATGTGTCTACATAGATTAATAAATTTTATTTTTTCAGTTTATCATCCTCTTTTTGCAGTACATAATAAAAATGTAATCCGGTGAAGCAAAATTTTTGATTCCCGGTTCTGATCTGATCGTTAATTTTTATAACCTCTGAAGCCAAAACAATGTTTTTACGAATGTGAAATAACTTTCCTGTAAGATTGTGTATATCTGTTCTTTTGCCCATAACAGGCAGGTGGGTGTTAAATTATTTACACTTAATCTGCTAGTTCCAGGGCTACAAAAATAGTTCTGTTTCTTATTACATGGTCAGCCAATTATATGACTAAAGCATTTAACAACAGAAGAGCTTGAGGTGTAAAAGATAATAGTCAGAGTTATCTCCTTTGATAGTTATGAATTTCATTATACAACCAGCCCTGTGGTCAATGAAATAAAGGTGTAATTTGCAGCGTGGAAAAAATGCTTTTTTGTAGAGTCCGGCATGCTGATAAGCATACTTTTTCACTCAGTGAGCAAGGCAATGGTAAATTATTTCACTCTTCGTTTTACTTAGTAAAGTCTCTAGAGGTTAAACCAGTCTTCCCGTTGATGACCTAAACAACAACAATCTTTTGTTCTCTATTACAGCTAAGCTGTTTTGACCGCCCTGAAGGTACAAACCTTTTGTATATACCAAACTAAATAAAGCTAAGAAAGGGTAATTTAAATTTGATAAAACTTGAACCTAAATTTTTATTGCTCCTCTCTTAACTTTAAAAGTCCTAGCCAATACCCCCACTCACTTCAGTTTACACTCAACGTCATTGTATTTATGGTTTTTTCCATATTTATTTTTGAATTTCGCGTTCGCTAGTTGCAGGTGATAAGCTTGTGAAGAGAATTTTAATTTGTCACCATCATCCTCAGAAACGGCATTATTTAGGTCTCCTGGTTGTTGCAACTTAATCTTTTCTAATCTACAATTTCGTAAAAAGAAGTTGGATCCGGAACACTTCCGAGGTCGTCCAATACGACGTTGTCTGGTTGGCTTTAAATCTATTGCTAAAGCTCTTGTTTAGTTGAACTCATCGTTGTAAATTGTTTTACACCGTGCGTGCGTTTTTAAACCGCGTATGTACAAGCCACACATGGACTTGTGATTTTGTATTAGTACTTCGTACCTATGTGTAAATATTTACAATTTACTATGTTCAACCTGTTAATTGTTAGTCTCCTCCGCGTTTACGTCTTAACCTATAATGTTCCCGAGAATATAGCGAAGACATCGTTTCGGTAGTTTTTGAGATCCTTGCGACACACAAATGTCTTTGATGTAGTTTTAAAATTGGGATCTTTTCTCTTATTCCCCCGCCACCATATATAGTATAATCTTATAGTATTTTTAACGATAAAAACGGGAAATATATTTTTTTTAAATCCTACATTAATATTTTACAAATTAATTAAGTTTTTAAATCTACCTATAGCAATTACGTCTTAATTAATAGGTAACTCACTTGCCACTTACTGTTTCTACTGCACATTCGTTTCCAGTGGGTGTAAAGCAGCAATATCCGAATTTATTTGTGGTATTTTCTTTACACCAACAGTAAATAAACCAAACAACTTTTTCCAGGGTTAATACACTCCAGCCAATTACCTGTTATTGATCCCACTTCTACACGGCTCACGCGGCTGTGACAACGCCATCGACCGTTTTTATCTATGAGTGAATAGGTCATATCATGACCATTTCTACAGACGTGCTGCTTGTGCAGAATATTTCGTTCTTGGAAATATTCCACAGCTTTTTCTTTAGAATTAACACTACGAACTAAATAAAAAAAAAATCATCACCTAAGTAGCAGAGCCAGCTTCTTACCGTACGCCGAACTACAACAATAACTGAATACTAACATATTTTCTATTCTGGTTTGATTATGAAATTATGTAACTTTATTTTACGGAGTACTATACATTAACATAAGGTACTTCAATTGAGTAAAAGAATTTCAGATATGATAAGACACTAAAATTCATTACTTCTACTGTGGCAGGGGAATAAGAGAAAATACCCTAAAACTGAATCTCCGTTAAAAAATTTGAATATACTAAATTTGAAAATTTGAATATACGAAACCTTTTTTAAACCAATCTGACCTTATGGTGTCCAGCTTTTTGAAATAGCGGCAGAAAGTAACTTAAAGTCGATCCAGGCCTTTCAACCAAAGTTTAAAAGACTTGCTTCTGGTACTCTTTTTTTATAAACAAAAAAAACCTTCCGCGACGGTTTAAAAGCCGAAAATAAAGGAACTAACTGCATCCGTCTATTGTAAATTCCACAAACGACTAGATGTTCATCCAAACTAATTACCCTGTGATCTAACTACAAGGAAATTTTCACCTGTGCGACGTTTAAAGCGAAAATGGAGCAGAGACTTCTTGGTCTAAATAACGGTCAGCACCCGTAGTTATGAACGGAAAATGTACCACTGGGTACCTCTTCTCCTTAAAGTGAAATTCCCTACCGCTCTTTAAATATCATATACGGAAATTTTAATGCTCAATGTGCAATAAAAACAAAAAAATGAACTACTGATCAGTTGCTTAATAACCATTCTATTGAAAATCTAGTTGAATTATTTATTGTTCAAGCCAGAACAGATTTAAATTATTCTTATGTGTTAAAAACACTCAACTAAACACAAGAGTGAACATAAAGATTATGTTTTTAAAATTCAGTGATTAAGCTTTTAAAAATAGTCATATGCACCAACATTTCCTTTGTGCGTTTAACTGAGGTTTAACTTTATATAATTATTTAAATTAATTCCATTAAATTAGAATTGTTTTATAGTCCTATATTGTTAAGTGTATTTCGTAACAAGTAGGTAATAGGACAATGAACGAAGTGTAATTGTTTTGAACGTACAATATTCTGGTATGTCTGAGCCTATATCAATTTGAATTGCATATTAGTAGTGCTTCTGCTATCCCGTATATTCACTGAAATACCCGGTCGTACGTTCCTCTCATAGTTAACTTGTTTATTTGTTGTTCACTGCAAAACAGTAGTTTAATGAAAGTCTGAAGAGAAGCGGTGGTCGTTTATACACTTACATTAATGTCACGATTTTAATGAATCTATAATTTAATTTTATAACGTTCGTAATAAATAAACAACCGTTGCACACAATAAGCATTGCTTCACTATTTTTAATGTTCATTTAATTTGTAATAATATTTTAGTCATTTGTTTTTGCAAAAAAATTGTATGCTGTAGATAATATTGTTAATTCTTTATTTTATGTAATTAATTATTAATACTATAATGAAGTTTCTGCGTTAATAACGATAATTTAAAAGTTATATCTGTCTTTTTTACGTGCTGACCACTAGGGATGATGTTTATGTATTTTAGATTTTTTCTTTTCTAAACTCCTTTATTTTTTCAACTGTTGTTTCTAACATTCTTATAATAATTTTGTTTTTTTTGTATATACTTATCAATTTTTTTCCTAAAACTTTTCCTGTTAGTCCATGAATTTTCTTAAAATTTTCTTTTATAATTTACCTGTATCTTTAGTAACTGCAAAGAACTTAGCCTACAGTTTTTTCTTTTGTACTGTAACTATCACTTGTTGCAGCTGAACTATTACAGTGCATCACCATAATGATTCAGTAGAGTTTGATATTTTTCTGTTTTCTGTTTAAAAGTATTAGTAGTAATATTTCTAAAATTTTTGCAAATTATTTCGCTGTTTGGTGTTAATTATTGTTGTTTTTTAGTTATATTTTTGTTGTTGTTGTTGTTGTTTAGGTCATCAGCCAAAAGGCTGGTTTGAACCTTTAGAGGCTTCATTAAGTAAAACGAGGAATGAGGAGGTTTAAAATGCCTTCCTCACTGACTGGAACAGTAGCCTATGCTTATCAGCTTACCAAGCTCTCCGAAAAACTATCTACTCTCCACTCTACAAATGACACCTTCAATCCATTCACGACAGGGTCTGGCTGTATAAGGAAATTCATTACTCTTAAAGGACATAACTCTGACTAGTGTCTTTTATACCTCTACCTCTTTTGTTCTTGAATATTTCAGTCATATAATTGGCTGACGGTGTGGTAAGAAACAGAACTATTTTCTGTAGTCCTGGAACTAGCAGATCGAGTGCAAATAATTTAACAATCCACCTGCCTGTATGGGCGAATTATATTCTTAGGTACTGGACATTTGTATTCTTATTTATTTATTTCGAGTCTTTTTGTATTACCTTTCATTGGTAATCTGCTTGATCTCTCGTTCATTTTGTGAAAGTTGTGCAGGCCTTCATTTTGTTACTGTTTATTGTGATATAACTAAAATGCTGTGCGGTACTACGTTCGCTACTTTATTTTATATTATAATGCATGAACAATTCATTTTATGGCTTTTATGATTTTTAAAAATTTATTTTACGTATAAAAACGATATTAAATAGTTAGGATTTGCTTATGCAGCGAACATTATCACAGAAATGTAGCGTAAAAAACGCGGACGATGGCGTTCAACGACGCCACTGCTGTCTAGAGCAGCCGTGGATCCAACTAGTAGAATAAAGTACATAGATCAAGTTAGGCCGTCCCGTTCTAAGCCGTATTTACGACTTGGCACAGCTTGGGTCCTGACGTTCCTCAACGTTTTTCAGCCAACAAAAATCTTAATTCTGTTAAATATCTGTGGCCGAGAGATGTCAGTATATCTGTTGTAGCGCAGTTTGTTTATTCGTTTGGATGGCATAATGGAGATGTCGGTCGTGTTTTGCCACCAACACGTGTTTTATTTTGGCTGTCGCTCCGCCTCTGTTTTTTCAGAATGTTTACACAAGATAAACACTACTAATTATAATAGAATCTTTCCCCAGAGAATATTTTATACGTTTACTAAAGTTACATGGTAATAATATTGTAATGTGTAAAAATAACAGTGGGTTAACATTTTTGGAGAGTAATAAAATAAAGTATAAACTAAATTTATAATTCAATTAAATGTAATAACATCTTATTACAAAGTTTATTAATAAACTGTTTTAAAAATAACCTTGCAAAAGATTCTTTGTTAATCTCATGCAAATGGGTAACAATGATAATAATTGATGTAACTGGCATTCTATATTTCCAGATCGTACCCGAACTTATAAAAACGAAGAGAGTTCTAAAAAGTAATTGCACAATTAAAATTTTAATTGTTGTTTTGTCGGCTTAATGAAAGCATTGAAATGACAATATTAATTTTGCCGTCATTTGCAAAAGAATCTAATACTTTCTTAAAATCTTAAAAATTATTGTGAATTTCTGTAAAGTAATTTTTTATTCCTTATATTTAAATGGGAACTAATAGCTTATGATTTACTGGTTTGAGTACTATAAAATATTGCTTCTTTCAGTCAAACATGTGAGTGGTCAACATGACTGAATTAATGGTTCAAGATTTTAAAAGTATAGGACGTAGAATTAACTAATTACTTATCTTCTCTTGAAAGCCGGTCAGAGGCTTAAATGGATGCTTGGGGCGACAAGCTGACGGTTTGTCTAAATTAATGAGAATGTTTTTTTTGCAAATTTACAACAAAATTTTAGTAAAAGGCATATTCTCACGATCATCAATCAGTTGAAAATTGATTGATTTTTTTCCTAATATTTATAACTGCAATGAAATTTCGACGTTTATTTATAATACGGAAGCTACTTAACTTAAACAAAAAATGTGTTTTGACATTCACAAGATGTGAGTTTAATTTCAAAAGCACAAAGAATAACAATTAATATTTGTGGTGATTATGGAGGGGCCGGTTTGATGTTGCTTGAGTAGAAATTACTGTGGCATCAGCCCTGTTTCACTCAAAGTAATAGATTTCATCATAAAAACATATTTTGTCGTTATTATAAATGAAGATATAGCCGTCTCTGTTGTCCATTGGTTAGAGAGCTTGACAATGTTCCACACTGCAATGTGAAAGGTTGCTGTCTTGATTCCCTACTCATTACTTATTCTCCGAGTTACGTATACAATAAAACACGATGACTTATGCGTCATTTACGTCAACGACAGATTTCTAAAATTGTATTGTAGGCTCAATATTAACTCCTCTAAACAACGTTCCAAGACCAATAAATGATAAAAAGTATAAAGTTTTAATAACATGTTTAACTTGGGTTCCGTCATGTTTTCATCAATTTTATAAAAATCTGCCTCATTCAAATAATGCAACTGAATTTCCTGAATAATTTTTTTAATGTACAATAATGATGCTGAATTAGGATTACTTAAAAATATTGATTTATGAAAATAAATTGGTTTAAAAACAAAATAGTCTGTATTCATTGTTTAGCCTATGCCACTCTATTATTGCATGTCATCATAAGTATGCAAAATTGTCGGAGGTAAACTATTGTAAGTGCGACCCCCCCTTAATGGGATTAATTAAAAAAAATTAAAGATACCTATACCAAGGGTTAGTAGTGTATGAAATAATTACAATAATAAATATCAGTTATAATCATTTCGGATGGAGTCATTAAGGTCAGTACAATTTAACCCATTTCTCTGGCCTCTCCTGTAAAATTATAGATATGTCACAATAGTTTACCTCTTAGGTACAGATGACAACATAAATTCTCCCGATCTACAAGAAATTAAAAAAAATAGCTCAAAAGAAAATTAAGTAAAAAGTATTGTTTTATGTATATACAGATATTTTAATTATTGTAAATCTATGATCTGCTCTCGTATAACATTAGTAGATGTGTTGTGAGCATTAATCATCAGTGAATAATTCCCCCTGGTATCATTCTATAAATTTCAAATTTTGTTATTCTGTTCTTGACGCGAATGTTGAATTAATAACATAATGTATTAAAATAAATCTAGTCTGCGCAGTATTATGTGTTTCACTGTTGACTAAGTGATTGATGGCTTCTGGATTCTGATGATTTTAAAGTCGTGTTTGATAACTGGGCTAAATTTTTGTATTTCTTTGTGAACTGTAAGAGTGTTTGTGTCTCTGTGTATTGTAGTGTTGGGTATGTACTGTCTGTCTATAACTTGATGGCCTCCCGCAGAGAAGAGCAGAATCGGCCTGATACTAGCCTTTTCAATAACATTTCATTCTGTACTACTACTACTACTACTAACTAGTACACTGGACTTGGTACATAATGAAGTGTTATTGAAAAGGCCAGTAGCGGGCCGATTCTGCTCCTCTCTGCGGCAGGCCATCAAGTTATAGACAGACAGTACCAAGGCGTGCCTGTGATGTTACGAAGTATTTTGAACTGAAACTATTGAATTATTTCCAGGTTATTGTAATTTGTTGTACCTCAGAGTTGTGTCCCGTACGTCCATCAGGTATCAGTACTATTTTATAAATTAATAATTTGTTTCGTGCCGATAATTGGGTTTTTCTGTTCAGCATCCAATATATTTGTTGTTGTCTCAGATTTATCTCCTTTATTTTACTCCATACATGACTCGTACAAGTTAGACGCCTGTCCAGGTGAAAACCAAGATATTTTCCTGTACCGCATTGCGGAATTTGTTCGTTGTTTAAAAATAATAGCGGAAAACATATTCTATCACAATTAATTTTTTGTACCACTGTAACCAACTAAATTTAGAATAATGAATCTTATTGGCGTGGTAGATGAATTCCCTTCTTTTGAGCCTACCTGGTTTTTGGTTTTTTTTTATCTGAGGCAGCGAGAAAAACTCATGTTCACTCCCTCACAATGGGGAAAGTAGTGTTGGACTCAATTGAGGCGTCCTCGTCCAGCCCTAAGGAGGCCGCAACCGCCTTACCAACCAAAAACCCGCAGCCTGGCCACTTAATCCGACATTAGCAAACAACCCTCCACCTCCCTCAGAACTGTTTATATAATACTACAAGGAAAATGTCGGGTTAAAAAAAAGTACAACTGTCAGCGGGGCGTGGAAGGGAACCGTAGCCTAATTCCCCTCTCGCTGTCATTGACCAACACTCACTCTCTCACTTTCATTCATCTTTTTCATCACCACCTCAGGAAATTAGTGTGCCTACCTTACCTACTGAGATCGGGACAGAATTGATTCGCTGTAGGAGAGGGCTATCCCGCTGATCTCCATATGTCTTCTCCCTATGCAGTCTCCCGACCACCCTCTGCAAACTGAGCGACGAACTTCCAGCTCTCCTCATCCTGCATCATCACTGCCCCTACTTTCTCTGGCATCCACTGTACAACGCCTATTTTCTCAGATGTCTCCATTCTGTCGATGCCAAAATAGGGACATCTTTCAAAAATATACGAAATGGACTCCTCCTCTTAACTATCGCACAGCCTACATTTCGGTACTTCATGAAGTTTGAACCTAGTCAAATATGCCCCAAAGCAACAATGCCCTGTTAGCAACTGCGTTTTCGGTTGCTCAAAACAAACTTACTTTAATACTGTTAAAGCATTTCAAGCTAAGTTCTCATTGAAACTAACAGTTGACCATACTTTATTTCAAATCATTCTTTGTTTAACAGTGTAAAACTGAAAAAATTAAGCTATAATTTACTAGGTGAAAAATAGATAGATCTCATTAAATTAATAAAGCATTGTTTAACCATCTAATAATCTAATAATCTTAGTTTTACTTAGTAAAACCTTTAGGAATTTCAATTAACCTTAAGTCTAAACACCTGAACAATATATCTCAATAGTTTTTTTCTAATTAATATTGAACTTATAATAAATTTTAATCTGTCAAGAGGACGCACGGTGGATACCTATTTCTTTACTTATTCTATACTTATTAATTATAGATAGTTTGTTCGTTGAGTAAATAAGTACAGATGATATTTATAAAGTAGATAAAACCTGTATGGTATATTCTGAATTAAAAAGTGTTATTTACTTATTTACAACAATATAAAGGCTAACAGAACTTATCCTGAACCTTATTGACTTAACAAATTTACATAATGTACTTGCTAATACACCTTTCATCTCTTCTTGCTTATAAAAAAAGAATTTTTCAATAAAATCGCTTACTGTAATAACAATAACTAAGTAAATTAATAATAATAATAACAATTAATTAAAATAAAAAAAAAACAAAAAACACAAATTGCCACGCACAATAGTTGAGCAAAATTTGATCCAAAAACTTTATTTATTAATAAATTAAGAAACGGAACAGGAAAAGAAACAGTAGATTAAAAAAAAAATAAAAGATGTGAGTCTGCTCTGTGAATTAATGTCATTTCTTGATTAGTGATTGCCTGATAACATTTTGATGAGAATTGTTTGTAGTTATCAAAAAAAGGATCGAGTTCCAAATTAAATTTATTGAAGAAGGATAATGTCCGTTTTAAGAAATGATTACTGTTCACTTCAGGCAAGTAACACAGATTAAGAGTTCTTGATCTGAAAAAAATGTACACGATACGAAATGTTTTAACAATATCACCTAGGTCAACCTTATTATTTAATATTTTATATAAATGTTATGTTTTATCGTTTATGTCATTAATACGGTAGAGTTCTCGATTATTAAATATTTGAAACCAAGAAATACAACGGAAATTCTGTTAGATATTTATTGGCAAGGTTAATCATTAGGTGGCTTTAATATATAATATACTTGTATACTAACTAGGTTACTTATTTATTGTAATATTATTATAATACATGAAAGGATCGAATAATATATGCAAATGTATGTACTAGTAAGAACTAAACTGAAACTTCTTCACAAACTGTATTAAAATGAAATGTAGTGAACATATTTATGTATTTCTGTACTCATTAGTATATGCAAAACTTATTTGAAATATATAATGTAGTCATATTTAAGTTGTATGCAATAATAGAATTGTTCTATTAATGTCTGTAGTTCTATTATTACTGTTGTACTCTAATTCTTTAGTCAATTTTTTAAGATTTCCCTGGTGACTTATAATACCCCATTAGAATTTTAATGGCCGTGAAGAGGTTTAATAAAATTACGATCTAAAACAATTAGAACCGATGGATTTCGATACGTAAATGTATTGATTTAATTGCCTTATCAATTCTGTATTCTAAGAAATAAAACTAATAATCTGAAAATCGGTAAAATATGATTAGGAAGAAAGAATAATTGAATTTCTTTTTCTGATGACGTTTGTTATAAAGACTGTTAAATTTAATTATTTTACATAATTTTCATCATATGTAACACAGAAAATTTAAAAAAATTGAGAACGAGTGTTCATTTTTACTGCAGTGGTAGAGTGGTAACCAATCGTAATATTAATATAATAAAATATTCATACGAAATATTTTGGGAATGAAAAAAGTCTTAACTATTATTTAATGCAGATAACTAAGTAAAATAAATAACATTTTTTAATTGTAAATTAATTCTTTGTTAAACCTATTGATAAATATATGTGTACTGAATTCATTTCACAATTTTCCAACAGATTTATTTTATGTCGTGTCATCTACTTTGTTTTAGCAGCTGCTGTGGTTTGTGAAACTGTGAATTAACAACGGTTGCTCTATTGCGGTTTGGATAGGCATTTTATTTGGTTCCATGTAATTTTACTTGAAAGGCCCAAGGCGATTCTATTTATTCAGTTATTTCATTTATAGTTACTCTTATTTGTTATTCGTGTATTATATTGTAACGTACAAAACACAAAATAAAATAGTCAAATTAGAAATTTGAAATGAGAAATTTTGAAAATCAAAATACATAAATATTCTAAATATTGTAAGTTCTACAATATTATTTGATAGTGATGTGGAAGCATTCCGGTTAAGCATGTATGAATAATCAAACAGATAAGAAAATAGATTTTGATGATTCAAAAATATTAATTTTTAAAACTTAAAATAATTATACAAAAAAAAAACAAACACATGAATGCCAAAAATATTATTAACAATATGACAGAAACAAATTATTTTAAGTTTAGTAGTGTTAAATTGACGGAGAACAACGGAGGGGCTGGACTATTTGCCTTTCATTTAACAGACGTATTTAAACCTTTTCCGCCTGAAGAAAATGACCCCTTAACCCACCGGGTTGTTGAAAAAACTAAAACAACTCAAACTTCATACCTTCAAACATCAACATAAAATTTTCAGACCTTTAAACTTCAAAACCTTCAAATTTGGAAACTTCAAACATCGTCTTTAAACTTTCAAATCTTCAAACTTCAAATTATTATCACCCACCCCCAACCCCTTTGGCGGCCGAACTTCACCTTATGGCAAAGTGCAGGCGCGCAGCGCACGCACTTTGCAATAAGGTGAATTATTATATTTATATAATATTCATTATTAACTTGTGAATTCTAATCCACCTAACTTTACTAGTGCGAGACACAGAGTACAAATATGCCTCGAGTTCAAATATTACAAACAAAACAATTTGATACATACAAATTATTTTAAACATTAAATGGTTCAGGTAAGTATTTCGGATGAGAGAAATACTCTTGTCAACTTGGTGCTGCCACACAAACATAAGCTCGTTCACATAAATGTTGAACAAGGCAGGTGAAATTGGACATCCCTGTTTCACTCCCTTATTTGTCATTATTCTGTCCGTTAATTTTCCATCCTTCAGAGTAATCCTTATTGATGTTTTATTTTATAAATTTCCAATGTTGCTAATCAGATGTTTAGGGTATCCATACTTTGTCATTATGTTCCAGAGCAGCTCTCTATCCACATTATCGAAGGCTTTCTCCCAGTCAACGAATGCCATGTGGGTTTCACAATTGTGTTCTCTGCGGTTCTCAATAATCATTTTCAGTGTAAACACTGCATCAATGCAGGATCTTCCTTTCCTGAAACCCGTTTGATTTTCTTGTAGTAGAGATTCAGTAATAGCCTGCAATCTCCTTGCTAGGATCGAAGCATATAGTTTGTATGCTGTATCTAGAAGACTTATTCCTCGATAATTTCCTGGGTTTGATCGATCGCCTTTTTTAAATATTGAGATCACCTTCGACATCATCCACTCTTGTGGCACTGCATGATTTTTCCAGCAACTATTAAATAAATGCAATAACCGCAAGTGAAGTAGCACTCCTCCATATGTTAAAAGCTCCATATTTAGACCATTAAGTCCTGCTGCTTTCCGATTTTTAGAGGCCTTAATTGCTGCTTGTAGCTCTGTCATGTCAATTTGATCTACTTGACAAGAAACACATTCAGTGGGAATAGTATTTTCATTTTTTCCATTATCAAACCATAATTTTTTATAGTGATCAATCCATTTAATGTTAACCTGAACCATTTAATGTTTGCTGACGACACTGTAATCATACAGGAATCTGAGGACAAGCTGCAAGTTGCGATGCATAGGCTCGGCCTCATAAGCAAATACTTTAATATGAAAATAGCAGCAGGAAAAACAAAATTCATTGCTTTTCGTGGAAAATGGCCTATAAGATCTAAAATAGTAGTCGAAAACAAAATCTTGGAGCAAGTGTCAAATTTTAAATACTTGGGATGTGACATAACGCATGATTATGACCGGGATCCTCAACAAAAAATATCGAGGTTCAACATGATATGTGGGGCAATAAACCGATCCTTCAGGAGTAGAGCTAGAAAGAACACCCTGCTCAAATTTTATAAAGTAATGGCGATCCCAGCATTGGCTTATGGAAGCGAGACATGGGTCCTTACAAAGAAACAAGAATCAAAAATTCAGGCAGCAGAAATGCGATTCTTGAGGCAGGTGAAAGGTTGTACAAGAGAGGATAGAATCCGAAATGAGGAGATAAGGAGAGAGTGTGATGCCCAGCCACTCTTGAGCATATTGAGAACCTACAGGAAAAATTGGTCAGATCATGGTGTAAGAATGTCACAAGACCGCCTCCCTCGATCTGCGCTGCTCTATAAACCAATCGGAAAGAGAAATATTGGTAGGCCGAGGAAAAGATGGACGCCGGAACAGGCTTGAATAGCCTAATCCATGAAGACGACGACGACGACAAATTATTTTAAGTTAAATAATGATAAACTGACGAAGAACGAGTTTGCCTGAAATTTAGCAGACGTATTTAAACCTCTCCACCTAAAGAATATTACGCTTATAAAAATTAAATCCACGGATTTCTGGAAACACGCTTTCAAAAAGTGATACCGCTTAGCCCCACGAAAGTATCAGAAATAAAAAAGATCATTCGAAACATCAATTGTAAAAAAGCGCCGGGATTTCGTTGCAGGAAAGTGTATGAGACGTATAGTATCACATTCAATTTTTTATCACATTCTTGTAACAAAGTGTTATAAGTAACACTTAAACTTTATAAACATAATTTATTCAATTTTTTCTTTTTTTAAAATTATAAATCCGTTAAATTAAGCTTAAGTTCTGTGCTTAAAAGTTGTAAACAATAAGTACTTTGTAGTAGCTTATCATTTGAGAACAGGTGTATCATTGAGGTCACATTATATTCATGTAAAACAATGTATATAATTTTTTTTGTTTTGGTGATCCAGTCTTGCTAATTATAACCCGCGATGATTACATACTACCTGTCCGTGGAAGTTAAATTCGGTTCAGCTGAACTCCGGCCTTTAATTAAATTGATTAACTGAACTGCAGCTTTATCAACAGCTCTTTCTGTTGGTAAACAACTTCATCAGTGAAATGAAATTCAAATTACAGAGTTGATCGATACGAATTTAACTTTAGTGAATATTTTAAAAAGAAAACAATAACCTTCACGGGCATGAGCACCAAATATTCGTAAAATAATTATTTTAGAAGAATGTGTACAGTAACCCGTAAAATATTCATTGTTATTAAGAAGTTAGATCCATTTACTTTCTGATTATTTACCTATATTTTTGCGTACAGGCGTGTGCCTGTTGGGCAAAATGTTCGATATCCCGGTTTCAACTGATGTTCATGGTTAATGTTCCCCCAGAAGTCAAAATGTGGGTAATTAGAAGTACCGATATGTGGAAATCGTTCTGAACGAAGATCTACTGAACTGATTGGGATAAAATTTGGAATCTTGGGTTTTTTTTAACTAACTCTATGTTGATTTTTTTATTTACGGAATTGTTTTATTTAACTGTGTAGCTCAACGAAATATTCCGGCGCAAAAGTACAAAATTACAATTTTTTCAACAAAACGGCTCTAACGATGTAACAGAATTAAATATGTCCATACATATTGATGTCAATTTGAAGTGAAAACTATATTTTATTCACTATTTTTTAAAGACTGAGTGACAACAACCTGTTAACACAAACAGCAATCAACACATTACAATACATTACGTACATTTATATTATTTGAATCCATACAATATTTACTATTATTTATTAATTATTTTCAAAGACTGAGTGAGGGACACCCGTTTAGACCGCCATCTTGCCCCCCACTGAAATATATTTTATACAAAATTTATTTTATTCTTCTCTAGTCGCCTAGCAACTGAAATAAATAACTTTTTATTAAAATAATTTTGTCAATATGAAATAATTTTAAATAATTCTTAAATAATAATCAGCTGGAGATGTTTATCATTTTAATAGATTCAAAAAATAAACAATTCCAGATGTTCAGTAAATTCGGCACACTACAACGATTTTAGCTTAACTTTCGTATTTTTTAAACGTTTACTTAGACTCCTTACAATAGCATAAGTGGTATTCTTAAAAACAATCGTTTGAGAACTCTGTTCTTGTTCAAAGTCCAGTAATTTTAGGGCAAATGTACACATCACAAGTTCAGATATTTGAAAAAATCCTACAACTTTTGTGTTAAGAATTTGTTTCTCCAATGCTTAATTTAAAAGGTATTTATAATTTAATGTAAAAAAATTCTATCGTTCTGATATAATCTCATTCGTTACACGACCCACTCAACTAAAATTTCAAATTTTTAATATGATCACAATTTGTCAATTGAAGCCAAACACTTTTTTTGAAGGATTTCTGTCTGTAATTGCAATCAGTTTTTGCAACCGGTGCTGTAGCACAACGTTCCAAAACCCTAAATTCCAAAATTTGACATGTCACATAATATAATGTAGATTATTTTACGTGCCAATAAAAGTTGCCGTATTTATTGATTGTGTTTTATTGGTTCTTCAACAAGAACTATTGTAACTATTTAGCTGAAATACGGAAACTATGGCATATTCAAATAACTACAGAGGTGTTTATGGAATTACGAATATTTCGTCAAAACAAGGATAATTTACTCCAGTGCCAAAACACAAAAATACATTTTTTCAAAAATGGCTATTGCTTTAAAATATTCGTGGAGAAACTTCTACGAAATCATTTTTTCAAAATTTATAGTTTTCAGTTCATTTTAGGGGAAGGTGCTTAAAGGAAGTTTAAGTGAATTAAAAACTTTATAACGCTTGTAAATATTTTTTTTTTATCCAAAACATTTTTATCAGTGTTTAAGATTATTTCATTTCTTGTAAGTCGTTCTACATTGTTGATGACTTTAACTTTTATGGATCATTAGAATAGGGCTTAAAGTGCGTTAAGTACTGCTTGTAGATCAATGAAAAAAGTAGTTCGGTTTGCCGTTATGTTTTTCATTTTAACACCATTAATGCTTTGTTTGTCATAATGTTATTATTATTATTTTTTATTTTTTAATGATAAGGCATGATTGTGATGAAGCCGTCTTAATGTGAGAATGGTTGGCTAGAGGTGTGACTAGAGATATGAAAATTTTCAGAGAGCAGTGACAATAGGCCATAGTGATTAAGAGCTGTGGTTCGGAGGTGTGGTTGTGTACAGGCTTTCATTGTCTTGGGCTATGTCAATTAGTACCCGGCTCAAGAATCATTAGGCTTCGTTGTACGTTGTATGAGGGAGACGGTGGTGTGGTGGTGAATGCTAGAAGCGCCGTGTCGTACTTTCACTCGCCTTACTCCTACATTCTCCTCCACCTTACCTTCTCGACGTCTCTTTTCTCCTTGTTCTTTGTGGCGCGTCAACGTTATCGCGCTATTTAATCAACCTCTAGTGTGTCAGTCAACCCAAGACTGTCTGCTACTTTTTTTTTTATTAATATAACAGAATCTTTTCGTAAAAAACAATTGAGGTTATTTTATTAATTTCCTTTATGGTTAATTATTTTGTCTGTGTTGACAATTTTAGTATATTAACGTGTTATAAAGGTATATTTGGATCTAATGAAATGTAAAGTTCTTTCTACAAGATCCTTTCGTTTCAGAATCAATTTTATAAAAAAAATTATGTTCTCGTACATTGGTACAGTTTTTCTTTGTTATTTAGAACATCAGCCAAAAGGCTGGTTTGAACCGCTAGAGGCTACTAAGTAAAATGAGGAGTGAGGTGGTTTACAAATTACCTTCCTCATTGAGTGGAATGGTAGCCTATGCTTATCAGTATGCCCTTCGAAAATAATTTTTCTGGCCCTCCGAAAATAATCTACTTTTCACTCTGCAAATAACACCTTCACTTTATTCACCATAGGTTCCAGCTGTTCAATGAAATTCATTTCTCTCAGAGGAGAAAACTCTGACTAGTGTCTTTTACACATCTACCTTTTCTGTTCTTAAATGCTTCAGTCATATAATTGGCTAACCATGTGTTAAGAAACTGAACTATTTTTTGTAGCACTGGAATTAGCAGATCGAGTGCAAAAAATTTAACATTCCACCTGCCTGTTATGGGCAAAGTTTTTTCTTGGTAACTTATTTTATTTTAATTTGACACTGTATAAATACAACTCAAAAATGTTCAAAATGTTTATTAATTTAAAAAGCCGTGTAATAGCTCTAAGGAAGACATTACCCAGGGTAGTCATCCAGATAGTTAAAAATTTGTTTTTTTTTGTAAATTTTTTATTAGAAATCTTTTACTGAATAAAATACAATTGTTTCCCAAATGTTTTTGTTATTAGTGTCTATGATTGGTTACGTTGCAGAATAATTGGGTTCTACGTGTAATAATTATCAGGTTCTAACCGGGATTTGAACGTTTGACCTTCTGTTTTGCAGTATGTAGCGCAGTCTACCACTCTAAACTACGGGTCACGAAGACGCTGAATAAGTTTTCATGTAATATCTATCACGCTTTTAGCAAATCTAATCACTTACTCAATTTTCTTCAAATTTCATACCTTATAAAACACGATCCAATTGAACTGTTTTTGGTGTTTTTATTAAATATTTTGTAAATTTCGAGCTGCATTTCTTTTTGTCGATTAGATCATGTTCTAAAGGTTGCAATTTATCGACTAAGACTTCCTTTCAGTTTTTCATTCTTTTTATATTCACCTACTTTTAAAATCTATATTCTTTCATTACCTTCGATACGTTTTTTTTTATTGTCGTCCCTCTATGAACTAACTAAGCAACGTACTGTCAAAAATATGGCCAAAGAAATCATTGCATCCCATAGTGTATCCGATACATTCTTTTTCTTTTCGTTCAGGCTTGTAATGATTGCTTTTTGCACCTACTACTAGTAACATTTCATTATTCGTCGGTTCCTCAGCCCAGCTGAATCCATTCACCTTCGTAACCTGAAGAAACTCTGAATTAATAACAAAAGTAAACTTTTCTATTGTATAATTTATTGAAGGTAGGAAAATTAGATGTTCGTCTGGAATAAAGTTCCTCATATTCTTTCTTCTCCTGTTGGTATTTAAACGGTGTGACAGTTTCCAACGAGAGGATACAAATATCGTAAGAGTTTTTCTTCATATCAAAATGTATTAATGAGCTACAATTTAATTAATTTTGAAAGTACAGATCAAGACAGTATTTATGTAATCAGGATCGTAGTTCTGTTGGTGCAATGCAGGCCGTAGTCACGTGCTTTGCTGCGAGTGTAAACTAAACGTGGGTACCATAGCTGCGTGGAGATTGGACGCCCTTCAATCAGGCAAGTCGAACACGTCCGTTTGAGCACGGGGCTTGAGCCGTGCAATGCATACTCAAACTACCCCTGTCAGCGAGTTCCTCTTCTCTCTTGCAAACACCACTAAGGTATGTGGTGCTTGTGTTTCACACCCCATGACTTCCATCATTCTTTACAGGCCGATAAACAAACTTCTTACTTTACTTTTTTTTTCTTCTGTACAGTACTTGCATTCTCTTCTCAAATACGTAATGTTCTTCGTTGCTTTATTTTTCCCCTTTTCTTTACGGGTTTTTTACTTTTAGGTTCTATGTCTCGTGCATTTAAAAGTAGATTCTGAATTTTTTATCAGGAAATTCTAACGGAATTTATTAGTCAGTGAAACATTTTTATTGCGTAATGCTTTAATAGTAATAATATTTGTTTAAAAGGCAACTCAGTGAGGAAATTCTTTGTAAATATTGTAACAAAACATAATCACTTATCTATTTGAATCTTAACCGAAAGTGATCATGTGAGATGTAATTTCTAGTTTACGTCCTTCTGCACTTGATTATTGAGTACCGTTTGGTGACTACCAGTGATATCTTCCTTTGGTCTTAATACATTTTCATTTGTTAAATTAATTTTATCATGTTCGTATCTCCATTTGTATTTATTAGCGACCTTGTTGCAGATAATACCAAATTAATACAACATGAAATGATTTATCGAGTGTGTACGGTACTGTTTATTGCTGTGTTCCACTGATTGCATTTATTAAGTTCTTCTTTCATGGGGAACTGTGTGTTGATTTTGTGTGACCAGTTTTCGCTACATGTTTTGTTTGTTGTAAAAATTTTTCTGGCTGTACGTTATAGGATTCAGTCCGTACTACTTGTTGGTCAGTCAGAGTCTTCCACGGTTTAGTTATCAGATTAATCTTATCTTCTTGAACATATTCCATAGGTGTCAGTGGGAAGATTTGTTTATTCTGTTGGCATATTTGGCTGCATTTTCAACTTTCGTAATACCTTTCTTTGTTTTCTAAATGGGATGGGATTCAAAGAAGAATTATTAAGTATTTTACCGTCGTTAGTAATTTTGTGATTCGATTTTACTACTTCTTAAATTTCACATTCAATATTTTTAATGAAATCTTAAACACTTGTTGAATCCATCAAGATTACAAATACTTACGATTGGACAACTGATTATGCCAAGAGCGTTCCTAATCGTGTACACTTCACATTAAATACCGAAAAACGTTCTTGTTATGTCGATAAATCTTTTTTGTTCGATGTTATCACAACATTGGCTTACTACAGAAGACATTTTTCCATCTGTGTAATTTTATTCAAAATTTTTGTATTAAATTAATGTTCAAGATGGAACGTAGGAAAGTCTAACAAATAATTTTTTTGAGTTTTTCATTTTCTTTATTTTTGCTGTGCCATGAACTGCTCGGATGACTAATGTAGAATCTCTCAGGAGAATTAAGAAAGACGTAGAAATCATCTAGTACTTAGGTCATGTCATACGGAATAAACCCAGATATTCGTTTCTTCAAACCATTCTGCAAAGGAAAATGTACAGAAAAAGAGGATCTCCCAGAAAAAGGTTGTCGTAGCTTTGAAATTTAAGAACTTTGTATGGTAAACCTCAGAAGAGATATTCCTTGGTGCCTAAGAGAAAATTGGTATGTTGATCGTCAAAATTCGGAATAAACAGGGATATGAAGAAGAAGATATTTCTTTACCGACGTAAATAATTCTATCATCAAATCGTACAGTTAAATAATGTTATCTCAAATGATTTTAATAAAAATGATATAAATTTGAAGTGTCTTAAAACCTGTTTTTTTATTCCTAGTAATTTAAATACGATTTTTATTCCATTTAATAGTCATTCAATTTCATGAAAAACTGTATATAATTACTTTTGAGGTCCTTAGTTTTTCTTTTTGGAAGAAATTAGGAACGGAGGTGTTAAAACAATACTTCTTTACTTAATTACATTCATAAATGTAATGTAACTTACAATTACGTTTTCAAAATTTGTTAATCCATTGTTACTTAATTACATGTTACCACCTGTGTGATGTTACAATAATAATAGCAATAACATAACACGTGGTAATATAATAATAGAGTAATTTTAGTTGCAGACGAAGAACGTTGGTAGAACTGCGTCAGCGTATTCATTACATTGAAACCGACGTAAAGTGATGTCACAGTTTCTGCAGCATTATAATGTATAGCCTACAACTAAAGTAGTATACAACTGTAGCCTACATTGTATCCAACTGGCTCATCACTCCAATTTATCCACAGATCTGTTAATTAGTTTGAAACATAAATAGAAAGCCCGCTACAAAATGGGCGATCCAATTTCGCAGTAATTTCGAATGCAGTACAGCATTTATTGCACATTCTCTCGCTATACAATATCCTACTCTTCTCTTGTTCATTAATGAATACACATTGTTCTTTAATTTAAATTTGTTACAGAAAATATCATTTGTTTTTATTAAAATATCAAATATATGCTTGTAGTAAATAAATAAAATATATTTGCGTCCGTTGTTTTGTAATTAAAGTCGTTTTTAATTTAAATTGAATAATAAATCCTTTGTTGAAGTAATTTTTCAGCCAAACTTTTGAATTAAATTAATGCAATTAAATCCTTATTAATCGAATTCGTAGTGGTTTTTTTGAGCTAAATATTTATTGTTTTACCCATAGATAACTACAAAATTAATGTAATTTGAAATAATAAATCAAAAAATTAAAATTTATCAATATCATCACTCAAAATATTGCAAAAAGTATGTCGTACATCTTGATAGCCATTTTTTTTTTTTGAGGTAGGCGTGCGTGAAATATATACATCAAGTCCCACCCCTTTTTAGGGCTTTAACAATTAGTGAATCTTGAACCCACGATACAATTTTAATTCTATTTGACGTTTTTATCCTTTATGAATAATAAGAAAGTATGATATAATTACTATTAAGTAATTAAATTATACATTTTATTATATAATTGAAACATATATTTCCAAACCACCAGTAACATGGTAACTGAACCCACTTAACAATGTTTAGGCTATAGCGCTTTCGTGTATTTCATACACATCTTCAGTAATACATTTTAAAATTTATTAATAGTTAAAATATTTAAAACTTCTTACTCCTACCTTGGCAGATAAGGAATATATTTCAAAATTCTTATGTAAATCATTCATTGATGATTAATGTTGAAAATTGTCTATAGAAATGACGTTCCTGGAGCAGGGACTCCAATTGGTTATAGTTTTTGGTGAAAGCAAAATCTGCATTTTTCTAATCATTAATTTTAATTTACTGCCAATTTGTAAAGTTCTTTTGGAGTTTTACTTTGATTTAAAAAACTAGTTATGGTGTTTAAAAAAAGTTTAATTAATTTAGTTTACCGTAAAAGTTTTCTAATTGTTACATGAAGATATTGTGTTTTATGTCGTAACAAGTTATTTTTTATAACTACATAATTAAAATGCGAATTTTAAATCCTTATTACACATATTATTTATCAATTTATTATGGTTTGTGTGTGTATTTATTTAAGTAAAAGTATCTTCTGTATTATTTTTATTGTAAAACATGCGAAAATAATTTTTGGTTTTCCTTTAATCGAATAGAAATATTCCCGTTTGAACTCTGCAAGCTGTTACTAACCACTGAAAGTAAGCTCGAAACATATTACTGTTTAATGGTTTTGCGTTAATTACTATAAAACTGTTTTACCTTGTATTTATAATTATTTTGGGTTGAACATATAAATGATTAATCGATCTTTTATTTTATTTTGAAACCGTAAATTTTTATTGGTGCTAATAATTTTTTAAATTGTCATCTATCATTGTCCTTTTTCCATCCGTCCGTAACACCCAGATGCCAAAAATTCCAGTTGTCAAAGAAATAACAACAATCGGTTTACGGATTTGTAATCTACACAAAAAATAGTCGGCCTAAATTGGTTTTTAAGTTCCGGTTTTGGTCGAAGGTGGCCCAAAACCGGAAGTCAAGAAATTAAATAAACTACAAGAGATAGCATGGAACAGTTTTCGGATTCGTAATCTACACAAAAAGGTAGTGGGCCTAAATTGGATTAAAGTTCCGGTTTCGACCGGAAGTGGTGCAAAACCGGAATTGAAAAATAAATAATAAATATAAACTATCTTCTATTTAACAAGAGCATTTACTTATGTAGGCTATTAATTATTCACATATTTTTTGCTTAACCAATCCTAACTTATTCAAACGTAGCTAACCTTTTGTTTCGCGACTTTGACTTACAAAAAATCTTGAAAACCCTTAACCAGTATGTTTTAGAGAAGAACATGCCTCGATTGAGCAAATTTACAGAGTTGTCAACATCATGCAAGCTTTTGACAGAGTGTGACACAAAAGTCTTCTTTTTGAAATCAAACAGAATCTTTCCCACCAATATTATTCAATTATTACATCTTTGAGAATCGCAACTGTCGTTATAGTAAGTATTAAGACAAATGATTATCTTAAAAATTAATCCAAACTGGTGTTCCCCAAGGGAGCGTATCGTCTCCTATTTTATACTTCATATCCCAGTTCCTACTTGTATTCTAAAATGGACCGTCGAGTCATGTATACTATATCATGTTCAACTTTTACGAACACCATTTCATCATTCCTGTTTTAAATAGTAAGCTTCTCCATTAGGGCGAGGTTCATTACACTAGACAACTTGATTGTCGTCTTTCCAGGTTGTGAAATCTGATTGATATTGATTTAAAAAAAAGTTTTAATGTCATTGACCACTTTAGTTCAATTCTTCTTGTTCTTTTGTTGCCAATTCGCTACCGAATGTTGGCTATCATTCTTGCAATGATAAGTCAATTCGCTGCTGCTTTCAAGAGTCCTGTAGAAGTTGCATACTAGGTCCTCAAGTTTCCTAGCCAGGATATCAGCGTTTTCCGACGCCTCCCTTATCCTGTACCTTTTCTTGTTAAATACATTTAAGCAACTTGTACTTATCGTCATTTCTAATGATGTCTCCTAGATAATCTTATTATATTTTTTTTTTACTGTATACATTATTTCCTTTTTTTACCAAGTTTTTAAAGTACAAAGATGTTCGATATTCTATCCATCCACAATATTTTAATAATTCTTCTGTTAGTCCACAACTCGAACACTTCCAGTTTCTTCGTTGTTGCTTCCGTTAGAGTTCAAGATTCAACTCCGTACTGTAAGATGGTGAATATGTAGCATCGGTAGAGTCTGATTTTCAATTATCTATTTAATTCAATTAGTTTAATTACATCTGGTAAATTATATAAGTTTTTCAAATTATAATACCAGGTTTATTATATCCTGTTGTACTGTTATACGACTACAAATAAAGTAACATATAAAATTAAGTAATTATAAATGCATTTAATTGCATGCAACATTCAGAACGTTCTCTGTCATGCAACAAACTACGTACACGTAAGAAATTTATGTTTTATGTTTTTATTACATGTTTAAAGGAGGTCATTTTTATTTGTTCGATTGCATCTAGTGTCGGTCAATACAAACGATATTCGGTGTAAATGAAAAGTATAAAATATTGTGTTATCCTTAGATAACATTTTATTTAAATCAATCATTAATTTCCTACAAATTTTTCCGTTTTCTACCATTTTAAAATTAAATACGGAAAGTTATATCTTGGTGTTAACTTCTGATACTTAACAAACATTTATGCGAAATTATTGTTCTCCTTTGGTGGTCAAAGGCTAACATATTCCGGGTTACTTTCGTTTTGTATATGGCATTTTTATCATACTTTAGTTGAATTGATTATTTCAGAAAGCCCATGTGTCAAAATTTTACATTAATTTTTCTTTAGTAATATATTTTAGGACTAACTGAAATAAACACAGCTTCCCTACAAAAATCACATAAGATTGGCTTTCCTTAGGTAATATAACACTAAGAAAAGACTTATCCTTAAGGATTTTAAGTGCTTCCTTCGAATTAAGAAAATAAAAGTTGATGATCTTTTGAAGCTTAAGCTCTCGTTTTTAGTGAAAGAGGTTATACAAAATTTTTATGCAAAAACCTTTAAGAGAGATAACTACTGTTTGTGACGATGACGAAGAAAGTGAAAAGTCGTAGAAAATTTTTTTCTCAAAGTTAAATTTCAATTTGTATTATTTCAAAAAGCTATTTAAGTCACTGTAAACTAGTGAAATAATAAAAAAATGAATACTTACTATTGTACAACACAATATTCATCTGGTCTAACATTTTATTTTACAGAAAACAACTTAAGTTGGCATTTTACTCCAATTAATTATTTCAGAACACCTTTAGTCTAAATTTTCAATATAACTATGGCTTACTTTTTAAAAGACAAAAGTGTACATTTTACAAGGGGACAATCCTCAGAACAAAATTATATGTTTTGATATTGTATTCTTTTGAAACCTACTAGTAAATTAAAAAAAAAATTAAATTTTTCCGAAAGTTAGTTTTTTGTCTTTGGGCTTTCTGAAATGACCGATTCAGTTATTAAATAATAATGTGTTGAAGATTAGCCTTTTTTTTGTTTTTCTATTGTTTTCCAGTTTACTCCTAGATTTGATGAAAAACTTAAAAAAAATATTAGGGCTATTATAAAAGTTATTTATGGGTACCAAAACCCCATTAAATTATAAAATTTTGTTCAAAATAATATAATTTAATTTGTTGTATAATAGAAAGATAGAATATAATGTAATAGTTCAGCTATATAATACGAAGAAGTATAGTTGCCTACAGATTATAAAGTAAATTGTCTAGTTATATACAGATAATGCCTCACTTGCTATTTCAATGTTATGAACGATTTTCGGCGATATATTTATTCTTTTTCCATTGGTTTCGAATATTGTTTCTAGTACCCAGTATTGAACCTGAAGAAGCTGTAATGCTTGAAAACTTTTCTGTATAAATGTAAGAGCAAAGAATTATTTCAAACTAACGATTCCCGCTCGTTTCGCATTCATAAATATTTTATATAGCCTACAGGTAAATGTTTAAAAATATTATCACTTTTATTTGCTTTACTTTTGGTTTTATACAATTTCTTTACGTTAATAGCTCTTCAATGCTGTAATTTTAGAAAAAATATTTTAATACATTCATTGTAAATTATTGTGAATTGCCATTGAGCTAAGCGTAGGGTAGACTATACAGGCCCTACAATTTCTTTACTTAATAGCTCTTCAATGCTGTAATTTTAGAAAAAAATATTTCAATACATTTTTTCGCAAATTATTGTGAATTGCCATTGAGCTAAGCGTAGGATGTATACAATATCTTTGCGTTTATAGCTCTTCAATGCTGTAATTTTAGAAAAAAATATTTCAATACATATTTTGCAAATTATTGTGGATTGCCATCGAGCTAAGCGTAGGATGTATACAATTTCTTTACGTTGATAGCTCTTCAATGCTGTAATTTTAGAAAAAGATATTTCAATACATTTATTGTAAATTATTGTGAATTGCCATTGAGCTAAGCGTAGGGTATGCTAGCGTATACCCTATTCTTAGTAGGGTAGGGCGTAGTATCCTACGCTTATTGTATACGACAGTTGTAGAAATTAAACTTGTTAGTATTTTTGCGTGTATTTTTGGTCTAAATGCACCTTAAAGTTGTATTTTTTAAAGAACCCATTTAAAAAATGTATTAATTAAATAACATGCCCATAAGAAGCAGGTGGAGTGTTTAATTATTTGCACTTCATCTGCTAGTTCCAGGGCTACAAAAATATTTTTGTTTCGCATCATATAGCTAGCAAATTAATATGATTGAAGCATTTAAGAACGAAGAGGTATAGGTGTAAAACACACTAGTCAGAGTTATCTCCTCTGAAAGTAATGAAATTCATTACACAGCCAGACCCTGTGGTGAATGATATAAAGGTGTCATTTACAGGGTGGAAGTACGTAGATGTTTTCGGAGGGTCTGGTATGCTGATAAGCATAATTTTCCACTCAGTGAGGAAGGGATAAACCACATCATCTCGTTTTAGTTAGTAAAGCTTCTGAGATTCAAACCAGCCTTTTAGCTGATGACCTAAACAACAATATAAATCATAAATTACCCCTAAACTTAGTTACGGATAGTAAAACACCAATTATAGCATTTAATTTATCATATGAAAATAGTTATCCTAAAAAAAGACTATAACTACACTCGTAGAGTTGTATTTTTGGATAACTTATTTTTCACAGTTTCTCGATTTTCTTTTTTTGTGTGTAGAATTTTTAAATATCTTTAGTATTTACGATTCCAATGCAACTATATAGGACTTTTAAGAATCGAACCAGGAAAGATACACAGTTGAGGCTCTACAATGTAATGGCGGTGCCGATTTTACTGTATGGAAGTGAGACCTGGGCACCAAAGAAGAGAGATTTAAGTCGATTGGAGGCAGCTGAAATGAGATTTTTGAGATCTGTGAAGGGGTGTAGCCGGAGAGAACACATTAGAAGTAGCGTGATTCGAGAAGAACTGAAGAGAGACGAAACAATCATTGATAAAATGTGGAGGTACAGAAATAGGTGGCAGGAACATGTACTTAGGATGTCACCTGATAAAGCTAGTCTTCAGGCGCTGAAGTATCGCCCTCGAGGAAGGAGATGTTTGGGGCGTCCAAGAAAGAGATGGTGTGATGTTGGAACAGGCGATTGGCCTAATCCGTAAAGGAGATGATGATGAATGCAACTATATACCAAATTTCTAGGCATTGTTCTTCTGGGGATTGTAGGATGAGTGAATGTTAGTGAGTTGATTCAGTATTAAGCAATATAGAGATGATTTTAATTTTTAATTTACTTTTCTTTGAGGAGTATTATTTTTATACTCTCACAAGAGTGTGAAATATAAATTTATATATAAGTACTTTGCAGGAATTCAGCAGTTCTGTCAAGCTATTTTATATTTAATTCTGTCATGACGTTTATGTAATTCATATCGCACTTATGACCTGTACTTTATTAATTGAAAAAGATGTGAATTCATATATAGATCGTACTAGATGAGCAGAAGAGCGCGTGGGTTGATTTGGTAGTGTAATAAAATATTATAAATGCAGTAGAAAATTCATTCAAATTCCAAGTTAAATTTTAAACGTAGTTTTGACCAAGGTACGACATAAACCAGGTCTTCTCTAGGGAAATTCTCGGTTCTCTGTACAGTTTCCTCTGTTCATATTTCATTATTAATGGGATTCACTAGCTACCTACCATATTGTATTTGCTCTTGTAATTAAAGTCTTTTAATATTATTTAAGCATTGAACTTGGTACTTTACCATGAATGATAAATGAATAAGTTATATTTTTTTAGTATATTGCTTTCTTTCATAATTAGTATTTAATACTTAGCGTAGGATCGTTCAGGATGTGGGAATGATAAATAATGACAGACTTACTTTAAATATGTTGCTGTTATTTAGGTCATCAGCCAAAAGGCTGGTTTGAACCTCTAAAGTCTTTACTAAATAAAAATGGAGTGAGGTGGAGAAATTGTGTATATACGAGTGTAAGGTAGATGTGTTGAATAAAAATAGTGAATTTCGATGAATGAGTAGTTTTGAATAGGAATTCTTGGAAAATGAAAGGAGTAGAAACGCTTGTTTTTATTTTGATTCGTTCGAGTTTGATGATTTTAGTTTGATTGTTCGAGTATTGCGAAAAAGTTTGTTTCAAAGATCTCGTTTGTTTGGTAAACTATTAGACAGCAAGTAAAAAATTAGTTAGCACCTTTGTAGTGAATCAGTCAATAATTGAATTTTGAAGGAAAAATGTCGGGTCGTTCGAAACAGTCATGACGAGACCGGTTCTGCATTTTGTTAAATAGTGCGTATGCGTGCGGTTGGTAGCAAGTGGTTGTGAACAAGTATTTCAATTGTTTTGATAACTACAGAACAGTTTCTTAATAATAGTCAAGTTTAGTTTAAGCATAACTTTTATAATTGATTTAATTTAAGTACTCAAATTGTATCGGTTCGTAGGCTAAGTTTAATCATTGATTGTGTAAATAAATAACTAATTTTTATATATTAAAAGTTTTTTATATAAATAACAGGTAGATGAATTGTTAAATAATTTGCAGTTGATATGCTCCAAGGCTATAAAAAATAGTTCTGATTCTTATCACATGGTCAGAAGATATGACTGAAGTATCAACCAACTGAAGAAGTAGAGCTGCAAAAGATACTAGTCAGATATACTGGTCACATTTTATCGATAACCAAAACGTATTCAATACAATTTGATTTTTCCTAAATATTTTTCTGTTTTGAAGTGCATAATTTTACATTTGATAGTTTTATTTGTTTTAAATTGAATATAAACAACTTTCTGTTTATTAGCTCGAACCATCGACGCACAAATAAAAAAACAAATCTGTATGGTTGCTTCGTTATGGGCGAAATGGTGTGCGATTTACATTATATTGAACGACAAAAGGGAAAATCTCGGGTTTGAATCTAGGCAGGGTATGAAAAATATTTACACTTTAACAACGTCCGATTCTGTTTCGTATTACAAAATTAATCCCAAATGACCAATTTTTTTATTAAGTAAACTGAATGTGAAAAATTGCACGAAGGAACTCAGTTTTTTTTGTGCTCTGCATTCAGAAAACTTCGAAAATCGAGTATAGGGTATGTGAAGATAAAACTGTTGAGTATAAATACAAACTTATGTTAGATTCTTTAGTTACCAATTCATTTCGTATATTTATTACCTTCTTATTACTTACTTTCTTTATTACTTATCTACCTACCTATTTACTTTCTTACTTCAGTGTTTTATACTTTAATGAGTTTTACCCAATAATATACTATAAATATCTTAGCGTTTTCTTAGAAAATAATTAGAAAGGAACTCTTGTACTACGCAATGTTTCATAAATATATCGTAGTATTTTTATAGCTTCTTAAACAAATAAAAATTACTACAGTTTATTAAACTACAGTTTATTAGTTTACGCAGCTCTTGTGAGACGGAGTTTTTTATTTTAAATTAATCACTTTTAAATCGTTATTACAAAATAACCTGAAATATAGTGTAATGAAAAACTGTGTAAACTTTTAAAAACACATAAAAAATTATCTATCTTTGATTTTTAACCAATGTAAATTAAACCTGTATAGAAACGCTATGATGATGGAATTTCTTCAGGAAAATTATCAGGATATGCAGTAGAATCAGCATCATTAATAGCTTGATATTTTTATAGCTTCTTAAACAAATACAGATTACTACAGCTTATTAAAGGATAGTTTACGCAGCTCCTGCGAGACCGACTGTTTTATTTTAAATAAGTCACTTTTAAGTCTTTATTAAACATAATATAATGAAAAACTGCATAAATGAAAAAATCTAATCAAACTTTATCTATCATTGATTTACCAACGAGAAGATTAGGAGACATACGGGAGTCATAGGCGTAGCCAGGGTGGGGCGCTTATCCTCCCTGGCTAATTTAATAAAACAAAATATTACAGGTTAATAGGAATAGTATTGAAACCATGTGATCGTCGTAGCGGAAAGACGTCATCTTGTTCTTCTTTTGTTGTTCCTTTTTTAAGCGCTACAATCAGTGCAAGTAAGTTATTTGTGAAGCTGAATTTCGGTACAACTAATGGAAAGAAAAAATGTGCCAAATGCCAAACTGAAAGAGATATAACTAGCTGTCTAGTTGAAGAAACGTAACTGTTCTACCCATTGATAAAACAGGCACTACTTATCTCGCTTGCACAGCCCTGCTCAACGTGCACTATCCAAAGATACTTCAGCACCTTTTGGTAAAAATTTAATAACGGTCAACAATGACAGTAAATCGGCTTGATGGTCTTTGTATGAGAAGTATGCACAAAAAGAGGGTTCTAGAAGCTAAAGATAAATTTGAGATAGAAATTTTGTTAAGATTTAGCCAGAAATACTATACGGTAGTGATAAAATAAAATTTAAATAGGTTCTAGTAACATTGCAACTGTATTTATTAATAAAAAGAAATTATTTTATTTTTACCTTCTGGAAAAATCCTGACTACTCTTATGATGGGGGTGAAAAACGACGTCATAGAATCGATCAGAGAGGAATGGCCGAAATTGTAAAGGATCGTAAGAAGAGCAAAAAGTGAGAAATGGGTTCGTGAACCATTTAGGACCACCCAACAAATAGTCAAATCGGATGTGAACTCAAGAGATCAAGGAAGGATGAAGCGAGAAAAGAAATGGAAAGGTGATTACTTGGAGATCAGTAGGTAAGATATGTAGAAACTTATCTGTATAATAAAATAAATTGTAAAGATATTTCATAATTTATAATAGTGATTTCGTGGTACCTCAATAAATTTAAACTCTTTTAATATATATATATTATATTATATACTTATCGGAAAGTCTTAAAGGTTCAAATAACAGTGATGATGAATGAGTGTTAATTATTAATGGGTCTCCTTCACATCGTAACGATATTTTAACTAAATTCAATGTCTTTGTAACTGAGATTGATAATTGAACCGGCTTTGTCACAACCGCTCTACGATATTAATATCATCAAGCAAATTGCAGCGTAATTAACGGAGGCTAGAGGCCTCTTTTATAGTAATTGAGTAGTGGCGCCCTCGGTCTAAGAACGACAGACATTCTGTCCGCTTTCTATAGTGATAGAGTTAGTTATTCTTGGTTCTTCCTCTCGTCTTATCTCCTCCATTAACTTGCTCTCTCTCTCTCTCCCCCCTACCCATGGAAACTCTCTCCTATACTCACCCACGATATCACCATGTTTGTTACTATGATGCTTAAAGTACCTGCTTTGAGTGTGTCGTTTCATACGATACATAAATTTCAACCTACGTAGAAAATTATAGATAAACCGATAAGTGAAATTCTGTTATAGTGCAGGAAGTACCAAAAATAAGTTATGTTAATTTTGTTGAAAGTATAGTAAATTTACATGTAATTTCTTTAAATTCCTAATGTTTTCTAAGTTATCCTATAATAAATAACAGTTTTGTCAAATTATTGAATTTTCTGAATTCGTAATCAGGATTACTTACATATGTTGTCTAATATGCATATCTCATGAGGTACATTTGACCGGTTCGTTTGAGAGTTATTTAAAATTTAGTTCCGCTTCTTTTTTTTCTGCTCAGTCAAGTAAACTATTAATGTATTTAAAAACTTCAGGGGGCATACAAATAAAACAGAGAAAATTCTTTTTCTCAACTTTTTGAGATTGAATGATTGAACAAAATAAAAGGTTAAGCTCTACATTATTCTTAGAATTATCTGCTTAAAGCGAAAGGCCATGGTTTTAAGCCAATCCTGAAAAATGTGAAGCATGCTTATTAGAACATTAGAATTAATACTGGTTTTGATTCTGTTGTTTAAGAAAAAAAATTTTTGGATGATTCATTGTTATTATCATTACCACCTTGTCTGTCTCCGAATCTATTTTCTTTCTTTATTTATTTAACGTCGCTTCAACTAGAGTGGTCATTAGCGACAACGTTGGGTTGTAACTGTGAAGGATGAAATTATTTTTTGTAACATATGAAAATATACTGTGCCTGAGTGACATTCGAACCCAAGACCGCATGATGAGAGACGAGCACGTTACCAACTACGACAATGCGGCCGGCTATTTTTATTAAACTTTAAATCGTCGGATAACTTAAAGTTAAAATCGGTCAGGAAAGTTTGAATACAAAACTACAATTAAGAATTAAATTAACTATTTTTTAAGATATAAAAACCATGTGTGATCACTCACCAGACTTTATCTTGCCAATGTAAATAATTAACAATATAACCTATGTTTAATCATTAGTAAATAGTGTAATATGAAACATTTAACCTAATATTAATCACGAATAAATGACGTAAAATAAAAATCAATTAATTCTTCATGACAATCACTACGAAACCATTTTATTTACTTTCTAATTCTATAAAATTTCAACAACCTATCGTTTAACCACAATGTAATCTCTTGCGGATCGGTGCCCGATCAAGGAAGAATGTTTTTTATAAAATTCAAAAATCGTAGGGCAGTATCTCTGAAATTTTAGGTGGGGTTCCGTTCGCACTTCTGTAAGTAAGTACATTGATGCCCACTATAACTACTCAACAAGCCCACGTGTAGTGGTGGGCGCCGTTGCAAGTGATTTCATAAATCTGATGTTAAAGTACATGATTAGATGAATGATGATGATAAATCTGGTTGTATGAAGATCGTTAAGTACTGTTATAAGTTGGATGTTATTAATTAAATTAGAACTAGGTAGGAGGTCAGAATAGTTTCTTAACCATTGTGAAGGACTTTGTGAACTAACCGGCTTCTCAAATTCGTGCTACCCTTCGTGGGTTGGGAATTTTGTATGTGCGTGGTCGTGTGTGCGCGTGTATCGATCCCAAGAATCAAATAAGCGCTTCTCCACCTATCACGTTCACCTGCCGCCTCAGTATCTCACTGCTACTACACAACTTTCGGATCTCATACTTCTTCTCGCTTGTCTTGTACATTGTCTTTGTTCTTCTTGTTCTTAGCTTTTCGCCTTTAAGAGATAAATTGTTTCTTTCGTTCTTATGTCTGTAAACAGTGATAAGCTATTATAGATTGTTAAAATTGCTAAGCTAACATTTTTTAAATATTTCATTTTATACCATCTGAAATTTTTAACAGTCTGAGATGTTTCATTCTTTAATTGTTTGTCTACAAACCAATTACTTTTTTATTACGTTTTTTAATGATCAATGATAAGAGAAAGATTTCTGTTTAAATATTATGTTCAACTCATTCCACTTTCCGTGCGATAAATGTTCAAAACAAAAGATGGAAATCATATCTCTGAAAAAAGTCAACCCTACATAAACTAAAAAAATAAAGAAAAAACTTACTGCATTGTTAAATAATGGTAAAATTGCATTTAAAGCAAAAATATTTAAATTTTACTATTTTATATGTACGCACATGTAATTTATATCTTGACAATTTTATTTTCCTGTGTTTAACGTGGAGTTACTATTAGTTTTTTCTTAGTTCTAATCCGATTAAATATTTGAACGTCTATTTACAGTTTACTAGTAACTGTTTAATATCAGTTTAATATGAAATGGATATTGCGTCTTTGCTCAGCGCAACCTTATTGATAATCTTAATAGAGTACATTAAATAAATTGATTAATCACTTTTGCTGATTTCTCAATATCCTTTACTTTTCTAAGCATTTTGTTTAGAATACTAATGTCAATTTTTGGAATAAAAGCTTTTTGGTTAGGAAAAATTTGCTAATTTAAAGAAAATACGCTATTTTTATCGCTTTGGAAGCAAATGGTCGAAAATTAAAAGCTTAACTTTATTTGGTTGTCATTTACAGAAATGTAATCCAAAATTTAGAGGTGTAGCTCTTCGGGAACGTATGGAAATAAGAGGTATTGCTCTAAAGAGCTCACCCTCTTTCCGGTGAAAGAGATTGAAATCCTTTATAAATTTGTTTGATCCGTAAGAACATGTAAAATTAAATAAAATGAATTAAAGAAATGAATTGAAATTGTATATTTAATGAACGAAAAATTGATAACTGAGAAAATAATTGAACTTTACATAAAAATTAAAATTGTTTTAATAATTATTTATTATTTATTGATGACACTTTTGTCATTATTAGCATAATAATTATGCTAATGCATTTTACTATTATAAATATTGCAATTTGTTACTGTGAAAATCTTAAAGTTTATTTAATTATATTAATAACCTCAGTTATTAATGAATAGATTTATAATTACGAATTGTTCTGGATTGCTTGCAGTCTTCTGGTTTCTTCTTGTCAATCCATCGATTGGGAATCAAATGGGACGTCGATGCATTGTTGCACTGGTTTCATAGTTTTTAACAAAAATGTTTTAGTTGGTTTCATAATATTAAATTGAATTTTGATAATCTTATAATTTATTTTAATTCTTTTCTTACTGGTTAAAATTATTTATTTAAAATTATACTTTCTTTTGTTTTCTTGCTTCAAATTTAGATATTTGGCTTCTGAAATATTTATTTAAAATCTTATATTTTCTTCTTACAATTTATTTTGATATTTTTAGATTTGATTTAGAATTATTTAAATTTTAATTAAAAATTGTTTATTTTTTGATTATTATTTAAAATTATTCCTTGAATTTTCAACAATTGATTTATTAAGCTTAGATCAACGATATACTGGAGCATAGACTGCTATTCTACAAATAATATGTTGAATTTCATCTCTGTAATCGAGAGGTTGTAGAATAAGAGAATAATGAGAGAGTAAGTGAGGGCTTTCGTATTGATATACATAAATGTATATAATTTATATAGCCTACATAAATAAATTTAACTTAAAGATTTTTTAGTCGATTTTTACATATTACATACTTATGGCGTAAAACAGTTAATTTTAATTATAAAAGTGATACCAGATAACATGCTGGAAAATTAGGTCGACTCTTTTAATGAAGTACAAAACATAACTTTTAGATGAAAAAGCTGATATGAAAACTAGGTCGGACCGGTACAGAGACAAAAGAGAAAATACTCTAATAGATCATTATCATCTACGTTGCATGTACTGTCGTTACTTTAAACTGTTAATTGTTTAAATAATTAACTTTAAAAATAAGTTTTTCTCTAATATCTATTAACACCTATCCCTCATTTTTACCATCATAAATCGACCAATTTATCGTATGGTAAATCAACTGAAAGCGTATTTACATTTTAAAACTTTAGGAAACTTGAGCTTACCGATTCAATCATTGCAATTATTGAAGGATCTCAATAATTTGACATTTATCTGTTCCACGCATTTATTAATTCAACAATACAATGTTTATTGTCGGTAGAAAGCGCACGCAACATTGTGAGGTATATATTTGTTTGTTGAAAACAATTTCGATTGTTCGATCTACAGAGATAAATATTTGGTATCACATATATTAGTACTGTAAAAATAAAACAAATTCTGATCCTGTCGCACTGTAAATTTGTAATTTTTGTGTGATTTTCATGTCTGGTGTACAACTTTTTCAGTTACTTTTTAATTATAATTATCAGGATGTATTTTAACGAGCAAAAACTTATTAAAATTTATAAATAAAAATGTTGTTACTCTTTTAGAAAAAGACATTAACTAGAATAGTATTCCAGAAAATCGAAATTGTCTTAAACTGGAACTTAATTTATTTAATTTTTTTAAATCCCTATTGTGTGTACGTTGCAATTTAAAAACAATAAGTAACCGCATGACCCAATGTGGTGAGGACAATGTGTATTACTTGTAAATTATGTGTAGTCTTTAACAGACATAAATCGAGGTAGAGAATGGTTAATTGAACCCCAACCATCAATCTGCACTGATAACCACTGTCTAGTATTGAAATCCTTACATAAGTTTAACCTTAACTAGTATTTGAACCACGGAAACTTTCTCTCCGAAAATCACCTCTTAAACATCTGACTCGCGGCGACAACATGACCACTGGACCAACCCGGTGGGTTATTCAAAGTTAATGTAATTATAATGTCCAAATAACCGGCGTTTACGTAGATTCCTACAAAATAGGGAGAATTTAGGTTGCACATTAAGGGAATAATATTATTATTTTAATGTTTGTTTTGCCCATAACAGGCAGGTGGAATGTTAAATTATTTGCGCTCGATCTATTAGTTCCTGAGCTACAAAAATGTTCAGTTTCTTATCACACGGTCAGCCAATTATATGACTGAGCATTTAAGAACAGTAGAGGTAGATGTGTAAAAGAAATTTATGAAGTTTTCTCCTCTGAGAGTGATGAATTTCATTGTAAAACCAAACCTGTGGTGAAAGAAGTGAAGGTGTAATTTGCAGGATGGAAAGTAGATGCTTTTCAGAAGGCCTGGCATCCTGATAAGCATACTTTTCTACTCAGTGAGGAAGGCGATGGTAGACCACCTCACTCTTCGTTTTCCTTAGTAAGCCTCTAGAGGTTCTAGAACAGGTTCGGCTGATGACCTAAAGAACAACAACAATGTTTGTTGCTGAACCTGGGGTAATATTTTATAAAATATTATTATAATTTATGTATATTGTAGTTGTTTAGGTCATCAGATGAAAGGCTGGTTTAACCTTTAGAGGCTTACTAAAGAAACCGAGGAGTGAGGTATTTACCGTCGCCTTCTTCACTGTGTGGAAAAGTATGCTTATCAGGTTGCCAGTCCTTCTGAAGAGCATCTTTTTTCCACCGTGCAAATGAGACCTTTATTTCATTAAGTACAGGGTCTGGCTGTATAATGAAATTCATTACTGGCAGAGAAGATAACTGTGACTAGTATCTTTTACACCTCTACCCCTTTTGTCTTAAAAGCTTCAGTAGTATAATTAGGTGACCATGGGAAAAGAAACATAACTATTTTTTGTAGTCCTTCAACTAGTAGATCGACTGCAAATAATTTAACACTCCTTCTGCCTGGTATGGACAATGATGTATATTAAGGAATTCATTATTTTAATGCATTTTTACTTTCTCTTGCCTATATGATATAGGAAGGAAAGTATTGTTTTCATGTCGATTTTTCGAAATCGAGTTTTCACCGGATCTATACGTTTTCAGACCCCCTGAACCCAAAAAACATGTTTTTAGCGATTGGTCTGTGTGTGTGTGTGTGTGTGTGTGTGTGTATGTGTGTGTGTGTGTGTGTCTGTGTGTGTGTGTGTCTGTGTGTGAACAGAATATCTCAAGAACGGAACATCGTACGAACTTGAAACTTGAAACTTAAGTTACATACCACTACCGGACGCGACACGAACATTTTCATCAAAATCGGTCAACCGGAAGTAGTAGTTTATTCGTATAATTTTTCAGTTTTTTGCGATTTTCTCAAAAACTGGTCCTACGATTTTTTTTAAAATCGCCTATTTTACTCAATTTTTTATTCTCTACAAGATAGGGTAGGCGCCATGTTTGCTGAAATTCTCGGTGAGGCTGTTTTCACGTAAAAACGTTGTTTTTTTAAGATTACGGCTTAAATATAAATTTTAGCGCAAAAACTTATATAATAAAAGTTGTAGAGAATTTAAAGACCTACAACTTTTGTTTCTAACATTTTTTTGTATAACGCTTAGTTTAGCGGTAATTTGCGATTTTCTGTTTTTTTTTCTCACGAAAACGTGAGAAAAATCGATTTTTTTAACCTTTCGGTCTTAGTATGCATTTTATGACAAAAGTGTATATAATTAAATTTATAGAAAATTAAAAGATCTACAACTTTTGTTTAGAGCATTTTTCTCTACAGAGCCTAGTTTAGCGTGAAAGCGTGATTTTCCGTATTTTTAAGCCAAAAAAAAAGAAGCTGAGTTCGATTGTCATTTTGCGTCATTCACTCATGATTAAATTAAGGTTATGTTTTTGAGGTTAGTTTTTGTTCATTTCTAATGTTTTAATACTAATGTTAGGTTTATTGTTAATTATTTGCATTGGCAAGAGAAAGTTGTGTGAGTGTTTCACACCAGATTTTTAATATGGGAATTATTAATTTTTCATAAGAATATATTGTGCAGACTTGAAATGACTGATGGTTTTAGTTGCATTAAGAATCTGATTACTTTACATCCAGATAGGTTGGAGTATTGCACTTTAATAGTGGAATAACTTGAACTAATTTACAGGATTATGATGTAGAGTATTAAAGACTTTTACGTTTTATTCAGCGGTAGTTTTAAGACTGTGTATTGTTTACTACTGTATTTAATTACAACAGTGTATGAGGAACGTCAATTTCTTTGTCTCTAATTTCCTTTAAGGCGTTAATAAACAGCGGTCTTTTTAATAAACATTTAAAGGTAGATTAATTTAAATATTTTTTATTAGATTTTTTTATTATTGTATCTTATCTTCCGTAAGGCCTACATTATTAGTCAACTGGGAATAAATTGTCGGTTGTTACCTGTGTTCTTGTTTTACCATTGTTTAGATGATGTTATATAGTTGTTGTTTTTTCTTTCTTCTATCGTTGTTTAACGTTTATTCTCGAATTTTAAAACGACGTTGGTGGTCCTCCGTCCAACCGTCCTAAAACACTATCTAAAACTTATCCACCACCTTCACCCGAAGCGAAACTGCTTATTATAGAAAGAAGACATTAATATTACTTTATTATTGTTGGTTAGTTAAGTAAGTCGATACCTCATTCTATTTTAATATACTTATCGCCTAGACTTTTGGTATACAATAGTTTTAATGAATTACCATTTAACAATAATTTAACCTGTATAATATATTTCAACGTTAATTAATTGTATTATATTATATTAATACATATTTCTATAATAAATATCTTACCTAATATTCCATTAATTATACTCGCCAATAGCTTTGGCTACTTTTATATTAATTATTATTATGTGTATTACAACAGGTGCATTTTCGTAATTTAGTTGTTTGTACATGAAGATATGTTAACGCTGATAAAAGTTGTTAAGTTGTTTAAAAAAATATCCTTCAATTAATTTACTATAAAAATTATTTCTTTTTATCTTAATTATATTGTAATTTAATATTGTTATTATTTATTTATTTGAATCCTGGATAATTTATTTATAAAATAAATAATGTTCTATATTAAACATTATTTAATAGGTACAAGATAATATCAGTTAATTTTAATTTTGGGTAGAATAATGCTGATACTTTCGTTTTCCTTTATCTTTCGACTAATTCTTTTATAATCGAAAACATATAATTAGTAGGCCAATTATATAAAAAGTCAAATTATATCTGTTACTAATTAATCCTAACCTACTCCTTTATAGTTTACTCCGTTACTCCGTTCTAGTAGTAACGATTGATCGGCACGATATCTGTGCCGTGCAGTTCATTTGCGTACCTAATTATTGTTACAGAAATACCTAAACATAAATATTTTAGATAAATTTTATTAACAATAGAATTAAGTTATTCTTTAGGATTAAGTTGAGGGCAGGCGCAGATCTGCCCTCAACAAAATTAAATCTTGTTTTTTCGAAAACGGAGCCTAACTACTTAAAAAGCAAAATCTGTACAGACGGTATATTACTGTAATCATCATTACTACAAGCTAATTTATCTATATTATTACTATCTGTAATCTATTTATATTATTTTTTACTACAGTAGATTAATATTGTCACCATATTACTTGCTACTTTTATCGTTAAGTAAAAATCTGGTGTGAAACTCTCACACAACTTTTCTCTTGCCAATGCAAATAATTAACAATAAACCTAACATTAGTAATAACACATTAAAAATAAACAAAAAACTAACCTTAATAAACATAACCTAATTTTAATCATGAGTGAAAGACCTAAAATGAAAATCAACCTCAGTTTGTCTTAAAAATACGGAAAATCACTCTTTCACGCTAAACTAGCCTCTGTAGAGAAAAATGCTTTAAATAAAAGTTGTAGATCTTTAAATTTCCTATAAATATGATTATACACTTTTGTCGTAAAATGCATACTAAGGTCGAAATCTAAAAAAAGTCGATTTTTCACAGGTTTTTGTGAGAAAAAACAGAAAATCGCTAATTACCGCTAAACTAAGCGTTATACAAAAATTTTTGGATTAAAAGTTGTAGGATTTTAAATTGTCTATTATTATATAAATTTTTGCGCTAAAATGCATATTAAAGCCACAATCTTAAAACAATTTTTTTACGTTAAAACAGCCTCACCAAAAATTTCAGCAAACATGGTGCCTACCCTACCTTGTAGAGCATAAAAAAATTAGTAAAGCAGGCAATTTTAAAAAAAATCGGAGGACTAGTTTTTGAGAAAATCGCAAAAAAGTGAAAAATGACACGAATAAACTACTACTTCCGGTTGACCGATTTTGATCAAAATGTTTGTGTAGGGTCCGGTAGTGGTATGTAACTTAAGTTTCAAGTTTCAAGTTCGTATGATGTTCCAGTTCTTGAGATATTCTGTACGCACACACACACACACACACACACACACACACACACACACACACACACACACACACACACACACACACACACACACACACACACACACACACACACAGACCAATCGCTGAAAACATGTTTTTTGGGGTTTAGGGTGTCTGAAAACGTGTAGATCCGGTTAAAACTCGATTTCGAAAAATCGACACGAAAACAATACCTTCCTTCCTAGTTATTCATGTAGGCAAAAGAAAGTAAAAACGGTCAAATTGCAGAGGATAAATTGAGTTTCATTTATAGTAATTATAATTATAATAGAATAACTTATAATAATATTATTATTATATAGGTAATAATTAGTTTATTATAGTTTATGTATGGGGGTGATGCAGAGAGCCGATATTAGCGTATCGAATCATTTTGTTTAACGACTGTACTCTTCAATGCAATTTCTTATTTGTTTTGTTTTGTGAACTAGCCACGTATACCGAAAATAGTGGCTAGTAAATTTCGAACTGTATATATATTGTATATTGCGTGTATAATGTAAGAGGAATAAATTCATTTTTTCGAAAGAAATGTTTATAGGTAAAGAATATTAGACTGGACAAAGTTGAGTAATCACATTTGTTTGAGATTGCTTCCAAATAGAGAAAGATTTACCATAGTTGTATACAATTCTCAGTGATGGAGTTGGTATTCTTAGAACAAAAATAAAATTGGTAAATTTTTCCAAAAATTGTCGGTTTCCGATTTTTTTCAGACGAAAAGCCAGAGCGGTTATCATCTTCTGGCAGTCGGTTTTTGAGGGTGAGCGTATATTCACTAAATTCTTATAATATTAGACATTCGTTTATGATAAAGTAGAAGGCAAAACGGTGAAAACGACTTCAAATTATACGGTATTAAACCATTTTAAAGTATGCTATCAAGAAATTAAAAAGGTTGTGGAAAACAGAACAAGTTGTAGACATACGGATATGCCTCGGAGGAGGTTGTCTCATAATAATAATAATAATAATAATGATGATGATTTGATGTGATAAATATTTTAATCTTTTTTTTAAATTTAATTTGCAGTAAGCAAAAAATTAAAGAAACTCTTGTACCTAGTTGTTTTTCTGTTTCGTAAAAAAACTGTATTGGTGAATAATAAATTATTTTTCGGTCTTTTATCAAATATTGAAATTTATGTTTTATCTAACTAATCTAGTTGTTAATTCACGTCAATGTAGAAAAGTTTCATATATCTCGTATGAAACATACATTTAATACGATTGGTAATGGACCAACCAATCACACTGGTAACGTATTGTTTCACTCCCTTTCCAGTAGGCTACCAGAGAGAACCCTTTGTCTCACAAGTCTTGCACATTCCGCGTTTCGTTAGCTTATCATTTGATACTCTTATCCACTCCCACTATTCTGGAGTTTACCTATCAAAACGTTCATTATTTTACATTCGTAAGATTTTTATGTATATTTATTAGTAAGATTTTTACTTATATTTGTAAGATATTTCGCGAGGAGGTTGCATTTACACCCTCTCGCAAAATAATTGACCCTTCTGTTTCACAGTACATCCCCTATGAAACCATTTTTAAAATGGTTTTACTTTTAAATGTATTTTATTAGTTCTTAAATATCTATATTTTGTATTGTACTCGTATTTAGTAAATAAGGTTTAATAAATATATTTATTATTATTTTTCATATTATTACGAATTTTGGGTATAGTCGTTGTACTCTTGGTTTTCTATTATTATTATTATTATTATTATTATTAAAGAAAACCACATAACAACGACGTCGTGGATAAATTGAGTTGTTAAAGTTAGGATATGTGATAGTCGATTAACTTAACAAAGTATATGTTTGTTAAAGACAGACATGTGTGGTGCATGTGGGTGAAGTGAATACATTGCTGTAACACATTCGAGGCGAGAATCGTGGGGTAAGTTGTAAGGGTAAACTGTTAGATATTGAAAAAGACAAGAAAGGGATGCGTACACAGACCAAAAACGCCAATCATTTGTCTTCCGGTTTGTAGCGGGACTCCATCGTACCGTAATTTTTTTACTTCGCTATTTATTATGAAGAATACGCTTCAATTTTCCTTGTCTCTTTTTCCCTCTTTTCCGTTTTGTTGCCCAAGTTACTGCGGCCAATAAATCCTCTTTTACTTCAACTTGCTGTCACTCAAACAGTTTCACCTTCCATGGTGATCTACTCTTTTACTCAACTTTTCTATACAGCAGGAGCTAAATTCGATTTGTTCCTCCTGGATTTCTATCAAATTACTCCTTTGGCCGTTACAACACTAGACAAACTGAATCACCTCTTCCTTCTTTTTAAGTCAATAATGTTCTTTTTCCAGTCTCACTTCTTTTTCACACAATCATCTTTTGTTAAATCCTTTACGTTACGACTGCCTTGTTAAATCATCTGAGTTTGTAAAGGCCGTAATACACTTGAAGTTTTTACTTTTTTAATAAAAGTCTTTTTAATAGATTAGAAGTTCCACTATTTGAAATTAAGCAGTTATTATCTAACTTTACAAAAATGTACAGTATTACAATTTTAGTTACTAGAATTTTGTTTTAATAAAACTATTACCGATTTGATCAATGACTACTTTTGGTACGTGAACGTAATGTGGACTGCAGTTGAGTTGACTATGTTCGATGGTCACCATTAACATTTATGAATAGTTAAGTTGAATTAAAATTATAGTATCTTTTGGGAAACATAGTAATGGCAATATTTTTTACATACATTATAAAGTGGTGAGTGAAAAACTAATTTTCCTTGATATCTTACATTCTCTTTCCGGTTGAACGTCCGTGCTCAAAGATTCTAAATACATATCATGACACTTATTGCTAAGCTCCGTTTCGGGATCTGGGTAAAATAAATAATTAACAAACTATCGTTTAAAATTACAAACAAATATTTATTAAACACTATAAATTACAATTACTACTTAAACCTACAAATGAATTACAGTTACTACAATTAAGATACTATTTTAAGAAATAATAAACTACTTATTATATAATAATGATATTAAATAAAATTAACTATGAATATACGAGTACCGATATATATACATTATACATTTGCCAATGCAAATAATTAATAATAAACCTAACATTATTAATAAAATATTAGAAATAAACAAAAACTAACCTCAAAAACATAACCTTAATTTAATCATGAGTGAATGACGCAAAATGACAATCGAACTCAGCTTCTTTTTTTTGGCTTAAAAATACGGAAAATCACGCTTTCACGCTAAACTAGGCTCTGTAGAGAAAAATGCTCTAAACAAAAGTTGTAGATCTTTTAATTTTCTATAAATTTAATTATATACACTTTTGTCGTAAAATGCATACTAAGACCGAAATGTTAAAAAAATCGATTTTTCTCACGTTTTCGTGAGAAAAAAAAACAGAAAATCGCAAATTACCGCTAAACTAAGCGTTATACAAAATAATGTTTGAAATAAAAGTTGTAGAATTTTACATTCTCTACAACTTTTATTATATAACGTTTTGCGCTAAAATGCATATTAAAGCCGCAATCTTAAAAAGAAAATATTTTTACGTAAAAACAGCCTCAAGCAGAATTTCAGCAAACATGGCGCCTACCCTATATTGTAGAGCATAAAAAATGTAGTAAACCAGTTGATTTTAAAAAAAATCGTAGGACTAGTTTTTGAGAAAATCGCAAAAATGTGAAAAATTATACGAATAAACTACTACTTCCGGTTGACCGATTTTGATGAAAATGTTCGTGTCGGGTCCGGTAGTGATATGTAACTTAAGTTTCAAGTTTCAAGTTCGTACGATGTTCCGTTCTTGAGATATTCTGTTCACACACGCACACACACACACACACAGACCAATCGCTAAAAACATGTTTTTTGGGTTCTATGAATATACGATATTATAATGTATCTCGTAGATACATATAAATTATTTTTGCACTTAACTAATCCTACGTACGAGTGCAACCAAAATCATACGAAGCACAGTTACGATTCGGACTTTTCACAAAACGCGAACTGGTACCCGATACACAATTCCTTTTAACTACACAATTCACTCGCTGAGACAAACCAAGACTAAACTATTAACCAAAGCGACCGCGATTATACACCAAAACTAATGGAAATGACCAGAACATTTTCATATATTACTGAAAAAAAATATTAATTTTTTTCAGATTCCGGAAGTAAACACATTAGGAATGAATAAAGGGCTAATTATCTAAATAGATCCCTCAGGTAGCCGTCACACGATATGTAACCATTTATACACTATATTTATAAATATTTCTTGAAAATAACCCGATATATCAACTGTTATTATTTACATTAACACTTTTAAAAGCTCGGTCGTGGTAGAGAATTCGGGAACCAACACTTTCATTTTAGATATTGTCACAATATAATTTTTTTTTGTTAATTGCGTTCAGGAGACTTCAGAAGAAGTATGACATGTCAAGAAGTTATAAATTATACATAATACCTGAGTAAAAGCTACAAAAAATAGTTCTGTTTCTTATCACATAGTCAGCCAATTATTTGGTTGAACTATTTAAGAACAGAAGAGGTAGAGGTGTAAAAGACACTAGTCAGAGATATCTTTTCTGAGAGTAATGTATTTCATCATTATACAGCCAACCCTGTGATGAATTAAGTGAAGGTATCATTTGCAGGGTGGGAAGTGGGTGCTTTTCTGAGGGCCTTGCATGCTCATAAGCGTACTCGTTTCAACTCAGTGAGGAATGCACCTCATTCCTTGTTTTTACCTAGTAAAACTTCTAAAGGTTCAAACTAGCCTTTTGGCTGATGACCTAAACAACACCTGAGTATACATATTATTTTAATTAACCATTACTTAGTGCTGGAAGCTTATAAACGTGGCATATTCTAATATTTACACAATCGTTCACAGTTTTCTTAGCATTCGCTTCAATATTTTGGGTGTTTATTTATTTTGAGTCATTTATATTTTTGTTATAATAAAATATTATATGGAAAGAAATTCGTGTATAGGTATTAAGTTTGAAAGTCTCATGAATTAAGTAAACTTACAGTTTTTTTAAACGATTACAAATTAGCACATTTGAAAAATTTTTCGTAATTTATTGGAGTGTTTTCTTCCGGTCTAAGTAGGTTTTTGTTCAAATAATTTTTTAACTTTTTTTACTTTTTAAGATAATTTACTGGGATGATACTGTCAAAATGGCCTAAAAATTAAAAACGTAACTAATCAAAACAGTATTACTGATTAAATAAATAAAAACCTTATCTAATTATTTTTTTATAGATTATTTTTCTAATTTCTATTTTTCTGTTTCAGGTAAACGGTTTCTTCAGTTACACATACTGTTAAAAATTGTATACGAATTAGCCTGTACCGGTGAGTATGTCTAGGGTGAGGAAAACATAGCAGCTCTAATGACTTCATATTTTAACTTATTTGTTGAGGAGTATAAAATAAATTACTCTTAATGTCATTATTAAAACGTTCTTCTTCAAGTTATTTTGTAAGATATAAAAAAAATTAGATTTTATTAGTAATTATTTTATGCATTTGTGAGTTGGTTATTTTTTTTAAATTACCCTACTGATTACACCAGATTCGTTATTTATTTCATTTTTACTTTTGTAGATTCAATTTTGATTATATCTATTTTTACTTTCTGACGAGTATTATTCTAAATCTTCTAATTTTTATTTTTTTAATCTACCGTTATTATTATAAAAAGATCTAATGGTGAACCAATATATTTTAATAGTAGGTCTGGGTGTATAAGAAGGATTTAGTAGTTTGGATATAAATATTAGCTGATAAAATAGTTCAATATTTGTTTCCAGAAAATTTATGAAAAAGTGAATTCCTGCGTAGAATAAAACTGGTTACATTATATTTACTTTGTAAATCACGCCAACTATGTTTATTAAGCTTAGAGGGAATGAAGATTGTTATATTACTTATTTATAAATTTGTAATTATTAATTTGTCTAGATTATTTTTCAGAAAATGATTGAAATACCTATTATACATATACCTACTATATATATACTATATATATATATATACTATATATATATATATATATATATATATATACTATATATTATACATATACCTACATATAGCTAGTAGGGTAGTACCTACTAGTTAATTTATCTTCCCATTGGTTAGCACACTCCGCCTTCCAAACAATGTATAAAAACAAAAAGTTCCATTGGTTTCTGTCTAATCCATCATTATGACTACAGAGCGAACATTTTTAACTTAAGAATTTTTTCTTCAATTTATTAGAAGATTCATATCTATTATTTTGGTGTTGAATCCAAATATGAACTCCATTCTTCTCCACCATGTAAGGATTTTCACAAAATGGCTACACATTCCTTTTTGTATTATAGACAGCAATTTATATTTAGATTTCAAATTCATTTACAAGTACTTTTTTAATCCCTAATTTGTGTACGTTGCAATCCGTTCAGTTTCAAGAACAGTAAGCAATACCACGACCCAATGAGATGAAGATGATATAAAATGACTTTTATAGTAGGTGTAGTTTTGTACAGACTCAGGTTTACCATTCGTGTGAAGTATAGTTAATTGAACCCAATCATTAACGTACACCAGTAACTTACACGTAATACCGGTCGCATTGGCGTAACGTGCTCGCCTCTCATCATGCGGTCTTGGGTTCGAATCCCACTCACGCACGGCATATTTTCATACAAAAATCATTTCATCATCCTTCACCGTCTGCATTAGCAGTAATTGCATAACAGTCGGACGTTAAACAAAAAAAAAACCTAATACGAAAACTACAATTACTTCAAAAATCATTAAATGTAATGGATTCACATCTCCTTCACAGGTTCTTAAAGATTATGTTTCTTTATTCACTCCTTTTTTGTGCTTTTATCAGTTATCTCGCAGCGAGTCATCCCTTTTTATCTTACAACTTTAGTCAGTTTAAAAATTTACCTGTAAACTTGTGTTATTGTCTAAATTCTTGAGTTTTCTGACATTATACAAAATTTGTATATTTTTTATCATTTTTTTATTTGGTCCCTATTATCTCGGTTCAATTTGTACTGTGATCTAACTCGTGAAATGTTATAGTTGGCAGCTGTTTCTAGTAAACTATCTTTAGCGAAATAAATTACAAATTATGTAAAATTAATTTAAAAGTTCCTTCGAAACTTGTTAGATTTATGAAGTGGTATTATGAAAAATTAAATCGGCTTTCATTTGTCATATTTAATGACTGAAAATTCTAAAATTGGGTATCGATAATATCAGTCATATATATTGAGCTTCTACTTCATATCTAATAAATTGAGTGGAGGAAAATTCATACTTTTATAAAATGTGATCAAGCGGTTTTCTATCTATCGCGGAAAAGCTATTTTCTTCTTGTTAGTTTCACTCTAAAATAAGATCATGAATGAGAAACTGCTCCCTCGTAATGTTCCCACTAATCTCTCTTTTTCTCCCCTTCATTCTCTACTGCACGACATTTTGATAAAAGAAGGGATTCTGTTGGAGGATTCTTCTAACGTCAACTAATTAAAAAATCATTTATCTTTAACCCGCTGCAACTTTCACTCAATATTGGCTGTAATTCTCACTCTTCTATCTCAGAGCTTTACTTTTTTAATTTAAAGATTTTTTAGGCGTACGATCCTTTATAATGAAGGTCAAATTTTATGTAATTAATTTAGAATAAGTCTGAAAACGCCGATGAATAATCTTAAATGTAAGAATTTATATGACAATAATTTAAAAAATCATCTTAAAAATAAGTTAGCCTAATAGGCCTGCGTGTATGACAAGGCGTTGCTGTAGGCCTATTATTTGTAACCTTGCTACATGGTAATCGTCCATAGTTGGATGGGATAATTTCCACCACCTCTAGCGTAATAGTAAGTTATAGTAGTACAATGAAAGGAAATTTTGTTCTATAGTAATTTTTTGTATGTAATGTGTAATATCATGGGAATAAATAAATTATTATTATTGTATTATTTATTATTATTTGATTGAACAAGCGGGATACTTTTTTTCTTAAAAATTTGTAAAAAATGGATTTTTTTAAAATTTGGCCTTACCTTGTTTAACGACCAAGGTGTTCAATCAGATTAATAGAAAATTAAACGATCTACAACTTTTATTTCAGGGATTTTTCTCTATAGAGTCTGGTTTAGCGTCAAAGAGTCTGGTTTCCGTATTATCAAGCTAAACTTAGGTTGTTTTTCATTTCGCATCATTCACTTATGATTAAAATGATGTTATGTTTTGGAGGTTTTTTTGTTTATTTCTAATGGTTTATTACTAATGTTAAGTTATATTGTTTATTATTTGCAGTGGCAGGGGAAAGTCGTGTGAGTGTTCACACCAGGTTTTTTTTAATTTTTATATTACGTACTATACGGATCGGGACTTACGGATTCCGTTCAGTTTAGCCGAGTGTTAAACCGGAGTCAACTGAATATACTGTTTATGTGAGCCTACCGACATATATTTATCATATTATTCTGGAAATTAATTAGACTCTAATTTATCCATTTCAATCATTTTAAAAATACTCTTAGTAAATGGAAACATTTAAATGTCAAAAAAATATTATATTTTCATCAATTACAAAAATTATCTAGACGCAGTTGTACCCTATAATCTTTTTTAATTTCGGAACTTTTAATATTCCATTTTTTAATATAGGTATATCTACAGTGTATACTTAAGTGGAATGTCGATTAGCTTATAATCACTAAAAATATATGAAATAAAAACATAAAATTCAATTCGTGATAGTGGTAATAGTAGTAGTGGTTCAATAATAATGACACAGATCTATCAACGGAAATTCAGCTAGCTCTTGTGTGCGTGTCAAAACTAAATCTCTCCTTATCCAGCTCTGTCACGACCTATAAATGCGCTAAGTAATCTCCATTCAGTTATGTATATATTGTCTATATATACGTTAGAAACGTATGATTGATAGGCATAAAAATTATAATCCCCTTTCTAGTAGAAAATAACAAATAAAACAACGTGTTGATTTTGTTTGCTGGATTTTGAATTTTTATCTTTATTTTTTGTATAAGTATTTACTTAATGTATTTTTCGTAATATAATTTTGAATTCTTAAATAGTATTTTTCAGTTAATTATCTTATCAACGTTCAACGCAATACATAATACCCATTGCACGCTTCTTTATTTCCAACCACACAAGGGTTCATTAAAAAAACTAATTTATGGCTTTTGCCGGTTTCATTTAAGACTTCACGTTTTGTGGGTATCACAATTACTAATACCGATTTTCAGAATTACAGCACTTTGGAAATTGAAACTGTATTTTTTAAATTTTTATTGTTTAGGTCATCAGCCAAAAGGTTTGTTTGTACCTCTGGAGGCTTTACTACCTAAGTAAAACGAGTTGTGAGGTGGTTTTTCCATGCCTTTATCACCGAGTGTAAAAGTATGCTTATCAGCATGACAGGCCCTCTGAAAAGCATCTACTTTCCACCCTGAAAATGACACATCACTTCAATTACCACAGGATCTGGCTGTATAATGAAATTCATTACTTTCAGAGATCACTCCAAGTCGTGTCATTTACACTTCTGCCTCTTCTGTTCTTAAACTCTACAGTCATATAATTGGCTGACCATGTGTTAAGAAACAGAACTATGCTTTGTAGCCCTGGAACTAGCAGATCGATTGAAAATAATTTAACAATCAACCTGCCTGTTAAGGGAAATTGTTTTTAGATAGTTATTCCATTTGTTAATCTTAGGAGCAAATGGTTCAAATTCATGTGAATTTTTTCTTGGTATCAATTATTGAATAAGCATTTTTTTTAAATGTACCTCTTCGGGAGGAGCTATATAATAGAATTAACTTGTACTGCTTTAGGGTAGTTATCCCCTTTCTTATCCCTTAGGCGCTAAGTAGTCGAAATGGATCTACTACGTTATCTACGTTAGTTTTTGTGTTTATTCCCTAAGGAAGAAATCTACCGGATGTCAGCTCACTACGAGGTCGGGACGTCAGAGAATTTATGGTGATTGAGTGAATCACTCCTGGATGCTTTAAAATTTAAATTTAGTATTCAAGAAACAAAGATCAGAGGAAGGACATATTTAAGGATGAGATGAATGCAAATTAAAGAAGAAATTATTTTAATATACCCAAAGATACAAGTGCTCTAAATTTTAATCACAAGCAAGAAAAAGTGCACAGATTGGATTTTTTTATGAAAAATTATCAAAATAAATCAAAACTTAGGGACAAAATCCACAAATTAGAAATTCATGTGGAGGAAGGAAAAATAACCGCCTAGAAGACTTTCAATGAAAAAAGAAAGAAAGTTAAGTCTAAGAACAAAAATCGAAGTGAAGAAGTTTTTGTTATATTATCTTCTTCTTCTTAGGGTGCCTGTCCGTTCCGAACGTTGGCGATCATTCTGGCTATTATTACTTTGTTGGTTGCGCTTCTGAACAATTGGGTGGTGGTCTTTCCGAACCACGCTCTAAGGTTAGCCAACCAGGAAATTCTTCTTCGTCCTGGGGCTCTCCTGCCTTCTATTTTCCCTTGTAATATGCTCTGCAATAGCTCATACCTGCCTTGATTGCGCATTATGTGACCTAAATATTCCAGCTTTCGACATTTGATGAGGTTGACCAGTTCTGGGGCTGTATTCATCCTCCTTAGTACCTCTTGGTTGGTAACCCTATCGGTCCATGGTATCCTCAGGATCCTTCTGTACAGCCATAACTCAAATGCATGGAGCCTCGATATTGTGTCCTCCTTTAGGGTCCATGATTCTACACCATACAGAAGCACTGAATATACATAACATTTGAGGAGTCTTAGCTTTGTATGTAGGGTGAGGTCACGGCTCCTAAACACTGAACCCATTGTTAAGAAAGCACTTTTGGCTTTTCCAATACGGCATCGGATCTCCTGGGAATTGTCCCATGACTCATTGATCACCGTTCCCAAGTAGGTGTATTTTTGGACTCTTTCAATTCTTGTCTGATTGATGTACAGTTCTGCCTCTCCAATGTTTTCTTTGCTAATGACCATAAGCTTTGTTTTGTTAATATTTATATCAAGTCCATATACTTTACTTGTTTCTGTGATCCTATCCATCAAACCCTGCAGGCCCTCTATTGAATCAGAAAACACTATGGTATCATCGGCATAACGTAAATTGTTGAGCTTGACTCCATTTATTGAGATACCAACATCCATGTCTCCAAGCGCCTCCCTAAAGATGTGTTCTGAGTATAGATTGAAAATAATTGGAGATATAATGCAACCCTGTCTCACTCCACGCAGGATCTGCACCTGATCTGTATGATCTCCATCTACTCTGAGGACTGCAGTCTGATTCCAGTACAAGTTAGCTATTATTCTTAGGTCTTTTCCATCAATTCCAGTTCTCCTCAGTACATCCATCATTTTCTCATGTCGAACACGGTCAAATGCTTTTTTATAATCAATCAGACATGCGAAAACATTACAACCCACATCTCTGCATCTCTGAAACAAAACCTGCAAACCAAACAAAGCCTCCCTTGTGCCCACAGCCTTCACAAAACCAAATTGATTTGGTGCGATCTGCTCCTCACATGTGTGATAGATTCTTTTGTGGATGATTTTTAAAAACAATTTCAACATGTGGCTCATTAAACTGATAGTTCGGTAATCCTCACAGACTTTTGCACCTGCCTTTTTTGGAATCGCAATGAATTCTGATTTTAGCCATTGTGTTGGGATTTCCCCAGTTGAGTATATAAAGTTGAAGATTTCTGTTATTGTCTTCATATTTTCCTCATCAAGCAACTTCAATAATTCTGTTGGTACTTCATCTGGGCCTGTTGCTTTTCCATCCCTCATCTGTTTGACAGCTGCAGTCACCTCTTCCAAGAGAATTTTGGGTCCAGTGCTGTCTTCCATGACAGGTTGTTGTGCTCTGAGGTCATGGAATAAATCCTTCAAATATTGTTCCCAAACAGTCTTCTTCTCCTCCCTGTCAATGACCAAATTACCATCCCCATCAGCTATTCGACCAATATTACCCTTCCGAAACCTCCCTGCCACTTCCCTCACCTTACGATGGACATTGAAACTATCATATCGTCTTTGATGGAACTCTATCTCCTGACACTGCTCAATTTTTTCCCTCTCCTTGGCCTCTCTTATCTTATTTCTAATGATAATCTGTATTTGCCTGTATTCAGTGAGATTGCCCTTGTGACACTTCCTCTGTTCCATGAGTTCCAGTATTTCACTAGTCATCCATGATTTCCGTTTCCTTGAGTCCTTCCTCAGATATTGATCCTTTATACCTCTTACTACTTCCTGTATTGCAGCAAGTCCTCCCTCTGTACTTCCCACATTTGTTTCCTCCTTCAAACCTTCATTCAAGGCACTCTTCACCATCTGCTGCATGACGGGATCTTTTAGTTTTCTAAGATCGTAGCTTTTCACTTTCCGGGATGTAACTCGTTTCAATCTAACTTTAAACTTCCCAACCAAAGGGGTGTGGTCAGATTGTATATCTGCACCTGGATATGTTTTAACAGATATACAACTGTTCCGAAATCTTCTATTAACCAGTAAAAAATCTATCTGGTTTCTTACAATCCTCCCTGGTCTATCCATTGGAGATTTCCATGTGTACAACTTTCTTGGGTGAAGCTTAAACCAAGTGTTCATCACCACTAACTCATGTGACTCAGCAAAAGTCTCCAAACTATCTCCACGAGCATTTCGATTTCCCAGTCCAAAAGGCCCCACAGAACTTGACGTTCTGCCTGCTCCAAGTTTCGCATTGAAATCTCCCATGACAATTGTCAAATCCTGTTTCTTGAGTTTTCTCATTATTTGGTTGATACCACTGTAGAACTCTTCAACCTCTTCATCTGTTCCATCAGTTGTTGGTGCATACACTTGAACGATATTTATGTTCACAGGTCTTGCCTTGAGCTGCACCAGCATCACTCTTGATGAAACCGGGATGACATTGTCTACACATTTTGCTACTCCCTTTGTCATAATAAACCCCACTCCAAGTTCATGCCTGCCATCATCTGTTCCAGAGTAGTAAACTTTGTGGTCTTGTATGTTGAGGGAACCTGAGCCTGGCCATCGCATTTCACATACTCCCATGATACTCAATTTCATCCGTGTCATCTCCTGTATTGCATTGTGGACCTTACCACACTGACCCATCGTCTTCACGTTCCACGTACCAATCCTGATCTCTTCTTGACACTCTAATCTTTCTGTCAAACTTGTAACTGCTCCTCCCGGAGATCCGAGTGAGGAGCTATTTAAACCTCCGGAATTTAATTTCGTTGCAAGCATAGCCATAAGATTTTACTAGGACTTATCCAACCTGGATCTTTAATGAGGTGCTCGTCCTTCTTCTCTTCCTCATCTCTATGCCGTTGACCGCATTTCGCAGTTCATCCGCCCTTGGAGCCCGTTTCCAAACTCCAGGGCAAAGGGGTGCCCTGTCTGGTAGCTCATCCGCCCGAAACCGTTGGCCGCCAGAATTGCTAGTTTTGGTCCGCCCCGACTATTTGATTTCGCCGGTACCACCCATATCTGGGAGGCATTCCCCTATCCGCCACCTGGGGAGGCGCCCGATGGAGGACTAGCAACCCCTCACGGGCTTATATTATAGTTATGTTATATTATAGTAATGTGTTAAGATTGAAGTCTTGACAAAAATTTAACGAAATACTTAATTTTAAAAAATTTTTTTTTAAGGTCGCATCGACTACTAGGTCTTTAGCGACTACGTTTGATGTTTATAGGTTGTAGTTATAACGAAAGCACATAAAAAATATAGATAAGTAAAAAGGAAACAAAAATTAGGCTACATTGTTTTGTGTTTAATGAAATTGACTGTCATGGTAACTTGCTCATGACAGATTTACCAGAAGAGTAGCTTCTGGCGGGGGTTCGCTTCTGGCGGTTTTGTACGCAGATGATGCTTGCAACTCTTTCCCCTGTCAAGCCTTAAGCCACGATGTCGCACCAATCTCGCCTGGGAGATATGAAAGTTATTCAGCACCTCAGGTGGACAAATTTGATATCGTAAGGTGATCATAACTTGTGTTGATTTATTCGGGTTACCTTAATACCACAACGGGTGAGCAAGTCCTTTATTGGTAAATTATGTCACTGTGCAAACCTGGAAGCTTCATCCCCGGGTTTTTTCCGTTACAAGAATTACCGTGTCGTCAGCATATGTCGCGGTTGCCGATGTATCCAAATAGGCATATCTCATACAAATAGGTTATACGAAAACAGGAGTACAGTCAATGTTTGATTTAACGGACTAACCTCTTAAATAAATAATTTAGTGTGAAAATTACAAAAATTTAAGGAATGTTAATTTTTGTGAAGGAAAAACCAGTAACAGTTTTTTTTATTCGTAACTAATTTTAATTAAGCACAATATATATTTTTTGAAATGTTGTCATCAGTACTATCAATGCAAACATCTGAATTTTTCCGGCAGTAGAGAATTGCACTGTATTGCAATTGAATTCCCACTAAGAATTGCGATTTAATAAATTTATTAAAAATATTCGCCATTAGCTTACTATTCAGTAGTGTTGTATGGTAAAAGCATTCAAAATAAAATCGTTGTTTTAGTCGGTGATTTATAGAGTTTTATTGAATGACGCTTTGCAGCTCTTTCCATAAGGTAAGGTTTTCCTGAAAGGTACAGTTTTTTGAATGTTATGATAAGAATAAGGTTATAAGCAAATCCAATGTTGACTTTAATACATTATGGAAACTTTGGTAACCGATTGTGTTATAACATTTTTTTACAAGTCTCCCACATTACAATCTGTTCACATGAAATTATAATTTTCAGTAAAATATCAGTAATTTTAATAAATGTTAATTAACATGATTAAAATTTCATCTGTTAATGAAATTTAAATTAGTGATAATTAATATTTGATAAATACAATGATGATTTTGAATGAAATAAAGTATATAAGTTTGAAAACAACGATAATAACTGTAACAATGTTCATTAAAACCTATAACCTAAATCAAAAACATTATTTTTTGAGTATTTTCAGTCTTGAAAACCCGGTATCGGTGTTGTTAAACAGATTTAGAGCCAGGAAGTTTAGATGATGGTTGATTTTTTTCTTCATATTTACGGCTGGAATTATATATAGTTTGCTTCACGATGTCTATGTTAAGATCGGCATATATAGGTGTTTTTGATGTACCACGGTATTTGCAGGGCCCGCCACAAGAATTTTGGCTGAAAACGTTCGAATATATTTATGTTTGAAGTGCTGGATGTATCCCGATTGTGGTATAACTGAATAGATTTCAATTAAACGGAGTTTTAAACAATAGACATAGGCATCTTCTCCCCCCATTAGTCCGTTAAATCGAGTATTTTTTTTTTTTTTTTTTTGTTTAACGTCCGACTGTTCTGCAATTACTGCTAATACAGACGGTGAATGATGAAATGATTTTTTGTAACGTATGAAAAAATGCCGTGCCTGAATGGGATTCGAACCCAAGACCGCATGATGAGAGGCGAGCACGTTACCAACTGCGCCAATGCGGCCGGCAATCGAGTATTGACTGTAGTGGGTTTTAATTTATTCGGGTGTCTGCTGCTTCATTTCCGTGTATACAAAAAATTCATTGGAATCCACAAAATGTGTACTTCAATTTACATATCTTGCATATAATTGAAGGTTTATTTTATTAGCTTTAAAGATGTATGATAATGGTCGTGGTGGTGTGCCTATTGTGCATAAAGTAATACTCCTTGTGTTACTTTGTTCTGTATATTATTGAATGAGATTAGAATCGCCCTCAAATTAAGTAGTAACACAGTAGCAGATGTTTTATTATATCTATGGTAATATCAGTACAATGAGTGAATGAATGACAAAGTAAAATTGTATTTGTTGTAGTAATACTAATACTAAAGCTGTAATTTTATTGTAGTGGTAGTAAGGGAGATTTGAAATTAGTACGTTGACAATATGAGTCGATAGATCGATTGCCTTTGTCATTTAGTACACAGAATAAGTATATCGTTCTACACAATAAGTATATGGTAGTACTTTTATTATTATGTTACTTTTATTCAAACCAACTTAAACAACCGCCTACACGTTGTGTATTTGTGTGTGTATGTGTATATATATGTAGATAGTATGTACTATATTTACTAGCTTTGGACTAAGATCAGTGAAGGAGAGATAAGAGGGTTAGTTTCGAGGAAGAAATAATGTTGGAGTGAAATAGGAGTACGAAGAGGGATACCTAATCCTATTGTACAAAGCTGTAATTAAGTAGAATGACTGGCCACAGCAGGACCAACATCCCTCCCCCTTCTCTACATTCTCTCTCTACATTTCTTCCTATTGTCCCTTCACTTAGATCTTCTACCCTTAGTATACTCTCCGTTTCTCAAATTGGACCGTTTCCCAAGGCGCACTTCATTCGGATCGTCAAAAAAGTAACAGCCCTAAGGGTTAGAAATGAAACCCATCCTTAATTTCACTTTCTTCACTGGTTTTTATCAACCAATTTTCTGTAGGTACAACCTCTTGCTGTTTCAAAGTTTATATAAACTTTTAATAGAGATTTGAAGTTGTGTAAATTCATTTTACTAATCCATCAGTACAATCAATGAAACGTATTTTTCACAAATTCTTTTCATAGATTTAAATGCTCCATTGGTTGTTTCCAACAAAAGGAAACAACAAGATCTGTGATGTGTAGAAATAGTTCTGTAAGTACGCTAAAATGCTTTTAATTAGGAAATAAATAAAAATTTGGGTCTTATCTGTTAAACGTCCCGCACTCCAACTATTTAACTATTATTAGAAAGCAAATCTTTTCCTTTTTTGCCTTTTTTTGGCTTTTTCCTAACTTTAGTATCACTGATGTCCATTCTTTTTAATGGTGATTGATGTGTTAATAATTTCTTCTATTAAATAAATAGAATCTTTAGGCATGGAATTGCAATAAAAATTAATGCAATTGCTGTAGGGAGAATATAGTTAAATCTACAGATGGTCCGGAATGAGCAATTTGTCTTGAGAGAGGAGGATAAACAGTTCACCGGTTCGCAATCTTCCAGTTCATAAGACCGCAATATTTGTTTTAAGATTGCGGCCTTAGTACGCATTTTACGACAAAAATATATATACTGTAGTCAAAGTTACAGGAAATTAAAAACCTACAACTTTTATTTTAAGCGTTTGCTCCTCAAAGCCTAGTTTAAAGGCTACAACTAATTACTTTAAAATATTGTTCAATAAGAGAACCACTTTTATACATAATATTTTTTAATTTTAGCATCATTTACTTAATGAGAAATAAAGCTGGAAATTTTCCTACTACTGGACGTGATAACTGATCGACACTTTTGGATATTGATTCATTGAAGCCAAAAAAATTATTTTCAGTAGATGTCCGTGCTCGTTTGCACAGCAAAAAATCTGGCGTGAAACACTCACACGAATTTCTCTTGTTAATGTAGATAATGAATAACATAACTTATGTTTAATCATGAGTAAACTATAAAAAATGAAAACCATAACCTAATTTTAATTATGAGTGAATGACAAAAAATGAAAATCAACCTCTGTAGAACTTAGAAATATCGAAAATTAGTGATTGCCTCTAAACTAGGATTTGTACAGATAAATGCTTAAAATAAAATTTGTAGGTTTTGTAATTTCCTATATCTTTGATTGTATACATCTTTTTCGTAATATGCATCCTAAGGCCGCAATCTTAAGAAAATCCTGCGCTAACAGGTATGACCCAAAAATTTTACGTAAGGACTTTAATTGTTTTTGACTTTCTAATATATTGTTTTAATTTTTGTAGGTACTTGTGAACATATTATATTTTTGTATGTTTAAATAAAAGAAAATTATATTCTTTTTAAATTGCCTAAGGGGAAAGAAACTTGATAATTTTTATTTACCAATTTAGTTACAGATAAAGAACAATGTCATTGCTTTATAACTTTGTATTATGGATGAAAATATAACAAAAGATCAAAGAAAATATTTTCACTTAAACCCAGTGGTAATATTAGTAGCCTACTTTATTCATTCGAAATAAAAAAAATACACGTGTTTCCGTTTTTTATAACTAAATAGTTATTTCTTTAGAATATGAAAAGAGACTTTAAGAAAGAATATTTAAATGAAAAACCACGTTGATTTTAATAGGAATTCCAATTTAATTTTATTGGTTCTTTATTAGGAAAATGTATTTTAATTTGTTTTCATTTTGTTCCGAGATTAATTTTGTTCGTACTTTGTGATTGGAATGAAAAAGCTTTAATTTAATTGATTTTATGAAACTATTGTTTTTTTGCACATGATAAATCTTAGATTTGTGTATAATTTTTAGTATAGTAGTATGTACTGTTTGGGTTTGGAGGTGTGTTTTTACTCTCTCTTGCTTATGTGAATAAATATATAAAAAGGAAAGAGTCGTTATCTTGTCGATTTTTTGAAATCGAGTTTTCACCGAATACATTTGTTTTCAGACTCCGTGAACCCAAAAGCATGTTTTTAGCAATTAGTCTCTGTGTGTGCGCGCGCGCGGCACACGTGTGTGTGTGTGTGTGTGTGTGTGTGTGTGTGTGTGTGTGTGTGTGTGTGAACAGAATATCTCAAGAACGGAACATCGTAGGAACTTGAAACTTGAAATTTAAATTAGATACCACTAGAAAACCCGACACGAACATTTTCATCAAAATCGGTCAACCGGAATTAGTCGTTTATTCGTGTAGTTTTTCACTTTTTTGCGATTTTTTCAAAAGTGCCTTCTACGATTTTTTAAAAAATTTCCTCATTTACTAAATTTTTAAGCTCTGCAAGGTAGGGTAGGTGCCATGTCTGCTGAAATTCTTGGGGAGGCTCTTCTCTCGTAGAAAAGGTGTTATTTTTTTAAGATTGTGGTCTTAATAAGCATTTTATGGCAAAGGTGTATACAACAAAAGTTGTAGAAAATGTAAAAATCTTCAACGTTTTTAAACATTTCTTAATTATTAATTTAATAATAAGGTAATTATTGATTTTCTGGATTTTTTTATGAAAATTTGTAAAAAATGTATTTTTTTAAGATTTTAGTCTTAGTGTGCGTTTAAAGAGCAAAGTTTGTATAATCAAATTTATAGAAAATTAAAAGATCTACAACTTTTATTTTAGGCATTTTTCTCTACAGAGTCTAGTTTAGCGTGAAAAAGTGACATACCGTATTATTAAGCCAAACTAAGGTTGGCTTTAATTTTGCATCATTCACTCATAATTAAAATTAGGTTATGTTTTTTGAGGTTAGGGTTTTCTATTTATTTCTAATGTTTTATTACTAATGTTAGGTTATATTGGTCATTATTTTCATTGACAATAGTAAGTCGTTTGAGTGTTCACACCAAAGTTTTTACTTTATGTAACAATTTATACTTTTGTTTTGTGGTAAAATTCTGGTTCAAAAAATACAGATTCATCTCTTCCTTATTTTACCTGGCGTTATGAGTTTAACAGAAGAAAAACAAAGGAAAACGCCTCTCTTTAAAAGAAGACGTGAAACTAATGATGAAGTCTGAATTATGACCCTCTTCTAAGACAGAAAAAGAGAGAACAAAAAAAGAAAGGAGCAGAGCAGCCTACAACGTTCCTGAGAATCAATATTGGTTTTCCAACCGCCGCCGACCAAGCAACGCAAGCATTCAGGCCTACCCCCTGCAGGTGGTTAAGAGACATGTCACGTAATCTACCCTCCGCACCTATCGGCCTCCCATATACCACCCACTCTCCCGGTCCTAGACTGGGCGTTATGAAATGTTTAGCAAATCCAATAACTCAATTTCTCCCTGAGAAATAAAAGTATTCGTTGATGGAATTTCAAATTATTCAATTCAAATCGAACACCTATTTAATTTGCCGTAACAGCAGAATACAGTGTGTATAAAAGGGGGAAAAACGAAAAGCTACCTTAAGCTAGGCAATTTATTGCTGAAAATATATTAATTTTCAACACGCTCTCTATTTTGTGGTAAAACAGACCTACTAGTGTAGGTAGACGTGGATAAATAAATAACTTATTATTTAGTAGCTCTATAAAGCTCTTTTTAGATAACTATAAAAATCAAACCTGTTATATCATTATTGTGTTGACTTTGATCATCGTCATCATCATCTGTCAAGGATTAGGCTCCATGGCCTGTTCCGGCATCCATCTCGTTTTATGTCTTCCCAAGCCTCGCTTCCCTCTCGGTTTGTATTTCCATGCTCGCAGAAGAAGTCAGTAAGCTGGCATGCGAAGTAAATGGTTGGACCAGTTTCTCTTATATATTCTTAATGTTTTCAACAGTGACTGAACATTTAACTTGGCGCGGATAGCTTCGTTACGTACTCTATCTAAACGGCCCGTACAACTTTTGACGCCTCGCAAAAATCTCACTCCAGCAGCCTGGATACGAGATTCATTCCTCTGTAATGACACCCATGTTTCACTCCCATATGTTATGAGTGGTACAGCCATTGCTCTCTAAAATTTCATTTGGGTGTCCTTTCTCGTTTTCTTTCCTATTGTCCTGCGAATAGAACCGCAGACAGCGCTGAATTTTGCCAGTTTTTCACTCAGATCATCATCTTTTACATAGGAAATCTTGCATCCTAAAATTTTAAAGTCTCCAACTCGTTCTGTAGTTCGGTTGCCAAGTATAGTTTTTGAGCGAACAGGCTATCTTCCCTTGAATGCCATAACATTTAATTTTTGCGCCGATATTCCCATGCCAAATTCTGCGCTAATGTTATGCAACTCATAAATGACATATTGGAGCCTGTCTTCTTTGTCAAAAATGATAACAGTGTCATCTGCATACAGAAATAAATTCAGGAATACATTATTTCAAAGCTTTTGACTTTGATTATATTTTTTTTACAATTTGATTTATTTTAATGTACTACATTTAGTAAACGATATGATAAATACGTAGTAACAATTGTGTGAATGTGAAGGTCCATTGATATCTTCGCGAAATTGTAAAAAGAATAAAGTGCTAAAATATTGTGACAATATTGAAAAATTTCTAGTACTTGATTCATAAAATTGTAAAGAGTAGATAATAAAGTGAAAAAGTAACAATAGGGTTAGTTATAAAAGGATACCTATTTATAAAGGAATTTTAAAAGGGTCTTTGTCGTACAACTATTTGTGTAACACCTTTTATTCTATTGTGAAGTTTTTCCAATACTAATAAAAAAGGGTTTTTTGTACTTTATTATTTGCATCGAATTTCTCTGCTTCTCTGGAATTATCTTTTTGATCTACCTACATAAAGAGCGCCTGAGTTCGGTCAGTTAGTTAGTATTCGTTTGATCTTTGAAGAGTGTTTATTGAGTGAGCTATCGGTGCGTAGTACAGGTCACGTATCCGGGCATTGTAGTGATCAACTATTGTTATACTATCTTATTGTGTAGGCCTATGTACATTGCATTCAGTTTTTGTGTATGCGCATTCTTTTTAATTGTTTGTAAGTAGTACTAAGTAAATTATTTAAGTTATTGTATTACTTCATTGTAATTAGTTTATTATTTATTTTGTAATTCTTTTAGTTGTAATAAATACTTGTAATTTTAGACGTCCGTGTTTTAATTATTTAATTACCTGGATCCCGAAACGTACCTTAGCGGTAAGTGTCACAATATAATGAAATTAAAGTTTGTAAAAAATAATGATTGTTGGATTTTTTATTAAAGTATTTTTAATGGGTATGTTAAGTTGTTTCGAAATGTGTTTTCTGGTGGTCGGAGTAGATCTATTCTATCTTTTTTTCAATGGCCATTTAACAGGGAGGTCGGCCGTAATTGGAAAAGATTAGACGTTGGGATAAATTTCTTATTGTATATTGTATTTACAATGTGTCGAACAGTTGAAATTAACACTTTATTTGTGACGATAAACGATTGGTTACGTAAAAACGTGAGTTTGCTAAAGTTTTAATTTCTTTTGACTGGTTCGTTAAAGAATGTAAAGTGTTGTATTGTGATTGACTCCAAAAAATCGGTCCACCATGTAGCCCAATTGGACCGAATAGTGATTTATTCAGAGTGACTTTTAAATGTATTGGTAATTTGTACTTATCTACGATTCCGTATAACATGCGGAAGAATTCAGAATTAATATTTAAGTAGCATATCTAATAAGTGGTAAATTTTTAAAAACGGATTTCATTAAAATAGTATAGATTTGTGTCCGTTCATTAAAAAATATATAAATGAACTGGTAGTGACGATAGTACAAACAATATAAGTTTGTGAGTGACATAAGGCCACCCACCGATGGATCTTCTATGTTTGTGTGAATATTTTATACATTTAAAATTTTATAGAAGCTGAACATTACTGTTAAATGCTCTCTCTAGCCTTTGTGAATGGTTGTCCTGTAAATATACTGAGCTAATCGTCTTGATTAATTAGTTTTGTCTTTCTAATTTATTATGGATATGATGGATATGTTGATAAATTGTTTCATTACGTCGAGTATTTAAAGAGTTTATACTTATTATTGCAAATAGTGTGTTAAAAAAGACTACTAAAAATATTAACCCTTTTTGAACCAACGTCCGGAAAACAGGACGTCGATATATTTTACGTAGTGATAACATCCTATTTACCGGACATACATTAAGTTATGCGTTAAGTGTCAACGCCCAGATAACCGAACATTTCCAAAAACACTTTAAAACAAAAATTAATGGAATAATGTATTTTGAAACTGCTAGCCTACAAAGCGAAAGGTCCCGGGTTCAATTCCCGGCTAGGATCTGGAAATTTTAACACGTTAAAACTACCGTTAAGGTACCAAAACCCACAGTAGTTGCTAATGACAAGCTCTCGATGTGACTTTAAATAAACTAAACAAAACTATTTTGAATATTTTTAGTGTTATAACGATTTTTTTTATGAACACAATTAAAATTAATTTTTAACAGGAAATTTTATTTTTCTGTAACGTAGAAATTTTGGTCGGCAATGGCAGACTTACGCCTGCAAGAAATGGTTAAACAAATTGTGTTTGATAAAAAAATTGTTATATTACCTAATAAAATAATAGTTCAACAATTCTAAAGCAGTTCTAAATAGGTACTTTATTTTTTTTAACTCGCATCGACAGCTTGGTTATTAGCGACTATTGTTGGTTTTGGTTCTATAACGATGGGTTTTAACGTGTCAAAATTTCCAGACCCTAGCCGGGAATCGAACCCGTGACCTTTCGCTATGTAGACTAGCGCGGTTATCACTACGCCACGGAGGCGGTCTAATTGCAAAAAAAAATAAGCGATTAAAAGTCAATCGGCATTAAAACGGTGCCTTGAATAAACTATTTATTACTTTTCCCGGTTTTACTTCTCGGTTTACTTTCTCAATAAGAGAATACGCGTACGAATTTTAGAGTTGCAGCCCGTCCGGATGTTATAGAAATAATAATTTATATTGCTTTAGGGTAACCACCGTCTTTTCAAGCCTTTGTTAAAAGTTGTTGAAATGTTAATTCTTTAGTTTTTCTGTTCGATACCTAAGGAAAATATATGCTGTATTTCAGCTTTCTAAGAGATCTGGAAGTTCTGGAATTAGTGAGTGAATGAATCAGTGATTCAGTGAAGATTTTCGTAATTTTTTATAGAGATTGTACGTAAAATATTTGTCAGTCATCTTTTAATTTTTCTTTCAATACATAATTAATTTTATTTTCATTAAGCGTATGGATTAATATTAAATCCTTATTTTTTTAGTGTTTCGTTTATATTTTGTTTACTTTATAAAGGAAATGGATTTTGCGTACAATTCCTTGATCTAAAGAGATGTTAATATAAAAAGGAAAATGAGAAATAATTTTCGTAATTCAATTTCCCATTTAGTTCAAAAAGATTGGTTAGAAAATACACTTGAAAAGACGTTATTGATTTTTCAGTTGAAAGCAAGGTGCGAAAACTAGTTGTAGGCGGTGTAGAAAAAGGGAGCATTGAAAACATTCAGCCGTGAGATTAAAGGAGAGGAACACAAAATAGAGGATTAGGGAAATTTAGATTACGTCCCCACATTCATTTTGGGGGCAAAACTAATGCTTGCAATATGAAAAGAACGACGACAAAAGGGCAATTCCCCGAATCAGATTTGGTTTGCATTGTACACGGTTAAGTCTGGATCTTCTCTTCCGCCGTTATGCGGTGTTCTGTAAGCGTTATGTGAATTAAAAAATATCATATATATTACAGGCCTATCTTAAAAAATATGAATATTTTTTTATCCTCGGCTCCATGATCTCGTTGCAAATAAGCTCTGAAAAGCCTTCGAGTTTCTTGTTTTACGCTGAGAACTTCTAAAATATTATTTCAATTGAAATTATTTTTCATTTTAATGTATATTTAATGCATTTAAACTAAAATTACATAATTTTTTGTGTTAAACATTATATTTATTTACAATCAGTTACGTAAGTAACTAGTTTTATTTAAAAAAGTAAATGATTACAAAATAAATATGACAAGAGAGGAGGCCACCACTCAGTGATGGTCCTCCTCAAACAATACTAACATTGAAGTTCTGATAACATTATAAAATTTATAAAAGTGTATACACTGACTTTGGAAACAAAACTAAACGAATTTATAATATTAAAATTTAGAAAATTAAATTTAAAAAAAATATGTAGGTTGAAGCTTATATACATTAACAAAATAAAAAAGGAAATTTTATATGCATACTATTTATATAATAAACTAAACAATTTAAAAGAAAAATTATTTACAAATCTAAAACATGGATTCTTATGAGGTGTTTGTCTGACTATTTTCCAATTGTTAAATTGTTTTTTGACAATTTAGATGTCTTTGGTACAGTATTATAAACTTGTGTATTTCATCTCGAACTTAGGATACGTCCAGATATTCATGTATTTCATTTATTTATGTCCTTTATTTATTTATTTATGTCCTTAAATTTCTAAAATATCTTAAATATCTTTGCCGGCCGCATTGGCGTAGTTGGTAACGTGCTCGCCTCTCATCATGCGGTCTTGGGTTCGAATCCCATTCAGGCACGGCATATTTTCACACGTTTCGAAAAATTCATGTCATCCTTCACCGTCTGCATTAGCAGTAATTGCAGAACAGTCGGTCGTTAAAAAAAATATCTAGTACACATTTGGAACTGTAAAACAACGAAGGTCGAATTCAGTTAATTCAATGTTCACCGTAATTCCGTTTTTTTTAAATTTTGTTACCGGTTAGTTCTGGTATCTACTATTACCATTTTTACACAATGGAAGATCTAAATTTTTAATAAAATTTTGGTTTAATTGGTTTTTTAATGGTTGCAATTTAAGAAATTAGGCCTACTGCGTCTTTCCATATTACATACTTTTCTTTGTACGACAGGATTATTATGAAATTGAGTCGATTGAGGGACAATTAAATAAAAATAAAAAAAAATTTGAACTTGTTCCAACTTTAAAGTTAGTAATCTGCTATTTTTTTTTATAAAGTTAAGGTTTCCATCTTTTTCTTGGTCGTCCGATACAACGTTCTCCCGTTGGGTTGTATGTATAGGCGGCTACACCTGTTCAGGTATTCGATTTTCTGGCTTAGGCAAACTATACGATTCAAAGTGCAGGAAGCCTTTTAAAACTTTTCCAATTTGATTTCTGCATCTCGTGATTTGAAAAAAGACATTTTTTTAAATATAATTGATTGAAATTCTAGAAAATTTAGTAAATAAGCTATATCTTATGAATTTCGAACGGATAAATGTTATAATAAATCTTTAAATAAATCGCAACTTGTTAATTTTTAATTAACTTAAAAAGTGTTACTTAAAACCAAATTATCTACGTAAGTAATCCAAATAATTTTACAAGGAATAGTATTTTTTTTACTTATGTACAGCGAAATTGAATATTATTTGGAACATAATTCTTGTATCAAAGAAATGTGAGTGCTGTGATTTTAATTTTCGATTTCTATACCAATATATAAGCTTCTTACGTAAAATCTAATTCAATATCCTTCAAATAAGGTATTATATTGTGAATTTTCTTTTCTAGAAAATTAAATGTAATACATTGATGTGTGATAACGTTAATATGATTGTAGAAAATTAAACTATTCAGAATTGATGTGTTACATTTATGATTAGTGTACATGCATTATATATATATATAGATCATATTATTAAATCATGCAAAGAGGTAATCAGAAATGCATAAGTTCCCGAGGAGCTTTATGCCCCAACCCGTTAAATTTGCATTTCCTGCTTTGTTGGCAACTTGGTAAATGCATCTCAAAGAACGCTGACGTTTCTAGAATTGTTGTGGTGCAATCGATCGGTTATACTCCAATATTAGAAAACAGGATCTCCTTCTTACAGCAGTCCGACACACCTGAATTATTCATAACATCATGTCTAACATTTATTATGAGTAACACTGAACTTTCAGTTTACTTGTACAAAAATGTGATTTATTTTTACAACAAAAGCTTTACTGCAATATAAACAATGAATAAAATATTTTTGTATTTGAAAAATTTAAAGGTTAATTTATCGTAGTTTCATATTCCCTAAGTTTAAAATAACTTGAGAGATTTGTTTCTGTATTTAATTTGGTGTGTAAATAAATAACTGTAATTAAGTACCTAGAGAACACCAAGCATCAGAAGGACTTCACCGGGATTTTTCAAATTACACAGAATTTATGTAATTAACCTAATTGATTATAGTTTTCGGTAGATTTATTTTTTAATTTAAATATATTCAAAATTGAACCTCTGTCGGCCTTTCAGCCAGAATTCTTAAGATTTGCTTATGGCTCTCCTTTTTATGTACAAAATAAAACTCTCCACGACTATTAAAAAATTTCAACAATAAAGGAACTAACTGCGTCCTTCTATAATAAAATTTGCGAACGACTAGATGACCATGCCAACCAACTAGCCCGTGACCTAACGACAAAAAACTTCCCAACGAAGTCTAAGGTAAAAATGGAGCAGAGACCTCTTGGTTTGAATAACGGAGAATACTTCGTAGTTCTAAAGGGAGAATATAGGCCTACCACTGGGTACCTCTTCTCCTGAAAGTAAAATTTCGCACTGCCCGTTAAATTAAATATCTTATACGGGAATTATGCGGCTCATTGTACAGTGCCATAATATGATTTGAAAACAAAGAATAAATATTTTTTTAAAATTTTTGATTTCCTCTGAAATTATTCTGAAATATGTCAGTGTTAAATCAAACTATTTCTTTGCACCATCGTTTACGGATCCTACATTTTGAGATTCTGGTAATTCTGTGAATCTAGATATAATTGAGTTTTCATAAAATGGAACCTTATCTTGAAATCGATAATACAGATACAGAAATACTTTTTACTCTAATGATTTGAAAATCTTTGTATGAAGTTACATTTGACGCGTGAAGTCCAGAGCATTTTGGATTGAAATCTTTGTATATTTTATAAGACAACGTAAAATGTTACAAACGAATTTTTGTTGTAAATACAAAAGTCTTGTGATTGTGTCCGATGTAAAACGTTAATACATTTTTATAGAATTCCTACCATTTCCTGTTTGCATTATTGATCAGTAAATTGTTTGAAAGTGCAGTTTATATGTTGTAGGTGTGATAAAAATGTATTGTAAAATGTATATTAAACAGATCGAAATTACAATATAATATATTAGCGATCGATGTTAAATTGAATTACCCTTTTGTGGTTGTTGAGCCATTGGCAGCTTTCATACTGTAATATTTTGAATGGGTATTGTTATTTCTGTAGTCAGTTGTGGGTAGAAAATGTGCGAGTATTGATTTATAGGCGGACTGGTTTATTTGATGTAGATGAAACAGCTAGTGGGTGATAGGAACTGATTGAATGTACTGTTACTGCTGCATTTGTAGGTCTATATCAACGGTAAGCATCGAGATTCGACCATTCATGGTTTGTACACATCCATCCGTGTTGTGTATAACAAACAAAGACGATCATCCAAGTTCGTGTGCCTACAACATTACCGTTTGCACATAACTAAAAATGTGTGGGCGAATGGGCTTACCTTTTATTATTCTCGGACGCATCTATGCGCTCATGTATGTTCAGTCCAATGATACTATGTTCAACATAACAGTGATATAACAAAATGCGCTAGATAAATCATCCGAACACGAATGGACGATGCTGTGTAGCGTACAAGAGGGTGATGTTGGTAGTGTGGTGTCCGTGAGTGAAATATCGCTGTATATTTTATAGCTTTTGTATTGAAAAGATTTTAGACATTCCATTCTGTATTAGGTTTGGCAACAATTGATGGCCCTGAGAAAATGTAGTCAGATCTCTGAATTAGAATCGATTTGTCCATCTCCCCCAACACATCTCCACGCCTCCTCTCATCGCTCTTACATAATAATAATAATAATAATAATAATAATAAATATATTGTTTTATTATTCAGGTACTACAAAAATATCCAATCTGATAAAAAATATAAATCATGCGATTCGATATGTATTTCAAATAACGCACTCGATGAAAAAAGATGACTTTATTCGTTTGCTTGCAGTTGTTTTCTATTGTTGTTTGAAACCTCTCAGCTGTTGTTAATTTTATTTATTTGTTGTATTTTTTACAATTTATTTGTGTTACATTATTTTCTTTTTTGCTTTGATGAATTGCGTTGAAAATTTGATTGGTTTGACTGTTAATATTCATTCTTTTATGTTGCTTATTGTGTACGTTGATTTCACGTTTGATAAATTGAGATTTCTTGATTTTATATTGTAGTTTGTTTTATTTTGATATTTATTTATTTAATAATGTGTTGATTCATTTTCATTCATCTTTTACGTTTACAATGATACTTCAAACATTTCTTTTAGTGCAAAAATTTTCAAACTTCTCTCAGGAATTTAACTCGCATTAACTTAGATATTATTAGTAACTACATTGTAATATGATCTACATGAACAACAGTAGTTGATTTTTTTATTAATTTAACCATCTGTAAGAAACGCAGTGTCTTAACTCTATTACCGTTTAGTCACAAGCGTAAGCTCTGTTTCATGTCCTAAAAAACGCATTCAAATTAAAGACTTTGTTACTTAACCAAAAGATGATCTATAGTTTAAGAAACACCATATTGACGGCAAAATTCTGGATTACGTAAAAATTGTTTAAATTTAATAAATATTCAAATAAATAATTGAATAAATTTATTCTAATGGAATGATAATGAGTTTGTTCCGTTTATAATAACCATGATTAATATTTCAGCGATCAACAAAATTTTTTTCCAGTCGGAAATTAACACCTAGGGATAGTTACAGCTATTGGCTTTTTTATAGGCTAATAAATCTATGTTAACCAAATTTCATCTTGATTCTCAAATATAAATTTAATGGATCAATTTCACTCTGCATATTCATATTTTGGATTGGTAATGGAAGTGATACGAATTACATTAGGAGGTCAAAATATGTTTGATTATATGGCTACAAAATTTTGATCTCTCCTTCCTGATGAACGTAAATTATTTTTTACTGTACGATTGGTGTTGATAGATGCAGATTTCAAGGTATTTGGTCGGTCTGGGAGTTGTTTGAAAGTATCCATGGATCGTTTGGTTTAGGATTGACAAGTTAATTAATTGTTAAGTAATAACTAATGTAGTAATTTATCGTATGTTAAAAAAATTATGCAACATAGGACAATTAAGAAATTTATAAATAGGCTGTTGACAAAATTATAAATAACTTATTATTAATATTTTATTATAATTTTATCACTTTTCTTTCCTTAGCACAGGTAATGTCGTATTGAGGAAAGTAATTTCTGTTCAGTTAATTAAAAAACGTACATAAATATTATAATTGAATTAAATAAATGTAAACTATTAATTGTTGATATTTTATTTCTCATCAACGTGTATTTCCGTTTACTAAGTGTAACGTATTTATTTTACGCTCATTAGGAACTCATCATAAATTTATGCAGTTTAACAATAATGCTGATTAGGAATTTTGTTAAAATTTTAAAGTAGACTTTTTAAATTTAAGTAACGGATCAAAAAATAAAAATAAGGACTAGATTAGATGTTCATGTTTAAATTTTTCATCATAGTGTTACATTAAAAATTTATGCAAGTTTTTTTTTAGTTCAGTTCTTGCGTTCTGTATGTTATTAAGCCACACCTTTCTCATTCAATGAAAGGTGGACATCGAACATAACATACCTATGTTTATGTTAATAACAAAACACTTTTTATTTAAGGACTGCAATTGTAGATTATAGAAAGGAAATGTTATTCTTTTACTTTTTTTTATGATATTAAAATTAGATCCGATCGTTACAGACTGTACTTATTATCCTCATTAATATTGCATTTAAAAATATATATTTTTAAGTTGCTGTCTTTCCAGACGTATATTTTTATTTAACTTGTAATCTAATGTAAATTTTGTGTGTTATTTAAATAAGGAATAATGCTAATTGTCAAAGTGAATACAAATTGTGAAACGAAAGACAATTTTGTTTAGTTTATTGTCTGATATTTAAAATACTATTACCGCTCACGCAATTAATTTTACATTAATTATTTCTTCCCGCAGATTTTGGAATTGAATATTTAAATTTTATTTAAGGTATCTATATACAATATAAATATTTACGTCCAAATAACAATGCAGTAAAATTAGTAATTAAGTAAAAAAAATTAAATAATTAGTAAGTAATATTGTCAACTATCTTATTGTCTGTGGCTGATATTTTTTTAGAATTATTCTTACATATTTATTATGAATTAGCAAAACTGTACTATTTCGATATTTAGAATGTGGAAGAAGGTATTACATCTAGTAATGTTCCGTCAAATCGATAAAAAATGTTTTACGTTGTACAGTAGATTTCTACTCCAAAAAGAGCGACGTTTAAAATTTTATGAACAAACCTTAAACATTATTTATTTAATTATTATTGGAATAATTAATTCATTCTTATTCCGGTACCATCTTCTATCGTCGGAGGTCATCAACCAACTGGACTATATGAACGCTGGCTTCAGCAGCAAGAAATAGTTGTTATATTGTCCTGCCGTATCACTCTTCAGCCAGAAGTCTCTGTTCCCGAGGACCCTATCTACAGCGGACTTCATATTGTATAAGTCTCAATATTGTGTATTTTATCATACTAATTAGATGTTGGTCACAATACATTCCACGGACGTTGTCTATGTTTGTCATTCTCAGCGTCTGGAAAATTAAAGCATTTGTCTCTACGTCCATATTTTAAAGAGGTGTATACGCTGCATAGTAGTTTTTGTAAGGATCCATTTTGAAATTTTGATTGGAGGGGTTTCGTCTTCATAAAAGCTGTTGCACATGTTCACGACTTCTGACTTCTGTTTCCAGTCTGCATTTATCAACGTTTTGTATCTGTACTTATCAGCGCACGAAATCTCTTCATTGCCTAATTTAATGTTTCTAGCACGTAGTTATATCATGGATTTGATTAAAAATCCTAAATATCACATCTTACCATTAATCATGCAGTGGAAGATAAAGGGAAAGTGGAACGTTGGCAGACTTCGGGTTTCCTGGTTGAAGAACCTGAGAGATTGGTTTTGTTGCAGTAATACGGAACTGTTCCGTGCAGCAGCGAAAAAGGTTTGCATAATGATGATGATGATTTCCAACTTCCGATAAGAGAGGGACTTTAAGAAGAAGCACGTTGTCGGCCTCATCAACTTCCATGGCTTTCATTGCATTCATTTTTAATATTTTCATAAAATTTTTATTACTTCAAAATTTCATAACTTTAAACTTTACGTTTCTGTTCTATGCTTCCTGCTAGGAGAAGGGTATCAAATAAAATAATCAATAAAATTTATCTAATTGTTATTTTTAATATATAATTATACAAAAAATTTTAAACTCTTTACTTCTGCTTCACTGAAACCTTCTAATTTTAATGAAACCGTTTTTAAATGTACTTCACTAAATTTAATTGTAACTTTTAAGTATTAGGAGTTTGAAAACCATTTTTAGTTTTAGTAACTCGGCGTACTCAAAAATTTCCTAGAAATGTACTATTAAACATTTTGATTTGTCGAAGTGCCTTTATAAAATATTTAATTACAAATCAAGTCGTTAAAATCCCTTGATAAATACAAAACGTGATTTAAATACCAAAATGTACATGATAATTACTTAATAATAAAATTGCCAATTAACTGCTTTGGATCAAACATTCATAAAATTACTGAATTTAGCCTTTCATTATTTGAATTTTTCGTTTTAATTAAATTGTATTTTAAATAATTTCGATTATTTAACCATTTTTCTTTATGATTATATGGAATTTCAATCATTTAATAGGTTCTAACTAAATATATTTGTGGTTATTTGGGTCACGTGGTAATGTACTTATCAGGTTTATTTGAAAAGCCCTACATATTAATCAATCCTTTCAGTGTATTACAGTTAAATTTTATCTCCATAGCGTGGGTATTTTTTGAAATTTTAAATACATTTTTTACGTTAGTAAAATGTGGCAGCATAAAAAAATACAAAAATACGTCTTGTTTTCTTTGTTTAGTTCATATTAAATTTAAAACTTTTACTCAATCAATGCATATTTTTTGTTTTAGTAGCCTAACGGGTGTTTCAAAAAGAAGGCAACTTGTTTTTTATGGCAAGTTGTGCTATCCTGATGGAACCAACATTCTTGTTCGTGAAAATTTAACATTGCAATAAACTGATGGGTTCAGTCACAATAAATCATATCCATAATCAACATTGCCCATAACAGGCAGGTTGAGAGTTAAATTATTTGCACTTAATCTGGTAATTCCAGGGCTACAAATAATAGTTCTGTTTCTTATCACATGTTCAGCCAAATATGTCTGAAGTATTCAAGAACAGAAAAGGTAGAGGTGTAAAAGATACTACTCAACGTATTTCCTCAGAGAGTAATGAATTTCATTATACAGCCAGACCCCGTGATGAATAAAGTGAAGGTCTCATTTGCAGGATGGAAAGTAGACGCTTTTTGAAAGGGTATGCTGATAAGCATTGGCTACTTTTCCACTCAGTGAGGAAGGCAATTGTAAACCACTAAACTCCTTGTTTTACTTAGTAAAGCCTCTAGAGGTTCAAACCAGCCTTTCGGCTGATGATCTAAATAACACAAATCATATCATCCAGAGATTTTTCAAGAAATAAAAACCTTATTACACGTCGCCGAGAGATCCCGTTCCAAACACCAATTTTACGTGCGTGTAATAGCCGTTTGTGAAACACGTGAGGATATTCAGTGTTCAATAGTCGGAAGTTTTGTCTGTTAACATAGCTATCCAAGTGAAACCACGCCTCATTACTAAAATAAACACAATACAAGATTCAATACCGTTTTCATCGACAAGAGAATGAAAACAACAACAATACTTTACACGTTTTCCGTGGTCTATTTCTTGCAGTCATGTATGACACCGATGCGGTTAGCATGCAAGTGCAGTTTTTTAGTAGCCCCGAAGGCAGTAGATAGTGAAATCCCAGCCTGTGAAGATAGCTTTTTGAGCGATTTTTTAGGAGAGCAAGTCAAATGTTCTTTTACATCGTCCAAAACTTTCACCGTTATCACTAATGGTTGACCTGTGCTTTTGCGATCTTGTACACTCCCAATCTCACGAAATTTATTAAAACGCAAAATGTTCGACTTATTTTGAACAATATACTGTAATTGGAAAATGGTAACTGAAACTCGTCTTTCACTTGTTCTTAAGATTTAGAAGCGAAATAATTTCGGATTTGAAAAATGACATCGTTGACACAATAGAGACGAATGGATACTTGAATAGCACTGGTGCCTAAGAGTGACCTTTCGATAGTTACAAGATGCTAACCTCGAATACAGTGTTGCCAATTGACACGTATAGAGACGTACAATTTACCTATGAGTTGCTTCTACTTTTTAAATGTAACTGTTACATCGTTTTCGAAACACCCGTTGTAACCCAAGGATTTAAAACAAATCATTTACTATATTGTTATACTAAAATATAGTATAGGAAGCGACCACAAAAGAAGTAATATATTCACAAAAATTAAAAACAGAAAAGGGGTAAAAAGAATAAAGGAGAAAAGCGTAAATATTGTGAGTTCGCTGAAAATGTTGGATGAAAGTGTTGATCCAAAATTTTATAACTTTTTCCAAAATATGTTTTTAAATACGTCTTAACTTTTTTTAAACCCTTTTGCAAGATTTGAATTTATATGTCAATTAGATTGTATTCATATTTTCTGCTACTATTCATAGACGACGTTATTCGTAGCTGACTGTTTAGAAGATTGCTCTTAAGGTGAGACTGTACGATGGCTTTGACTGAAATTTTCGATTTTCAGGTTTTTATGTTTTTCAGTACTTCAGGCCTAGATCTACCAGAAAGACATTAAATAACGTAAAAAATTATTTTAATGAAAAAATTAAGTATTTAGCAGGTTTACCCAGAAAAATTATCATGTTACCAAGAACGAATATTTTTCGTAATTTTATACTTCTCGTTTTAGTGTAAAAAGAATTTCAGTTTTTTAAAATATGTGCATTACTGTTTTTAATATTCTCAAAACTGTCGTTTCAGCTTTCTAACCAATTGTTGATGGGAAATTTACATGTTTGTGTGAATTTTGTTTTTGATTTGTGCCTTTTTGTTTTTTGTCTGTTCCCGGAAATTTAGATTTTTAACATTCAGGTACAATTTTCTCGGAAACCATTATATATACCTTGTACAAATTTTTACCGGTTATTCTTCTTGTACATGCACATACACTGGGATTTTTATTACTTCCTCAGATGCTCCTAAAATTAGTAATATGTAAAATCTCACGTAGAAAGAAATTTGTAAAAATTCTATATTAGGGGGCTATTCGTTATTTTGTTTTTAATTTTTTGGTCCTACAGATTAAATTGAAGAAATGCCAGTAGCTTGAGAAACCCAACATCGGAAAGTGTGTACAGTTTCATTTTCTTATCTTTAACCAATCCTATGAAAAATGTACCTAAAAATTGCAAATTTAAAATTGGTGGGATACAAAGTACAGTCTCACCGCAGTTATTTCTTCTAAGTAGTGTTTTGTGAAGACAATTCAGATATTATTTTAAAGTTTTTTACATTTATATGGATACTGTAGGTTAATAAAGTTTAAAAATTAAATTAATTTTGAACCACTGAAGCACGATTTTGTTCTTCATCACCATGATATACTAAGTTATTATAACTATTTAATTCCACGAATAACCTCTAAATGATACTCTTAAACTGTTGTCTGATCACAACTTAAGAAAACGTTTAGGTATATATTGTAACCAGTAAAGCTGGTTTGAACTTCTAGAGGTTTTACTGAATAAAGCAAGAAGCTGAGTGGTTTACCGTGAACTTTTTCTTGGTTAAAACGTATGACCTTTTATCGGCAAGTGTAACTTTCAGAAAAATTTTTTAATTTTCACCCTATAACTACACCTTTACTTAGTTTGGAAAAGTGAACCCTGTACTATGAATGACATTATTCTACTTTCTTAGTTCAATGTTGCTGGTTACTTAGGCCTGCTATTTATTGTACGAAGAATATTGGAGGAAACACAAGTTAGTAAAGTACACAAGTAGTATCAATGGAACCAGCGGAATCCACAAACAGTTTGATCTACTTGTGATAGGTATCCTTATTATGTTTTTTGTTGTTGTTGTTTAGGTCATCAACCGAAAGGCTGATTTGAACCTGTAGAGACTTTCCTAAGTAAAACTAGGAGTAAGGTGGTTTACCAATTCCTTCCTCACTAAGTGGAAGAGTACCCTTATCAGCGTGCCAGACACTCTGAAAAGCATTTACTTTCCACCCTGCAAATGACAACTTCATTTCATTCACCACAGGGTCTGGCTGTCTATGAAATTCATTACTATCAGAGGAGATAACTCTAAATAGCGTCTTTTACACCTTTACCTCTTCTGTTCTTAAGTAGTTCGGTCATATAATTGGCCTGAGCATATTATGATAAGAAACAACACTATTTTTTATAACCCCGGAATTAGCTTATCGAGTGGAAATAATTTACCACTCTACCTACCTGTTATGGGGAATTATGTTCTTTTATCAGATGTAAAGTATTAATTTTTTAAAACAAAATTTAAATTAATTTTTATATAAGTATTAAATTTGTTGATACAAGTCATAAGATTGCTCTGTTAACGTCTTTATGGTCAGCTTTTAAACAAACGTGTGGTGTGTGGTTTTTACTGGTAGAAAAGAGGAAAATGTACTATGTTTGTACTAAGAGGGGATGGACGACGCCAAGCGTCCCTTGGCGACGTCTTCCGGGGGCGCAACGGCGCGTGCTTCCGGTAAAAGATATCCTATCTGATGTTGCACGCTATACTATGTATACCAACTTTCAAATTTTAACCGTCTGATTTCTGATATGTCCGTAATAGTTATTTATATTCATTTTAAATCTGTTATGTAGATTGTTATAGTATTTATAATACAGGTGTGGTTGAATGTGTTGCTTTGACAGCCTCGAAAAGTAATGTATGTATTAATCTGTTTGTGTATTTAGAATGTACTTAGTAGATCAACTATCTATGATTTTATTCAACGTAAATAAGAAATTACAGTTGCGTGTGATAAGGTTCGAGTGTCAAAGTAATATTTTCTTTCTTAAATTTTATCTCTCATTCATGTTTGCTTCATACAGCAGTTCATTTATCATACAGTATTTTCAAATAGTAGTACACACGATTGTGTTGATGTTCGGAGAGGAAAATATTTTATAAATTAACTAGTTTTATATTTTTGAATCGCACGCACTTAAAGTCTTGTATCTTATTTATCTCACTAACGACGTATTCATTTCGCTTCGCATTCATAAAAATATCATCACCATCTGTCAAAGAGTAGGCTCTGTGGCTTGTTCCGGCATCCATATATTTTTAGGTCTTCCCAAGCCTGGCTTCCCTCTAGGTTAATATTTGCATGCGGGTTGAGAAAGTCTGTGTACTGGCATGCGAAATAAATTGTTGGACCAGTTTCGTATATATTCTTAATATTTCTCTTAGTGACTGAATATTTAACTCGGCGCGTAAAATTTCCTTAGGTATACTCTATCTAACCGAATACAACCTTTGACTCCCCGCAAAAATATCATTCAGCAGCCTGGATGTGAGATTCGTTCCTCTTTAGTGACACCGACGTTTCACTTCTATACTACGAGTGGTACAGCCATTGCTCTATAAAATTTAATTTGGGTGTCCTGTCTGTATCGTTTTCTTTCCTCTTGTCCTGCGAATAGAACCGCATACAGCGCTGAATTCTGCCAGTTTCTCATTCACGTCATCATTTTTCTTATTGGATATCCTGCATCCTAAATATTTGAAATTTAAACTTACTCTGTAGTTCGGTTGCCAAATAGAATGTTTGGGCGGACTGGCCATATCCTTTAATTATTGCGCCGATATTTTCAAGCCAAACTCTCCGTTAATGTTATGCAACTTGTAAATGGCACATTGGAGCCTGTCATTCATAAATGTGTTTTTTAATGTTGTTTAAATAATGTTTGTTTACTTGGCTGGCCGTTGGTATAGTGGTAGCGTAAAAGGCTTCAACGCCAGGAGTCCTGGGTTCGATTCCTGGTCAGGTCTGACATTTGATCATTATTATGTCACCTTATATCATTATCTACTCACAAGCAATGTTTATTTAGGCATCAACACTCCCTTGGTAAAATGACATGATATATTATATGAGTGGGTAGGGCGCCTATTGTTGTGTTTACTGGGATTGTGAGTTACATTTTTTAAACCTTTAATACGCTTTATTTCATCAAATTTAAAGTTTTCTACTCAATCGTCTTCTTGGCGTCGTGTGTTATTGTCAGGTTCTAGATGACTGGTTTCAAGCAATGTTTATTGTTTACAGTGTTTTAAAAACTGCCTTCAGTATTTTTAAAAAGAATTAACAGTACCTACAATTAATGGAAAGAAAGAAGTATTATTTCTCGAGGATTATTCGCTCTTCCAGGAATAAATTTTAATTGTTTTAAAAGATAATTTTGTTTTTCCTACAGTTCCATTAATTACATTCAAAAACATACGTTTAATGTTATTTTTCGAAATAATAACATTCCCTTCTTGATCAAAATTCTATCAATTTGAACTATCATTAGAACATATTTTGTAAGCGGTCTTGTGTAAAAAAAACGTTGTACGATTTCTACCCATTGAGCTAATGATATAGTGTAATATTTAATTTAATTTTACAAGGGCTTACATGATTTTTCGTTTTATGTGGTATTTTTTATTTGTATAAATTTACAATTTTTTGACATTTGTAGAATGCTATTAAAATTTATATAGCCTTCTATATAATTGCATATTTACAATATATATGTCACGAAACGGTCATTCATGAACGTTGAAGTTTTAAGACGTGTGGTTGAGGACCGTGAGTTATAACAAATCAAAACGAGGAATCACTTTGATCACCTTGGTCACATATACTGCAGGTACAATAATTACTATGATCTAAGAATAATTTTCGAAGGGAAAATTAGGCGCAGACCTAGACGAAGGAATTTCTCATGGTTAGAATATATTAAAAACCGAAATAATTGTCTGAGTACGCTCACTCTCTTGAGAATAGTTCACGATAAAAAGATATACAGTAAAACCTCGCCCAACCGAAATATAGGGGGCGGACCCGGTTTCGTATAAGCGATTTTCCGGTTAACAAGCTTGAGCCATACTTTTTGGGTTCAAAAATTGTAAAAAATAAATTTTTGCAATACTTTTTACGACTGTATATTAGCATATGTAAACGAAAATATAAAAATTTTAAGAGAAAAAAATGTAATATTTATTGTACCTTTTTAAATTATTTACTCTTTTTAAAAAGTATGAGATTTTTTTATGGAACCGTTTTTTGCGGCATTATTATGCCATCGTTTTATCAGAAACACGTCCTCGAGGTGAAGAACGTGTGAACGAATTCCTAGAATATTAAAACTTTATAACTTATTTGTAATTAATTTCATTGGACACTGTTCTGTACTTAAACGACATACTTAAATGCTGCACTATGCGTACACACAATGCTAAAATTGAGTAATCATCAAATTAAAAAAAAAAGGTTTACTGATCCGTTTTGGATAATTGGGGTTTTACTATACACCTCATATATTACTAATCTTAGTTGGTATTCTCAGAAGAAGCTATTTAGAATTTTCGATTTTATTTGTTTAAACTGTGTGGAAAATAATCAGAATCATTTTAGTTTTTATAAATATAACTTTGATTTCTATGTTTTAAGAAATGTAATACTTAACTTTTAAAATGTATTTTATTTTTATTTCTTTAGTTTCGTTTCTTTTGTGTAGTATATAAACTTATATCAGGCTATATAAAAAGAACTGGTCGACTCTATTCATTCAATTTGTCAAAATGTTTCTGCTACCGCTACTAAAATTAAAAGAAAAACAAAATGCGAAGGAAGTTAGGACAAAAGGGCTAAGAAAAGAAAAGATAAAAAATATGGGTGAATGCCAGCCAACAAAATTGGCAAATGACAGGTCGAGTGGCCAAGCCTCTATATACCAAACTACATATAATAGTAGTAGTAGTAGTAATAATAATAATAATAATAATAATAAGAATAATAATAATAATAATAATAATATCATACGTGCGTTTGTGTGTAGCAAATAAGAGGTACATTTCATGACATGGCAGCTCGTCATGGCAGCTGCCTTATAGGACTGGCCACTCGTTGACACGCCCTCCTTTTTCAACTTCCGTTTTTCCGTTGTTCTAACCCCATCAGTAGTACCTCCCATAACATCCTTTCTCCCTCCATTAACAAACATTTTTTATTCTTTTTTTATAATAGAAAACAATTGTAGTAATTGTTCAAGAAATTTGTCAAGTTTTTGACTTACCTTTCAGTTATTTTCTGAAAATTATAAAATGGCTTGTAATTGTGTGGTAGTTACCATTAATGTTTTAAACTTATAATAGTAGTATTAGTCTTCTTTTCTCATAATTTTTTATTACTATTTGTAAGCAATTGTTTACTAAATAATTGTGGTAAATTTAGTTATTAAGTATGTACTAATAGTCTGTCATGAATGATGGAATTGTTGTGTGACTTTTGCGTACATTGTCTCTTGCCCAGAATCTACCATTACAAATAATAATAATAATAATAATAATAATACTTTATATACTTATTTTCATTCATTCCGTAGCGATTAACATAAACCCTACTTATAATTTTGATTCTTTATATAATTTTTCTTGAGCGTATTGCTCGGAATAATTGTTATTCTTGTTTCTACTTGTGAGTGCATACGGAGGATTATTACTATTATATGCCTATTATTTTATTTGTACTTGATCTGCTTGTTCCAGGGCTACAAAAAATAGTTCTGTTTCTTATCATATGGTCAGCCAATTTTATGACTGAAGCACTTAAGAAAAGAAGAGGTACAGGTGTAAAAGACACTAATCAGAGTGATCTCTTCTAAAAGTCATGAATTTCCTTATATAGACAGACCCTGTAGTGAATAAAAGTGTCATTTGCAGGGTGGAAGGTACGAGCTTTTCTGAGGGTGTGACATGCTGATAAGCATACTTTTTACCCTCAGTGAGGAAGGCAATTGTAAACCACCAGACTCCTCGTTTTACTTATTAAAGCCTCTAGAGGTTGAAATCAGCTTTTCGGCTGATGACCTAAACAATAACAAAGATATGGAATTAATACTTAATGCTTTATAGTTGTTACTCCCTGTTTTAGTTACGAGTAGACCTCGTAAATAGTTAGTTTTAGCCTCGTAGTAGGCTAGAATGACTGCATTGGAAATGGTTTAATTTTTCTATTCGTCTTGTTAAAAATAAAATGATCGAATTTTAGCTTCCAATATTGTCGTAAAGTTAGAGAATCAATGATGGGTCTGGCAGTAAGGTACTGCAGAACTGGAACTAACATTGTGATTGGTACTCAACTATTTAACACACCACACCCATGTATTTGTCCCAATTTAGAAATTGGTTAAGAAATTGTTGTTTTACTTATTTTTATATTTGATTGAGTAAAATGGTGGGATAGAGTAACGTCGCTCTAGCCTATTTTGCACTACGGTTGTAAGCCATAAGCTCTCTTCGTCAGTTCAGTAAAGAAGATACTGCACTCTACTTATCCAAAGCCACCACGTTAATGTCGCACCTCGAAATACTGACCTGTACCTTACTGACTAGCCCAGGCAGAATCATTTTCCGGTTTTAATCGCTCCAAATTCTTTTCGGTTCAGCAGAATGAGGCCAATAGAAAAGGCACTAAATAATAAACCTAACGTGTCGGTTTAAAGAAGTCAGTAAGGATAATGAGAAAACCGGAATAAACCGAGCAAAATTAATGAATAAAACCAAATTCAGACGACTAATCACGAACTTTCAGGGCTTCCATGATAAACAAAAACAGAACACCCGGTGGACAGAAGAAAGAAAAAATCCTACAGTGAGCAAATGCTGAGAATGTAACCTACAAAAATAGCGTCCAGAAATGGCTAATGTCAACTCACGTTGTTGTAAATTGGCCCTATTCGAGGAAAATAATTAATTTTGATATTTGAAAGTTTTTTTATAGTTCAGTCATTCTTACAGTAAAGCGATATCTATAAACTGTTAGAACTTTAAGTAAATTTTAATCGTCTTGATAAACCAATTGTAAATTTTGTCCTAGAATTACAACTGTATATAGTAGCCTATATAATTTAAGATCTTTCCTATAGTGTTATGGAATAAAGTGGGAGATACTTTCTATTTGTTTTTTTTAGTCTTACAGTCTGCGGTCTTAACTTCAAATCTTATATACTGTAATAATGACCTTCTTATTCGCGACAATTTTTTTGGAAATAAAAACTTCCAATTAAAAATAATATTTATATTTTTTTGTTTAATCTTTTAATTTTTGTTAATGTTTAAATAAATAATTGTGTGAGTAATATCATTCATTTTTATTCACTGTATGTCAGGATCAGATTTTGTTTTATTTTCAATTTCCTTAGCACTTGTCAAATTGATATGTTAATTTTTTTGCAATGAACATATTGAAGTAAATTTTATAAAATTATGTTACAGTTTGACCAGAGGCTAGTATCTATTCAACTTCCCATTTAATTACATGGTTTTAACTGCCTCAAGTGACAGATTTTTCTGTTAATACTTACTCTTTGATTGTGTGCGATTGTTAGTTTTTTTAAACAAAGCAAACAGTTTCCACAATAAATCTAAAGTGAATTTTTTTACTGCAGTACTCAAAAATTAAATTAATTCGTTCGAGAAACCTATTTTTCAATTTTTTTTTTTGTATATGAAATCTTTACAAATCTTTTATTACTTGTTAAATAGTTACAATCGCTAAATATTTCTAAAATATATCCCTTACTGTAGTGCCACAGCTAAACGTCTTGGATTACACTTACACATACATTTAAATTTAAGAACATACATTTAGAAAAAAGGATTTAGCTAGACTTAAATTTAAAACCATTTTCTTGGCTACTCGTACTAATATCAAAATTACCGCTTCAAAACAAACTTTTAATTTACAAAACCGTTTACAAACCAGTCTAAACCTATGGTATCCAGTTACAGGGCGCATCTAGTAACTCAAATATCCAAATTATTCAGGAGTTTCAGTGAAAGGCCCTCCGAACTCTGAACAGCTGCGCTCTGGTACATCGCAACCAATCATATTCATTGAGACCTCTTTATCTCAACAGTTAAAATTGTAATTTTAAATTTTGGTATAAAATACCTACGAAAAATGGCTTAAATCACTCGAAAGTTATTTGCTAATCAATTTACTGAGAGTGGTAGGTCTACAATATAAGAAAGCTAAAACGGGAGCACCTGACAAATTTGTTTAATTTATTATTTGTCTAATTTTTTTTACCGTGTTGTTTTTTCCTAAAATTTAGCGTCATTATATCGGTATTATTCCTGGAAAATACCTCTTTACGATAATATTATCTGTGTAAAAGACAAATTTATTGTTATTTAAAGAACATATTATAACAGTATCTGTAAAATAATTTAGTACATAAAATTTAAGTAATAACTTTGCCTGGTTGTTTGTATAAATTAAATGATTGTGTAATTTAGTTGAATAGAAATTATTCCATTACATAGGAGAATTGATGTACGTGCATGTTGACATTTTGTTTATTTTAGATTTTAATTATTAACCTAGTGCCTGAAGACATGATGATGTATTAATATAAATACACAGATAAACAATTATCCACTCGTAAATAAACCTAATTTTATCTAATATTTGGGGTATATCCACTAGGTTATGAAAACAGATTGTAGAAAAACATTTTCATATTAAATTACTGTATTAAACCGTGAAAATCTTGTCATGAAATTTTGAATTTGTGTTTCATAATTCGGAATATATCGACACTATACACAATTATTTTAATTTGTTTTGATTTTGTAGGAATATTTAAAGATTTATATTTAGCTTTTATAGAAACTATCAAAATGTTATTACTCAAATTATTTTTTTGAGATTTTTCGGAATATATATGTGTCATTTTATATTGAAATAATGCGTGCCACAAATTAAATTTTTCTTCCTAGTTGTTCATGTTATAGATTTATGAATCAGTTTAATTATAGCCATCCGCCTATTGATAATACTAGGACTCTTGGTTGATCACCAGTAGATAACTAGCCCGCGTGCTCACACCTGCATACACACAAACCACTCGGTGTCCTTATTCAAATTCAAGTTGACACTTGCGAAAAGAAGTAAACAAAGTGTAGTTTGATAAAAACTTTAAAGGTGTGGATAACTAATATTCAGGTTTAAAGACAAGTTAATTAAATTATTTTCATAAGTATTGTGATAGCTACATACTTTTATTGTTTTAATTACAGTATAATCCGCTTAGTACGATTCAAATGGGTCCGACACAAATTAGCGTCTTAGGCGGAAAATCGTTGTAGCCGAGAAGCGGCTAAGACAATCTTAAGAGAGTGCTTTTTTTGTCTTGAATTTTTATTACGGTACTGTACATTGAGCTGCACAATTTCCGTAAATGATATTTAAATGGTGGTGGGGAGTTTCGCATTAAGGAGAAGAGGTACCCAGTGGCACATTCTCCATTTGTAACTATGGGTATTATCCGTTATTTAGACCAAGAAGTCTCTACTCCATTTTCGCCTTAGACGTCGCACAGGTGGAAAGTTCCTTGTAGCTAGATCACGGGCTAGTTGGTTTGGATGGACATCTAGTCGTTCGTGAAATTTACTATACAAGGACGCGGTTAGCTCCTTCACTGTCGGGATTTTAAAATCGTCGTGGAGGGTTTTATTGCTTACATAAAAAGGAGCGCCAGAAGCAAGTCTTAAGAATTTTGATTAAAAGGCATGGATCGACTTTAAATTACTCTCTGCCGCTACTCCAAATAGCTGGACACCATAAGTCCAGATTGGTCTCAAAAGGGTTTTGTATAATAAAATTTTGGAGCGGAGGTTCAATTTCGATCGAGGGTTAATTAAACAGTAGAGTAGCTTCTGGCGGCGGTTAAGTTCTAAACGTTTAGTACGCAGATGATGCTTCCAAGTTAGTCGTCTGTCAAGCCACAAACCAAGATACCGCACCACTCTGGCTTGGGGGATATGAACGTTATTCAGCATCACAGGTGGACAAGTTTGACGTCGTAAGGTAAACGTAACCTGTGTTGACTTAACTGGGTTCACCTTAAAACGCCAACGGGTAAGCCAGTCCTGTATTAATAAAAGATGTCGCTGTACTAACCTGGAAGCCTCATCCGCGCCCTTTTCCCGTACAAGAATTGCTGTGTCGTCAGCATACGTCGCGGTTACCGATGTGTCTAAAATAGGCATATCCGATGCAAATACGCTATATAAAAATGGGGATAATATTGCCCCTTGGGGTACTCCGGCGTTAATTTTGTGCAGCTCAGAGTAAGCAGTACCGTGCTGGACTTCAAAGAATCAATGCTCTAAAAATGATTTTACAACCAAATAGTACGAGTCACTTAAAACACTTTTCAATTTAAATAGTAGTCCGTCATGCCATACTTTGTCGAACGCGGAGCTGATATCCAAGAAAATGCCAGTGACATACTCTTTCCTTTCTAGACCTTCCGAAATGAAGTCCACAACTCGGTGCAGTTGTTGTGTCGTCGAATGTAGCGGCCGAAATCCAAATTGATGAGGTGGAATAATGTTGGCGTCTTCACATTGTATCTGCAAGCGTGGTAGTAAGAGGCGTTCGAATAATTTTCCTGTCGTCGGAAGGAGACTGATAGGACGGTAGGATGAAGGTAGGTAATACGGCTTTCCGGGCTTCAAGAAAAGCTTAACTACAGCAAATTTCCATTGTCCAGGAACATACGCCACACGAAGGACTGCATTGAATAATAGTAGTAAAAAGCGTAAGCCGTTTCTCGGTAGGTGTTGCAGTATCTCAGATGTAATGAGATCAAATCCCGGCGATTTTCTCTTTGGCAGCCGTTGTACTGCCTTTTCGACATCATCGATCGTAAATTGTTGTGGAGGCAGTGAAAGCTGGAGAGGTGACTGCAGTTCTTCATCGACGGTTTGTATAAAATTCACGTCCTGCACATCTTCGTGTCGTTTGAATACACTGGTTAGATGAGTCGCAAAGAGAGTAGCTTTCTCGTTTTCCGTTTTCGCCCAAGTATCATCTGGATTTCTCAGTGGCAAAGAAACACTTCGGTGTTGTAAAAGCTTCTTAGATGTCCGCCATAGTGAGTCTGTGCTTTCATTCATCGATGTTAAAAAAGTCTCAAAATGCTCTGCTTTTAATCTGGCTAATTCTTTCTTCAGACGATTGGCGATTCTATTGAGATATTGTTTATCGTCTGGTAGACGAGAATTTTGCCACCTGTGTCTAGCTTGTCTTTTCTCTCGTATCAGGCGTCTAACATACTGCGGAACATCTTGAGTGGTAGGGTAACGTTTAATGGGTGTAGATGATTCCCAGGCAGCTTTCTGTACTTCGGTCGTAAAATGTTGCACAGCCTTGTCAAGATCGTCATTCGATTTAAGTGGTATGTTTTGCGTTAGGTTGTTCTCAATTTTTTCTTTGAATGAGTCCCAGTTCATTCGTCCAAGATTTAGAGTTGGTTTTGGTGGGGTCAGCACCGGTTCAGTGCTCAGCGTAGTGATTACAACCGAGTGGTCAGAGGAGAGATCATTTGTAGCTGTAGTTGCAAGGTGGTAGTTTCGCATTCCTTTGGAGAAAAGAAAATCGAGCAGATCAGGTTGACGGTTTCTAGCAGCGGGCCAATAGGTTGTTGTACCTGGAGAATGTACTTGTAACTGGCCATCATAAATAACTTTGTGAAGGGCTCGACCTCTTGATGTTGTAAGACGTGAGCCCCAGGCTGGATGTTTGGCGTTGAAATCTCCTCCTGCAATGAAGCAATCGCCTAGATCAGAACGCAATTGCTGGAAATGTCCCTCATTTGTCAGCGGGCGAGGTGGGCAGTAGATTGCAGCTGTAGTGACGTCAAACCCACGTGTTAACACAGTTATTGCTGTGGCTTGCAAATGTTCACTAGGTGGTGTCATAGGATGGAAATAATGTTGGATTCCTCGTCGTATTAATATTGCAGTTCCACCATGACCTGTATCATCTGGATGATCGGTTCTGTACATGTTAAATCCTTGGATATTCAAGCGACTGCGAGAAGTCGGTGTGTTTCTGTTAGCAAAGCAATGTCAATACGCTCTTCATGTAGAAATAGTTCTACTTCATTTCGGTGTTGAAGGATGCCATTGGCGTGCTTTTTAAAGAAATTATTATTGAAGGCAGAAAAGTGTTATTGTTTTAACATTCTGCGTTATGTGAGAAAATATTAATAACAGTAATTACATATAGGTAAGTTATATATAATTAAATATGTAGGTTGTATATTTTGTTTACGTCTGACTGTTTTCAAATTGCTGCTAATGCAGACGGTGAGAAGGAAGATACATGAAGATGAAAGATGAAAAAATGCCAAACCTGACCGGGAATCGAACTCGGGACCACGGTGTAGAAACGAGTTGCAAATAGCTTATGAGTACTATATAAATAATCGTAAAGACGCATACCTTTTTTTGAATATCACATTTAATTAAAAAAACACAAACAGATAGCACCACTATATGTACATAAATACTGTAACTAATTTTTTTCCCATGAAACCAGCGAAATTACAATCTGTTCCCGTTATAAAGGAACAAGAACAATTTTAGTAATAAGGTTAACATAGAAAAGACAAATTTTCAACAACTATTATACATTAATAATAGTTGTTTCAGATAACTTTTTTTGTAATTTTAAAAATTAATTTTGAAATGATTTAAAATTGTAAAATAAACGAAAATATTTATACACATACACATAAAAATATTCAAAATAAAAAGTTAGTTGTGTTCGAATCTGTAAATCCAACTCATTGTATCTGTTAATTCTAGTAAACGTACAGTCACTGTTGTCCAGTAAGTTTATCGCGAGATGATTTAGATGTCCGTTTAGTACTTTTTTATTTTTCACTAAATCGTGTAATTCCTGTCTTACTGAGTTAAGTCGTATGTCGTTATATATTTGTTTCGTATGTACCATGATATCCTAAGAGATGATCGTAAAAATTTTGTTTGAAAACGTTCAATCAATGTCAATATTGGTATTTTTGTTGTCCCCCAGATTTGTATCCCATAACTGTAACTAATAACGAAATTTCTATTGCTTATTTTTAAAATAGTTATCAATTTTGAGCCCGTATTAGGTGGAATGGAATAGTACACGTGTTTTACCTTATTAATCAAGGGATTTTATGAAAACCGCGTTTTAAGCAAAAATCGTTTTAGCCGTGAGTGTATTAAACGGATACTACTGTATTCATATAAATTAACATAGGCATGTGCGTTGTATTCGTATGAATAAAGTTCTGAAGTGACCATTTGACTGTAATATGTAATTGTGTGAATATTATGCTAATATAAAACCGGTATAATTACTAGATCAATGTAGAATATAAATTATTAATTTTTAGTATGGAGTAATAATTAATTGACGATTGGAGCATATATTACACATTATTATCATTATGAGAAGGAAGGATGTTTAAATGGTACCATAATAATCCAGCTGTTTCCGTAATAGTTATTGATGAGTAGCAATTAAAGCTCAGGAAGTTATTCCACGATAGTTTGGCAACTTAACTCCCTTTACTCCCAACTGCCTCCTCATTTACCCTTCTACCTCACTTCTCGCTCCTCGTTTATACCAAATTTCTACCTCACTACTCCCTTTTATTCCCATTACCAGTTAGTTCATCGTAGAAATGCTTGAAACGCAAGACGATCTAATTTGAACCAATTTTCTTTCTTAATTCTCTTCTGCTTCTTCTAATTTCTGTTTGTTTTAATTGTTCTCCTAATTACCTTGCAATTAAAAATACGCAATTATGTTACGCAAAAGTATTGAAGTTAGTTGTCGGTGCAACAGTATGCTTAACCTTTGCAAATAAAACTATTCATAATTATTTAACTTTTTTGTGTAATTTAGAACAATTATTATGATTCACTATTAATCGTACGCGCACTGCACGTGGGCTTACTGCTATCTTTAGAAGGGTGAAATAGAAAACTGAATTATTACAAGTTGACTCTTGAAACTTAAGTTAGGTACCACTAGAGGACCCAACACTAACATTTTCATCAAAAACGGTTGACCGGAAGTAGTAGTTTATTCGTGTCATTTTTTCACTTTTTTCGATTTTTTCAAAACCGGCCCCTACGATTTTGTTTTTATAAAACGCCTTATTTACTACATGTTTTATGCTCTACAAGATAGGGCAGGCGTCATGTCTGCTGAAATTTTTGAGGAGACTGTTCTGTCGTAGAAAGAAAATGTTTTCCTTTTAAGATTGCTGCTTCAATATGCATTTTAGCGCAAAAATGTATAATAAAAATAGATAATTTAAAGACCTATAACTTTTATTTCAAACATTTCTTTGTAGGCCTACAACGCCTAGTTTAGCGGAAATTAGTGATTTTCTGTTTTTTTCCATTTTCTATTAGAATCCGTTTTACGACAAAAAGGCCTATAATCAAATTTATAGGATATTAAAAGATCTACAACTTTTAATTCAAACATTTTTCTCTACAGAGCCTTGTTTAGCGTGAAAGAGTGATTTTTCGTATTATTAAGCCAAATTATGGTTGGTTTTCATTTTGCGTCATTTTTTCATGATTAAAATTAGGTTATGTTTTTTGAGGTTATTTTTGTTTTGTTTTTTCTAATGTTAGGTTATATTGTTCATTATTTACATTTGCGAGAGAAAGTCGTGTTAGTGGTTCACACCAGATTTTTACTTTTTCAACTAGATTATAAAGTAAGTTATGTGTGTTATTTTAGATAATTATAACGTATTAACGCCCATGAGGTCCTTAGAGGGGTATGTTTAATAAATTGGTTTATTGCTTCTTCTGGTTTCACTTTACACGTTACTTTTTGTAGATTTGCACTGTAAGAATTCTAATGTCAATTTTCAAAATTATATTTCTTTAAGAAATTATATTAAGAAAGTATCGTTGTATGTATTGATTTATGCTGTTTGTACCCTTGTAATGGGTTCGAATCCCATTCAGGCACGGCATATTTTCATATGTTACAAAAATCATTTCATCCTTCACCGTCTGCATTAGCAGTAATTGCAGAACAATTGGACGTTAAACAAAAAAAAAATATATATTTGTACCCTTTCTAATTCTTATGAGCAATAGATCGAAATTTGATTGGTTTACTTTCCCTTAGAAATTTGATTTAACTTCCTTCATTCATTGATCCCGGGTTCGATTCCCGATCAGGTCTGGATTGTTTTGATTACTCATTTTGATCACCCTTAACCATCTGCATTATAAAAGTCCATAATTTATAACAGTACGAGGTAAACAACAAAATTTATTAATAGTTTTTCCGAGAAAATTTGTGCGGGAGGCTCTGTCGTTCGAATATTTTTTGTAATTATTTAATTGTAATGGATTTTAGGGGAAAAGTTTAAAAGCAATGAAAATTCTACAATATTTGTATTACAAACAAATTATGTAATCCGATTTTAGTAATTTTATTGCTAAAAAACCGCATAAAAATTGGTTTCTTTAAACATTACTGGCGTACAATGAAATTAACAGCAAATATATACAAAACACAAGTTAAAAAGGATTAAAAGTGCTACAATTTGAATATGTTATACTTTTTATTCCATTCTTAGTTTAGGTCTAGTCTGAAGTTGTCTTTAAATTGCTGCATTATAATTGATTAATTTCATATAAAGTCTGTTCACAAGGTTTATACTTAACTTTAAAACTGTTTTAGATACAACATCAAAATAGACCATTAAAAGACTTATTGTTCTTGACGTTAAGGAAGAAAATTAGTGCCGTTGCCGCACATGTTTTTAAATAAAATTAACTTCACTGCAAACATTTTTGGTGTAAGCAATTAGTTTATTTCAAAATAGAATATTGAAGTTTTAGTTTCTTTAATTTTTATTAGAGATTTTTTAAAAAACAGGATAATTTCTTTCGAACAGAGATAACCTTGATATTTTTGTATAACATGTAGACTATATCAAAGTTATATACAGAATTTTGAACCTTACGCACGCACATAAACGCAGATTGATGGTATATTCCAACTTAAGTGTATATTGATATAAGCATTTCATATGACTTTGTTGTGTGAGTAGAACATAATTGCATTGATGTCAGTTCCTTGAAGCTGCGAAACTCATGTGTGCCTACAAATGTATTAATACGAGCTCTTGAAACCACGAAAATATCTCAATATAGACTGAAACCTACACCTTACGTAGCACAAATTTAGCTTCATCTATTACGTCATATAAAGTACATGTGTGACGTAACAAATCTAGTTAACCCGCTTTTATCCTGTCATTTAGAACGTAACGTGCTTATTCCTCGTGGGAGTTAGTTAACGTATTTGTACGCAGATTCATTTTATACCATTATAATGTATTTGCTTTCACCGGTATACATGTATAATATATCGTTCTATTTTATTATAAATTATTATAATCAGTATCGGACTTCAAATTTATTTCGACAGTTATTTGATGTGATCGTGTTATATTTGTCCGCTCACCCAATGCCTATATTAATTTTATCCGTACGAGTCTAAAACACCATGGGTGGTTTTATTATTCTAATCCAAAATTATATAAATTTTTTTAACTTATTTATCTAGTGTTTGGTCCGCCACTTAAATTATCACAAATACTTATGTTTTAAAATATTTTTTTTTATGATTGTATGTTTCTGATTTTTCCTAGAACGATGACGAGGCATCTATGCCCTACAGCCAAACGTTGCCATAACATCGTATTTAAAGAAAACAATATTTTGTTTATTTAAGGTTACTTTAACTGCTTTGTTATTACCGATTACAATGGTTGCGGTTGGAAATAATTTTTAATGTAGCTGAAATTGTACCCAGAACATTTTACGTTATAGAATCTGGATTATTTTTTTGTTAATTATTTGTAATATTTTTGTTGTTTAAGTCATCTGCTGAAAGACTGGTTTGAACCTCTAAAGGTTTTACTAAGTAAAACGAGGATTGGAGTGGTTTTTCATTGCCTTCCTCGCCGAGTTGACAAATATTCTTATCAGCATTTCAGGCCCTCTGAAAAACATATAGTATTTTCCATCCTGCAAATGACACCTTCACTTCATTCACAACAGAGTCTGGCTGTTTAATGAAATTCATTACTTTCAGTGGAGATAACTCTCACTAATGTTTTTTTTACACTTCTACCTTTTCTGTTCTTAAATACTTCAGTTATTTAATTACTGAGTATGTGATTAAAAACACTATTTTTTAACACTGACTATTAGGTCTTGGGTTGTATGAAATGGATTATGTATGACTGTATCTTAGAATATTCTGTAAGCTTATTTAAAATGAATGAGTCAATATTGTATATTTACGATGTGTGTAGAGAATATCTCTGTATGAAATCACAGATTTGTTATCAAAGTTTTATACGATTTTTACATTCCGGAAATGAACACAATAGTTCTGATAATTCAATTAATCTGCATTAGGGTTTCTAGGGTTGGAAAGGGATACATGCAAGAACCATTTGTATCAAGATAAGACGAATAAAGCATGAAAGAGCTGGGGGCAAACCACTTGCATTCAGTCCGATCAATTTATACTTGTTCTCTGAACTAACGTTTCCAACGTACATTCAGTTACATTGAATGGGCAATTGACTAGCATGCTTCATGCAAATCAGTTGTTGGTAATCATACCGACAAGCTGTCGTAAGCTCTTTCATAAGACGCTAATATTACGTTTAATTCTAAGATCATAAATCACCGCGTTTATTTTCTTCACTCAATGTTATTTCATTTCAGAAGCTTACGCCTTACGCGTCACATGTAAAATAAACCGACTATTTTACTATACTGTTATTTGTGTCACATTTTACCATCGTGAACAACTGGATTTCTCTCCATTTTACATTAAATTTACTGCTGCGTTACGTTGCTTGTGCGTAATCAACCCCTCTCAAACCCTCATTTTCAAAATATAAATGTGTTTGTAATACTATGGTGTGGGTATTTACAGCTACAGTTATTTTACTGATTTAAGTTCCTGGTGTAATGTGGCATTTTAACTGGGACGTTGAATTTAAAAAATTGTTTTAATTTACCGATAAATTGATTTTAAGTATCTGTAAACATGTCATTTAAATATATAACTTATCATATATATTTATCTAAATAAGTAACTTACAGTTATAACCGCATAAATTGGATTATGTTCTATAGTAATTAGTTCTAAGATAATGATCATAATTACGTATGTATTAGCAAATTCTGTATATACAGTCGAACTTCTATAACTCGAATCCTCAAAGGATGGGGAAAAGAATTCGAGTTACAGAAATTTCGAGTCATGGAAAATCAAAACTAAGAAATTATAAAAAAAACAGAAACAACATTTTACATAGGCTTACACAGTACCATACAAGGTATGGAATATGTAGGCCTACTGCACATGCGTAATTTCGTAATTCAGTACTGTACGTTGCATTTAGCTTAACTGTGCAACTTTTGTATTCGATATTCCAAAAATTACGCAGTACATGCAGAATACGGTACATTGTACCGACAGACTATGGTTCTATTGTTCTGTGGTCGACCAAAGATTCGGCGATTCAAAGAAATTCATTGTATTGGTTTACCCCTGTTAGATTTATACAAAGGCAACCAGATGACTTTGAAGGTCTGTACCCTTGTATGTTCGAACATATTCTGTTAAAATGAAAGAAGCAGCACTGTACCTTAATTGAACTATGTACAAATTTTGTAAAAAGAAACGAAATAATAGTTCGACTTAGATAAATGGTGGATTTCGAGTTATAGATGACTTTTTACATGGTAAATGCAAGGAAAGTTTAAAGGGGACTGAAATTCTATTTGAGATGTAAAAAATTCGAGTTATAGAAGTTCGATTGTACTATATCATTATGAGTGAGTAAGATTTTAGTCTTTTTATAAAAAGACATAAAAAGAACCGCTGGAGAGAGCTGGAGGAGGACGGCGCAGGACAGAGAGGAGTGGAGGAGTCATGAAGAGGCCTACATAGCTAATATTTTAGCTTTGTAAAAAGGGCTAAGAAAAAAAAAGATTTTAGTGATACAGCTGTGTTGTAACTATGAAATTTTTATTGATTAAAATTTTAAGAAGGATTATTTTAACCAGATTGCATTTATAATTATTTAAAATATATTTTTAAATTATTTTAACAATTTTTGTTGAATGTTCTCGTTCGTAATTGTTAATATAATATTCATCATTTCTTTTTAAATAATAATTGTTTA